>JACAZI010000015.1:0-2400000 GCA_014462655.1 Mycena venus | reverse complement strand
AGCTCATAACTTTAGCTGGATTCTGTAAAACTTCGTTACTTCCTTAGTCCACCATGAAAGCTTGTTATCTAGACCGCACCAACAACACCACATGATCGCGGCCTTGCAGGTGGAATGTGCACAGTCAATCGCAAACGTAGAAGTTTGCTGCTAAGTGCGGCACCTTCGTGCACACTTTGCCGAGATGCGGCATACCCTGGCAACTCCCAAAACTGTAAGTTGTTGAGGTATTGATAATACTTTCTTAAGAGGAGGTATTTCATGGTGCAGAATTGAAATCAGCACGGCCTGTGAGAATGCTGACATGGACATGCATCGCCACCAAAAAAACGGAACTTTGGCTGAACTCAAATAGGGGAAGCCAAAGTTGAATTTCGACGCCGATTCACGAGCTGAATCTGAGGCCGATTCTGAGACGAGAATCGCAGGAAATTCGGGAGTTAGAAATCCCATGAAAAACATTGGCAGCCAATAAGCCAGATGGCAGAGCGCAGCAGACAACTGATGACGTTTTTGCTATCTTGTAAATCAAGTTATGGTGCCAAACAAAGACATGCATTGTGTCCCTTCTCCTCCTTCATCATGCTCCCCTTCCCTCATCTTCGAGCACCAGTAAACATGGATCCTTACGTGATGCCCAATGGAAACAAGTGCATAGAATGTGGCCAGCTTGTTGTCAAGATCACTAAGGGTGGTGATGTGCCATGTCACGGTGTGGGTAGCTCTGAGGGGTTAAGCAAGATCAAGAGCAAGAACAGAGCAGAAGCAGGGCAAGGCAATTGGCATTGAAAGAACAAGGTACATAATTACATGCTGTGCTTAAATACTACAATATTCCTGTGGAGAATTAATGTCTGGGAATTCCACTGAACCACCAATGTTTCACATACCTTCAGGTCAGGCAAATCCCGAGCCAGAGGGTTAAAATTGGTGATCAGGGATTGGGGCTGATCAGCACTGTTACATTATCCCCCTTCTAGTGCTGGAGGTAGGATAAGCATGGAAACTTTGGCTGAACGGCACAGTCTGGGAATGTAGACAGGATTGAGACGTTCAGGTGGATGAGAGGTGCATCCAGAATGTGTGGTGGTGACCATAGGAGTGACATAATTTGAGCAAAGGTTTTGGCATAAGGGTGGAGGTGTAGGTGTGTGACAGGTTGCTGGAGGAATGGCAGCAGATGTTACGGGTGGTGGTTCTGAAGAAGGAAGAGTAGAAGAGGAAGAATCAGGAGAAGGATCATTCACCAGGTAAGTCTTATCCAATATGACATGTTGTGGATGAGTACAGGAGTCACAGTGGTGGAACCACTTGAGCAGCTCGTTGGCAGTATGAGGAATGTCAGAAAGGGGAACCCAAGCAGCCTCGTCCTCAGAGGCACTGCTGAAGTGGACAAGATAGTCATAACGGTGACCAGTTTTGTGAGCACCAAGAATTGCTGCAACATGAGTTGCAGGGTCATCATCTGGAGCTAACTCGAAAGGTTGGGGGTCAGCATGCACATGGAACTCAGACGGGTCTTTGTAGGGTTCAAGGAGGGAAACATAGAACATGGAGTGAAGATGAGAAAGGTAAGAAGGAAGACACAGCTTAAAGGCCCAGGTTCCAACAGCATGTTCTACAGGATATGGTCTGAGTTGACAATGATCAAGCTTGTCGGATGGTCGAGTAGTCTTAATGTTATGCCAAAGGAGCCACACAAGTTGGCCAGGGTGGAGGTCAGGGACAGGTTTGTGGTGGTGATTGTAGGCACAGGCTTGAACTTCTTGAGCATGTTTCAGCTTGGTCTTCAACTCAGTGTGGATCTGCTTGAATTGAGTTGCCAGGTGTGGAAGAGGGGGATGACCCGCTCATCGCCTTCTCCCTTTCCCCTATTTCCTCCTGTAGTGTATGGCACATCGGTCCTTGGACCGTATATTTGGTTCATACGTACAGATGCCATAATATATCTTCCTTACACCTGAACCACCACAAACGTTGCAGCCAGTGACCTGAGTGCTCCAACGTGAGCATGCTGCCAGTGAAGCCTCCCAGCCTCTAGCCCATATTTCTTCCTCTACCGAGCCCTTTCGAGCCTGAGCTGTACCCCACGCTTCCACGGCAACTTCCCCATTTTACACCTGATTTCCATTTTATGCCTCCATGACTTTCTGGGACCCTTTCATCGATTTTCAGTTTCACCTGTACACCCTATATCCGGATGACCAACCCAATATTTCTGTCTACAAGTGGACAGACCTGCTCTTCAACACAGGTCACCTGCAGCAGGAACAACTGCAGGTGCAGCCTTTGAGATATGGGGTTTGAAGGTGGGGTGGAATCCAGTATTAGCAAAGAATGGAGACTGTTTGGTAGATGAGTTCTCAGCATTATTAAAAGCGAACCCAGTGAGGGGAAGATAGTCAACCCAGTCGTCTTGTTGATAGGAGACATAGGCACAAAGATAGGTTTGAAGTGTCTGGTTGGTATGCTCAGTGAGACCATTGGTTTGTGGATGATATGCTGTAGATGTGCGTGCATCAAGCTGCAAAAGACAGGCGAGCTCTGACCAAAATTGAGAAATGAAGACTCCACTGTGTTAAGAGATAATGAACTCGGGCAGTCCATGGTAGCGGAAAATACAGTTGAGGAAAAGCCAGGCAAGCTCGGGAGCCTTAAGAGACTTGTTACAGGGGACAAAATGAGCAGCATGAGTGAGGCGGTTGCAAACCACAAAGATTGAGTTGTAGCCATGTGAAACTGGAAGTTTGACAACAAAGTCCATTGAGATCGAGAGCCAAGGTCAGGCTGGGATGTCAAGAGGTTGTAAAGGCCCATAGAGACAGTGTTTAACAGCCTGGACCCAAGGGCAAATGTCACATGCTTCACAATACTTGTGAACATGAGTGTACAATCCTGGCCATGAGTAATCATGCTGGATATTTTGAAGCATGTGCATGTGGCCACAATGTCCTGCAACAATGGAGTCATGATGTGAGCGCAGAACATCTGCACAGAGAGGTTCAGGAACATAGAGATGCCCCTTATGAAATACCCTCCCATGCTGAGCAACAAAGTCGGGGTCACCACATGCAAGAGCTTCATGCCACTCTGGGTCAACCTCCCATGCATCTTGAAAGTGTTGAAGGAGCTTGGACAAGTTGATTGAGAGTGTGGTAAGGGCAGAGAGGGAAGCAGATGGAGGTGAAATGGGAGAAGTTGAAGGGTGAAGAGTATGATCTGGAAACAAGTGCTCAGTATGATAAGGCTTTAGAAGTGTTTTGAACTGCGCTTTGATTTGAGAGCCTCATCTCCCTTCTGAGGGACAAAGTCCAGATAACACGACGGAGTGTCAGCAACATTCTTGAGACCCAGACCCCAAGCAAGCTTGAAGTTGAACTCTGAAAAGAACATAGACCAGCATGCCTGATAGTAATTTAAAGCATGAGTAGACATGAAATACTCAAGGTTTTATGGTCCAAGATTACTGAGACTGGAGTTGAAGTCCCAATAAGCCAGGCACGCATATTGCTGAAGGAGTCCATGATAGCAAGAAGCTCCTTGTCATACACCTTATAGTTGATCTTGGCTGGGGAGAATTTACGGGAGTAGAAGGTGACTGGGTGAAGATGGCCATCATCATCTGGCTGCTGAAGGACACCAGTGAGTGCAAAGTCAGATGCATCAGTTGCAAGGGTGCAAGGCCGGGTTGGGTTGAAGTGATGGAGCACAGGTTGGGACACCCATAGCTGTAGGTTTTAGCCTAATGTATGTACCTAGCCATGTAAACCCACTAACTCAAACCATGACTCTAGCCATCTGATGGCTAGGTTCAAATGTAAATTACTGTAAATCATGCGGTTGTCAGTGCATCCTTTGTCTATATTGGGACATCTGCTGTCGCTTAATGGCCGGAGTACTACCAAATTTGGAATAATGTGAGTTACACACATAAAAACAAGCTGAAGCCCTACGCAGTAGGCTTCTGCGGTGAGCAGATAGCTCTGTGCAGCGGGCCTAGCGGCGAGCGCCAAGGGGGGTCTGCAGGGGTCTCCCCCGTGCTACATCCCTTGAAAAAGGCGGAAAAGAGGTGAAAAAATGGATTTAGAGACATAGCAGCACATAATATATGTTATACGTGCCGTCAGGCAAAAGGAGGGGGGTCTGGGGGGGAACAACATTCCCCCCAGCGCAGAATAGATTGAGTTGTATGAATAAAGTGATGGGACTGACGAGAACAAACACGTAATCACTGGAGAGGCCGGGACTACACCTATAGGCTAGCTGACACTTGGCTACAGTCGTAACTTTTGTTAATAGGTTTATATGGCTACAGCCATTGGATTTATTCTAAATATTACAGCTATGGCTCGTTGGGAGAGGAGTGCGGCCTTGAGCTTGTTGAAGGCGTTGCATGTAAGATCAGAGAATTGGAAGGTGACATCCTTTTTACAAAGGGAAGTCAGTGGGATGGCAATAGAAGAATAATGGTCAACAAAGCGGCAGTAGAAGTTTGCAAATCCCAAAAAGGACTGGACATCCTTGACAAAATGAGGCTCAGGCCAATTGTGAACTGGCTCGAGTTTCTGGGGATCCATCTTGATACCATCGGCACCAATAACATAACCAAGGTATTTAACCTCGGACCAGTCAAACTTGCATTTCTCTGGATTGGCAAAGAGACGTGCAGCTTGGAGCCAGTCAAGCACTTTCTTGACATGCTTGTTATGTTCATCCTGGGAACGAGAGAATATCAGAATATTGTCAAGATAAACAATGCAAAAAATGTCAAGATGATCACGCAGCATATCCCTAATGAAGGCTTGAAAGGTAGATGGTGCATTTGAAAGGCCAAAAGGCATGACAAGAGTTTCCAACAAGCCAAGTGGAGTATGAAAGGCTGTCTTCCACTCATTGCATTCCGTGACTCAAATGAGATTGAAGGCATTCTTGAGATCGATAACAGAAAAAACTGTGCAACCCTGAGTCCTGTCAATAAGGTCGTCAATAAGAGGTAAAGGATAATGGTTCTTCTTTGTGATAGAGTTCAAACCATGATAATCAACACAAAGTCAAAGGTCACCTGACTTCTTGCAGGCAAAAAGGATTGGTGTGGCTGCTGGTGAAGTAGAGCATTGAATGAAACCCTTCTTGAGGTTTTCATCAAGATATTTGGCAACAGCATTGTGTTCTTCCTGAGAAAGGTGATACATTGGACCAAAAGGAGGAGATTTGCCCTCTTCAATGTCAATTGAGAGGTCATAGGGGTGGTGTGGAGGTAGCGAGTTGACTTCCACGTCAGATAAGATTGTCAAGGCCCAGAGCATATATTTGAGAGGGAGCATGTGCAGTGCAGAAGAGTCATGAGGGTCAGGGAAGTCCAAGCCCAGGTTGGAGTTGAGAGTGGAAGGTGTCGAGCCCATTGAAGCAAGTTTGTAGTAGGGAGGATCTGTGGGATGAAAGTGAATCAGTGAAATATCAAGATTCTTGGTCTGCTTCCAAAAACAGGAAGCATTAAGGACACAGATTTTGGGAGTGGGAGCAGGGAGAGGAGTTGTGTGATCAAGAACAGAGTGACTGAAGCTGTGAAGTCCTGTCAGTGCAGAGAGGAACAAAGGTTCTAGAACTAGGGGACATGCAGTTGGTATGCTGTCTGCAGACAAGCACAAAGACGAGTCATTGACCAAACACTCATCATCAGAGGGAGTATGTATCATAGGTACAGGAGGGGATGGAGTCACAGGATCAATGGATTTTGGAGAAGATGGAGAGGGAACAGAATGACAGAAAAAAGGAAGTAACTTACCATGAAGACTGAAGCCTAAGCTGACAGAGGTTACTGAGGTCGAGTTGAGGGAGGAAGAGCCTGGAGCAAGGCATGGAGGACTGAAGCCTTGAGCACCCATGCATACAGGTTCAGAGCAAAGCCACCAATATCCCTTTAAATTTGGTCTTTGGCATCATAAATGTGTTCTAGGAGTCAAACCATTTCACATAATATGTGCCTTAGGATTATCAAAGCCTAGGTAAAATTTTTGAACTTGTAATATGGTTTGGCAGAAAAGCAAGTCATAACTGCAAGAGCTCTTGAGCTTCCCAACAGTCACCTTTATGCAACTTCAAATTCTGCCTTGAATGACTGCATTTTCTGGTTTAGTTGTCATCCTGGGCCTAAATTATGATATCAGAACACAAATACAAAGTCATCTAGGTGATCATTGACTGGTGTTTTTGTTCAAGATGCCTTTAAGCACCCATCAAGCACCCATCAACAGTGTTCTTGTCATGCTGGACTATTGTTTTGTAGATTCATAAAATGGCGGGCACACACAAGTTTGGCTGGTTATTTGTAAGAGATTCCCCTGTTTGGACTTTTCTGGAAGTGGTGCTAAGTATGAAGTGAAGCTAACTTTTGTGTTACACAGCTGTGGCCAATAAATTTTTGGGAGCAAAACACAATGTCCAAACATGTCTTCCTTTTCGGGGATATTCTTCTTGCCAGAAGAAACACTGACCCAAAAACCTTCCCACTTTGAGTGATGTTCTGTCTCCAAACCCACACAAAACATGACACATTTTTGGGCACTGAACATCGATACAAAAATCGCCTATTTCAGAAAGGAAAACATTCTTCATTTAGCAGCTGAAACAGCGAAAGAACAAAGGAATTGTCCATTTTTGAGTCCTGAATTGAGGTCCTTTCCCTTGATGAAAAGACCAATGAAAAATTGGCGGTGTTCCAGAGGCAAAGCAATGATATTTTTTGAGAATGTTCTGTTGCTAAAAATGGCCGGAAAAGCTATCATGTTTATTCCATGTTCCGAAGGACCACAAAAGTATGGCCAAAAAGCCAGACGTGTTTGCAGCTGATGTTTTGGCACAAAAAATTCATTGGCCCCTGCAGTGTTATTGCCGCTCATTGGCCGACTGATCCGCTCCCTGGACGCCGTATCTGAAAGTGGTTTTTTTCTATCTTCTGAACTTCCAAACAGCCAAATCACTTCTTAAAACAGATCCACTGACTTTTTAACCCAAAAGATGTACATTCTAGGTCACTAGAAGTGTTCTACTCAAAAATACATATCTAATTTTTCTAACTTCGTGTGGGTGCGTGACTATGTAGTGTAGAGTAAAGTGGCTAAGAAAGAAGCTGAAAATGACCATGCCCATCGCAAACAGCTGTTCTGGGCATGCCACACTGGAAGAAGATGCAGCATTCCACGGGGCAGCGCTGATTTCCAGCAGTAGCCCCGTTATAGCCTTAATCGATAGCATTCAGGTTCAAGTGGTGGCCGCCACTCATCAAAGTACAGCAGCAGTGTCAGCAGGTGGTCAGAGGACAGCCATGGGCAAAAGATGGGCCAGCAGCGGGGGTTGAGAAGCACCGGCACGCTATTGAGACACTGACAGCAGGGACAGCAGGCAGGAGGGAAGCAGCCATGCAGTGTGCAAGACGAGTATGCACATCAGGCTGGCAGCCAATAGTGCAGATTCTGGGCCCAAAGGCGGCAGAGTGTTGTGGCGGGCAAGGCAGCCCATGTGGCGACGTGGTGGGTGGCATGCAGCAGGGGTGGGCAGGCCTGCCGTGGGTGGTACGCAAAAACAGCGGCAGGAGTGGTGAGGTTCAAACAAGCCTGATAGCCCACTTAGGATGAAAATTCAGTGGACAGAGTCACGGGAGGGGTACATACAATTCTGATGAAAAGGGCTATACAATGAAACGCTGCATGCAAGTGTAGCAATGAAATCAAATACAAAAGAGTTAGATGAAGTCTACACTCCAATATATCCAACATCAACCACCAACAACTCTAGTGCTTTGTTGTGTGTGTTTGGGGCAATGGGTCAGGTGTATCAACCCTCAATCTCAATTTGAACAGGATCCCTCAGATAACCTTATCCAACTCACAACACTTATAGTGCATAAGAACAGCAAAAACCAATTTTATTGATGTATCCAAAGTACATCCAATAGGTTTATCCAAGTTACTAACCACTAGAACCACTGTTGGACTTTTTATAGAAGGTAGGAAGAGGAGGACCAGCTCAAGCACAAGGCGATTCCAAGTTGCAGAAAGACTGGCTCAACACAAGGTGATTCCAAGTCCTACCGGGACTGGCTCAAACACAAGTGGATTCCAAGTTGAACTGAACTGGCTCAAGCTCAAGGCAACTCCAGGTCACTACACTCAATAGCTGGTGCCAACAAGTGGGAGTGGGATTCACTGTCCATACATAATTTACATGCCATCTTAAATACATCTACTTGTGCTAAAAGGGTATAAAGTATGTGAGAGGGTAACTGCTTTTCTGGGGTTAAAACTCCGTGTTAGGCCATGAAAACAGTGCCCATGAGTCATATGTATTGGTCCTAGAAACCCTCTGATGTAATTTTCGAGGAAAAGGCCATTTTCCCAAAGGGAAATGCACAGCCTTTTAATTGTTTCCAGGCACAACTTGTGTCCATAGTCATTCTGACAGTGCCAGGCCTGTCCAGACCAATTACACCATGTTCCAGGTATTTCTCGATGCCTCCTGGATCCAATGTAGTGTGAGCATGCTCCAGAACATCCTAGAGATCACGATATCCAACCACTAGATTCCTTATTTGGTACATACTATCAAAATGCCTCCAGAGAGCCGTAGATGATTTATACCTCAGTTCTGTAACTGCCTACAATATCCTTCTAATGTCCCAATGATTGGTAATGGCCTAGCATCCATAAGATACTCAAACTCACTGCAGGAGCAGTGTTATGACCAGTGTAATGAAAATGGTAATGAACCTGGTGTTCAAATGCCTCTAGCGGCCTAGCACTCAGTCCTGGGAGTAGACTAGTAACCTCTTATAACCTTATTGACTAGTTTTATCAGTTGTTTCCAACTGAAAGGTTGCAAATTTGAATAATTCAGGTGTGATCAATTTCACACCTTATCAACAAGAACACAGAGACTGTCAAACGCTCGTTGAAGTGATCTACAGGAATAGCAAGGATACATGGAGCTGCTGTAATCACAGTTTGAGTGGCTGGCCTGCAATCTGAAGCGCACTGGAGGTAGAGGGGCAGAGGAGCTGCAATGACAATAAGCCCAGAAGTTGAATAAAGGGGCTGGAAGTCACAGAGGCTAAAGAGATTGTGATCAAGAAGCCTCTGGTAAAGTTTCAGTATAGCCATGGACCGATAGCCCATTTTATAGGCGATGCATTCCAGGGGACCGGTGTCAGTGCAGTGGTAACATAGCAGTATCGCGGGTGATTCGAGGCTCGGGAATCGACATAGCAGTGGAAAGGACCAAAAAGAGCAGCCTAGTTCAGGCAGAGACCGAGCAAAGGCTCCAGGGGCGAACGGGAACCGGTGTGACATGCGTTCTTTTCACCCTTAGGTTTCCTTTTAGGGAAATGCCTCTTTCAGAACGGCACAGTACGACAATGCGGCAAAGAGCGGCAGGGCTTTCGTGCTGAAGTTAAGAAATGTAGAACAAGTTATTTAGATCTAGCAGAGTCCATACACAGCATGAAATCCTTCCAGGTAATAATGATTAACAAGATCCATTTGAATTTTCACGTACATAGAGTGAAGTACTTGTGCTATACGTGGCAGGTGGCAAACTTATACATGTATGAAGACGAGCCCAAGAAAGGACAAAATAGAGGGTACTGGGACGCACCAGGATGCGCTGACCACTGGCAGTGAGTGCAAAACAAAGAAAGTATGTAACACATACGGAATATGCATTAGGCTGTTCCCATCGAGTGACGACGCATCAAACGGTGGCGGCTATGGCGGTCAAAGTGCACTTTTATTCCTGCCCCATATACATTGGTGATTTCGGAGTTTCCGCCCCAAAGATAGGTGATTTGACGTCTGCTGCCCTAAATAGATAAAGATAATTGCGTCTATGTTTTGCGGGGAAATCTGTGATTTCTGCCCAGATAGACAGCAGTTCTGCCCTAGATAGAAACATTATGTCCACCCCACTTTTGACGTCTGCTCTAATTTTGGCGCCCACCCTACTTTTTGAACTCGTGCGCAACTTTTTGATTCTCGCGCAACTTTGTTGATAAATCACGTTCTCTGAATACAAGAATGTCCCTAGATAGTCTGATGTCCAACAAGGCAAAATATGGGAATAAATCCCTAAACAAATCTTTGATTCTGAAGA
The DNA here is from genome assembly GCA_014462655.1 of Mycena venus. Classification (NCBI taxonomy): domain Eukaryota; kingdom Fungi; phylum Basidiomycota; class Agaricomycetes; order Agaricales; family Mycenaceae; genus Glaucomycena; species Glaucomycena venus. Next base: position 2,389,857 of record JACAZI010000015.1, on the reverse strand, counting down.
CATGGCAGGGAACTCTACTCAACGAAGACAGACTCTGTAAGGATTGGACAACGGAGACCAGGGTTTTAGTGGGTGTGGGTTAGTTGACAGTGATGGTCCAGCTAATGGACCTGAGTTGGCCAAACCAAGCCCCACACAATGCATTGCGAGAAATCGGATGCACGTGCGGTTGCGCATTTCCTCGGGTGGTATACTGTCGGCTGGGTTCTTATTCCCGGCTTCTTCTAACGGGAGGCACTTGTTGACTTGGTCGGTCCAATGATCTGGGTGGCGGGTTTCTAGAGGCGTGAAACAGCCCGGTGAGGGGAACAGAAATGTTTCTAGTTGCATCCACTTCAGCCTTCTCAAGCTGGAGTTCTAACGTTCCACAAAAAAATAAATAAATAAATGAAAAATAAAAAAAAGAATACAAGAATGTCAAATCAGAGCTGCAATTTGCAAAAAAATTCAAAGCTGAGGGCCATTTGAACCGGCCTGCCGGCACCTTTACATATAACCAAACAGCACGGTCGCTTGACGGTCGTCTCATAATTTCCGTGACCCCTTACCACTGAGAACACCTCCATGAACTTGAATGATCCATAAAATATGCTGTTTGCGTTATGTCAGCAATCTGACTGGTTTCTGTGTCTGCAAATTGAGAGGCAAGTCAAATTCATGTTTTACAACACAATGTGATTCACGGCCAGCTTTTGAGGCATGGCTGACCAGAATTTTTTCTTAATGACATGTGATATTTTATACTATGTTTGACCCTTTATGAGGTGTGTAATAGCCCATATGTGCACTTCAGAAAGTCAATTCAGTGACTAGGCCGAGTCCAGGGTAGCAGTCAAGGTGCTCAGGCTGTTCATTCTTTGGCTACGGCTCTGTGGCACTTGAAAACGCAGCAGAATGGTATTGAACTCAATGACAGCTAGGAGAAGACCAAGAATCTCAGTATAGCCATCAACAAAAGTCGGAACATTTTTCCAAGTGCAGCCTCGAATTATTTTGGCTTTCAGCCTTGTGGTTCGTATGAAATGCACGGAAATTATGACACGACTGTGCATTCGTTCTCTTGCCGGTATTAAGAGCATGGTCATGCTTTTCATCATGTTTACTGTGTCGTCGCTCCTTTCCTTGCATTCATTACCTCAAAGCCCATCTCATTGTCAATCTTTGGTTACCTACCCTGTATACCTCCCTATGGCTAATGTTAGCACTTTCTCGGTATTTTCTTTATTGCACTTCTTGATACTTTTGTACACGACGGTTGTTCCTTACTTACACCCAATCTAATGGCTATTTCAACCTGCCAAATTTGGATCATGGGAACTTCGAGTTGTATTTATGAACAAAAGTGGCATGAAAATCAAAAAGTTGCGTGCGAGTTCAAAAAGTTGCGTGGGCGCCGAAAGTAGGGCAGACTTCAAAAGTGGGGCGGACATAATGTTTCTATTTAGGGCGGATGCTGTCTATCTGGGGCGGAAATCACTGATTTCCCCGCAAAACATAGATGCGATTATCTTTATCTATTTAAGGCGGAAGACGTCAAATCGCCTATCTTTAGGGCGGAAATTCCGAAATCACCGACATATATGGGGTGGGAATAAAAGTGCACTTTGATTGCCATTTCACTCCGGCAAACTTACCTGTGTTTATATCTATTGCATGAATAAAAGTTTTGCAGCAGATTACAAAAGTTGCGGGTGCCTTATCTTTTTTTTTGCGGGCGACTCTTTATCTTGCGGCCGACAGCTATATATATCTTGCGGGATGCCACCATTTCCCCGCAAGTTAAATGATCTGATTATCATTTTCTCTTTTGCAGGTAAGGCATCAAATCACGTATCTTTGGGGCGGTAAGTCCGAAATTGGCTTTATATCTTGCAGCCAATTAAATGTATATCCGGACCGCCATACAATCCCACCGTTTTTCCTGGGCTTATTGACGAGAATGGCAACTGGCATTTCAGCACCTCCGTCTGTCTGCCGTCGGGAGTGATGGCTAGGGAACGTCCGGCAGGAATAAGTGAGGAAATAGGGCAGAAAGATAAATACTTTCTAGGAAGCAGGCGTTAGTGGCCCAAAAAAAGAATTGAGCCATGGGCGGTGAACCAGCACGGAAACTGATCAAAGCGGAGAGACACGAACCGCACGTAAACTATCGGGCAGTGCTTGTCTCCGACACGGAAACCTCCGTAGACCTCCCTTGAGCTGGCCGAGACCCTGATTGGCGATGATTCTACGCTAATTCTACAGAGAATCTACGCTCCCAACGGATTCAATCTTCTGCATTTCCAGCAAAACTTCGGCTACTGTAAGTTGGGCCGTTCTAATTTAGTAGCTGTGGAGCTCTTACTACGACCAATCTCAGACGATCATGTCTCGTCCTGTCCTCAATAACATTCCTCTTCCTTTACCACTGTGGCCGAAAGTAGATGCCACATGCCGCCCGAACAGAAGCAGCTCGTGACGCTAACGTTCCATCAAGTAAAGGGGCTACAATTCAGTTTCATAATGCAAACACAAGCTGACCAATCATCATTGCCAATTATACTGCAATCCCACCACTTTCCCTAGCCATCACTCCCGACGGCCGACAGATGGAGGTGCTGAAACGCCGGTTGCCATTCTCGTTAAGTTCAGGGAAAGCGGTGGGATTGCAGTATAGTTGGCAATGATGATCGGTCAGCTTGTGTTTGCATGATGAAACTGAATTGTAGCCCCTCAACTTGATGGAACATTAGCGCCACGAGCTGCTTCTGATCGGGCGGCAAAACGCCAGTTGCCATTCTCGTTAAGTTCAGAAAAAGCGGTGGGATTGCAGTATAGTTGGCAATGACGATCAGTTTAAACCATCACTATTTTACCTATAGAACTGGCCTCTTAATGTGCAGTTTGAACTAAGGTTTAAACCGATGTGGTTCGAACCGTGGTTTAACCATATTGGTTCGAACCATATCGGTTTAAACCAATTTTGTACGAACCCTGTGACTTGTCGCAATCACACAGTAGTTGGAGCACTCTTTTTGCCGATAAAATTGATCACAAATGAGAATTATGAAGCATGTTAAATTTGACCAGAGTACATTTGCAGGCTGAGGAATGTAAGCAAAACATTCATTAACGTTCTTTAAGATTTTGGTTGTACGGCGGTGCAATTGCTCCATTTGGCTTCATCTCCATCCTTTCTTCTTCTTCTCTCGTGCTCGAATTCTTTGCTCTCACCCCCATTCGGCCTACTTCTTTCCCACATTTATAGCTGTCAACTGACCGAGCACCTGGCCTCACAGACTCAACAAACATCTTCCTTGGCAGCAGTAGGGAAGTGCTTCAAAAGTACAAGATGCATCGTCGCTTCGCTCTGGCAACCCGCGCAATCAACGGGGATTGAAATTAATTGAATTCCACACTACATTAATACCAAAGCATGTGGTTACAGAGATAGCGAAAATCTTTGACCAGTTGTTTGTCAAAGAGATTGAGTGAGTTAAATTCGGCGACTGCGGTGAAGGGGACCATTAAGAGGGAAAGTGCGAGAGAAGGAAATGGTGCCTATTCATGGTTCGAAAAAGAATGACGAAGGGTAGAATCCAAGCAGTAAAAACGGAAAGCGCGCCCTGCAGACAAATTAGATGTTGACACCCGAGAAGTAGATATTTGGCTAAGCAGAAAAGTTAGGACGAGTGACGATGTAAAGAAACAAACAAACCAGAGCAAGGCAGAGTGTTCAAGGGCGGGTTCTGAGTAAGAGCAGTCCAGCGGCGCAAAGAGATAGGATTGATGCGATGAATTGACGCGATGAAATTGCTGCGGAAACAAATCTTGTAGAACTTTGACAATATTTGAAGTATTTCAGATTTTGGCTGTGAACAGAGCAGGCACGACAGGACAGGATAATTGAGTAATCGCAAAGATTCCCCAGTCAAGAAACCAAAGTGAGCATAAAATCGAATTGGAGGCAGATGAAAGTAGTAATAGAAAAGGGGTGTAGAGGGTCGTCTTTTATCCAAGCCACGGGGATGCGGCCTCAGTAAGAAAAATTGAACAAAATTGCGCCGCAGTGAGAGAAATAGCCGCGGCGCAGTGAGAAATCAGCTGCGAGTGTTGTGAATGGTGGTCAGCTGAGGAATTGCAGTTGAATTTCATGGGAATAGACTTCATATGCAGATGGGGTAAGAGCACAGCACCTGCGGTGCAAGAGCAGAGCAAAAAACAATGGGGATAAAGCTAATGGGGTAATTGCACTGCCAAACGAGCAAAATCTTAAAAATCTGCACACAAAAACTGCGTGCCGCTGAACAGCTGACGCAGGCAAAGCCTGGTCGGGACCGGACACAGCTGTTTGCAGCTGCTGTGGCGTATGGCGCAAAAGAGTTGTATTGATCCTTGCGCCGCAGGCCACATAGCCCCCGGCACATTCTCGAGATACAAGCTGCTGGAACTTTGTCAATTCTGCACCCATTCTCTCATCCTCAAATCCACCGGGACTGCAAATGATTAACCGTGCTCTAACGATTTGTTTGCTCGGCGGGGCAATTTCCCTATTAGCTTTGTCTCCACCCTTTCTTGCTCTGCTCTCATTCCAACACGATCCTGTAGGTCCTGCACTCTTGCCCCATTCACGTATTAAGTGTATTCCCATTGCGACCCTCAGATGCCCACATTCTGGCACACTCACGGCAGAATTCTCGCTGTATCGCAGTTACTTCTCTCACTGCGCCGCAAATTTTCTCACTGTGCCCGGATCACTGTGGGGTAGATAAAAGACAATCTCCTCGCCCCTTATCATCACTGCGTTTATCTCCTCCTGCGTTGATTTCCCGTGGTCTCATTCGCAAGCTTCTAGCTTTCTTGACCGTTGAATCTTTGCCGTCAATCAATCACCCTGCCCCCCTCCATCTCCAATTCAACTGTTCATGGATTCTCACGGTTGACAGTATATTCCAAGAGGCAAACCTGCTCTCTCAACATGACCAATACTATCAAAATCCTATCATGGTTTGCTTTCTGGTCAAATTTGATCATGCCTATCTCTTTCTTTGTGCTGCTGGATCACTCAACTCGACTGGTCAAACCCGGCTCCAGAACCCTCTTCTCTGATCTGTTTTCATCCAAAGCAATGTGCACACACTGCTTTCTTCTAGATCTTCGCTGTTGCCATTTGAGTTGCAGCTCACTGTGCATTGGAGATTTTTTCTGTATTTACAGCCCGAAATTCGCCCTCCATTGTTCTTTGATGGTCTGAGTCCCCGTGGTTGTCAAACTTAACTCTCTAGATCTCTTCCATAATTAACCTGTCATCGAATCTCTTCAACTTAGTTTAGGGTGGCTAGCCTGTATCAATCTCAATCCTTCTTTGTGGCGACCAAATGTTACCTTAAAGGTCAGACCATAAATGGCAGTATGTTACTAACCAATTCGGTAATATGTAATTCAATTGGTTTAATTCCCATTCATGGGCGGGTTGCTTGAGCGAAGCGGCGGCGCGTCTTGTAGAGAATGAATGAGATAAAAGTCAATTGGCGAGCTTTATGTGGTAATTACATCATTGAATTCAAACTTACTGGAAATCGTTTCCACACAAGCTTGCTACATCAGAATCAAAAATTCACCTGGATTGGTGTGGACAGTGTACACATGGCACAATCAAACACTTTCTTCAGTATGCATCCAACTACTGTGCGACTGTGACGAGTCACAGGGTTCGAACCAAATTGGTTTAAACCGATATGGTTTAAACCGTGGTTCGAACCAATATGGTTTAAACCATGGTTCATTCCAATATGGTTTAAACCACAGTTCGAACCAATATGGTTTAAACCACGGTTCGAACCACATTGGTTTAAACCACAAACCACAGTGGTTTAAACCATTGTTCAAACTGCACAGTAAGAAGTCAGTTCTATACGTAAAATAGTGATGGTTTAAACCGGAACCCTGCTAGGGTACAAGCCCGGCGAGGTGGGAGGACACGGCGGATACCCGGGACGCAGGCGTCGCCAACGCATTCTCGATCCGAGGAGCGATGGGCTGGACGGTATTGAGGACGGACGACGGCGAGCAGGGAGGATTGTGGCGGAAGGAAAGAGAAATTGTGGCTGACAGGATGCTGTGCATCGTTTACAGGTGCGGAGTTTGAATGATGCCGTGGCCGCCACACTAACGTACTTTCCGCCAAAACGTGGGATGCCAAATCGGAGAATTTGACGGGGCACTGCAAGGCAGTGCCCCCGTCAAATTCACTGTTGCCCTCAAGGCCACTTCGCTCGGAGGGTGAACTGTAAGGCCTCATGACATAGATAATGATAAAACTGAGTGTGCTGAGGCCAAAAAGAACGGCAGAGCTGAGCTCGAGCGGCGAGAAAACAAACAAATAATTCATGGAATAGATATTTACAAATGCCTGCTAGTAGCTACTGATAGCGATAGGTTCCGACATAGACAGGCGTCGTGGATAGGTTGGAGTAAGTGGATGGATATGGAGAGTGGGAGGATGGGTGCTTAGAAGACAAGATAAGCTGGGCGTGTTAACGTACATTTGCATATTGCTAGCCATCCAATAGTGCGGTCCAATTCGGCGCAGTAAGCCATCCAGCGAGCCCGCCCTGCTCCTGCTACTGCCAAGCGAGAGCTGGCAGCACTCAGGCGAGCTCTGCCGGCTCCCCAGCGAGCTCTGCATGCGATGCCATCAAGCGGCTGGAGCCACATCAAGCTGTCGAGCGAGCTCCGCCCCGCGCGCAGGACGCTGTCGATCGTCGCCGTCGGCCCTTTCATGAGCGTGTCGATGATGGGCATGAGGGCCAAGGAAACGCACTGACGTCGGGGTCGATGTCTGTCTCCTCGAATGACGCGAAGGTGGTGCGTGTGGCGGCGGGCGGAAGGGGCGCATCCATTTCACTTCACGTGGGCGCTTGCCGCCGTGAACGGTAACCTGCGGAGAGTGTAGCTAGACACGACGAGATCCCAGTTACATTGAGGGTGGCAGATGACGTGCTTACTGCCCATGCCCTCCAGCTATCGCCGCGACGAGCATCTTCGGGTCCCTTGCGCCGTTGCACTGGTAGCTCTAGGCCCGTTGTTGGCGGTTGAGGTGTACTACTTCATGGCCGCGGATGGCGCAGACGTAGGAGTAGTGAGGCATAACCTAATGGAATTGCTGTTATGGCAGAGAGAATGGTGGTAACGCTGAGAGAGATGATGGAAGGAAGCAAGAGCACCTCAGGTGGCTATGGTCATACAAACAAAGAACGGCCCGAGTCCTTGGCAAGGTTTCTCTCTGATCATTTGCCGCTTTGCCGAATGCATCCCCTTGCATTGCCCCCGTCAAATTCCCCGATTTGGGATCCCACGTTTTGGCGGAAAGTCAGGAGTGGGCCGCCACAAAACATTGCCCGATTTGGTGCTTACGTTTGAGGCGGAAATTCAGGAGTGGTTTTTGCTTGATACGCTGTATACAGGCTGTGTGTGACGTGTATCTTTAAGTGCCGCACGCAGGGCTATCCTTTCACTTATATCCCTTCACCGACTCACTCACATACCCTCCAGAAATGACCTCGAGTCTTGCCCTCATCCCCTGGATGCAGCCTGAGGCAACCCAAGCCGTCGCAGCGATAGATGGGGATCCCCGCCCCGAGGGAAGGAAGTGGGCTCTCGTTGTCCACGCGTTCTTGAATCCATGCCCAGGTCGCACTTTGGATCACGTCTATACTTCTCTAGGCAAAGTTCTAGAGAAACAGGCAAATCGTGCAGCATATACATTCGGCCTCGGACCTCATGTCGTGGCTAAGAAAATCATGTCCTATTTCGGATCCGGGGAAAACAGAGTTCGGCGGCTGGAGGTCTCGCGCATCTCGGATCAACCAAAGCTCGAGAGGCAGTGCGCAAAACTCATGAAGTATACTCAGCCGTGCGTGTGTCCAATTTGTTTATGATGAATCGTTGTAAATATGGACTTTATTTCACAGGACAGAATCCAGAAGCATGCAGTGTCATGCTTTCAAGGAAATTGTGGATATTGTCACTTTGTTTCCAGGTCTCCGTCGTATCTTTCTGGGTACCAAATATCTGGGAAGTGTAACATCATTAGAGGCCATTTCCGCTCTCTGGGAGCGTCCAACCGGAGCTTCAGATGACGAATGGACTTATTGGCAAAATCTAGCTGCGACTTGCTTAGCGGACAGTACGACTTCAGAGATGATCGAAGGAAGTTCAGTTGCAGATTTGTCACACTGCCAGCAGGCGGGGTTGAGCGTCGTCGAACGACTATTAGTCCAGCATGATTGTTCGTGAGTTTTCAGAATTTGTTGCCTCGGAATGGTATTCATAGAGTTTCAGAGATTCAAAGTATTTAAGTGCCCTCTGCATCCGATACCTTCGCGGGATTCTTGAATTACCTGGATTCTGGCAGGATAGCGGGAAATTTCATTCGTATATTGCGAATAAAATATGCTCGAAGCTGGTCCAGATTCTGAAGGATATCGGGGTTGACATTCTCGCATTGGGCCCTGGCGACGAATCTGAACCACCTTTCGATTATGATGGTGTTGATTCTTTTGCCACCAACACACTGACCGGTATTTCGAACTGGCTTAGAAAAATGGCTCGGGATGAGTTTTCTATGCAACCTTGGTATGACACTTTCTGTCAATTCGTTGAATTGTTGCGGATGTAAGCCAAATAACTATTGACTCAATCATCACAACTGAATTTCTCTAGGCCACGGGCATTCGAACTTCTCCCAGAGTCTTCGGCCTGTGCCACCACCTTGGAGGACATCATACCAACTGGTTATTTGAATAGAAAGATAAATGTTACAGTCAATAGGTAAATTCTTCAAGAAATTTGAGGTCAATGAATCTAATCCTTGTCTCCAACCAATGCAGCGAGAATGAAACTACCGAGGCTCCCAACATGAATCATGATTGCAGTGATTCTCTAGCAGATTTGCATTGCAACAACGGTTCGACAGCCAGTGTCCACACCAAAACTTCGGACCAAGATGACGCTCAAGGTGCGAATTCGGATTACGAGGATCGTAGGGATACACAGAGCGTGGGCTCCTCCGAAGTGCCAAGTGAAAATGGGTCACATGTTTCATCTGCTTCGGAGGAAGAGAGCCACGACTCTGATACACAATTGGTGAAGTATTTCCATGCAAAAGATGCATATCCAGCTAACCATAGCCTAGCATGATGTTTACGAGGTTCCTGATTTCGAGTTTGCATCGAAGATTGGGCAAGGATCAGACTCAAATGAATTTTCGGTACGTCAAAGTCTTTTTCGTGCCACGGCGACTAATCTGGCTGCTTAGGATCCGGCAAATCTGGGAACACTCACAATTTCTGGGGCAGGCACCTTGAATTCCACTCCATATCCATCATTTCAGGCTTTCCAGAAAGAGGCAGAGGACCGTAAAATAACACTGCGCCAGCTGAAAAGTGAACTTGGAGACGATCATGAAGAAACTTTGAATGCCATGGGTGTACTTTCACAGACATACTTCGACCTTGGCGAGTATAGGCTAGCAAGTGGCCTCCAGATTGTGGTGCTTGAGAAGCGGAGATCTATTTTTGGGGACGAAGATGCACTGACTCTGCATTCCATGGCTGCCTTGGGACAAACATTCATGGTCCTCGGCCAGCTCAAGGAGGCAGAGAGACTAAATGTTCAATTGTTGGCATTGCAAAGGGATTTTCTAGGCAACGACCATCCGGCCACATTGCAAACAATGCATGTTTTGGCCTTGGTATACCGAAGCAAGGGACAGTTAAAGGAGGCGGAAACTCTCCAGGTCCAGGTACTGGAGAAGAGCAGGCAGCTTCTTGGTGAAGATCATCCAGAAACTGTATATGCGCTCGCAGCTTTGGCGGGGACATACAGAGAACAAGGCCTGCTCAGCAAGGTAGAGCCCCTCGAGGTTCATGCATTGAATAAGTCCAGGCAAGTCCTCGGAGAGCACCACCGAGAGACTCTGGGTGTGATGGGCGATTTGGTACTCACGTACTTTAAACTGGGAGACAAGGAGAAGGCAGAAAAGCTGGAGGGTGAAGTGATAGACAAACGAAGGAGATTGCTGGGAGAGCACCATCCCACTACTTTACTGGCAATGGCCAACCAGGCCGTGATTTACCAGCAAACAGGCCGCTCCACTGCCGCAGAAGAGCTTGGAGTTGTGACCCTGGAGAAGCAGAAAAAATTGCTCGGTGATGACCACCCCAACACCATCAGAACAATGGCTAATCTTGGATCGATATATATGGAGCAAGGTCAGTTGGAACGTGCAGAGAAGCTTAATACTATCGTCCTCAAAAGGCGGCGAAGGAACCAGGGTGATGGTCATGCAGACACTAGACAGGCCGTGCGCAATCTTGCAGAGACGTACCGCGCCCTGAATAAAGCAAGGGAGGCGGAGCATCTCGAAGCACTTCTAGCAGATCATGAAACGTAGGCTGAATGTTATAATTGCCGTTATTAGGGTTCTTCACACCTGCCTTTTTTGCGCCCTTTTTGGCACCTTTTTTGCACCCCTTTTCATGTTTGGTAGATAGTGAGCTATAAAATCCAGGAAAATTCACCTCAGTCCTTTTTGAACATTTGAGATGGTATGTGACCTTTCAGAAACAATAGGAGCACCCAGACTGCATGCAATGGGGAGAAGGAGGCACAAAGGGTGCCGAAAAGGGTTGAAAAGGGGAACCTCAGACTAGGGCATTCACACCCAGCCTTTGTAACGCCCTTTTATTTTTATTTTTATTTATTTTAACTTTCCCTGCATGGCTGCCAAAATCGGGTACGAAAGGAAAACAGTACCATTTCAATGTGTTGCACTTTTGCAGGCATGAATGCAGGCATATTTGCCAATGGTATGCTGTCGAGAGCCCAGGTTGTCGCACAATTTGTACAGGGGCAAGTTGTGCATTTCAAGCTCTAGGACTCCTGGATCGGATCAGATGGGTGTTTCAGAAGAAGTCACAAGTTGAGACGCTGCTCTTGGCTATTCAGTAATGGAGCCGGCAAAAAATTAAGTCTCCGGGCTGACTGGTACTGAGAAATTGTTGCAGTTGTGAGGAACTTGAATGCCGAGAAATGCAACGAGACGAGCAGCTGCTAGAGCTTTCCAAAGAGTGAGCACTGGTAACCATTGTGGAAGAGCAGGTCTGTCTGCTTGTAGGCAGAAATATAGGGTCGGTCGTCCAGATATGGCGTGTACGGGTGAAGCAAAAAGAAAGCAAAATGGTCCTGATAATCTTGTTGAGGTGTAGAATGGAAATCAGGTGTAAAATGGGGAAAGTGCTGTGCAAGCATGGGGTACGTGAGACAGCACACCACCAAGTATGCATCATCTAGCTATCTTTGTGCTCACAAACACATAGTAAACGAGTTGCAAGGTAGTTTCTGGTAGTACTATCACTAGTACTCTGGACTTCTGTTTGGTGATACAAAGGAGAGTCAGAGTGAGCTCCAAGCTGCTGATTGTAGTGTATAGATCAAGTCTAGCGTATTCCGCGGGCTGCTGGTCATACCCAAAGAGGAGATAATACCCAAAAGCCCCAGAAGTCATCATTCAGAAGTTGTATCCTACAATAGAGGACCAATGACAGCACAGAGGAAGTCTTTGGAGACTTACAGAGTACTAGCGAGTGGTTTGAAGGCTAAGGGAGTCAGCTGCAGGTGGTTTACATGGGCCGCAGCCCATCCTTCCAGACTGGCATTAGGTTGCAGGGTTGATGCAAGGCCCACAGGATATGCTGAAGCAAGTGGAAAGCAGTTACAGAGGAGAACTACATAGAGAGAGTACACATGGGGAGACGTGTCGCGTCCCCAGTGACAAACAGAGACACATAGAGTGGAGCAATGGGATTTATTCCATTGGACCGGAGTTCAGAGTGGGATCATGGGTACAGACCGACAAGGAACGGACCTGCAGACTCCCTTTGACAATAGCAGTATTATCCTAAAGGGTGGATTCAACTCCACGCCCAGAGGTTTCAGGCCTGCGGTTGCAGACGGCAGCCTGCGGCACCTACCATATACCCAAATCAGGACGTGAGAACCATGTGAAGGGTTTCTCTTGGTCTGTGATGACACATCAGATACACATGGACATCTTTTGTTTTCTTTTGTTTTCACTCTCCGTTTTTCACATGTAAATCTATATTCCAGTAGTATAAATAGGGCTCAAAGACCCCATGGAAAGCCAGTACACCAGAGCGGACATTGTTGCGGTTGTTCTCAGGCCAACTTGCAGAGAGTAGTATCTACCTCTGTTTGTAGTGTGTCTATAAATTGAAGTTTGGTTGTTGGCTCTAGTTCAGTTTGAGTTAAGAAGTTAAGCTTCACATTGTCGACCCTGCAGGTGGTCTTCACGTATAAAAGAGAGGTTTACGTACCTGAGTGGGCTTGTTGCTTTGCATCTGCTTTGCTAGTTGCATCCATGGTTGAGATTGCCCTCAGTAACCAACAGGAAGAACAGTTTGGTCACCAGCAAGGTGCTTAAGCCTTGAAGTAGAGCAAAAGGTACCTGTGGCAGGTTAAGCCAAGGTCTACAACGAGAATTGCTTGTTGTGAGGGCGATTGAAAGCCAGATCTGTGACCTCAATTGGAGGATTCACTGTTGAAACCTTACAAACTCTGCCCTGACGTGATGAAACTATCTATTAGGCTTCCTCTTGTCTTGTATCCAACCCAAAAACACATATATTACTCCTTCATTGAGGCCGCGGGACATTGTTCTGTACAATCTTGCATACACCAGGTGCAATCATCATGGCATGTCAACTCGACATGCCTTGATGACATGTCGATTGCATGTCGTCGAGCAGGCCCGTACGTTCCGGTCCCTTTGTGTGACTGTGTAACGTATTCTTCTTTGTTCCTATGTCGAGCCGTGTCCAAGCCAGGTTATTATTAATCTCCGGCTGTAACCCCCTTGCAACCTGAAAGGGGAAATACACCTGCGACACGTGGTTGTGACTCCACGGCATTACGCCAACGACTGTCTTTATTACTATATTACTATTTTAGCCCCCCATATGTCCACAATGATGATCTCGTGCCATAACTTTGTGCCTTCAACCCCGAATGCTCTCGGCACCTGTAATTAAGAACATGTATGTCTTTTCTATAGCCTCAAATGTTTTCAGATCTTTTGTTCTTGAATTGCAAAAGATACGAACCTTCTGTGGATGGAACCAGAAGTGGAATCGGTTTTAGCAGACATTTGGCATGTGGGAAAATGTGACAAAAATCTTCCTTTTCATTTCTTTTTGTGTGCTGTACAGCTTCAATTGGGCTAAAATTTGGCCCACCTATAGCTATGGCATGTAAACACATTCTTGGATTTTCCTGGAGGGAATGGGCTCGAAATGTCAGCGGGATCAGTAAAGATTCCACTTCAGGGTGTGTATACACTTCTGAGGCTAAAATAGTAACTTTGCGTTGGCATTTATTTGATTTTGAGTCAGGTGTTCCTGATATGGGGTGCATTGCTCAAGATTCTTTTGGATGCTGGTGACATTGTAAGTGCTAAGCCACCCGCATGGGGGACATGGACAAGACAGGTGGAGTGGGTGTGGAGCAGCTGTGCCTGTGGTCCCATGCCGCCCGGTGCTGGAACTCCCGGTGTCCTGATTCATGAGACCTGTGGTCAGGAACAGATGACTTGCCTGATGTTCTTTAGTAGTCTCGATATCACTGCTATGTAGGAGTGTAATTCTGTATGCCTTAATTGGAAATAAATATCAACCTATACTTGTGCATCTGTCTGTGGTGCATCAGGTGGATTTTGATCCAGGGAATATTGCTATTACAGTTGGAGGATTCCCATGATTACGAGACTATATTCAGGAATAGAAAAGAAGCAATGCTTCCTGCAACTGACAGATAAATAGATCACAGTTCCATGAGTCCATGTTTTCCATCTCACCCCCTCTTGTCTGTCTTTGCCATGGCAAAGCAGGTCATTTGCTTGTGTGCGATATGCAGCAAGAAGAAGTTCACCATTGGTACACGGACATACTCTGGTGCTCGAGTTTCTGCAGCTACGAAAATGAATCACATGGCCACGTCTCCAAGCCCTCCTCCCCAGGTAAAAAAGAGGAAAGATTCTACATCTAAAGCACCAGACAAGTTGAAAATACCAGGTGATTTGCCTCCTTTACGTGTGCCCATAGCTAACAGATTAGGTAGATTTTACAATGGATACAGGATTTATTGTGCATCTCTACTGTGCTCTGGTCATATGGCTCAATCTGAGAGTTGGTGTCAGTGTCAGAACTGCAAATAGCATCCTCAAGGCTATTCAGTTTATTTTCTCTGTGGCTTTGGATCTCCTACAGGTTGCTTTAGCAGCTCAAGGTGTTATTGTCCAGCTTCCAAAAATTCAGCTTCCTCAAGATATCCAAATGGCATATCGAATTTATAACCAGGAGCCAGAGATTGAGCGTGTTGCTTGTTGCCCCAAGTGCTTTACAATCTATTCTGACACTCCAGAGATGCCGAAATATTCTACGGCAAAGGTTGATTCCAAGGACAAGTGTCCATGGAATACAGTGCTCTGGTGAGAACAGCGATTTGGCAAGACCCCTAAACCTGTTCCAAAGATGGTTTATAATACCCAAACATTTAAATCTTGGCTGGAATTTTTTCTCTCTCAGAAATACATAGAGGATCATTTGGATGCTACTTTTCACAAACCTTCTCCACCTCCTGGCGCAGATATGTGTGAGGTACATGACAGCCCAGCCTGGGCAGACCTTAAAGAATTTCGGACAAGCAAATATCATCTTGTCTTTGGAATGTACATTGATTGGTTCAATCCATATGGAAACAAAATGGCTGGTTGGTCATAATATACTCTATTCAATGTTTTGAAAAAGCTGAAACTCTGGTCTGTAGGCAAAGTTATTTCATGTGGCGCTGTGGTCTTCTTCTGTCTGAATCTACCTCCTGAAATTCGCTATTTGCCAGAGAATCTTTACATTGCTGGGTTGATTCCTTCACCTTCAAAGCCTGATGCCATGCTTCTGAACAATATGATGGATCCTATTGTCAAGGCTGTACTAGAGACAGAGAAACCTACTGCAGAGCGCATTGTCACATACCTCCATCCAGAGGGTGTACATGTCCCAACAAGAATTATTCCTCTCATTGCAGATTTGGAGGCGGCCAAACTCGTTGGGGGCTTTCTCTCCCATTCCGCCACTTACTTCTGCACTTACTGCCTCCTGAAGAATAAGGACAAGAGTTGCCTTGATTTTTCTTGGATCTCTTGTATTGGAGACACAGTGAGAGAACAGGCAAAAATATGGCTCAATATCCAAAATAAAGCAGGCCATGAGAAGGTGGCCAGAGACAATGGTGTGCGGTTCTGCTCACTACATCACCTCTGGTACTGGAATCCTGTAAAACACACTATTCTGGGGTTTATGCATAACTGGGCAGGAGGTGTCTTAGAGCACCATCTTCAAACTCTTTGGGGTATAGGATGGGCAGCCAAAAAGGCTGAAGCTCTCATGGTAATAGATGAGGAGGAGCTGTGGACAGACACTGATGTTAGTGAATCAGAGGGTGAGATGGAAGACCTCAAGTATGAAAACAAGGAATTTGAGGTCCCTGGTTCACTTGAAACTTTACGACAAGCACTTGAAAATTTTCGTCCCTCCAAGTCCAACTCTAGTCAAAGCTCTACAACTGGTCAAGGCTTTACAACTCCTAGAGGAACTCCTTCTAGTCAAGGCTCTACAACTCCTAGAGGAACTCCTTCAAGTTCCAGAGCTAACACAATGCCTCCCGCAAGTCCTGCAGAAGAGCTAATGGATATCTCAGAGGAAGATGAAGAGGATGAGGTTGCTGATCCAACCTTTCAGCCAGTTGCTATTTACGGTAGTTTTGACTTTGCTGACAAGGAGCTGGAGAAAATTCAAACTTGTGCCAGGGAATTCTCTTCACCTACCTGGGTAGCTCGTTCGCCAGCACGGCTTGGTGAAAAGAAATATGGAAAACTCACAGCAGATCAATATCTTATGCTTTTCATTGCAATACTTCCACTTGTAATGACGGAAATCCAGTTTGATGAGGACCCAGTTAGGAATGCTGAGATGTTTCTCAGCTTTTACCATCTTGCTGCTGCTACAAATGTGGTTGTTTCTTTTCGGACATCTAATGATGAGGCCAAACGCTTTACAGAACATTATGTTGCTTATCGCCGCTCTATCCAAGTCCTTCATCCTGATGTTGATGCCCTTCCAAACCATCACTATGCTATGCATGATGAAGAGTTAATGACATACTGGGGTCCACTCCCAGGACTGGCTGAGTATTTTGGAGAGCGCATCAATGCAATACTCCAGAAGATCAAAACTAACAAACATCTGTGTATGTATATTTCTGTAATGTGTCAGTTCATTTTTTGATAATACTTCAATGATAGATGATATGGATTACACAATGTTAAAGCAAATGGCTCGTCTTTGTCGTGTACTAGCTCTTCAGCGTCACCCAGCATTCAAAGACTCTAGACTCACAGCTTTTGCTAATATCTTGGAGCCAGAAAAGGACCAGCCTTTCAAGCCACAGCCAATTGATTCTGCACAGAGTGCTCGGTTCCTGCAGAAAGCACCTCAGATGAGCCATAAAGAATATCAAATGATTGGAGACTATCTGCATTCTATTAATCGTCATTATTGCCCTCATACTGCCTATCCTCATCCAGAGTCAGCCCTGATCTTGCCACCTACTGCAAAGCGCATCAGCAAAATTCAAGACAAGAGACAAACTTTTAGCTGTTACTCATCCCACATCAGCAACAGTGCAATCCAATTCAAGCATCAAGATGTTATAAAAACAGGATGGATCTCACACATGTTGCAAATACCACTTGAAGGCATTGTGGAGACATTTATTTTATCCATCCTCATCTTCCATTACCTGCCTCAGAACAGGAACACTCACCTTACCTTAAATATCCACATCTGCAGTCAGCAGTTGTGGAAGCTTTGCCCTCAGAGGAACTGCTTGTTATTCAACCACAACATATTATTACCCATTTGACATTTTATAAGAGACCTGCTGGTACTTATAAAAATATCAACAGAGACACCCTTGCTATCTGTTGGGCATTGAACCGTGGCCGTAAATAATTTCAGAATCCTTGTACAATACTGATGTGATATATGTTTTTCCATAAACCTGTTTTACCAATTTACTTACTCATATGTAACCTATCTTTCTTACTTCTACCGCCTGTATGACTTGAGCTACCAAATACACAATGATCCAATTCTGTTATCTGAGAGATCTGGGCACCAGAGAGTTTTGCCCAAGTGTGATTTGAATAACATTTATCCTGTGTGAGTTTGGAGGCAAGGATGAGAGACGCGTGGAAGGTCAGAGAGTTTGCCCAAGTGCAATTCAAATAACATTTATCCTGTGTGAATTTGGCAAGGATGAGAGATGCGTGGAAGGCCAGAGAGTTTCACCCAAGCACAAATTGAATAACATTTATCCAGGATGAGATATGTGTGGAAAGCCAGAGAGCGTGATTTGAATAACATTTATCCTGTCTGAATTTGGAGGCAAGGATGAGAGACACGTGGAAGGTCAGAGAGCTTTTTTGCCCAAGTGCGATTCAAATAACATTTAGCCTGTGTGAGTTTGGAGGCAGGGATGAGAGACGTGTGGAAGGTCAGAGAGTTTGCCCAAGTGCAATTCAAATAACATTTATCCTGTGTGAATTTGGCAAAGATGAGAGACGTGTGGAAGGCCAGAGAGTTTCACCCAAGCACAAATCGAATAACATTTATCTGGAGGCAAGGATGAAATATGCATGGAAGGCCAGAGCTTTGAATAACTTTTATCCTGCTTGAATTTGGAGGCAAGGATGAAAGATGTGTTGTCAGGTCAAAATATGCTTGCCTAAAACCTGAATAGCAGATAATAAAAAATTCCATAATGTTTGAGACTGGGTAGTTGACCACCTAAGTATTTTTGGTGAAACACTGTAGCTACCAGTCGCCACACAGGGTTCATGGGCCTTCGTAATGAAGGCCTGCATCCTATGAATAGGTTAAAATAATTTGGTGAATTTACATGTCAAGCACAGAGATCTCGGAGGGCCAAATTATGTTAAAGATGACTCAGATGAGTCCATACAAAGTAGATAAATGTCTCAGAGCATATATTCACCTTCTTATGCCCACAGCTTCTGAAAAAAAATCCAGAACTCACAATCACAAAATTTGGGTGATTTGATGTTATGCATTACTGGGAGGAAGGAATAGAGCATACATGGCGTTAAAAGACATCTCAGTGTTGGGCAAGTGTACTTTGATGCCAAGAATCAGGGCTCCAAAATGAGCCCCCAAAGTCGTGGATTGACCTAGAGTTGATTGAGAAACAAGTGTGGTCAACCATTGATTGACGTTCGGAGTTAAGGAATTGATGTTTTCGGGCTTCGGCCGAAAGGTAAACAAGTACAAAAAAAGCAAAGAAAGCTCTGTTATTTGTTATTTGCGGTATATATATACAGTACGAGGGTCTAATGATCTACAGTATCTACAGTTTATGATACATATATATCTATTTTTTTGCGAATACTATACAGTACATATGATACATTCGGAATTTTTTTTGTGCGTATACGTGTGAGTAATCTTCAGGACCCTATCTCGTGCTCCAGGTGCATGGAGATGACTGCCGCTCCCCCAAAGAGCTCGTAGAAGCTTTGGGTGTAGTATTGGGCAACCTTCCGCTCCAGCTGGCGGACAGCGCTGCTGTCCCACTCCGATATCAGACGCCCCTTTGCATCCTTGATCTCCTTGGGGTGCTTGCAGGGGAACCGACCAGCTGCACATGAGACCCGCTGCACAGAGGAGATAAGGCAGGCGGTTCATTGCTTCGAGTGCGGCCAGTCCTTGTTGGCTTTCACGGAAATCCAGCCCGATCAGTCCCTCTCCTGCAAAGCACCTGCGACACTCGTCAGGTCGATCCAGCCCGGAAGCGCGCGCATCCAAAGCCAGGAACTCGTAGTGAAAATTGATTTCCACCAGCTCCCACAAAAGTTCCTTTACGCTGTGCACACGCATTGTTGGGACGGCTTCAGGCAGGACAGCAAATTCCGTCAAAGCGTCGATACCGCACGCCTCCAAGGCAGGCTGCAAGAGCTCCTGCAAGCCGGCGCTGCGTGCCTGCGCGCGAGTACCCGCCTTGCCCTGTTTGACAACTTTCCCCCTGCAGCACATCTCGCCACTCTTGGGTAGACAACAGTGTGGGGGGCATGTTAGGATCTGCAAGGTGATACATGAGTGCATCACACAGCAGCCGGTAGTGGTGGTAAAACATGCGATGGTGGGGTTCTTCCTCGGGAGAAGCAGGGAGGGCGGGCTCTGGCAGAATGTAACGTTGTGGTTGGTCGATACTGCAAGACGGGGGGCTCATTCTGTCGATCACAGCAAGTGCATTGGCCCAGGGAGTAATTGTGGTCGGCATTTCTGCGCGTTCAAATGGTAAAAATTTGTCGCAGGCCGTCTTGGTGTTGGGTTCGGCCCACGTGCCTCCTTCTGCACCTTTACCTATGCGCACGCTGCAGCATCTGTAACGCAATTGATTAATTCAGTAAGCCAACTCAAAAAAAAAAAAAAAAAAAGACTCAGTGATCCCTTCCCGCCCAGCTGTGCAGATGCCGAGGCTTTCGCTTTCTGACTAGGACCCGCCATGGCCGATTGCTCAACTGCCTGTCCGCCCCAAGAGGTTCCAGCTGCCGATGTTCCAGCAACCGGTGTTCTAGCGACAGAGGTGCCAATGACGTTTGGGCTCTCAGCAGTGAACGGATTCTGATACCACGGCGTATTCTGTGTGCAGCAGGTGCAGGCGGTCATCAAGTTGATCTGTTGCTGCTACCGGGGAGAACCCAGCAGCTGGTGCCATCTCGAGGAAGTCAGCTGCTGCAACGGGTACGATCACCCTCAAAATATTCTCATCTGAGAACGCTTTGAGAGGCCAGATGAACCAGCACAGAAGGCATGCCTGCCAGAAAATCTGGGCAATGCGGGGATCCTCCGTGAAGCAGCCGACGCAGTCGTCGGGTTTGCGTTGGGGTCCTTGATGCCCTCCATGCATGGCTTGTACTTTGTCATGTATTGCAGCAGCCCCGTGAGCTCAAGGTACTCACGCTGCACAGAAACGACACCGAGTCGCATTCGAGTGTACGTGGTCGGGATTCTGAGACGCTCCAAACTCAGGCGAAGGGTCTGGACCAGTCGAGGGAAGAGTGAGGGAGGCGTGGTGGAAGGGGGGGGGGGATTTCAAGTATTGCTCATACTCATTGATGAGTGCGTGGACAAGGACCGAAAGTTTTGAGAACTGTGCGAGACGGAGTCTGCCAAGACCACGGGTGAGGGTCACGAAATCGTCGTGGGCCAGGTTCTACCACATCACCCCAAATTCCTGCCAACCCTGAGCAGAGGTAGGAGCCTTGGGTATGGCTGCCAGATGGCAGAACGTATCAGTGTATAGGTGGGGCCATAGGACAGGATCGTCAGGCCCATAGCGCATATCTCGTCGTACCATGATTTTTTTGGGGTCGATCGGGGGCAAGAGAGGGACGTAGCGTGCGTTTGTGGTGATATAATACATCAAGGGCCCCACCGCGAAATGTGCGGCGACCCTTCCGTCAAGTGGGCCAGTAACCTCTGAGAGTCATTGATTCTTGAAAAGATTGACGCCTTGAATGACGGAGGGGGCGTCCTTGACTCTCCAGGCATCTATCGCAGGTCAGCTTACGCTCACTCGCCAGTTCAAAACGATACGTACCACGGTCCATTAGTCTCATGGTGAGCGGTTCCAGGTCCAAATCCATTTTGTTGAGGGTTGTGGCGCAAAAAGGAGGACAAAGAGTCACTGGTGCGAAGCCAATGTGGTCGAGAATTCACTGGCGTGAAGCCAATGCACTGGCACGAAGCCAATGAGGGTGGAAGAGTGGAAGAGTGGAAGGCAGAACGTGTCTCGTGACTGTCACATGACTCTGGACCAAAAACGGCCAAGTCCACTTTCCGTCTCCACCCCAAGTAGCGCACTTGCTGTCTCTGCCAACCTCGCGTTGGCACTCACTCGACTTCGAGTTGAGTGTAACTGATCATGATGTGGAGAGCATCGCTGTCTCTGCCAACCTCGTGTTGGTGCGACGAGGCGGCAGTGGGGATAACCATGGCGAAGATGCTGGGAAGGCTCGGCCTCGCCATGCCCAGCACTGTTGTGGGCATGCTTTAGCACCCCCCGGCAGACATTAATTGCACTTGCACCTCCTCCACCCCACTTGCACTTGCACCAGATGCAGCAACACACTTCGAACAAAATCAGCTGAGGAACAGCGACATCGGTGCGCCTATAATTTCCTTCTCGTCTTTCCCTTACTAAAACTATCTTTCCAGGCGACGGCTTGCTCGCACCATTGCCTAGTCACACTCCACCCATGCAGGTCTCTGCCAGAACGTGCGTCCTCCCCTTTCTTATGCTAATGACAACGCCAGCTCGTCTTCTGCGTTTCCATCCTTGTTATTACCGATGGAGACTCGGCTCTCGAATTGGGGTCGGGGCTCGGATCAAGCACACACAACTGCTGCGCCATGTGCACGAGCTTGAAGCTGCTCTCACCCTCGCCCTCATCCTTGCAGCTACTTCCGTCGCCCTCGCTCGCGCTCTCCTCTAGCTCCCAGTAACTACTTGTATACACCCACTGCTGGATGCCTCATGCCAGTAGTTTAGATAAGATCCACAAAATATAAATACATATCTTTGTCTTTTGCGCTCTTTCATTAACCACTACCACTTGCATGTCCTCCACTCGAAAACCGCCTGGCAGCCTCAATGTCCAGTGAACCCTTCAATGAACAGATGCACCCTCCGTCTGATGCCGATAACAACGGGCTCGTCTCCGGGGACCTCAAGGAGGATGATCCAATGGCTGGGAGTAGAGGAACAAAGCGCAAACGAACACCATCCAACTCAGGGGGTAGGAGGCCGGGGGGCAAGTCCTCAGGTCGGTGTGGTAACAACCACAAGTCCTCAGGTCGGGGTGCTGGTGGTGGTTCTGCAGCGGGTCCATCTCGGGGTGCTGGGGGTGGTTCCACAGTGGGACCGTCTGCAGGAGGCAGCGCTGGGGGTGGTTCCACGGTGGGACCGTCTGCAGGAGGCAGCACTGGGGGTGGTACAACAGGGGGAACATCGGGAGATGGGACGCAAGACCCTTCAAAGACATCGTGCATGTCGAGGGGGTCGCACCCCACCGCTGCGTCCCCTCAGTCCAATCAGAAGAGGAAGGGAAAGAAGGGAAAGTTGTGGGCCATACCGGTGGATAAGGTCCCTGAGAATGCAAAGGACACACAGGTGTGTATTAATCTTGGTCTTTGTGGAGCATCGGCTAATACATCGTATGTATTTTAGCGTGGCTTACACCTTCACGTTCGCGTCCTTAGCGGCCTGCTCAAGGCAGATGTCAAAGACGTCATGGCGACTTTTAAGGAGAGATTCAAGCAAGCGCCGGGCGTCAGCATTGTAGACCATGTGGAAGACCTTACGCGGTGCACTGTGCCTGAGACGAGGAAGGCGCAGGAGGTGCACGAAGCCGCTGTGCGTGAGCTATCTTGGAGCAGCAGTCGTTACGCTACGCAAGCCTTGCAGATGTATGGCTCCCATCTGGCTGCGATGTTTGGCGCTGTGGCCCAGGCTGGACTGCCGGAATGGGCCCCCGACCTTTTTGGCCCGCCCGACTCACAATACAATCTCGTTGTTGAACACCTCTGCCTCTTGACCTTCAAGCGTCTTGTCATTGCCCATGCATACCTCTCGTTGGCTGTCAATCCAGACACCGTCAACGACACGCGCTTCTCAGCTGCCTCTATAGAAGCTACATCTTTGGTCATTTTCTCAAGAAGGTACACCAGGAGCTGAGGAAACCTGGCAGCGTTCAGGCGGATAACGAGTTCAATCCCATGTACAAGCGTCAGCAAAGGGTATGTGTTTCCTCCCTCTTTTTTCGCACTGGCTAACACTGTAATAGCTTGCCAAAGCTCATTACACCCAATTGAAAGATGAAGGATATCGTGCAGAAGTTCTACGCTTGGCGTATGAAGTCGAATGTCATTCAGATGACGAGCCTAGCCCTCCTGACCCAGGGCACCCCGAGGTAACGCATTTGATTAACACCAAGGACGGCCGCAACGACCGAGTCACCACTTTGCTATGGGGTGCGCAGGAGAGGTTCAACACCGTATGCCTGCGCCAGGGCAAGAAGATTAAGAGGTAAGTCTAATTGACGTGCAATAAATACATGTTTCTAATGGCATTTTAGGGTTGGTGTTGACCGCTGGGATGCTAATCCACCTTGAGGACCCTCTCTCATCTCTTGCAAGCTCCCGAAGGATGTCCCAATTGACTTTTTCACCCCGGATTTTTTTAACGCCCTGACTGTCAAAGAATGGGTGATGTATGTGGACAACGGCATTGCTCTACCGTTGCCCTCATCTTTCACACTGGTCTCGGCATGGAAGACCTTGAACAAGAAGGACGTTATGGAGAAGTACGGCAATAAAGTCCTTGAACTTTATAATGTCCCAACTGAAGAAGAGATCGCAAACGCCATGGACGAAGAGGAGGAGGGTGATGATGCCGACGACGAGGAGAGCGGCGGTGACGGTGACAATGCCTAGATTTCTGACTTGTTTGTTCTCGTATACTTAGAGTTTTCTCTTTTTTCCTTTTGTTACTTTTCTTCTGATAGTATTCGTTTCGCCACTTCCGTTTGGTCACCTACATTACAATATATTGCATTTTAATACTACTTGGCGAATACATGAGATACAGCGATACAAAAGCACCGCTGGGAACGGTGTACACATTCCGTGCATGTGTAGCTTGATCATTGAAGGTCAGTATGTTTTTTCTTTAGCGTTTATCTCTTCGCTCACACGTTGCAATTTTTTTATATAGTGGTCTTATATCCGGGGTCTCCCTACCTACACCACTTCATATTGTCTCAGCTCCCTTCGGACCCAAGACCGCTTGCTCGGGTATTTTCCCTCAATTCGTGACACTGTCCAGGGTCTTCGCGTCTTCACTGCGCGCAAAAAAAAAATGAATAGATCTACTCAATTAAGGACTCGCACTCCCTGCGGTTCCTCCGGAAAAGATGTGTGAAGCCATCAATCATACCTCTCTGTTGTCGCCGCCGTTCCTCTTGCTCTCTTCTGTGCTTCGGTCGACGCTGCCTGCATGGATGGTGAGATGACAATAATCGGGGAGCCAGGACGGGAGCCGGGTGGGGCCTGTAGTCACTGGTGGTCCAAGCGATGTATAGCGCCTGAGTTGGGCGTCGGGATGGTGGGCAGGTCGGGGTTGAACGGTGAACGTGACAGCACCCCGCAACTCCCCGCAACTCCCCTCGATTCCCCTCTATACATTTTTCAAGAGCCGGACCGGGAGTCGGGTCGAGTGAGATATTTAATATATTAAGATTACCTCACCACCCAACACTCGTCGTCACGCCACCGCAACGCTTGCGGTATCATGGCACAGACATCCTATCAACGTTCACCTCGCTTGTCACTGCCATCACGCTCGTTACTGCTGTCATCGCCGCTTCTTCTCCGCACTGCCGCTACCTTCCCTCCCTCTGCGCTCACCCGCCCCTTTCTGCCACCCCCATCTCCTTGATGTTGACCTCGTTCATCACGTACTCTAGCAGGGTTCCGGTTTAAACCGTATTGTGTCCAATGATACCCCTGGGTTTAAACCAGTTTAAACCGTAATGGTTTAAACCATGACTGTGTCACCTATAGAACTTGCCTATAGCTATGCAGTTTAAACCATGGTTCCAATCAAGTCGGTTTAAACCCCAGTTCCAACCACAAACCGGTTTAAACCACAGTTCCAACCACAAACCAGTGTAAACCGCGGTTCCAACCACAAACCGGTGTAAACCGCGGTTCCAACCACAAACCAGTTTGAACCATCAGTGGTTTAAACCAATTCATGGTTTGAACTCAAGATATTCAAACTGTAGATTTTTTTTCTATTTTTATTGTTAACACATGAAAACAAACATACATAAGGATGCTCAGTTATTTTCTGCTACTACAGCATCCCAGTCAATCTTCGCATCTGGGCACTCAGATCTGATATGCTCAGCAAGGCTAACCCCTGCACTGGGCCAAGTACCTCCAACATCTGCAAACCTCTTTTCTGCATCTTTGTGCATCTGCCCATACATATTTGCAGTCTTCAAGGTATAAGCCTGCTTGCCTGGATCATTGCTGTGATCTTGAGCAAGGGCAGTCCAAACAGCCTCCATTTTTGTGAAACCTTGAATTGCTTGTCAGAACTCTTGTGCAAGAATTTCAACCTCTTCTTGCCAGCACTCCATATCTGCACAGGCACAGTGCCACTGCACATGAGCTGCTGTAGACTATTTAGTTATCAGACATTCAAGGGACAATTGAACTTACAATCCAATGTGTATTCAGCATCCTCTGTTTCGGACAAGTTTCCATGCTTGCCTTTCCACCAAATCCAACCCTCAACCTTCCCTCCATCACCCAGATTATGGGGTTGATCAACATTTTTAGTGTATAGATCTGCATCTTTCAACTCTGGATAGCCGAACCTAGGGTCTTCTGGGTTGCTGCCTAATGCAATTATGGCAACACAAGCCTGGCAATACTTGTTGACATAATCTTGAATTTTGGTGTGAACATCCTTGATCTTGCGCACTGCACGTGTGTTCTTCTCTTGGCCATGGACAGCATTTTTTTGTGAGTTTTTGTGCTGTCTAAGTGCCTGGCTATGTCAGATGTGCTCACGCAAGCTATGAAGAGCATCATTTGCTTCACCCTTTTGCAGTTTGAGTTCTTCTACTCCTAGAATGTCTAACCCAAGCTTGGTGTGATCATGACTATTGAAGTCCGAAGGCAGGCAGTAGGGCTCTGCAATAATGTATGGGACAACCTGAGGACATATCTGTTGTTGTTGCTGATGCCACTTTTTGATATCTGCTCTTAGATGCTGCTGATCAAGCATGGTGTCTAATTGCTCGTCATCTTGACTGCTAGATTTCAATGCTTTCTTTAAAATACGTCTTATATATATGAAACTTAGTCTTGGTCAATGAAAAGAATGGCTAAGGATCACACACTGTCTGGCTTGAAGTTTCAATCCAACATGAAGGAAATGAGCAACAAGAGTTCTGACTTGTGCTTGAGATGCCTCCTCGGCTCTCTGTTCATTAGCCACCATCTCTTTCAAGATGTTTGCTTGGCTAGGGGCTTCAATATTTTTAGCAACACAGTATGGAGAATTTTTTATGACTAACCTTTTCCCTCCTTGAGGTGATATACACTGTGCCATTCACTTCCCTTTTGATATGCCTGAGTGGGCTCTTTCTGCCACTTGTCAACCAATGCACACTCATGGACAATGCACAATCCATGAAAATGCTCTAGTCGCTCTTCAGCCATCTTTTTTGCCTTTGCTCCTGCTCAACTCCAAACAGTTTCTGTGCTCCTCTTGCTTCGGAGTTGAACTGCAGTTTAAACCGCATCAGTTGGAACCACATTGGTTGGAACCACGGTTTAAACCGGTTTGTGGTTGAAACTGCGGTTTAAACCGGTTTGTGGTTGGAACCGCAGTTTAAACTGGTTTGTGGTTGGAACCGCGGTTTAAACCAGTTTGTGGTTGGAACCATGGTTTAAACCAGCTTGGTTGGAACCGTGGTTTAAACTGCATAGCTATAGGCAAGTTCTATAGGTGACACAGTCATGGTTTAAACCGGTTTAAACCCAGGGGTATCATTGGACATGATGCAGTTTAAACTGGAACCCTGCTGTTGCTGTCGTCACCACCATCACGCTCATCACCGCTGTGACCGCTGCTTCTCTTGGCACCGCCACTACTTTTCTCTGCGTTCACATGCCCATTTTTGCTGCACACGTCTCCCTGCTGTTCACCTAGCGCGTCACCGCCATCACTCTCGTCACCGGCGTCACCCGCATCACCGCCGCTTGTGCCCTCGCTCACTCTGCTCATCCGCCCATCACCGCTGCCCACAATGTCTCAGTTATCGCTGATGTACGCACGTGCCGATTTTTTGCCCCAATTTGACGCCATCAATGTGCAGCCGCCACCTTCGTAGTCCTGTGAGCCAACAAATGGCCCTGCTCGCCCTCCTCGATCCCTACACCGATGACGGCCCCAGCGAGCTCTACGTCCAGGGCCGAATGAATCCGAGTGGGCAGCTTGAATACAAAATCGGCAAAACGAACTCGATGCCGCGTCGCTTCCGCGAGTACTGCCCGTGCACAAAGAATGGGCATGTCTTGCACTGGGAGTTTCACTGTCAGGTAACACGTCGCAAACTCGCTGGTGAGTATTTTTTTTTTCCTTTTTCTTTCGCCCGGCTTATTCAATTTTCAGAACGGCTTGTCCATCTCTCCCTCCATGCATTGGGCTTTGTCGCCATTCACTCCAGATGCCCAGGGTGCCAGATCCGCCACCGCAAATTCTACTCAATCGCAGATATTGACATCATCAAGCGCGTCGTGCGTTTTTGGATCACAGCACTCGGCGGCACATTTGTGCGGTAAGCAATTTTCTTCCTTTCAATTCCAGGCTCAACATTGCACAGGGTTGATTTTGTATAATGTACCATAGTCGCTACCTACCCTTCAACAAAATTCTTTCGTTCTATAATGTATAATATCCATTCAATACTACTTACGATTGATTTAGGATTTACGAACCGCAATAGAATATATTTGGAACAAAAAAATAGGTACGACTGACGATAAATCGAGTGAGCACCAACACAAAGTTGGCGAAGAATGGTGCGTTATATCAGAAACTCCCGACTCAAAGTCGAGTGAGTGCCAACGCGAAGTTGGTGAAGACAGTCGTCGGCGTCCTTATGCTGATGCCATGGAGTCACGACCACATGGCACAAGCATGGTTCCCTTTTCAGGTTGCAAGGGGGTCACAGCCAGAGAGTCAAAGTATTAATTAAAACCCGGCTTGAACGCGGCTCGACATGGAAACAAAGAAGAATACGTTACACGGTCACACAAAGGGACTGGAACGTACGGGCCTGCTCAATGACATGCAATCGACATGTCATTAAGGCATGTCAAGTTGACATGCCATGATGAGTGCGCCCGGTGAACCTTACAAACTCTGCCCTGACATGGACAAAACTATCTATTAGTCTTCCTCTCGTCTTGTATCCAACCCAAAAACACATATATTACTCCTTCATCAAGGCCACGGGACATTTTTCCATACAATCTTGCATAGTTGAAGTGCCGCAGGCATTGTTGTCAGTCAGATTAGTGAAGATTTGTTATCACGTTGGGTTTCAAAACCAGTAGTCGCATACTACGACTCAGATCTAAACTCACCAAGGGAGCACACTTGTTCTTTGGGAGTGATAGTGTCACCTGGGCCGGCAAGCGTGATGTCTGCTAGTCTAGTTCACGCCCACTCTGGTTACCCAAGCCCTGGATTTCTTGCACCAGGAATATAGGCTGTATCCTCTTGAGTTTGGCTTCATTTCTGGATGTATTTGTCACTCAAGTTGCAAGTAGCATGCCTAGAACTGGACTTAGCAAGCATCGCACTTGCCAGCCTGGGTGACACGTGATCGTGTTTGATGTTTGATGCTCACCGTATTTCCACTCCTGGGGTGAAACTAGCATGGTTAGGCCTGTGGAGGATCAAGTTCTAGTATTTGAATACCTTTGGGTGTTGATTTGAGCAATAAAAAATTTTGTGTTCAAAAGTTGTGGGGAAATTTTTGAACCAAAAAAGTTGTGGGGAAAATCTTTGAACCAAAAAAAGTTGTTGAAATGTAAGTTGGGTAATAAAGGAAGGGGGAAACAAAGAGGAATCCCCACATTATATTGAGCTTCAAAAGTGTGTAAAGTTGTGGGGAAAGTCACCAAATTCCCGATGAAATGAGGGGAAAACACTAAAATATGTGGGGAATATTAAAAGTGCATTTGGAACGGCATAGTTCTCTGTTTGGGCTGTGGACTGACCAGCCATCATCCATTATATATACTTCTGTCGTGAGGTAGGAAGCCCCATCGTCCATACTGCATATCGCCAGAGCTGATTCATCGCTCTGCAAGGCTGAGTCGGTTGGTAATATCCTCTTGCTCAAATTTCTTGGCACATATTGCTTTATAATCCGCCAGCAATGAATGCCAGTTTATCCGGTGGTTACACAAGCAGCTCGGCACAAAGTTCATCAAAAAGATACAAATTTGGACGCTGATTATCAATGATGTTTCCAGAGTTCGTGAATCGGACCGGCCGTTTAATGATACCTATCTACATACCTACCTACCTACCGTGCAGTCATGGCAATAGATGCCAGTTCATCTGGTGGTTGCACAAGCAGCTCAGTACAGTGCTCATCAAAAAGATACAAATTTGGATGTGGATTATCAAACGATATTTGCACGCCGTCACGGTGATAGATGCCAGTTCATTTGGTGGTTGCGCAAACAGCTCAGCACGAAGCTCATCCAAAAGATATATATTTTGACGTGGATTATCAAGCAATGTTTGCGCGCAGTTACAGACAGCCATGTCCTGGCAAGGACCCATCAATAGACCACAGCTGGGGAAGCTTGTTCCATGGGACTGTACATAGACAATACATGTCCTGCATCAGGAAAATCTGAAATGGCCCCATAGACAAAAGGTCGGCTATGGAGTGCTATGGAGTGCTACGGAAGTCTATAAGGATGTCCTTGGCACTATACCGGGCTATGGCGAGCTATGGTGAGCCATGAAAATCAGCACAGCTACTATCCCTGTCTATAGCAGTCTATCGATTTTTGCAAAATTATGTTATCTACAAGCTCCTCAGCTGGAAGTATCAGAAGGCAGTCTTTCAAAAATTGAGCCGGGTTTGCAGAGAAAAAATGGGGTCCACTGCAATCACTCTCATCTATGGCCAAATGAGATCAAATCTGTGTTCGTAAAATAATATGGTGCTGTGCAGCAACGGCGCATCACCGAGCACAACACACCGTTGAACGGGGTGTTGCAGGAATTTTGTGTACTCAAGCTGGATTCAGCTTGAAGCAGTGTCAGAATTCAGAATGGCTCAGAGAGCTGCATTCATAAAGTCTAGTGTGCCGTTAACTTAGTAAAACTTGAAGTGCGAAAGGTGAATGACAAGTATCAGCCGACACCGGGCCAAGTCCGAAATGCGCATGTGTTGCCAAAGAGGTTCCTGGCACCGTTTTAGGTTCTAGGTCTCCCTTCCGTAAATACGGAAGTTCGATCCCCTGCCAGATCATGGATTACAATGAATGTCCCACAATATGGCAATTCCCGTTCCCTGTGAAAAAAGCGGTAAATGAAGAGGTTTGATCCCCTGCCAGATTGTGGATTACAAAGAGTGTCTCACAATGTGGCAATTCCTGTTCCCTGTGGCTGAAAAAAGCGTTAAATGAAGAGGTTCGATCCCAGGCTGAAAAAGCAGTAAGAGGTTTCAGATCCCCTACCAGATCATGGAGTACCAAGTATGTCCCACATTACATTGGATTTCAACTGGATTTATTGGCCCTTCATTGTCTGAATAGTCTGAGATTGGTGATTGAGGAAAAACAGATAAAATGAACTTGCTCCTTCCTCTAGGACTGAACTGTTAGTCCCGTTAGCAAGCTAATGGGAGAGTCAAGTCTCACACTGGAAGAGACATATGTAAGTGTATTTCTCCAGGGCAGTTCAATTTTCCTTTGGGAAGACAAGATAGTCTAAAATAGCATGCAATGGGGGCTGATTGGATCAGATTGCCCAATCCTTTAACACTCCGCCAAAAAAAGAGGAAAAACAAATGAAGAATCAACAAAAATGGAGTGCAGCCAGAGCCCAACAACCTCCAAACTTCCCTCTTCTCAAGGTGGACAAAAATTAAGGTGACAGCCACCCAACATTTTCTCAGAAAAATGAATAAGGGGACCATGGCATGCAGCCAGAAGCCACGAAAAACTGAACAGAAAATCATAAGAATCTATATGAAGTTTCATCAATCAAAGGCTGTCTCAACACAAAATTGTGTTTAATCATTGCTCAACTAATCACTCATGCAGGCACAGACAAAAGGCTTGTATGGAGCCTCATACATGGTTCTGTTTAATCAGATCCAGATTATGTTAAGAAGCTACTCAAACAAATCAAAAATCAATGTTAAACAAGTCTAAGCTTTAAAAGTGCCAAGGGCAGGATTTGAACCAAAGACCTTCACCAACCCAAATAATTGGGAGGCAAGGGACCACAACCAGTACATCAGACAACGTATACATGATGCTATGAAGAGACACAACAACTAATCGTTGAACTAAATTTCTGCACATTACTTATGGGTAAGGCTGGTAAACAACATTCATTCATGAGCCTCCTGATTTTTATTTTTTCATGCAGTTCTTGTCCAACTTAAATCTTTCACCTTCCCAGCACCTGTTCTTTCTCTACTTTCTCTGTTTGGTATCCAAACCAAGTTCTTTCCTCACAAAAAAATTTTGACATACTCCATTTTTCTAGAGGGCTTCTGGAGGTAAAGAGAGAGATTTATTACACTACATCTGGTGGCTACAGATGGAAAGCAAAGCTATTGTTTTTGTCCACATTCCTACCACCTGGCCAAATGGCAAATCTGGTTTACACCAATTTTTCAGTCATCAGACACACTGGTCCAATGTGTGCAATGAGTTATCAGTGTTTGGGCACTGATGTTGAGTGATATGTGAGACACTCAGAGCACTTTATAGCAAGAAGATATGCTGAAGATGAGTACAAGAGCATTCTCAACCACAGAGATCCAAGTAAACTGCCAAGACAGTTTTAAAAAAATCCCAGATCTTATTTGGCCTCAGCTTGCTTTCAGGTACCTGAACTCAGTTGTGGGTTTGAGAATTCTCTGAACTTGAACCTGAACTCTGCATCAGGTATAGTCAGAGTAGAATTTAAATAGGCTATTCTAACAACAATTTTGGACTCAATTCCACAATTTATTTATCATGGGAGAATCATCTCAGAATCATCAAATCATTGTAAAAGCACCTCCAAAGGAGCTCTACAACGATTCTCGAGGTGCTTACAATTCTCATAACTGAGAACCTTGACCACAATAAATCTTGTGGCCTGTGCTCCTGGCACATCAGCTGCTGAAGCTGTTGCTTGAGGTGGCTGATCGACTCAGTCATTTGATGCTGAGTACATGTCAATGTCCTGTTGAGAACAGTCAGTGGCAGGTCAATTCGATCAGCTCAGTGGGCACGGGCTGCCTCATGTAACAGAGCACCTGTCAGCCTTTGTGGTCACAAATGTGGTAGTACTTCAATGTGCATCTGTGCACCACTGCCACCAGTGTGTGTGTTGTTGCAGAAGGAGAGGCAACCCAAGCATAGTCACCACACAAAATATATCAATACCCAAGCGTGGAGTAGCTTCATAGAGAAGAATCATTCCCAAAATTGTTGCAGAAAGTGGGTGGTCAGAGTAGAGGATGATTCTGAGTGATTCTCACACTATTCTGATGAAAATGAATTCCAGAATTGACATGAGAATCACCCAGAATCTTCTACTCTGACCATACCCATTCAGTTATGTCTGGTCCAGGTTTGCCCAAAACCTGGAACAGACTTCTGGTTAGCAATGCTTGGAGGTTGAAGGGAAAGATACTTAAAGTACAAGTGTTTGCCATGAAAGCATCAGCTCTACCCACAAGTACATTAAATACCAATAGTTTGTCAATTGTAATAGTTTCAGGCTACAACTCTACTGGGTGGTTAAATGAATGAAATTTGAGTGTGGAGAAGGCTTTCACTTACCAAGAGGAAGGTTTTGGCCTATAAGATCTGCCATCCCCTTTCTGAATTTTTTTCCAAGATCGCAGGCATGGGAAAAGGCCAAACAATAAACAAGCTGCAGACTTGCTTTGTAATTGAGATTGTAAATGGGTTTGGTCCAGGGCAAGGTTTGGCATTTTTAGACCATGCATCTAGCTGATATAAACCACCATACATGGTTGTTTTTCCTTAGGTAGACAAGCCCCCTCCACAGTGAATATAATTCCACTGGAGTACTGACTGGCCCAGAACACAGAAAAAAATTTGGCTTGTGTCTGGGGGCAGGATTTAGCATTTTCAAATCATGAATTCAGCTAATATAAAGCACCCTACATAGTTGGTTTTCCTTAGGTAGACAAGGCCCTTCTGCAATAAATATAATTCTGCTGGAGTACTGACCATCCTGGAACATGGAAAAAAAATTGTTTGGTCTGGGGCCAGGATTTAGCATTTTCAAATCATGAATGCAACTAGTATAAAGCACCCTACATGGTTTGATTTCCTTAGGTAGACAAGCCCCTTCTTCAATGAATATAGTTTTGCTGGAGTACTGACCATCCTGGAACACAGAAAAAAAATTGTTTGGTCTGGGGGCAGGATTTAGCTTTTTCAAATTGTGAGTGCAGCCAGTATAAAGCACCCTACAGGGGGTGCTCAATTCTTGACTCATCCGTCCCATCCCGTAAATAAATAAATAATATTTGATTGGAACGAATATTATTTCAAACTCCGCTCAGTGGGCCGCTTTTTCTTGTCTGAATACCTCACCAAGACCCAAATTCAATCGGACCTTCTATATGTTGCCGAATCTGTCATGGCTCTGCTGTTGGAAGAGGACTCAGATGATGCCAATCTCGTAGGAATAGATGAAGAGGAAGCGGAGTTTCTGAGTGATGAAGTGCTTGGGCTTACAGCCTTGAATTGGGTGGAGATACCACAATACATGTCTGGTGATGGCTCGCACGAAGCCTAAGACCAGATTCCCAAGTCCAAGGATTTCTTCAGTATTGACTTTGAGTAGTGCTCACTTTGTGGGGTTTGAAATAATATTTGTTCTGATCAAATATTATTTATTTATTTACGGGACAGGACGGACAAGTCAAGAATTGAGCACCCCTACATGGTTTGATTTCCTTAAGTAGATAAGCCCCTTCTGCAATGAATATAATTTTGCTGGAGTACTGACCATCCTGGAACACAAAAAAAGATTTTGGCTTGGTCTGGGGGGCAAGATTTCGTATTTTCAAATTGTGAATCCAGCTAATATAAACCACCCTACATGGTTCACTTAGGTGCAAGCTAGTTCAGTATCAGTATCTGCCTCCCACTCCAGAAGAAGCTCCCCAATTTGTCAAAATGCTCTGAAAAGTCATCAAGCAGTTGACCATTCTGGTTATCTGCTGGTCTGCCTCAACCAATCCCGCTAAGCTGGCACTTTATTACGGTATTCAAAGTCCAGAAATTTCATATTCCAGCTTCAAGTTGAAGCTGAAGAGCTGAAGCTTGAGGATCAAACTCAGATACCTAAACCATCAAACAGGCATGCCTGCACTTATAAGTTCACAAAACCTCTGATGAACATTGCAAGATATGTTAAGCCTGCCACCAAATTACAGAACTGCAGTTGAGCTCCAGTCTAGAGAGTTCAGGCAATGTGCCTGGCACTGTGCAGCGCATCAAGACGCGTTGTTGGCTGGCTGGTGTGCCATCAACACACATGCTTACAGTGAACAATGCCACTCACTTCTCTTCCCAAACCACCATCTTCTCTCGCTGAATGCACCTTTCTTTCATGCTGCCACCCTCCTATATCCTTTGAAGACACCGCCTTCTCAACCTAAATGACAGAAAACTGATTCACCCTTGCCAGCCCCCTGATTCTCAAGCAAGTTATACCTCATGCCATTTGACTCGCTCGCCTTGCCGTCAAAACCTCAAATAATATCTCCTAGAAGTCCATTCAAGCCATATTAACCCCTACTCAAGCACACTTGAACCCTTCATGCTCAAGCTCATTGTCTTGCCACTGGTTTTCAAACACAAATTCCTTCAAGTCTTTCAAGTGTCAAGTCAACACAAGTTTTGTTCAAGTCTTCCTTCAAATTATTCTCCAATAGTTCTCGTTTCACATTCTGATTGGCTCCAATGACTCCATGCATTTAGTCAACCGGCCTTTCTATTGTGCTTGCATTGTCTATCCTTTGTTACATTCCAAGTCAGCTGGGATAGTGGCCATGTGTACCATCTTATTGCTCAATTGTATCATTATGAAATCTACATATCTTCTACATGTTTGCAAGTTATCAAGTGTGCCACCTAATCAAAGTCAACAATGGGACAGACAATGAAGTGATGGCCTAGTCAATGATTGGTGGCTGCCCAGTCAGTTGGGCCATAGATGCAGTTCCACCCAAACAATGGACCTGACTGGCCCATTGTGGAGCAATACCATATGAGAACTGGGTTCCAGGTCTGAGAAAGCCATCAGCCAGCCTGTGTGGTTCTCCGAGCATGCTACGCACTGCTCGTCGTCTCATGGCCCCTCCAAGCGGCTCTCGAATATGGCAATCATGACCAGAGTTCGAGACAAGCACCTTCCAAATCGGTGAAACGGTGCGCTTAACTATAAGCTAGAAATGCGACTATTGTTGGATGCTAACAAACACCACAACTAACAACCACACAACCAACTACTATCACTCCCAAAGAACAAGCGCGCTCCCTTGGTGAGTTCGGGTCCGAGTCGTAATATGCGACTACTGGTTTTGAAACCCAATGTGATAACGAATCTTCACTAATCTGACTGACAACAATGCCCGCGGCACTTCAACTATGCAGGATTGGTACGGAACAATGACCCGCGGCCTCGATGAACGAGTAATATATGTGGTTTTGGGTGGATACAAGACGAGAGGAAGACTAATAGATAGTTTGGTCTACGTCAGGGCAGAGGTTGTAAGGTTTCAACAGCGAATCCTCTAATTGAGGTCACAGATCCTGCTTCCAATCACTCTCACAACAAGCAATTCTCGTTGTAGACCTTGGCTTAACCTGCCACAGGTACCTTTCGCTCTACTTCAAGGCTTAAGCACCTTGCTGGCGACCAAGCTGATCTTCCTGTTGGTTACCGAGGGCAATCTCAACCACGGATGCAACTAGCGAAGCAGATGCGAAGCAACAAGCCCACTCAGGTAGGTAAACCTCTCTTTTATACGTGAAGACCGCCCGCGGGGTCGACAACGTGAAGCTTAACTTCTTAACTCGAACTGAACTAGAGCCAACAACCAAACTTCAATTTATAGACACACTACAAACAGAGGTAGATACTACTCTCCGCGAGTTGGCCTGAGAACAACCGCAACAATGTCCGCTGTGGTGTACTGGCTTTCCGCGGGGTCCTCGAGCCCTATTTATACTACTGGAATATAGATTTACATGTGAAAAACAGAGAGTGAAAACAAAAGAAAACAAAAGATGTCCATGCGTATCTGATGCGTCATCACAGGCCAAGAGAAACCTTTCACATGGTTCTCACGTCCTGATTTGGGTATATGGTAGGTGCCGCGGGCTGCCGTCTGCAACCGCGGGCCTGGAACCTCTGGGCGCGGAGTTGAATCCGCCCATTAGGATAATGCTGCTGTCGTCAAAGGGAGCCCGCGGGTCCGTTACTTGTCGGTCTGTACCCACGATCCCACTCTAAACTCCGGTCCAATGGAATAAATCCCATTGCTCCACTCTGTGTGCCTCTGTTTGTCACTAGGGACGCGACGCGTCTCCCCACGTGTACTCTCTCTACGTAGTTCTCCTCTGTAACTGCTTTCCGCTTGCTTCAGCAGGGGCCGCGGGCCTTGCCTCGACCCCGCGGCCTATTGCCAGTCTGGAATGACGGCCCGTGGTCTACGTAAACTGCCCGCGGCCGACTCCCGCAGCCTTCAACCCACTCGCTAGTACTCTGTAAGTCTCCAAAGACTTCCTCTGTGCAGTCGTTGGTCCTCTATTGTAGGATACAACTTCTGAATGATGACTTCTGGGGCTTTTGGGTATTTATCTCCTCTTTGTGTATGACCAGCGGCCCGCGGAGTACGCTAGGCTTGATCTATACACTACAATCAGCAGCTCGGAGCTCACTCTGATCCTCCTTTGTATCACCGAACAGAAGCCCAGAGTACTAGTGATAGTACTACTAGAAACTACCTTGCAACTCTTATAATATGTGTTTGTGAGCGCAAAAATAGCTAGATGACGCATACTTGGCGGTGTGCCGTCTCATCGGGAAACAACGTTACCAGAACTAGTCTCACGACGAGAACAATAGTCTCCCCACTGAATGGACCATCCGCACCTTGCTCAGCGGCACTGGAGGCTTTATTCCTAGCTGTCCTGCACAAAGACAACCCACACATACGGATATTTGTCTCGCTGTGGGATCTCCTCGCCCTTCAGCCCCACACCTTCTGCTCCTCCTCCACACAACAAGAAGACAAGTCCTCTAGCCCCTGGACCTTACCCACGCACATAAGGCCAAGCAGATGGACAAGAGGCGGGCTATCCGAGCCATGACCATGCTCGTGCTTCACACAGTGCACCCGCTAACTGAGGGAGACCACTCATCTCCACCGAACCAGTATCTGCCGGACGCTCCAGAATACGACCAAACGGCTGTGCCTGAAGCCCCAAACCACTCCCAAGGTCATTTGGCCTCACCACACCTCACATCCCAGCAGAGACAATTGGTCTCCCATCAGAGATGATCGGTCTCCCATCAGAGACGTCTTGTCTCCTGCTAAGTATGCACCCCAGAACTTGCTGTGACGAATTCTGCACTCTGGAAACGCTTTGCGGCCACATGATGCACCTGGAAACGTGTGAAGTTGTTGAAAGAGTATAAAAGGGAGTGCACTTAGGTAGAATAGTCAGTAGCTTCCAGGGTGTTTTCCCCACTCACTGTACCAAGTCTCACTCGATCCAAGGGGTACTCTTCGTTCTTCCCCTGTACTCATACCTTGTCCTCATGCACCCTTCTCCCTTGCTCTCAAAGCCGGAGACAGGCCACCTCTCCCATATTTGCACGCACCTTAGGTGTCTTATCTCCCACACCTCCTTTACAGGGTCCTTCCGCACCGGACCCAGTGTCACCATTCCAGGCTTCCTCGATTAGGATCACCGTTTTTGCGAGCTCAGCTCTGTTGAAGACAGGCCTAAGGAGAAGCCACCAGTTCCAAACCGCCGATTTGCAGTTGAGGAGACAGATGGTCTTGCCCCTCGTTCAAATGACGTTGGTGTCCTTGTTGGCGCAATACACATTGCACATCCTGCGCTGGTTCTAAGGGGAAGAGTGCACCAAGGAAAACAGACAGGGCATTGTTATAAGAGGTTCCCATACACAGTACAGGGAGCCTGAACAAGTATTCTTTCATTCTCCATTCTTCTTTGACTGACACCAGGCTGTTACACACACAAACTACCAAGGAGACAATCTGTCTCCCTGATCCATTCTTCACTTTTCCCCACCAATTCCAAAGCAGATCCAAGCACTGACCTTCCTCTCTATCATTCGACTCCATTTCCCCCTAGAGGACAAACACATTACCTTTCAATAGTGACACCACGGTCCTTATCACAGCAGGAACATGGCTGATCTGTAATTTTCAGCTGGCAGAAAATTCACAGTGTAACATGAGAGTCAAACAGCATGTGTTCAGCCAGAATGTGAGAGAACAAATCTACTCATGGGCAACTTTTCAAGCGTTGTAAAAGTGGCTAGGATAGATAGAAAGCCCTCTGCATAATTGGTTTTGCTTACGTTGACATGCCCATTCTGCAATATTTTTTTTGCAGGCATTTCCATACACATCAAACATGTATAAACAGCGTGTGTTCAGCTGGAACATGAGAGAACAAATCTACTCATGGGCAACTTTTCAAGCATTGAGAAGGTGACAAGGATAGATAGAAAGCCCCCTGCATAATTGGTTTTGCTTTGGTTGACATGCCTGTTCTGCAATAAGTTTTTTTTGCGGGTGTTTCCATACACATCAAACATGCATAAACAGTGTGTTCAGCTGGAACATGAGAGAACAAATCTACTCATGGGCAACTTTTCAAGTGGTGGGAAGCTGGCTAGGACATGTAGAAAGCTCTCTGCATACTCAGTTTTGCTTAGGTTGACAAGCCCGATCCATGGTGAATATTTTGCAGGTGTTCCCGTACACGTCAAAAATGCGTAAACAGTGTGTATTCAGTTGGAATGTGAGAGAATAAATTCACTCTTGGGCAACTTTTCAAGCAGTTGGGAGGTGGCTAGGGTAGATGGAAACCCTTCTGCATAGTCAGTTTTGCTCAGGTTGCAGTGCCTCTTCCACCGTGAAATTTTTAACTTGTGGATGCTGACAGGCTGTTGGAATACTAAGGGAGTTCAGTGGGGGCAGTCTTGACTAGAAAATTATTGTGGAGGTGTGCAAAGAGAATAAGAACAAAGATTAATATTGATTGGGCTATGGGAAGGCAAACTTTTTGGAGTGGTGGTCTAGTCAAGAAAGCAAGTAAAGGTAAGAGGGGAAAGCTCAGGCTGAGTATTAAGATGCTGAGTTGATATGAAGAAATTACTGGTTGGGATATGAGAAGGAAGGCAAACTCGTGGAGTGGTCCAGTTGAGAAAGCAAATGTAAAGGTAAGAGGGGAAAGCTTGGGCTGAGTATTAAGATGCTGAGTCAATATGAAGAAATGTAAGGTAATGGATCAGAATAAAGTGTTAAAGAAGCCATCAATATCAGCAGGAATAGCCTTGTACAAGCGAATGAAGATAACGTGGTTGGGGCAAGTAACAGGAATACCAATTTCCCACATTTGAGATGTCCAAGTATTGGTGTACTCGAGGTAGGCCTGCCCAATAATGTTGGTGTTGAATCCATTAGCAAGGAGTGCATTGTGGTAGTCATGCACTGTGAGTGAGGGTAAGGCATCTGGTCCATCCACCTCATGTGGGTAAACTGTGATTCAGCTGAGCAGATCCCAATTCTGAGGACACAGTTGACAAAATGTCCAAGTCAATAGCCACAGCAATATCACTTACATTGGCAAATACTACAAGGTGAACAGGACAGAGGATATCATAGACAACATCACTCTTGAGAGGGTACTGAAGACCTTCAAGCAAACCCGAGGAGTTGTAAGAGCCAGAAATGACGATGGAGGTGTCATCTGAATACATAGCAATGTGTTAGAAAGTGTAGACAATGGTTCAATCACAATCTTTACCATGAGCAGTGGAAGCCAAAATATAGAAATGACCAACCTTTCAGGTGAATAGTGTGGTGCAACAGTGGTGTGTTCACCATTTGCCATGGAATTGGAGGAAACAGAATTAATCAACCCATCAGGTGAATAATGTGGCATAACAGCAGGGGCAGGTGCAATAACATTTGTGCATTCAGATAGGTGTTTGTGGAGAAGATCATAATTTGTGACTTTTTTGTTAATAACAAATGATAGGTAATTCTAGAGGGTATTATTGCTGATAGTAAGCAAGGAGAATAAGGGCAAAGGTAAATATTAGTTACTAGGGAAGGAGGCAATACAAGTGAACAAAGATGATACAGTATAGTGTTGCCGCGACTCGAAAAGTTGAATCACAAGTTCACAACTCCAGAAGTCAACTTGACTTGACTTGACTTCGCTGGGCCAAAGTCACTCAGAGTGACTCCAAGTCGACTCAAGGATATTTTTCCAATTTGTTCAAATGCCTACCAGATTACATAGAAATATTGTGGAAGACTGGATGAATGGATTTGATTTTGCAGGAAGTGTCAAAACATCACTTACTGTACCAACTTGTATGGTAGCAATGTAACGCATAACGCTGCCCTTAAAATGTTGCCTATTTCCAGCTGCATAACGCATAACAGAGGCTTGGTTGCTAGCTAAAATAATGTATTTTCCCCTATTTTCCCCCCCATAAAACAAGGCAGAAAAAAATGGCCAAAAATCATTGTTATTGCACTACAAAGGGCCCATAATATTGGCAAAATTTCCCTTGGTCCACGGAATACCATTATCATTGTATGCCCAAATATTCTTGATATCCCCTCCACCCCCTTGAGCCCCCATTCTCCCTGATCCCAATAACATTATTGATACAAAAAATCTCAGTTCAAGTAAGTTTTGGAGCTCAGTTGTCCATTGTTTAGAGTATCTTCAACAATCTTGGCACCATTCAAGTTGGTTGCGGGTTGCCTAAATGGGCGAACGTAACACATCACTTGTGATCTGTTGCTAAGTCATAGACTAAATTTTGTGTAACGCTGCCACGCAGTCACAGAATATCTCTGAAGTGATTTTATTGACAATATTACTTCACAATGTCTTGACTGACATGAAGGCATTTTTTCAGTATTTTTTCAGATTTAATTAAGGCTCAGAACTGGCTCCACTTGCAACTGTGTGACTGGAACGTGACAGCCTCACACATTGTTACGGTCGTGACATTACAGTACAAAAAAATTCTAAAAATTCTAAAACTGTTCTAATTGCACCTGCAGGCAAAAAGAAACATTTTATAAAATCACCCCAACTCAAGTCACTCAGGTCGGTCCAAGTCGACTTGCAACTGACTTGAAGGTCGCCCAGAGTCGTCCGAGTGACTCAACTTGAATCCTCACAGTTGCCACATTTCCAAATTGGAATGTGGGCAAAGCTG
The DNA here is from genome assembly GCA_014462655.1 of Mycena venus. NCBI lineage: Eukaryota > Fungi > Basidiomycota > Agaricomycetes > Agaricales > Mycenaceae > Glaucomycena > Glaucomycena venus. The sequence goes on along the minus strand of JACAZI010000015.1, from coordinate 2,348,271 downwards.
GGTGAACAGTGATTGAACAGTTTGAACAGGTTCAATCAAACCGTGTTTTTGGTTCAAAATTGAACACTGCTCAGATAAAACCAGGATCTGTTTAAACAGATTATTTGAACACCCCACCATTCACCCCCAGGCCCACCCACTGAGGTTGTCAAAGAAGATTATGCATGGTTTTGTGTTTCTAGCATGCTGGAGAACCTGACATTCGAGGAGGAGTGGCCAAGGCAGGATGTACTCTGGGAGGAGCGACTAATGCTGAACAAAAGGGCGATGAAGACGAGTCCTCGCCACACAATAGACTCTGAATTGATTCAGAAGGGTGAGATAGAAAGTCGTTTGTTGTGTGGCTTTGTTTTGGCTTTGATTAAAACAAATTCACAATGGCCCTCGGGCCACCCCTGGTACCAATGACACTGAGGTGTACCTGACACCTGCATCTCTGGATGCTACAGCCTTGAAATTTTATTGAGTCGATCTAGGCATCATCAGGTTGCCTTGTTCACCATCCTGCGGCCTCTGGCCACACTCGTATATTTAGTTCTTCATTTTTTGTCAGGAATCATTGCAGAGCATCTGGTTGTTCTGTCTTTTGCTCTCTTTTCCTTGAAGAGATGATTTCAGTAACCATATGAAGTTTGATTAAACAACTGCTGTCGCAACACAGAATCAGACTTAATCATTGCCTGATTAATCAGCTTGACTCTGTCACTCCAAATCGCAGGTGCTGACTCTGGCATCCAAGGTTCCCGCAACTCTGGTGCACTGGACGGCGCTATTGTCGATCTGGAGCTGCTTGCACATTTGGTAGAATGCCCTGTTGAATCCATACTCGATGGACCCATTGAGCGCCAACACGCACGACTGCATCCTTCATTTGCTTGGCCGTTATTGACATCCTGTGCATGCCCTGCACCTGCTTGTGCCATCTGTTCCCTGTCTTGTGTTATGTGGCCCGCTTGGATCACCCATGGAGCTCTTCATTCAATTTCAAGCCTTAGACAATCTCTCCAATGTGACTGCATCCGGCGCTACATTATCCAAGACTTGGCTCACCTCAAACCCATCGGTCAACAGTGCCGTTTATCGATTCTCTTCAAAATCCAATTACACAATCCAGATCCAGATCTGCTTCAACCCAAGCTTTCCCGAGCATTACAAGATTGGTTGAAACAAATACAAGTCAGTAAACTGTCTTATACTCTTTGGCAAGAGACCTATCGTGACTTCAATGCACATAAATGGCAAGTCACAAATGTCTGGTACCGCCAAACTACGATCGTCAAGAGTACATGTACCTTGGCATCATTGGTCTTCAAGCAAGGTTTCACAGCTCTTGTTCGCAGTCATTCAATCCCCGAGGCCCAATCGCAACTCCCTCTTTGGTTCCTTTTTTCACCGTATACAACTCCAAAATTCAAGTTCTGTTTCATCCCGCACTCCAGCATGTGTCAACTCCGAGAACGGCGCTCTTCCGCAACCTCTGCCTGTGATTATATGGGACTTGCTGATGCGTGGAGTTCCTGTGTCCGCCTTTCCCCTGTTAGTTTAATGAGCCCTAATTTGGTATTACAAATTGTCGTATCTTAGCTGCACTGTACACTATATACCTTTTCTCCCCATTTTATTTCGTGAACTATGGTCAACTGTGAGCTGCTATGAGCACTATCAAGGTCATTGCTATGGCCAGCTCCATAGTCTACAATTGGTCTATGCAGCACTATGAGGTACTATGGGGAAGACCCCCCCCCCACCTTTATTATGGGGTTAGTCATCTGCTACAGTTCCAAACTAGGAAATGCAACGCAATGGTGAACACAACCCTAAAAATACCGTACCTTCGGGATTACTAATGGGGTCAAAAATTTGTAGGAATATAGTAGGGGATTGTATTATACTGTCCACAAAAGGATTTGGCCCAAAGGATCCTGTGAGGCCTTGAAACTGAGGATGTTTGTGGCCGCTTGCCACAGCCATTGATTCTGGCATTCGAACCTTCCCGTTTTTCATGTTTATGGTCATAAGGTATACAACTTTTGTTGCATTGGGGTGTTTTCAGAGTCCCTGATTACGGATATGTAGTTAAAGCCCTGAAATATCTACCTTCAGAGCCAAAATCGGTCACATCGAAGTCTTGCGTTTCGCCGTTATTACGGCAAAACGGGCCGGGCCGATCTTTGTCCTTCAAATTCGCTCAGAATAACCGATTTCTTCACAGTTTTTTTGTTCATCCAGTAGGATGGGTACAGATCTATCATCCTCCCACAAGACACCCAGAAAAAAGGTGTGTTTCTGATCCATAATCGGCCCAAACACACTAATCGTTGCGTTTCCTAGTTTAAGACTGTATGGTAACTATGGCTTCTATGTGGTGCTATCTGGGTCTATCCGGCAACTTTGTGTTTTCCTGATGTGTGACCCCACGATGGGCACTCTTCCGAAAACTCTGCCACTAAATGCACTGGTTATCAAAATTCTATATCCAGGGTGAATGTTCAAGAGACGTCAAATGCAACGAGCGCGGAGTGAAGAAAAATCTTGTCAAGCCGCATACTCAACACATATCTCGAGAGAAAATTTACACTAAGCCAGCTGGTAGGCGATCATGATGGCTGTTCCATCCCGCATGTCAAAAACATACTCTGAAATGGTTCAAGGGCGACTGTTTACCCGATTTGTGCGGGCCATTTATCTGTCGCAGCTTGCGAAGTGATGCCTATGATCATAGACAGAAGTATCAACGGCGTGAGCTGGTGCGGAAGGCCGGCATCAACCATGTGCATCAGTAAGGACATACCTTGCTTCATGAACGATAAGAGCCTGGTGGATGCACCAGATACCCCATGGAGATCCTGCAACCTTGTTTTCTGAACCGTACAAGTTAGCTGTCAACAAGTTAGTTTCGCCACGCATGGGAAAAGTACCGTACAGTTAAGTAAAGTTTGGCCCCGCCAAACCAAGGGTTGAAAGGGGCCATCAAAGTTAAAGTTAGCTCCTACCAGTTTTTTCACTCTCAGCAACCGCTACGTGATTTATTCACTTCTCATGCGACTAAATCTGGCAGTGTAAGACCAGTCGTATGTAATATGTATTCAGGTGTGAGGTCGGATAGACCCATAGTAGTGCAGTCACCCCGCGTATGGATTTAAGCCAGAAATAAGTTCCTCCGAACCATGTGACGGATTTGGTTGTCAACGACGCAAATGCGACGCAGCTACAGCCGCAGGCCACTCAGAATTCTAGCACCGTTTCTGAAGCGTGCGCACATTCACCCAGCAACGTTGCGGGAAAATGCCGCAGAATAAAGTCATTGGTTTGCAAATCCCGCCAACACGATTGACTCGACCCGGCATTGCAAGTGGCCCAGATGTGAGTTGAGCCACTGACCCCTTGTTGCACTGGACTGTATGGTCGACGTCAGTGTTTCACAGGATTGGCGTGAACACCTTCGGTTCCGAGGAAAGCAAAGCAAAGCTTCCAAGCTCTAGAGTACGGCGCCACGACTTGACAATTTGAAGAGGAAGAGAAGTCCAACCACCAATCGTCCCCCCCACTTTAAATTAAACAAAGTGCCGGAGCGACTGCGTGAATATGCCTCAGAAGTACAGTATAACCGGACCATCGAGAATCACGCTGAATTGCCCTTGGCGTATTCCAAAAGTTGCGCCCATTCAAGCACAGCAGCGTACAGATAACAGTCGTTTTGATCGTCTGTTATAACTCGCCGTGCGACCTCCAAGCCCCGTTGCTGTATCAGCCGCGCCTCCTCTGAATTTTTGTTCGCCCACTCAACCTTCTGGACGAGATCCGAGAGATCCGGGAGCACAGGGATGTAATGCTCAAATGGCCGGAGCCAGTCGTTGAAGTACTCCTCAAAGAAAGTGGACTGAGACGCCAGTCAGTAAATCCGTAGCATGGTCATCACTCGAATGAGATAATTCACCTTGAACACGAGCGAGCCAGACCGCATGAGGCCCAAAAATCTCCCAGAGAACGTCGCGCCATCCACATCTAACGCATACTTGAATCCATACACATCTTCTTTCGGATCTCCCTTCCCGCTGATATTGTACGCCGAAATAACGGCTTCGCGGTCGCACCCCTCTTCACAGTGTGGCTCTGCAATCGCCGTGAGGCGAACGTCCATGAGATCTGGATGTCGGCTTCCAATGTGCATCAGCCGGAAACGCGTGTAGCGGTGGTAATCCCCCCTGATCATCCCTCCCGTTGTCGTCCCACGCCAGTCTGCATCCCAATGGTCGTAAGCGGAGTTGAACGGAGACCGGAGAGAATCTGAGGTATGGAACTTACACAGAAGCGACTTTTTCTTGGCCCATGGAACGTTGTCGGCAAATGCGAACTTCCCCGACCACGAGCTGCGATCGTAGTAGTACTGCAGTCAAAAGTCAACGAGATAGAACTGACTTGGGTGTCTGGGACGAAAACGCACCTGGGTTGGGTAGAGAATATCCGCAAAGCAGGGAGATATCTTGGACATGCTCAGCATCGGATACAGATCCGTGGTATACCCCGGCTTCGCACTCTCAATTAGAACTGCGGCGAGGAAAGGATTAGCATGCCATGAATTTAGAGTAAGAGAACCACATACAGCCGCTGAAATTATTAGCGCTCGACAGGAACCCCGTTGCCTCCATAGGGATGTCGCACCCGCTTTGGTGAGCGAAGAATTCACCCGTCGGGCGATGCGACTGCAGAAACGGTGTCGAATCTGTCACCAAAGCTGCCTTGCGCCGGGCTCCGTGCGCGCGATAGTTGAAGGCCACACGCGGCTCGTCCTTGCCGTTCAGAAAGAAGGTCATATCCGGCAGCCAGCGAGAAAACTTAGAAGAGGATCATGTCAGGCCATGAAAGTGGCAGACCAGAGCACAACGCACCCTCCCAACTGTATCAGAAAGATACCAGCCATAAGCAGTATTACCCGTCATGGAGACCTGGCCGTTCCGAATCACCATCGTCGCAATCACTGCGTCCCACACGGCAGCCTACATACAATGGACGTTAGAGATACTCTAGGACAGTACGACCACATACCGCTGGCCCCGCACGATCCACCATATCCCGAAAAGACGTCGCATTGTCGGTAGCAAGTTGGTAAAAGGGCCTGAAGTCGCGGTGAATCTGTGCGTATTCGTCGATGAGACACTTTTTCTCTTTCGCGAAGTTGAACCATTCGGCGTAGTACGGCGGGGGTGGACGGCCGGTGTGAAGGGTGTAGCGTCCCGATGCCTGCGCCAGCGTGCTGGACTGCCGCGCAAAAAAGTGCGTCGATGGCGTTGCAAGAAATAACAGATGGATCGCTGGGGTATGTGGATGGGCCGCTGGCGTCTTCTGAGGGATCGCCAACGATCAAGGGTGGCTCAAGATTGTTGGCAGAGTTTGTGGCGACGGCAGGCAGGAGATAGTGGGCAGTTGTTAAACGGTGCGTTAGTATTATGGTCAGGAGGATGGTCCATCCCAAAACTGCGCAGCGCCACCACCCCTGCACGATCCGGCGAGCTCGAGAGTGACGATGTAGCATGGGGTCGTTTGGTTTCCACGATTCCGGTCGCGAGAAGCGACTGCCCAAATGTTGAAGATTAACGAGTGGAAGCGCGGAATCCTCTTCTGGCGTGAGGATCGGTGAGAGTTGGGGGGGGGGCATGGAATATTCGTGGGCATCTCATGGGTAGGATTGAATAAGATGGAAAGCATCGGGTCGTACTTTGATTATACTGTCCTACAAACTGAACAGGCGGCAGAGGGAGACCGTGTGTGGGACCGTAACCAAAGGACGATTGCTTCACCGGAGTGTAGTTCTCTCCGAATCTGGAAGCGCTAGCTCTGTCGGTGAGATTTTCAACCTAAAAATGGGACACTTCATCTCAATTTAAACTTAAAATCAGTGAATATCGGAGAGAGGTCGCCGTACATTCGGGGCTCTACTGTACATATCTTCCCAGTGGCGGGGCACTTGCACAAATTCGACTGGATTGAAATTCTCCTACGGTTGACGGTTACAGCTATTTCCAAAAAGGCTTAACACTGCGTGATGCTTTTTGTAGGTAGGGTATTCAGCATTGCACAGCCGGTCGGAAACACCTATAATATCAAAGTTCAAGCCCGGCGGGCATTTGTGCACGTAACCAATGGCTGACAACGCATCCAACGTGGAGTTGGACCCGGATAAGTGATGGATGGTTCGCGATCGTGGGTATGGACTAAGAAAATAATAATCTCCAGTGGGGGGCCAGTCCTCTATCGAGTATCATCGACGAAGTACCGCTGGTTGTTGATTTCGGGAATCCCGGGCCATCCTGTCGCCGACGACGCCGTATGAGATTCAAATTGAGCCAACTGTCAATGTTTTGGGATTTTGCTCCGAGGGGACGGTAGGAAAACGTAATGCCATAAGATGTCAGATTTCCGCAGCTGCAAGACACGACAGCCCTCAATCAAACACCTGGGCAATATGTATATATCAGGTTATTTTTGGCATGCAACACAACTTTACCGAAGTAGAACTTGTGCATGAAATGCTTGCCACAACCCTCTGAATCAGTGAGATTGATATGGTCAATCCGAAGATGCGTAAGTTCATCCCCGCAAGAGTGGACTACATCCACAGAAGTACCTGATGCAAATCTCGGAAGGTCGACGGTCATCTGGAGCTGTCCTGGGAGGCAACGCACTTTGAGCTTCCCCTTCGCATTTCCCAGTCTAAGACGTTCAACCCGATGCTGAGAATGCAAATTGATGTCGGAAGAACTCGCTGGTCACCATGGGTGATCCGAGAAGGAAAGTGCCCGGACAAGCACCGCCACTGATGTCATGGTGGGTTGGACTGGAGCCTTAACGAAATCACGGTTGGACCAACGAACTCGAAACCAGTATTTTTCATAGCAAAACTAATCAGCAGACTCTGAATTAGAACTAATTACGACGTACTTCCCCCAGCACCTGCACCCGCAGCCGGAGTCATCGTTTTGAACAACTCCGCGACCTTCTCATTCAGCATCTTAGCCAGCACCTCCTGCATCTTGTCCTGTGTAACCGCGACTGTGCTCCCCTCAGCGGGCACATGCGCCCCATCAGCTGGAGAGGAGTTCACCCCCCTTTGAAGGCTGTGTCCCATTCACCGTATTATTGTATTCATCGTCAGGGATGAAGAAGTCGGCGGGCAGCGCGGTGGGCATGAGCTGCGTTTCGTCAGCATCGGTCTTTTGGATCATATACCCGAGAATCTAGAAATATGGATCAGAATCATGGTTCAGCTTTGATTATATCAAACAAACCTGCGGCCCAGGAATCTTGATGATATATCCGTTGGAGTAAGCCTGGAAATTGCTCGTCGTGGCTGATGAGTTGCTCGAGCTGCTCTGAGAGTAGGAGAAGCACAGGAAACCGCCCGAGGACGCAGCCGACGCCGAGTCAACCTTCTTGGTATCCGACGACGAACTTGTGCTGTGTGTGACCCGTACAACAACGTCCTTCGCGATAAGGAACGCGACAGGAAATCCGGGTAAAAGGCCATTGATCTTGTTGTCTGGGTCATCAACCCACGAAATGTCCTTGTTCACCTGGTAGAATTTAGTAAAATGACATCAAAAGTGTCGAGCGGAGGCCTACCTTGTAGAACGCCTTTGACTCCTTAAAGAATTGCGGCTGGAACCAGCCTCCGCGATCGACTTTTGAACTCATAAGCATACTGCACAACGAAGTTGGAAGGGGTCCGTACCAGTCACAAGCGTGGCACGGAAAGCCAGGTCGATCGTGTCATCCGTAGCTGTTGAAGAGTTGCTGGAGGCACCGCTCGAACTTGAGGAACTCCCCGAGCCGGATGCGATCCATAGATTGCACGACCACTGCTGAGACTGTGAATCGGACACTGCATCAGCGGTACTGTAGTTGACGATGGAGAACAGAACGAACTGAGGCATCAGAATGAGCCTGCGCCACATCCGAGCGTGACTTGGAGCTGCTGGTGAACTGAATCGTCTGCCACCGGCTCCCGCCAGAAGTCGTCTCTTGCGGGAGTTTGATATCCGGCACGGGTTCGTTAGTGTGATCAACCGGAGCTGGAACCGCCACACCCCCAGTCGTAGAAGTAAGAATCTGCCATCTCGTCTGCAACTCCTTCAGCTCCCCGGTAAGCGACTGAATCTGGAGTGTGAGTTGCTGCTGTTGTTGTTTCGTGTCCGTCGCCTCCGCCAAAGCCAGCGCGGCCATCATTTGCGACAACGCGCGAGACGAAGAGGTGAGCTTATCCTGCGCCTTCTGCACCGCGTCCATCATCGCGGGAAGCTGAGCCAACGCACTCTGCGCGACGCCGATTTTACCGGCTAGTGTGGCTGTGTCGACCTTCCCCACCGCGTCGAGGCAGGTATTCGCCATAGCGATTACGTTGCTGGAATACGCCTGTGAGAGGGTGCTCTGCGCCGAATCCAATGCTGTCTGCGCGGCAGCGACTTTATTCTGCAAATCCGTCGGATCGCCCTTAGTTCCCATTTGCAGAGACACCAGTTGCGAGTTGAGGGTATCGAGTTGTTGCGATTTCGCGTCGATTTGCATGCGAATGACCTCCGGATCTTGGGTGAGGTCTTCCATTGTGAATGACGTCGAAAGGCCCTCGAACCAATCGATGGGAGAGAGCTGCACCGGGTAGACTTTCATGCTGCCGTCAAGAGAGGACATGGCGGCCTCGCGGAGGGAATCTTTGGCGTTCTGACGTTCGTGGCGGATGTGAGAAATAGCCGTTAACTGCAGTTGAATGTCCTACCTGCAGTGCTTCGGCGGGGCTTGCGATATCGAGATAACCCATATATTCGCGCACGGTGTGAGAGTAACCGCGGACCACAGCGTCGGAATATTTGGCTGCGAGTTGAGCTTGACGCGTCGCAGTGATATGGGCGAGTTTGCGCGTGAGATCATTCAGGGCTTTCTGTGACTCTGGCGTTCCCAGATCCGCCTCAAAACTGAGTTCAGCATGGCACTCGATTGAACGAATGAAAGGAAGGAAGCACCTGGCTCGCTTGGCTAATGAGAGCATCACGTTCAACCTCCCAATCCTGTTTCGCGTATAGGTATTCGTTCATGAGGAGCTCACTCAGTTCAATCCGATTCAATGTCTCCCCATTTGTCGTCGGCTTGCTAGAAACATCAAACATGATTCCTGGGGCGAGTGCTGAGGCTGGAGTGGGAGTTACTGGACCGGTCGCTGCAGCAGCCATGAGGAAGGGAAACGATGATAGGATGCGGTGTCTTGACTTACGTGAGGTGGAAGCCGACTTGGTGCCCATACTTACTGCAACTGCGTCCGCGAGCGCCTGCTCGCGGGCCTGTTGCCGTTTCATAATATCCGAGACCCACTGTGACATAGGCACGTCCTTCATGAGCCACCCTCTGATTTGATCCTGTTGTTTCGCCAGGCCGTTTTCGACGTATTTGGGAAGAAGATTATTCAATAACTGGAAGGAAGTCACAAATCAACTGCAGTCTTCGACCGGTGCGAAATCGATATACCTGCTCGTACACAATGGACAGATTGGTGCCGTTCGGCCCCCCTACGTTCGGCGCAAGATCATAGAGTTGATCCACAAGTCGGAACTCGGCCTCATTAACAGCAACAGGTTTCACAAAGCTAAATCATAGTTAGAAAGGTAACCAAAAAATCGCTGGCGCTCATACTTTGAATAAATGCCCGCCACGGATGTGTCCCAAGCGTAGGAACCCTGATCCAGAAATCTTCCCGGGAACTGCAACGTGAACATTTGATTACCGCCAGGATTGAAAAACTGTTTCAGCGCAGTGACTAGCTCCAACAAGAATCCCGGTGCCTGGTATGTCGGCGCTGTCCCAGGAGCCACGGGAGCACCGGCGTCGTTCAAGGGGCCGGATGGTGTTTCAATGCCGCTCAGAGGGCCACCGGATAGACGGGGATGGGTATTCAAATTGGTTGCAATGAGGGCCCACATCTCGCTAACGAGTGAAGGGTTTACACTTTTGCCGTCCCCCAAGGCGGCAGCCGCTTTGTCGAGAAGAACCTGCTTATCCTTGGCCTCGAATCTGAAGGCCTCCAGAGCCTTCGCGAACATTCCTCCTGCGGAACCGTTGTCGGGATAAAGCAACTACAGTGGGTGAGGTTCAACGCAAACCTTAAAGAACGCGAAAGAATAACGGACCCGAAGAAGATCCAAGTCAGTCGCTGAAGGCGTTTGATTCAGCGTCGAGATTACCCCGACCGGTTTCTTATAAGGAAGGTCGCTGTAAAGCATCACGCTACTGGGATCAAACTGGAAAGAATGAGAACAAAGAAACGAGAGGTGACAAAACTTGCCAGGGTAGCCGCCAAATAATCCGGTATGCTTTCCGTCGTTGCGATCTGCGTCTGTGGAGAAGCGTGCTCGTGCTTGAGACCCATGCAATGCCCGAGCTCATGATAGACTGTCGCATTTGCCATCGCAAGATCGGCGGCGGAGAGCTCAGAATCATCATGCAACGCCTGCCCACCGAGGTATGTAGTCGTCCACTTTTTGCCAATGCGACCGCCGTCTCCGTTAAACGCCGAGTCAATTGCGGCCTTCCCGGTGAAAGACCACCCCCAGCGAACAGCGTCAGTTAGAGTCTGGATGGGTCCAAAACCAATCCGAATTTTGCACAAAGAGCGCGCGATAGGTTGGTCGAGATTCAGCTTGTTGATTTCTACTTCGACGAACTTGATCGACGTATGCTGCATATAGAGATTGACTGCTTTCCGGACCCGGTCCTTGCGGTAGTCCGTGGCGATATCAGCGGAGTCCATGAACCCGTAGGTCACAGTATCGTATGGAAGCCAGAGTATTCTTTCAACGACGACACCATGTTGGACGCCGTCGGGGGTACTGGAAGCCGGCACTGGAGCAATCTCTCCGCACCATTTATCTGCGGGGATGAGGCCCGTGTCCGCTAGTTGCAAGAATCCGAGTCAATAGTCGAATTACAAAAGAAAAAGAATCACTCACTTGGAGTAGAGGCACCGCTAGCAGCCCCATTGGTGTTCGAGGTCCCGTTCGGGTTCGAAATACCATTCGGGCTCGAGTTCCCATTGGTGTTCGTACCATTGACGCCAGAGTTCACACCGTCGGCCGGCGCAGATGTATCGTTCGGAGTCGATGAATCCACGCCATTCGCCGGAGCCAAACCTGCGGCCTTGATGCGGGCGGCAACCTGGAACGCGGTGAATACAGCTCGAATCTTGGTCACATCGCCTTTGGCGTTCTTGATATCCTGTGTGGTTGCATTGTCGACACCAGAGACTTTCAGAGCATAGTCGAGCGTCCATGTAGGGGCCAGGGCGTGTGGTTTGGGACGCGGGTAGTTGATTACCATGTAAGCTTTGTCCATGTCAGAGAGGATATGGTTTGGGGGGACGTCTACATGTTGTAAGTTCATGGCAGAGGGCATGAAGTACCTGCCCAAAAAGTTTAATCAATCCACAGCAAAAAAGGGAAAAAAAATGCGAACATCATAATGGAAGTCAAGTCCAATTGGCTGTAGTTGCTGACATCGGTCGAGTTATAAACGTCGATTATCTGAGACTTTATCGTAGCCTTGTCCCATCCCTGGGTAGCGGCGTTAATTCGCGGGCAGCAGCGTAATAGATGGATTTTACCTGGGTGGCAGCGTAGTACGCATAAACCGCATCCTCATCCAGTGTGATGGTCCCATTACGTGCAGGGCTCTGATGTTCATGAAGGAGACCCAGCGCATGGCCGAACTCATGCAGAATAACCCCACGATCGTCGTCAGAGATGGTAGTATTGTCCACAACCCATCCAAGATTCATTGTTGCCGCTGGACTCGCGATTGACTGGTTGACCTTTCCAACTGAGAGGGGCACGGGTGAGATGAGATACGAAGATGGTAAAGAAAGGAAGCGTACCGTAGCTCCAGGAGCCTAATTTAGGATCGAACGAGATACGCAGCGTTCCAACAGTCGCACGCTGGAATGTGATATTGGCGTAGGGAAACCTGAAAGGTGATGAAAATTGTGCGAGTGAAGGACAACGACAATTCAGCTCTGACCATTCGAGCACCACCTTGTCGACCTTGTTCTGTTGGTTCACGGTTCCGTTGATGAACGAGTACGTCACCGTCTGCAAATCCAAACGATCAGAAGGGTGAGTCATAAACGGCACGAAAGAAACATTCGTACCGCACCACTCTCCCAGAGCTGGTCGAGTTTCGTCACCACAGCGTGGGCAGCAGAGCTCACCGGAGTCCCACCTATCGCGCCGATGATGGTTTCGTTGCTGACGGACGAGTTCTTCTCGCTGTCCGGGACAGCGATCGCACAGGTTTTATATTGAGTAAGGTCGGCCATTGTTGTTCGCAGAGAAAGAGGAGTTTTTCTGGGGGCAATTGACTAACTTGCGAGCCCATTTTATGGATTTGGTTGGGACCTAAAGTCTGGCACTGCTGTCGGAATTAACGACCCCCGGGGCGCCAGGAACGAAGATACTTAGAAAGGCCCACGATGAACGACATTCCAGGGCCTTCGCGCCGCCGCCAAGAGTCAACGTTGAAGCTCCGGCGAACGAATAATCCCTGCGCCCTGAAATGGCAATTCTTGTGCTTGGCGGGCGTTCTGAGATTGAAATTCGCCAATACATCGTTCCTGGAAAATCCTTGTCACTTTCAGGTGGCGTCTTATACGTGCCGCCAACGGCAGGGCAGCAATTCGCGAGATAGTACTTACTCCGGGAGGACCGATGTTGGGCGAAGGGAGCAGTGGCTGCGCTCACCGTATGAGGCTGGCAAAGAAGGGGGGAGGTGTGCTGAGTTGATAAGTAAGGAGGAACAAGTCGGGAGTTGCCGAGCTCCGTTCGCTGAGCAGACGCAATCAGTCATACACTGCCTTGTCCGCCCTTGATGCGCCATGCTGATATGTTCAAGGCTATCAGGGTTTTGGTGGAACCAATTCATTGCTTGACAGCCTGTTGATGTACTAGGGTTGCATCGAATCTTTTATGGTTATAGTCCTCGTCCGAAGCGATTGGGGCGATCAGCGCGGGACCCTGGCAGGACCGCATCCGCGATAGGAGTCGCTCAGGATTTCTGTCGGCGGGGAATAGATTATCATGAGGTTAAGCCGCAACCGGGAAGCTTTGTTTACACGCATCAGGAAAGGATTCGGAGACGATGAAGAGACTACGAACAAGGCCAGAGCCGCGCAGCAGCATATCACGCAACTCGGAGTACATACGCGAAAGATGGGGAGCCTGGACAGGCAGTAAAATCAGAGTATTGCTGGCATGTGCGGAGAAGATTTTACGAACGCAACCAAGATACCGACTGTACGCCAGCAAGAAGTCCTCGTGTGCTTTCGTAGGGGGAGTCGCTCTGCTAGATTTCCTCCAGAAACTCCGAAAATAAAGATCTCCACCATTCAAGTTGCAGACGAGTCTCCGCCGATACCGATCTAAACAAGTGGAGATTAGCACTGGGATTCCATCTGTAGACATTTCAACAACAAGAATCGCATCTCGTATGGACGGCGCACTCAACGCAATGGCGAGTCCCAAGTGCCGGCACAGTGAAATACCTTCTTGCGCATGACACGACAGTTCGATTGGTAATAAGAATTGAAGCAGAAGGCCCCAAAGAACGCTTTGCTTAAGCGCCGGAGCTGCTGTGTGATGAAGGCAGAGACTATGGTAAGGAATTGTCGGCATCACAGAAGCGGATTCTTAGAGAGTATGCGTGGCAAGACTCCCTCAGTCACGAGGGGCAATGGCGGCGCAGAGAATGTGACGAACGAGCCATCCTCAAAAAAGAAAAAAAAAAAAAAATGGGGAAGATAGATGTCGTAGGCAGAACCCCAGCCATTGACACGAGCTGGTCGCACAACGAGTAGATCTCTGCCAGTGTGCGCCGCATGCGATATCAGCGGCCACCAAGTTTCAGAAGTACCGGTTCGTGGACCGGTGATGGATGGAGGAAAGGAAAAAGCAAGGGCAGAGTGCTTAGTCCTGTTTACGTGGCAGAGTCGGCTCGTTACGGCCCGAAATAGCCGCCCGGCATCTGCCGCGTACAATCGAACCCAGGGTTTTTATACCTTCTTCTCCCCAAACATCGAATGCATGTCGGGGGTAGTTCACAAGCTCTGATACTAAACGCACCGGAGAAATGAGAACAGAAAGTGTCCACTGAACCATTGGATGCATATCCCACTGCTCGAATCTAACGAGCAAGTTGCAAGTCCCACATAAACGCCGGAAGGAGGGTATTTTCAAAAACATAGTGGGTACCGACTATCCGCTCATTTGTGTCAGTATAGTATTAGGAAATTGAACCAAATCATGTCTGGAAGTTCAAATGCATGCGATGCGAAAAGGACAGCCAAGAAAGCGAAAGGTTCTGGCCCAGATCCAGACGATTGGCACTTGCTCGAGTAGGAATGTTAGCAAGAGTCTTGAGTAGTGCGGAATAAATGAAATCAAAACAGAAAAAAGGTCGCTCTATAACCCTCGAACGACCGACTCCTACAAAGCACGGAACGATGCGAGCCTTGGAGCTTGAGAATGCGAAGTAGGTGCGGGTCGTGCGCAACACAATTCAGCCTGTCGGTTAAGTTTCGATGAAAGAATGAGGGGGCAGTAGAACGAGCATGCGGATATTTGCCACAAATGAGATTAAGAGGTAAAACGTGAATTAACAGATACCAGGCTTCTTGGTGCGAACGACGTGTGAGTGATAATTAAGATCGCTCACCACCCGCCAGATGTGTCGTCTGAGGTTGAGGTGTCGTTATACGAGGGGGGTGTGTCGTATCATGGACCGGGGTCGTAGGAGTAGGAGGGCTGGTGCTCGTACCTCGTATGTTAGAGCCTCAACAGTCGAACGAAAGTATGGTGCACTCACAATCGAAGCTTTTGCCTGTGTAAATATATTTCAGCAGACTTGACAATCAGCCTTCAGATTACTGAAAGATATACTAACCTTGATACTAACATAATATATTATACCGTATAATTTCATCTAAATCGAACCCCCCTGTGGCTCGCGACATTATTGAATAATTCGACCATGACCAAATTTTGGGGTTCTCAACTCAACCCTTGCTTCATTCAATTCTTGCGACTCTCTAAATGGACCCAATTTTGAATTGACTACAAATTCTCCTCGAGTCACGGTCTGCAACCCTAAATTCACGAATCGCTGGTATATTGCAGTGACCTCAATCGGGCGCAAATTTGGACCGCCCTACACCATAACGAGGTTTGAGTTAACTTTGTTGTGAAGTCTGTTTATAAGAGACGAGATCGCGTCAAGATTGATACAGCAATATCAATCCAGGTACCGGGCCGTACCGCTCGTCGGCCCTACCTGCTTTTGTTATATGGTACGGGGTACTAGCTCCGTCGATCCCAATCTGTGCCGTTAACATTTCTCGAGCGCCCGTAACATTCAAATCGGTTTTGATCCGAGGACAGAGTCAGCAGGATTATATCAGTTTCACTACGGCAATCATCGGCAAAGGTCTTTCGAGTCAGGTTTTCAAACCTACTTAAGCTCCGTTCAACAGCACTTCATCCCTCAACTTGAAAGTCACCTGCAATGGTTCTCAAACTTTATGCAGTGCCCTATCCCGGCCGCGGCAGTGGTTTGGTCTACCTTCTGCTCGCCGAGAAGCAAATTCCCTTCGAACTCGTGGCCGTCGATTTGAAGGCCAAGGAACAGAAAAAGCCGGAATTTCTTGCAATGCACCCCTTTGGTCAAGTGCCTGTCATCGTTAGTAGCCTCCTCCGGTCTCTTTTCTATATACTCATTGAAGTACGTATTGATTACAGGACGACGACGGCTTCATTGTCTATGAAAGCCGCGCCATCTGTCGTTACCTCGCCGAAAAATATGCGGATCAGGGCCCGAACCTTTTCCCCAGAGGCCTAAAGGAACGCGCCATAGTAGAGCAGGGAGCAGCGGTCGAGTTGGCCAACTTTGAGCCTGCGATCCTCAAATTGTTCCGCGAAGGTGGTAAAAGGTGAGTCTCCCCTCAATCTGGTAAGAACGTACCGTTAACACCCCCTTGCAGGCTCCGCGGTCTCCCCTTCGACCAGGCCATCCTCGATGAGGCCCTCGCGGAGCTTTCCACGGTACTCGACGTCTACGAGGTCATCCTCGGGAAACAAAAGTTCCTGGGAGGCGATGTGAGTAGCTCACCTTGCGTACATGCCGTTGCACGGGAATGAGCGCTCATTCGCCGGCAATCGGATAGGAATATTCACTCGCGGATCTGTTCCACTTCGGCAATGCGCCCCGGCTTGCGGAAAACGGGATAGATATCATGACGAGCGAGGGTCGCCCCAATGTCACTCGGTAAGTGCTTCTTTCCGTTAATTGAGGCCTTGGTTTATTGACGCGTCTTCATCGTCAGTTGGTGGAACGAGCTCACTGCGCGTCCGGCGTGGGCTAAGCTGACGGCAGAGTTTGTCAGGGTCAGGGCTGGGAATTAGATCAAAGAAGTAAAGTATAAAAGAGGCCAACCTCGCGGTAAGGACTGTCGGTTGTTGCCCATGGAAGATCAAATACAATGTGAATTTCTTGTAAAGGAAGCGAGAGTGGAACGAGGAGAACTTGAAGGATGGACCAGCTTTGAAAGGGTTCTCTTGAGCGGAAGATAGAAGCCACTGCCCAGTAATCGACCGCGAGACTGTTCTTGATTTGCATGTCACTTTCTGGCAGAGGGAAGTATATTTGACCTTTCACAGTCGCATCGCCGGGACATTGGGTACACAGCTAGGTTGTCTCCGAATTAGGTGATTAGGCTGATGGTTCAGGCGAATAACAAAAGACGGTAAAAGAGGCATCTGCATCCAATTCAAAATACAGGTATTGTATTTATTCCCTTGTCTGTCGTATGTGCGAGGCACCATCAGCTTAAAAGATTTTGACCGATTATATCGATACGTACCAGAGCCTGACGACAGACGGGTGACGATATAAACCTCGAACGCTTAGCTGAATCTCTCTAAAAGCGAGCATTAGTAAAAATGTGAAGCACGTAGCAACTGCTTGTAATTGCTTACACCAGACAAGCCTGACAATGCACTGCAGATGAGCCCGGAGCAGCACGGAACGCCAAGCTGGCAGACGCCTCTGGAGCCCATACCTGAGGACCTTCAAGGTAGTGTTTCAACGGAGAGAATTCAGACGAGAGCCGCATTCGTTGGGCTGCGTTCACCCAGTTCCAAATTTCACGGTGGTGGGAGGAGGCAAGCTTTGATGACAGTGCAATCACATCATGACCCTGTGATCCGCATCTTTTGGCTCCAAATGGCTTGCCTTCTCCCACCACCATCGATCGTAGCACGCTCCCGGCTCCCTCTGGTACGCAACTTCTCTCTCGAAAGACTGCTTGGAATCTGGGTCGCACAACGGTTAATCCCTCTGGTTCTGCGAAAGTACTGTGGAAGTTGCTCGTTCAACTCAGGCGCGGGCCATTACTAGTAGGGCTGTTCGCCGTGCCCGTCGCCACGGTTCGACGGATTCCGTGCGACGGGTAGCCGACCAGTTCTGAATCCGTCGAGGCTTTCTGAAAAAGATTGACGGGACGGCGACGGGACGGATTTCTTGGTCGACGGCCGTTGACGGGCGACGGTGACGGGTTCTGGAAACACCTGACCCAAAATATCGCCTATTTTGATGAATTTTAGCGTCGGGATTCTCCCTTACCTCTTCAAAAGGTTCGCATTGCTTTACAGGTGTCGGCACAGCTTAAAACGAAGAACGTCGGTGATCTATTCCCATTTGGGGTAGGCTGCAACTTCGGGCCTTCAAGAGTTGGGTGTACTCTTTCCTGAAACGGGCCTACACAGTGCGTGAATGCAGAAGATCGTTCCATGGTCTCAAGTTGTGTCACATGTTGCTTTTCGGGTGAAGGAAAGCAGCTTTCAGTTCTATTCAAGTGCAGAAATCCAACACACCAAAAGACCATTAAGATGCTCCAGCTTCGAGGTAAATCAGAATATGTTTCCTTCCATATTTCAGTTGAACCAAATTTATGAAGGCGACCCCGTCTCGACGGCCGTGACGACCGTCCTGTCGCCCGTCCCGTTCCGTAGACACTTTTACTAGCGCTGCGACGGGACGGATTTGCCCCGTCGAAACGACGGCCATTCCCGTCACGGGCACGGCGAACAGCCCTAACTTTCACCCGAGACACCCGCGAAATATGGCATACCATCGTTCCATCGACGCGGGCTTGTACCTCGGGTCCGGTGCACCAATCCATGTTCCCCTTCGACCACGATCATCTGAACACGCGAAATCTTACTACGACCGGTCTCCCGTCCACGGCACTATAAAACCAGGGTTCGCGGTATATTGGAGCTCCCCGAGTAGTAAAGGCGTCCTAGGAATCGTATATGGAACGAGAAAATGGATAAGAAATATTCGCAATCAGCGAACTTTGTACTTCCGCCCGTCCTTCATCTATCGTGATCCCGAGTCCGCGTCGGACAGTGTGTACAGTATCCGTGCATCCCATCGTCGTCCCATGTTTCGTTTGAGAGATGCTTGATTTGAGGTAATATATTCCTGGTGTCACTTATTTTTCTATATATCCTTTAGTTCTACCGCGGTGGGTCGAGAGACTGCGGCCGTGAGCTCGGCTAAGGGGGTATGGGGGAGTCCAGGGACCGTAGTGTACATTAGTGTCTATACACTCAGTTACTTCCTGGGTCCCGGCGTTCCTAAGCGGGACCGTCCCGAGAAATACTACCTACCTACCTACCTACCCCCATCTGACAGTCCGATCAGAGCTCTCCCCCGGTGCATATAATGATCTCCGATGCGTAAAGTGAGGTAATTTTAGAGGTGATATACCCTTCGGTTGTTTTTCCTTTCTCTACATCCATGTGCAGTGCCGCAATTGACAGCTCGATAATTGCCGCTAGCAGTCGGAATTATAGGTGAGTGTGCCTTGACCTTGAAGCAGAGTCTGAATTGTAAATTTTGAAAGATACATTCCTTGGTCTGTATCACCGAGGGTTCAAGCTGATGGGGCTAGTAGTACAATGAGCACGTCCACAAGCGCCAATAACAATCGTCAACGAGCTCCAACCCCGGACCCCAGCGACATTTCAAGATGCCCATGCAACCTTACTCTTGAGAAGCCGCGGCCTGAAGAAGTGCGGCCCGCTCATGAGAGCATGCACAGCACGGGGTGACGTTCCGTTTTGATGACTCTTTACCTGGGAAAGGGCCGCTCGTATGTTTGGTGATAGGGTCCCGAATCTCGAGTCTCAGTAACGTCCCGACTCATTTGTGCTTCCCAGCACGACAAGCAAGCAAACCCTGTGTGGTAGGTTTACCAATCCTGGCTATGGAGCGCATCAAATTTCAATTATAGACACGGCAGTTAGATGTCTATCGCTAAGAACCGCCATCTAAAAGACCCCGGTGAATCAACGGCAAGGCATCGCTTTGTGGCCACTGCCAATCTATAAAAAAGGGATACGAAAAAACCCTGTTTTCCTCCATTCCTTTTTCCCTCCCATCCAGACATGTGGCTCTCTTCCGCTTGCACACTCCTCTTTGGTGCCGCAAGTCCTTCTTTGGCTCTCGTACTGCGCGTTACACCGAACCCAAGTCATGCTGCCAGCCGCGCCCCAATCAAAGGCCGTTTCATAACGGCGTCTTCTGTGCCTGCGGTGAACGCCAGTGGGACGCTTGAACCCGGTCCCCAACTTGTGAGTTGTCCGTACGCGGCTACATCGACGACCACTAACTCGGCTCCATTGACAGTATGTCACCTCAATCAAACTGAATGATCAAGGTACGCTGGCCGCACCACCTGCAACATTTCCCGCAATTTTTGCTGAGCAAAGCTGGCAGAATTCCGCGTTGGGATCGATACGGGGAGCTCTGACCTGGTGTACGTCCCACAATATGTCCCAGGCTCTGACGGCTGACGTGAGTCCCAGCCTGATTACATCGGCCAATTTTCAATACGACACGGAGGGCGCGCTTCCTATACGCGCCGGCTATGGAAGCGCAAACCTCACGGGCACCAGTGGGTTTGCCCAGATGCAGCTCGGGGACTATGTCGTTGCTCGGCAAGGTTGACTCCAGTCCATTGATGTAGAGGATGACCGCTGACATCTCGTTTACAGCGTTCATGAATATCACTAGTGTGGGTACATTTCATGCTTTTGTTCCCGGTGCCACGCTGACGACGTCCTCAGATCGAAGGAACCCTGGGTACAACGAGCGATGGAGCTCAGTCCGGCATTTTGGGCCTCGCGTTCTCTGACCCGGCCGCTTCGCCCCTCACCACGGCACTCCAGGGGAATGTCACAGGACAGCCTTTTCTTTTCAATGTATTCGACCAGCAACCGGCGCAGAACAATTTCATCGCGATCTCGCTCTCCCGCACGGACGACCTCGAGGATTCCGCTGAGGCGACTTTTACTATCATGGAGCTCGAAGCCACATATGCTGCCGTCGCGGACACCACGCCGGTGCCGCTCTTCCCACCTGATACCGACAGGTGGTCTGTCCTCGTCGATAGCATCAATGTGGACGGCGTGGACATCCCACTCAGTTCCGTCGTCCCGCGCACGCCCAAAGGAAAGCTAGTAGCTGTTCTTGACTCCCGGTACGGCGCAGGCCACCCTCCCTGCGGATGTGCTCTACGCCCTGTACTCGCAGATCCCTGGTGCCACCGTGAGCTTTAACGACAACTCCATGTATTTCGCCATTCCCTGCAACACCACCTCAATTGTTACTGTTGTCATTGGGTAGGTTTGACCAGCTGTAATCGTCGGTTTATCCTTATGCTGTTGCATAACAGCGGTGAGCCGTATCCGATCCATCCACTCGATTTGTCGTCCGTTGTTCCGCTCAGTGATGATGACGGCCCTGGCCTTAACGGCACAGTGATTTGCGTCGGGTCCATCGGCGTTTTGCCTGGTTTCGGGATTGACGCGCTGCTAGGGAGACACTTTTATGCGCAACACGTATTCAGTGTAAGTACACCCATCGTTCTTCGGCCCCAAACCTCGTTAACCTCGGCCCATGTTGATAGATTCAACTTTGGGAATGCCGCCGCAAAGACGCCGGGCAAGGACGCGTCGATACAGTTACTTTCTCTCACCGATCCCACCGCGGCTGCCGCGGATGTTCAGAACGTTCGCATGGCAGCGCTAGCGGCTGTGGGAGAGTCCGAGGTTGTGTACCCCGGATTCCAGCCCGCCACCCCCGGCTCCACGCCTCCCGCAGCACCAGATTCAAGTGCCGGAGGGACTAGTACCCAGGGCGTCAACAATGCCGCCTTCGCCGATGCCGCCGTGCCTCAGGGAAACAGCACCTCGAGCTCCAACGTCAAGCAGTACGCTCTCATAATCATTGGGCTTCTCGGTGGAAACCTGCTCGTTGCGTTGATCCTGGCCGTGATCGGTGTGGCTTTGTGCATCAAGAAAGGAACTAGAACAGGGAGCTCGAAATATGTGCCCGTGCGGCTCAGAGATTCAGATTCACGTAAGCCGGAATCGTATGAGGAGGGTCGAAGGTATTCGGATTGAGTGGGTCCCATTCAGAGATGGCTATCTTGCATACATGTATTTACTTTATTAAATTAGTATAGCTACTTGACACTCGTAATGCGAGAATTATTCTTAGCTATTGGATCGGAATCGCTGGGCAGTTACTCCTGTATCACCTCATCCGGACGCGGTAGAAAGACATTTGGCTTGAAAGCCTGGCGAAGGTTCCGGAAGAGAGGCAAAGATGGCCTTCTTTAGCTGCAGCAGCCTTGTCGGATATATCGGTGAGTCGGCATTCGGGTTCCGGGTATGGCTTCTTGCCCCTGTTTTTCCGACGACAGACCTTTCTTGATCAAACGCTCGGTTTCTGTAAGGTCCCGGCGTACTCGGGCTGCCGCAGTCCCTCCGTCCCCGTCTACTTACGCCGTAGTTCCGTAGTTCCGTAGCTTGCGCAGTAGTTCCGTAGCTTACGCCGTAGTTCTGCGGCTTATTCCGTAGTCCAGTTCTGACTCACCCCGTAGCTATTTAAACACACGTAGAAATAGCCTACTGTAGAATACTTCCCTCTGAACACGAGCACTTACCTCCGTTCTGTGTTCCCCTCTGAGTTCCTGTTTATTTGTGTGCTTCACTCCGAGAGGACTCGAGGCTTCACAGTTTCAAGTTCAATATGGCCGCAACGTCGGTTCAATCCTCTGGGGTTTCACAGATCAAAGACAGGTATTAACCTATTTCTCGAGGGAGTTTGGAACTTGGAAATTTAAAACATAAGTAGCACACCGGAGTCAAAATGCTCCGCATCTCAAGATGTACAGATTGACTGGGGCATTGAAATCCCCCAAATACGTTCTGCATCTGCATCAAACCTTTGAGCGGCCACTGAATCTGTATGAAGTGAATTGGAGAAATGAACATGGGAAAATGGATTGAAAAATACCCGCCGCTGTTCAAAGTGAGAAAAACTGGGACGGAGAGACACTCGCTTATGGTGATAACTGTTCTCGATGAATTATATCTTGATTAGCTTTGTCGTTAATTTCGTGGAGGAGTAGAGCTTGTGGTAGCATTCCTGGCCGCGCGCGTGGCAATGCGTGTGAAACTCGAAGCACCATCAGTTGGGCAGGGCCAGGGAGGAAGGAAACGACAGACAGCAGTCACAAAAGAAAGAAAGCAGAAGGGGAAAGGAAAACACAAGGCATACACACTTAACAAGACGGTCAACACGTATCACTGCTACTATATCCGTCAGGCTGAGTAAGGTTGGCTAGACTTGGATCAGCTAGATGAATGCAGCGAGGAAACGGGAAGAGAACATACACATGAATAATTTTATAAAGAGGGTAATATATCTTTCTCACTGGGAAGTTTGATATATATCTTTCTCGGCACCATATGAGTGGCAGTGTTGGCCGGCCGAGGCCTATTCAGATAGTCGCGATGCATAAATGGATGCGCATGGGAGCCAAATGGGAGCCGCTGACAACGGATCTTACAAAGAATTTGAAAGAAAAAGAAAGAAAGAAAAAGCCCGCGTTATATGTATCGTGTATTTAGTTCGTCTGACTTTACATGCTACTCCCAATTACAAACTACTGTACTTAACTTGTAGATCCGACAAAAGCGTTAAAGTTGTAGATATTGCACGAATTTAGATCAATAGAAAGCCCGCCTGTACCCTGAGTGATCGTGACTCCATTCCTGACGAGCTTGAAAGTAGGCTGGCCACTACCCATCCCTGTGGAAAAGTAGTTGATGCCAGCGGGAGCTGTGGTTGTGAGTGAGAAGGTGCCAGAAGTCATTGTGAGCGTGGCAGGCGAGGCAAGGAGAGTTGCAGCCCAGATACCGTCCGCCTGATGTACGAGTGAAATTCAAATAACTACCCTATCTGAAAGTGGACTTACGGGAAAGCTTTGACCAGTCGGAGGCCCGAGGAATGGATCGGAACAAGATAAACCCTTGGGATGTGGCCTGTACCAGTAGACGATATTCTCTTGCTGTACCCAGAGTTAGCTTTGTCAGTTGTTGACGAGATGATTACTTACACTGGGAGAGATCGTAACAGGTCCTCCATTTTTGTAGGCAGCAATGTATGGTGTAATGATTTTCCGCCAAGCACTAAAGGCTCACGTTAGTAGAGATCTAGGTTGTGATTACGAGATTTTCTCACTCGTGAGGGAAACCAGCAGCCTTAAGTAGTAATTAATCAGAAACTCGAAAACATAATATCGCATAGTGTGACTGACCCATTGAATCGCACCGTCAGAGTCACCAGATGGAGCATAGACAGAAGGACGCTCCGGATGGAGAGGACCTACGTGATCCATTAGATATACGTGTCCTGTTAAATCACTGTTCGTACCGATGTAGTGACTCTCGCCGAAGTCATTCCAGGTGATCAACTCAACAAGCTGAGGTTGCAAGTTCAAGATCTGATTCCATCGATCGATCAAGAGTGTGTCAGAGAGGTAGAGCCAATTTTTGTTGAATGTTTGTTGATCGTAATGCGTGAAGAACCAAGGAGAGACGCCTATCGATTCGTTCAAGTAATAATTTTATTGAATGAAATGTTCAATTACCTGCCATATAAGGCGAGCCAGCAAGCTGCGATTGATAGCTGAATGAATTGGAAAAATTAGCTGAACCTCTCTGTATGATAATACAAGTACTGACAATTGATCTCCAGCGATGGACATAGTCTGGTCGATCGGTTGGTTATCCTGTGATGGCCATGCATTCCACATAAAAAGCCCGTCCGTACTATCCTGATGGGCCTGTGCTGCTTGATAGAAAGGAATGATCTCGAGAGGGTGACCGACAGCACTTCGAACTGGAGACCAGTCGAAACCGTCTAATTACAAATATTGTCAAAGATCTTGTCATATAGTGATGAACAGAATAATAACACATACCTCCAGTGAAGGTAGACACTAAAGCACCATTGCCCCATTGAAGCTGGGCGGCATCGGAGGCGTAGAGATTTAGACGAGGGACGATTTGGTTGGTAAAGTCGGAGAAACCGGGGGACGCGGCAAAGTCGAACGAGATAAAGAGCTTGAAGCTGGTGCTACGTGCAGCAGCATAGGCAAGAGCTAGTTGAGTATCGGTCCAGCTATCAGTCCCAATGTTTACTTGCGTAGATAGATAAGTTAGTGAGATAAGACAGTAATGAAAGCGACCACTTACATGCGAATGCATCGATACCGGTGGCCGCTGCGAGCGCAATATCGTTGGCCCAGTCAGCTTGAGTATAACCATCGACAATCCCGACCTTGATTGCGACAGTCAGTAGATTAGTTCATGTAAATTATGGAGTAATGCAATCAACTATGAAATGCGCGACCACAAGCTTGGGCGTTGCACGCTTCTCGATCGTGGAGTTGGTAGACGAGGGAATTGCGTGGACCAGAGCGGCCAGCAAAGTTAGACCCAGCAAATGCAGCTTCATAGCGTGCGAGGAGAATGGGATGTCAATCGTAGCATATGCGCCCACTTTATAAAGATGAACCGGTGACCAGGCTGAGGCCCGCAACTTGTATAAAGATGGAATATATACTAATCCGGTGACGAGGCTTAGGCGTCCGGGTGAGAGCGTTCTTCCAACCTGGGATATTCCGGAGTTATGTTGTTACTCCAAGGCCATCTTTTGCGGCATCCGATTGTTCGCCACTGATCTCTTTGCGGAAGTCCGATTCCATTGCTCACGGCGAGGCAGCCCGGACTTGTGATAATTTACCTATAATTGAATGCCGAATAGCGGGTAGTGTCTTGCCAGGCTTATAGCTTTTAAGAACGAGAGGCTTGCGGAAGTGGCTTGCACCCTCGCGGTTTGGCTTGTTTAGGGCGTGGGCGTGGAGTTTAACTGTGACCACATGTCCCCGCCCGGCATATCGGCTTGCAAGCCTTTTATTCACATTTTACATTATTGGAACACCGCCTCCGTATACACAGTCTGGGACCACCTCGACGGGCCTGGTTTAGTCTGCACTTTGAAGCAATAGGACCCATCGCCCCGGAAACGATGTCCAGCCACCATGTTAATACCTCGCCGAAATTGCTGGCCTGACGCTCTCTGTCATCAGGAGATCAAAAGATGGCTGTTCTCCCCTCGAACTATTTCTGCAGAGGTTGAGACGATGGGCCTTCTCGTCGAATCTGTTCCCGCAGACTCGGAAATGATTGACAGATCGGCCAGGCAGCTCGGACTTGTGGTAAGTTACCTTGTAAATGGTGATAGCGTCTCATCAACCTTCTAACCATTAAGAGCGAGAGTTAACTCAGCAATGCATGTCAAACACCGGATGCGCATGTAGTGTGCTCGCCGTTCCCGATTTTTATAAAGCGTGGGACAATGGTGGGCGGAGCGGGGACGACATGTGGATGCTTGTGGAGAATGTATTGGTCGCTCCAGGAATCCTCACCATCACCACGCAACTGAGACGTCGAAGGACCACATGTATCCCATTGACGCCAGTATTTCAAGATTGATTTCTCGATCTGATGATAAAAACGCGAAAATCTATCATATCAGCAACGGCACATTCTCGATATCCCAGATGCCTTTGTACTCCCATTGGTATCCATCTGCGCACGAGGTTCAAATCGTCATGAATACAAGAAGCGCACTCAACTCACGCAGAAGAATCGAGATAAGTGACGGGCACGCTGCACTCCACTGCTTGACCAAGGACAAATCCATTTCGCGCTCAGCCTCCGTGCGATCCTGTGTCTCCTCAAAATTATCGAATTCTAATACACGAAGGTGCTTCAAATTTCGCAGCTGAGTCTCTATTTGGAGGTGTTCAACCTACAAAACAATAAGCCATCGTCGGGCGCACAAAAGCACGGAACATCAAACCAGACGATCAGCGCCAGGGGCGGAGTCCCTGAGCTTCTGGAACGTCAGTTCGGTGATCTGTGGTATGCTGTCGGCCACGTATTTGAAGAAAGCACGTGCGTCGATTTCGTCGGCTTTGATGAGGAGCCGGAGTTTCTGCGTACAGACCAGTGGCGCAAGGCGCTTCAGGCAAGCCTCGAAATCGGGATAGAAAAAATAGATACAGATGTTCTGAAGAGTTTGATCGCAAACAAGCGACTGAATGAGATAGCTGTCGGCGGAAAACATTTTGAGATTCGGGAGTTGGATGAGATCCAGATCGAAATCCCTCTCCATGGCGCTGGTACTGCAGACCATTGCCAGCGTATTTATGGTCGAATGCCGGGTGATGAAAGCAGGCAATACGGTAGATACATCGGGGGATACACCGTATCGGAAGGTGCGCAAGTTGGGAAAGTGAGAGTCTCGCAGCATGCCGCTGAAATGAGTGTTGGACAGGAGCAGCGTCAGGCTGTGTAGATTCCGACAATGCGAAAGTGCGGTTGTAATTTGGTGGGCAAGTCGGGGGTACATGGAGCTGAAATTTGGTTTTTGAGTCTAACATCAAGGATCAAGCAAGGACGCACGAGTCGTCAAACATAACGACAGAGAATTCTCGCACATGCCGCGACAGTGGCGTCGGGGAATCCGCGTATTTATTGAGAACAGAGACAAATTTCTCCATGGAGGGAATTTCGGAGAGTGTGACAGAGCCGTAAAGTAGCGGGGTGGCAAGGCCATTGATCAAGCGTGAAGTCCTGCAGGGTGCGAGCAGATCGGGCTGAGACATGTATCCCAAGACCTCCGAAAGGACTTCATTGGGAAGCCATCTCACGATGGATTTGTACGCCCTGCGAGTGAGTACCATATACTCAAAAGCAAGCTGATGGTCAGGGATGACTAGTACCCGATGGTGGTGGAGAGAAGCAGAGTGGCGTGACGGTAACAGCCGCAAACAAATGATCCGACTTCACCCTTCCTTAAACACCCGACTCAGGCTTCGAGTTCTACCTCAATTAGCTTATCGCAACCTGGAGAACACCGTGCCACAGGCAGTTTCATAACACTATCATTGGCACACAAGTAAGGTATTATCGTCTAATGCACCTCAAACAAATCTGCAGGAGTCCTCGCCATCCAAATTCATGAGTGGTTCGAGTCGGTCCGAGAGGAGCTCTGCACCGACAGATGGTAGCTCATCTGCTACTGCCCGCAGAGCATCGTGAACGGTCGACTTGTTCTGGCGGAGCGGAATGACGTGACATCGGACTCTATTCAGTCGCTATACGCGACGACATCGAGGCTCATTCGCCCACCGCTGCGCTCTGCACGTGAAACAATGTCCACTTACTCCGGACCACCCAGTATCTCTGGCGCCTCAGAGAGGTTTAATGTTGATTTTGACAGCCCCGGTCGTATAATCGTACAGGGTGAAAAAACTGTCGCCGGGATGAGCTTGGAGGAACATGACCTGTTCCGAATGTATTGGGGCATTTGAGTTTTGATAGTCACGGTGAACAAGCGCGCGGAAAAACGATCTTTCTCGCGTCGTAAGATCGAGCTCATTGTCGCTGCCTGATAGATGTCGTTTTCAAACTCGATGCATGAGCAAGGGATGCAGACTCACGTAAAGATAGGGTTCCATAATATTGGCAGGCGGCCCGATGCCCACCTCCGCCCCAGTCGAGAGTTTGGCAATGCCTACAACAGTAGTATAGACAGCGGCAGCCACTGCACCTCTTGAACGACGACTTGAGACCCATCTGGCCACACTTTGATTTATGTATCAGTGTAGAGGAAGGAGAGCGAGAGACAGCTGAAATTCACCTGGAGGTTGTCGCAAGCCCTCAGAGACAGAGCGTCACCAGCGATGTTACAGTGACTCGAAAACGAGAATACGCTCCTCTGCTAGAGCGGAGAACCGAGTCCAATGGTCGTATATATCGGTGTCAGTGGCCATGAATGCATCAGAGGTAACTAGCAACGTCGTCGAGAGAGGGGCGCATAGATGCCAGAGCTTTGCCGTAGACAAGTTGTTGGGGTATGAGAATGTCCACAAACATCTTGAAGTATCCGACTATGCCGTAGGCGCTGGGGCCACGAGCACAGGTAATGAGTGCCCGGAGAAGTCCGTCCTCCAGTGCCTGACATCCCCACCGTAAGTCCCCCTCGGTGGCCAACAATATCAACCGATAACGAAAAATTCTCTAACCACATGTACAACATAGGGTACTGTGGACTCGCCCAAAGCACATGCAACCCTTGTGAGAGCCTTGACAATGTTGCGAAAGACGAGCGTCAATGCCACAGTACCCAACGGAGCCCGGCGGACAGTCGTGGCCTCGAGTGTGGGATCGATGCGGACGATGAAATCGAGAATGGCGTGCGTAAAATGGACATCGGTGGAGCCAGGTGGCGGAACCATTGCCTCAATAGAGAGGATAATGAGATGGGCGAGATCTTCGGGAGTTCCGCCAGCGCCATCGATTATCTCCGAGAGATGGGCAGGCTCAGCGGAACTTTCGTCCTCGAAAAACCTACGCAAGCAGTTGTATGCAAACTCACGATCGGCAGGGTCAGGCATATTTGGGATGTGGGACCATCCCATAGCGAGGATAAATCGCACGCCGGGCGTCGAAAGTATGAGCGAAGAGGTCCTCGCGTCATGGCCAAAAGCTCCCGCAAACATCAGGAAATCCATGCTAAAAGTCCCCTCGGATTGTGGCGGCGGGAGATTCGGGAGATGATCCAGATACGTGTGAAAGAATTGAGCCCAGGGCTAGACGCGTGGAAAGATATCAGGACCGATGTCAAGTGGAAATTGAATATGATTTAGCGCCTGGAGCGAAAGCCAAGCTCTGGCGACGCAGTCTTCGGCATTCGGCCGGAGTTGCTCTGGGTTGAATTGGTCAGGAATGTCGGCAGGGTTGAGGTTGGTGTAAAAGACTGGCAAGATCAGAATCGACTGCTCGTGCGTTGCAGCTACTGCGAGGGTTTTAAGGATATCCTGACGAGAGCGACCTCCGGAGCAGGCAGCGCGCGCGAGCCGCTGGAGAACAGATTTTGAGAAACGACAAGGGAGCGCAAGGAAGAGGGCTCTCACCCTGATTGAAGGGGGCAAGCGATCCAGATTTCTGAGCTGAAGAGACGAATGCATGGTGAAGGAAAAGCCGATGAGCCGGTGATGGCTCGCCATCAGCGAGTCGCCGCTGACGCCAGAATGATGCGACGGGGTGATGGCCGTACACTCGAGCGTCTTGCCTCAAGACCACAACCCTGACGATGGCACTCTCTGCCTCAGTTGCCGCCTGCGAATGACTTTTCTTGAAAGCCTTTATGTCCTGCTGCTTCGCCACACTTGCAGCCCCTGGTGCTCACCTAGTGAGCCTCACTGCGCTAATTTGAAATTGCTGCGAGTCGTGACTCGGAGGCATATTGCCCACCAAGTTGGCCACAGATTGTTTTCGCTATGAGCTTTGCTTCCACCTTCCTGTTGCTTTGGTTCCCATCGACTGGCGAAACCGCCTGTAGCATCTCATGCACGTCACATCCCTCTGCGTAATTTCATTCGGACTCGTGCCGGCTGGGACAGACTTCATGTGATTAAATTCCCATGAAACGCTCGTACCTAGTACTCCTCAGTTCTATTCCTTATGCAGCTTCTCGTACGGAAATTACATGCTGACCGCCCTCCCACACCTCACGCTCTTTCCGGAGTTGCATGACAAAATGATCAATGCTATACGGATGGCATAGACCCCACTAGTGCTAGTTTCTCAGAGCCAGACACTTCAACAATTAAACCTCGTATACACTAGTACTGCTCCTCGACTTTCTAGACCGCCATCCCAACATTCTTGATCTTTAGCTACATGGAGAATATAGGTCCACTGTGGGGATAAAAAATGAACAAGAAACCGAAGGGTAAAACGGGAAGGTAGAAAGGGGATGGCAGGGACGCGCACAACGGGAAATGGATGCGAGTGGAGGAAAATCACGAAAGAACACATGGCAACGCACCTCTCTTTCGAGCATGGGACACGCTTCCTCGAACATGTTATTATTATCATTTCGCAATAGGTTCGACCCTTAGTTCACCGAGTTCGCAGGAGTATGAAGAAGCCTGATAGCGGATGGTCCGCGTCCGCTTCGTTCAAGTCATTTGTCTTTATTCCGCGGGTACTTTTTGAATCTGTAATGCGTTCAATTCTCCGAATTCTGCAAGGAGGTCGCTGAATTTCCACCGTTTTCTTTGGGAAATGTACCTGTGCCGTATTCCTTTGGGATCTCACTTGCACATCGACAGATGAAAAGCGGTTCAAATAGTGTCTGAAGGATTTCAATGTCCCGCATCGCCGAAGCCTGATAGTAATAAACGATGAGAATGCAAGCAATCAACATACATCATTCCTTTTCTGCGTTACGCAGTGTGTTTGTACCTAACACCCTCCTCCTGTTCCAGAACCATAAACTGCATGTTACCCTTGAGCCATGCAGTGCCCTGCGAGCCAAGGACCTTCGCCGTTTCTGCGGCGTCCGCGGAATCGATGAACACAGTCTTAATGCCATTGGCCGCAGCCGCCGCATCCATTAGAAGCTGCGCCTCACAGGAGCGCTCGAGGGTAATGTAGAAGTGTACCGTCGCCTCGATTGACGACGTGGCGACGAGGAGTCCATGATTCTGCAAGATTGCGGCCTTCTTGGAGCCTAGAGCCTCAGTGATGGCTTTGCCTTCTACTTCGTCCAGAACAATGCCGTTGTACTGTTTATACAAGACGTGGTCCTGAGCAAACCATGAATAAATCAAAATGATGGAGGTAGAAACAATTCGCGTGGAATACACGAACGTTGTAGAATGCGCACACATCCTGGTTGATAGGGTCCAGCGTTTTACCAAGGGCAGAGAATGCTTTTCCGTAAATGGAGTGCGAGTGCGCAGCACACAGGACATCAGGACGCGCTGCGTGTATGGCTGAGTGTATCATGAAAGCTGCGGTGTTCAGGATGCGGAATGGCCCGTCTTTCTGTCCCGACTCCTCGAGGATTTCGCCTTGATGGTTCACCAACAGCAAGTCGGATGGCTGAATCAACTTGAAGTGCAGACCCTAGTACATTGGCACAATTAGCATTAAACGCGAACCGACTGCATCGTTGAAAGGCAACGTACGAAGGGGTTGACCCAGAAGCAGTCTGGACTAATGGGATCCTTCAAATAATTTGAAAGGTTAAATAGTGTAATGGAGCCTTGAATGTCGGTCTAGAAACATACACGAACAGTAATGTGACCGGCAACGCCTTCGTCATAACCGCGATTGCCTACATATTGGAAACTACTCAACGAGAGCTCTAAGTGACCAAGCTGCTCGCATACCAAATATCCTAAATGCCTGAGCCAGACGGAACTTGACATATTCGCGCTCCTCGAGTTTGCTTTCGAAAACAGGCGGGCCAGGCAATCTCCCGCGGAAGGTTTTAGCTGCGTTGCCAGCTGCAGCATTCATGTCCTGCCTGTTGGACATATTGGGAGGTGGGTAAGGGGTTTGACTGGATGAGAGGAAGTGGAGAAGACGCCTCTCACATTGGGTCATAAATATAAACCGCCTTCTTAATTTTTGATGTTCAGCACGAGGCCTATCCCGTGCCGTGGATAAGAAGTATGTGGTCATCAAACGGAGCTCCGTGTCTCCTGCGTCCCGTTTTGTACGTTCGTGCGGCCGATTGCGGTGCTTCGCCATTTATAATATGGCCCCTATTCGCACATACTTCTAGCCGACTGCCTGTATATCCGGCCCGAGGTTGAACACTTCAATCGACAATTTTGGTGTGAAAATCCCAGATAACCTTCGAAGCTCCATTCGCAATAACATTTTACGTGGAATTCTGGGGCACTGGTGGACCGATAGCTGATTCTTCAATTTCAAGCACACTGACCGTGAGATGGGCCCCGCGAACGCGCCTTCGATGCCGAGCAGGGAGAGGTAGAGGAGGCACATTTGGCCTACGAGGACTTGTGTCTCGGTGGAAGGAGGGTTAATATAGGTTTGCGAGGAAGAGGTACGAGAAGAGGGCAGGGAATAGAGTGCTCGAAGTCACCAGCGTGCTCATGGTCGCAGCGCCTGCAGTCCCTCCCGTATGCACACCAGATTGAGGCTGATTGACGGAAGGGACGACCAGGGAAAACGCGGGGGTATGTGCGGGGAAGGGAAGGAAAGGGAGGGAGACAGACTCGTACCTGATCCAAGACCTGATCATGAGTGTAAATCAGGCCCCGGGCCCGAGACAGTGATCTTGAAGTATACAAGCCCGCGCGTGGTAAGCGGATAAGAATAGAAAGAAAGCCCACGATACACACGACATCACGCCCCTAACTCTTCTGTCTTTCCACCAGCCCCCCATCTCTCAAAGCAAAGCACCGAATTCACCGGCAGGGCATCTGTATCTTGTGGCGTCACGAGATCAGAACGGTCATCCTAGACGATTTGTAGCCGAGGCGAGAGAGGACGGTGGGCAGGAGGGGTAGGGTGCGTCTGTTCATGGTATAGGCGACGTGCTTCGTGATTCGGACGCCGACGATGGAGTTGCGCGTTCAGCTGATTGGAGAACTGGACGATACTAGGGCGGAAGCGAATGCGAGGGGGATGGAGACGGCGAGACGCGCGATGAACGCGTCTGTTCTAGATAGGTGCAAGGCATCGTCGTGATAGTGGGAAGAGAAAGAGATCAGATCAGATACGCCAGATTGATGCGGTTGTCGGCCCGGATCCTCCTGCTGTCATTTTTTTTTTCCATCTTTTTTTTAAAGTGTTTGGGGGACTGAAACCTACAGCAAAGCATTAGAGTCGGAGTAGAGTTCAAAAACCTCATGCCCTCCCTTGTTTAGAGCGCGATATATCTGAATTTTGCTGTTACATAAAGGTGTTTGGATTGAAGTAGAGCTCAAGAATGTATGTGGTTCCAGAATTCTGTCATCTCACACACAGGATAGGCTGTCAAGAAAGCGTCTGTTAGCCGGGGCGACTTCTGGACGTGCCGACCCGCCCAGATCACCGGGTGTTCCAGTGATCCAGATGCTGCTTGAGTCCTTGAGGATGGGAACCTCGATTCATTGGTGGCCAAGCAAGCGCCTCGCATTGGCTGCGACATAAGTAGGTGAGAAGATCTGTCAAGTTGGGAGGTCAGACAGCGGCGACGCGCTCACGATGTGACTTGCGTAGGTTCGTCGGAAGTCGATAAGCAGACTCGCCGGAAGTCTGTCAATGAAGAGCTGGCCGCCAGTGAACATGCTTCGAGGTGGTGCCGCTATTGTTGGACATTTGGACGCGCGTTCGAAGCGTCTATCCGTGGCAGGGGGTGGTGACAAGAGGAAAAGAGCGGATTATTTCTCGGAATAGGCGCAACTCCAAACACAGCGCATTCCTAAATTAAAAAATGCCGCCCTTTTACAACAAGCATGACACATTTAGTCCGAGAATGTTCGTAGCAGCCGCGTTCTGTATATACCCGGATGACGATGGATCTAGAGAAGAGGACGAAGATGATCACGGACCAGGGGAAGATGTCAGGGATGAACAGTCCGAGGAATGTGAGAGAAGCAGCGATTATTGACATCAGAGACAATCGCATGTCATGTTCCGTCCTATACATTTGGCGTCATTTATGTAGTTACGGGCCCCGCTACGTTCCCGCTGCGGTGAAGATGCCCAACCGTGCCAACTCTTTTCTAACTTTGGTTGGACAGATGCATATTCCGATGAGTGGTTCACCAATCTCAGGAATCCAGAACCCTGACGCACATGTTCAACGTTTTTTTTTTTTTTTTTTGCTGAGTCCAAGCCAAACGACAGTGAAACTTCGCATGTTAAGTCAATGTCAAGTGCAACAGATCGACACTTAAAAGGCAGATTTATCTAAAGCCCCTCCTCCCCGCATTTAAATTCTCTCTTCACCCGAGATGTCTTTCCATATTCTTACGGTCAATGCTCCCCATCGAACCCACTTACATCGGCGTCGTAGCGTTTGCTTTTGCTCTCACTGCTTACGCCCAAACATGCAATCAGTGCCCTGTCGCCGATAATGTTGGCCGACCTCTCGCCGGAAATACTCCCCTTGTACCTGGCGCCGGTATGTGCTGCATGTAGGTCTCTACTCTTCATCGTCTGCGCTGGATGCTTACTACATGTGTACAGCTACGGCGGACAAACATGTTGCTATGACGTGAGCAATCCAAAACCATTCTTGAGATCCTGTGATTTCAACTCACTTCCTGTTCTCCAGGCCGCAGCAACTATCACATTTGACGGAAGCGGCCTCTGTCCACAGAACTTCCTCCAAATCCATCGTTCGTGCTTTGTCAATGGACAGTGATTCAAGTTATTTGTGAGTGGTTCCTTGTACCCATCGACTGCGATTTACGAAGATTGAGCAGTAGTCTTCGGATGCTGCTTGGTAGGAAGTCCGGTCGTTGATCTCAAACCTGTTGTGTATTTCGCACCGAAGTGTTGCAAATAAAATGGTTGAACTTCATTTGCAAAGAAAATCGTTTACCGAATGGGATATTCGGATCAAGTTCCCAAAGTTCCACGGTGAGAAGTAAAGACACGGCAGGTGGAACAAGATAGGATGGCACAGACAACAAATTACTGAGCGTTGAATCGGGTAAGTAGACAATTGGTTCCTCTTCACGAACCGCAAGGTGTCAAAAAATCTCATGTTTCTATTCCAGGTCGCAAATTAATTTGGGGGTACTATTTGGGGCGAGGTACCTGGCCACCCTACCTAGTTGGCCACTTGAGAGCTGGAAGACCCAGGCCTGACAATTATATAGCGTTCAATTGCTGTTAATTTAAATTTTCTCTTATAACGGTAGCTGCGACCGAGACAAACAGAAGTTGAGCTCGGCGTGGAGCAGCTCCACTCGGTTTCGTAGACCTTTATTGCTTGAATCTAAACATAATAGGACGAAGAGATTCAATCATACAATGGGGTGAGAGAATCATCGGTGTTATAACACCTTCCAAACAGAGTTGATGGAGATCTCAGGAGATCCAGAAAGTTGCAGGGAATATCGTGCAATTCCTGGGCGGTGACAATCCAAAAAGGTGTTAGAAGTTTGAATGGATCACTCTCGGTGTTGCAAGGTTATGTGCCCGGCAAGTAGGTTGTTGAAATGGGTCGGTAGTCCGTCTAGCAGTCGAGTGAATGATTGGAATAAAATATAGATAAGGGTCTCGGGCTGTAGAGTGCAAAAACGGAGCGAAAATAGAGTACGATGGTGAGAAAATGCCGTGGTGAGAAGGTGAGGTCGTAGAGCGTGATTCTGAGGGTACGGGTGGCTAAAGAACCCACTGGTGACTTCTAGAAGAATGAGGATGGGGGGGACCCCGAATCCCTCCTGGGCAATTGCCCTACTCCAAGTGCGGCTGCGGTTGAACTGGATCATGTGTGCTCCGGGCGGGGTGAAAGTCGTAGCCGTATTCACACATCGGACCCGAGAGGAAATGGATAGGTGGCTGTCGTCGTGGTGTGAGACGAAGAGACAAATTCAATCTCCGATTCCGAGAGTGTCGTGTTTGCGTAGTCGGGTCTCGGCCCGATGTTGCAGGGTCGGACGGCCGGGACATAGAAACCCTTCCACATCCTATTTACGATTCTACCTTGGTACGCCGATCAGTTACATTACAGCCTAGGATGTAGAAGGGTTTCTATATCCCGGCCGTCCGACCGTGCAACATCGGGCCGAGACCCGACTACGCAAACACGACACTCTCGGAGTCGGAGATTGAATTTGTCTCTTCGTCTCACACCACGACGACAGCCACCCATCCATTTCCTCTCGGGTCCGATGTGTGAATACGGCAACGAGTTTCACCCCGCCCGGAGCACACATGATTCAGTTCAATCGCAGCCGCACTTGGAAAGCGGTTAAAATCCCCCAAAATAGCCCAGTCTGTGTGCCGACTGCCGGGCAATTGTTCCCGATTGTGCTGTAGTTTTGTATTTAATGCTTGTGGATTAATCTCGCACAACCTCCTTCCTTGGGATTCAATGACTCATTCGTCCCCCGCAGCCTATCTTGTCCTGGGGATCGGGACATCCATCGTGAGCCCGCGACTTGACGCAGTTCTTGTTCTTCGAACCTTGGCTGATAGAAGATCGGATAGCTCTTCTCGTTTTTGCTTTTCCATTTGTGGTCATTTGACCACTTCAAGTGCTTGAGGTACCTCCTCTCATGGATAATTGGCATACTCATATATTGACACCTTTCAAGGTGGAAAAATGGCGGAAATTCCAGAGCATTTAAACGCGTCATGACGGTAAATGTGTCACCTAAGTAATGTAAAGCATCAATTGAAAAACCAAACAGTATTCCTACCTATTGAGTGTGCCGCTAATACTGATCTACGCTCTCGGCTTCGCCGTCATCAAGTACAGACAAGGGTTCATCGAGTATGAGGATGGCAGTGAGTGGTATATTCTATATCACCCCACGATTTTAAACGCATGCCAGTGATCCCGAAGCCTTACATTCTTTGGCCAGTGGAAGAGCGTCGTGCGATTTTCCCCTTGATGCTGACATTCAGTGTCGGGTGGGGTCTGGGCATGTGTGTATACCTCTCGAAATTTGATTGTCATGCTAAATTCGTGCCAGAATATCACATCTGGAAGGTGATGATCCTCGTAATGGCCAAATATTCGTCTTCTGATGCCACAGCCAGAGCTCTGCTTTTGGCTCTTCCTCGTGAATTCGATGCAGCAGAATTGGTTCAGTACCCGATATTTCCGTATCTGGGTCGTCGGTTCCAGCGTGGCGCTCATGTACATGCCGGTCCTGACCGTCTTGACGAGGTCTGATCCCTTGAAGGTTAGTCAGTGTCTTATCAACATTTTCCTTTTCTCAGGTGCTCCTCTCAGTGTGAAGCATACACTTTCTTGGGCGGGAGTGTCAGCAGTTTGCTGCTCACATTGGCCTTTATTCCTATACTGTACGCTGCTATTTTATCACGGGACAGCTTCCTCACTCCAATTTTCAGCTGGGTATTCCCGCGGTTTTTAATCAATTTGGTTAGCATCAGATTCAGAAGTTCCGTCTCACAAAGCTCACTTGCCTTCAGAAAAAGGAAGGCGTGAATAATGAAACCATAATCCGATTAACCAAGTTCCATGAGCTCAACGTGCCGTTCGAATGTCCCAGATCCATTGTTCCTACTTACCCCGATGTAGATTATTCGAACAATTTTTCGCTTTATATTTGTGGTCCCCTTTGTGATTCTTGGGGCAGATGGTGTCCGAGCGCACGCGCACGTCAACGAAAGCATGCTTTGGACTGGTATGTCTAACACTCCTTTGTCCGTTATCAGGCAGTGAGCATTTCCCCAGACTTCCTTGTCATGATGGGGTCATTCGGATGCTGCATATCATCTGCCCTGACTCTTGTTGTACGTTGCGATTATACTTAACTAGAGCAATCCTGATATTTATCCAGATATTCTTTCCACGTTCTGTGGAGGTTGAAATGATGTCCAAGGACGGCGCGCATGCACGGAAACACAGACGGCCTCATGGAAGACTCTCTTCAAAGTACGGACCAAATAACGGCCCCAGCGTAACGGACATCCAACCTTACGGCTTCTCACCTAGCCAAGACGGCCACTTCGGGAGTTCTATTATGGCACCAGAATTAATACACAAGGAGCGCACTTGCGCGGGGTACCGCCGTGTCCCCGAGCCGCCTATCCTAGAGGTTCCTCGGTGGAATCAGCTTCCCGCAGAGGTCGCCGAGGTTCGCAGCATTTCCAGCCTTTCTGAGGGAAACTTCTATCTGCACCGGAAACCCTCCAATATGAATCCACAGGTCCATCACTTCATGTCTCCAATTGGTGTGTTATTCCATCCACTAAGTACATTCGAGTCTGATCGATTTACTATTCCAGATATTCACACTGCAGAAGGTCCTTCGGTGCCCTGAACGTTGATGCGGCTCTGCTTGCGATTTGTTCCGTCGGTAGTAATTCATCTGAACCGACTTCACATTGTGTACCATTAGTGTAATCATGGCAGCGGAAAACAGTAAGTACCTGCACCCGAAACCTGTTACATGGCGACAGTGCTGGATGTGTAGTACATATTTTTCAGTTGAATTCGATCCCTTCTTGTATAGTGATGTTCAGGGGTCGGCTCAGCCTGAAAGCCCGGGCTTTTTCATAGCGAAAAGAAAAACATTATGCTAGATTGTACATATATATTAGGTGTCTGTGAAAGCCTTGTGAGAGACACCCAAGTCTGGCAGCGATGATAGTTGGGCTAAAGTTGGTGAATCAGTCATTTCACAAAGAGAACAGTCAGAAGAAAAAACTTACACCTCACCACTTGACACGGTCCCGCGGGTTTGAAGGTATTCGTTGAACTCGTCGAGCTAGGGCAAGTGGGATCGATGTGGATCTGAGATCATAGATGTGCTGCTCATGTACATTTTTCATGGTGAACATATGCTGCCTACCAGCATGCATCTCGAGTTTAGTGAAATTTAGTTAATGGGAGTTGCCGGAGTGCCATCAGGTGGCGATCACTGATGGTGACCAAAAATCACTCGGAACACGGTGGCCGTCACCGAATGTACATTGATGAACACTGTTCATCAATGTCCTTTGTAACTCTGAAAATACATATAACTCAAAATAAGAAGGGAACGGCTAGAAGGAGGTAGCAAGCGCGCCCAGAAGGTAAATATATGTAGGCCCGGGCTTGGCAGGCCTGGCTTTCCTCAAGCCCGAGCCCTGTGTCGGGCTCGGCCAGGCTCGGCTCGGCTTGGCTTGGAGGCCTGGGCCGAGCCCTGAACATCACTATTCTAGTAGAAGCGAAGCTACGCCGATCATGATACCAAAGTGCGCAGTGAGGCCGTGTACATGGCTGTCATGGAAGAAGAGGCAGAGAAAGAGATCGATGCGGTTGTCGGCCCGGATCCTCCGGATCCGCTGTCCTATTTTTTCTGGGTACTGGTTTAGGGTTAGGCGCAGGCAGTAAGTCCGCGCCCTACCCCCTCACCGCGTTCTTCCCCCTCCGCGCATCCGAGCCGCCGATCCCCGGCCTACTGGCGCTGCACATCCGACGCGGCGACTACGCGGACCACTGCAAAAACCTTGTGGGCTGGGGCTCGGACTATAACACGTGGAACAAGATGGGAATCCCGAGTTCCGCGCGACGGGGCGACATCCTTCTCCACCGGACTACCTCACGGTGAGGGAGAATGAGACGCGGCACGACGCGCCGCCTGCGCATTGTTGGCCCAGCCCCGATGCAATCGTCAAGCGCGCGAGGGCCGTGCGCGCGGGAGGCACAGGCCGAGTGGCAGTGATCCGGAGATCTGAGAACGGTGTATATGGCGACGAAAGGGGGATTGGCGTGATCGCGGAGCGGTTGAGAGCGGACGGCTGGGATCAAGTGGCGAGCTCGCTGGATATGGAGCTCGCGCCGGACGAGTTTGCCGTCTCGCAGGCGGTGGATATGGGCGTGTTGGTTGCTGCAGAGATGTTTATTGGAAATGGGGTGCGTCTTTTTTCTTCTGCTTTTTCTGCAAGGGATACACGCTGATTCGTGGGGTCAGCCTTTTTCGAGTGTGAGCTCGAACGTTGTACAGCTGCGCATTGCGTAAGGACGCCGGGGCGCGGATACGAGTCGGTTTTGGTAGCGTTTGTTCGCGAACATCGGTATGGAGCCTTTTTGGGTCTGGTGCGATGATACCCCCACCTGAACAAACGATTAATCCTTGATTTGCTCTCGGGGTTTATAGATGTAGAGCTGCTGAAAGCATATTTCTTTAATGAAAGGAAGACGATTGTATATTTATGACAACAATCATGGCTAGCGCATATCCCACCCAGGTTCAACGTGACGATTGGAATATCGGGGCCGTTGCTTATACCTGCTTTGCTCCATATCGTGGACGCGTCTGCACCACGTGACTCGTTACACGGCCACCCTCGGTTCAAGGTTTGGACCGTTCTGACGACACCTTATAGGTATCCGCCACACTCCGCCTTGGCATCTCGATCGTTAGCGTCCAAGTGACCCAGGCCATCACCATCGGACGACATCTTTGCTCCAGTCTTGTCGGTCACCTTCGCTCAGCCTCAGCGGCTCAGGCAGTTTTACTTCCGTATGTATTCTTGATGTATTCGCTTCGGGAGCTCTTCGCATTACATTTCGCCGACGCACGTGCGCGGTCCCTCCATTTACCCGACTATATCTGTTTGAAGTGGGTGGGAAAATCGCGGACAATCGACCCTCCCGCCATGTTTGTCCTCCGGGGTGTAATCTCCCTCTGGTCATGTATTCTGTTCTCATCTTGTTCTGTTGCACGAGAACCCGCACCTCCTCAGAAAGTCGACATTACACAGCTCTGGGGCGCGTATTCTCCGTTTTTTGCGTCGGGGACGTACGTCGCACCACCAGCGGGATGCCACATTGACCAGGTGCGTGTTCTCCCCGTGAAGGATGATGCTATCCGCTTCACAAGCTCAACGCGGCGCAGGTGAATTTGGTGAGTTGGCTCCCCAGAGTAGCTCCCCAGCGTATGCCTACGTGGATATCTGACAGCTGCAACGACATGGGGCACGGTTCCCGACGTCGGGCGCTGCAACGACCATCATTTCCGGAGTCAAAAAGCTTCAAAGCGTGCAAAATTATACCGACCCGCGACTGGACTTTCTCAAGACTTTCACATATTCCCTTGGCGTCGCAGACCTGGTGCCGTTTGGAGCTCATCAGTAGGTCTTGTTCGCAAGTAAGATTGCGCCGGTGAAACTTTGCATTTCAGATCTTCTCAAGCCGGGGAACTGGCTTTCCAGCGATACAGCGACTTGATCAGTGCTAGCAATCTACCATTTGTGCGTGCATCGAGTAGCGCACGTGTGGTTGATAGCGCAACGAACTGGACATCAGGTAGACTACACAACCCTTTTTTCGTCTGGGATCTGAGTTGAATTCGTTGCAGGCTTCTCCGCCGCAAGTCACCACATCTACAACCCGTCGTTATCGGTGATATTGCCCGAAAATGTGGACAACCATTCTCTTCACGTATCTCAACTAACATTTCTGACAAGGGTAACGATACGCTCGACGACAACATGTGTCCCAATGCCGGTGACTCTGATGAGCAGACCAATGCCTGGCTTGCGGTCTTCGCGCCAAACATCACTGCCCGATTGAATCGTTGGGCACCTGGAGCGAATATGACAGACGCAGAGACGTACTCCCTCATCTCCATGTGCCCGTTCCACACCGTCGCTTCCTTTGTCCCTGACACGACGCTCAAGTTGAGCCCTTTCTGTGCGCTATTCACTGCGGCCGAGTTCGCTGCATTCGAGTACTCCATGGACCTCGACAAGTACTATGGTACAGGGTGAGCGCCTTTTTCCCGCCTCAGCGAAAATCAATTCACAACGTATCCGTGTCTCGATGTGCGCAGATACGGCGCGTTCCTCGGCCGAGTACAGGGCGTAGGGTACATCAACGAGCTCCTCGCGCGCCTCACGCACTCGCCGGTCAACGACTCCACCCAAACCAACACGACGCTCACCTCCAATCCCGCCACCTTCCCCCTGAACCGCACGCTGTACGCAGACTTCTCGCACGATAACCAGATGGCCGCGATCTACGCGGCGATGGGGCTCTTCCCGCAAGTCGCTGCGCTCGATCCAACGCACCCCGGACCGCGGACGTGGGTCGCCAGCCACCTTGTGCCCTTCAGTGCGCGCATCGTCGTCGAGCGGCTGAGGTGCGCGAAGGCGGAGGGGACAACGCAGTTCGTGCGCGTGCTGGTCAATGATGCCGTGCAACCCCTTGACTTTTGTGCTGGTGGAGAGAGAGAGGGAATGGGGAGAGGTATCTGCGACCTGGGCGCGTTCGTTGAGAGCCAGCAGTATGCACGAAGCGGGGGGAGAAGGAGACTGGGAGCAGTGTTTTGCTTGAAATCATGATGATTGGACCGATTTTGCGGTCAGTGCGAATTCTCTTTGAAAGGCCGAGATGAATACACCATTGGAGCAGATATGACGTTTATCATCTGTTGAAAAAAAGAACCTCACATCTCGGAAAATTCGTCATAGATTTTCTCTCAGATCTCTCTGGCAATAATCGGTGCACGGGTGCGGACGAGAATCACCGTATCACTCGCAGCATGTAACACTCGAGTCATATTCGAGTCAGAAATCCAAACATCAAGCAGTAAATTTTTCAACGGAACGCAATAAGTTAGCGTGCATTTGTAGTCGTGGATCATTGAGGGTTTCAGCGAGCACAGTGGCCTTTGGCAGCCTTTTTGGCTGAACTAAATTGTTGCACCTCGAGAGAGTTCTGAGTTTGGACGGACTCCACTTGCTTACTGTTCTTCACTGTTCAAGAAAAAAAAAGAGTTCGAAAAGCGGTTCGAACCGCTGCAAGTTTCAAACTGAACACTCCGTGGTAATCGGGACTGCACTGCCTTTGAGGCGCTTTCGCAATATCTCCGACCTGGCCGTCCGGCGCTCCGTACGAGGCCGCCTGGGATGTCTCTCGAGTCTAGACAATGCCGCCAACGAAAAGCATTGCAGTGGAAAAATAAATGAGCTGGATGACTTGTGCTGGGATCGCAATTCTAGAGATGTGGTGGTACATTTTTTCAACCACAAAATACATATCTGATGCACCACTCTTGGGTCTGATTTGCAGCTAACGCGGCAGCAGAGCAGTGCCACCCGGTCATGGTCGTTCTCCGAACCTTTGACCTACAGGCTACCAAGTCAAAATCCTTTTTTATTTTTCACAGTGGGCTGGCTTTCCGGGTCCGAAATGCCCAGCGTCTATCGTTCCTCATCATTCAGTCCCGGGCCTGTTCGCGCGTTGTGCTTCGTCTTCCCTCTTGTCCCGCGGCATCCAGTCTCCGCAATGCTTCATCTCCCATTCGGTCCCGCGGGCTGCAGTCCCCGCAATGTATACATGTTTCCAGGATGTCCAGGATGCCACTGAATATATAAGACTGGGGGTTCGATTTTCCTTATCGTCATCGCATCTCTCCCGACATGGCACACGAGCAAAGTTCAGGTCCAACTCTCGCCCGGTGGGATATCGTTTGCATAAATTGCAGGTTCGGAGCACAAATTGCATCTTTAAATTCGTGGTCTAACATCAAACAGGCGGCGTAGAATTGTAAGAATACTTTTCCCCTCACACGCACTGAAAGCCTCAATATTTCGTGAGAAATGCGACGGTGGACGCCCAAAGTGCGGACAATGTTTACGTTCCATGGCCTATCAAGACTGTGAATACGCGGACGATGGGCGCGCCACGACAGCAGAAATACTCGAAGGTCAGTCCCAATATTCATTTTCATTTTCACCTTAGGCCGACCATCGACGCCTTGCAGAACAAATAGCGACTATCGAGGCTCGGATCGACGAACTCGAGAGACAAGGCCCCCATCCTCTCTCGATCCACGAACACCGTATTCTGTCCCCCGTCCTTCATCATTGCATTCGCAGCCTTCTGGTCGCCTGTCGGTTCCACGCTCCCCATATTGTCAGTCTGAATTCGTCCCCCTCATTTTTCACCAGCTCAATATTTCCAGCTTCCGTGCCCCCGTCAAGACATTCAACTCCGTTCCGCATTCCGGCACATAATCCTCCGGTGAGAAGGCCCAATTTTGAGTCATTTGATATTAACAATTATTTAGGAAGTACCCCTGGTCAAGTTGGAGCCCCTGTAAGTTTTCCGACGGAATAGAACTGCGAGGAACTGATTTCACCTGGCGCGTAGGATACGCAACTTCCTGCAGCATAGCTCGCAGTTTGGTTTCTTCCTCAATCTTCATCGGTTTCGAGAGGCAGTCAAGGGAAGAAGCGGCCAGCGTCCCGCTGCCGCCTTGCTAGATGTAGTGCACCTCTGGGCAGTCCACATATCTGGATCAGCAGAGTTCGCGAACTACGAAGCGAGCTATTTATCGCGGGCACTTCAGACAGTGGCCAGCGCTCTGGCCGGAACGCAATCTAGCAGCACTGTACTCCACACCATACAGGCCCAGGTCCTTTTATCGTACTATTTTGCTCGGAATACCCGATTCCTCGAGGCAAAATATCATCTCAGTGCGGCTGTTTCCCTCGTCATCAGCTCAGGATTCCACCGGATTCGGTCAGCGGGGTCGTATGGTCCAACAGGATTTGGTTCCCTCGGGCCCCCGCGAGACGTCAT
The DNA here is from genome assembly GCA_014462655.1 of Mycena venus. Classification (NCBI taxonomy): domain Eukaryota; kingdom Fungi; phylum Basidiomycota; class Agaricomycetes; order Agaricales; family Mycenaceae; genus Glaucomycena; species Glaucomycena venus. Next base: position 2,303,664 of record JACAZI010000015.1, on the reverse strand, counting down.
TGAGGAATGCGAGCGAATAAGTGCATTTTGGACCGTGCTGACTCTGAACAATTGCTGGATAACCGCCGACGGGTCACCTTCTAACATTTCCTACACGGATCCCGATGCCCGAATCGACACTCCGTGGCCGCTGGATATCAACGATCCTGGTTTACAGGCAAGTGCATATAACGAATGCCACTTTGAGAAACTGACGGAGATCAGAACCAAGTATTGCCCGATTCAAGTTATGGGACGATTACGGCCTTCCTTGGAAATCAGCCTGATAATGGGACGTCTATGTCGGCATTACATGCTAAAGCAGCTATCTTGTTCGAACAGGCCGCCCAGCTAGCGTCTCAGTACCGTCCAAGTACGTATCTAACATTTCAACTTCCTGAAGTCTGAGGCTCATACCGTGTAATACACAGACATGAACAACAAACGCCAGTTCTACGCGTCCTTTAAATCCGCCGACGCATTAATCGAGAGGTTTAAACTCAGTCTTCCCACGGTTCATGCAGGCTCGAGTAGGGAGATGATCGTGATCCACAGCCTGGCGCATGTTGCGACAATTCAATTGCATAACCCCTTCGTAGTGAACACTGATGCTTCCCGCGCGCGCACGGTTACGTCGGCCCGCATGATGATAGCAAATCTTGGCCAGGTCCCTCTGAACCTATTTGGGTACATCGATCCAATCATGGGGGTGAGCCGACTGCTTCTCGCGTATTCGTACACTGATCTATCTCTCACAGACTTTGTTAATGGCAGTCTGCCAGGTATTCGTGTCGGAATTGGCTCGGCTGCGAAGAAATCGGCCGTTGAATAGCCCAGGGCCTCCGCAGGAACGGTTGGTTATCGATGCAATTGAAACTGTCCTCGCCGCCATGAATATTTTTGCTCCGACGTGCCAGCTTATGAGTGGGTCTCAGTGTTTGAACGAAATTGACTTAACCATTCCTCCCAGATTCACAACTTATCGCTATGCAACAGTTATATAACGGAACTTAGATCACAACTTTACCCGCCATGTTACGCCGATACGAGCCGTTCTAGATTTTTTATCGTAGTCTTACTCTCCGCACACTGCTGGTCTTACAACGCTTTTTGGAATTTCTTCAAGCCAATCTCGGAATCCCAGACTGGTGTCCACCAAGCGTGAATGACTTGAGCCAAATATTTTACATGAGAATCTCTGCTCTTCCATTTACATCCGAGAAAACGCGTTTACTCATTTGGACGCACGGAAGGTACAGTCTGAGGCGGATTCCATCAAACATTTAACCCCACACATCTGAAAACCAAAACGTCAGTAGGAACGAGCGCCGCTCCGAAGTTAAGGTAATTATCGTCATGCCACATGGAGTTGCTCAGAGCAGGCCTGGAATGCATAAATGGACGGAACAGTTCATGATCGGCATTGCAGAGCACATCAGGCACACATGCAACCGGATCTGCAAATTATGATTGACGACTGTGTAAATTCAGGCGAGCTTTCACGGGAGACTTTTTCAAACGTTATGCACTTGATTTCATATCAAACGAGGCACGAGTGGGTACTGATAATGAAGCGTCTGTCTAGAGAGACTACACTGGACGCTCATCCCATAACCCGTGATGACGGTCTGGGTTAGCTGGGACGTACCTCACCCATATAATGTGACGTTCATGTATGGCTTCGCGGTATGTGCTGCCAACACATCCTGCATGGACGCGATGCGCGTCCGGAATGTCCGCGTCCTCCAGTGGCCACCGGACGCTCATCCCGGAGCCCGTGATGACGGTCTGGGTTAGCTGGGACGTACCTCACCCATATAATGTGACGTTCATGTAGGGCTTCGCGGTATGTGCTGCCAGCACATCCTGCATGGACGCGATGCGCGTCCGGAATGTCCGCGTCCTCCAGTAGCCACCATCTAACCTCATTTCATGTTCCCGCCGCCCGCACCGCTCCTTCTCAATGCACCGCTCGCAAATCGCCCCACATGCTTCGTCGCATCATTTTCGAGTAGCTGCGCGGATTGTCACCCCGATGGCACCGGCGCAAAGGGGTTCAAGATGAATAAATGCTCTGGCTGCCAGCTTACCAGATTCTCTGTCGTTTTTTCTCCCCCACAGTGATGTTGGAATTCATCCTTCAGATATTGCAGGTAAGACTTTCGCTGTGGCGACTTTTGCGATCCCGTTAATTAAGCACAATAGTTTGACTTGTCAGCGGGGAGATTGGGAACGCCGGCGGTAGATGACTGATAGGTTCTTTCTTCACGCTGACAGACTTGGAGATGTGTAAGGCCGTGCAGGAGGTGAAAAAAGCGAAAGGGCGCTTATGACACGGGATGTCCAGCTTCATCAATGTCATCCTAGTCCTCTAGTCCATCCTTAGAACACTCCCATTTACCTTGATCATTTCTGCCGTCGTGGTGTAATTTTATATAATTTCTTTCGATGGTTGAAAGAGGCCGGCAAGTTCAGTCACTATTTTGTCTCTTTCTCTCCCACCACAGCCTGTTCGTGAGTCTCTTGCGCACTGGCAAAACCATGCACCAAGTTCTCACAAGCCTGCTTGACTGCAAGTATATACCGAAGTTGTAGAAGTGAGTAAGTGGAAGTGGGTTAGTGGAAGTGGAAGTCTGTGGCAGTGGAAGTGACAATGTCACAATGCAGCCACTGATGCGCCGGGGTGCGCATCGATATGTTCCCAATTCGGAAATGAACCAACGCATTCTTTGTTGATTGTTTGATTTGCCATCATCTCTTTCTCTCTGCTCCATGACAACCCACAATTTTTTTGGCACTCCCCATCGACTCCAGTGTTCATACACCTGAAAATTGAAGTTCTCAGGTCTAGATGCTTGCAATCATGCTTGTGTTGGAGGAGTGAAGGTCTCTCTTGATAGGAGCAAAGCAGACATTTGAGATCTTGACAGATGACCAGAACCTGCAGTATTTTAGAAGTCCTCAAAAGGCTAACTGGAGGCATGCATGATGGATAGTGGAGCTATCTGAATATGATTTCATGCATTCACACCAGGCAGGAACCCTTAACAAGAAAGCCGATTTATTATCCCACAGGGCAGATCACGATCAAGGGAAGAACGACAATGAGAATGTTGTCCTTCTCAAGCTGGAATATTTTCAATCTCAGGAGATCATTATGGAAGGACCAGAAGCTGAGATCATGTCACAGATCAAGGCTGAGAAAAAAGTGGACAAAAGCGTAAAGCTGGCACTACAAAAGGGACTTCCCAGCTGGGAAAAGATCGAAGACTGTATTTATTACAATGGTCTTATTGATGTTCTGAGGAATAAGGAGTTATGAGAGAAGATTATCGGACTCCACCATGACAACTCTCTTTTAGGACATCCGGGTGAGAACAGGACCCAAGAGATTATAGAGCGTAATTATTGGTGGCCCAGGTTAGGCAACCAAGTATCAGAATATATAAAGGCCTGTGAGGCATGTCAATGGATGACCATACAATAATCATCAACAACTTTGCAGCTAGTGTCAGCAGCCTCCTTGCAGCTCTACTAGCCAGTTGACATATTTGTCCTTGGTGCATATCCCAATTTACGTCTTCTGCCCTCTGCCTTCACTTTCACTTTCACCTTGTTTTTCCCTTTGGCCCACAAATGTGTGTCCTTGGGCCTGCCATCCACACCTCACTGCAGACTTGATGTGGCATGCACACATCTGCATGGCATTCCACAGCACCCTGTATGTTTCTCGCTTTTTCCATTGCTGCAAGTCACTAATAATGCTTTGTAGAGCACTATCCTTTGGATCATGCACTTCACCATGAGACTGTGACTGCACATGTCCAAGGAGGTGGAGATCCTTGGCAACAACAATGCTGAGATAGGTGAGTATGTGTATGACTTTGTCAGGCTCAAGCAGGAGATTGGGCACACTGAAGATCAATGGTGATGTGGTGAATTAGGTACAGGGCAAGGGTGACCACATGCAGCATCAGCGACTGGGTAGTGTAAGCTTAAGCTTCGGGTCATGTAGACAGTTGACTTCAATATATATAATTTCTATCTACTTTGCGTGTTCTATAAGTCAAAAAGCAAGTCAAAAAAGAGGAGAAAAGATGTTACAATACCTCCCAATTTGCCACAAATTTTGCCAAATCCAAATTCCATGATTGGATTCAGACAATTGTCACCATTGTGATTATGCTTGCTTAGCAAAACTTGTGCAAAATTTGTTCCTGTTTCAACCAAATTCACCAAATCTGATGAATGTGTTACAGATTCAGAAAAGTGGGTTTTCCCGATGGTGTTCACTGGGTGTCATCTGTCACCCACAGTGTTCACTAGGTAAGGTGTTCATTCTTTGGCAATCAGCAAAAATTACTATATATATAAGTCCAGCAAATGCTGGATAGGAAATGGAAATTCTGGTGTTTTTTGTCCTATTTAGGCCAAAAATTTGCAAGGTCACTGTCACTGGTATCTTAAGTGTTCAGTTCACAGGTGGCCATCATCCATCAGGGCCATCACCTGAACACTTGGTCAGATTACTACAGTATAGTATTAATGAGATTTTCTCCTCGGTCATTCCAGGCAACGAGGCATCACAGGCAGCAATTCTCCTTGCAGGAGACCACCAAACACTTCCCCCATTGTGGCAAAAACACCATACTTTATCTAAAGCACAAGCTAGACTATATATCTAGAGTTGTGTCAGTCTGTTACTCACGGAGAGGGAAAGTGGACAACAGTGAAGTCTCTCCTATTTTCATGAGGCTTTTGATGTTGCTCAATTTAAAAATTAAACTGGCCGGCAAACCAGGTTCTCCCGGATTCACACCCGCAACGCGTGTATAGAAACTGAACATAATATATTTCTAGCTGAACACGATGCTACAGAAATACTTGGACCCAGAAATAGTGCTGACCTTGAACATGAAACCCGAATTTGCATCTCACTCTGACCATCGGATACAAAGCAGCCCTGCCGGAGATCACAAGATTTGTTCCCACAGATCATTCCGTTTATGGCAATTAACTCATGTGATCCCCAGAGCTCCAGAGGGACAGTCACACTGGGGATTGCCAAACTTTGTGCGGTTGTAGGTATAATTTCAAACCCAAGGTATCAAATTAGGAATAGGTTGAAATGAACGCTCATCCTTATAATTTCAGCTTTGATTTCAAAACTGGTTCCAGTCAAAGCTATTCTTAATTTTATACTTCAGGTTACAGATTGCACCTATAGCTGCCTGAAATTTGGTAATCTTGGACACATGTTCTGACTGGCTGGCAGTTGCCCCTACAAACTTTGGCTTGGACAAGCTTCCCAAATTTTGGGCTGCTGTAGGTGCAATTTGAAACCTAAAGTATGAATTACAGCTGTTTCCGAAAAGGTTGAGAAAGTGAAAAACTTTTGCGCTTGCACAACTTTTGATGAAATGATAGCAATTACCAGTTTTGGCTCGGTTAGTCTCGGCTTTTCCCAAGGATCAGCACGATCGGACTGTGCAGCACAAAGTCAAGGTGTTAGTCCTGCAGGCAAGAGATTAAATATCTCCATGAAGGCAAAACACATACTATCCAATGCTTAAATGTCCCTCGAGAAGGCAGTCAATAAGAAATCCACTTGGTGTTGGCTTGACTCGGATCTGCGAGGCACGCTCGGCTAGGCTCGGCTAACCAAAAGCGGTAGTCCTTATCACTCGATCAAAAGTTGCGGAAGTGTGAAAAGTTTTTGACTTTCTCAAGCTTTTCGGAAACAGCTGTAAAAAATAGCTTGGACTGCATCCAGTTCTGGAATCAAAGCTGAAACTATAAGAATGAACTTGAATTTCATCTCAACTTATTCCTAATTTGATACTTCAGGTTCAGAATTATGCCTATAATGGCCCAAAATTTGGCAATCCCCAGTGTGAGTGCATACATCGGGCCGACACAGGAACCTTGCTTTTGGGGACGTCCTGGCAATCACGTTGAAACGCAGCTGAATGATCTCCGATGATCTTCCAACCTAATGCGGGCCGGGGCCCTAGTGTTGCCGATGTCCGGTCAGGTCCGATCTGTTTTGGGGTTCAGAACAGGTTCGAACCCGAAAGAATTCTCACGCACCAAACATGTACGCATGTACATTTTGGTTTGGAAAACCATCAGACAGTGTGTAAGATGTTTTATTTGCTGAATGAACGTCATTTTGAATTTTTAAGTGGCTACACACCACTGAACCGGAAATATCAGATTGTTTGGTAGCTTTGATGTGACTTGTATCAACGAACAATCGAACTTTCAGCCATGAATTCAGCCTGTTCAACGTATGAAAACCCTGCCTGGAAAGAAAGGTAAATGGTGCCTTTCATTGTCAAGCAAAATTATGGAAAAAAATCAATTTCCTGGAACAAAATGTCCAAAGGGTTCGCATATGTTTGGACAGGTTCGGGAAAATTCCGAAATGCCCGAAACCCGAACCAGACATGGGGTCCGGGTCAGGTCCGGTTCAGGTTCAGGATTGGTTCTGAACCCGACCCCGGGAACACTAACATTATGCAGCACACAATGACAACAGAATTCCACGAAGCATATTTCATTGGCATATTGTTTGAGGAGGGGGCAGGGATGAACAGGCGTGAAGGTAAGAATATTAATGGCAAAAGTAACGGCGTGGGAAATGTAGTGCCACACTCGGGATGCCAAAGAATAGGCAAGGGACAGGAGAAAGAGTTGAGGCAATGGACAAGACGGATGAATGAAGGATCGGGCGGCATTGGTGGCATCCAAGGCGCACGCGCAGCTTTTCCCCTCTAACATGACGACGCTCGAAAAGGAATGCGTTATCTCGATCCAGTATGGCATGCCTTATCCCCGTCACCGCCCCGAAGGAGGTGCGGGGGGCGTTGCGTACCATATAAAAAAAGATATGTGTAAAAAAAATTATAACAGGGACATGGGATATATGAAGGGTGTGTGTACATATGGTAGAGTGCCGCCGTAGTACCCTGGAATACCACCGACAGTAAATAGCATGATAGAAGATGCAGGATCTTGATCATGTACAAGAGGAGGGGCCGGGAGGCACGGTGGCAGGGAGTGTGGTAGTACAAAAGAAAGAAGGAAATGTGACGGCCAAAACAGCTTTCTACACCTTTCGGAGCCCCAGAGGTCACGTTTTGATGTGGCCATATTGGAGGACCCCGGATTATTCCTTTATAGGTTAGAGGCAAAGGTCGGACAAGATCTTGAAACTTTTCAGATTTTCAAAAAGTTTTCAGACCGCAAAGCGAATTGAGTTGTTTCCGCATATTCAAAAACCGTGAGAAAATATTAAGCGCTCAAAAGTTCGGACATTGGTCAGTACACGGCAAACCCGGCATTCTTCGGAATTTGGTAGGAAATGATGCCCATCGAAATCCAATGATATTTCCTTTGCCATTTAAAGAAAATATTACTGTTGTTATTTGAATAGTCGGATTAGTGGATTTCTTTCGATTTACTCATCAAATTCCTGTGATCTACCCACTAGACTTGCACACGCCTATTGGAATTCAGTAAATATGCCGTGTGACTCAATCACCTCACTACTTAGGTATTCCACATTGTTCACCATTTGCCCGCCACTTAGCATCTGAGACCCACTGCGTCATGTCAATGATTTGATGCATGCTTTGCAAGCGCAGATCTTGTTCCTGGATGAGGTCCACCCATATGCATGGAAGTCTTTTGCATTTTCTGTGGACTTGAAAATAGTGAAGGTATAGCAAATGAAGCTGCTCTCAATGCAGGCCATCCCGGAGGCCGAACAAATGACCCTTATCCATGATTTGCTGGTGAAGTAGACAATGAATAATGAAGTTGAGGAGTACAGACAGCAGGTGTTAGGTGGGTGGGAAACAATACCCTATATTGAAAGCAGTTTACATCTTTCTATTGGCATGATGCTTCACTTGGCTATTACTCTTTCCTTGCGGTTTTTTCACTTTCAACGTAGTCTGCGGTTCATGTCTCATCGATAGTATTACATTTTGTTCTCGTTTCTTTCCTTTTTAGCCTGCCTAACAACCGAAATGATCATCAACAGCCCATCGGAATCCAAAGGACCTTGCCCATTGGAATCCGAAGATTCGCCAAACCATTGGTAACCGCTAGCGGCCCATTGGAATCCGACGGTCATCAAACCCATCGAATTCCGAAGACTTCCGGGTTAGCCGTGTATCTAACCTATAAAGGGATAAACCAGTGTCCTCATATTAGGTTTGATGTGTGGGGACCAATCTCAAAAGCTCCCCACCGGACACGCATGCCCGGCTCTGTACGGCATTCCTGCAATGTCTTGTCCCATTAATACGCTTTTCGGTCCTCCGCACACGAAAACCATTGGGAACAGTATTTCTTTGAATGTCGACTAGCACCCGGGAGCGATGCCGTCGGACGCTTTGCATGCAAACTAAATATACCCGCACTATGCTTTTATTTGCATGTGGCTAGATCCGACACTCAATATGATTTATTTTTCTCAATCTGATTTATTTCTCTCAATCTGATGGCAAGTCGGACAAATGTCCCTCCTCTTGTGCATCTTTTACTATCCCTGCCGCGTTTTTGGCCAAAGTCGAGGGACGCGCAATTGTAGGAGAGACATTTCGGGATAATTGGAGATGTAAGTTCACCTTAGCTGCTTGTGGAAACACCCAAAGGTTGGCGCGAGACATTTGAACAAAAAATTGAGGAAACCACTGTTCGGTCCTCGAGTGCGCGCGCCGTAATGATGGTACCCCATGAAGCCAAAGCGTCTCAGGGATTTCCTCCAAAGCGTTTCGAAAAACCAAGGATCCTGATCCACCTGCTATTCGTCTCAAGGGAGTCCTATTAACCGTCCAGTCGGGCCTGTTAACTGTCCAACTAAGGAATCAAAGCCAACAGTTCGCCCGTCGTTATTGAAATATTTGATAGCAGATAAGGTTTCGGCATCCGCCCGAGGTATGCGGCAGGACAACGGCAGCGCTCACCAAATTTGCGGCGTTTTGAAGGCCGCGCGTGCGATTTTGGGCGCGATTCCGAGAAAAAATAGTTTGCCAGCCTGTTCGAATTGTTTTTGGTGACGACATTGGATGTGATACCTCCGTGGTGCATGCTGGGCTGAACTGAAATAAAAAAAGAAAGCGCCTTATCTCTGTGACGTCGACAGCCCCAGTTCGATGCTAGATTCGGTTTTCCAGTGGAGCACACCAGCATGCACCGCGGAGGTATCACATCCAATCTCGCAACCAAAAGCAATTCGAACAGGCTGGAAACTATTTTTCCCGGAGTCGCGCCTAGAATTGCACAAGGCCTTTAAAATGTGATGCATTATCCGGGATATTGAAGCAGTCCGGATGCAGAAATAGTGTACTCACAAATAATCTACAAGATACAGAAATACTGTATAAGGTTTGGAAGCACAGGTGCCGTCAGACTGGCGACTCCGTATTTATGAACACTAGCATGAGTGAACAAAATTGCCTCTCAAAGCTCGGAGAGAGAAGTAGTACCATTACCACTCAGAGTCCGTGAGAAGCCACCCTTCCGAGTCTCCGGTGATTTATTAATAAATTCGGCTATTTTCGAACGAGTACCTGATATAATTACACGAGAAAAATGCGAAACACAGTCAGCTACGATCTATCCCCTGATATCGTACCTCTAGGTAATAATTGTACACTATACATATATATAGAGTGGATTGGCCCCTACAGCCGCAACCCTGTTCTCACAATGCCCACTCACTCGGACATCTCCAACACAGTCCTACAGTATACTGCTGTTGCTGCCACTGCTCTTCAAGACCTAGGGAATGCAGCCCAAATACCTTTTGTTGGCATTGTTTGCAGTCTGACTCTTGCAATCATCCCACTCATTCAGGTTGGCTAATGGTATAATCAATACGTTGTGTTGACTCACTACAATCATTCAGAATACCAAATCACAGAAGGCACAGTGCCTCCAGATGGTCGAGGATATTCATCTTGTGCTCTGTGCATTGATGCGTCTTTGCATTGACTCAAACAGCATTGCTTCTCCCCAGCTGCTTGAACATATTGCAGAATATGCAGAGTGTGTACCCTACGCAATGGAAGAAATTGTGAACTTAATTCTATGTAGGACCATTCAGAGGGTGCATGCATGTCTCAAGGCTCAACAAGGGCTCGGAAACTTCAAGCGGCTTTTCAAGCAAAGTGAAATCAATCACCAGTTGACTGTTTGCAAACGGGACCTAAGCAATGCCTGCCATGTCTTCACGGTGGGTCTTGTGACATTAAAAGAGCTTTCACACCAAAGCTAAGGCTCCTTCATGGCAGATCAAACTCGGAACCGACATTGCAAGTGCTCTTGCAGAGCTAAATGTTGATATTGAGATGCGGCATCAAGAACTTCTGGAGCTGATATCGGCCAAGAGTGCATCAACAGAAACTAGATCTTCTGTAAGGACCGAATTTTTAATGCATATTTGCAGATCTCAGAGGATGTCCAAACAGATTAGGGGAAGCCTGTTGAATTCCAGGCAAGTGTCTGGATTCATTGTTCCAAAGTGACAACTCATGTTGATTAATACAGTTCCGGCTCCTTTTCCCTACTTCCAGGCACTCCCAAAATATTTCATGGCAGAGACTCAGAACTCAGCGACCTTGTTTTGAGTCTTACCACTGAGCTCCCCCGTGTGGCCATCCTTGGTCCCGGTGGTATGGGAAAGACGACTCTAGCAACGGCCGCCTTACATCATCCAGCAATTATACAGAAGTACCCCATTCAGCATTTTGTGTCCTGTGAGTGCACAAATACCAATCTTGAGCTGATGTCCATGCTTGGCTCGCATTTGGGGCTTGAGAATTCGAGACAGCTTTCCCAGATCATTGTCCAGCACTTTCGCCAATGTGGCCCATGCCTGCTGGTTCTGGACAATTTTGAAACCCCATGGGAACCCCTACAGTCTCGAAGCAAAGTTGAGGATTTTATCTCTGCCCTCACCGAGGTCCCTGAACTGGCATTGTTGGCATGTCTGTTTGTGATCACTTCAGATCTTGGGTTGCTCATGCTGCACTAGATCACAATGCGTGGCGCCGAACGGCCGAATATGATCAAGTGGAGTCGACCTTTTCTTCCACCCCTTGAACCACTATCAATATCTGCCTCACGTCAGATATTTGTCGAGGTTGCGGGGGAGCCGGCCCCAGAAGAAGAAACTGCGCTTAATGATTTGCTTGATTTGTCTGGCAATCTCCCCTTGGCTATTAGTCTCATGGCCAACATAGTGTCCTTTGAGGGCTACACTGGTGCTCTGTCTCGTTGGCATGATGAGAACACAACGCTGCTTTCTGAAGGCAACAACAAGAGCTCAAATCTTGAGAAGTCTATCATTCTATCACTCAATGGGCCACGCATGTCATCATCCCCACATGCACGGGATCTACTTTCCCTGCTTGCCCTTTTGCCCGATGGCATTACAGTGAAGGAACTTGTGGCCAGCAAGGTCCCGATTCCTCGCCTTTCTCACTGTGCTTCCTCCCTCATCCGGACATCCTTGGCATATATTGATGTTGGCGAGCGCATTAAAAGCTTGGTTCCAATCCGTGAATACATGCAAAGGGTCTATCCACCGTCACTCCGCCTTTGCAGGCCACTCCGTACCCATTTCCAGTATTTTGTCTCTGTGTGGGAGACGCACAAGGAGCTGGATACTGGCAATCTAGCATTTACTATCATGGCCTCTCTTGGAAATATCAATGAACTTTTTTTGCACAGCCTATCTTATGACAACTCCTTACTGGACATTGCTAACAGTATTTTCACGCTGGACAACTTTTCGCTAGCCATGCTGAGAGGTTTGAGTCCCCTCATGGAAAAACTTTTCAATGTTGTTGAAGCAACTGATATTTCGTGGCTGAAATGGAGATATCGATGTCACCAACTAAACCTGAGTGGTATAGTTCCTGCCGCCTCACCAAATGCAGAAGTTTGGATCAGTGAGGGTATTGAATACTTCAGCACAGTTCATTGTCCCATTGGAGAAGGTATTGTAATTTTCTCTGTCGTGTGCTCTGCACTCAACCTTTACTCTAGTTATTATCTTCTACGATGCAGCATCACGTCATTATTATTTCCAGGCGGACTTTAAAAGGGCTATTGAATTCAATAATGCTGCCCTGTTATTGGCCAAACAAACTACACACATCAACTTGATTCTAAATTCCCTACGGACTAGAGCCAACATGCCGGACATAAGGCGAGATCCCTATAGCCTTTTGGGGATTGTTAAAGAGGCACGAACATTGGCCCAACCGACCTGGAGTACTTGGTTGGAAATCAACTGGCTTGAGTCCGAGGCATACGCCCACTTGCGTTTGGGCAATCTTCCTCGGGCATGCATCCTCACTGAAAGACTCCATGAGCACATCATTGATATAGGCATAGAAGACTCAACTCGCCTTCTCGTGGTTCTTGACCTTCAAACAGATATCTTTCTTGCAAAGACCGAATATCTCGAAGCCAGGAAAGTCTGTGACATAGCCACAACGAAGACTTCTCCCACTCGTGCACCAGCTTATTATGCACATTTCCAGGCACAGAAGGCATATATTGGCATTCTCACCGGCAGGAAGGAGACCGAAATTCTTGACAATTTGGACACTGCAGAAGCTCTGTATACACAATTTGGCAGGCAAAGGATCCTACTATGTTCCTGGGTCAGGGCAGAACTGTATCTCAAGCGCAGGGAAAATTGCAACGCCCTTTCTTCATTCAAGAAATGTTTATCGAAAGGCCTCGGTGTCTATCTAGATATTTCTGTTTCATGTTTCGCTGCTCTTGGCGATCCACAGAACAAATTGCACAACCGATGGAGCACACTCCGTTGGGCCATCACATACTTTGTGTTTGTCAAAAAGAACATACGCCTGGTGGCTACATTTCATGCTCTTCGGTGTCTCGGGGATGCTTTTGCGGCGTTGGATGATGAGGAGACTGCTCTCCACCTCTTTCACATGGCACTTGAAGGAGCAACAAAGATGGATATTCACCGCCTCCGGGCTGAATGCATGGTCGGAATTGGAGACATCGTGAGACACCGTGGGGACATGGTCAAAGTAAAGGAAATGTGGGAGGCCGCTCACCCCCTTTTTATCCGCTCCTCACAGGCAAAGGATGCCGCTGCCATTGAGGCACGGCTTGCGGAATTATCTTTTGCTCCGGAGAATGAAGAAGGCAGAGTTGAGCCTCTTGAGATGAGCGGTAATCCACAAGCCAGCGTCAAAGAGGAACCACCCCAGACACTAGAAAAACTAGTCCTCTTGTCTGCACCTCAAAAATCCTGTTTAACAGTCCTCGGGGGTTCGATGCCAGCCGCATCAACAAATGGCCTCGAAAATGCGACAGGTGAATTAAATTGTACCGTCTGATATCCCTTCTATTTTTAATGAGACCGCAGATGCTGGAGCTCGCAAGGCGTCAGTTCCAATTTAAATTAATTGTTCCACATGTGGAGTCCGCCAAAATACACGACAGATGGATTCCAAGTATGTAATGAAGTATGGACTACCATTTTTTCTTGCTCACCGTACCTGTTATCTATTATACGACAATATACACATGAAAATCATAGAATTCCCCGGATATTAAGTCAACTTGATGAGTCATTCCCTCTTAGAGCGGAATGGATGGATGCGTATGGGATGGAACCCAAAGACACAAAGAGAACAAGAAGAAAGAAAAAAGTTCAACGACTTGACCATAGGGTAGAGGAGGTATGCGCTGGCCATGATTGTTATCATAATATCATAAATACAATCGTCCTCCTTCCATTATTAGAGAAATATGCTTACAGCACCTCTACATCTATCTATAAAACATGAGAGCGAATTAAGATGGAGGCATCATTCGCACAAGACCCAAAAAAGCTCTGTACCAACGTTCGCGAACAAATGCTACCAAAACCGACTCGTATCCGCACCCCGTCCCCCTGCAAGGCGCAGCTGTGCAACGTTTGAGCTCACTCGAAAACTGCCGCCCACGAATCAGCGTTTCTCTTTCGCAGAAAAACAGAAGAAAAAAGACGCACCCCATTCCCAACAAACACCTCCGCCGCAACCAATATGCCCATATCGACCGCCTGCGAGACAGCAAACTCATCCGGCGCGAGTTCCATATCCAGCGAGCTCGCCACTTGGTCCCAGCCGTCCGCTCTCAGTTACTCCGGGATCGCGCCAACCCACGCCGGCTCCCCGTTCGTCGCCATGTATACCGTCCGCAGATCCCGTCCCTGCCCATGCGCCTCAGCGTCCACGCGCACGGCTCTCGCGCTCGACGATCGCATCGAGGCTGGCCCAATAATGCATATAGGCTGGCCCAACAATGCGCGTACGCCGCATTATACCTTGTCTCGTTCTCCCGCACCGTGAAGTATTCGAGTGACAGCGAGTACCGCCCTGTTGCGCGAAACCCGGGGTTCCCCATCTTGTTCCAGTTGTTGTAGTCCGAGCCCCAACCCGCGAGGTTGGTGCAGTGGTCTGCGTAGTCCCCGCGCCAACAGGCCGGGGATGGGCGGCTCGGAGGCGCGAAAGGGAAAAACGCGGTGAAGGGGTAGGCACGGACTTGCTGCCTGCGCCGGGGTGGTGGTGATGCGTTAGAGGGTAGACGAAAGAGAAGGGGCCGGCGAAAGACCGGGGGACCCAACGCGAGCGCGTTCATGGGGATGTGCAGCATGTGGCGCGTGCCGTTGGGCAGCGTGTCTGAGAACGGTGGGTGGTCCCGCGCGATGTAGTCCACGAAAACGTACCCGCGGTTCGCGAGGTAGGCGAGGTGGGTGTTTGAAAAAACAGATATCACAGATTATCCCAAGGAAGTAGGACAAGAAAAAAAATGAAGGGTGGCGTACTGCTCTTGGAAAACATTATTCCACCTGCAAACAGAGATAAGACACCCAAAGCGCAGACAACTGCGGCCACTCACCCCTGTAGCCCACGCTTCTCATGGAAAGAACACGTATCTGAATCGCCGACGACTCAGTGCCTCCCTACACAACACACACGTCGGAAACGCACCTCGGCCGACGGTGCTGTGGCAACGCGCGTTCATACTCCCGCACGTCCTCAAATGTCGAATGCCCAAGTGCCACGGTATGCACAGGCGGCATGTACGGGCCGGGGACGAGATGCAGGCTTGTCGGCCTGTTCAGAGCTTGGTAATAGACTAATCCCGAGGGAAGGACGAGGGAGAGGAGGACGGGCGTGCGAGGCGATGCTGAGCAAGGTTTTTTCTTGTCATGGCATGATGCCATCGGAAATTGATCGGAAACGTATCCAAATCGAATCACTGTTGCCGTCGAGTCGATTCGAACTCGAGTTTTGACCCGACTCGACTCGATTAACACGGAACACCTAAGGTCCAAAAATTTTCGTGTTGTTATGGCGCAAGCTGAACAGTTTGTGCTACAACGGCAAGCGCCGGAGTTGGCTTGGGTCCGAGGCCATGCAGGACGGGAAATCGTGGAGGGAAAGAAGATTAGTTAGTTCCGAAAGCCGCCGGAATTCAACCGGAATTACCCGAAAGTTTGGTTGTCAGTCGAACAGAATCTTGGCAATGAAGGTGGCAAGAAGGTGAAGATAACAATGGTTGAAGCCAACCTGACTGCTAACCTGACGCAAAAAAATGTTTTCTGAAGACCACCGGACGGTTGAGTAAGTGAGTACGTAACTCTGGTTGAAGACTTTCATTACCTACTTCCCCGCGTTCTCGGGCCTCAGCGCCTCGCGTCCGACTTATTTGCCGGGGACGAGAGTCAGCATTCCCAATATACTGTTGGAAGGGATGACGCAGATGTCAGCCCCATAGATTGAACCGGAAGGACCCAAATGACGGCCACCGCTCCCTCTCAGGCCATCTTCTCAACCGGATTCCCAGGAATAACGACTCCAAACGGAAAAACCAAATCCGACGTGCCCAGGACCCCAAAGTACGGGCCTGTCTTCTGTTTGTGTGGAATGGGCCTCTCGAGGCCTGCAAACTAGAACAAGAAAAAACTTGAAAAAGAGAAGCCTACGTACATCGAGTGTGGCTCCAACTATTTAGTTTTTTGTTTATGGAGCCGGGAAAATTCAACGGGAACGATATCTAAATAGTTTATAAATGGTGTTTTTCTAGAAGACTTCAAACTAGTGCAAGTATTGTATCACCAGCTATTTATTCAGTGCGGTAGTGCTGTGTTTGGCCGATACAAACATCGGTCCAAAGCGCCAACGATACACAAAGGTCCATAACACTGCAAGCTGGACAGGACTATTCACTAGGGACATTCTTCTAGTGCGTCAGGATATTCCATCATTCTTCTGGCCGTCCAAAAAATTTCTGTATGCAGTTTCGGATAAGGCCGAACTCGCTCGCGTGGCTTTGATGGATGCCAACATCGGCCGATCACTCACCTCTTGTGACTACACGTGGACCCGGCGTCAGATTCCAAGCCCAGCGAGCGATACCTCCATCACACGCTATCCTCGCCAATATGTCCGATCCGCCACACATGAAGCAATCACTCCTTGGGTCCCTGAAGCTACGCGGTCGCGCACAATCTCCCCAGCCTGATCCGCCACACAGAGAACGATCATTCCTTGGATTCCTAAAGCCTCGCGGTCGCTCACGGTCTCCCCAGCCAATGCTAGACAACCCGCCAGCGCCGTCAAGATCCACCCCAGCGGCCACAGACCAGCTTTTGCTCTTCCCTACGGACAATCCCTACTTGGCGGCGGCCACCCTTCCTTCCACCGCACTGCCAGGTCTGCTCACACGGGCACAGCAAGTGAAAGAAGGCGCTGGAACTGTCTTTGAAGGACTTAAAACAGTGATCAAGGGGCTCTACGACTGCTCTGATATGTTCCTACCACTCAAGACAGGCGCTGGAGTGTTTTTGAGTATTTGCAATGTCATTGAGGTGAGTACCAGGCGTCAAATAACTAGTGGAGGAAATTTATCATAAAGGTGCACGTTTGCAGACGATGTCAGGGAACAAGAAAGAACTCGAGGATCTTCAAGCCAAGCTAACAACAATTCTGGCGATCGTGAAAAAATATCAAGGAGTCGATGGGTTATCGGCACTGAATCATAGAATCAAAATATTCTGCGAGTATGTTAGACATTCTCGTTGTCATGATTTTATTGACATTTCCAGCGCCATGGAGCTTCAACTGAACGAGGTCCAAGAATTGACCAGCCATTCACTAGCGACTCGCGCTGCCGAGGGTACCAAGGATGCTGACAAGATACTGAAGGCCTTTCGAAACATCAACAGTCTGTGCGACGTGTTTCAGGTCAGTTCTTCAGCACTTTAAATTCTGAACAGCCCGAATTGATTGGCTCTCCAAGATCGATACTCAGTTACACATTGAGAGGAGAGTAGAGGATATCTTGCAAGTACGTATGTTAGGCCGTGACTTGGGGACACGAGTTGCTCAACATTTGTTCACAGCGTCTGAACTCTGGTGAAATGCTTTGTTCGGATAGCAGCCAATTTCAGAATACTGATTTGGCCCTAGGCTCTATTGACCTACTTCGTCATGGAATGACATCCTATAAAACTCGCTACTCGTCTTACGGTGATCCCAGTGGTTGCATGCCCGGAACTCGTGAGAAGATTCTCGCGGATTTGGAGGCCTGGGCTTTGAACGAAGGCAGCAGCAAGGTTTACTGGCTCGTGGGAATGGCTGGGACCGGGAAATCCACCATCTCGCAGACATTTTGCGAAATCCTTGACCGCAAAAATATGCTCGGTGCGAGCTTCTTCTGCTCTCGCGCAGCCGAAGAGACGAGAAATGCACGCTGCATCATCCCCTCCATAGCATATTCACTCGCAAGAGCCTCACCCCTCGTCGAATATGAGATTCTCAAAGCGATCATGGAGGACCCCGCGCTGGCAGAGTGGAATTACAACGGCATGAGCAACCAGTTCAGCAAGCTGGTTTGCCGTCCGATCCGGATGTCTGTCGACCGCGATGTCAAGATCTATAAGGTCATCGTCATCGACGCCCTTGACGAATGCAACGATATTCGAGTCGCAGCTTCATTGATCCGAATCATCCTTGAATCCGTCTCTAGCATTCCCCTGAAAGTCTTCATTGCTAGCCGCGATGAAGCTCCAATCAGGAATGTGTTTAATTCGATCCAGGCAGCCCAACAGACAGATCCATTCATTCTGCACGAGGTCGAGAAGGAAACTGTCGAGGAGGACATCAAAAAGTATGTCAAAAAATCGCTGGCGCAGATAGTGGAGGCGAATAATGACCCCTTGGATACATGGCCACTGGAACACAACCTGTCTATTTTCCTCTCGCGCTGTGGCACACTTTTCATCTATGCAGCAACCGCTATGCGTTACATTGATGATGAAGACGGAAACTATAGGGATCGTTTTTCTGCCATGGCATGTCCGAGCGCAGATTCCGGGAGCAGATTACAAACAGCAGAGATCGATGATCTCTATGCCCAAATTTTGGAACGGGCCTGCAATCCTAGGGTGAAAGAGCCTCACGAAGTCGCAAGGATGAGAGAAACTCTCGCTACCGTCATATTTGTTCAGACTCCGTTATCAATGCAAGGAATTGCAGCTCTGTTGAAAATGGATGTTTCCACCTCTCTCTCAGCCATGAAATCATTGATTCATGTCCCGAGTCCGACTCATCGGACGGCAACGGTCACTGCGTTCCATGCCTCCTTCCCCGATTTTGTAGCGGATCCGATGCGTTGCACTCTGGAGCGTTGCCCCTCATTCCCCGTGCTAGTTCCCGCGGAAGAGCACGGCAGGCTGGCGCTCAAATGCCTCGAATTTATGAACCATTCATTGAAGTACAATATATGTGGGGTCCCCGAGGACCTGACAGTTTCGCGCATGGATGCAACGAATTTGCACCACGACGTGAGCAAGATTTCCGAGGCTCTTCGATACGCCTGTTTATATTGGGCTTCGCATTTCTCTGAAATGCAGGTCTGTGAAACCACCGTCTCTGGTGCATTGCACACCTTTCTTGAAGAACACCTCCTGCATTGGATGGAGTGTTTGAGTATATTGGGTGAGTTGCAAGCAGGCATCAAATCTCTGGAAAGTTTGACTACGGCTCTATCGGTAGGTCATTGACTTGGGATAAGGTCTGGGCTAAATAATTCCTGCCAGCATTGCAAAACTGTGGAAATTCCCCCTGGTTTGCTAGCAGAGGATGCCCTTCGTTTTCTCCAACTGAACTTTGAATGCATCAAGAAACATTGCTTGGAGGTCTACCAGTCCGCTCTGGTTTGGATTCCGACAGAGTCAGTCATCCGCAAGGTCTATGCCGCAGAACTCAAGCAAGGATTGCCTCGAGTCATGTTGGGATTACCCAATTGCTGGAGTCCAGCATCGATTACAATTCAAACCAAGGGTATGGTAACATCTGTCGCATTCTCCCAAGACGGCAGCCGAGTCATCTCTGGCTCCGGTGATGAAACAGTCCGGATTTGGAACGCTATGACAGGCGAGATGCGGGCGGAGTTGGAGGGCCATACAGGCCCGGTGAATTCTGTCGCATTCTCCCAAGACAGCAGCCGAATCGTCTCTGGCTCAGATGACAAAACAGTCCGAATTTGGAACGCCATGACAGGCGAGATGCAGGCAGAGTTGAAGGGCCATGCGGGCGGGGGGTGAAATCTGTCGCATTCTCCCAAGACGGCAGCCAAATCGTCTCTGGCTCAGATGACGAAACAGCCCGAATTTGGAACGCTGCGACGGGCGATATGCAGGTGGAGTTGGAGGGCCATACGGGCAAGGTGAATTCTGTCGCATTCTCCCAAGACAGCAGCCGAGTCGTCTCTGGCTCAGGTGATAAAACAGTCCGGATTTGGAGTACTGCTACGGGCGAGATGCAGGCGGAGTTGAAGGGCCATACAGGCTGGGTGAAATCTGTCGTATTCTCCCAAGACGGCAGCCGAGTCGTCTCTGGCTCAAATGACAAAACGGTCCGGATTTGGAAAGCTACGACAGGCGAGATGCAAGCAAAGTTGGAGGGCCATACGGACTGGGTGTATTCTGTTGCATTCTCCCAAGACGGAAGTCGAGTCGTCTCTGGCTCAGATGACAAAACAGTCCGGGTTTGGAACGCTACGACGGGCGAGATGCAGGCGGAGTTGGAGGGCCATACGGGCGGGGTCAATTCCGTCGCATTCTCCCAAGACAGCAGCCGAGTTGTCTCTGGCTCAGATGACGAAACAGTCCGAATTTGGAGCGCAATGAGAGGCAAGATGCAGGCGGAGTTGGAGGGCCATATGGGGGGGGGTGAATTCTGTCGCATTCTCCCAAGACGGCAGCCGAGTTGTCTCTGGCTCAGATGACAAAACAGTCCGGATCTGGAACGCTACGACGGGCAAGATGCAGGCGGAGTTGAAGGGCCATACAAGCAGGGTGAAATTTGTCGCATTCTCCAAAGACGGCAGCCGAGTTGTCTCTGGCTCAGATGACGAAACAGTCCGGATTTGGAACGCTGCGACGGGCGAGATGCAGGCGGAGTTGGAGGGCCATACGGGCAGGGTGAATTCTGTCGCATTCTCCCAAGACGGCAGCCGAGTCGTCTCTGGCTCAAATGACAAAACGGTCCGGATTTGGAAAGCTACGACAGGCGAGATGCAAGCAAAGTTGGAGGGCCATACGGACTGGGTGTATTCTGTTGCATTCTCCCAAGACGGAAGTCGAGTCGTCTCTGGCTCAGATGACGAAACAGTCCGAATTTGGAACGCTACAACAGGCGAGATGCAGGCGGAGTTGAAGGGCCATACAAGCTGGGTGAAATCTGTTGCATTCTCCCAAGATGGCAGCCGAGTTGTCTCTGGCTCAAATGACGAAACAGTCCGGATCTGGAACGCTACGACGGGTGAGATGCAGGCGGAGTTGGAAGGCCATACGGGCAGGGTGAATTCTGTCACAGTCTCCCAAGACGGCAGCCGAGTCATCCCTGGCTCAGATGACAGGACCATCCGGATTTGGAATCCTGCAGAGAAAAGTTCATTCATCATGGATACCTTCGGCCTCAAGCTCCCGGATTCCACACAAATTCACTGTGTGGGACTCGGGGGCTTCCACATTGTTTATCCAGCGGACCCTCTGCTTAACACCCACGCCCTTTCAATATCTCAAGGCTTTGATTGGATCCTTGGCACACCTCGGGACTGCTGGATACCTCCTCATTATCGCGATTCAAGATCGATGGCAATTTCACGGGATAGAGTATGCTTCGGATATCTCACAGGTCGTGTGATCATCCTGAACATGGCCCCCACAATGTAGAGCTTTTGCTTGTTACGTTTAGTATGCATAGAAAAAAACTCTCTCACTGTTGTCGCCAATGCCCTGCGTAGTCCACTGCATATCTTGCATGTATTCTGATTTGGAAAGGATACACAGTTAGGTTCCGGAATGGAATCCAAGCGGTAAAAAGAAATCATCTCCTCATGATGAAGGACCTATTTCTGGTGTGCCTCATTCATTGCATATCTGTGGGCCTGCCTCTATTTTGTTTGAATCCTTGCATTCTTTTGGCAATCGTGGGATTGCTTCTTTCCCTGCTTTTCCGTTACTTCGGTTTCTGCACATGTCTGGGTACATATAGGTTAGTAGTAGTATAGACGTTTGTCGAGCGCCTATTGCGGCCTTGAACCTATTTGAGCAAGAACTCTGATTCACTCTATGAGCGCCTACCCATCACTCAGTGCCACACGCAAGTTTCTTTTCCATCAACCAACCATCAGCTGCAGTCTTCAGATCCTCCAAGTTGTGCCTCCTCTACACCATCTTTTACCTCAATTCGGACCTTGTTTATGATTTCTGGAGGGTTTATAATTCAATCTTTTTTTACAAAAAAAAAACACTACAGAATAATTTATAGTGCTGTTGAAAAATGTAGAACATTCTTATGACTCGGATGATGGCTCACTTGGGCTGTTCACCCATAGTATCAAAGCTCTTGTATTTTATATTGTGAATCTAACTTGACCAAAACTCATAGCTATCCCAAATACTTGACATTCTCTTGATGTCAATACAGATGTTGCGCAAAAGCCGCATGGGCTGCATGCGGCTTTTTGTGCATTGTGCAAAGCCGCTGTGTTGGCTTTTTAAAACTTTCCTCAATCCTATCTATGTACCCTAAAACATTTTATTTAATGCCTGAAATGTGTGTTCTAGGGTGCGCTGGGGTAGCAAGTATGGGAAAGCCGCGCTTTGAAGGCATCAACTGCTGCCTTTGTACCAATCGAATTTTTTTCACAATGGCTCACAAGAAAAAACGCTCCAAGAAGTCTTCTTCTCGTCCCAGCCCACGTCGTTCAATGCAAGTGGCCGAGGAACATGACTGAAGCCTTGTAATGGACACAGACGGCAGTTGATGCCGCCAATGCGCGGCTTTCCCACACTTACTACCCAGCGAATCACAGAACACACATTTCAGGCACTAAATACCATGTTTGGGGTACATAGCTAGTATTAAGAAAAGTTTAAAAAAAGCCAACACAGCAGCTTTGCACAATGCACAAAAGCCACATGTGGCCCATGCAGCTTTTGCGCAACGTCTCTAATGATCCTATTTTCTGAGGCCAGAGATGGCTCTCAACCCACGCAGGCTGACCAGACAATCCTGGGGCAAAATCATATGTCAAAGTACGCAGAGGAGTCCTCTTGGTCAGAACTGGGGGGAAAAGAATCCGCTGACGGTGTATAGAATTTTTCCCGCTGGCTTTGCGCTAATTTGATCCTACAGATGAGTGCTCGGTGCCGGAATCGGGAGAAGGAGAACTGACAAACGGAGAGTAAAATTCTTATATGTTCACTCTGCTCTAATTCAATCTTGCAGAAGAGCGCTATGGATCGTAAGGGAGCGAAGGAGAATTCAGACGGTGCATAGGATTCGGCCATGTTAGCTTTGCTCTAACTGGGGAGACCAAGATATTTGTTGCAAGGTTCATCTCAACAGCATGTTCTGAATCTTATTCTGTAACGGCACGGCACTCAAAAGTGATGTGCAGTGTGGGAAGCTGGTCACTGGGCAATTGGTGTATGTTCGAGTCAATCATATGGCCGAGTTTAATGTTTATACTGTGGCAACAGATGGTCGAAAGACCGAGATAATTCCCACAAGGTTCGTCTTAACGGTTCTCTTCTGCAATGATGCTCAAAAGAGATGCGTAGTACGATAAATCTCGTCACTGGGTAACTTGTGTGTGCTGGAGTCGAGGAGATGGATTTACCTAGTTCAATGTTAATGTTTACACTGACATAGATTCCCCCAATGGACGGTCGAGGGACAGAGATACTTGCTGCAAGGTTCATTGGAACAGCCCTCTTCTGCAATGACACTCAAAAGTGATGTGCAGTGCGGTGTTTCCAGTCACTGGGCAACTGGTGCTTGGTCGCGTCAATGGATTTGCTGAGTTGATGTTCATACTGTCATAGATTACCCCAATGGTAAAGGCTCTGCGAAGGATAGCACAGATACAGTGTCGGGGTCCTGGCCTAGCCGACAATGATGATGTTTATGGTTGGCGAGAGACTGGTGCAGTCGTGGATGCCACAACACGGTTGATTACGATGACATATAGCTTTTGTGATATTGCGCTTCTCAAACTGCCACTCGCTACGACTTTCGTTCTTTCCGCACCCGCATAACTTGTAGTAACAGTGTGCCCATTTTAGCTGTCCAGACAATTGGAATCGTGCGCTCCTCTCATGCATTGTCTTCGTGAATCAGGTACACTGCGCGCTGTCGTTAGAAACGCACCTGGTTGTGTTCCTGATAACCCTTCAAGACCGAGAGAAGCAGAAACTCATGATTGAAAAGGGTGAGTAATTTGATTCATTCTTATCCTCCACTTTCCGTCAACTTGAAAGAAAGAATAACTTTCTGACCATCTGAAAATCACCGTGGAAAGTTCACCTTTTCTATTTCCCATTTAACAGGCTGGGCAGGTTTGCCGTTTTATCGATATCCCGACGCAGCCCCAAACGGTCTATCCATTTTTTGGTCCAAACCTTTTTTTTTCGGGGAGGGCCCATCTAATTCTTGTCCTTACTGGCCAGATCTACATAGCGGAAACTTCCAAAACGGATGATTTTCCAGCAAAGCCAAAAGAAAAGTCAACGAAAATCTCTCGCTGGCAGGGTGACAATGACGTGCTCTTTCGTTTGTTCAGATTCGATGTTTTTTCCAGGTTGGAAAAAAACAAAAGCAAAAGGAATTTTTGAATTTTTTTGCTAACAATCTGCTCCGGCGGCCAGATTTGTGTCCGAGAGTGAAGGTGGATGACAAGAACTAGGCCAGACTGGAGAAGAGACGATGCTTGTGCCTTCAATATTCACTGTGTTGAGGTGGGTGAGTCACCAAGTAAGATTCGCTAACGGTCAGGATGAGGCGGATAATCAGAGGCCTACGAGGCGTCGTCAGACCTGTCCAACCTTTGAACCGGATGGGCCCGAAAACGAGCAACGTCCACGATGCGGGGTGAGTAGATACAAACAGCGACGCCGTTCAACCGTATTCGAATCATCAGACTGGGCGCCGATGCGTGGCATCTGCATGGAAGGAGTATGCGCTGGCCATGATTGTTATCATAAATAAATACAGTTGTCCTCGAGCTCCTTTCATTAAAAAAAATATGCTTACAGCAGCTCTACATCTATAAACAACGAGAACAAGTTAAGGATTAATCGTTCGTTCAGGTGGGGGTATCATCCGCACCAGACCCAAAAAAGCTCCGTACCAACATCCTCAAAAAATGCTACCAAAACCGACTCGTATCCGGACCCCGTCCTCCCGCAAGGCGCAGCTGTACAACGTTCGAGCTCACACTCGAAAACTGCCCCCCCACGAATCAGTGTCTCCTTCGCAGAAAAAAGAGAAGAAAAAGACGCACCCCGTTACCAATGAAGACCTCCGCCGCAACCAACACGCCCATATCCACCGCCTGCGAGACGGCAAACTCGTCCGGCGCGAGCTCCATATCCAGCGAGCTCGCCACTTGGTCCCAGCCGTCCGCTCTCAGCCGCGCCGCGATCGCGCCAACCCACTCCGGCTCCCCGTTCGTCGCCATGTACACCGTCCGCAGATTCCGTCCCTCGCGCACGGCCCTCACGCGCTCGACAATCGCATCGGGGCTCGGCCAACAATGTGCATACGCCGCATCATACCTTGTCTCGTTCTCCCGCACCGTGAGGTGGTCCGGCAGGCTCGGGTACCGCCCCGTCGCGCGAAACTCGGGGTTCCCCATCTTGTTCCACGTATTATAATCCGAGCCCCAGCCCGCGAGGTTTTTGCAGTGGTCCGCGTAGTCGCCGCGCCGGAGGTGCAGCGCCAGTAGGCCTGGGATGGGCGGCTCGGAGGCGCGGAGGGGGAAGAACGCGGTGAGGGGGTAGGGCGCGGACTTGCTGCCTGCGCCGGGGGTGGTGGTGATGCGTGAGAGGGTAGGCGAAAGAGATGGGGGCGGCGAAGGACCGGGGGAGAAGAGCGCGAAGTTGCGCGAGAGGGCGCGCGTGATGAGCGCGGACCAGGCGTATTGCGTGAGGGTCGGGGAACTTCCGTATGAGCTCCAGATGGATACCACTTTGTCGCTGCCAATGAACCTGCGCACATGAGCACAAGAAAATGACGAGACGGAAGGGAACGGACGCACATATAATCGAACGGCGTCCCACCAATAACCGACACGCACTCTTCCTCCATCCCACGCAGCTTCTCCGCCCAGCGCACCAGGCGCTCCTCCCCCGTACTCTCGTCGGTGATGTTCAGCTCCCGCATCGTCTCCGCCATGTGCACCTCCACCACCTTCTCCGCCGGGCACGCGACATCCCACCAGCGCTGCGATATCGGGCGCGGGTGCACCGCCGCATCGACGCCGTCGCCCCAGGACCCGCCGCCGGTGGGCCCCGACGTGAGCGCGTTCATAGGGATGTGCAGCATGTGGCGCGTGCCGTTGGGCAACGTGTCCGGGAACGGGGGGTGGTCCCGTGCGATGTAGTCCACGAAGACGTACCCGCGGTTCGCGAGGTAGGCGAGGTGGGTGTTTAGCAGTCTGAAAGAGTTAGTGAAGAGATGTGGCTGGAAGATTGGGAATACACACTGTTCTTGGAAAACGTTATTCCACCTGCAAACGGAATAAGACACCAAAGCGCAGCTAACTGCGGCCACTCACCCTGTACCCCACGCCTCCCGCGGAAAGAACACGTATCTGAATCGACGACTCAGTGCTTCCCCACAACCACACACACGTCGGATACGCACCTGGGCCGACTCTGAGGCCGATGCTGCGGCAGCGCGCGCTCATACTCCCGCACGTCCTCGAATGTGGGATGCCCAAGTGCCACGGTATGCACCGGTGGCGTGTACGGGACGAGATGCAGGCTCGTCGGCCTGTTCAGAGTCTGGTAGTAAACGAATCCCGAGAGAAGGATGAGGGAGAGGAGGATAGGCGCGATGAGCCTGGGAGGGACATGCTGGGGCTTGCAGAGAGAGAGCATTGGCATCGGCATCGCCTCGGGGCATCTTTTCTGGCGGTGGTGATGCGATCAAGCATTTCCAAATGGGTCGCGAGGGAATTGCCGAGACGAGAACGTTGAGCTTCGAGGAGACAATGAAGGAAATTGGGATCCCCAATGAGACCGCTAGGCCATCCAATATCTTTGAGGTCATGCTGGATGGGAAACCGTGGAGGCAGAGAAAAGGGAGAAAAAAAATAGTTTGTTACGAAAACAGCCGGAATTACCCGAACGTTTGATCGTCAGTGTAATTTTCGAATACGCGACAAAATGCCGAAATGCCGTAGTGAAGGTGCAGTGAAATTGAACATGCTGGCCTGACACACAAAAAATATCTTCCGGAGGCCACTGGAGGGTTGAGTGTGAGTACATAACTGGAGTTGAATTCAGATCGAAAGCCTTCGTTACCCACTTCCCCCAGGTACTCACTGCGTTTTTTCTAAACTAAGTTGGGGGTTAGATAGGTGAGATAGGCCATCTATTATTACCTAGAACCAAACCTATCCCACCTATCCCACCTATCGCGCAGGGGATAGCCTAGGGCTAGCCTAACTATCTTGGATTGCGGATATTTAAAATATCTGGTGGCTATCCCGCGTCATATAGCTGGCCTATCCCACCTATCTCGAATTGATATTTCGTTTTCCTCTCCAACTTATCTCAACACCGCTACCTCAGCTATCCTGAATGCATATAGATGAGAAAGGTAAATTATCTTGTTCAGCAAGTTAAGCTATCTCGTATACACCCGAGCATTGAAATGCTAGCTTCAAATGGGCAACTCTCGCGAGTTTGTTCGAAGTCCCTCATCTCTCTATACCCGCCACGTACACCAAGAAACCTCGAACTTTCCTCTGCTCGTCCGACTGCCTCAATGGTGCGTGCTCAAGAACTGCGTCATGCAGAGTGCCTTGCCACTGTCAAGCCTCTCGATTCTTGGGTTACCCTCCATGCGGATGCTACTGGTTGGGTCAGCACGTACCTGGACAGCCCCGTCGCCGCATCCGAAGTAGCTTGCTACATAGGCTAGGTCACTCATAATACGGTCTGTGGTCTTTCTCATTTCTCAATTCAATTCTGATCTCTATAAAGGCGCTGGAACATCCATACTTTCGCGACCCAGACACCCACAAGCTTTGGATGCATGTCAAGATTCCTGCCGAATCCGGTTTCTCTGCCGCCAATCACAACAGCTCGGTCGCGCTTCTCATCACGTTCATCGGGTTCAAAGACGAAGATTTTGTACCGCTTTGGATTGGCTACTATAACCCTGGGGGTTTTGAGCACGATCGCGGTTTCTTGGCCAACTTCCTCTGCGGATGGACTCCCATGTTGCCTGAAAATGCGGTGAGTGCGTAATCGCGTGTTCTTGCTGGTGTGCTTATTCGTTCTGCAATAGGAAAACTTCTCAGCCAGCTTGCTCACATGGGCCTGTGCTGCCGCGGTATTTATCACATTGGTGCTCATCTCGTCTAGTCTCATTTTTTTCTCTCAGGTTGGAACCCTGATCGAAGACATTGTGCAGTTTTCTCCATGTATGGGGTCCTTGATTTCTGGATTAATTGAAGGGCAGAGCGACAGGCAGGTGGCGGTGGTGGGATCCAATTCATTCCAATCTAATTAGCTGTTATTTTATCTAACTGGAGCCATAATCTTATCTGACTCTCCCAATCACGTCGCTAACTATATCTGGATGTCAACTATCCCTTCGTTGAGACAGGTGAGATATATAAATTATCCCCGAACATCATGTATCCTTGGCTGAGATATCTGAGATAGTCAATCTATCTCGAGTGAAAATAGGCCTGTATAGATGATCTATCTCGCCGCAGGATAGCTAAATAATAATTATCTTTCTAAGTGGTATCTCGTTCATATAGTTCAATTATCTCAAGGTCGAGATAGGCCAAGATATACGAGCTATCTCAGGGCTATCTGACGGTCAGATATCTAGCAGAAAACGCAGTGACTCTCAATACAGTATATGAGAAAATAGTACTAGGGGTGAGTTATTTGCGTAATGATAGCTCATTTCATTGATCACCCGGTCAATGGATGAGATGAAGATGTGGGTTACCGGTTTGGAGGCCTTAGTTATGACCGCTTCTTCTTCTCCAAATCAGTTTTCACACGAACAACCCCAGGTAACCGTCGTTCCCCGAATTCCGCAGGTAAAAGGCCCCGGTTGACAACTCTCATCTGTCTCTTCTCTGATGTCCTTCTGCATCCAACAACATACCTCACAACAGTCGCTAACAGCGTAGGAGCCAGATTCGCGATGTCCGGTTCATTGGTGCAATGCTGGCCGGGTCAGACTTTCAAGGATATTGGATTTTTGGTATGCAATCCCAGCCAAGTCCTCATAATCCGCATTCTCAATGTATACCACTATAAATAGTTCTCTCGTCGCCAATATCATGATCATGATCATCTAGACTAGTAATCACGTAACTGTCAAGCTCAAAATACTCCCTTATATTTATCCAGCGCGACAGCACTTGTTAGTCCATTCAACCGGCGTACCACCCAGCTTCGGTCTCGCGGTGAATGTCTGCTTCTTGCGCTCAGAGCTGAACATCCTCTATTCCTTCTCTCTACTTCAAGGAGTCATGTGTATCTCGACGGTCTCGCTCCTCCTCCTCGCTGGTTTCTGTGGGACAGCGTCCCCCAGGATCATCAATAATAATAATGGTAACGGCGATGGAAATATCGTCAATAATAACAGCATTGAGGGGGGTAGTGGAAATATCATCAATAACAATATTGGGGAGAATGATGGCGGAAATATTGTCAATAACAACAACATCGGGAATGGTGGAAATATCACCAACAATAATGGTGGGATTGGAGGTTCCGTGGCGGTCGCTTCACAGACGTAGGCGGTTTCGTCGGCGACACAGATATGTTATACTGATATTGGCCAAACACCACACAGGTCTTCGGATCTCCAAGCAAGCGCGTCGGCCTCTCCTCCCCTTGCGGTGTTCTCGACTCCAAGGTGAGCACATTCTTGTGGCACACACCTTCCAAGTCTGTAATCGACACAGAAACCGACTATCCGCCGGTGCTGCGGCTGGGATCGCAGTTGCAGTGACCTTCTTGATCTTTGTGTTGTTCGCTGTATGCATTTTGCGGCGCTACCGACTCCAAAGGCGAAGGGCCGGACGGGAGCGAGCTGTGGGGCCCGAACCACATACCATTTCTCCGTTTACGCTCGTCGAGTCGCAGTCCGTGGCCACGAAAGAGTCATTGACTGACCCGGAAGGATACGCGCCATCGCGCACCGCGCACCGATTGTTTGGTCTCATCCCGCTGCGAGGCATACGAACAATGGGTAGTGGTTCTTCACGAACCGCGTCAGCGACAATTACCGAGGCATCAGACGTAGAGGCCCAGCTTCAGGCTGCCAGAGAGCAGTTAAATATCCTGCAGAATCGGATACATGCGCTGGAAGGGGACAGGAATTCCACGGAGAGGACGCGCGAGCCTCCACCCGAGTATAGGAGAGGACTCGATGTTATACAAGAATTGGTTTGATGACAAGGAAATGATTATACGGACATTTGTAACTGGACAATTGAGTTTTCGTGGGATGTTGTCCATAGAGCGGCAGGGGAGAGTTCTGTTGGTAGTACAAGCATTAATGCCAGAGTATGGGATTCTCTGTTCGAGACAGTCTCACTGAATGAACTACCTGAACCACAGGCCATACTGGTTATGTCGGAGACAGTAAAAACCGTCGTTTACAGGCTGAGTGCGACCTCGTAGCATCGATTCACAGACCGACGGCCGATCTTTCATCAAAGTACAAAATTGCGGACTGCAGGCTAAAGTTTTCAGGGACTGCGGGACTAGGAATATGCCCGGTTTAGAGTATTGCATTTGGAAGATGATTTGACGAAGGCGACACAAGATCATGGCAGGGTTAGTCAGATGAACGACGCTGCCCGTGCCGATGGCAAATCGAGCCGGCGACGGCCAGCGCGAGGCTGATGTACCGTATAACCAAGAGATTTCCAGAGCGGAAAAACCCCCCTTTTTGCCTTTCCACGTCGTCAAAGGAAGATAAATATCAAGCAAACATGTCGCGAGGATCGCAGGAGAGTTGTGGATGTCGACTTTTCAGTAGCACTGCACAATAAAATGATAAGAGAGATGAATGGAAGCAGCACGAGATGAGTTATGCTGAATGCGAAGAGGACTCCTATCCCTGCCATATATCTGGTGGCCACTATGCATTCGAGTTGGGGAGGCCCTTCGCTACCAGTCCGGCTTTGCACACCTCTTTTACCACCGTGCGATTCGGATCACTGGGATCAAAGACGGTCTCCATCATCCCTGTACATCAAGCAAGCTCCCCACGTTGGTCTCCGAAAGCCCGAGCGTACATACCAACGAGATGTAAAATTTCTTCAGGGGCGTCGTTTCGAATGGCATGCGCAAATCCAGGCGGAATGGCGAGCCACGTCCCGCCCGCGTCAAATTCGTGCACCTGGATTTGAGTTCCTGGGCCCTCATCCTGTTTAAACACGGTCGTGTTTCCGTCAGAAGGGAAGAGTGTTGCATTAGTTCCAGATGTTTGCAACGCACAAAATGCAGACTCCATTTTCCTTTCGCCAAGACGATGAACGACTCCTTGCAGTTGTGGAAGTGGTTGCCGCGCACGGCGTGAGGTAGGATGGTGAGGATAGTCATGTCAAGTATGCGGTGGAGGGTGTCGAGATGCGTGGCGTTGATCGAGACCGCTTCGCCTCGCGCGTCTGTCCACGACGCGGCGGCGAGAGGTGTGACGATAAGGGTAGGGTTTTCTCGGTGGGCTGGCATGGTTCTGGCGTGTTGGAAGTAAGTAAGCGGAACGTAGCGGTTGGATACCCGAGCGGAGCGTAGCGGCTGGATACCCGGGCGAAGTGTAATCGGGATGAAATGAAGCGGGTGCTCAGCCGTTGCAGTGCAAGGAAGGGACGAGCGGAAGCGAACAGGGGAAGCGAAGAGCAGAAGCGCTCCGGTAACTAAATGAAATAGAGCGGAGCTTCCTAATTGGAATAGGAGGTTGCGAATATCGAGCGGGAATCACACTCGACGAGCGCAACCCAAATGAGGGAGCGGGGCTCTCTCACAATGGATGAGCGGGACTCCCACACACGGACACTTATCAGTTTATACAATTAGAATTACCTACCTTGTTGTGATGGCTTGTGTGATGTAATTATGAACAAAACAGACAAGAATATCAAGCATTCAATAGGATTTAACGCAAAGTCAACGTCTCAACACGTCGGCCCGGTTCCGATTTTCTGCTGACATGCTTTGATCCGGCCGACTCAGACAGGTGGCGGCCGAAAAGAGCCGAAAGTCTTTGTCCGGACCCACCACCATCATGGCGCGGACTTTGCGCGACTCTGGTTCAGCCGCCTTCCTGCGTTTACGGTCAACACTCTGGCGACAAAACTGGTTTGGATTCAGCCAAGGCTCGTGTCTTTCCGAGCTGCCCGTCCACTAACTGAGAAGGTGTATCAATCGACCGACTTGTGCGTCCTTTCCTTTTCGTGTTCCTTTGAATTTACAGGTTTGTCAATGCACACAGCCCTGCCTTCATCCACTCGTGCCACAACTCCGGTGCTTCGCACGCTATGACCACCGTCTTATCAGCAGTCCATCCTCGGCTCTGCCTCACCCAACACATCCACCCTCACTCTCGCCTCCGCACCCGACACCATATAGCGCCCGACCTAGCAAGCCGGCTTCTTCCGCCGTGCTACACACCCTCCACTTTCGCGCCATCCCTTGCTTACTCGTCCGTCTTCCACTTCCACCATTTCCTTTCTTCACATAAGTATTGGAGAGTGCGATGCTAATACCTTGCCTGGTCTCCCTCCCTTCTCCGCTTCGTGACCAACGTTGCGACGGTAAACTCGTACGCGTCTCATCCAAATGCTCCACCCGCTTCACCCTCCGCGACCCGGGTGCAAAGAGGCGAGAAGAGAAGAAAACCCTCACAAGATGGTTTGGGCTGGTTCCGGTTCATATCGGTGCGTTTCTCTCTTATCATTTTATTGTGCAGTGCTACTGAAAAGTCGACATCCACAACTCTCCTGCGATCCTCGCGATATGTTTGCTTGATAACACTGAGCTGCTAACGCCTTCGCTCGATAACTCGATGGCTGCGATGACTCGTCTCAACATGACCAACGCCGCCATATCTTCATTCTCAGCATCACCTCTTCGCTCGCTCGCATCTCGGCGCGTCACGGTTTCGCTACGCCTCTCTACCCCCGCCCTCTTCCTCCCTATCCGATCGTCCTTTGGTCTTCCTCGCCGTCGCCGTCGCCCCGCTCTCCACCCACCCGCGTTCCGCAGCATCCCCTCGTACTCTCTTCGCTCTCACTTCACCTTACCTGCCTCTTACTCGCTTTCTTCCTTCCAGCTCTTCCCACTCTTTTCCCGTGCTTGGATAACTCTCACACACAAACAGCCATAATTTCCGCCGCCGACCTCTGCTCTAACCCCCTGACCCACCATGATGCCCAAGGCATACCGGTTGAGCAGGGAGGCGAAAGCGGTTATATTCGAGTGATATGCAGCGTCAGTCGATTGATTTTTTTGATCTATACCTCGGACTCTCTCCCTTTCCCCAATATCTTTCCTGGATAGGCGATTTCTTTCCCCGAATCCATCCGCGTCCTTTTCCATCTGCACCCTCTCCTCCCTCCCCCTACGTTGTTTGTTCCCGCATCGCCGCTCATCCGATATCGTTCAGTTCTTCTTCCCCGTCGTGATCCCTCATCTCCCATTCCCTCGAGCGCACTGCTTGCCCTCTCATTTCCCGTCATATCCCCCCGCCCTCGCCATCGCAAGCTACTCCTTTTTCCTTGCTTTCTGAATCCTTCACATCGTATCATCTCGCATCCCCATTCCTATTCCTTCCCTCTCCATCCCTCCTCGTTGTCATATTATCCTCTTTCCGACCTATCGCTGCTCGGTCTCGAGTATGTTTTCCTCTTCCTCATCATATTGCCCTCACTCATTCTATTTTACTTTCTTTTTCTTTCTTCCTTGACATATCCCCTTTCACTCATCCCTCTTCCCTCAAGCCATTCTCTCACCATACTCTCGTTGGCATTGCCTTTCCTTCTTTCTCACCTTGTTCTTTGGGTCGGAGGATAACTTCATCGCGACATTTGCTTTCGAGCTAGGTCCTCTCGAGGATTCGAGCGCCGGGGTGGAGGTGGGCATCAATGTCATGTACACGATGTCGGTCGCTACTTCTCCCATTGTGTCCTCCAGTCGACCCATCTTTCTTTTTTTAAAAAGATGCTGAGGAAGTTGTGGATGAACGGTGCACTTCAATGCATTGATGCGATGACACTGCTTGTCTTCTCGCCATTCTACTGTTCAAAAGGAATGCCCTCTCAGTTTGTTCATGTCAAAAGAATAACTGCGATATTCGTGCGTCAAATGCTCACCAGAATTGTACATTCTACAGCTGCGAAAAACTATAGCCAAGACGATGGACTCGGGGTCTGAGTATTAAGTGATGTGTTCTTCGATCTTGCTCGGGCCCCTGAAAATATTGACCAAGCTGGAGATGGTTTCTGAATCCCAATGTTTGAATGCGTTGCGTCCCAATGTTTCATATGGCGGTCTAAGTATATATTTAATCGGCTGAACCTTTGTGGTTTGAATGTATATAGCGAGGTATGAGCATTGATATAGAGTGTCTGGCTTGAGAGACTAGTTTGAATGAGTGTTTTTCAAACAGTACGATTCAATTGTGTCTAAGGACCTAAGGGGTCTGGATTCTGTCTCTCTTTCCCCACTTTGTGTTTCCCTCATCTTGGTTCAGAGGCTTCCAGATTCACATCCAACAACCACGGGAAGTGCCGAATTGGAGATGGAGCTTATTGATCTGATTAATATTCAACAATTAAATTGTCAGGCTGCTCCGCTGTGATTTAGAAGATATAAGAGAGAAGAGGGGTGGCAAGGAGCAGATATATATAGACAAGTAGCCTCTGGTCTTCCTCGAATTTCTTATGATTATGTGTACAAGACTCAGACTAGGTTTTGAGCTACATGCTAGACAAACCAGAATATGAATGGATATACATAAGTAGCAGCTGCTTCTGAATTTTGGGGGGCTGGAAATGACTGGTTGTTGATGTCACATTTCAGCTTCTGGGCGGATGGAAGGCCGGGATTTGGGACGTAGTTTCGAGACGAAATCTTGCAGGGAATCCGGCTGCTGTTATAGAGCCTAGGTGTCTACCGTTTCTGCTGGAAGCCACCCTGCCTATCTGTGGTTTGTTTCCAGTGTCAGCTCATCTGCCTCCTCTGCCAAGACTCTGTTCTCTGTAACTCAAATTTATGTTTTGAATTTCAAGTAGAGCCAGGTAGTAGCCAGGTATGCAAAATTGCAATCAGAGCGGGAGGTCGACATTCCGAAAACACAACATATCTGACATCGGTAACATGAACTGAGTGCGGCCAATGACAAAACAGCAATGAATAAGGCAGAATTTGGAAGGAGAGCAAGGAACAAATTGTATAACAGAAACATGTTGCTTGATTCAATGGGTAGAGAAAAGACCACTGGGAGCTAAAAATCCGCACATTTTTCCGTACAACATGTTACTCCAAAGTGTTTTTTTCTTGTGATGACCGATTGTAGATGACAGATTTCTTGTTTGTACTTGTAGCAAAGTTGCACAGAATCAATCTCCTCCACACACATAGGTAGCCAAACCTAAAGGTCCAGCAACCAGACCCAGGTAGTTTTTTCTTTTTCCGAAGCTACCTTTCAGCTCACTCTTATGAGCTCAGTAGTCTTGTTTCTCACTGGGATCGATGTAAGGAGGTTTCCAAAAAAGTTGAAATGCTCATAATGTGCGTGACACCAAAATTTTCGAAATTGGGAACGAAATTTGTCTTTTTTGTCTCCCGGGCACTTTTGGGCTCTGCATCACACTTGAGAGGTTTGATAGAGGCCTCTGTGATTTGTGACCCCAACCAAATTTCAACATCGACAGAGGGGTCCGTGACCAATGACTGTCAAATTGAAAGGAAAAGTCTAGTTAAACTAATCAAACTACTATTACACCTAATGGGTATGAATTTGCACAATGGTTCTGAATTTTGATTCATTCTCTTTCCTCCCTTCCTTGTTACCCCGGGAAATTTCCTGGATTGATACATATACTAGTTGGCTGGAACTATGCAAAAGAACTAAGGGATTTGGCGGAGGGAAGGTGTGTTGAGAAAGAATTCCCAGAACATTAAACTCAGTGATGTTCAGTCAGTTGTTCTTTCCCGGCCTTGCAGCTCATCTCTGACCCCGGAAAAAATTGAGGGACCTTCCTTATGGTATAGTAACCCTTTTACGTTCTCTGATTGTTTTTCCGGTGCATGGTCTTTGCGTTCTGGAGGGAGGTCATGTTGGTCATCGAAGGTCACAAGTCAGTTCAATCCCCGAATTGATTTACAGAAGTTCCCGCTTCACTCTGGATGCTCATATCGGGCGATGTTCTCCTTCCCTCCTCTCTCTCTCGACTATATAAAGCATGGGCCTGGAATATGAACAATTCCAACACAAACAGGAAATCTGTATACTCAGTAGTGTACTTTTCCCTTCAAATCGACAGGCGGTGTGATGCGTGACCCATTTTACCTATTTAACATCCAGCAACAGCTGAATTTTCGCATGACACCCCCAAAAGTCGGACATTTTCCCACTAAATTTCGTCGCTTTGGGACTTTTGGGGCACTTTTGGGCCTGCATGACAGCTGGAGGTTCGGAGGAAAGGCCTGAGTGACGCGTGACCGCGACCAAAGTTTGTGATTGACATCAGCAAACCCTGGGTGCCCTGTAGTTAAGGTCCCCCTTTACGTAGCACTACGTAGTCCCTGTAGTGGCCTGTAGTTTCTGTAGTTATGTGTAGTATTTTTAAATTTACGTAGTGTTATGTAGCACTACGTAGAGGGGGACCTTCGACCCAGGTTTTGCTGATGGACAGGGGGGTGCATGATGCGTGATTACCGATTTGAACGAACAAGTACAGTAGCCCTGGAAGCTGAATGTACGCCCGAATGCAGCAGCTGAATATCGCGGCAGGCATCGGGTGAAAGTGGACCTTGAATCACCAAATTACAAGAGAACGGAACCCTTGTCACCTTTCGGACCCGTCCCGTTTGCCCTCTCTCGGCAAGTCTTGACGTACGGGCAGTGTGACTGTCACGTAACAAAAAATACAGACGGTTTCATGCCCTAGGCCGCGCAAATGTAGCGTCGTGTGGTGCGCTGAATTTGAGATCCCAGTGTTGCAGGGTGGAACGGCCAATCTATGGAATCGCTTCTCACGAATGGCTTGGCAACAGTTCTATAAGTCACGGTATTTCCCACTTTTCATTTGGCTTTACATATTACAGAATACCAGCTACATAGTTTACCAACATACTCCCTTTTCACAGACTATTTTGAACTACTCACTATATTTTTCCTCCCCATATTTTTCACAGAATTCGGTTCAGTCGCAACGGGCGTCCATCGGACTTAGGGTCCGATCGAAGGCATTTCGAGCTCGACGGGTGCAGCGCAAGGCCAGATAAGCACCCAGATTTTCAAGGCAAGCCCCGAGCGATTCACGGGCCTCCATTTCTTATTTCTCCGGTGACATCTCCGAGCTGCGAGCTCGGACGTCTTCATTGTTGAATTGGATCGGGGATAATCACATTTTTTATTTATTTACAGACTTTTGTACTACTTCTTTGACAGGGGTCCAAGCGACGGGTCGATCTCAAAGCACAGGGTTCGTAGGCAATGAATTTGAGGGTGTTTTTGCGGGCCAACACCGGGGCTGTTGGCGGGCAGCCCCCTATGCTCACTTTGCGACACTTTGGCCGACTCATTGCATTATTTTTGCATACCCTGGGAGGAGGGAGTGATCAGTCGTTTGTACTCTTGGCTTTTGCCTTGGCATGGGCTAGGATATCCATTTTATTTATATAGTGCAGCCCCAGCGGTCCTTGAGAACGGACGCGCTGGGTGATTGATCAGTTATGTAAAATTGTTTGTACCGTAAACAACATCACCTCGTTGCTTGCTCTCTACCGCCACCTGGGCACTCGTCAGAGCTTCAATCCGCGTCTACACTCGTCTCGTTTCGCTTTCAACCGCTTTTTCTCTACCTCTCGGGCCCATCTGGACCATTCATCTGCTCATCCTGGCTGGATTCGCTCTAGCTGTACCCGTGCCTTTGAGTCGTGCTTTATGCAGTCTCTACGCTCGTGCTTTGCGCAGGGCGATTCTCCTCATCTGGATTCCTTCTAAACCTTCCCAGACAAACTCCCAGGCTCCTACTCTCACGCTCGGGGCTTCTTGACATTTACTGTCACTGATCTGTGTTCCTAGACGCCACACGTCGGGGAATATATTTGCCGATTCTATTACTCGACACAGTCCTATCAGAATCTAAACAGCGCGGAGGTGCAATAACCCTCAGTTGTCACAAGAGACAATAACTGATATTAAATGTACCTAAACAGCGCGGAGGCGCAATAACTACAGATACATTCAGTAAATATAATATCTCATAGGATGTAGACATACCCCTCAGTTGTCGCAAGAGACAATAACTGAGGGGAGATAAAGTGGGAATGAATCCGTACTTAAAGAGTTCCCTATGATAAGTATCATGGAGTTGATAAGTAACATGTAGATAAGTATCACGGAGTCTGATGGAGGCCGAGGGCGTATGATCATTTTTGACAAGTCCATCCTTAGATATCATCCTTTTACATATCTTCCATCCTACCCTTCCTATTTCCCTCTATACCGTTCTACCAGTCGGCTCATCTGGCGGGAATTTCCTTCCATTTACCGAACCACACTCCGGGAGCAGAGCCCTGCAACACCAGACACAACCAAAAGATACACAAACAGTCTGGCGAGTACTTCACTGGGTCAGGCTCCAGGTCGACACTCATGATGACTGGAGTTACTGAAATTATGTGTGTACGTGTGGCAATCTGTTTGGTTTTACTGCCACGTGATCCCGGACGGTCTCATCCATCGAGGCGTCCCACTGGTTTGTAGACCTCACTCAACTCGCGCTTTAATCTTCTTCACCTCCATTCTTGCCTTGCTGGACGATGTATTCCGCCACCGAGACGGTCCGCCTGCTGCCCCTACCTAAACACTACCTGTTTCACTCCGTTGAAGAATAAGTAATGGCCGATTACTTAGTCCATGAAACATTTCTGAAAATTCCCGCCCCACACTGTATCCAACACGGACCAAGAGTTCATGTGACATTTTTCCCCCTCAGGAGAATCTTCTTTTTCTCCCACGGCCGCCTACGCTTATCGCCCAATCACACGACTCCACAACTTGGTTCAGGCATACCATGACAGAACTCTCAAATCATGCTGCCGCCGCCTCATACGCGCGTTCTGGATTCTCCAACAAAATGGGGTGGGGTTCGAGGCCGGCCCTCCTCATCGTCGATGCGTGTCTCGCCTATTGGGCGCCCTCCTCACCCCTCGACACATCTAGCAACCCCGCCAGCGCGGCATCTCCCTCCTCCATGAAGCGCCTCCTCGACGCCGCGCGCGCGGGTAGCGTCCCCGTCATATGGACGCGTGTTGAATATGTGCATCCGGACATGAGCGATGCGGGGATGTTCTGGCTCAAGAGCAAGTCGCTCGACATCTTCCAGCGCGGGGACGCGCG
This sequence comes from Mycena venus, assembly GCA_014462655.1. Taxonomy (NCBI): domain Eukaryota; kingdom Fungi; phylum Basidiomycota; class Agaricomycetes; order Agaricales; family Mycenaceae; genus Glaucomycena; species Glaucomycena venus. The sequence goes on along the minus strand of JACAZI010000015.1, from coordinate 2,264,431 downwards.
CGGCTGGGGCGGCTGGGTCGAATCTGCTGGACTCACACCGATCTCGGAGGAGGTTGTGATAGCGAAGAAATACCCGAGTGCGTTTTTCGGAACAGACTTGAGCACGCGGCTTCATGTTCTTAACGTGGACACCGTTGTTGTCTGCGGGGTCAGCACAAGCGGCTGCGTGCGGGCGACCGTTCTTGATGCGATGCAATATGGCTATCGACCGATGGTAACGGGGTCTTGTTGGAATTTTTCGCCCGCTAATTTATGTATAGGTCGTTGGTGAGGCTTGTGGTGATCGCACGCAAGAGATCCATAACGCCAACCTTTTCGACCTCAATGCAAAATACGCGGACGTTGTATCGGAGGGAGAAGCAGTTGAGAAGCTTCGGGCTGGGTGGTAGATTTGTTCAACGCCAGCTCGAAATCCTTATACAGTGACACAGTGACCCAGAAATCCATACTCAGTGACAAACTATTCCCGCGAACAACAATTCGGGCCGTTAGTTCCTGGGATCCGACAATTGCGCTCAGCTGATCACCACTTGTACCTTTCTTCGTTGCCTTCTGATCCAGTACTTCGTCTCTTTCGTTATCCTTTCTGGCGCCCACTCTCTGAGATCCATGCCTGTGTTCCAACCGGTATTGCCCCCGCTTCTGGAATCGTTCTCTTTCACAGGCCAAACTGCGATCATTACGGGAGCAAACAGAGGTCTTGGGCGGGCCGCCGCTCTACACCTTGCCCAGCGACACAGCTGCACCCTCATCCTCGCAGTGCGCACCCCACAAAGGAGAGGTCACCAAAGAAGCCCTGCTCTCAGGTCACATCGTCCAAACCCGCGCAATCCAACCCAACATCCTCATTCATGAACTGGACCTCCTCTGTCGCTTCCTTTGCCTCAAAAATTCAGGCAGAGGTCCCCACGCTGAATATTCTCCTCCTCAAGGCGGGGATGAGAAGCCTGAAATGGGAGAATACGGAGCGCATGTTCCAGATCAATTTCCTCTAACGTTATTCTCTCCATTCCGAGTCTCCTCCCGCTTCTCCGCGCCACAGAGCAAAATTTGGGTCTACACTCGAATCTAACAATCATTGGCTCACGCGCCCTCACCGGGCATACATTCAACAAACATCCTATTCCCGAAACGACCTCTCTTTGTTTTCTCAATGATCCCGTGCGCTTCCAGATGATGCGCTATGCAGACAGCAAACTTCTCGCATCACTTTGAGTCCATGCGCTTACAAAGGAGACAGACCCCTTGGTAGTTATCCTCAACGATGGCTGCTGTCCGGGCCTGGTGGAGGCGGATATGTCTCATAGCGATGGTTGGTCAGGAAAATCTTCTACACCCTCTTTTTGGATTCGAGAGAGATATCAAGAGGTCGGTGCTTGACGGCCGATAAAGGCCGATTCCGCAGGACGAGAGACGCACGGAGAAATAATGAGATTGCACGTCATGGAGGTAAGTCGGTATGTCGATCGTTAATGTTCATGAAGTTCATGCCCTCGTGTTGTGTCGGAACACAATTTTGGAGGGTAAGCTGGGGGAAAAAATGGAACAGTGACTCTGGGGAGAGTAGGGCTGCACGCCGTGCCCGTCGCACCGGTTCTACGGGTCCCGTACGGCGGGGTAGCCGACCCGTTCCGTCAGGGGTTCTGGAAGTCTTTCGACGGAACGGCAATGGGACGGCTTTTCAAGATGACGGGCGTCAAAATCAAGGCCATCGACGGAGGTCGACGGGCGACGGGTTTTTTTGCACAGCAAACCGACGAATCTCGTATATTTCTAGCATTTCATGGGTGGTACACTTGCATTGACCTTCTACAGTGATTTGTAGCAATATGCATTACTCACGACGGCATTCTCATTCCTCAAGTGAGCCTAAGTTTTGAGTACATATCTTGCCTGTATTCTGTTCAACAATTTTTTCCTGTCAGAATGCAGTTTGTTCCTCAGCAAGAAAATAGCGAAACATCTTACCAGCTTAGAGAAGTCTTACATAACCCACAATCGAGTGCAGAACTGCTTGCTAATGCCTTTGAAGATGTTTCAGTTCAACTTACCAAAAAGGTATGTCGAGAGGATACAGTACCTCATATTTTCCAATGAGAATGGCAAGGTTTGTGTATTGTCTCTGAATAAAACAGTAAGACTTTCCTTGAGGCTCTATTGGATGTCGGTAAATGCTAATTTCACTCGCAGTTGAACCGGCAACTTCCGTTCCCCGTCGACGGCCGTCCCGTCACCCATCCCGTGCCGTAGACACTTTGTTAACTCACACCACGGACCGTTGGGTGACGGGCACGGCGTGCAGCCCTGAACGCAGTGCATCTTCATTCTGTCGCACTCCGGCCTCTATCTCGATTGCGTCGTTGTAATCTCGAAGTGGGATCCCCAAGGCACTTTCCACTATAATGCAACGGTCATCGAAAGCTTGTTCAGTGCCCACCAGAACTTCACTCACTCTTCCCTGAGTTACTAGTTTATTTCTATCAATACCTCAGAAAATTGCACAAGATGACTGCCATGCAAATTCAAATTGTATAGTAGTCTAACTCTAGAGGCAAAAATCATGACCGAAATCCGGCCGAACGCAGACAAATCTGACTTACCCTTGGTCATTTATGGCTCCTGGTTCCGTGATCCAGCGATCGCGCAAGAGTGAGCAAACCCGTTCGCTAATATCCCAACCTCTCCCCCTCAGACCCCTCTACCTCGGGAGGTGCGCAAACCTTTTTTTTTCGGGGTGATGGTGGAAGTTGAATCGTTTTAGGCTCAGGATCAGGCAGTGTGAGTTGCGACCCACTGGAAGAGGCAATCAGAGTGATCCCTGAGTTCATAAACCACATTGCACCTACTCCCAAAGGAATAGGTCTCCTACTAGTTTAAAGGGTCAAAACGAATGGACATAGCCACCGCTTGGACCCTCTAAACCGGACGGCAGACTAGCAGGCCTGGATGGCGAGAGTAGTCATGGCTGGGACAGAATGAACCGTAAAACCCAAATGGCGGACGAGAGCAAGAGCCGGCGGATCATATCGAGGTACGAGATGGTACCGTATTGAAGTCTGGCTCTGAGAGATTAGGCGGATGATCATGCAGGCCGAATATTGTTGATGCGTGGATGCATCACCACTTTTCTTCTTTGCCTTCTGCTCCCAGGACGATCCTTGAATTCCCGGTCGGTTCCTCTAGATGTCGGATGGGCTGCTCTGCCTCAGCACCTGGATTTATGTCTCTCCTGGCCACAACACTTCTGCTCAATATCCACCGCGCCGATCGGAAGTAAGTACCATCTTCAGTCAGATGTCGTTCTCCACTGAGCTATACAATTGCGTACGTGACGTCTAGATTTTGGTATTAGCCCTATTTTATAGCAGTCCTCGATCTTGGTCGTGCGCACTGCCTCCTCGTCATCCCCGCGGACCTCTGGTGCCCACATTGTCATTTCCTTACCTATTCTCACGCTCGTTGCCCTCGGGTCAGGCGCGAGCTATCTTGTATCAGACTTCGCCCTCTCCGCTTTCCTCGTATCGTCAATGCATGCCTCTCGAACAGCGCATTTTGTGGTGGTTTTTGTCGTCGACAGAAGGCCCTCACACGGGAATGGTGGACCGATATCGCATTATATGCAACATCTGTAAAGAGTTCTGAGGCTTTTTTGAGAGCCTCGGTCCCTATACACCCTAATTTTCTTCGATTCTGTGGAACAGTCTCAGCGCTGGAAATGTACATGCAGCCATTTTCCACGATGGTCAGGACAATTCCCGGACGAAGGAAGAATTCTCCCCCACCGTGCAATGTCAGAGTTCACTCCTAAGCGACGTACATTGGAGCAACTTACATACTCCTATTTCTTCCTGGCACAGTACCCCCCGGGTGTGTGTTGTATGCACACGACATACTACTCAATATTTTGACACTGATCTATCTCCTCCCAGGTCAATGAATTTTCGGCGAGAACGCCAATTAACGTTGTATAATTTTAACTGGCGGGAACAACGTACAGGGAGCCATGGAATACTTTTATTCCGGGTCTGAAGGAAGACACCTGGTGAGTTTGGCGACTGTATTTTGCATCGCACCACTAACTGAGGACCCTTTCGACCCTCAAATACTTATGCGTCGCTCGAGTGGTCACTTGTGCATTGATGCGACGACCAATGAACCCGGAGCTGGCTGCTCCACATTCCTCGAACCTTGCACCTGTCTTCATCTCGACACAACATCATCGTGAACTCAATTTCCTTACAGTACTATTACGCGACTGCGACTATCTTCTAAAGAATTATTGCGTCCTCAGAGCCTCCCGACGGAGTCGTCAGAGCCTCCCGAAGGAGTCGTCGTGCCTGCTGAAATACAGCTTGCTGTTGAAACAATCGAGCTCATTTTCCAAAGTGCTAAAGCTATGATCTAGCCTACGCAATCACCCTATTTATAAGATTACGTCTGTCTGTCGGTCCGTCCGAAGCTTTTTCGAACTTCGCTGATTCATCATTCAGCTGAACTGTTCATTATCGTCGATGTTCGTCCTACATGCCCCACGATCCACCGCCATTCGCTCGCCTTTCAGATACGCTGAAGTCATGTGGGGCTTTCACATTGAAACATTCATTATACCTCTCAACATCAACCGTTACTTTCAGAGCTAATGGAAGAGGTTGCCGCGGCGCGAAACGATCCGGCAGCCGCGTGTTCTCTCCTCTAACCGCCCCTCCTACGGCCTACAGTAACGCGAAAAATCCAGACATCGTGAGGAAAAAGCAGTCCGGTGGTCGGCGTGAGCGCGCCCGCGGCGTTTTTGAATTCGCCGGTGACGCCGACCTGCTTGACGCCGACTACGGTGCTGTTCAAGTTTGCTGCAATTACAAGCGATCAGTTAAATTGTACGACTTCGTGTATGGGCCATAGGTCCAACGCACCCGTGAAATTTGCGCCACAGTGGTCAAGGGTTCCGGTGTCGGTGCTCCCCTGCTTCACGGCGAGCTGGTACTGCGCCTTTGCGCATTCATTACACGGGGTAAACAAGGTCGTAGAGGCCAGGAAGATGGTGAACAGGATCTCTCCGGGATCTGTGGTAGTATTGGTATTATTCGCATTTGTGTCAGTATCGGTATCGTTCCCGCTCTTTAAGGTCTCGACTGTGCAGAACGTGTTTGTAACGGTGCTGTGGATGAACTGGGGTCAGAAGGGCGGGGATATTGGAGGCTCAATCAGGCTCACTCCTTGAGGCACAGTAACTCGCGGAGCTCAGAGAAGTCCGTCGTATTGAACGCATCGACGCCACACGTCGTGTTGACGGCAGCCGAGATCTTGCCGATTGTATCGGAGCTGCATGTCGTCAGCGAGGCAGTGAGTTGGCAGACTTGGAGACGCACCTGCAGGTCCCAACTCCACAGAAATCGGTGAGCCAGGTGTCGAGTGTAGTTTCGACCTCTGCGGCAGACGGATTTTTAGTCCCCAGATCAAAGACGTCTTTGAGCGCGCTGGGAGCGAGACAATTGAATGCTGGGTCGGACGAGGTAACGAGGCTTTCGAGGGCGCTTCCACAGGAGCTGCGTATGGTCAGACATTATGATCCTCTAGGAAGAGGGAGTTGATAGACTGACGAGGAATTGTCTCGGCGAATGCTAGCAGCAGCCACTGCCGTCAGCGCAGCTGCAGCTGTCAGAACAAAGAAATTGAATTTCATCATCATATCAACCAGGATAATGGATTCAAGCAAAGGTTCAATACAAAAGTGGGGAGCAGGAGAACTGGCGAATAGAAAGAGGCGGCCACGAAGGAAAGAAAAGGCTGAAAAAATGTGAGTCTCGCTCATGGCCCTTTATATCATCGAGAATTTCGCGTTGGCCAGCGCCAATCTGTCACATCTGGTCAACGGAATGATGTTGACTCAAGATTAAGACTCAGTGATGCATTTCCCGCTGCACCAATTGGGCACAGCATAGCAGTGTTGAGACGCTCTCATTATTGCGTTCAACAAAATTCTTTGATACTATCATACTGACTCACAATTTATCAGAATGAAGAGTGAACTTGAATGCCAAGCCAACTTGAATTGGTTCTTTCTATAGTTCCCGCACTACTATGTACTAACGCTTTCACAGCGGATATTCTTCATTTCGCGCCTCCATCGATGATACGAGGCCCTTTGAGGACATATTTGCATCTCTTCCCCGTTTCCTCCAGCAACTTAGAATGTCAAAAATATGAATTCTTCCACTCGTTGAATTCAGCGGAAAGGATGCATAGCTTTCTCACAATCCACTCCTCAAATAACTTTGGCCGATCATTGCGGTGTAGTAGGTAGCACGCCGCTGTTCCATGAGGCGGCTACACTCACAACCGTAAATCCCTCACGACTGTGGCCGCACCAAGGGAGCAATCACTGCATTCAGGGCCCACCTGGCCGACCGATTTTGCAGCTGTGGCGAGCTGTCGGCTAGCTGTTGGCACCTGAGGCTATGTCTCGGCTAGCTCTCGGCTAGCTCACGGCTCGACGCCTAGACGCCGTGACCTACTATTTGAGACCAGGTACTTGGCCACCCTACCTAGTTGGCCACTTGAGAGCTAGAAGGCCCTGTCTTGATAATTATGACTGGGTATGATATATGAACAGAGTACGACCTCCAACGAAGGTTCAGACCAAATTTCAGCTGAAAGTGATGGGTTGATCGAAAGTTATGGCATCCCGGATCGGAATTCGGGGCGTGGGGACATCAATTTCTTGCCGTCAGACCGCTCGCGGCTCGCCTCACTTGCCGTGGCCATTTCTCCGCCGTTTCTTCACCAATTCACGCCTTTTGGGGCTCTTTCTGATCCCCCGATGCTGGGCATCTGCCTGTGATCCTACTAGATGGCAATGGCATCCACTACTCTCCTTTACACACTCAGGGAAACACAACTGCTTTTTTAGGTCAGTCATGCTGGCCACTGACGCGGTACACAATACTGCCATGCTATTGGTCTGCAATCTTACAGAGTACTTTTTTACTATCCAATTCTTCATTCTGAGGGAGATTTCGAGATTTTATCCGTTCACCTCTGATAGTTCTGTAGGCATTTTCTGACCCTTCGTATGCCTCACATATACAGCGAAACTGAGTGAGCCAGTCAATAAAATCTCCCTCTATGATTTAGAGTGCAAGTTGCGGCCATTTGAGAGCTCAGACCATTATTTAGCGGATTGGCCAACTGCCCTGTTATTTGGCCATGTTGTACTGCCGTGCAAAATAAATTCACTGCGATCTCAAATTTCGAGAGTCTCCTGGTGTACAGCTTGCAAAAGAGGTATTTGGGAACTTAGGGTCTTAAATCCTTCCTAGGAAGCATGCCTTTGTTCTGAGATAGTTGGGACTGGAATGACTGTCTGCAATGATGATAGTTGAGGTCCATCAGCAATGTCTGGATCCGCTATGGACCGCTATGTACCGCTACGTACCGGCTGTAGCGCCTGTAGCGCCTGTAGTGAGGGTCCCGTGTCTGTAGCGCTACGTAGCTGGGGCCGTAACTACATAGTTACGCACCCCTGTTACATAGTCCTCTGTAGCAGTCTGTAGTTGACCTGTAGCAGACCCAAAAAAAAAGAAAAAAGCAATTATCCTCAATCCGATTTCACCCCACAAAACACGATAAAGGACATTGTCAAAAAATAATAGCATTGGTTGTACACAATACACGCCGGCATCTACCTACACCAACGACCGCCCACGGCTCACCCAGTGCCACCCATACTCCTGTTACTCTCTGTTTTGACCACTCTGCACGCCGATCTCCCACATGCTCTCTATCACGGCATGGAGCTCCTACGAAGTGCAGCAAGCCTAGCGAGGCGTGAGGCTGTCGTCTGCACATGTATGCGCATGATGGTTGTGTGGCAGATCCCATTGCAGGGACCAAGGTTGACATGCGGGAAGGGACAGGAGGGGCGCATGCAGCCGGCACCTGAAGTGCAGTGTGGATCAGTGTAGACAAGACTAGACGAAGATGAGAACATACCAGCAAGGAAGTGCGTGCACAGGGGTGTCCGCTCGGGCATTGGTTCACGGGTCCGTGCACTCGTCAACGGCCACGGGAGGACTCGGGTTCGTAGGTGCGCTGTGGCAGGAAGTGTGTTGAGCGAGCAGGCAGGTGCGAGCGGGGTGCAGCAGTGGCTGAGGCAGAAGCAGGCTTGGATTTGGGGACGGCGGGTTTTGGGACTGTCATAGCATCAATCAATTGATACAGTAGCAACAATAGAAGACTCACGGTCTTGGCAGACGAGCGACCGAGTGGAGGACTCAGACGCGACACTGTTGAGAACGACTTCTTTCACTCGCCAATCGACGAATCTGTTGCTGTCGCTGCCAACAAGGACATCCAGCTTCCTCATGACTCTCAATTCAGCCATGAAAACCCCAGACCCCTCCCAGAGCCAAAAAAAGATATAATTAAATAGGGCACTCACCCTCTGCCCCCGAAAACTTCTTCAAGATGAAGACATAGAATGCTGCGCCATGGATTGACTGGCGGTGTCGTACATTGTTGCTAGAATGGAGGGGGGCATCAGCCAGGTGTGAAAGAGGTATGGACGAGGGAGAGAGGCATATGAGAGAGAGATGACTTGGGGCTTGTGAGATAGTGGTGGTGGTAGAGAAGGAAGAAGCGAAGTCCAAACGAACCATGGATAAATATTTGGACACGTGCAGACACGTGCATTGAGATGCCGTGCGTTCTGTCCAAAATGTACATGCTCACAGACTCTCCAAAAGGCAACTCATCTTTCACTTCCTGCTCGGCCTCGTGACCCGTCGTGCCCAGTGTCGGCCACAGTCCAGCCCACGTCACCTCCATCTGCCCACCACCAGCCACCAAACCACTGCGCATCCCACTGGGTCGTCTCGACCGAGCAGCAGCCAGTCACCCCCGCCTACACAAAGGTCTACACCCACCCAGCCACCGTCATGTATGCTGCCACCCACCCGCTGCACACGTCTAATTCCGACGTTCGTGCAATCCTGTTGTGTTTTGGGATTGCCACACCGTCGAGTTGTCCACAGCCCACGCCAACATTCACTGAACTCCCTTTGCTGCCTACGCTTGATTCATGGATCGGGACGCTTCTCCCCCCCCCCCCTGGCTGGAAATGCGCTTGCAGCCAGCTGGGTGCACATAGTTCTTCTGGCATCGGATGAAGGAAGACGAGGTATCATGGCTTGGACTTGGGCCCTGCAAGGCGAGGCATATCATCAACATTGGCTACACAACTGCCTCTTACGCGATAGGAGTCTTTTCTCCGCCCTATCCGTGCGCCGCCAATGCACAGGCAAAGGCGTTGCAAAGGGGGGGATCGTGTTCGTCCACGTCTTTATGTGCGTCGCGATGGGGTGTGCGATGAGCGGTGTGGGTCGCGTACATCGTGGGCAGCGCCAGCGATTTTGGCTGCATGTGGGGTGTGGCTTTGTTGGATCGCTGCATGACGGCTCGGCGTTGGGGCTCAGGGTCTGCCGTGGGCAACCCTCGTCTTCCTTGTGCACTGCATGGGGTCCGCGTCGCTTGCGCTTGATGAAGCACGAGGACGATGCACACGTGGTGGTGCAAAAGTTGCCAATGCCGCGGGACAACGGATGTATGATCACGGACGGGAACTCGGTACCTCTACATCATATCTTTTTATTTTATTACCTCCTTTGCTATGTATTTATCGTATTGTGCATGAGTGTGGTATTGATCAGTAGCTCAGAGTTGAAGGAGAGAAAACAAGCTGAGTATAGATACATATCTAAGTCGAGTCAAAGCACCTGTCCCAGACAGAGTTGAATGAGCCAAATTGGACACCCTTGTTAGAAGTGTGACTTACCTGCAAAAGCATACGCGCGTAATTTTGAGCAGATGGCTCGAAGCTAGAGAATTTTCATAGTATGAAATTTCTCATAGTTCATGGCACTACGTACGGGGTGCCTTCGCTACGTACTACAGAAACACGGCTCTGCTACAGAGCGCTACGTGACGGTACGTGATCCGGCCGTTGCTACAACAACTACAGATCTGCTACAGCAAAAATCACGCATTGCTGATGTCCCAATGCTTAAGTGGCCAAGTACCTGGTCTCAAATAGTAGCCCCGCGGCCTCGGAGCTGTGGCTACCTCACAGCTATATTAAGCTAGTCGGCCTTCGGCTAGCTTCGGCTAGTCTGCGGCTAAGTGCCAATTTTCAGTAAGGCTCCAATGGTTTTGGTTCATAAACAGTTTTAAACCAATAAAAGGGTTTTTATTTTCATTTAGTTTACGGGGGGTCGTCAACCATAAACAGATGAAAACTAAATAGTTTAAACCTTTTCAGGGCTCAAGATGATTTGTGGCCTACAGCACCTGTAATCTGCGTACACAGTGTGAGGACTTGTCTGCCGAGCTTCATCCGTGATGTTCAGCCATGATGACGGGCTCTGATTGGAGGTCGGCAACGTCGGCAACTGCCGGAAATCGGCGATATTGCCGGATTGGGAAATGCTCTGACCTCTATGTGCTCTTTTTGTTCAATACACTGTCCTGATGCCTCAAAATGCTGTTAAATGATGTTAAACCAATACCTGACCTCAAAACAGCTTTCCGGAGTCCTGGATCTTGTGCTTTACTTTTTTATACCAAATATTACGGTTTATAAACGGTTTAAACAGTTTATAAACCTTTTTCTTAGGGTTTTGGTTTAGTTTGAGGCTAACCGTAAACCTAAACTAAACAGTTGGAGCCTTAATTTTCAGTGGCGAGCACTGATGGCACCTCGGCTAGCGAGACGAGGCGGCTAACTGCGGCGATGCCGTCCCTGGGCTAGTTTGCCCTTGCATGCAGTGAATGGCGGTGACATGATTTTAATTTCTAATTTTGGACACTGAATTGTGACGGGGCTCAAACTTCAGAGATCCAACGTCCAATAGGTTTCATCTTTGTTGGTTGAATTAACTGCAATCCCAGCGTCGGGCCCGAAATTTGGCCTCGCTAGCAGTACCTACACTATGTACCCTCACCAACCCTCACTGATTGTCTCCGTACTTTGTGATTAATATACTCATCTCAATCTCACGCTGTTGCGCTTTTCTCTGCTTACTTGCGGTCAATTTGATGGTTATTTTACACTATGAACGTGCCAGGTTTATTGCAGAAATTTGAGAACAAAAGTTTTGCGGGCGACTCTATCTTGCAGGCGACGCGCCTGTGTCTTGCGGGTGACATCTATAGATACCTTGCGGGATGCCACGATTCCCCGCAGGTTAAGCGCCGTAATTGTCCTCATCTCTTCTCGGGGAAGGTATCTAATCACGTATCTTTGAGGTGGTAAGTCCGAAATCACCACTTTATCTTGCGGCCGACTAAATGTACAGTGCACTTGTCACTTAGACCGCCATAATTCACAAGCTTTGGTCTGCACGCCAGTCCGACCCCGCTTGCAAACAATTAAATTCAATTAGTTCAGAAGGGCCTCTCGCGTCGGTTCCGCAATAGCAGTGAAAATAGGGGACCCAACTCGACTAGGGACATAGTTTTGCCCAGCCGCCGACAACCATTGGAGATGCATTGGAATCTGAAATGGAAGGGTGTCACGCACTGAATCGAGCCGAGCTTCGCTGTCTCCTTTGCCTTCAGATATTTCACCAACAACATAATAATCCGCTTCAGTAAGGTACGGACCCGAGTCAATAACCATTGTCACCGGTAATACGACACTACGGCCTGTGACCGATATAGGGCCAATACCGCCCCAGAATGCACCAGCCGCACATGTGAAGCATCCCCTATCCCGGGAAGGTCTCGCCCATGTGCAACTTCCGTCTCATCCCGCCCATAGACGACGACCGGGAGCCCATCAAAAACAAAGAAATTGTACCTCGATCGGGCGGTGAACGGGAGATCCTTCCCGTGGTGCACGACGGATTTGAGGAGGATGTGCGGCGACGGAAACGAAAGAATGAAGTGGACCCGAGTCACAACTTTTGAGGAGGGAGAACTAATAGTCGGCCTAGACATGAGGCGGCTGCGCAGGCGTTCTAGGAGGGAGGGGGGTTGTGGAGGAGGCGACGCATGCTGATGCCCGTAAGTGACGAGCTCAACGACACAGTCGTAAGCTGCATCATGGACCGGGCTTGTGACAACAGATAGGCTGACGTTGTGCGAGCGCCCGTGAATCAGGTTACTCGCGGGAATGTTGCAGCTGACGAACGGGATACCCTCGAGGTTGGCCGTCTCGATGTCAGTTTCGAGGTCCAAACGGTTCATGGGACGCCACAGGCGGCTGAGGGATGAGATAGAGTATAGACGCAGGTGGTCGGGCATGCCACGGGCAGATCCAGGGTATACAAGGAGGATATGATCGGGCAGCAGAGAAAAATTCGGCTATGATACATTTAAAGGGTTAGAAGATTGACGGCGACCACCACAGCACTCATACCTCTTGACGCATAAGGTCGAAAACAATCACGTCTGCAGTCCGCCAATTGACAAGGACAACAAACGACGTGAGATTAAACCAGTCGACGGCAGCCCGAAAAGCTAGAAACTCTCCAGACATCTGCATATCCGACGGAAAGGCGGCGTCCGTGGGGAGGTGGAAGAGATCGTGTGAATCGCCTGTGGTCAGATTGACGCCTAGAACGAGAATTTTGTAGCTGGTTCCGTGGACGGCACTCCTGTTATTTAAGGGTCTGACAACGGTACACACGGAACTTCGTTCCAGAACTCACCTAGTTGAAACCACCAGGGATACTATCCCCTCCGATTCTCCGGCGCGAAAATCGAACTTTGCTTCCCTGGCCTGTAGGCCAGGACGTTCCCATGACCATACCTGCTGGCGAGCATGCACGTCCCAGCATTGGAAGGCTCTGCCCATGGTACCAGCGAAAGAAAAGATGATATGTGTTCCGCCTGGGAGGAGTTCAGCATGCCGGTATTGGCATTGCAATGAGATGATGGTTTGACGAGAAAGAGTTGGAGGGTCTGGAGAGGTGTACTTGGTCCATTTACGGCTCGTCGAACCTCGTCGACAAGCGCGTCCTTTGACAATGTTTCCAGGACCTCGTCCGGCGGCGCGTCGATCAAGCGACGTAGAGACAGACCACGGACAACGGAGATCCAAAGATGTTTTGTGGATGAAATTTCATGGAAATACTTGTTTACCTAAGAAGTCAGCAGCATGTAGGTAAGGATACCTCAATTTACGAGCAGGAGTCGGAGTCCCGGACGTACTTGGCTCAGTGATAAAATTGTATAGACGTCAGTTAGAGCGAAGATGTGCGACAGAACATCGGCATCCAGGCGGTTGAAGAGCATTTGCGCAGGAAGTGATAGAGGCAACGGCTGCGGCTGATTAGAGGCGTTGAGTGCTTCGGACAAAGTGGGTCCAGGGCTTGTCCAGGGCTGTGAAAAGGTACGTAAGAAATCGATCACTTGGGAACCAAACACTGGCAGCTCGAGCCAAATACTTATGTCTGTCACGGGTCACGGACCCCTTTCTCGATGTCGAAATAAGGGAGATATCGACTGGGCGCCCTGGATAGGGAGGGTGAGTGATGGATATTCATGTCTGAATAGTCGGCGGTCTTCGACCGCCTCGGAGAGGATGTGAGGGAATGTGATGATGACGGGATGGGGGAAATAAATATGAATACAGAGCTGGGGTGTGCGGGGGGGAATGGCCGCTCCGCGGCCGATTCGCTGAGCCGGTGACGCGCCGAGGGGGCGGGCTCGCGAATCGGGAAAGATGAACGCGGAGGCCAAACCCCGTACGCAGTGGATGTCCGGGTCATGAGGAGGAACTGACCGGAACAGCCAAGCGTGAGCAGCAGGGATGGGTGGGTGGGGCTCGAAAGAAATGGTGGTGAGAGTCTGGAGGGCCAGGGAAGACTATCCACGAAGACGCGATGGACGCGTCGAGGAAGAGGCAGATAAACAATAAACATAAACAGATTGGATATCTATCCGTGATTGCCCTTATCTCATCTCGCCTTATCTCCCACTAAGTCGACTCGTGCCTCCTCAGCCTTAGCTCCCAATAAGGGAGATATCGACTGGGCGCCCTGGATAGGGAGGGTGAGTGATGGATATTCATGTCTGAATAGTCGGCGGTCTTCGACCGCCTCGGAGAGGATGTGAGGGAATGTGATGATGACGGGATGGGGAAATAAATATGAATACAGAGCTGGGGTGTGCAGGGGGGAATGGCCGCTCCGCGGCCGATTCGCTGAGCCGGTGACGCGCCGAGGGGGCGGGCTCGCGAATCGGGAAAGATGAACGCGGAGGCCAAACCCCGTACGCAGTGGATGTCCGGGTCATGAGGAGGAACTGACCGGAACAGCCCACACGGAGCAGAGCTCCAAGAGCAAAGCTCGCGTGAGGGGCAGTGACTCAAGAGGCCCAGAACACCCCAGCAGAGCAATGCGAAGTGTTGATATAGAGAAACTAAAAGAAATTAATGATACATGCAATGCCTAACCATCGTGATCAAAATTGAGTGACGAGGAATCGTGCGGATGTCCGTGTGTCGAAGCAAACTGCCTAATCTTAGAGTCCCATGCAGCTGTGATACGTGCCGGCAGGATCTGCTCCAACCTGCGCCAATAAATAAGGAAGCATAAAGATGTCCATCCGCCCAGCTTCATGATGACTTCGGGTTCGACGCCGGCGAGGAGCAGCTCTACGGATCCACCAATACGATAGCTGTGTCCAAACACGGTCTCCAGGCCAGCGGTGTTGAAGATCGCCGCGGTAGTGCGTAAGAAGTGGTCCTTCGTCAAAGGACGCCACGTCCCGTGCTCTCGAAACGCGAAGAGGGGGGTGATCGGTGGAGGGGAGTCGTTGACCTTGAGGTGATTCTTGAAAGCCCATACTGGACACAAGTCTGCATCCTCGCCGATGATCTGAGTCAGGATGCATTCAGCGCCGAGGATCGTTGTCGTCTTCGTCCACACGATATGGAAGTCGATGACCTCGCGCCTGTTAACGACTCCGAAGGAGGTGCGTGTGTCGCGGCAGGTGTCGTGTTCACGGGAGAACTTGTTGGCACTCTTGAGTAGTGTCTCGCCCTTGCGACGACAACCCCAGAAACTGGCCAAGGTGTCTGCCCATACAGCCGCGCCGAATCCGGAGGCAAGATCTAGGGCAGCGCGTAGAGCCCGCAGGTGCGTCTTGGTGATGGGCCCGCGTGGGGGGCGCTTGAACGGAACGCCCGCGCGGTCTCCGGCCTTCTTGAGTGAGGGGAGCCATCCTTCGTCACCATGCCAATCAGCGTCGTTAAAAAGGTGCCAGAGCCGGAGGCCGTTCAGCCAGTTCCGAATACATTTGCCCGAGCATGTGCCGAGGGCCTCTGCGACGAAAGCGGCGAGGAGGAGTCGGTCCGCCGGCATGCGAGCGCTCTCTCCAATGCCGTTGCGATTGCAGAACTGTTGATATCGCAAAAGGCCTGCACCGTATGACTCACGCGTCGCCTCGGTGGTGGCTCGGAGTAGTCCTTCATAGATGCGTGCTTGGAGATCGACGCCGATGTTCACACGGAGGAGGCGGTCGTGGACGGCGGAGGAATGTGGCGATGTCCACAGGAGAACGCGACGATCTGCGGGTACATGCGGGCGGTAAATGCTTGGGGGCAGCTCGTTTCCTGCTCGCGGCTTGCGCGCTCGCTTGGGCGGGGAGTGAGTACTCGGCCGTGAGGCGGGGATTAGGGCAGATGTCGGCCGGGTTGAGGGACAAGGGACTGCAGGATGTCAGAGGATGTCTGTGTGTGTTATCCAGGCACGCACGGGAATGTGGATGCCTGATGTGAGCTTGCAGTTGGAGTGTGCGATGATGAGGTGAGTCTGTGGGACAATATAAGGGAAAAGGAACTGATGTTGAGGATGTGGTGTATACGTACGATGTAGGATGCAACAGCGCGCACGCGTGGTGCGCCGGTACGAGAGACCGAGAGGATAGAGAGAAAATGCTTCTTGGATTGAGCACGATACATAAGCCGGAGTGCGCGGACTCACCGTTTTTGATTCTGAGTGGACGGTTGCAGGGTATCAATTCTGGAGGTATGTGAATTCAGGTCCGGTGCCGGCGCGTTGCGCCCGGACTCAAGCGATAAAGTCGATAAGTGGGGAGGTTGATCCGCCGGCTGATGAGAGGACGATGGCGAGAGCTCGTTGCGATCAATGAAGTCTAATTTAGCGAGAGAAAAGAGTCTGCGCGCGTCAGGCGTGTTGCGACGCATTCGGGATGAAACTCACCTAGGCGATATGGATGCGGATTTTGATGTCATGCTGGAAGAGGTTCGAGATTACCAATCTCCCGCGACGAAAAGCTCGGCGAGGTCGTCGGGGAGGTCGAATTTCCGACGGAGGCGGTTCGGGAGAGGAAGAGAGGGGAGACCACGAGAGGGACGATCGGCCTTGTTGAGGTGCGTGTCGACGTATGTCAACTTCGGCACGATCATGTGATCGGCGGCCAATGCGAGAGCCCGGCGTGCGCAAAGATTGAGATGGATGTTCGGGCTGCGTCCCTTGGACAAGGCGCCGATCGCGGCCTTGTTGTCCGAGTGAACGAGGAGGTGGATGTCCCGATGGCCCAATTGGACCAGGAAATGGTACAGTAGCTCGATCGCGATTGCCTCGAGCCAACAGATGTCGCGTCCGGGTTGCTTCCAGCCGTTGACGAGTTTGAACGAGTACCAGGCTCGACCAATGATTATGCCGATGCCCCAGGAAGTCGAAGCGTCAACGTAGATGCCCTGGTCGCGCAGTGGGCCGATGCGGTGGAGTTGTCGATATGCTGATGCGTCCTCCAACCGATAGCGCCACCAGCCCAGCGTGTCGACGGCAGCTTGCGAGAGGAAGCGGTGAGCGTGGACATTGCCGTGGTAGGGTGCCATGGCGTTGGAGAAAATGGCCAGGCGCGACGTTCCGTCCCGGTGCACGAAGGCCACATGGCAGAGTGTGCCGTGTATCTCCTGCAAGTCGTCTAGTGAGAATCGCTGCGATCGCTTCGCGTTCTTGATCATGTCCGTGACCCGCGCGAGGTATTTGAGGCGTTTCGGTTCGGTCAGCGAGACGCGCCGGCGTTCCAGATCCCAGTGCAGACCTAAGAAGACCATGGAGTCTTCGTACTTCTTGCCGGACTTCGTGGGGTGCCAGGGGGTGTTGAGCGGCGCGATGAGCGCGAAAGCAGCGTCGCGATCCAGCTGGTATCGGAAAAGGCCGTCAGCGAATGGGCCGTTCTCGTTGGGGAATCGCAAGTTGGCCAGGTCGTCCTCATATCCCAGCGTGTCAGCGTCGTTGCCCGTTTCGGCTCTCCAGATGTCGATTAGGGCTCGACATATTTGACCTGCGTTGCTGCTGGCCGAGGCGGCGCCGAAAGGGTGGCAGTGGTCGAGGTAGAAACCGCCGTCGAAAGATACGACGAGGAAAGGCTTGTGGTCGGGAAGGACGGGGCAGGTCCGGTGAAAAGATTTTATATCGAACGCGCAGGCTTGCGTGCCTCGCGGAGATGTGGCGATCTGTACGCAGGGTTAATTTTACTCCGATGTGATGCCCCGGTAACGATATGGATGAAATGCGATATGGATGCCCGGATTGGATGCCAGGATGCCAGATGCCATAGGATGCCATGGATGCCAGGATGCCCGGATGCCGTATATACGTAGTATCCGAGGATGAGGATGGATAGTGTATGAAAGAGAAAAGGAATTGGGAAGAACGGGAAAGGGGAAAAGCTGGAGGGGACGTCTAGGGAGTGATAAAGGGCATGGGACTCACCCGAGATGCTACGTCTAGAGCGAAGTCGAATTTTGTGGGAAAATCCGCCTTGTCGATGAAGGAGTTTACGGCCGGAAAGCCAGACGCCTTATCTCCTTTCGACAGGTGCCTACACACGCGTTTCTTGTGTTCCTCGCCCGGCCCCTGCTCCTGCAAAGCCACGATCATAGGTGAGCAGTAGAACGGGCCCCGGCATATCTCTTCCATCTCCGATTGAGAGAAAGGGCCCGACATGCGCCCCCTCTTCAGTTCCTCCGCCAGATACTCCTCAACAACTACCTCGTGCTCTCCGACCGATGCGTGATTGGGTAAGATGACGGTCCGTTCTAGTTTCGGCATGCGACCGAGTGGAAAACCTTCGCTCAGATTCTTTACGAGGTGTGGATAATGTTGAGTCAAATTATGTCTGTGTAATAGTCGTTCGAAAGCGGAGGCGTCGTAAGGGTGAATGAGGCGATTGTATAACTCGTCATAAATAGGATTAGGAGTGTCGGGCGGAGGGCGACGATGCACGGAGGGTCGGATGTCTGGATAGGTGAGTCTGCTGCCGCCTAGTGTTTGTGTTCCAAGAAATGGGTCTGCCGAGAGGGGATCAGGGACGAAGGGCACCGTCGCGGAATCGTCCACATCTAAAGTTAGCTGACACGGCCGGGTGATCACCGCCGCAGAGGCTACAGATATGGAGCCGTTCGGCGGGGTGACGCGATCCATCGCAGCTGCGGCCATTACTATTGCAGTTGTAGCCGATACATATGTATCTGCAGTCGGGACCTTTGAACGGTTTAGCAGTTCGCAGCGCGGTTCCTTCGTATACGGAGAAACAGGGTTGCCGGTCCTGGAAGTTGACCTGGGTGGGCGAGTGCTCCTTGATGGGGTGCGCCCCTGCGCAGACGAGGCATATGATCGGTCGTCGCTCCCGCGGGAGATCGCGTCTCTCTTGCTCTCGAAAGGAATCGCGTCCTTGCTCCCGATGCTCGTCGCGTCCCTGCTCCCGAAAAGAAGGTCCCTGGTCGCGGTGCGAGTCGCGTCCCGACCAGCCGTTATCCCAACTGCGCAGAGGCTCGCGATAGTGGCGGTAGTCGTCCTCGCGCGGTGGGAGGCGTTGCTGCTTCGGAGCTGGCGGCGGCTGAGTCGACGAGGCCGAGGGCAAGTGTCCTAGGTCAGCAATACGCGTCGCGGGAGGCGGGTGAAAAGCGCCTCTCTGTATGCGTAGGACGGCCTTGTGTGCATTCAGGACACCTCCGATTTCTGAGCTCCAGTGGGGTTCGGAGTACGCCAAGTTGTTGTTCAAAATCTTGTTACGCAAGGCCTTTTCGACGGGATACCAGACGGCGAACGATGGCTCGAAGTCGTCCAGGGCTTTGATGAAAGCGAAGTGTTTTGACATTTCTTCTGCGTAGCTGTTGGGGTTCGTGACGTCCGGCGCCGCGCACAAAGTCTTGAGTGCTACGATGAAATTTTCCGAGGCGTTGATCCAGGTGAGGATGGTGGAACCGTCTGTCGAGTCGTCGGAGCCCCAGAGGCCCTTTAGTTTTACGCAGTCGAGTAGTGCTTTATCGGGCGCGTCGATGATTCCGTTGTTCTTTTTGGTCGGGATGTCGCCGGGGTTCTCCAGGGCGAAGCGTAGACGTTGGTCGGTAAACCAGAAGAGCGACGGGTGCATCTTAAATTTTATGGCTGTTAGAAACGAATCGGGGACGGTGACGGGGGGGCGAGTGAGAGGGTTGATTTGCGTAACGTTGCGCATGACCATGCTGCCTTGCAGCATTGCCCCCTTCTCCTTCGCTGCCTTCTCCTCGTCCTTCCTCTTCTGTGCCAATTCTTTACGTTTGTCCAATATCCCTTCCATCAGCGACGGCGGTATCGGTTGTACGACGTATTGGCAATATTCGGGTTCCTCCACCATCTTGTTAAATTCCTCCTCGGTGTACGCGTAGTAGGCCTTCAGCTTTGCTCCGACGTCCTGTGTATCTGGCGGCGTCGTGCCGGCTTGTAGCTCCCTCTCGTACGCCCTCGTCTTTTGTATGCTGGTTCGGTTATGTTTTTCCGCGACGTCGTTGTACTGGTTCCGTTCCTGCACCGACATGTCGTCGGGGGGGGCGATGTCGACTGGCTGCTTGCGCCATAGTGCGAAGTTGAAAGACGCGTCAAGCGGCAGGTCGGGTCCTGCGACCGATTTCGGGGGAGTCATAATGCCTAGGAAACTCGAAAGAAATGGTGGTGAGAGTCTGGAGGGCCAGGAAAGACTATCCACGAAGACGCGATGGACGCGTCGAGGAAGAGGCAGATAAACAATAAACATAAACAGATTGGATATCTATCCGTGATTGCCCTTATCTCATCTCGCCTTATCTCCCACTAAGTCGACTCGTGCCTCCTCAGCCTTAGCTCCCAATTTGGTTGGGGTCATAAGTCACGGGGGCCTCCGTTGAACCTCCCAAGCGGACTGTCGACACAGCCTAAAAGTACCCGGGAGACGCAAAAAAAGACAATTTTCGTTCCGAATTTCGAAAATTTTGCTGTGTCACGCCAAATTTTGGCGGCTGTCGAAATATCGAATAGGTAAAATGGGTCACGCATCGCTAAAGCCCAGTACATTCCAACTGGCGGTGAAATCGAGCGGATCCGCACTCACCTTGAACCCCACTAGTTGGAGCTGGAGTGTGCGTGAGCCAAGGAGTCAAGGACTAAGGTCGGTGTGGCCTGAGTCGAAGCCCGTGGCAGTGTGAGGCAGCGAGGTGGATCGACAGATTCACGGTTGCTTCGGTTGCTCGCAACCGGCAAATTACATTGTTCTGCGCGGCGAGGAACAGCGGGTTCTCTCCTGTTCTCAGTGCTCGTCGACTCTCGTTAAGGTCAATGAGTGGATCGATCTGATGGTTGCGGGGCAATTTATAAAAGAGCCGATGAGCAGAAACGAATCGAGTGGAAAAGATCCTAGGTATTCATCCAAGCCATCTGCGGGACACCTCAACTGTTATTTAATCGCGTTCGGCGTGCCGTCCTTCAGGTCCAGTAGAAAGCGAGCGAATTCCGAAAACATATCAGAAAATTCATCAACAGGAATGAATATGTATCGGAAATTCGAACAGTTTCCCTAATCCTAAAAGTCCCAAAAGCGAATTCGCAGATGTCATTCCGCCATGGCCACACAAATGATTTAGGAGTTCGACCAATGGAGCCAGTCGTTGAAGTTGCTGTATGGGATGCTGTCGCCAGTAGCTGTCCACGCGAGAATGGGCTTCCACCAGTTAGTGATTACGTCGTTGACGGAGCTGCGCGCCCAGAGGAAGGAAAAAGCCACATTCTCAGCAAATGCAGGGTACCTGTCCAATGAGTGGATAATCTCACCTCGGCCATTGTGTGACATTCGCAGCGGACATGGCGCCGTAGATAAAGTCGATGTAGTTCTGTTGTGTGATGGGGCACCCAGCGGAGGCGCACGAGCCAACGATGTTAGTGTATATCTGTTGTAGAATGACATGTGAGCAACCGCATTGAAAATGGGGCCGGATATGGATATGCTCACGGCAAAGGAGAGGTTGGGGATGGCCGAGGCGGTCAGGACGTTGGGGTTCTGGCACTGATTCAACGTGATGACGCTCAACGTCTGAGGAGGGAAGTGAGTTCGGCGGTGGGGCATGAACATATTCGACGCACTCCCTGGCATGTGGCGGCAGCGACGCAAGCCTGATGGCTCCAGATGCTGGTGCCGTTCTCTTTGAGACAGGCGAATGTCTACAATAAAAGAATGAGCGACAACTGGATGTGAGAAGCGGGGTACGCACGACGTCCCCACAACCTGGGCTGTAGGATAAGGTGTTATCGTGGATACCTGACGAGATACACGTCACCACAAATGTTTCTTTAGCATCTGTCCAGAGAAACCATACCGATATACTTCTCATATCCGACACAAGTCTGGGGGTCGACTGCTACGCGCGGCTCGTGGACAGCGAGGACCGAAGCCGCGGCCAGGTGGGCAAGCGCTGCAATTGAGGTCCAAATCAATAGCATTGTGAAATGCAAGGACGGTGGCGAAGCAAAAGAAAGTGGGTAGACTTGCCGGCGAGACGCAACAGAGAGGCGGTGGAGATTGTCGTGGGGATCGAAGCATCTTATGTAGCTTTCTGCGCCGGGCCAGCCCGCGCCAACACGAGGTAAGTAGTTGATGTGTGAACGCGTTTCAGATTTGAATAGAACCCGTCGTAGAAACGGATGTTACGGGTCGCCGCGCCTACTCAAGAACGAGAGCAGAACACCACGACGCGTCTGGCAAGATTTGAGAGCAGCGAGTTTTCTGGGAGAGCTCTCTGGCAGTTCAATTGGTGCTTGAGCGTGCTTGAGTCAAGGCCCGTGAGGCCTGATGTGGCAGAAGCAAGGAAGAAATGATGGATCTTGGATGGATCAACAGATCAACGGCTGCCGAGAGCTGCCGAGCAAGCGAAGCGGCCGATCTCAGCAAATTGCGGTTGTTCTGAACAATGTCTACGCGGCGAGGAAAGCAGTAATATACGCGACGGTAGAACGGCACTGGTCGGTATTGTTCGGCATCGGCAACCAATTGTCGCCAGCACAACCTCCACCGGATTCCACCAGAATTCACTAAACTCCAATGGCAATCCGTGGGACGCTGAATACCGCTGAACTCTACTGGAACCCACTGGGTTGTAATGGGAGAGTTGCAGTCGTCGTGGGCGAGTTGAAGGAGGTGGCGGATGGAGAACCAAGTAAGAAATGATGGATGGATCCGACACTCCCACGAAGGACTCGAGGAGCCGCAGTGGATTTCGGAATGGACTGGCAGTGGAAGGAAAGTTATAAAAATAGAAATTGTTTCACCATTTTCCGGTGGCTATTTTGTCAGCGCGGATATGAATAGTACTTGTTCGTCATTGAACATCGATTGGCGACCCGTCGGGTGGGCTGGGGAGGCCGTGGTGAGGAAATCCCGTGTTTGTTCGAGGCTTGAATTGACCGTAAAACATCTTAAGACTTGATTAACCATTGATGTGCTGATGGAAAATCAGGGAAAATCTCTTCGGGATTTCTGGGTCCTTGACAAGTGGCTCAAGCGTCATCCTTCTCCATTACTTAGTTTGTGCTGCCTTGGGGCTTGCTTGGTGTTTTTGAGATTACGCTGGGCACGCATTTCCAGACAGAAATATGGACATGAACAGAGAGACGAAGTAAGGACACACTCGGCACATTCGGCCGACGGAGCCGAACTCCGAAATCAGTGATCGGCCTCGGAAGGACTCGGAAAGTGACGCTTGCCATCTTCCTCCATATTCTCGCCTCGATCCTCAGCCTCGCTCAACTCCGCAGACGCCATAGATACAACGTCGGTGAACTCTATCTGCTAATCAGGGACTGGGTGCAAGCGCAACCTCGCCGAACTTTGCAGTGCTGATCACAAGCAGACTAGTATGCTTGCATGGCAACGCGCACGGGAAGAACCTTCGAACGGAACTGGTTTTCTCTCGCAATCTCCGCAAACTTGGCCCGACTCGGGCCCCGAGTACATCTGACTTGCGCCTGACCAACAAAACATCCCTCCGCGTTGATATCGCACGGCCAAGAATAACTCGTGGTTGTCATGCGCATATTGGTCTCATTTTCGTACCCAGTTTTCTCTCAATCGTTATTTCTTCGTCTTTTGCTTCATTCGGCATTAATTTTTTGCGTGCCATCATTGACTGAACCAACGTTAATACAGGAGCCAGCTGCCAAGGAGCATTACTTATACCATGTCATCATCAACAAGTTTGGCTCCCGTGCCCCGGTCAGCGGTTTGAGGGGCTATATTAACTTACAGGCAGACTAGCGGGCTTTTCGTCTCAGACCTAGCACCATGATCGGCTTCATCCTCCAGTTCTCAGTCGCTACTCTGCTGTCCTCTTGCACGGTTCTCGCCGTAACACCCATTGTGGCCTCGACAACAAACTACGGGTCCCTCGTCAATGCAGGACTAAATCGTGACTCGTGCAGCTCAAGCCTCTGGTCGAACAACGTGGTAAGCTAATTCCCTCCATGCTTCCCAAGAATTTGTAGGCATTCATGCTTGCTTGTATCGTCCTTGCATTCAGCTCTGGGTCTGCCGCGATACACAGCCAATTTCCAACGGGCAGCCGACATTTCCGATAGTTGCCAACACAGCATCCTTCTCCTCCTTTCCCAGCGACCCCAGCAACCCACAACCTCTCGTGCTGTCGTCCCCACAGGGATTTGGTACCCTCTTTTATCCGCTCGAGGCCGACGAATGCCCTCCGTTCGGCGTCTGCAGCGACGGTACGCGCTGGGTGGGCTGGCCCGATACAGGGCCGGTCGTCACCTTCCGCGGAGGTAATGGTTCGGCGAATGGATATGCTTTCATGACACGCACGCACCTCAGCGGTCTATCAGTGATAAACATCCCGAGTTACTCCCTTTACCACGTCATCTCCCAGAGCGCGGGGCCCATCCCCGCCACGAACCTTGAGATCAGCAATTTCTGGACGTCCACACAGATCGGGTACGGCTCCGCGGCGAGCGTTGTCAGCAACGGCTTCGTGAGTGTAGAACTGCAGATTGCAGTCGTGGACGGGTGAACCGGCCCTGCTGATCGTTTCTGTTTGACCAGGCATACTTGTACGGTGCCACACCGAATGGCAAGTTAGCCGTCGCGAGAGCAGCACAGACGGCCTTCCTCGGCGCGCTCGACGACAAGAGTCTCTATCAGTATTACGTGAACGGCGGTAGGTGCCTCAACGGCCGCGCACCTAACTACTCTCATATTCCACAGTATGGACGACCACCGTTCCTGCGTCCAATGACACAGGAATCCCACTCCCGAATACGACTTCTGCCCAGGGAACGATTTACTGGTCGCCAAAGTGGCAGGTCAGTTCTGAATCTCCTTCGCTCATTCTACAAATAACAATAGTAATCTTACTTTCGCTTGCAGTCGTACGTGTGGATCGGCGGGGACGGCTTCCCTGACGCAAACTTCTATATTTCAACAGCGCCGAACCCGGAGGGGCCCTGGACCGCGCCCACGGTACGATTTTTCTGTTCTTCTTCCCATCACTCCAATTATGAACCACCATACTCGCAACACAGTTATTCTTCACCGGCGTCCCCGGGGTGGGAAGTCTCCCCGCCTACTCGACCGTGGCGCACCCGAGTCTCACAGATGGCACGGGGAACTATATCTTCATCGTGAGCTCTCTCTCTGTCCCATGGAGCTCTTCTTATTCAATTTGAAATAATATGCCGGAGCAGACGTGGACGCGGACGATCCAAAACCCGACGGGTACTGGGACGGTGTATGAACAGCCACTCGTACGGGTGGATTGGGAGTGATATCATTCAAGTCACCAAGCGCAGAAGCAGATAGTGTGGAGTGTAGAAGACTGCCTGGATTCAGGTGCGCTACTTGGTTCTTACCGCGACCCTAAAATTGGGCGTTCCTTCTCGTAGCGCTGTATTCATTGGGTTCACTTATCTTTCTGAAATTCACGTTGCATTTTATCTGGGATTTTTAAGTCAATTCCCCATTGGTTGAGGATGCAAAGAATACGTTGTGGAAGAGTCGTTCTTGCACTTGCAGCTCTGCACAAGAAAAACTCACAATCTTCTGCAAAAACAAAAGTTTCCTTCTTTGGCTCCCTCTTGCCAGAAATCTGTTTCATAGAATAGAGAGCTTGCGCAGAGCCACTGGTAGCCACCAGTAGCCACCTGGTGGCTCATTGGGCATGCACAATTGGGTGGCTGCTAAACTTACATATCCTTTGCATACCTCTTAGTCTTATTGTATAGGGTCAACAGGTAGTCCTTTATGAACTTCCTGCTGCAAGTTTAGAGGGGCAGACAGAGGGACATAAAATACACAAATATCGTGATAGTTGACGCTATACTTGAGCCACCAGATAGCCACTGAATCAGGTGAGCCACTATGAAGGCAGGAGAGTGTCATATGAGCAAATATTGCAGCCTATGATATCATTACATGACCTACCAGATAGCCACCAAATAGGGTGAGTCACTGTGGAGCCACCCGATTGCGCATGCCTGGTGAGCCACTCGGTGGCTACTGGTGGCTCTTGCGCAAGCTCTCTAATGAAACATTATAACCGCGCCTCACTGAATATCAAGGAATTGGGCCGGTGCTTTCTCCGATCTGTCTGGTTGACAAGGATTATTAATTGGACCGATCCACAAAGAAATAGAAAGTCATTCAAACATATAATATGTAGCATAAGGGTAGGAAACTTGAAAAAACAATGGCAATTTCGTGAGTAAAGACGTGATCGCATATGTTTACGCCCCAATGAACCGAGAATTAAGATGATGTTCCGTGGTTTCCTCATGCTGTTGTTTCAGCTGACTCAGCCGGTCGTCGATTCGAGATACATTTTTTGCCTGCAGTGATCGTTCAAAAAGCGGCCGGGCATCAGTCCAGAGTTGAGATGCTTTGGCAAGTTGACCGTATTTTTCTGCTATATCGCCAAGGCTGAGCATGCATTCAGCCTTGCCCCGATGGATATCCATGTACGTGAACCCAGTTAGAGCCACCGTTAAAAGGCTCTTTGCCGTCAACTCATCTCCTTCGGCAAGATATAATTTGCCAAGAAACTGAAATGCTCTGCAAAGCTCCACCCCTAGCATGATGCCTACTGGCATGCACAATATATATCACTGCCCATACAGCTGTTTCCCAGTGGTACATTCTGCCCCAGTTCTCAATATCTGCAACACTTTCCAAGCAAAGGGTGGAAATCTGATCAACCTCCATCAAGGGTTGCCGCACATATTTTTGGAAAATCGGCCGTGCTGTTATTGTATCACCTTGCTTGAGCTTAAGCCTAGCCAATATTATTTCACAGAAGATTTCCCCTGTAGTATAACTGGATTTCCTGAACAGTACTCTCGCGTCATGCAATCTGTGGGCCACATCATGTTCATTTCCATCTATGGCCACATCAAGTTCCGCAATGTTCAGAAATGCAAAGGCAGAGTTGATTGGATCTTGTTCCGGGGAGATTGTTTGAGCAATGCGGGATTGTATTTGCCTGGCCTCGGCATATTCCGACTTGAGCAGGTGAAGCTCTGCCTCGTCACTCAGGATCCTATTATCCAAGTCACCTCCCGACATACCACAAAGTCTAACAAGGTCTCTTGCTCTGCGAAGAAGGAAGACGCTGTGTCCGAAGTTTCCAAGCCGCTGGCAACAGCAGGCCTCAGTCCAGAGTGCATCTGCTTCTCGGTATAAGTTCGCAGACAGCCTTGCAAGTCTCTGTGCCTCAATTGCCAGAGTCTGCGCAGTGAGGTATTCTCCAATTCTGAGCTTGGTATTTGCAAGATGTCTTAATATTTGTGATTCCTCTTGGGTGGCTCCGCATGACCTTGCCAATGAAAGGGCCCGCTGCACGAAACGCTGGACATCGCCATATTTGCTCTTCACGTCATTTGATTGTGCCAAAGCCCGATAAAACCTCGCTGTGCAGCAGTCAGTTGTCAGAACACAAAGATAACAGGAAGTAACTCGAAGCACACTCTAGGAGTGAATTATTGAAATAACAAAAATGAGATGTTGCCTTGGAGAGGAACATATCGGGATCATCGATCCTTTTCCTCTGACTTGACATGAGCACTTCTGTGAGAAATTCGACTTCCAATTCATGATTAATGGGCCGAGGGAGAGCAACTGGGATGCAATCCATCAAGGAAAGCCAACCACGTCCTGTTGTCCGACTGAACAAGGATAGGGACAGAGTACATCCTATGACATCTGTAATATCTGCATTGTTGATATTTAATCCGCGCAAAAGGATCTGGTTGAGGTTCCCAAAATTTGAATTTATTTGACTGACGGTGATGGTCATCTCCTGTGACCCATGATATTTCTTATACCGATCCAAGATCCCATGATAGTACTGCTGGATAGGCCGAATGAGGGATGAAGATGGTGAATGGAAGTGTTGTATATGCTCCCGGATAGGTACCAGCAACTTCAATCGCTTGTTATCATCCTGATAGGCCAGAGAGGTCCCCAACAATACTGTCTTACATGCCAGAATACCTGGGATAGGGAGAGAGCTTTGCATGAGCTCAATACTTCCGAGTCCATCAGGAAGAATCGAGAGAACCCTCAACAAGTCCATGGCTCCAGGACACAATGTGAGTCGGGGGCTTGAAAGTGAAATCCCAATGGATGCATCGAGGTTTGACCTATGGCCATGGCCAATGGAAATCAAAGAGGTCTTCTCACTCTCCCAGCGGGCCAGAACACTGGAACAGCCTTCACGGTACACCAAATGTGCAATGAGATCTACAGCAAAGGGGCATATTGTGGGTGAGCTGGAGGACTTGGTCAAGATTCTCGGGGTCATCCAAATCTTCTGCAATATCGAAAACAATTTGGCGTGTCGCATCATCAGATAGTGGTTGCAATGGCGGCAGAAATGGGTGGGTCCAAGAAACTTTTGCAGGTCTTTCTGCACCTCGCATAGTAATCTAAAAGAACTGCATCTAGTCAACATGTTGATCAGTCAAAAAATCAACTCACCATCAATGCCAAGTGGGATATTTCAGTCAGCTGAGAGAGTAGCTCCTCAACACCCTTACGAGTGCCCAAAGGTTCCCATGTCGTCTCTAGGTTATCCAAGATCAGCAAACAGGATGAATGTGTACTGAAGTATTGCAGGATAGGCTGTGTGAGGTCCTTCCCCGGCTTCAGACCTATATGATCTGCAATAAGAGCAGAAATAGTAACAACCGTGGTGGCAGAATCACAAGGAACAAAGAAACAGTGCTTGTATTGGGCCACCACATCCGGTTCATGCAAAACCGCTCTTGCAAGGGTCGTTTTCCCCATGCCGCCTGCTCCTAAAATTGCAATCCGAGCAGCTTCTTTGGTGAGCATTCTAACAATGCTGTTTAGTTCTGTTCCACGACCGTGAAATATGTGTGGCTTGGATGGTAGCATGGAAAAGGACTTTGAGCTGAAGAACCCAACATCACTAGTCATTCCAAGAAGCAATATCTTTCATACCTCTGAAACCTATTTGTTGAAAGATACACCTGAACCAGGGCAATTAATTGCCATTCAAAGTTAAAGCTGAATGAACATACAGAGGATGCCCCATCTGCACTTGATCCATCATCTGAAAGACTTGAAATTATTTCAACCAGATCCTTGTGCACGTTTTCTGCTTTCATCTGCATTTCACTGAGATCCCTCAACACCCTAACCCCAGATTCAATCTATATCACATTAAGTCGTCATGAGGCCTTTTTTATGCCAACGCCTGCCTTGTACACGTCCATGGCATGCTCCAAACCAGCTCGGCAATTCTTAAGCAGGGTGTTCAGCTCACTCTGTCGGAAAAAGTGCCGGATCCTATTCCCATCCTGCTGTGCTTCAAGATATGTATGAATCTTATGAATAGTTCTGTGCCAAAATCGATATCATTTTCTGCATCCACATGACTGAGATGTACTTACTCGGTGAATTCTCCTATATGATCTAACATTAATAGCGGAAGGCTACCCGGGATATCAGGTTTGAGGTGTGCATCGATGATAGCGTAGAGCAATGTATGGGTGCCTTCCAAGAGTTGGATACATTCAACTTTGTTTTTCTTCACGCTCTGAGATACCATGTTAGGCGGATACTGTTAAACAGTCCATTTCTAACCTGCAGCCCAGCAATCAATGCCTGAGTTGTGTGAGAGATTGCTGGTAAGCACGAGGCCCCGAAGGCATCATGAAGTTCGTCTAGAAGTGTGGTTGCCAGCCTTAAACCAGTTATAATGTTGTCCGCCCGAGTTTCGGTACCTGTGGGCTGTTGAGACATCTTGGGAAGGGAGCACGCGGTATTAGCCCTCTTTATATAGCACGGGGGGAAGTTGGATTCCCAAAATTTCTAGTCATCAGCAGCCGAGCCGCATCGGCGATTTCAAGAACGTTTTTGACAAGATTATTATCCCCTGTTGGCAATTATCCGATGTCATACTTTTGGCCATAACTACTAGATCCGCTACCAATCGATTTAAGGAAAGCTCAATCAGAGGATTCAAGAATTAAATATGGACGTAAGCCGAGCCAAAAGATTAATGCGGCGCTTACCGTAATTCCAACTAATTAAAGGGCATAGCATTCCTAATTTCGGCCGGGTGTGGGATCGCCGAGGGCTTAATAATGACTAGGGTTATAGACCTGCTTCACAGCTGTAATTCAGCTCACCGTTAGCTGCAATGCACATAGTGCTAACCTGGACCTGCCAGCTATAGTGCAGCCTAAGTTTTCAAAATATGATATTAACATTAACAGTTCTATTAAGATTATGTGCCCAATTCGTTGGGGACTGTTTGGCCCTATCCCCTTCTACTATCTCCATTTTGTAGCTTCTGCCCTTCACTGGCCCGAGTTCTACAGCCTTTTGCTGTTCTTCTGCCCATCGAATTCTCATTCGCTATTCCATTCCGGATGCCAAAAGCTGTTGAGCCGTTCGATTCAATTCGGCTGAGGTGACGAATGCTCGCCGTGGTTCCTGTGATGAACTGCGAGCTGCGGAATCAGTCTGAATTGGACAGATCGTGCATAACAGATGCACCACGGGTTCAAATGCTGTTGAACACATCCAAATCTGGCACATTATTCCCACTGCGGCCACGTACCCCTTCGGCATGGCTTTTTGATATAAAGCAGACGCCATGAGTAGCTCTTCCTCCCCAGCTTCCCAGTCTTCCTTTTCCACTGGCGTCAAGTTAGGAATCTCACTTCAAGAATATTGGATCAAGCAGAGTTATCAACATTTCAATTCTACTGGCTCATGTTGCCGCTGCGTGTCCTAGTTTTTTTCAACCGCCTGCTCAACCCATGTCTGTCACGCCCAATTTCCTGGTACTGCTGGCTTGGTTGTCAATGTTATCGAACAAGCAAGTTCTATCAGTCAGGCCCCTTCAAGTGTACTGATCCCAAGAACCATATTCTTCGGTGGTCGAAGCAATTGGCCACATACGCTCGCTTTCCAGTATAAAACTGGTGGCTTCTGTTCAAGATGTTGGTCAATTTCACTTGGCTGCTCGCACCATCAACCCTTGATTGTTTATTTATGGATTTCTCCCTCTGGCGATGCTTTCACCGTAGTTGTTACACCACTGCTGGGCCGGCCTCCCTCTTTTTTGTCCTTTTTCATTATCAGTGCTGCTTGGATCTAGCACTTGCATTTAGGCTCAGTTCAATTTGTATTTACTTAGCACATTTATGTGAAGTAATCCAATTTGATTCATAACTAAAAAAACTTCGCCTCCCCTTCAGTGTCAGGGCCGAAGGCATATCTTGTTATACCTCGTATATTAAACAAATGCCTCGTATCACATTGCACCTGTTTACAACCTTCCATTTTTCCCACTGTCCGCCGGCGCTTCCCATATGTGCATACAATTTCCCGTTTTATTTTCGGGGTTCTCCAGTGCATCAGAATTCAGCTTTAGTTCACGGAACCGGCCGCTCCACAATTTATTTTAAACCTCGCCGATCAGTACTCAATTTCCGTTCTAAAAGAAGGGTCCCCGTCGCCCTCTCTCATTCTCACCCCCCATCATCATCTCCCTGTATCACTGAGGTCTTTTATACTGTGCGTCCTCCACTCTGAATCATCCCTCAATTGCCTCTTTAATTGACATAGGCGACTCTTAGCGGGTAATGAACGACCCCACGAGCGGCCGGTGTCTTCATTAAATTACTCAACGGAGGGGTGAGTGATGTATCTCCTTCGTTTCTTTGCCCTTCGGTTCCGGACGGCTCGAGGTAGTCTCTTATAAACAGACGCTATAACAATTTAACCTCGTACCTCGGTTGTTATAGTCTGTCAGTGACCTCGATCGAATGATCGCTGGAGGTTGTTATTACAAATCACAGAATTTTCCTGAGGTTCTGAATGGTTCAGCGACGCATCTTTCATTCTTCTGACCCAACACTTACCTTCAGGAATACAAAAGCAGTAATTTGTCCTGCCATTTGTTGGGTGGAAAATCGAAGACGCGCAATGCCGAACTTTGATGGTCCGGCATACGGAAGAGGCCGAGATACTGAATTAGAAGGAAACGGACCGTCATTGCGATTCTGAAGTGGCAGTTCAGTTGCAAATGAGCATTAAAGAAACTTTCCCTCTTGAATTTTGTGATTAGGGGTGCTGGAAGACTCAGTGGTGGGAGGACAGAATTCAAACTCCGACGATTATACAATAACGACGCCACGCATTCATGATCGCGCGGTTAACTACAGACTAGGCTCGAGGTGTTATGCGCTACGTAACGGGATATTTTCTACATTTTCTTTTTACGCTCTGCGCTCATTTTCGGATTCCCTCAGGTGGAAATTCCAAAATTGACTACCAGCTGAAAGAACCAACGTTCGAAAACATGTAAGTGATCAGGGAGGATCCTCAGCGATGCATTCAATAATCCCATGTTGTGTTCTTGGTTTGATGCATGCTTATCCCTCAAGGCGATACTGTCAGAGCTCAACAGCTTGAACGCATTTCAACTTACTGCCAAGGTTAGGTCGATCTACTTCTCGCATTACATTAATGATTTACTGATGTTGCATTCATATCAACATCCATCGTTCTTTGCTCTCGATTCAATTTGTAACTGGCGAGTGTTAGAGGTCCTTCGATTGCGTTGATGATTTACTGACATTGTGTTTATCCCAGGGTCCTTTTTTCTTCGCTTTTCACTTCTGGGTAACTGGTGGGTGCTATACCCAAATAAATTTGCATGTACTAAGTTTCCGTTGACTTCCGCGAGGCGGCTAGTGCGTCGGCACGACCGCTGATGCACTTATAACAACTTTTTAGATGTTACTCGTGGTTTTGAAGGTCCCGCGAGCAAGTCGCGGCTCCAGGATGACCTTCTTTCGTTTTAGGACCATCGACTCCACACTGACTCTGCTTACGAGCCTTGAGCAGAGCCATAAATATATATTTTTCTCACACGGTCCAGTAAGCCCCACATCGGCTCCAGATACGTCTCCGATACTTTTCGCGTTCCAGGTAGCCAGCAAACGTTTCTGGTAGGCCTCCCTATAATGTTATACACGTAGTTCGATACACACATATACCCAGATTCAGTGGCGCACGCGTCCCCCGCCGACGCTGGCAATCTCCGACGCACCTGAGGATCGCCAATATTTCAACTGAAGTTTTGGACTTGCAAGGGACGGAATGTGTCTTAGGCGCGTGACCCCCGGCATTTTACGCCACTACACGGCTAATGACCTAGGGTTTTATCCGAAACTCCATGAGCAATGTAAGTATTGCGATTCCTCATGTGCTCGCACTCAAACTCACTTACAAATTGGTTAATAGTGTTATAGTTTTCACCGCTATTCGATTCGACCCCTGGCCACTATTTTTTTTGTGGAATATATTTATTTCTCCTCTATTTGTTCTACTCGTCGATGCTTCAGCTGCCTGAGAGTGCAACTGACGAAATGGTAATTTATTGTGTTGGTACGTACGAGATACCATGCGTGAATGAATTAACTTCTTGAATATAACTGCACTGTACACTGAGTTGCGTTTCCAGATATGGCACTTACGCCGGAGTGAAGCGAAGGCACGTCTTGTGTTATATTAGCCATCACATACAGAGTTGAAACCCGGATCCGAATAAAAAAAGTTCTGACGTATTCCTCAATGGCAACGCAAAAAATTGTAAATTAAAATCAGTGGATACAATGGAATTACCTTTTAGTCTATGCCAAAATATTTCCAGATTTTTTGGGGTCCATGGTTGTGGAGCATGAGCTCATTGTTTTTGTGGTCCGTTTGGTGGAGGGCTCTGATCCGAAAAATCAGGTTGTGTACATGTGCTGATGGCATTACATGGCAAGCTGTGCCTGCAAGGTGATAGAGAAACTGCTGAAGCCTACCCATGTACGATTTCAGGTCTTGACATTTTCACAGACACCCATAACAAAGGTTCTCCCCTCACAACTTATGGCACCGCCACACATTTCCGCTTCTGGTATGTTTTCAATTTCTCATGCTAGCCGACGAATGGAGTGGGGCGTTTTGAGCATATAAGATTGTTAATACTCCCTGTACAAGTACTATAAGAAAATAATTGGCTCAGTTCCCCCAAAGCCGGGTCCATAAACCGATAATTTTTGGATCCGGGTTTCAACTCTGTACCTGAGTCGAGGCAACGCCTGTTGACGCCGCGATAAAAATGCCGTTGTGAGTGTGCGACAACGCATCAATGGCGGTATTCGAGCAGTGTCAGCGAGCACATTTTTATGAAGTGGTCGGAGCATCAAAATGTCTGTCCAGCGGCTTGACTGGAGTTTAGAATCTTTGCGCCGTAACGTGTTGTGAGTTGTCTCTTAAATTGAGTGCAGAACAAGGGAAAAGGATTTTTTTCAAACTCTACATTCAGCCCTTTCACTTAGCCTGAGAAGTACCAGCCTGCCTGCAGCAATGTGCTTGCCACATTGTTGCTGCTTGTAGGCAGGCTGGTCGTGAGCCTAAGATCCGCCTGAGTTTATTGGAGACCTTTCACTGCATATCCTACCAATTTCTGCCCAGCCAAAGTACCAGTTCGCGTGGCGCCGGCGAATGCCGAGTTAGATCTCGCACAATGTTGTTTCGACTTTCGCAAGTGCTTTTGCTCTCCCGCTCATTCACCTTATTTATAAGAACCGGTAAGCCTGGGATCAACCTGGGATGCTTGAAAAAATATTCTGATGGGGGATCCATTTTGAACACCCTAATGGATAAAAGATTGAATGAACCACAGGCAACATTTTATCACTGATGTTTCAGAAGACAGAGAGTGAACGACACAGGGCAAGCAAGCAGGCAAAAGTGGGGATCAAATTGTGTGTCGAGCAAGAGCCGGGAGTACAGGGTAGAAAGCCTGCATATGGCAATAAATGAACGGATAGGGGTAGGTGGACTCGGAAATATGTCGGGGATATTCGGAATGGCGCAGGTTTCGGACATATCCTACAACGCGGCAAATGAATTCAAGCTTCGCTCTTTCAGCCGTTCGGCAAGAGCCGGTGTGACATGCCGTTACAGCTGTGACTTTCTCTTTGACTGCCACCTCGAACAGACTCGCTCGTCTGGCGCGGTGATGCGCTCCTGAATCGCTACGCCCTATGTTGCACTTCGGAAGCTTCCTTC
Source organism: Mycena venus (assembly GCA_014462655.1). Taxonomy (NCBI): domain Eukaryota; kingdom Fungi; phylum Basidiomycota; class Agaricomycetes; order Agaricales; family Mycenaceae; genus Glaucomycena; species Glaucomycena venus. Next base: position 2,229,505 of record JACAZI010000015.1, on the reverse strand, counting down.
GTCTCGAAATGCTCCCGTAAGACCATTTTCTCTCCGATTCGTCCGGAGATGCACCTTATCCGCTGGCCTTGTGCCACAACCAGAACCGCCTTCCCTTGTTCTCCTCCGAGTCCCATTCTCCGTCCCTGGATGGAAATAGCCGATTCGGCCTCCGAGACTGCATGGCTGCATTCCACTCACCGACGGTCGATTTTACGTGCCAGCCTTCATTTCCCCCGTAGATGCCCACAGGCCAGACTGCATCCGCCATCTTTTCAGGTACACAGTTGGACACTGTCTTTCTTTCGTGTGGGGATTCATCATCAATCATCGCAGCCTAATCCTCTATCATGTCAGATTTTCCTGTCCCTTGATCGACACACCGACACACAAATCGCGATTCGCTGGATCGCCAGGACCTTCGTCTTCGATTCATTAACGTTGTGACTGATGCAAGTCCATTGCCTGTGCTTCAGGCCTCTGTATCGCCTTTGCCCGAGCGTCCCATTTTTGTCAATCTTACTAATGCGCCTAGTGCCAGTGACGTCAACATGCTACCGACCATAGAGGCGCAGCTATGATCATTCTTCCAATATCACTAAACAGGGACGCCGCCATTCGAATCCCGTCGACGACCTCGTTCTTGGGAACCAAATCGCCGAGATCAGCGTGGTTAAGTCTAAGAATACTGATCAACAGATCACCGCTGCGTTTGGTCGACCGCTTTGTTCCTGTTAGCCAGTGCTTCTCGCGCTTCCTCGATATCACCGGAGGTCTGGGTAATCCAGCGCAGTCTAGGCTAGGTGTGCCACATAGCGCAGAAGTGTTGCTGTCAGGCGGCAGGATATTTCCCCATTCCCTCCGTTGGTTAATTTAGGTTCTGAGTGCCGCGCCAGGACCGCATCATGGGAACCGGAGAGCAATTCCATACATAAGGCTTCTATAATCTTGTCCTGACATCGTCGATTCCCTCATGGCTTCCGCCCCCGCACCCGCGCTTCCAAATGTCCAGCTATCGTGCGTCGCGTCTTGAGCTTCCTCTGTTATTGATACTGATCCACAGTGCGATTGGAATAGATATGGTCCCATGCTCATCGGTGTATTTTTTAATATGATTTTATTCGGAGTGCGTCACGCACTTCTCTCTTCCCTCAATTTATGGATCTGAGATGGGGGCGACTACAGGTCTTGGTGGGGCAGGTATGCTACTCCGCGATCCGAATCGGAAGCGAACTCAAGCTTTGTTCGGTTCGATAGACAGTGACCTATTATCAACTTTACAAGAGGTGTGTCCGAGTCCGCCGCATACCCATCGTTCGGCAAGCGAGCTCTGACTGACAAGGTCCATGCAGGGACCCCGCATGGATGCGCCTCTTCGTTGGCTTCCTATTTTTTGTGGAATGCGCGAATACCGCGCTGGATATGGCGATGATGTATCAGCCCCTTATCCTTGAATACGGTTCGCGGCGCGGTGTTCTTTTCTTGCCGATGCCGATTCTGATTTTTTGCGAAATATGTAGGTCAAAAGCCGGTGTTTTTCCCAACTGTATTCATGACGGGTGCGTTTATCCATTACTTCCCTTTCCCGACATCTGAATGTCTTTTCACTCAGAGCCGCTATGTGTCGTAAGTCCCTCGACCGTCAAGCGAATGGCGCTAGTCGCTGACGACTACTCTTCAGGTGTTGGTTTCCATGCCCATCCAAATATTCTTTGCGTGGCGCATCCACCAACTCACAAAGTCTCTCTGGATCCCCATCATCATCTCCGTGCTTGCAATTGCCAGTTTTGGTACGACCAATCCCTTTCCATCCTCTCCTCATGATACTCAAACTTCCTTTCGCCAGCCGGCGGTGTCTGGACTGCTGTAAGTCGGTTGCGAGTGCCTCCCCTAGTTCTCTTGGTACTCAATTTCGAAACTCATCAGACCATGGTCCAAATCCTCCGCCAATTTGCAAAGAAACCCCTCCTGCACAATCCGGCTCTGCTATGGTTCCTCGCGTCCTGCGTCGCTGATATACTCATCACTGTTTCGCTTGTCATGACATTGGTATGCGATCCGATCCGATTACTCAGGGACTCTCCAAGTTCACTGACTGACGTTGTGAAATCAGTCAAAAAAGAAAACGGGCTTCGCTGCCACGGATTCAGTGTTGGACAAAATTATCCGAAGTACAACCTTCATTATTCTTGGTATCATCCTCCGGGGACTGATCGCATGTGCAGCGACGATCCAGACGGGTGCGATAACGTATGAGTCTAGCGACCGATTTATTCTTGCATACCTGACGCCATGCGCAGCGCACTGTTCAGCATCCTGGACGTCGCGTGCTTCATGATTCTTCCGGCAAGTACCGTCCATTCATTTATCCTCGGCACCATCGCCCGTCTAACCGATTATCTGGCAGCATTACGCCGTGTACGTGGTCCACATGTCCCGCTAACCGCCAAAATCATCTTATCCTCAACCGCTTCCTCAATATATAGAAGTGCGTACGCGTCCTGCCTAATTTATCTTCAACTTGAAAAATCGCGCTCCGCTGATAGATGGTGGCAGATTTTGTCTGGGACCTCAGCCTCAGCAAACTATATTCAAACTGCCTCATGTCAACACTCAACGCGCGGCAGAAGCTCAACAGCGCCTCACATCAGTCGACCTTCCAGCAACGGCGCAGCGTCGTCCTCTCACCGGCCCGCAGCGGCGGATCCGGCAAACACGTAGGTTATTTTGGTTGCAACCCCTATTCGCGTTTGATGGGCTGCGCAGGAGAGCTTCCTGGATACTTCCACGGGGGTGCGTGTCTTGCTCTTGCGTGATAATCCTTCCTTCCGAACTCTTACACTGCCCTACAGCCTCTGGGTAGCGTAACGTATGACGGTGGCGAGGACCACCACGGCCACGTGTCGGATCTTGAGTATGGTATCCACATGACAAAGGTAATTCATCCCACCTTTCTTGGGATTCATTCTCTCTTTCCCTGCGGTATCGCTAATAGATCCCCTGATCCTCCACAGATCGTCGAGCGCATGGAGGACCCGATTCCCCCACCAGCCGCAGGACAGTAAAAGTCAAGGGCTAAGTTATGTCTTATAGCTAGATGTTCCTTACGATAATTAGGGTATTCGCGTTTCACGGTCACGAGCATCGGACCATATATCTCACTGCGCCATCTGCGCGGGTCTACCAGCCTAATAGGCGTTCACGATATTAATTGTATACGTTAGCAGTGCATACAGCCTGCGCGCGCGCAATTCGGTATCACTTTGGTCCAAGAGTCCGGTACTCCCGCTTTGACGACGATTCTTACGATAGGGGCTTGATCTCTCGTTAATTCCAGAAACTCATTTTGACTTAGCGCCTCGAGGTCCCCAAGACACAGACTGCGACTTTTGGCCAATTTCCTCCCGTTAACTAATGGGTTGCGGGTGAATACCTACCCAGATCGTGTCTCAACTCAGGCTCCCTCTGGTCCTTAGGATCTCGCCATGGAAAAGTTGTCATCTTCTGAATAGAATTTTAATTTTTCGGGCATTGGAATGCGGTGTAAATCTTCTTTGTCTTCCCCGTTTGAGCGAAATATCCGTCTGGGTTGAATTATATAAGTACATCTCGGAAGAGCCGCAGCCTGCAAGCCCGCAATCGGATGTTGCGTTGAATTCTTCTTTTCTCCCGCAGTCACAGATTCAGGGGCTACAAACCTCTAAAAGCCGAAGGTCGGTGAGGACATGACAGAGGATTAGGCTGTGGCGACTGATGATGATGAATACCACAGTGGCGAACATTGTTCCTCGAATGATGGCGCATATAGTGAATCCAAGTTGACCTCTGGGCATACACGTAAATTTGACCGTTGGCGAATGTGTGAGAAGCAGCCCCCGGGTCCGGGGAAGAATGCGCTATTTCTATCCAGGGGTAACGAATGGGAGCTAGAGGAGAACAGGGGAAGGCATTTCCAGTTATGGCACAAGACTATCGGACGAGCCTCAGTTCCGGACGAAGTGGGAAGAAAATTGCTCGTACGACGGCATTCCAAGGTCAAGATGAAGCAAGTGTATCGCAGAGCGAGATGGTTCAAGACCGTATATCCACCGCGCCAGACGAGCAATTTGTGCGAGTTAAGTTTGCGGTTTACCCCGGCTTTTCCCAAACGGGGTTCGTGAGAGAAAGCCAGGGGAGATCGCGTGGACAGACTGTCCAGTCTCGACTGGGCTGGTAGTCATTTTTTCTGACCCGCTTGCAGTTCGGTTCTCCCGGGGTCTTCTCGGTTTCAACGGCGATTGCGTGGTAGTACTTTTTGTGACTTTAACCCGTCTAAACAGCGCCCACTGCCGCTGCGTTAGCAACCCACGACAACCGTCGGACTTCTCCCGCTCTTTACCTATCGTTTGAGTCAGAGTTCACGTTGGAGGTGTCCATCCTGGCAGGTCTCGCCACGGACATCGCGGGTAATAGATCCGGAGACGCTGTACAACCTAGACTCAGCAGGTGGGAGTAACGTCCTCAATACTGTTGTGCGTCGCGCTAGAGACGAATTATTCCACTTGAAAGCTGTGTGCTCAGAAAATATTGGCAGCACTTCCGGAGAATATTGACAATCATGTCCCGCGGTAAGAGTATAAACTGCCCAGTGCTTTGGTCTTTCGTTGCACCATCCGCTATCCACCCCAGCAACTGTCTAGGTTGGTTTATTCAATTGCGAATGCCGATGTACTACTGCTACACCGATATTTGCCCAGGTCGCCCAAGGGTCTAGTAGGCGAGTTGCGGTTACTCAAGTCAAGGCAAACACCAGAGGGGCTTAAATTTTCTCGTGCCCAGAAATTAAACAAGTCGCACGTCCGCCCTCGGCATATCAGACTTAATCGTGACTTACAAGCCCTTGTCAGCACCTTACCAGTAGAAAATTCTCTAGTTACTGGAATCTAGCCCCAAGTTACTGGGAATTTGACCACAGCATTTGATGATGCATAGGCTTGCGAACTTGTCCTGTGGGAGGCCACCGGTCAAAGCGTAAAATCTTGAACCCTAACCGTAGAGTAGCTCGAGTTGAATCACCGATCAGGCAAGTCCAAACGTGGATGATTGGCGCGATAGTGGCGGGCCAGTTGATGTCGGTTCCGGCTCCGTTTTTTCCCACAGTTTCCCACCTCCTTCTAATTGACTCCTTTTAAGTGGATATTATGTCGGGTCTAGATCCGTCGGCTGTCGGAACGTTGACAGGCAATTGATCTCGTGGGACAAATTTGTAGGCAGAACGCCCCTTTAACTCCAAAGAGATTCTTTGAATTTTATTTCCTCTGCGCCATTTCTTGCTCTGCCTTCTCCTCTGTTGAACTTGAACAAAGGAAAACATGCAGCCATCAATGTTGGGATCACTCATTGTTTCCTGTTTACATTGTTTCCTATTTGGGCATCGGCGAGGTCCGCACTCCGCGCGCGACACGGCAGCGGCAGGAAGGGCACCTGTCCTGCCGCTGCCCATGGAAACATGGAAAGCCAAGATGGAAGGACGGGTTACATAACATTCCGCTTGCCAGAAGACAGAAAAAACGAGGCAGCCCATGTCTCATGGTAGACGACCCTCTCCCGATCGCTCACCACGATGTCTGCAACAGAGCTTCTTGCAGTGAACCTCGCCGCCCTGACATGTTCCTCGCTGTTCTATGGCATGTTCGTGGTCCTGTTCGCAACGTCCATGTACCTCCTCGTGGGGCGCTACCTCGCGACGCGCCGATCAAGACATTCGCCACAGGAGTCAATTTTTCGGTCGACAGTTTTCATCGCGGCGATTGCCCTATTCTGCTCCGTGACGGCTGTGCGGATCCATCTCGCTTTGTGCCTGCTTCTGAGACTAACGCTGGATCTATCCGAATAGCATTGGATCACGACTGTATATCGGGCGTTTCTGGCATTCATCTACTTCAAGCATGGTGATGCTGCCCTGCAATTCTACGCGGACACTGCACAAGTAACGGAACTTGTGCAGGAGGGCTTTCTGATGATATCCATCTTGATTGGGGACTCGCTTATCGTGTGTTTCTTTACATTTTGCCTTTCCATTGATTGACAATGAAAATTCTTCCCTTCTTCCTCATGTCCAGATCCATCGCCTTTGGGTGGTGTGGGAACACCGCATTCCGGTCGTTATATTCCCTATTTGCACTCTCGCGGCTCTGACGAGTGAGTTACTGCCTTTCGTCCGCTAGCGATCCAATGGAAGATTTACCCATGTCATGGAAGTGTGTAGCGCAGTCTCGATGTATACGGTTTCACGGAAAGCACCGGGTCAGGACATCTTCTCCGATCCATGGCTCACGAGCAACTGCGTCCTGACATTGGTGTGAGTTTAGCTATCCCAATCATTCCCCTATACAATTATCACTGACGCCTTCGCAGAACGAATGTCTACAGCACTGGTTAGTCCATGTTTTAAATTATTTCGGCGTTGGTGAGCCTCACCGTGCTCTAGTCCTCATCACCATCAAAGTATGGGATATCACACGCATCGCGCGCCCTATCGGCGGGTCCAACCTGCGTGTACGTCTTTCCGCCCCAGAAAGTATCTCAACCATTCACACATGAATATCACCAGGGTTTCCTCGTCATCGTCGTCGAAAGCGCCGCCATATACGCGTGAGCCCCCTCCCCCCCACTCGCGTCCCCCCTCTTACTAACTTATATATTGCTTTCAGATCATGGGCCATCTTTTTCACGGTGACCTACCAAACGCACTCCCTCGTGCAATTCCTCGTCATCCAAGCCGCGCCGGAGGTCGTCGGCATCGTGAACGCGCTCATCCACACGCGCGTGGGACTCGGGTGGGCGATTGAGGCGCAGGAGTCGCCCCCCGCGTCGCAAATGGCGTTTGCCAAGGTTGGGCCTGTGCCGCTGGGGACGGGCACGGACGAGAGCGCGGAGACGGGGATCCGGCGCCGGTCGAGCGGGGATTTCAGTCGTAGGATCAGGCCGGAGAGCCTCGATCTAGGTGTGGGGTGTGGACGTGGATGGGGATACGGGGAGGGCGTCGCAGTCGCGGCGCTCGTCGGTGCGGGATCCGGAAAAATACGGTGCGGAAGGGTTGGGATTGGAGCGCAAAACGACGACGGGGTCTACCGAAGGGTATCATACCCCGGTAGAGTACCCCGAAAAGTCTCAGTGAAGAAATTTTTAGGAAAGAACTGAGGTTATTTGATTCGATAATGTATGTCAAATGTAAACACGCATCTTGTATGTTATGTGCTTTTTTAGTTTCGGGTGTGGAGAGGTTGGGGGGGGTGCGGGTCGAGGTATGTGTTGAATTGAATCAATTTTTTTTTCACTGAGGAAACCCTTCTGATCTCAATATTCTGTGAAAGCTCCCGACTGGAACGGGATCAGTGGTCTGTGATGCGAAACCCGATCGCCATCCGAGACAGGTCGTCCATATGTAGGTCTTGGCCTTGGACATGTTCTGTTATTTCGCTGAGATATTTCACTCAACTGTGGGTCGATATTAATGTGCCATTCGACAGAGTGATTGGTCCACAAAACCATGTGGCCATGCCTAAAATAATTTCGATGTGGACCGAAGAATGGAGAGCCGATCCTTCGACCCCTGTACCGTTCCTTCTCCCCTGCCTTTCTTCCACGCCCACCATCTTCTATCCTTGCGCAGATGAGGTTTCAGTACCTGTAAAGGAGTGGGTTCTTACAGCGACCGCTTGACTTCGGACTGGTGAGTGGAAACGGCTTGTCCTACCTAATGTTTCAGATGACTTACTCCTATCTCCGTAGTTCTCAGCCTGGAAATTTCCGCAGAGAGATAAACTTTGCGCAGGCAGCTGCACAACAGCATCGACGTCGGATCAACGGCCGCATGTTCAGCCACATTGGGTGTCGGAATCCCGACTCCGGTGGCGGCAACGACGTGCCGGTCGCTATTGCTTCCAGCCTATCGTTACCACTCACCGACAATCGACCACCCAGCATTCAACCTGTCTCCTCCTCAAACACCCATATGCGCCTCACCATCGAGCTAATCGAATGCATCATAGACGCTTCTTTCTGCCACCTCCCCACCCTCGCCGCGTGCAGTCTCGTCTGCAAACAATGGCTTCCGCGTAGCCGCCACCACCTCTTCTCCTCACTCGACCTCTCTGCGGATTGGACTCCCGAACCAAATGCCGTCACAGAGTTCATCAAAATCATCGACGCGCCCATCGCAAACTCGACTTTGATACCGTATGTCACCGGCGTGGTGCTGTCGAAGCGCTCCTGGGGAATGACCCCCGTGCAGCGCATCCTCAGCATCCTCGCGCGTTCGGGGATCCGTCCAGCCTTTCTGCATATTAATTGCCCGGCATACGAGCCACAGCCGATGCATTTCCCCGTCCCCGTCTTTGCAGCCTCCCTTGCGCATCTCGCGCTGTATCTACACACCGACATGCCTATGGCTACGCTCATCGACCACATCTGCGCGTTCCCGTACCTGGAGTCGCTCTATATCGGCGGCTCTGCAAGATACTCGACCGTCGGGCAGCCACGAGCGAGGGAACCACCTCCGAGGCTTACCACATTAATTATATCCGATCCTGTTTTCGCGGAATGGATGCTCTCGCTGGATCCTGTGCCCACGCAGATATCTGCACTTGTCCTGCGCGATATTCGACTCCCTCATCAATGGACCGCTATCAATCGCTACCTCGTCAGCGCAGCCGCCATGGCAATTCGCTCGCTGACCTTCCATGGCTGTGGTGGGTGATTTGGTGTATGTTTTGACAAATCTGACGCTCTGCCCATCCAGACTTTCCTCTCGAGCAATCTATAGATTTCCAACGCCTGGTAGATTTGCGGGACCTAATCGTGGAACACCCCAACCCCATCCTCGCTCTTTTCTCCATCATCAGCCGCCCCCTAACTAGGGAGACGCTGGAGGAAATTGAACTCTGTGCCGGCACTGCAGACGGTTTTCGTAGCGCAGCGGATCCCTGCCGCGCGCTGGATGCACTCCTCGCGGACAAAGCAATCTTCCCGCATCTCCGTCGCCTCGCCGTCAGAATCCGTGTGCGGACGGTGGAGCATCCCGATCTTCCGCTCGACTACTCGGTCCCGAAGGTATTGGCCGTTCGACTGCATGAAAATATGGCGCTGTGTAGTCGGAGAGGGCTGATATTTACACCATGACTTATCGTTGGCGGTCGAGTAACTTCAACATCCCTTTCCCCAAGAATTAACGCTGCCCAATCGGGCATCTAGCTAATAAATACCTGGAATGGCTAGATTAATCATTTGGACTCGCGAGACGCTTGGACGTTTGAACGGGAACGGTGACGTACAAGAGTACAATTCGTGGACAAATGGCGGGACAGCTCAGGCAAAATCACAGTGGAATGAGGAATTGAAAACCAAGAGGTAGGCGGCCGAAAAGTGAAATCAACGTAGGCATTGATCTCGGCCGCAGCCTTGCGGATCGCAGCAAGGGAGCCTAGGTCAAGAGTAAGACGGCGAATACTTGCCGACGGCATGTCCGGCTTGAGGGCTTCCTCGGAAAGCTTCAGTCTAAGAAAGTGAGTTCAATACCGTCTTTATCACGTATGATTAGAATGCGAACCCCCCATCGTTGTAACTCGTTATTACGGCGAGTTTCGCATGCTTGGCGAGACAGTTCATGGCAGTCTGGCTGGTCTGGCTGCCATACAAGCCAGACTAGTCAGACGTAGCCAGACAACGCCATGGCCGCCAGAGAAATACTGTTTTGCTGATGAACAAATCCTCCGAATCATCGATGCGATCTTGGCCGAGACGTTGAAGTGGGTTAGTAGTAAGTACAGTAGGTCTCACTACCCGGATCCCCTGGTCCAAAAATATCACCCTGCCGATGCTCTGCGGCCCCCAGCCATGAAATATGGTGGGTGCATTTCAAGTGCCCATAATCTGAGCGGGTTTCATTAATCTCATCAATTTTATTGGACTCTCTCCGAACCAGATCCTCCGAGTCATAGATGCGCCGAAACTGTGATGTGGGCACAAGTTGACAACGTGAAGACGTATGTTTGGCGCCGGTACCCATTTGAATCTACTTGTATAGTCGTGCCAGCATATAGCCGGATTTCACCCACAATTCCCGTAGGCTGCAGTCGGAGGCCGCTGCGGCTTTATATCACTGCTACCTACATACCGCTCTGGAAACGGAGGCAGAGACTACATCAGCTGTCACGATTAATATCATGTTGACATGTGAATCTGGAACTGCGGTAATATAAAAGGCTGTGATGTCATCAGATTGCCCTCTTCCCCTTGTCTCCATCCTCCTCGTCCATGAAAATCGCAAACTTTTACAGTGCGTGGCACCCTTGCTCTTGCTATGTATCCCGGGCTCACTTGTGGTGACTTGTAGACCTCGGGCTCGCCCTTTCGGTCGTTCAGTGGGTGTTCGGCTGGTGGACAGTCGCCCACATGCCAGCGGCCAGCGAGGTCAAATATGCCGAGGGTCTCAGTAAGCTTACGACCAGGCACACGATTTCTGTCTCCAACCTAATATCCTCTCGTTTTGTGCAGCCTATCGCTCTTTTTTGAATCTCACTTCCAACGGTGCACTCTACAGCAGCGTCGGATGGGTCTTCTTGTACGCCGCTTCCTCCCCCTTCGCCGGCCATCTATCGGGGTCTGATTTAATCGAATCCAACTCAGGATTATCATGGCCCGCTGGAAACGCGCGGACCCGCAGCCGAGGCGCGCGGGCACCCACTTTCGGGTGATCTTGATCTATACTTTCTACCGGATTTTCATAGGTGCGCTACGAAGCACCCATCCAACGCTGAAGCGCGGATTTTCTGATTCGGTTGACAGCTATGTTAGTCGGCATCGATAAGCCCACCCCCCGAATTCACGGAGCTGTTGAGCCGCTGTGTGCTAGGGGGCTTCGGCTCCTTCACCTGCGCACCGCTTGGGGTTCTCGTCTTCCTCCCCGTCGTTGAGATCTTGATCGGTAGGCACCGGAAACGCACTCTCTTCGTCCTCTTTTTACTTACATGCGTTTGATCACAGGCCTCTCAGCCGCTTTCATGGTCCGTCACCGCGCCATTGCGAGGCATGGCAAAGAGAAGATCGAAGTTCCCCCTCCTCCGCCCAAGTTTGCTGCAGCCTGGACCCTGGGCGAGGTCATGGAGCTTGATCATACGCCGGCCCTTCCAGCGGAGGGCACCATCGAGCTCAAAGTTTAATACCAAGTACGAATAGAATTCTGTTTATGTTGACGTATCAGTTGTTCTAGCGTCATCGGACCGGAAAACCAGGAGCTTGTTCTGAAAATCTGCTGTGTTCAGCTCCGTCGAGGCGTTGAGCTGGGACTACGCCTGTTGTGTAGGTCTGCTTTCTGCCTCCCAGAAGGGCTTGGCCAGGAACTCTCACACCCGATGGTTTTAATGTAATGGTCTTACTGTAATGGTCTTACTGTACAATAAGAGTGACGAGATCACAGTAAGTACCAAACATGGGGGAATCAGGTGCGATCAAACGCGGGTTGAACGCGGTTGTGACGCGTTTTGGACGCGTTGAGAAAAGAAATGTGAATATCTCCTTAAATACCTCGCGGAAAAATGCGCGTTTGTCCTAGAATTGAGAGGATTTACCATACAGTTCATATTCTCGAAATGTTTCTCCTGTGAGCTCAATAATCGGGCGGCCCGAGCTGGAAATTTGGGAGGAGGGGGCTTTTATGTCAGGTATTGATGTAGCCTTATTTGACAATTTCCCTGCCGACCCATCTTGTATTTCTTTCACTCGTAGTAGGACGCCAAAAAAAGCTGGGATCCATTCATTGACGATTGTATACAGAAGAGTTATGAATCGTTGAGGATGGCTCAGGAGAACACGAGTATTTGGAGTATCTGGGCAACCGGTAAAGTATATGGAAAAATCGTCCAAAGGGGTGCATAGGTGGTGCATCGCGAGTATTCCTTCGCTGAGGATGGCGAGAGGGCACAGGGAAAGGGACCATCCCAGCGCCTGCAGTGGAGAACGGCCGGCGACCCAGCTGCGGAGTACTTCGTGCTGGCGATGCATGGGGGTGCGCCCGGGCGTCAAGTGATGCGAGTGAGCGAAGATGGTCGCTCTTCGCGGGCGGGCGACAAGGGCGGTGGGAGCGCAAGCCGATGGTGCGCGTCGTATTCGTGCTGCTCGGCATGAAGATGCTTCAAGCGGCGGGATGAGATACTAGATAGCGGCAGCGGCGGCGTGCGCGATGGTGAATGAGCGCACAAATGGTGCGGAAGCCGGTGGCGTTGCGTGTAGTGGCGAGAATGCTTTCAAACGCGGTCGCCGAGAGGTAGGGGAGGTACTGCTCGGTGGCATGCCCGTTGCGAGAGAAGCGATGACAAAGGCAGCAGCACGGGCGACGAGGGACAGCTGTTGCAGATGCGGCTGGTGATGCTACTAGTTGTGTGGAGTCCGCGGTGGCCTTGTCTTTTCCCAGCCCGAGGAAGCGGGTTGCGCCGCGGTGGCCAAAGACGGATGAAATGGGTGTTAGCGTGCGATACAGACGAGGACGCAGGGCTCTACGGGCGGTCAACTGACAACGACTTGAGCGGTCGTGGTTAGCGGTGGCGGGAGGGCGTGGTGGGAGAGGTGAGGAGCTAGGGCGATGAGAGAAGACGCCCTCAGCTTGGCTGTCGTCGTGGATGTCGCATGCGGAGTGCGTGACAGCGGTCCAGCAATAGTGGCGGCGCTGTGGCAAATAGAAACGAGGCGCGGCTTAGTGGTGCCAGCGGACGCAGCTCGTGGTTAGGGCTCGTGGTAGTAAGAGGTAGCCGAGCAGTCTTCATCGTGACCACAGCGGCGGGCAGCGCTGGCCCGAGAGGCGGTGAGCGGGACGGTGCAAAGGCAGGGAGGGGCGAGCGACGCGGGGCGGGAGTCCGGGCGGTGGCACGGCGGCACGGGGGGGATGGGTGTTTGTGAGTTGGCGGCGACGATGTACGTCCACCTGGTTAGGCCCCTAGGCAGAGGAGGCGGCAGTTGCGGGGAGAAGAGCGGCGAAGGTGGGCGGCATCGCAGGTAGGCCGGAGATGTGGCGTGCCGGACGGCGGGATGGCGGCATGAACGCCTTTCTTCTCGGGAATGTACGGGAACGGTCTGAGGAGCTGCGAGGGGTTAAACACAGGTGACACCGGAATAGTCAGCTTAATCTCGTGTTCCTTCGCGGCCTTGTACTTGCGGTGCGGGTGCTTGCGCTCCACGAGTGGCGGTGGGTGCGCGTAGTCCCCAGGGTCGACGTCGACAACAAGGCGGTCGTGTTGCTTGTGCGCCGCACGCCCACAGACGCGTCATAGCTGCCCTCGGGCATCCCAGGGGCAGGCGGTTTCTACGCTGCGCTGAGACCGGCGGCATCAGCACCAGCGGCGGCGTCCGCGTCCGCAGCGTCGAGGGCGTACTGGATGATCACGCGCCGAACGACGTCGCGGAAGATGGGGAGGAGGACGACACGCATACGCGCGTTTTGCGCGGCCTCATTGAGCGCGTACGTCACAGTGAGGGTGGAGTGGGCCGCCATAGCGTCCTGAGCCCCGAGCCGGAGCGTCCGCGGTGCTGATAAGGAGGGTGGATGCGGCCGAGGCGGAGGAGGGTTGTGGTGGAGACGAGAGCAGGGAGATGGTCCATGAGACGGGGAACAGGGTGTGGACGGAGGATTCAGTGTTTTCTGCGAAGGATGAAAGCATCATCGGCATGAGATTCGACGGAGAAAGGAGGAAAAAGGTACGAACCTAACCCCTGACCTTCACCCCATAATACACATCTGCGGACGAGCCACGCGCTGTCGAGTACCCTCCCCTCGCCAATCGCCCAGCGACATCTCCTTGACGGTCATCTCTAGCGCAACCGCCAGCTTCTCCTCATACTCGTCATCGATGACACGGGCGGTTTCGTACCCTATCCCGTTCAAAGATGTGCCTGTAATGAGGGCTACGGAATTGCCAGAACGGTGTCCTTACATCGGTGAAGAGTGTGTACCATATTTTTCATGAATTTCGTCGGAGAAGCAACGGAGAAGGCGGAGGCCACGTCCTCAGCGGTCGTGTTAAATGAGAACTTGGATTGATAGACATCATCAGGGAGTGGTAGTAGATTTGAATGGTGCACTGCGCATCAGTCGCCGTCGTCTTTTATACTGGTGGAGAACAAATGAATGGTTAGAAATCACCATGATAAGGCGTACATCCAGACATGTCTTTTTCCAGTGCGTTGGCACCTGGGCTGAGGTGGCCGATGGCTCAAGATCGTGAGACCCGTGATTCTGCGGGGACAGCCGGGCAGTTAAATAAGGATCCAGATAACCTGGAAGAAAAAACGCACGGCATGTCAGGCACGTAGGAAATGAAGAGGAGGAGAGCCAGCTGACTGACAGCGGGCACTTTCACACCCATTGTTTACGGTCAACGGCGGCCTTCCGCGAGCTATAGTTCGTGAAAGAGGTGAGTTACCGGTGGGCAGCACGGCCCGAATTAGGAGAACCGTTCTTGGCCGATACATCACGAGGCTTATCGCCCATCGCACACGCCTGCATGTTTCATTAGAGGAACCAAGGAAGGAGGAGAATGAACGACTCGACGTGTTGGAATTGCTGGTTCATATTTGACTGTGATTCAGGACAGCTGTTTATTTCAATAACGAAGAGTCCAGATACATGCGAGCTGGGATCATCCTTCAGAATTTGGCGCGAACCCTCGCCACTGCCAAATATCGAGCCAAAGCGAGCAGTATGCTGCCGAGGAAAATCATGCCACCTAAAAAACTGTCAAACCAGCCGTTATGTAGATAGTGGGGCATAAACTCGCCTGAAAAATACCCCACTGCTTTGTATCCAAGACTTGTACTTACGAGCAGCCCTCCCAGCGGCGCACCACATAATGTTCCAATACCGAAGACCGTATTCATTATTCCCATACGCCGCCCGAGATCCTCAGTTCCACCCATTGCCGCGATTGGGAGGAGACTCAAAGAGCCGAATGCAGCTAAAGTGATGCTATCGGTCCATCAGCATCAGCTTTGTAGAGGAAGACCATAATTGTACCCGTAAAGAACGGAAATGATACTGAGTGAAGGGACCGTCCCGCAGAATGGCCAGACAATGGTGATAACTCCAATGGCAGTAATTGTGGGGATAAGCACATTCATTGGGCCTGAACAAGTGAGCTCCTGAAGCACAACCGAATTAAATTCACACCTAAACGATCACTCAAGATGCCAAACACGACAGCACCGAAGAATGATGAACCATTGTGCATTGCCACGAAATAAAAGGCAGTATTTGAGGAAAGACCATACGAGACGGCACTGCTTGTCAGGTATGCGCCAGCTGAAGAAATAAGTTGTTGAAAATAAAACACACAGTTGCATACCGTTGAAGGCGCCGAAGAGCGTGAAGAAGCATGAGAGAGCATAGACAGCAAACGCGGCGTTGCGGAATACACGGAGACCGAAGAACCCGCCCGCCGCCTTGCGAGGAGGTAATCTTCGAGCGAGACACTGCTTCGCTGTGAGTATGAATCTACGACACAGTTACAGCACAGACCAAGTTTGCGATGCTAAAGGCGAACACGAGAATGAACCCGACGATGCGTAATGTCCAAATGAACCTGCGTTATTCATGATAAGAAAATTATGAAAGTGAAAGTGAAAGTGAAAATGAAAGTGAGGCGTACCCGAGTTTGGGAAGGATGTTTCGTAGGACCACGGGGAAGAAAATTCCGCCCACGGCTGACCCAGATGAAGCCACACCGAGAGCCAACCCGCGTTTCCTCTTCCACCAGTGTGTGACAACAGTTATGCAGGGCCCGTAGGTCAACCCGCAGCCTAACTTCACGAGCGTATCAGCCACAGCTAACAGTTATACTACGTAAACTACTCACCCCAATCATGAAGCCTTGACACAGAAGAAAATGCCAGAAGAGGGTGCAGACGGGAATCAAGAATGTCCCAACGATTATGAGTAGACTTCCCAAGGCGAACGTTGCACGAAAAACTCCAACGTCGACAAGCCTCCCGACAAATACACCTGGTAAGAAAACTATGCATCGCTGCACACGATTCAGTGCTGTAGGAGATCCCGAGTCGGAAAGACCCTTACTGCGACAGAGCCGATCCATGCTCTGAGGTATTCATAAGCAATGGGGAAGCGGAGAGCGAGGAATGTACCTACATCTGAGATGGAGAGGAATGCGGTAATTTGACTTGCTGATAATATACTTGAAAAACCTGTGGCACCATGAGCCTCCGCGTGTTGGAGCTGGTGAAAACTCAACATACCCCCCAAGATGAGAGATACCCGACACTGAAATCCCGAAGTAAGAAATACTAGTTTCAAATAAAATGCGATCGAACGTGGCAAAGAATGTCCAGAATGCCTACATCTTCAATTCAGTAATTGGATTACTGAAAAAAGGACCGAACATCCTCACTCCCAAAACAACTGCCCAGGATCTGAAACCACCATCCGGAAACTCATCCACATTTGCCGACGACTTCGACGACGGGCTTGACTGCAGCTCGGGATCCTCCTTGACGTCCATTTCATCTGGCACTTTTTCGTCCAAACCGTCCTCAGTGCGCACCGGCCCAAGATCTGCCACATTCATGTCGTCGGCGGGAGGGGAGACTCAACCTCAAGACAGGGAACGCTAACGGGGAATCGTCGGCGAGAATGCGATAGACGGGTTGCCTTATGGTGGTGTTTATAAACGTGAGCGAAGGCTGATCGAAGAAACTCGCACCAGCAGCTGACAGTGGCTTCTAGAATTGGATCAGGAAATAACATGGACATATGCGGTTTGGGGGGCGCGGAATTTGTAAAAAGGATTCGATCCGAGTCCCGAGGAATGACAGACAACCTTGAAAATGCTCGAGATGTCGTGATACGGATGATAAGGCAGAAGACGAGGATTTTGTCCTTTACTGGAAGTTGGTGATGGTAGTGGTGGTAGACGGCCAGAGGTCCTTGCTACAGACCCGTGCCAAACATGTCCGACCCCCCTCGAAAACGGGTAAGACGTCAATGGAGACGAGCCCGCGGGGCATCTCCGACACCGGCCCCACCAAAATATCCTCCGAACGTTCGCGGCTCCTCCATCGAATCACGGTTCCTTCCATTTAACCAATCATCCGCACAAACCACGCAACATAACGAAGGATCTGTTGGTGTCGGGGACGCTGACATTCAAAAAAACTGATCAAGAAAGTGAATTTGCACTCCAGACTTTTGTCGGAGCTTCATCAGCAAAACCTGATTTTTACCGTAGTTGCCGTAGTTGCCGTAGTTACGTGTAGTTACGTGTAGTTCCGTGTAGTTGCCTGTAGTTACCTGTAGTTTGGGGCCATCTACGTAGTTCTACGTAGTTCTCTGTAGTTGGACTGTATATTTAGATTCTGGCTCAGGTGGACTTCAAGACCAATAAGTTCAAGGCCGAACTGTCTTGACTTTAAATTGTACGTACCCGTAACGAGCACGTGTCGTGTGACCTGACGCGCCAAAAACTGACGCATTGCAACAGCATTCTGATTCTGATTGTACCAGCACAGTTCTCGAATAAACTGTTAACACATTTTTTTTCTCCCCTTTTCTCTCAGAAAATCTAGTTCATTTTCTCAAACCAATGATTTGATATATGTACAATAACGACAAGATTGCGTCTTCACAGCCCGCGAGTGGAACTTGAGGCCCTCCTCTCGTGTGCCACGAATACAAGCACCATGCGGAGCAGATGCCCGAGGCACTGGAGCAGGAGCAATATATCGGCGAGGGCGACATCTCCAAGTGCCGTGAGTGCGGTGGCCGAGACATATGGCTGGAGGAAGAAAACTGGGATGAGATGAGATGGGAAAAAGAGGGGAAAGCATGAAGGGTGCATACCTCACGTTTGCATATCCCGGCTCATAAGTCTCATTCCCAATTGTACCCGGCCCCAGTGCCTGGTCCCGACCCTGCTGTCGTGGGTCCCAGCTCAATGGTGGCGTAAAGAGCAGACGCACGTGGAGGCCAGAGTGGGTGCGTACGAGAATGCAGGCATGTCGATGTTCGCTGGAAGGATACAGCGTCGGTAGAGCCATGCTTGCGTGTTTCGGCCAAAGTTGTAGGGTGAAAACAGTAAGAGGATGTAGAAAGGATGGGCTGTGCCCACTGCTGCAGTAAGATCGTCCAGGATGACACTTTGAGGAACTATTCAGCGCAGGGCCCAAACCAGAAGGCTGCAGTTGTTAGTGGCTTTTTGGTAACGGAAAACGGAAAGACCAGGGCAGGGCCCAGTGTGTTGTCATGG
The DNA here is from genome assembly GCA_014462655.1 of Mycena venus. Taxonomy (NCBI): domain Eukaryota; kingdom Fungi; phylum Basidiomycota; class Agaricomycetes; order Agaricales; family Mycenaceae; genus Glaucomycena; species Glaucomycena venus. Next base: position 2,211,242 of record JACAZI010000015.1, on the reverse strand, counting down.
CATCATCACAAACGTCTAAATATTTGTCCGTCGTTTGTTCTTCCTTTCACTCTTACCACCAGCACCGACCCATCCACATTGACCTCACAACGAGAAGGCCGCCGGCACTACAGATGCCCCCCTCCTCCACCCCTCCCGCCGCTGTCACTCCCGACGTTGAGCCCGAGCACAAGAAGCATGAATACCAAGAGTTTGTGCACGACGAGGAGAAGGCGATGCATGCCAACGTCGACATAAGCACCATCGAGCTCAAGACGGAGGACCTCTACGACAAGTTCCAGGTATGTGCGGTTCCTCCCTCTCCCTGATTCATGGGTGATGAGACACCTGCAGCTCCTTCTCTGCGGACGACGTCATCCCTCTTCGCTGCCTACGCTTCGCATACAGAGAACCAGGACACCATCAATGCTTCTGTCGTGCAGGCCTGCGGGGACTACAGGGAGGAGGTGACTGGTGAGTGTCTTTTTTTTTCTTTTACAAGACTTGGACGTCGCGGAGGAGAGGCGTCTTTTCTTCTTTGGACCTGGATTTTTTTGAGTACCTTTTCCCATTCTTAACGTACCCTTCATCCCTTCCGCACCTGTCCCTCTCTCCTCCCTCTCCCTCTCCCGTGCTCTTCTCATCCTTCCCCTCCCTCTGTCGTCGCCATCGCTGCCTTAGACTATAACGTTACCGTCTTCTATACTTCATCCCTTGCACTTGCTCCCATCCATTCGTACCTTCATCTTTAGCTGACCCTCTCTCTGCACATGCCGCTCCCCTTCCTCCCTTCTCCCCCCTTTTATTTAATTATATTTCTGCATGCTCGCTACTCCTTCATACTTGCTCGCTCTTCCTTGATGCTTGCTAATGCTTGTACCCAGGCAAACTCAAGCGCATCACCAAGGGCATAACCGGCTCCATCATCGAGCTCTGCTCGTGCAACCGCACCGAGGAGCTCGAGGCCAATCTCGAGCACAACATCGAGGGGTGAGTCCGCCTCCTTACCCCATACTACCAGTACAACATGCTGATACGTCGTCTAGATACGCTGTCCATGGTCTCCGTGTGCTCGTGGTCGCATACGAGGAGCTGGACGGCAACGACCACGACCACGTGGCGGAGGGTAACGGCTTTGAGCTTATTGGTCTCCTTGCCACCGCGCTCGACATGAATCAGACCATCGACGATGCGCTTGCGCTCGATGTCAAGATATTGAGATGGTTACTGGTGATCAGGTACATCCCATATCTTCGTCCCTTGGAGGAGGAGCAACTCGCTGACGCTCGCTGCAGCTCGCCATCGCAAAGGAAACCGGCAGACGGCTCGGCCTCGGCGACCACATGTACCCCGCCAAGGTGTTCAAGGATGGCCCCGCCCCCGGTGGCAAGCATGCCAGCCTCAACGAGATGATCATGGACGCCGACGGTTTCGCTGGCGTCTTCTCCGAGCACAAGTACGAGATCGTCAAGCAGCTGCAGGGTCTTCAACACCTGTGCACTATGACTGGTATGTCGTCTTCATCACCTTCGCAGATAAGACGCTAACGGGCTTCCAGGTGACGGTCCCAACGACGCCCCCGCTCTCTCCCGTGCCAACATCGGAGTCTCCATCAAGGGTGCCACCGACGCTACTCGTGACGCCACTGACATTGCACTCACTGAGCCCGATCTCTCCACCATCGTCCACGCTATTCGCAGCTCCCGTATTATCTTCCAGTGTATGTGCAACTACTGGATCTATGCCTGTGCCATCACCATTCATATCGTCGTCTGCTTCGCCATCCTCGCCTTTGTGTACAAGTTTGACTTCGATCCATCTGTCTGCACTGCACCCTTTGCTTGCTGCCGTGACGCCCCCTTGCACGAATTACGTTACAATACCTCGTCACGACCCCTGTCTCATCTCTGAGCTTGTCCTCAAGACTCTAGCCGTTTGAACTTGTTCAAGACTTCGGCCGCCACTGAGCTCATTCTCAAGACTTTGGGTGCCTGACTCTTCAAGAGACCAGCTTTCAACGTCAAGACGGCTTCATAATATGGAATTCAACATCTAAAGGAACATTCTTCAAGACCTCAATATGAAACACGTCCCAAAGCTCAACATTCAAGATCAGACGTAACCTGCAAATTCTCAAGTCTTATACCTTCAAAAGCTCAGTCCCATACTTGAAGAGTGCCGCCATTCGACTTCAAAAAACCTCAAACTTCAAGATTCCATACTCTTCAAGAATTCGAGACTGAACACAAAGCAAGGATCTTCAAAAAACAACACGGTTACATCTTGGGGGGTCGTATGGTTGTAGCGCATGTATTTCTTCAATTTAATAGCACATTTTCCCATTTTCTGTTTGTGTGCTCCATCGCACTGAGAGGAATAAATATATATATATACAAGCGAACTACAGTGAAATACAGGGAAATACAGCCAACTACGTAGCACTACGTAGAACTACGTAGATCGGGCCGGATTACATAGTTCTACAAAGGGGGTACCCTTGCTACAGCAACTACAGGCAACTACAGGCGCTACAGGCGCTATGTAGCGCTACGTAGAACTATGTAGCCGGCCCAGGGTTTGCTGATGTTGGACTGGTTTGGGTGCGGCCAAAAGGTCGAGACAATTGGGAAGGTATGCCGAGAGAAGGTTCCAGCTTCTATTAAAGCCGAGAGTCAAATATGCGGGAAAAGTCCAGGCTGTCCAGCGGCCATCTGTACGAACGTCGTGGCGAAGGCGGAGAGATATATTTGTTTGTACAAGTTGATAGGTTGATGTCGCACGTCCCGGCCGGACAAACCGTCGGACGGTTGGCCTGAAGATGAGTCATGCATCCAGAGCACATATATTTTCGTAATTTTCCGAAATGCGGCTCTACCGGGATTCAGCATTTTTAGCAAGGACCAAGGAACGATTGTCTTCTGATTCTTCTCTTTATTCTAAGTCACTGTAGAGATGCACCTCTCACATCTTGACGCACTGGGGTCACGCCGGACGCTTGAATACATGTAGCATTCCAATTTCTCTAGTTGAATGCACCTGATTAATATATTTGGTATACCTGGCGAACGTTATCGAGGGGGATGAGCATGTTTTTGTTGTTTGTCTTAGAATACAAAATGTATCTATTCATGAATGAGCGAGTTTCGCTGTATTGACTCATTTCGCAAATTCCACATACGCATAGGTAAAGTCGGCCACTTCAATCGCTGCTCCAGCAAACACCTCAGTCTTGAAGGACTTCGCCCGGATGTAAGTCGCAACGTTCTCAGTTTGAGGGAAGGGTGTGACAGTATTTTTCTTCATAGAGAATTTGAGCAGATAATCATATCCCCACTGGCCCTCTTGCTATGGTTTCATTTTCATTCTCATTTTCGTCCTCCTTCTTGTGCCGAGGATTGAATCTCCGCACCAGACTTTGATCTCATCAAATCCCTTTGTCCTTCCCTCCACACTCGTTCTCACCGTACATTCTCTATCATATTAGCTACTACCCCATCATCAGTTGTATACCCTTTAGATATCCATGGGCTGGACCTCTCCCAAGAAATCTTGTAAAATGGCACCTGCAAAGTCCAGTGCCACTTGTGGTGGCAGTAACCACTCCCCTGTCACGGAAGTGGCTAGAGCAGCCCCTAAACGCCAAGTCAAAGCGTCCAAACGAGACGATGAGCTCCTTGCAGCCGCCGTCATTGAGACCGGTGCAGCTTGTGTGCTCTGGGACAAACACGGGCACACTGATTCCTTTGGTATTTTTCAGCAAGATCATCAAGTAGTTGCGTGCGTTTAGATCGTCTGCGGCGGGACGAACTGTCATCCATCAGCAGAAGGGCGTAAACGTAGCGGCGAGTAACAAGCAAGTGACATGTGCCAGCAGACTTTCAAACGGCAAAGCCCATGCCAATGCCTGCCGATGTTCAAGAGAAGGAGGACTCTCCTTCTTCAAAAATGAGTGAAATTACAGGACCAGGGCGTTCAAAGTTGCCCATTTTCATCTCATTTTTGTTTTCATTTTTGTTCTCATTTTTTTGCTATTTTAGCGCCAAAAATGCAAAAATGAGACAAAAATGGGCAACTTTGAACGACACTATTGAAGTTCCTCTCCCCACAGTCGTCAATCTTTCTCGACTTCCCTGCGACACAGTTGTCTCTTCTGTGGAAATGCGGGCAGGTCCACGTAAACGAATAAATGGAGATCAACGGCACTCTTCTAGTGGCGGAGCGTTGTTGATGCGGTTTTATGGTGCAAGTTGGGCCGTCGCGAGTTGCTTCGGATGGAAACCTCTCAATCTAACTAGTTCGGCCAAGATCCCCTCGGTCTCATGAGCTACTATTGCCATTTGTCGAAGAGGGAGGACCCCGGGCAAACAACCTAACTTGATATCTTTCAGTGCCTTTTTGGCAATGGAGACATTGTGATACCGAACCCAAAATGCCACATATTATTAAGAGATATCTGTTTAATATTTGGACGCTCCTGTCAGCTTCTTCCACATCTCCTGCGCCAGGTTTCGCCCAGTTTGCTCGCTCGGATGCAGTTCATCCCACCACATGTACGAATCCCGCTCCGCTAGCGTACAGTCGCCACTAACGCTTATTTCAGGGCCAGAGACATATCAGACCCGACATCACTCACATCCCGCATTGTGTGAAGTCGTTGGGATCGGGACACTGGTGGCAATGCCCCGTCACGTTCGGAGGAATGCTGCCGTTGAACCATTTTGCCGGCTCGTTGTACATGTCCTCGAAGAGTCCATAGGTATCGAACATATCAACAGTCGCAGTGCCGCGCCATTCCTCGCTCAATGTGGCCACACCCCCACGTATCAATGCGTTGAGGCTGTGGACAAAGTTGAATATGCGCTTATTCCAGGCGACGCCATCGTGCGGAGCTGGGAAATATATAGTCGGGTCCGACGAGTTGCTGTAAAGTCGCGTTATTTGCAACGGGATCAATGAGTTAATGATGAAGCGCCGAGCACCGAGCGAGTAGAGGTTGCGGATAGTCTGTAGCTGACACCCGGCAAGATCCACTAAGGACACTTGGGGATTTTCGTCGTCAGTGACAAATGAGTGAACTCCGACATCATTGGTCCCGACGAATATGATTACGACGAACTCCGACGGATCCATATCGAGTTTTTGGTGCTTCGTTCCGTTGCTGGTTACGTGGTCCTGGATGAACCAGTCTGTCTGACCTCCAATTACATCTGGGAAAGAGGATGGCAGCGGTGTCCTGCCGGCAATTGTCAGTATGCCACATTTAGTGGTGCCGAAGAATTTCAGACAAGACATTGGAGCAAACGGCGCCACCGACAGCGTAGTTCCAGATTGTGTAGCTTCCATACAAACCGAGATACCTGGAGATAATCAATCGCGTAACTTTGAGCGTGAGATCGTGGGATTGATACCATGGCCATTGGACTCCGCCATCCCCAGCAATATCGGTCTGAAGTGCTCCTAGTTGGTTCTTGTATTACAGTATGCCGTTGAATACTCATACCGGCGGGAACACCTCCTGGTAATCCTTCCCCGGAAAAGTCCCGTTTATAATACTGTGTTGGCGCGATTGATCTACCAATTTATGAATCCGGGTGATGATAGTTGTATTGGGACAACGATCGAACATCCTAACCTGTGTATGAATCGCCCTGGATGGCAACTCAGTCGAACCGTGCAACAGTTATATAGTGGGATACCTACAAAGAGTACGACCGCTTTCGTGATCGTCTTGGCCCATACGTGGAAAGCAAGTCCCAGAGCCCAGCCGATGGAATAGAAGGACACCATGTTGTTCTTAAGGGATTTTGTTTGAAGATTCTTCTTATATGGCAGAGATGATTTCTCCGAAGTTTGTCCTATAACCAGGCTTGTGACCATGGCGGTCCGCTGGTCAAGTTTGAACCGTGTACATAGCGCGAAGAATGATGCTCCGTCGGGATATAGCGATACCGAGGACCCGTCCAGTTTTTCGCAAACTCCAACGTCGACAAGTCTCCCGACAAATACTATCCCCCCCCCACCATCCCGGACAAACCCGGAACTCGGACAAACAAACATTTCTCGTCCAATACCGGTCCATTTCCTGAGTTTTTTGGGTTATATTACACTTTAGAGGGCACCCTAAAGATATAAGATTGAAAACCCTTGCAATATTATCTCCTTGAAATATATATCACTACAAAAAGTTGACGACTTTTGTGATTTTCGCTCATTTTGTGTATTTTAAGCCTTGGTGCCATCTCCTTAGAGTCATATTACTTCATGAATGCATCAACATAATACCTTAACATCACTAGAGTACCCATATAAAAATTCAGAGGCATAGCTGTCTTGTAGCCTTCAGAATGGACCGAAAGATCACGTCATGGCTGCCAAATTGATCTCCCAACTGTGCAAAATGATGGCAAGAAATTTCATGGTGCCTGTCGACCACTCCGGGGTTGCTTTGACCTCCCCTTCATGTATACTATATTCCCTATTGAGGTGCTCTGCCCTATGAAGTTTGGATGTGCCATGACCACAAGGCAGTTATATTCAAAGCCGGCAACCAGAATTTGACGTACTACCTTAGACTAGAACTCGGACACCTGCAGTGACCACCGCCGAAAAAATGGCGCCGTTTGCCCAATTCTTACTTGTTTCTGATGAAGTAAAAATTTGAAACTGAGGTAAAAGACAAATTGCCGACGATCTAGCTACTCAGCTTGGGCCCAAGATTATTGCATAAAATGATATGCACCAATTTTCCTTAGGTGTCCGAGATCTAGGGGGAAGATAGTACACCTGGTAAAAAAACCATGCATCGCTGCACACGATTCAGTGCTGTAAGAGATTCCGAGTCGGAAAGACCCTTACTGCGACAGAGCCGATCCATGCTCTGAGGTATTCGTATGCAATGGGGAAGCGGAGAGCGAGGAACGTACCTCCATCTGAGATGGAGAGGAATGCGGTAATTTGACTTGCTGATAATATACTTGGGAATCCTGTGGCACCATGAGCCTCTGCCTTTTAGAGCTGATGAAAGCTCAACCTACCCCCCAAGATGTGAGATACCCGGAACTGAAATCCCGAAGTGAGCAATACTGGTCTTAAAAATGAAATGCGATCGAACGTGGCAAAGAACATCCAGAACGCCTATATCTTCAATTTAGTAATGGGATTATTGAAAAAAAGACCAAACATCCTCACTCCCAAAACAACTGCCCAGGATCTGAAACCACCATCCGGAAACTCATCCACATTTGCCGACGACTTCGACGACGGGCTTGACTGCAGCTCGGGATCCTCCTTGACGTCCATTTCATCTGGCACTTTTTCGTCCAAACCGTCCTCAGTGCGCACCGGCCCAAGATCTGCCACATTCATGTCGTCGGCGGGAGCAGGGGAGAATTAAGCTCAGGACAGGTAACGTTGACGGGGAATCGGCGGTGAGAATGCGATAGACGGAGTGCCCTATGATGGTCTTTATAAACATGAGCGAAAACTAATCGAAGAAACTCGCACCAGCAGCTGACAGTAGCTTCCAGAATTGGATCACGAAAGAACATGGACATATGCGGTTTCGGAGGCGCGGCATTTGTAAAAAGGATTTGATTCCGAGTGCCGAGGAATGACAGGCAACTTTGAAAACGCTCGAGATGTCGTGATACGAATGATAAGGCGGAAGACGAGGATTTTGTCCTTTGCTGGAAGCTGGTGACAATAGTGGTGGACGACCAGAGGTCCTTGCTACAGACCCATGCCAAACGTGTCCGACCCTCCCCGAAAGCGGATAAGGCGTCAATGGCGACGAGCCCGTCAGGCATCTCCGACACCGGCCGCACCAAAATATCCTTCGAAGTTTCGAGGCTCTTCCATCGAACCACGGTTCCTTCCATTTAATCAATGATCCGCACAAACCACGCAATACAAGGAAGGCTCTGTTGGTATCCGGGACGCTGAAATTCAAAAACTGATGAAACCGGAAGCGATCTTACCGTACACCTTGCCGTACACTCCAGAATTCTGCCAGACCTTGGAGTAGTTTCGGCGCGGCCAAACGTTGAGACAACGCGGAAGGTACGCTGAGAGAAGACTCTAGCTATGAAAGCCGGGTAGTCAAATAGGCGGGGAAAGTCCAGCGATCGTCTGTACACACGTCGTGGCGTCGGTGGCGAAGGCAGAGAAAAATTGTTTGTACAAGTTGATAGGTTGATGTCGCATCCCGGGCCGGACAAACCGTCGGACGGTTAGTCTTAAGATGCGTCATGCCAGAGCACATATATTTTCGTAATTTCCCGATATGCGGTTCTACCGGGACTCAGCTTTTTTGGCAAGGACCAAGGAACGATTGTATTTTAAGTCATTGCAGAAATGCACATCTCAAACCTCGACGCAGGGTCTCGTCAGACGTTTGAACATTCGTAGCATTCAAATTTCACCAATCGAATACACCTGATCATTTGACTTAAACATTAGGCACCATACGTAGGCATCGAGAGAATCAAATAACGATCCCTCGCCTCGATAAACTCTTTGCTCATTGCACGATTTGCCGCGTCTTTGGTCATGGCCTTCCTTTGGGTCGATTGGTATGCGTCGCGAACATCATCGAGGGGAAGGAACATGTTGTTGCGGTCTGTCTTGGAATACAAGATGTATCTGCTCATAAATGAGGAGGTTTAGCATATAGGTTGATCTTAGTGCGAGGGAGAACATACCCGCCATAGATTCGGGCACTGGGGTCCTGAGGTCGAAATAAACACGGGTGAATTCAAAGATAGCACACAAAAATAGCTCACAGCGCGTTTCTCGGCTTGAACCTTTGCATGCAGCAGATCCATCTGCATGCCATTGGTATTTCTGAGCACCACACTTTAATCCGGGCTGAATCAGGAGATTTTCGCAAACCTACGTATAGGTAAAGTCGGCCACTTCAAGCGCTACTCCACCGAAAATCTCTGTCTTGAAGGACTTCGCCTGGATGTAAATCGCAACGTTTTCGGTTTGAAGGAAGGGTGTGGCAGTATTTTTCCTCATAGAGAATTTGAGCAAATAATCATATCCCCACTGGCCCTCTTGCTGTGGCGAAGGCCTGGACTATTATTGGAAGAGTGTCAGCATTGAATCGTGCGGGTGGACTAAATCAGACCTACAAGGACAATTCTCCCCGGGCTGCTCTTCTTGGCGATGGCGAGGAGCAGCTGGTCCGTCAACCCACGCTCATCAGGCGCTCCCTCGAAAACTGGCTGGAACTCGTTGAAGAATTTCGATATGATTTGGATACCATCGTTGACTCCTATTTTGAAGCCCTCGATGTTAATAGAAGGGTAAGCTTGGGCCATTGTGAGACTGGGTACAGGAGGGTAATCCTCAAACCTGCGGGTTCGTACCATTTATACAGTTGCATTGTGAATGACGTTGGGATAGGGCCTGTATTTCACCGCGAGCATCGGTGACAGCAGAGTGTCGAGTTCACAGAAATGTTCTTCACAATGGAGAGAAACTTACGCTCGCAGATCCCCTCGACTCAATTTCACTTGCGGCACAAATTTGGCTCTAATGACCAAAATCTCCATCGTCTGAGTATCCGACCCACAGGATAGTTCAGTAGCTAGATAATGGGGAACTGGGTTACAAGATCAAGACGCGGTGACGGAAATAGCAGGCGTACATCTCAAAGCCGTCGCGTTCTGCATCCTCCACACTGGAAGTGTCGGTGGTTGCCCAGCCGGTGGACGGCCCAGGGCGTCTGGTTCGGAGGACAGGGGGATTCGTAAGGCCTCAAACAATGCATCCATAGCAAAGTCGATAGATCGGGGTTGAGCTAGCTCCTGACTGTTCAAACGGAAACTCAAGAATGGAACAAACGCCAAACAAACGCGCTTTCAAGAATGGCTGATTGAGGGTTGAAAAGGGGCCAGCATAATGATAAAGAACCCGTCAGCTTGCTCTGGGGTAATCGATAGGCGGAGAAAGTCCGGCGAGCGTCCGGCGGCATTCGACACCACCAGGGTGAAAGCCAAGCGGAATTGTGTTTGTTGTTTGCTTGTTCAAGTTGATCATTTAATACCGGGACTTTTTTCTTCACGCGCTCAGACGCGCTCACACACGCCAAGTTGCCGCCAAACATCTCACATCGGGAGACGCTTGGAGCTTCTGCTTGATGTTGCTGACAATTTTAGTTTGCATAGTGCATCTCAAAAATTCAGAGATAGAGTTAAATAATGTAAGAATTACTTTTGGTGGCATAAAAATGGTATAATTAATCATTGAGCAACTCGTTGGGGCGGTGGCCCAAACGGCTGGGGTTTCCCACCACAGATCCCCGGATGACGTGTCCACCCGGCGGAAATACTTCACTTGTACATGTATTGTGCGATTTCGACGGCGTCGTGGTCATCGATATCCATGTAGGCCGCGCTCTAGTTGCTGAAGCAGAGGAATGGTCTAACCGTAGACGTCTTTCATTTTTTAGGAAGGTTCGGGTCGCGGTGTAACTGTCTCTTACGTGTCTTACGTGTCAAGGGAGAATAGCTACTTTTCTGTCACCGGCAACCCCTGGAGCCGAAAAAAAACTGCATACGTTCCAGCCTCTGAATGCCCAAGTTGATCGTAAGTACTACTAGGGAAAGTACCGCGGCATCCACACCAGCGCGTGAATACCTCAGAACTCGAACACAGGGAATCCGAAATACCTGGGCCGTTGCGCCAACATCTCGTTTAGGCTTGAACCAAGTGCGCGAGGTACGTGAAGCGTTTGACGGCGCCTGAGACTCCCTATGTCTCCGGGTTCGCTAATGGATTCACGATGGAGTAATCCAGAGACAGGAGTTTCCTCTCGCCTCCATTCCTTCATTCCCGCTCAAGGCTAATTATGGGTTCTCCGCCCACCAGCCAATGAAACACCGACACCCATCTCCTGATCCAGAGTTTGTGTGCAGGGTATAAGTAGAATCTGTGCGTGTCGAATTTCACCTGGGTTTCCGCCAGTTGATCCACATTGCACAGTGAACTCATCTCTCGCATTCTTGCTTTCGACTCTCTCGTCATGACCACCCTAACTCCAACGGTGAGCATGAAGCAGTTCCGAAGCGAGGCAGTTGATAATTATTGCTCAGCGTACTGTTGCAATCGCCTCTACCGCCTGGGACAAGGGCATACGTGTCTATTCTACTTGTGGCAACGCAATCCTCGAGGACTGTCTCGACCAAGAGGGTACCCATACCGCCGCCGGTCGTGGCAAAGAAAAGAATTTCGGCGGCTGGTACCACGGTAAGGAGACACGTATCCCTCAATTGATTGTAGTGATAATAGTTGAATGCAGGTGCCACATTGCCCAATATCTGTGCTCCCTGGAGCGCCTTGTGCTGTATATCTGTAAGCACTTTCACTCTTTGGCATTGTGGCCTCAATTTATGGCGACCAGTGGAGATCCACCATTTCATTGTTTTATCAGACCGAAGACACAGTGATCCGTGAAATGCGCTATGACGGTAGCAAGTGGTCCGTTTCCACTTTCGCCCAGGTCAATGCATTGCGAGGGACAGCTATGGCGGCGGTGAGTGCAAATCGGGTGCCACGCGGTCAATGACTTATTTATCTCTGATCGACAGGTGTTCCATGAGGATGCCAACCGCCTCTTTTTCTTCTTCCAAGATCTAGGTGGCGACGTGCTTTGCCGGTACATGGTTACATTTATATCCGTCGGTCATTGGCTCTTATGGTCATCGATAGATATGCCACCAACTCGCAGTGGGAACCCGCCGTCCGCGTCTGCAAGGCGCGGCCGCTCACCGCCATGGCGGCTGTCCAATCTCACTCACTACCAGTGCTGTTTTTTGTGTATTGCCAGCAAACAGACCTCTCCATACATCAATGTGTTGCCCAGTGGCCTGTAATGAACGTCTGGTAAGAGCGTGGTAGCATTATTGACTAGCATTTCTGATTTTGCGCCGCAGGAGCGAGTCCTCTACGCAAGCAAGCACCAAAGTTTTCAGTAGCATGGCTGGAATCTGCACTTCCAATGAGTTTAGGTACCATTTTCTGATCATAACATGGTAATTTCCGTTTCCAACAACTGCTGAACACTTCTTTCAGGGTTTACGTGCAACCTTCGGACAACTCCAGCATGTGGATTCTGAGCAGATCGGACTTTGGGAACGCCATTGACTTGTATGCCCATCATCATCCCAACGTGTACCCTAAAAATAATGACTGCTCTGATGTCGCTGTCCGACTCGCCGGAGTGACCTGCCAGCACCGCCGGAAGAGGCGAGGACAGATTTATCTGCATGCATGGGAGGGCGGAGTGGATACATCCACGTATACTCTATATCCTCTGTGGGCCCAGAGAAGGTTTAGCAGCCGTTCATGTATCGAAATCATCCTTAACTTACCGTATGCGAAGAATCTGTCCCAACGGCTATTCAGGAGCCAGCCAGGTCACGAGGACGTGTGTGTTGCAGATGAAGTCATTTTTCCCTCCGGCGGCAGCTCCCACAACGGTCACTTTGTCTGTTCCAGACTTGGCGGGAATTGACCTGCCGGTCCCAACGGATCCATCCTCAAGCAGCCACCCGCCGAATCCGACCCAGACTGACCGTCCGATGGCCATAGCGGCCACCGGCTGGACGGGCACAGTCCGAGTTTATACACAATGTGGTGACGGTGAGATTTGGGAGGGTTCCTACGATCCGCACGTTGTTCCATGGGACCCGGACCTGGCCCGTCGAGTGCCCGGAGTTTCTTCCCAATTGGACCTAGCTAGGCGTCAGATCCATGGCTGGCGGCGCAGTCAGTGGCAAGAAATATTTTTCACGAATTCCAGCTACTGATGAGCGCCTCCAGACAAGCTTCCAGATCACTGCGCTTCTTGGAGCATGTTGTGTTGTCGCTCGGTGAGACAAATATCTTCGACAAACGCGAATTTAACTAGTTCTTCAGTGGACGGACGCCCGTTCTATTCGGAACGTGTCCGTGGTTTATCAAACTACCGACAACATTTTACATGAAATGCAACATGATGGCCAGAACTGGAATACTACTTCCCTTACGCATGCAGACGCAATGCCTGGAACAGCCATGGCGGAAGTAAGTGCCCCCTGAGCTTGACCGCAGGAGACTAATACTTTCCAAAGGTTCACACCGCAGATATGAGTGCTATGCTGTTTTCTTCCAGGACACGTCCGGTTTCCTCTGCTATCGGTGCGTGTTTACATCCCAATCTTAGTTGCGGAGGCCGAATTTCCTGCAGACTCGCGACTAGCGCGGGGTGGGCAACACCCGCCGCTCGCATTTGCCATGCCGCGACTTGGACTCCCATCGCGGCAACGTGGGCGCGACCGCGGGACACCAACGAAGCCCGCCTATACTTTCAGGATACACTACATCAAGTGCGGGAGTTTGCGGTCACTTTCCAGAACAATAATTACCGTGATGGGGTTTGGTAAGTCGTAAAATGCTCATTATCCACGGGGTTAAAATCCAATATATGCGCTAGGGCTTTGAAAAAGTTGAAGCTTCCGGGCATGTCTCTTGGGAGCATGTCCGCTACACCTTGGAACACTGGAGCCATTACAATGTAAGTGTTCCTTCTCGTATTTTGCAACGCGTGACACCTTTTCCAGCTTGTACATGCAGGCGAAGGATAACTCTATACGAGAAGTGGTTTGCCATTGGGCATTCGACAACGGGTGCGTACATCATTTTCACTCCTGATATCGACTGATTATCCGTGTAGCCGAGGATATAGGGTCGATGAGACAGCACACTTGGCCAGGCCGAGCACTGGGGTTGCCGCCTTCTACATCCCTGATTCGCTTCAGACTAATATATACTGGGCGAGTTCCGATAAGGTGTGATGGCTTTGATATTGTTGGTATTGTGCACGCTCACTGAGGAAGTAGACTCTACGACAACGACTTAAACTCGCCTGTGCATGGCAGACTATAGATGCTATCGGAGACTTATCTACGGGCGAACCCTTAGGTCTGGCATTGGTAGGCCCACTAACTCCAGAACAACTCTGTGACTGGGCCAGGTGGTTCATCACCGACCTCCGTCCTCTCGAGAACCGGTGGTTGTCTTTGGTCAGCCAGTGGGGCAGGGTTTGCCCAGAGGAGTTGAAGCCTTACGCCGAGGCCGCGATTTCCCATATGAACACCCTTGCGGTCAAGGTTGTTCAAATTTTCACAGTAATTGCGAGGGATCAATCGTTCGACGATCTCGTGGACGAATGCGTGACTCAGTCCGACACGGTCTCTGAGGCGTTCGATACATTGTACTACAGAGCGTTCGATATCGTGGAGGATGCAGCGAATGTCTGTCGTCGTCTTCTGACTAAATTACCTGCCTCACACATTTCTAGCTTGCCACCGAGGCAATCTACCAACAAAGCACCGTTCAGTCGAGGATGAAACGCATCGGAGAGCTTCGGGACGTCATCGAAGTCCTGATCGATGGCCAAAAGAAAGCCTTGGAAATGGGAGGGGATGAATATAATACTGCAGCCAAAACGTTAGGAACCCTTGAAGCGGCAAAACGAGCCGCCGAGGATAAGGACGAAAACATAAAATTACGAGTGAGCGTCAACCAATTCTTTGTCCTAAATATTGACTTACTTCGTATCAGATCGTTCGCAACGTCTTGACGTTGGGACTGGGAGAGTCCGGCGACTTGGGCGATCTCAACGCGGCCATAAAGCGGTGCGATCAACTTATCGCGGATTGCAAGACCCAGATCGCCACCGGTCAGGCGGCAAAGAAAGAGGCTTGGCGTCGGAACAGTAAGGGGATGGGCGTACTCCAAGAGTACTGGCAGCTCGATAGCGATCTTAAGGCCACTGAGCCGGTCCTCCAGTTCCGGCTCGAGTCGTTGACAGGTTTTGCGACTCAGATTGTGCAGATCGAGAATAAGGCCCTTGACATCGGATTAGGCCTATCAGCCCTACTTGGGAAGGCGTCCATTCTTCCAACCCAGCATACGGCTGCGCAATTGGCCTCCAATATTCTTGACATCCAGAGGCTGCTGAAGACGGACAACAGGCTTACGGTAGTGTTTGTCAACAATCCCGCATTCCTGGAAAGTAGCCTCAAGTTAATTGCGAAGAGGGTGTCGGAGATCAATACTGGCGGTCTGGTCTAGGCTGACTGAACCGTACCATGGACATTAAACTTTGCAATTTTGTAACTTCGTGAATGGACTTGGATTGGATTCTGATTCCCGCGAGCCGGGTATTGTAAAGAGGCCGAAGCACACAGTCGTGGTCCGAATTACCAGGCGTAGAGAGATGATCACACTCTCCCAATGTAATTTCCTTGTACTTGCTAGGCTGTGTTTCGTCGGCCGAATGTCATGGTTGGACTTTTCAACCAATATTCAAACTTCTGGCATCGCTAGGAGTTCACTCGTATGCAGATCACGCGGCGCCTTGATTGCACGCGGCCCGGATTACCTATTCCGGCGGTAGTGGGGACGAGAGTGGCTCCCCAGGGACCAGATACTTATGTCAATGAGAAGCGAAGAAGCAATATGGGGTATGCACATGTTTGCCATCACCTCGATTTGCTCTTTCTTTCTCATTCTCTCGGGCGCCGCGGCGGCCTAACTAGTACGCATGAACTGTTTGCTGCTTGGACCTCCTCCACGATGAAATCCTCCACGCTGACCACCGCCCTCCCTGAGGATCTCACCCAATACCTCTCCCGCCTCGACGACTTCATCGCCCGCACCATTCAGCCCCTCCAATCCCGCGACGACAACAACCGCTTCTTCGACCACCGCCGCGAGCACGCCCGCACCGACTGGGACGGCCACGGGCTGCCGCGGCCAGAATGGGAGGCCCTGCTCGCCCAGGCCACGCGCCTGGCCGACGACGCCGGTTTCTGGCGCTTTGCCTTGCCCGCACAGTACGGCGGCGATGACGGCAGCAACCTGTGGATGGCCGTGATCCGCGAGCACCTGGCGGCCAAGGGGCTGGGCCTGTTCAACGACCTGCAGAACGAGCACAGCGTCGTCGGCAACTTCCCAGACGTCGTCATGGTGCACCGCTTCGGCAATGACCGCCAGAAGGACGAGCTGATCGGCGGCCGGCTGAAGGGTAGGGTGAGAATTACCTTCGGCTTGACTGAGCCCGGCCATGGCAGCGATGCTACGTGGATGGAGACCCGCGCTGTGAGGGAAAGGAGGAGTGGCAAAGAGGGGTGGAGAATCAATGGGAGGAAGATGTGGCAGACCGGCATGCATCGTGCTTCTCATTGCTTTGTGTTTGCCCGCACGAGCGGCAAGGATGGAAGCTCAAAGGGGATTACATGCTTCGTGATACCGAGAGAAACGCCTGGGATCAAGGTGGAGAGTTATGAGTGGTATACTTCTCCATATGTTACTTTGATGCCGTTCACAACTGACGATTCACAGGACGCTGAACATGCCCACCGACCACGCCACTGTTTCTTTCGAGGATGTTTGGGTCGCCCAGTCAGCTGTGCTCGGACCGGAAAACGACGGCCTGTCCATTGCACAAGCCTTCGTGCACGAGAACCGCATCCGCCAGGCCGCCTCCTCGCTGGGCGCCGCCGTCTACTGCATCAACCAGTCCGTCGCCCACGCCAACTCGCGCAAGCCATTTGGGAAAGCCCTCTCAGCCAACCAAGCCATCCAGTTCCCGCTTGTCGAGCTCGCCACCCAGGCCGAGATGCTGCGCCTCCTTATCCGCGCCACCGCCGCCGAGATGGACCAGACCCCGCAGCCCGGCGACATCGAGACCAAGCTGAGCCACAAGGTCGCCATGTGCAACTACTTTGCAAACCGCCTGTGCACCGACGCCGCGGACCGCGCGATCCAGGTCCACGGCGGCAGGGGCTACAGCAGGCACCTGCCCTTTGAGCATATCTGGCGACACCACCGCCGGTACAGGATCACTGAGGGCAGCGAGGAGATCCAGATGAGGAAGGTTGCCATGCACCTCTTTGGGCTCGGGAGCGGCGGTAAGAGGGAAGCCAAATTGTGAATCAGAAACAGGAACATGAATGGGAAAGAAGAAGTGAGACCTGTCCCATGAGAGCGAATTGATTCATGGGGGAATTGGAGGAAAGTCTGTGAGTGGATAGCAAGCTCGATATTCAAGACCAACCTGTATATTATCTCGCCACAAAGCCATGTACAATTATTACCTGAAGGTACGATATAACAGGATAGCTCGTAGCTGATACTTTTCGCATTTTTCTCTTGTCGTTATATCAAGGCACCCGCAGTTGGGACGACGCCATCAAGCATGCGGGGGAGGAGTAGAAGGTGTGTGTTGTTTTTCGTGCTTTCTTTCTTGCGCGATCGTTGTCGGTGATATTGCGCGCTGGGGTGTGCTTCCGCTATAGTCTACACCGCACGATGTCCCATTTCCCTTTGCGACGTCCAGCTTAATCCAGCTTATCCTGATCCGCTGACCCCCACCACAGGCCGTCACCACCGACTCGAGCATCCGGCGCAAGAGAAAGGACGATAATGTATTTGATTTGAAGCACGGGTGCCGCGAGACGGACACTGGCAGCCCTTGTTCCTGTTTATCTTCGCTCGAACCATGGGTAACTCTCTAGGATCTCTGTATAAGTTGTTCACCTGTGTCGTCCGGATATCCTTGAATGATTCCACCGATACCAACTGGCTTGTCTAGAATTTCTGCCTCGCCCTAGGTTGGTACGCAGCCAATCTGATTTTTTCCGTGGACGCTTGTCCCTTACTTCTGGCTCGCAAGTTCTGGTGAACCCAGAATGCGGACTGCGGCGTCTTGGCGAGCGGAACTGTTACTGGGATTTGAAGATTTCCACTACTCTTCGTGTGATCTAGGTTCGTACTCTTCCGCTTTCGCTCGCCAACGGCGAGGACTCCCCGGTCTTGAGGAAAGTGTATTCTTATTACTTCCCTTGTGCACCCAGTATAACATTTGATTCTCCTCGTGCGAGTCGCCGGGGCGAATATTGTGTTGAGGGATTGTATGGGCGCTCGACCCCCGGCTGTACGTGTTGTAATGCTGGCGCCATGGAAAATCCCCTCTCAGTTCGTGGAAAACGTTTTTGACCTTGCAACCCCTGGCCCGTACAAAGTGGCTCAGTTCACATCTTCGTCCATCCTACGGATTCCAGCTACATTCAATGCCTCCGTCTTGTTTTTCATTTTCCGATGGTGAGGTGATGTCCGAGGACAGCGGTCTTTATTTTGGGGCTTTAACTGGACTTCATTATTCCCAGATTCATAACTTTTTTACATGATATCTCATCTGATTTTTTCTGGATCCAAATCCGAGCCCCCCGATGGTCTGTTTGCTCGAGATGTATGTTCGAGAGTACGTCGACTATGCAAATTGAACTATCATGCAATCTCAATTCACTTCGTCGAACTCCTGGACTTGTGCTTGTGCTCGATGTCTCTTACATCCCACCCTAAGTTTCAATGTCCTGCTCCTCCGAATCCGTTGTCGTTGTCACTATCTTTATAAATTACCTCTGTCTGTCCGTCTGTCTGAAGCTTTTTCGCTGTCAATTTTTTGTCTCCGACTACCGCTGACAGCTTGGTTTGATGACGGCTCAACATCTCTGTAATTTTGCTGTTCGGCAAGCAGTGTCCAAGATTATCAAGCACATCAGGTTCCGCGACACCTGTGCTGCCGAACCTGCGAGTTATCTGGACGTGCCTATCTATCATGTGTTCCATAAATACACGGATCAGTTCGTAATCGCAAACTGGATTAATCACCTACCAGGTTTTTTCAACGAAGCACCTGTACGAGCGCCTCGAGCGAGTCCATGCTCTCGAAACAAGCATTACGCGTGCAGACATCGTAAACAAAGACATCATTTTATTCATTCATTGATTACAGTTGCATCCCGATTTTTCATCATCGTACATCACAAGACCGTCATAAGAATAAGACAAAAACAACTTGAACACAGATATATCACTTCGTCGAATCGGATCCTCAAGGCGTATATCGGAATCCTGCCATCAAAATCAGCTCCTTCACCCAGATTTGAAAGTCAAATTCGAGTCGGAAGACTTACCCGTCGCAAGATCATACTGCTCCATCACATTAATCGGCATATCCTTCGGCGGTTTCCCGCCCTCGACCTTATCGCGGCGCCTGTTTTCGAGCCGGTAGTAGACCGTCATCCAGATGGTGAGGAGCAGCCCGAGAGCGGAGAAGGCGAGGTTGGTGGCGCAGCCCCTGTGAAGCGTCGTAAGCACTCTATCACAAAAAAAGACTAGACAAGCAAGGGAAAAGAGGCGAAAGGAGAGAGCCAATGAAAACGAGAAAGGGACCATAACGCACCTTGATGAACTTCGGCCCCTCGGGCGTCGGGAACAAGAATGCTGCCAGCACGGAGAGACATTGGCCAACGGCGTTGAGCATGCCCAGGGAGACGGCGCGCTGGGATTGCGAGCCGGTGTTCCCGGATTGCCAGGAGATGATAAGGGGGATGTTGGAGTCTGTGAACACATGCGGTTAGTTCATCGCTTCCACTCATCCCGAGAATCGAGGGGACGCAGGGAAAACTGAAGTAAAGGGAAGGGGATGGTCGATGATAACAGGAATAAGTACGCACACCCTGCCGTAACTATACAAATACACCCGAAATATCTCGCATGGAGGGCCGAGTGCGTCGCATGCACGGGGCTAACACCGAGGAGGATTGCCCACCCGACGATACCGATGCAGAATACGGAGGCGACGGGGACGCCACGCGTCTGATAGTGATCGCTATAGCTCGAGATGAGGAGCATAGCAACGAGAGAGACAACGTAAGGCGGAACTGGGAAGGATCATCAGTAAGTTGACGTCAGAGATGAAGAGCGAGGGAAGAGCACACCAGTGTACAGCTGTGCATCCGCATTCGAATACCCTAGACCCTTCACAATCGTCGGCAAGAACCCTGTCACGCTCCCCAGCCCCAAATTCATGCACGAATACATCACTGCGACCACATACGTCTTCCAGTCCATCAGCGCCCGCTTCACCGCCTTCCAGTCGACGCCTGTGTGTCCCTCGCCGAGGTTCTTCCTGTTGAGCCGCGTCAAAGCGAGGGTGCGCTGGTCCTCGGTGAGGTAGCGCGACGTCTGTGGGCGCGAGGGGGAGGAAGAAGAACACGACGACTGCGAGGACGAAGGAAGGGATGCCCTCGATGAGGAAGAGGATGCGCCATGGGGTGATGGGGGGGTGCTTGAGGGGAGGAGACGCCGTACGAGATTAGGCCGCCGAATCTGCACGCCAATCAAGTGAGTCAGGTGTCAGCGCGGTGTAAGGGCGGAACTAGAAAGGGCGTACGCGCCAGCCACCGATCCAGCGCTGATATAGAGCCCAATCCGCTTGGAGAGCTCATCAGGGGAGGTACCAGTATGTCAAGTAGAGGGCCATCGACTGCCCAAAGAACGCTTCGCCGATGCCGACGAAGAGACGGCAAACGTAGACGGCAGCGGGGTTGAAGGCCGCGGCCTGGCATGTGGCGGCGATAGACCAGATGAGGGCGCCAATGGATATGGAGGTCGAGGGGGGGATGGCTTTCGCGAGGAGGGTGCCCGGGACGGAGAGGAGGATGTAGGTAACTAGGAAAGGTTTGGGCGTTATTATACAAGGGGAAGAAAGACGACGCACTGTAGAAGCAAGACAACGCGATACTGTAGTTCGTGTCGGATCCCCTGAGCGCAGTGGCCTGGAGTCCCTGCAGACGGGCGCTGGAGTAAAAAAAATTATTCTCCATTGAGGGTGAATTGTCAACACGACGCACTTTCCAAGGTTTCCGCGGTCGAGGTAGGCACTCAGGTAAAGCAGTACAGCGAGAGGAAGGATGAGAGCGTCTGAATGAAAGCCTCATCAATAACCCAATTCAAGGAAAACGGCCTGCTCACTCACCGAGCTTGACAAGCAGACGCAGCTGGGCCCTGTGGCTCTCGATGCGGTGGTCGAGTCCAGTCGTGCTCGCGGCATACGCGCTAGAGCCCTTCTCCGTGTCGGAGGTGTTGGTGAGCGTCTTCTGAAGGGGACCGCCACCGCCCTCATGCTTGGTGTCCTCAGCAAAGCGCGCTTCGCGGTGCTGCGTCGCGGGCTTCTCAGTTTCCCTAGAATCCATATCTGGTATCTGGGTTTGGGGAAGTGGAAGGGGAGGAAGCAAGCGCGAAAAGATCCCGCGCGTGCGGTTCCAGCGCCGTCCGGGGTAGACCAGCAACTCGGGTGCCCCACATTGATCTTCTGACTGTCTTGCGGCACCACCTGATCAATTAAACGCGTATAGAATGGGGCTAAAATTGGTTCGTTCCTAAGTTCATTACGTATATATTGCTGGGAGTTTATTGTTCAACATGCATCTGCTTGGCGTGAAACAGTCGATGACCAGGCTCGCGATCAGTCTGCTGGCTAGGCTTTTCTTGGGTTTCGCTTTGTTTTCGCAATTGTCCTCCGACGACATTGGCACCGGTGTCCACGCGGTTGTTTGACTGCCGTTCAATGCGTTCCGTAATGAATAGATAGACCTGCTGATGATTTTCCCAGGTTTTCTAATTGAAAAGCAGGACACATGCCTTTGCGATTGAAGCCAAGGTCATATTGCAAGGTCGTCGATTGAGAGCTGTCACTGCCATCCTAGATGACTTTTTGAGCGATATACTTATCAAGTTATCCGATCACCTTCAACTTTGCCTTTTTTGGTTTGATTTTGGGTTCTGCGGAAAAATCCGGAAGTAGCGTGGGGTGGCTTTTACACCGAACACTGAGTCATTGAGCAAGGAATAGAGGAGGAAGGCAAGATGAGGAGGAGCAAAGCTTGGGGTGATGGAGAGAAGGGAAATTGGACAGCTCGCCGTTTTAAACAAGTCTTAAGCGCGCGAAAGCAGCCACCACGAGTTCTGCGAACATCGGCTTGAGATATAAGTGTACAATCCGTGCATCCCGTTGAGGAACGCAAGTATTCTGATCCGAAATACTATAAGCGCTCGCCAGCGCTTCGCGCCGGCTCCCACTTGCTTCTGTCAGCTGACCGCATAATGACTGCATGAAGCTTGATCCTGGTGATCTGAAAGTACATATGGAGATACGGCTTCGGACAGACAGACAGGCAAGAGGAGGCAGATCTCTGGATCTCTCGCGTGGCAGTCACGTGTCTGGCCTCTGGTTGGTTGGATCAAAGCATCGGATTTTTCGGACAAGTCAACGAATTCACATATAATGTATGTACTAAAACATGCAAAACCAAGATTATATAGGCTATCTAACTCCTAATTGCTTTAAAAAAGAGGGATTCAAGAGGTGCTTCATACTGAGCCTGGAGTTTGAAATCTTTAGCGGGTGCCGATCATCGGCATCATTGTGGCTGTGCAGTCACATCAATTCTCAGTTAAATTTGTGGTTCTGGTTTGCACATCCTGGGATACTTTGAGGAGACAGATTTCAAGATAAGTGTGGCTGGAGTCAATTCAATCTTTGGAGCTGTGTGATACAATAAAAATTGAGCTCAGCTAACAGAGAAGGAAATTTTCAAACTCCAGGCTCAGCCCTTTTCTTTGGCCCAAGTTGTACCAGTCTGCCTACAGCAACATGCTTGCCACATTTGTTGCTCATTGTAGGCAGACTGGTTATGAGTCTAGATGTGCAGGTGTATGCGTGATATGTCTTGTTGCTCCAAATTTCCTGTCTGAAGGCACGTTGCATGTATTTCCCCCCATCACCTCTGTTGTCCTTCTCCCACTCACTCCTCGGATGCCAATCCATCATCTCATTTTCTTCAGGCTATCCTTGCTCACTGGGATAAAACCTTTATGTCTGTTGAGACCGACAAGGAGAAGGCGGAGTGTGCAGTGGAATGGGGCGACTTCTGCTTTTGATTGGTAATGATGAGAACTTCCGGTTTCTGGAGGGCAAAGCATCTTGTTATTTCTGTCCTGCACGCCTGCAATGATATTTGATTTTCTGTGTGAATCTGTGGATCTGTCTTCAGTGTTGAGGACTACATTGACAGTAGGTGTTGTATCAAGGAAAGTATTAGTCGCAGTCTTTTTTTTTTTTTTTTTTTTTTTTTTTTTTTTTTTTTTTTTCACTTTTTGACTGCCTCACTATGGTTGGTACAAATGTGGAAACTCAAAGGCTGTGATGACTCCCCGTGTACTTTCTTCTAAATACCCCCAGCCAATTAATTATTCCTTTGCGGTGGGTGCATACCCTTGTAACCCGGATGCTTTAGCCCAGTATCTCAACATTCCTAATCTCGTCCCTCTGATCTGGTGCTTCCTCTCTCTACAAGAAAATGCCGACCATGATCTTAATATTCCTTGACCACTGTTCACCTCAATGATTGCCCCAATCCTCGAACAGCATTAAGGTCCTCTGTTCTGCCATCACAAAATTCCACGTCCCCAGTGATCAGTCCAGAATACGCGTGATGCTACATGAGTGCATCTGAGCCGGGTGCTCTTGGCATGGTAATGCCGCTTGGTACAGTGTGCGACCCTGATCTCTCTGGTTTTTGTGGGCTCCTAGCCACGTGCATCCTCCTCTTTATGTGGTTTGTGGCTATAGAATTCAGCTCAGGAGGATGTTTGCAAGAAAGAGGTAATTGGGAGGCAAACCAGTGAGGTAACTATGACAAGTACTCTAGCTTTTATATGGACTAAACTATCACATGAATAAGGAACATGAAACAAGGGACTTGTAAATTGTAATAAAGTGCCGCAGATATCATATGGTTGTGGGGGAAAGAATGTGGGCAGCTAGCAACAGGGAAATGGTAGTTGAAATAAATAATATATAGTTGCCGTGGTTCAAGCTTGTATTTCCAATAGTGGCACTGCTGCATCACATATCCGTGTGCTGTTGTCAGCTGGTTTTCCAGTCGGGGACGAGCCTTGCCCCAATATCGGCATGTGAACGATGGAGTCTGAATGTCCACCGCCACAGGCAGCGGATGGACACCATTCACGTTGATACCAGTCTGCGCGGTGCGCATTTAATTGATATTTACTGCGATTTATACACAGCTATCCCAGCGATCACTGCAATGTGCTGAATTGCAAAACCATCCAAATTCAGTAGAAAATCATTGCTCAAAATTTCCTCGAAAAGATAAGCAGAGCTGGCCTCCTTGGTCCCTCGGTATATATCCCGTGAACTCATCACCTAAAGAAACCGCTGGCATCGAACAAGGTGTGGAAGCGGGGAATGTTCGAGACATTGGTTCTTGGAATGGGTCGGTGATCCGGGTAGAGGTCGAAAAAACGATAGGGAATAAATATAGAATATAATCCCGAGCCATAGGGTGCGAAAATAGAAGAAAAACAGAGTATGAAAGTGGGAAAATGCCGAGTGTCAAAGGTGAAGCCGTAATGCATGATTCAAGGCATCTGGGTGGCTAAGAAGCCCACTGGTGACTTTGGGGGAGTAGGGGGCAAGGACCACCGATGGTACCTCCGGGCATGAGCCCTGCACTGGTCACGGAAATGTTAGTTCATGATCAAAAGGTGTGATGTGGCATTATTTATGGTACAAACAAATGCTGTAAGGTAAATTACCAGTGTATCAAAGTAGAACATCCAACCCCTCCACAGTGCGGGGGGATTTTGATGTCATCCCTGACATCAGCTTAAGGGAAGGAAGGAGGAGGATGGCCGTAAAGTATGAATGAAGTGAAATGTAAAAAACTATACATGCAAGATAAGCAATGGTTGAATGAAGCAGAGGAAACTGAATGTAAATGGTGAGTGAGTAATCAATAATCTGAATAGGTGATAATGAAGCCACGATCTGATCAAAAATGCGAAAGGAAACCTTTCGAAGACTGGGGGGCCAAGGGAATCTCATAGCCGACATTCAACTGGTCCAGCACGTCGATGAGTTTGTGTAATTCAGCATGAATTGGCGGTGAAATGAAGAGGAGTTTGAAGATGGATAACAAGATGTGCGGAGACAAGTCCTTGGACAATGAGTCTGCTGGTGGTTTTGAATCAGGAAGAGGTAAATGGGAGGTCAGGGAAGGTGCTCGACAGGCGGAAAGTGAGGAATACTTAATGTGACACTGTGATCTGAATGGTGAATATAATGTGGATGGACCATGCTAGGATGCAACACATGTGTGGGATTTGAATCAACACTGGGCTTGACAGCACAAGGACAAATGCTAGCGGGTAAAGCAACGTGCGGGAGATTTAATTTCAATGTGGGAAGCAATGTTGTTTTATGGTGTGCAATGTTGACCATAACTCGGAGACCACTGCGATGAAAGCACCTGCATGGTGGGGGCAGCAGTGGCACGTGCCAGTAGCAGCCGAGAAACACGTGATATACCCACTGCATGGTGGGGGACTTCTTAGATACCTTTCACTACTATAGCTAAAGGTACCTAAGAGGTCCCTCACGTGACTTCTCCAGTGGGTCCTTAGGTGAATCCGGCACAGCATCCCATCAGTATCGCCAAACTGCATCAAGTGATATTGACAGATGCATCTCCACTTAGACTTTAACCTAAAACCAAAGCTGAGGGATAAAAATTTGCATGGGCCTTACATCAGCCAAGCGGCCGACTACCTAGGGGTGGCCAACTACCTGGTGGCCAATAGAAGGAGAACGTGTGTGATCACGTGTGTGCAGATCATACCATACCTATTATGCGGCTCTCTCTCTCTTCTGCTTTTGCTTTGTTCTCACCATTTCCTCCTCTCTTCCTCTAATCTTCTTCAATTTGCCTTGCCCTTACTTCATTCATCTACTTTTACCAAGTCTCTCAAGCCCGTGGCTGAGGCTGCTGTAAAGGTGGGGAAGCAGACCAGAGAGCATTGGAAGCTCAGCAGGCTGCTGTGGATGGTGGGTGGTTGTCCTCTTTCATCCCTTTTCCCATTCCCATTCTTCTCTGTTGAATCTGGACTAATATCATGATGTATAGCAGCAGCACACACAGTCAGTGCTTGGAGTCACTATAGACAATGTCGCAGCCAGTATTGAAGACTACAAGGAAGCTGCAGCAATCAAGGCTGAAGATGAAGGTGAAGGAGGGGGTAGTGAAGAAGGTTGAGGTGGCGACAATGAAGGTGTGTGCACCTTTTGTATTTTTAGTTCCACTCTATTCTGATTCACTGGATTGGTCCGCTGTACCCCCTTTCCTCTCACCCGCTGTGCTAGGGAGGAGTTGAAAGAAGTGTGTTGTATTCTGTGCTTTCTTTCATTGGTTGCTATGTGTATTGGGGAATATCAAGATGTTTTGCGCACAATGTCCCATTTTCCTTTGCCACATTCATTTCACCCTGATGCATTCGAATGCCTGCTCACCCCACCACAGGCAACCACCACTGCCTTGATCACCCAGGGCAATGAAGAGCCCACAGCTCAAGGTGTGTTCACTGCCTCATTCCATTACCGCTTATATCTACACATCATTTCTCCCATTCCTCTGCTCACTCCTTACATATTCCCTGTGCATTCCCTTCTGGTGTTCCAGCACCTTTCTATCCCATATCTCTTTCCAATCCATACATTTCCCTCACCTGCCCATCTTGTCATCATTGTATTCTCTCCTTCCTTCCACATCTCATGGCTTCTGCCCTCATTTCCAAGTGCCCTTTCCCTGATCCACAAATGCTGACAACTTGTTGTACACACAGGCTGACGGGAAGGCCGCGTGGAAAAAGCAGCAGGTGGCGGAGAAAGAGACGAGTCTCCTGCTTTTTTTCTTGCAATCTCACAATGTGCCCAGGCAGCCCAAGCCTTCCGCCAAGCTCGCGGCTGCTGAGTGTGAGAAGGCAGAAAAGGAGATGGAGAGTACTGGGGTATCCTAAGGTAGCGGCCATACACTTACGGTTGCCCCACGTGATCTGTATGTCATGACCATATTGGGAATGAATAGAGAGAAAACACATTCATTGATTCGCAAGGGGTAAAAACAAAATTTTGGCCCAACAGTTCTCTGTGTATAGTGACAATACAGCCCTTGCCTGTTTAACTTCAGCAGAATCTTCAAAATTGAGGGACTAGTTCCTCAAATGAAAATTTCTCAGTACAATGAGAACTAGTCCCTCAATTCTTTCCCAAATTTCCCGAGAAAAATCCCAATTATTTCTCTTGTGTATATCTACAACTTTGTTGAAGCTGATTTTCAATAAATATCCAAATGGTCGTGCAAATGAGTGTTGAGACCTATTCGTTCCCAATATGGTCATGACATAAGGATCACATGGGGCAACCGTAAGTGCATGGCCGCTACCTTATATATTAAGACACAGTGAGCACAGCCTTTTTGATAAGTCACAGGAATTTGATACAAAGTCACGAGGCGTTTCTCACGGCTGCAGGCGCCACGTGCCGCGAGCGTTAGCGAGCAGCAGTGCGGCGCCGGATGGCTCGGAATCTGCCGTGTCTGCACGGAAGCTCGGAATCCGCCGTGTCTGACCGCCCGTGGCGAAGACACGGGGTGCCTTACATCTTGTTTCATTCAAATCAACAGGGGAGTGTGACACGTGACCCGAAATTCCAATTCGACATTTTGACAGTGGCCAAATTTTCACGTGACACCCTGAAATTTCGTCTCCGCGATCCCCATGCTAGAGAGGTCAGCCATGAACAGAAGGCGGAACGTATGAGGGCAGTAGTCAAGAGAGGACGCAGTGTGAGCGAGAAAGAGCGAGATCGAGAGTGGGATGGTGGCGGTTGAGAAGAAAGAGGCGACGGAAAGTGCCGGATGTTTCGTAAGATAGGCCGCATCCATACTCATCAAGCTCATACAGCCACTGATGGCAACGAAGAAAACTCTGTAGAAATTGAACCACGTCGAAACAAAATATTCTGTTCCGTGAATCTCTTCTAAGTGTATCAAGGAATGTGCCGTTTAAATTTCAGAGCAATACGATCCGAAAAGATTTACGGAACAGAATAGCTTAATTCGTCCTGGTTCAATTGATACTTACTGAGTTTTCTTTCCTGACATCAGTGGCTGTGTGAGCTTGATGCCCATGGATGCAGCCTATCTTAGACTTTTAAGCAGCGGCTGACATCATAACGAAATTCAATTCAAGTCTCCGCCGACCTCCGAGGGCAGTGCGCACCAGTGCCAGGCAGTGCAGAGCAGTGCCAAATTCTGGAAGATGCAGAGTATGGAAAGCGAATCTCCGCCGAAGCTTTGAATGGCCCAATCCGCACTGCGAGAACAGCTCGCAGCATTTTTTTCCAATGTCGTCTAAGTAGTTCGGAGGGAGTGCTCAAGTGTTTATCACTGGTCTTTTCAGGAGATTCAGTTGCGTTGTAAAATCATACAAGACGCCGGTGTTTTTTGGTGCGAGCGACGACACGGTTCAATTTTGAGTGGGCCCAGTACAGAAAGTGGATCAGATGTTCTGGAAATCCCATTCCCCTCTTTTAGCGAATAATGCATTTTGTGAAATTGTACGGGACGGCTCAGAAAGCGAAAACGACGCGGTGAAACAGGCGCGTTTGGTACCACGTGACCGCGATGATGCTGCTTAAGTTGACAATAAATTATATTCACCAGTCTACTGAGGATCCGTTGAGTGATTTTTGAGATTGACTAGCGCCGAGCTGGAATCCATGTCCAGTGCCGCTCTTTACGACTTCGCGGCCTTCTGGTATTCTATAAACGTGTGTTTTACCGAAAAATCGCAGTCGTAGACTCAAAGACCCTCAGAGCTCTTGTAGACTACAGCATAGAAATACATTTTCACACGTAACTGAATGCACGCCCAAGATATTCGCGAAAAATGAAGCCCCGGAATTGACTTGCCCCAGACTACTGTAGGCGAAGGCAGCTCTGGGTCGAAGCACATTGACTTGAGGTCAAAGGGGAGGACTGACTCGGAGGCAGAATGGAGATATTTGCCTCCAGTGAAGAGAGCTGCCGCGAACGGGGGAGGAGCAAGTAAAGGGCGGCTGGAGAGTTGTGGAACAATAGGGCCAGTCAGAGTAGATTAAATTCGGGCGGTTTTGGCACTGGCAGTCGGTTATGGAAAATTTTCTGAATTGTTTAATCGTGGAGAATGGGTTAAATAGAAAATCATCCTCGGGGTGGTTCTAGTGACAGTTCTGTAAGGAGTCTAGTTTCGGTAAGCATATCACGAAAAGCTAATGAAAACTAAAAATTGAAAACTAGAAGCACTGCAAACCTTCCTCTGGGGAGGTTCTACAAGGCGGTTTTGAGTCGGTTACGGTTCTGCAACGGTCAAAAGTGCAAATCGTGTCCAGAACCGGATATGAAAAAGGGTCAGTCAGAACTCGAGGTCGGTTCTCACGTGGTTTGTCCAAAATATTTTCCAGACCCCAGAACAGCTCGGAACCGTCTACTCTGACTGGCCCTAATAGATCGTATGAATGCAGTGCCTCGATAGGACCGCTCAGTCAAGGCTGGCGATAAAAGCCGAACAAAACAGGACCCGTTCACATTTTCCAAAGATGTGATCCATCAATATAATACGCGGAGGGCTCGGCAGGTGAACCTAGTTGAGGATGACCTCGCGAACTGGCTCAGTGATGATCCTAGTTCCGGGTTCTCCGCAGTAAATTTCTAGGAACACTGGGTAACATCCGTCTACAAGCGCACGGCCTCGCCGATGCACCATTTAACCAGCCAGCGCGGAGCAACCCGAGGGTAAAACATGAAGGATGGAATTTCACCCCAAAGTCGCAGGAAAGTCCAAGTTCCAGTACCAAGAGAGCCTCCGGATTCCCAAAGAGCTGGTGCCTCCACGAGCTTTCAAATGTAGCACGAGGTCAAATGTGAGTGAAAAATTCATATCAAGAGATTGCCAGCACCAACTTCCAAGGGCTTGCGTTGCTCAAGCTGTCCAGTTTTCGTGACACAACGCAAGCTGGTGATCGAGATCTGGGCCAATAAACGACCTTGAGTAGCCAAAGAGAATCCGAGTCGTTGAGGTGGGCCGAGTACATCGTGGAAAGAAGTCAAGAGCAAGTGACAAGATGTACGAATGTCTTGATGATCATTTGTATTGGAGACTGTCTCTCTCTCCCACCAACAAGTTAACTCTTCCAAGGCTACCATAAGTCCCCAGTGGCCACATATCGCTTGCGCCTGAATTCGATTTCATCCTGCTCAAGGACAAAGCGCCGGCTTCGCTCTGTTGTTCAAACCCTGCCATATCGGGCGCGCTTTTTGAGGCACAAACTCTGCGAGACGAGGGAATACTAGGGATGGGATATCGATTCATTACCATCTCAAACAGTCGTTGACAGAAGATGGAGAAATGAGGAGGAATGAAATCGTGGTGCACGAAAGGCTTCGGCTTTATCGGCCGATCGTGTAAAGCCTTCATTTCCATCCTCACACTTTGATTCTCGTTCTTTGAACGGACTAGGCTAAGACAATAGCAGACTAATGCACAAGAATTACCGTACTTGCACACAAACAAGATAAAAGTCACAACGGGTAACAAAGGATAGACAAGTAAAGTAACAAGTGTTATTGAGGGTGGTGGATGAGGCGTCGAGGTACATGTATATCCGAGCCTCAAAAACCGCTGATGCACGGAATCTCTCGGTGGAGGACATGGTGGGCGGCGGGGCGGACGCAGTGATGCTCGACGCACAGGCGCTCTGCACGTCCTGTGTGCTTCTCGTGAGGCTGGGCCGCGTGCCGCCCACCCTGCAGCTGCGTTTTCGCGCCTAGTATGGCCGAGAAGGGTGGGAGTGGACGGGGACAAGGCCAGCGTAGGCGACGATGAAGAGACGGGTCGAGGTGCGCATGGGATGCTGGTGCACGACAGGCGCAGCCGGGACGGCGGAAATGCGCTGAGGATGGTCGACGCGAGCGGGATGGTAAACGAGGCGGCGCGGGGGATGGTGAGCGGCCGGCGCGCGTGCTGCGCATGCGGGTGGTGCTGCGCAATGGGGTCCTGTCGCGAATGCGGCAGGATGAAGGTTGGACGCGAGGCAGCTGAGGGTGAGACATCACGGCGGGTGATAAGCACGGGGGGGGGCGGCGCCCAGAAAAGCCGTAGCGCGCGGAAAGGCGGCGCAGGCAGCGTCGGCGAAGCAGAACGGTCGCTGCAGCTGCTGGATCGTATTGGGGATGCGCGAGGGCGCGCGCGTGGCGCATTGAGGCGGATATGCCGCAGCCAATGGTCATGGTGTGCGTGGGGGCGCAGAACGCGCGGCGGGCGATCGCCAACCACGGTGGCATGTGCTAGCGCTGCGGGTGGTGCTGCACGTCGCACTAAGGAGGGCGGCAGCGCAGTGTCGAGCGTGTGAGGGCGGACTTCTACAGAAGACGGTCGGACTGCGCAGATGGGCGGCGGAGGCGACGTGGCTGAAGGGGAACGCTCGCCGCGGGCGCTGGGTACGACGCTAGGGGTGCGCGTACGGATTTTCGGTGGACGACGGGTGGCGTCTACGAGCAGGAGCGCCAGCGTCGCATTCTGCGCGTGCGACTAGTGACGCGGGATGGGGCGAAGGTTTGCGCTGGTGTGGTGTCGAGCGTGTGGGTGTGGCACGGCGTCGAGAACGATATAGCGCCTGCGATGTCACGCAATACATCCGGCGCGGTGTGGAGCGGGTACATAGGCGTCCGGCGCATCGCGGGCGGTGTTCTGGTGCTGGAGACAGTAGACAGGGGCAGCCGTGGTCGCGACACATGGTGTAGGCTGCGTGGCGCGGAGGGGGGTGGGCAACGCAAGGCGGACGTGGTAGCCGTACGTGGGGTGGGATGACGGGGGATCGTGGCCAATACTACGGCATGATGGCTAGCCAGGACGTCAGTACATGTACAGAAAGGGGAATCAAGAGATTCGGGAGAGAGAACAGCAGTAGAGAGTATGAAGAAAGGGGGAAGGGATATGGAAGATAGAGAGGGAAGGGAGCACACACCAAAATCGCGTGAAGCCGATGACGATAGCCCTAATCCATCGGAGGAGGTGGAGAGGAGGGACATCATCCACGCAGGCGCGTCGTTGGCTCTCGTTCTGTAGGTAGATTTGTAGCGACTATGCCGAAATCAATAGGCGTGTGCTGCATATCACATCGGGACATACCTTGGGTGGGATATACTGTAGCGTTTCGACCAAAGGTTCACGGGGTGTCACCCGTCACCTCAATTGTTCACTGGTTACAGTGTTCAGAGGTCGACCGAGGCTGTCACTGGCTTGGCAATTGTTCATTTTGCCAAGTGACAGCCCAATGCAGGTCCATGCTTGCCTGAGAGTATTAGAGGTGATCCGCGCGCACATGGGGTTCAGGAAGGCACTGAAAATTATTGAAGAAAAGATAAAGTGGCTGGGTACTTGAAGCATGGTTATCGGTCTATCTGTCTACTTAATGCTGGACATGACAGGAAAGTGCAGGCAATATTTGACACCGGTCAAAGCCATCCGCTTCTTACATTTTCTGGGGCAATTATACTTAGTCTTCATGTATGTGACAGAAATACAAGGACCAATGGAAACAGACAACACCTTCAATAAAATTTGAGTGGATTGGCCGACAGCGGTCGTAGGCCATTGCCCCGCCTGTGCTCAAAAAAATCGGACCCAGTGGTTTCTGGTCGTTTCGGACCATCTTCTCTCGAGGGAGACTCTCGCCGCCTAATTCACTGTTGGTGCGGAAAGAGGGATTACTCACTGTGTGGATGCCGAGGCTTCGGATACTGAACAAGAGTCGGAGAGCATCGCAAAATCTTTGCGCAGCGCTACCAAGGCCCGGCTTAGGAGGAGCACTAGATTCTTTTGTCATATTTTCGCACTTTTTTCTTGTTGAAGTCGGAGTAGCTTAAAACCGATTTTTATGGCCTTTGAAAACATGAAAAATTAAGGTGTTCACTGGCCCGCCGTCACCGTCACAAGCGCCAAAATCGTTCGCTCAGGGCCCTCTGTCACCCGTCACCTGAACCTTTGGTCGAAACGCTACAGTAACAGATTTGGGCGTCGCGGCCGAAGATGGGGCTGGGCAGTAGATTGTCGGGTCCATGCAGTGGTGTAGGAGAAGCATCGCGTCTGAGTAGAATCAGTATTGTACTTGTGGTTAGATGGAAAAAAGGCTCGCACCTTAATAATTTGTTAATAATGGAAAGTGTCTGCAGAACGCCGTAGTAGACGACGGTTTGGCAGACGTTCACAATATACATGCGTCGCCAAACGGGACTCGAGACCGTGGACGAGACCGTGGAAGTCGTATGTCTTGCCGTATGGTGGCCAAGATCCCGGCAATGACGGGGATACAGCGACAGACATGGAGAGAAGAGAGGATGTGGCAGAGTTGATCGCCGGTGCTGTGAACCGCCAATCGGTTTGGTTACGAAACGGGCCGATTGAACCGAAAACATCTCCGTCCCTAAGCGAGGGCCATCGCCGGTGTCTAACTTGAAGCTCCTTCATAGCAGTAAGGGACATATCGAGCCAAGAGGTAGCAGATCTCTGGATCGGACACATTGATCAGCCCGCGTAGCAGTCACGTGTCTGGCCTCTGGTTGGTTGGATCAAAGCATCGGATTTTTCGGACGAGTAGCGAACACTCATATTTCATAGTTATCCGCAATGTATGTACTACAGCATGCAAAACCAAGATTATATACGCGCTATAACTCCTAATTGTCTCAAAAAAGAGGGATTTGAGAGGTGCTTCACGCTCTGCTAGGTTTCGCCGTTTCGGCCTTACTTCCAAATCTGGGGGTCTTCGGATCAATGTGCGAGATCCAGAGATCTGTCACCTCTTGTATCGAACCATCTTTCATTAATTCGGCACCGCCTTGTGGCGTAACTACGGCATGGACAGCTCGCTCCGTGTGAAGGCCGCCCATATAACAACAGCTCTCATCACTGAGCTGTCTCTCTTTCCAATCTACCACCATCTGGCAAACATTCTATACTGGATCTCATTTGAACAACCTGCAACAATTCATGGAGGACACTGCTATTTCGAGTTCAGTGGGCATATCTGTGAATTATTCTGTGAAAACATATTGAAAATACTGACATAATGCATAGGACTATGAAAGTATGGCTTCGGACACCCAGGGAATTGCTGCTTTGACATCTCCCAGCAATGAAACTGTGAGTTACCGCCCTTTCTCAGCTGGCTCTGTTGAGACAATGGACACAGGAGAATGGGCAGAGCGGGGTAAATCCTGCGAAGCACATGCAACAGGAGCAAGATGAGGGTGAAAGTGATGAAGAGGACAATCAGGAAGAGAAGGATGCCAGAAGCAAACCAACAAAGTGCTTGTGGCAGGAGCTGGACAAGGATGGCAAAAATAAGGACAACAAAGACACGGTGGAGGAGGGCAAAATGATGATTGGAATAGAATTCACGGACATGCCTGGCATTGAGACCGTAAGATATGATTACACTTCCAATGACTGACAGAAGCAGCTGAAGCTTCAAGCAGAGTTCGGATGACAAGGCAACAGAATACTTCAACATGGCTCATGATCTCCTCAAGGAATGCAAAGCAGCCTGCAACATTTCAAGCCTGAACAGAGCTATTTATTGTCTTGAATGTGCTGCTGGAAGCTGGCCTCCTGGAGACACAGAATTCTCAGACTGTCTGAACCACTTTGCAACAGCCTTGTTGATCAGGTTCATATACACTGTGGATGCAGATGATGTTGAAAAGGCTGCAATGCTACGTTGTGGTGCCTTGGGACATCCAGTTCAAGACTTCCTGCAATCCATGGTAAGGTGACACATTCATAGTTTTTTGTTCATTACAACTGAAATATGTTCAGGTCCAGGACAGGCATGAAGATGTGACCAGCAAGGACATGATGACAAGTGCTGTTATGATACTCAAGGAAGTCCTTCAAGCTCATGACCAAGCAAAATTGGAGACTGCTATCTTCTTATATCAGGAGGGATTGAAACAAACCCCTGAAACACATTCTCATCAGTGGAGGATACTTTGGGAGCTATCTGATGCACTCCTAATTCAGTTCCATCTCACAGGGAATCTGGCACAGGTTGATAACGCTATATCTTACCTGAGGCAGGTGCAACAAGCCAAACCAAATCGATCATCTATTTGCCTGTCTGCTGCCCTTATGACTGGCCATACGGGACCAATGGGTCTTTTACATCTGGTTGAGGGCGCAAATCTGGAACTAGAGGTGATTCAGAATGATCAAAAGGCACTGGACTTGATGCAGCTTGAGCAAGACTTCTTTGAACTCTTCCACAGGCATCATGATTTAAACAAGTTGGAAGCTGCTGTGAGGACATGGCGAGAGGCAGAATGGTTGTTGTCTTTGGGGCATGAATCCCGAGGAGACTTACTGAATCGTCTAGCTGTTGCTTTACAAACACGGTTTGAGCATCAGGGTGATCCCAAGGATATTGATGAGGCCATCACCTTGCACAGAGAAGCACTGGAAATCCATGCTGCACCTCATCCTGACCGGGGCATCTCCCTCGACAATCTGGCCCATACAATCAAAACACGGTTTGAGCAGTGGGGTGATCCCAAGGATATTGATGAGGCCATCAGATTGCACAGAGAAGCACTGGAGATCCATGCTGCACCTCATCCTAACCGGGGAAGCTCCCTCAACAATCTGGCTGTTGCAGTCCAAGCACAGTATCGGCAGTGGGGTGATCCCAAGGATATTGATGAGGCCATCAGCTTGCTCAGAGAAGCACTGGAGATCCATGCTGCACCTCATCCTGACCGGGGAAGCTCCCTCAACCATCTGGCTGTTGCAGTCCAAGCACAGTTTCGGCAGTGGGGTGATCCCAAGGATATTGATGAGGCCATCAGCTTGCTCAGAGAAGCACTGGAGATCCATGCTGCACCTCATCCTGACCGGGGAATCTCCCTCAACAATCTGGCTGTTGCAGTCCAAACACAGTTTCAGCAGCGAGGTGATCCCAAGGATATTGATGAGGCTATCACCTTGCACAGAGAAGCACTGGAGATCCGTGCTGCACCTCATCCTGACCGGGGCCTCTCTCTCAACAATCTGGCTGCTACAGTCACAACACGGTTTGAGCAGCAGGGTGATCCCAAGGATATTGATGAGGCCATCACCCTGCACAGAGAAGCACTGAAGATCCATGCTGCACCTCATCCTGACCGGGGCCGCTCCCTCAATAATCTGGCCACTGCGCTTGGAACACGGTTTGAGCAGCAGGGTGATCCCAAGGATATTGATGAGACCATCAGCTTGCTCAGAGAAGCACTGGAGATCCATGCTGCACCTCATCCTGACCGGGGCCGCTCCCTCAACAATCTGGCTACTGCAGTCCAAACACGGTTTGAGCAGCAGGGTGATCCCAAGGATATTGATGAGGCCATCACCTTGCACAGAGAAGCACTGGAGATCCGTGCTGCACCTCATCCTGACCGGGGCCGCTCCCTCAACAATCTGGCCAATGCAGTCCAAACACGGTTTGACCAGTGGGGTGATCCCAAGGATATTGATGAGGCCATCACCTTGCACAGAGAAGCACTGGAGATCCGTGCTGCACCTCATCCTAACCGGGGCAGCTCCCTCAACAATCTGGCCAATGCAGTCCACACAAGGTTTGAGCAGCGGGGTGATCCCAAGGATATTGATGAGGCCATCACCTTGCACAGAGAAGCACTGGAGATCCATGCTGCACCTCATCCTCACTTGGGCAGCTCCCTCAACAATCTGGCTGCTGCAGTCCAAACACGGTTTGAGCAGCGGGGTGATCCCAAAGATATTGATGAGGCCATCACCTTGTACAGAGAAGCACTGGAGATTCGTGCTGCACCTCATCCTGACCGGGGCCGCTCCCTCAACAATCTGGCTGCTGCAGTCAAAATACGGTTTGAGCAGCGGGGTGATCCCAAGGATATTGATGAGGCCATCACCATGCACAGAGAAGCACTGGAGATCCATGCTGCACCTCATCCTGACCGGGGCCGCTCCCTCAACAGTCTGGCTGCTGCAGTCAAAACACGGTTTGAGCAGCAGGGTGATCCCAAGGATATTGATGAGGCCATCACCTTGCACAGAGAAGCATCCACATACATGTATTCCTCACCACTCATTCGATTCTCTGCCTCATATCAATGGATTAGGAGTGCCACCAGACATGGCCATAGATCCTCAGTGGATGCCTATCGTACTGCTATTAACCTCCTACCACAGTTAGCTGCATTTTCCTTGGATCTCAAGTCTCGCCACCAAATGTTGGCTAGAGCAGAAATTGTATCCCTTGCTTCTGCTTCTGCAATTTGTGCCATTGGCCTCAATCAGAATAGCATTGCTGTGGAGTTTTTAGAGGCCAGCCGCTCAATTTTCTGGACCCAAGCACTAAATCTCCGAACTCCAGTTGACAAA
This sequence comes from Mycena venus, assembly GCA_014462655.1. Lineage (NCBI taxonomy): Eukaryota > Fungi > Basidiomycota > Agaricomycetes > Agaricales > Mycenaceae > Glaucomycena > Glaucomycena venus. The sequence continues at coordinate 2,174,009 of JACAZI010000015.1, read as the reverse complement.
TTAGACAATATAAAACCAGAGCTTGCCACCAAGCTTAGGCAGTTATCTCAGCAATTGGAGCAGGCATCTTTCCGAGACACTTCTCAGAACATTTCCATGGACACTCAACACCAACTTATGTCAATTGAGGCTGTAGCAGTTTGGTGCCGCAAACTCAATGATGAGTGGGACGAGACTGTCAATGCTGTTCGAAAGGTGCCAGGGTTTAAAGATTTCCTCTTGCCCAAAGACATTGCTTCCCTCTCTAAGGCAGCAGCATCTGGGCCAATCATCATATTGCTTGCTAGTGACTTGGCTTGTTCAGCTCTGATTGTAAAGTCCTCTGGGGGTGTTCAGCATGTGCCACTCCCTGCACTGAATGTTCAAACAGTGAAGCATTATGCTGATCTCCCTCGTGCACTATCAGGCAGAGCCTTCAATGTCAACAACTTTTTGGAAGCTCATGGATGTGAAGAACCCTCTACACAACAATCTGATTTGAAGGCTCGGCTCTATGGGGCACAGGAGGGCTTTGTCAATATGAACCCAAATGATATCTTCCGCCGACTTTTGGCAGACATCTGGCAAACAATTGTGAAACCAGTGTTTGAGGTCCTGCAATTAAAGGCAAGTCGCCAAGTTCTTTCCATCTTATATTTATGTGAATTAAGTTGCCCTTTTGTGCAGAAGTCAGAAGATCCCTCTCGCCTATGGTGGTGTCTGACTGGGCCTTTCTCTTTTGTTCCCATTCATGCAGCAGGGATGTATGACACAGATGGAACAGACTGTGTTTCAGATTATGTTATCTCTTCCTACACACCCACCTTAGCAGCCTTGTTGGATCCTCCAGCTCACATTACAACCTGTTTCAAAATGATGGCTGTGATTGAACCTCATGCACCAAAGTGCTCTGCTCTTCCAGGCACAAATATGGAGCTGGAAAAAATCAAGAGTAGAGTCCCCAGCCAATGGCTCACTTCCCTGCACAGCACAACTAGAGACACAGTCATGCACCATCTACATAGATCATCTGTGGTCCACTTTGCATGCCATGGGACTCAAGATTTGGAAAACCCTCTTAATAGTGGCCTCATTCTCTCTGATGGCTGCCTTGACATGTCCCAGATCATGCACACACCAGTGAATAGTGATACAGACATGGTGAGGAACAGCATAAAATTGGCTTTTCTCAGTGCCTGTGAAACAGCAAAGGGTGATGCACAAACACCGGATGAAGCCATGCACCTTGCTGCAACCCTGCTATTTGCAAGATTTTGTGGTGTTGTTGCCACAATGTGGTGAGTTTAGCCATTTGGAGTATCTTCCTTTGCAAAGTATGATCCGTGATATAGGAGGATGGATGATGATGATGGTCCCAAGATTGCAGACACATTCTATGAATATCTGTTCAAAGATTGCAGTCCAGATTCAGTCTCTCCAAGCTTCCCTGATCTCAGCAAAGCAGCCAAAGCACTCCATCTTGCTGTGACCAAGCTTTACAATGAACCGAGCATGACGTTTCAGCGCTGGGTGCCATTTGTTCACTATGGACTGTAGTCATTTATGAATTCTCCACCTGTCAGATGTTTTGTTGCTTTTAAATACCATCCCTCGTTCACCATTCACAGATTTCTCCATTAAAAAAATGACTCAATGAGTTCAATTATTACAGCCATTTGCATATAAGGGTGTGACCCTTTTTGCAATTTTTTGATGCTTTCAGTATTTTTGTCATATCATCTTGAAATCTCACTCAATCACTAAAATTCTTTAAGAGTTCCTAAGACTTTGGAAATGTGGTAAAGCAATCCTTACACATGTGCACAGGGTCCCATATACATTAGAACATCATTATGCATGTTGGCTCACACACAGGATTGAGCAAAGCATCAAGAATCCTAGTCTCTTATAAACAGACGCTATAACTTTAACCTGAGTCCGTGCCATCTTCGTCACTTTGTAGCTTCGCTTAGCTTCGCAGAAATGCGTGAGTTTGATCGCTTCCCGTGAAAGTTCGTGACTTCAGCTGGATGTAGTGAAACTTCGTCACTTCCTCCATACAGCGTAAAAGCTCATTACTTTGGCTACCGACCATCACCACATGACCGCGTCCATCCACATGGAGAGTGCACGGTCAGTTGTGGGGGTGGTGCACACTGTCGGTGCACTGTACAGACAATCAAAATTTTGTATAGATATACAGTGAACAATAGTCGGAGATATGAACTGAAAAAATATTGAGTTTCTAGATCTAACTCACATGCCATAGAGCTTCACGCAAATTGACAAGTTTAACGTCGTCTGACCGGCACTTTCTAGGCTGTTTCATCACCACTCGGCACAGCACAATAACCCCGTTTTGACCTAGTGTTTGTAGTGCTCTCATGGCTGGGGCCAGGACCTCTGTGTATTATTGCAAGAACCGAAGGGGTATATTGGTCACTTACCATTTATTCTGCTTTTGATATTGCACACGATACGGGCTCTTTCTCCTCAGAGACAATTTCTGAGTTGTCTGAGTTAGAAAGAATGTCAAACAGCTCATGTTTAATCTCAGTCTAAGTTCTGACTCTAGGAACAAGGATTGTGACTTAAATGCGAGCTTGACGTTTGTTGGAGAACATTTAGAGCGGAGAATTCAATCTTGTGCGGGCATCTTTCCAGGACTCCAGAAATTTAGAGAGCTATACCGTGTCTCAATCCAATGGCTATGGTTGTTGATAGAATTAGGGATGGTTGACGTGATATACTTGAATGGTAAATGTAAACAGCATTTGACCCATTGATAACACCGTCAGCATGATTTTAGAAAATGAGTACAGAGGTTCTAATGGCTAGTTTAGTTTCACCAATGATCTCCGGGCCTATCATTCGGGACATGATTCAGCTATGATATTAGAGATCGATATAGCATGTTTCTCTGTAAATGCGCAATTAATATCAACTTCATTGAAGGATGAGTGAAATTGGTATTAGCAATGGGCATATCCAGGAAGAAACCTATACATAAGCTACTTCTCCAACAAACAAAAGAAAAAAAAACACACACGGAGAGACCCATGCCAATGGCTGCAAACTCTAGTCCTGTGTTTGCAATTCCGTAAGTTTGGAGAAACTGACATAGAGATTTCGCCATCCCTTTGAGATGCTCTTTGTTTTCAAGGGCAGCACGTTCAAATGCCTGAGATGAGAGGAAGTTGGCAAGTAATTTAAGAAGCAAGAATGGGTCATCGACGGATATCGTGTCTCTATCATTAGTAAGTACTGGCGTGCCTATTGCTTTGGGTCTGAAGTCGTGGTGGCAGACTTTGGGTTTTGTGGAGCTGGAGCTGCAGACTGAGGCTTCACTACCTTCAGCCCAGTGTTGAGGCATGGCAACACCGGCTTCACAACCTCAGTATAGAGAGGCGGTGTAGACTTGCACATATCAGTGGTCGTGTTTGTGGTGTTGGCCCTGCGGTACTGTCATGATTTGAGCCTAATCACTCCATCTTATCTAAGCACGTGACGAGATAAGACAACGGAAAATACTGAGAAGGAATTCGATCGTCAGACATGCTTTTATTTCCTTGAAACGTATTCTATATGATCGGAAGTACGTTTACCTCGAGGACAATTGGACACGTGTCCACAGAACAATAAACATGTATGTTACACATCCTTTTAATAATAGGTGACAGTTCTTCTTTGCTTCAATCGCTATACACGTTGTTTCCTTTTGTTACTACACATTTACTTATAGACTACACAGCCACTCAAGAACAGTATAAATACGAGTAGATATTTGCTTGTAGTCTTCACGCTTTTATTCACTCATTTTTCGAGAACTAATACCTCACTCCCCAATCCGCTATCTTCGTATAGTTGGACGAGAGGTTCTTGATTGTGACATAATAAAAGCATACCCTTCATACCGTTTCGTACCGCCCTCATCCTCGACACTCCTTTCCTCTTCCTCCCCCATTCATGCACTACTTGCGTGTCCTCATCCTCTACTTGGCTTCTTGTACCTGCAGACCCATTCATCCCTCTTCCCTCGCCACCGACTCTCTCCTTCACCTCCATCAGTGAAGTAAAATCAATTGACAGCGCCAACGATTGTCGGTCCAGATCGATCTGACTGCGCCACACGCTACGGGAAACGTTGAGTCCGTCCCCGTGTAAGGCAGCAACAAGGCTACTGGTTTAATCCTCAGAGAGGACCAGAGCGCTATCATCAGGTGTGTCATAGAAGACCCGGGGTAGTTCAGACAGCAAAAGACCGGGTTCGTCCCCACCAACCACCCAGTGTGGCTTTCTTACCCTGCCTAATGCTCCTCCTCCAAAATCTTCCCCATCAACGGCAACTTTGACCCCGTCGCCGTTAAAACAACATTTCCGGAATATTCAACTGGAATCATCACCGTATACGGGGAAACCCTGTGTACCAAGCCGACCCCGCCCCCTTCGCCCCCTTCTTCGCACTTCCCGCTTCTCCCCCCGATGTCTCAATACAACGAGACATCATCAGGCTCGAACCCCTTTCCCCTTCATTCCTCTCCAGGCATGTTTAGCCCACACCACCTCTCCGCTGGAGAATTCGCTGCCATGCAGCGACAACAACTTGCTGCAGTCCGCACAGCCCACGAACAGATGCTATGACAAGCGTCTGCGGCCAGGTATCCGCCTGGTTACGCACCTTCCCCTGTTCCCATTGAGGAACAATTAGCGTCTGCGGGCTTTGATGCGGAATGAGTCCTCGGGCGTGAGAGGCTCAAACACATGAAGGCTCGCCTTCAACAACAGTTCCACCTGATGGAACTAGAAGAACTCCAGTGCGCGCTGGATGATTTGACTCCTCCTCGGAGCCAAACAGGATCAGTCCGCCCTAGTGCAGCACCTCACTCGGGGAAAATGTCCCCTCGTGAAATCCCCCTCCCTCCGGCCGGATCATCACTCTGGTCCACTCCCCGACCCTTGCCGACACCGCCAAAACCATCGGTAGCGGCACCCCAGCCGTCTTATACGGCATTTCCGCCATTTCCAGCGGCACATTCTCAACCACTGCCTGCCGCGGCAACTGTTCACCTGGCACAACACGTGCCGATCGCACTGGTCACCCTGGCTGATTTACTCCGGGTGGCCCAATCCGGAGCCTACAGGACGGGCTCATCAAAAGTAGTCCTGGCGGATGTTCCTGACGCATTTGACGGGAACGACAAGTCCAAGTTCAAAACGTTCTTGGAGTCGTTGCGCACCTACCTGAGTGCGTATTCTTCAGAGTTTAACACCAAAGAAAAGAAGGTCTTCTTTACCCTGTCATGCCTGAAGGGGAAAGAAGGCGCCGTGTGCCCAGCCACCAACTGGGTACGTAATTGGAAGATGGCAAATCTTCCAGGGACTCCCTATGCCTGGGAGTAACGTTCGCCCACTTCCTGGGCGACTTGAAAACGTCATTCGAAGATCAGAATGTCAGAGAGACTGCTTTCAAGCGGTTGGTGGAAACGGTTCAGGGGACCACCCCCCCTAAACGACTTCATTCAGCTCTTTGAGCTGAACGCAGAACTGGCCGGCTTTGTTCCTGGCCTCCCAGTATACAACACATTTTTGTGTCAGACTCTGGAGTGGCTTCTTGCCGCCAGAGTCAAGAAGATGCTGTATTGTGGCATCACAATCCCACGCGATTATGTGGGATTCCGGGCCCGCTTATCCGAGATAAGCGGGATTATGGCGCGCAACCTGCAGGCGGGTTCTGGGAGTCAATTTTGGACTCCTGCGAGCCAGAAGGACGTATCAGCTGCGTCAAAAAATAAAGGACTGACTGGGCCGAATTGAGGAACGGCACCAATGACTCTGCAGAGCGGAGCCGCCTTGACTAACAAGGGGAAGGGCTGGCCCCTCAAATGTTACAACTGTGGCGAAGAAGGCCACATGGCATGCGAGTGCCCCAAACCACGCCGGGAGTGCGGAAAGGTCAATGTCCGCTCTTTGCGGACCGACAAAATGTCTGAGGAGGACTTTAAATTCTTCATGGAGAAGGCCCGTACCAAGTACAGGAAGGATTTTTAAAGAGGACTCCAATCAAGGCCGAATCAGCAGTCCCAGAAATTAAAAACAACAACAAAAAAAAATCAAGAAAATAACTGGCGGAAAGCCACCGGTATACAAATAGTGCCTAAGAAGCCGGGATCAGACCGGGATATAAAAACCGAAAAGGAAAAAGGGTCCCTCGGGACGGTGGCTCAACCCACACAGCAACCGGCCAGATTATACGGCTTTGCTGGAGTGGGGGTAGCGCCACAGGGCGGTCTCTTTGCCCTGCTGGTAGCAGCAAAGGATACAGTAATTTATAAAAACAATTATGTACAGGAAAAAGCAAAAAATATATTACCTATGCATTCTTGTCCCATACGTATTTTATCTAAGGCCCCTGGAACCCAAACCAGTGAGAAAAATAGTGCGGAAAAAAGGTCGTCAAAGACAAGATGGCTCAATCCACAGTAGTGGAGAAGCGCCAAAACACACGTGAGTCCCATTTGGACTCAAGAAGCAAGAAACGGCCCGGTGGCTCGCATGACGTGCCATGGAGTTTCCGAGAATAGGTTAGCGCAAGAATTACGTGCTTTCCAATTTCAGAGAACTCGCCATGAGATGTGGGTCAATCTGACGCTAGAAGCGTTAGATACGGGAAAAACTGAAAAGGTTAAAGGCCTGTTAGACACGGGCTGTACAACCACGTGCAAGATCACCCATTATGTGGAATTGATCATGGGAGTCGGTCCGCATAAAAACTGACAACATTTTCTTATTACCGGCCTTGGGAAGGTGTGGATATTTATCGGATATGACTGGTTGTTCTGGCACAACCCTCAGGTGGACTGGAAGTCCTAAATGATATTATTCAACCGGTGTCTGCCGCAATGCGGCATGACCGGCACAGAGTTCGGAAAAGGCATCTTTGAAGACGAAAAAATCAAAGATGGAGAAAGTATTTTATTGGTAGACTTTGCGTACGAGATCGCGATATGCGCGAAAGAGACCTCAGTGCAACAAATGGCGCAAAAGGCAAATGCAGAGCGTGAACACCTGACGGAAGACAAAATCCCGGAACAATATAGGGATTACGTCAAAGTATTTTGCGAAGGAGTCCTTCGACTCCCTTCTGGAACGACGACCGTGGGATCACGTGATCAAGTTAAAACTGGACGCAAAAGCCGTTGATTGTAAAATATACCCGCTCTCTTTAATAGAGTAAGAAAAGCTTAACGAGTTTCTCGAGGAGAACTTGAAAAGCGGGCAAATTCAGCCATCCAAGTCACCGATGGCCTCGGCATTCTTCTTTGTAAAGAAGAAAGACAGATCTCTTAGACCAGTACAGGATTACTGTAAATTAAATGATATGACAATCAAGAACCGATATCCCCTTCCTTTGATATCGGAACTCATTAATAAACTTCACGGTGCGAAATATTTCACAAAGCTCGATATCCGGTGGGGCTACAATAACGTCCGGATCAAAGAAGGCGATGAATGGAAGGTCGCGTTCAGAACGAACCGAGGTTTATACAAACCTTTGGTGATCTTCTTTGGTCTCACCAATTCCCCGGCCACATTCCAAACAATGATGAATGACATCCTCAGGGATCTCATCAACGAAGGACGGGTCATCGTCTATTTAGATGACATTTTAATATTTACAGAAACCCTGGAAGAACACAGTGAGATTGTCAAACAAGTGTTAGACACACTCGAGAAGAATAAATTATATCTAAAACCCGAAAAATGCGATTTCGAGAAAACGGAGATAGAGTGCCTGGGTGTCATTGTTAGTCACAACTCAATGAAAATGGATCCAGTGAAAATCACCGGGATTGCGAAATGGCCTGAGCCAAAGAACGTCAAACAAGTCCAGTTGTTCTTAGGCTTTGTTAATTTTTATCGGTGATTTGTCAAAAGATATAGTGACATCGCCCGACCGCTTACTAAATTAACCGGTAACGCCGGGTTCTCCTGGGGAGACGAACAAAAGAAGGTGTTTAATGAACTGAAATGCCGGATTGCCAAAGACGTCACATTGGCGTTACTGACAGACGATGGCAAGTTTCATCTAGAAGCCGACGCCTCCGACGGGGCTACGGGTGCTGTGCTCAGCCAAGAACAGAACGGTGAGTGGCGGCCCGTGGCTTTCCAGTCACATGGGCTCAACGAAACTGAGCGGAATTACAAGATCTATGACAAAGAGATGCTCGCGATAATGCACACTCTCGAAGAATGGAGGGCGCTCTTGATGGGCGCACAGCAAACGTTTGAGATTCTGACAGATCACCAAAATCTGCAGTATTTTAGACAACCCCAAAAATTAAATCGTCGGCAAGCTTGTTGGATCATAGAGCTGGCTGAATACAATTTTACTTTATCACATCGCGCAGGGACGCTTAATAAAATTGCCGATTTATTATCCCGCAGGGTGGATCACGACCAGGGCAAGGGGTGACAATGAGAACATCACTCCTTAAGCCTGAATATTTCCAAGTGCAAGACATCACACTCGAAGGTCCCGAGAAAGAGATCATGGATCAGATTCTCGCGGAAAAGAAAATTGATAAGAGCGTCAAACTCGCTCTTGAGAAGAAACTTCCCAGATGGGAAAAGAAGGACAACATTATTTATTATAACAACCTTATTTACGTCCCTCGGAACGAAGAACTCCGAGATAAGATTATCGGGTTACACCACAATAACCCGCTGCTCAGTCATCTTGGAGAGAACCATACGCAGGAAATAATAGAACGTAATTATTGGTGGCCGAGACCAGGAAATCAAGTCTCAACATATATAAAAGCATGCGAGGCATGCAGACGATCACGTGTTCCTCGGGACACCCAGGGCAAGCATAACCCGCACAAAATCACGGAAGGTCTCTGGCAGATTATATCTATAGATCTTATCAGTCCCTTGCCCGTTAGCAACAGTCACAATACTATACAAGTCTGGGTGGACACATTCACCAAACAAATCCACACTGAAGCCACTTCCATGGAGGTTACAGCAGAAGGAGTTGCACGCTTGATGCGTGATAGAGTTATTTGGTACCACGGGGTACCACGTAAAATTATATCGGATTGGGATACCCGATACACGTCCGGGTTCACGCGGGAACTCAACAAACAGCTCGGGATAGAAATGAACCTGAGCACCACATATTGCCCGATAACTGATGGGCAAACGGAACACATGAACCAGGAGATTGAGAAATATCTCCAGGTTTATGTCAATTATCGCCAGACGGACTGGTTGGAGTGGCTTGCGTTAGCCGAGTTTGCACACAATGACAAACAAAGCTCGGCAACAAAGGCTTCTCTATTTTATTTAAACTACGGCTATCACCCTTGGAAAGGGATCGAGAACGCCGTCAAATCAAGAAATGAAGCAGCGCAGGAATTCGCTGATAAAATGAAGAAAATTCGAGATGAAGGAACGGTGGCACTTGAAAAAGCGCAGAAAAGAATGAAAAAATATTATGATGCGCACAAGTCCGAAGTGCCGATATTTAAACCCGGAGATAAGGTCTGGCTTTACTCGAAAGACATAATGACGGATCGACCTTTGGAGAAGTTCGCCGATACAGGGCTGGGCCCTTACGAAGTTGTCAAAAAGGTTGGCGAAGCGGCCTATAAACTTATTATTCCCGGAGCACAGTCGGGAATGCATGATGTATTTAACGTGGCCAAACTTCGGCCATACACAGAACCGCCTCCACATCAGCGAGAAGAAAGACCCGCACCCAAAATCATTAATAACGTACCGGAGTTTGAGGTAGAAGAAATCCTCAAACATCGAAAAAAAGGGGCATGGATATCAGTATTTAATCAAATGGAAAGGCTATCCATTTGCAGAACGCTTATGGGAACTGGAACGACACTTGAAAAATGCCAAGATAATGCTTAATGAATACAAGAAAAAACATAGCATTAAAATCTGGGCCGTTCCGATATTCCCAAAAGGATATTGGGATTATTTAATTTATCGGTATAAGCTGAAGGAGGAGTCCAAACAATACTCAATGAAGAAGCTATATAATTATTCTATGGACTCGGATATACCCGACTCCGAATGATTCGAAGAGATTGAAGACGATACAGTTCGATCCACGGTCACCGAGGACGTCGACCCTTAAGAGGGGGGTAATGTCATGATTTGAGCCTAATTGCTCCATCTTATCTAAGCACGTGACAAGATAAGACAACAGAAAATACCGAGAAGGAATTCGATTGTCGGACGTGCTTTTATTTCCTTGAAATGTATTCTATATGATCGGAAGGTACGTTTACCTCGAGGACAACCGGACACGCGTCCACAGAACAATAAACACGTACATTACACGTCCTTTTAATAATAGGTGACAGCTCTTCTTTGCTTCGATCGCTATACATGTTGTTTCCTTTTGTTACTACGCATTTACTCATGGACTACACAGCCACTCGAGAACAGTATAAATATGAGTAGATATTTGCTTGTAATCTTCACGCTTTTATTCACTCATTTTTCGAGAACTAATACCTCACTCCCCAATCTGCTATCTTCATATAGTTGGACGAGAGGTTCTTGATTGTGACAGGTACAGGGGTTTTGGTTTGGGACACTCCACCTTGACCACCTTGATAGTATCGACCGTTGTGGGAACGAAGCAGCATTGGATTTGCTCCCTTTTTTCTGTGATGGCGCTGTTATATGTGGTAAGTTGAAGATAATGCCATATCTGGTGGCTTCAATCAATCCAATCTGGATTGGGAATGGCAAGCTCTGATTGTTAGGAGTATGCTTTTCTTTCCTGTTACATAGCAGCCCCTGGAGCGAGATGGTTGTGGGCTTGGTCGTGGTATAGGAAACAGCACACATAAATATTTTCATATTTCCGGTTTCAGAATAAAGTCTGTGGATGAACAAGGAGATCACATCCAATCATACAGTGCTCTCAATTCGGGCTGAGACGTCATAATTTACTCGGAATCTACAGTATTTGGAGATATGTATCAGAAGATAATAGCAAGATAATAAAGTAAGTATCTATTTTACTTCAATGTCATCTGGTAGAATGGCAGTCAGCATTTCAGGGTATTCCTCTCGAAACTTGTCCCAGTGTTTCTGAGCATATTCTATCGCACTCATGTTGACGCCATCCCTCTTGACTCCCCACCCCTTCAGAGGCCCAAGCTTCAGGCGCTTAGGAGGTGCATCAGACTGCAACAATGTAGAGCCAGAACATTTTTGAACAGGCTTTGTTGCGTTTTCAGAAGTGGTGAGGGTTGACGCTGTGAAATTTCAGTTCACGGTACGTCTTCAGTAATTATCTCAGCCAGTAGTCGCACCTGGTATTGTCTCGTCTGGGACAGTTCCATTGTCAACAGATGTTGATGCAGTCGTTGAACCTAAGTCACGAGTTCAAATTGAAATTTTGCACACTAACAAAACGAACCTTGAGCGGTAGAGCTGTTGCGGCAAGAACTCTTGGTAGCAGCATGATCTGTACAAGTGTAAGCGATGTGCTTGTCAATCAACATGAAGATCTATCGCACTGGATTTGGTAGGCTGACTCTTCTGGGCACAGGGGGCATGAACATGCCCAGAAGAATTGGACTGCATGTCATGAGAAGCTAGTAATATGGTGAGAAAACACCAACCTGTGACTCTGCCCATACCTGCTTGAGTTGAGCCAGTGCATCTGCAACGGCCTGCTCTGCAGCTCAAACTTTATCATCTGCAGCCTGAGCATGTTTGGCCTTCTCTTTAGCATTCATGTGGTGTGCATTATGACTTGAATACCAATGAGACATATTGCAAGGATTGTGTAGATTTCTGCTCTGAAGCAAGATTTTGATCTCAGCCACATGCTGAGTGTTGAGAATCTTGCATCTGAAGGCAGGTCATGAGTGACATACAAAGATAAAACTGGACTTATACTGTATAAATGACTCGACGAGCCCCATCCCAATTCCTGTCTCCTTGTTGTTTGCCGCGTGCTGCACTTCTCCAAAGTTTGTCGTGGCCTCCATGATGTGCCAAACATCAGGGTCCATGTCAGACAGGCATTGAATATTGCCAGGAAGAAGCCATTTGTGAATTTCCTTGTGCTCCCACCAGCCTATGCTGATGTTCAGCGCCAAACAAAAAACAAAAGAGTAGAAACAAACGCATGAGGACACTGTTAGGATCAGGTAGGGTTCAAATCCATATCTTAATTCCTCAACATCCTTGGGCGTTTCCAGATACATAAAATTGTGTATGCAATCCTGATCCTCACATGGAAGATGGGATAGGTCGGGAAATCCACTGAGATGAACATTAGGGGAGGCAAACTTCAATCGAGGGAACGAACCGTTTGACATGGGAATAGCAGCTACGAACATTACGCGTCAATACTCCGATAGGGTCCTTGACCTTTTCTATGACTGATGGAATGTCAATGGTGGCAAGAAGAGCATCTGCCATTCCAAGCAAGGGAGCAGCTTCCATGTCGGCATTGACACCGAGAAGCGTCCCACCCCGATGAAGAGACACAAAACCAAGCCTCTGGTTTGTTAAATGCTTCACTAATGACAAGAGCTCCTCCCAGACAAACTGGAAGGATGTAGCTTCATCCAGACCCGACCCAGTGTCACCTCTGAAGCATATGAGAATAAGAATTAAGACAGGGACAGTTCAAAAGAGGAATACCCTTGTTAATACCCGCCATCCACCCATTGATCTCATATAGATTTGTCTTTCCAACAACGGGTTTGAATGTGGTATCACAATCGAGAGCTCGGACTTTGTGGATGCGTTTGATGATGCCATGTTTTATGCCAAAAATTGCGGTGCACCCTTCACACTCGGAAACATAAATGTATCAATCTTCATGTGGGCGGGCCTTCTGTTCCATAATATAGACCTCAATCGCTGCAAATGTATCAGTACTGATTCGGTTTGTGGAAGGGGAGTGTGAATGTACTCTGATTCTCGAGCCTTGTTTGATTACTGGGCTCGCCCTTGACTTCATTGATAAGCTTTGTCTTTGTGTCGCAGCTCATGAGACCCAGGTGATAAAGCAATGGGGTCAATCCCCTGAGGATCTCCTTCGTCGACAGCGCTGTCAGCAATTCAGCCACCATCATTCGCTAGGAATGCTGTGAAGAAAAATCTCGGACCTTTTTCGACCTTGGCAACAGTTACTCCCAGTCCAAGCTTCCAAACACACTCTTTGTACTTCTCTGAAATGCCATGAGGAACCTTCATAAGTGGGGGAACGGGATGACGATGTGGTTTTTTGTGATCGGGATCAACAATACACATTCGTGCAAGTTTGGGGTGCTTATCCTCGTGGGGAATAAAGACGAACGACTCCGCCGTGCAAGGTAGATGGATAACTTTGGCTTCGAATGGATGCCCTTCCTTGATGTGATTGAAGGCTACCAAAATTCTGTCAGAATGGTACGTTTCATGCCGAGAGATAAACAACTTACGGCAGACATTCTTACCTTTCTTCCCCTGGCGCGAAGAATAGACTTTGCAGCACTCATTCTCCTCCTCCTCGTCCTCAACAATCTTCTCACCATTCGCCACCTTCAAAAAAAGCTCCTGGTCGATGTAGTCAGGGATTTCCAAAGTGCGATGGCCGGTTGAACACTGAATCATATCTCAATGGCGCTGCAGATGATTTAGACAGTTTCAAGGGAGGTGAATGGAATGTCATCACCTGTGCGAGTTTCTTTGGTACAGCTTTACCGCCTCTACAAACTCGGTTGGTTGTGGAGTCAACTGCCCCGCATTGCCAGTCAGATATCAATGTTATAAATCTGTGTTACATCTCAGTTCTGGTCATATTTAGGACCTAAAAAGGGTACTTACGAGAGAACCTGTCCTGTGCAGGTACTGTCCTGGATCTCTTGCGTGTGCAACTGGGCCTCTACTAGCCGATCTCTCGAGTTTGGATCAAGCTTGCATTGTTCGATGTTGGTGAATTCAGATGAAAGGGACTCGCAAGAATAAGTTCCACAGCATTTAGGTTTGGTGCGGCGACAGGCGATAGATGCTTCTGGGTCAGTGCAGCCGAAAAAAATCCCCAGAATGGAGGTATCAATTTTCGAACGACTGCCGGTGGATCCACTCCAGGAGTGAACATCCTTCCAAGTTTTTTTTTTTCAGTTGAAAATCAATTGAAAGCGGCGGAGAACGTACTTGATCTTTGAGTAACACATCAACTGTTGTATCTGGGTCAAGATTCAGAATATCGGTGACATTGATCAGAAATGTGGTTGCTTCTCGTGGGATGGGGAACTGAGATGGTAAACCCGTGACACGCTCAATGTGGGAGACTTTGGTGCATTCCGAGATTTTAATTGGCTGGGGGAAATGGCAGACTTCCGAGGAAACACCTTCATCTAGCCAGCGTGTCGATGATGGTTGCCATTCCCAGCCAAGGAAATTCTGGGCTTCCACATTAGACATCTCGTACTGCATTAAGTCGATTGCAGGGGAACCTGTATGTGTGAAATCGTCACTCAGATCAGACATTCTAAAACCAAATATCCCCGACTTACTCGAGCTGGTAACAGGCAAGTCATCTGAGCCCCAGAGATGGAGAGCTGGTGAATTAACTGTCGGGGGGACATTTCCTCACACAAGCGAGGGGTCAGCCGTCGCCAAAAACACCTCTAGCTCAGGAGGAAAGATCGCAAAGCTGTCAGAAGATGACGGTGAAGACATGTATTCATTTCCAATCTCCCAGGAGTTCTCACCACTCCAGTTCGGGTTCCAGTTCGCAGAATCACTCTCATGCACAAATAGGGGGGAGGATTTATTATACTCGCGTGGTCCAAATGTTGAACCAAGATTAGAAGAAGCATCCAAAAATCAGTTGGAAAACAGTAGCTCATTTGTTAACCCCGTCGCAAAGTCAAATGTGAAAGGCATATCCAGGACAAGGGGGGCCGGTGTATTGGATGTGGACCTGTTCTACTGCATGTAATTGTTATTTTCATCAAATGAAATTTGATGTTCCGGCACGCGGTGACAGGCAATATTGTGATTCCTTGTGAAGAGCCCATGAATCATGAATTGGAAGAGGCAGTTCAATTGGGTATGTCATTTTGAGAGACTTTCTCTCCCAAAGTTTGCAGATAGGGCTACCAGAAGGGTGAGTGGTGAAGACCAATTCAAACTCCGACGATTATATAATAACAGCGCTACATATACATGATCACGCAGTTTAATACAGACTACAAGAATCCTGTGCTGACTGTTAGAACCACTGTTCATTTATTTCATTAGTAAATCTTATTCAACTTGAATTGTGACATCTTTGGTGGATTACTCAAATGGCATGTGTTCCATCTGCAAAGCATCTCACAGGGCTGGGTAAAAGTGCCGCGACCTGCCATGCACTGCCACAGCACTGATGCATTGTAATAAGGACTGCAGTGTCATTATCAGAATGTATTGTGATCTGAGTACAACTGCATTCATCCTCTAGAGGGGAAGTAGAGTCAGATCATAGAGAGGAAGGTCGATACTAGGTATCCACCTTGTGATGAGTGGTGGTGTGAACAGTATTTGGTCGGAGACCATTAGTCTCCTTGGTGTGGATGGATGTGGCAGACTTGCTGTCAGCTGACAAGGGTAGAGAGAGTGAAAATACAAGACCTACTTCCCTGTACTATGTAACAGAACCCTTTAACATGTTGCCCTGCCTGGTTCTCCTTTGTGTGCTCTCCCCCTTAGAACAAGTGCTGGAGGTGCAATGGTTGTTGCACAGATGATGACACTGACATTGTTTATATGAAGAGTAAGATAAGTAGTCTCCTCAAGGTGGATACAGCAATTTTCGGATTGATGATTTCTTCCTGGCCTATCTTCTATAGAGCAGGGCTCATGAAGATGGTGATCCTGGATGAAGACACCTGGATTTGGTGGTATTGAGGTCCAATGAGGAGGGACCCTGCAAGCAGAGATATGGGAGTAAGACACTGATGGTGAGGGCGAATGTGGATGGTTGTGGCCTGTCTCCAGCCTATGGGAGGAAGGAGAAGGGTGCACTAGACAAGGTATGAGGTTCAGGGAAGGTGGGAGTACCCCTTTAGATTTAGTGAGGTCTGTACAGTGAGTGGGGAAACACCCTGGAAGCTACTGAATATCTATATAAGAAATGAACATGGTTTGACTTTGACCACACAACCTCATTGGCTGTCGGCACTTTGTCTCAGGGAAAACAACTCCAATGACTCACGGTGCCTTTGGGTCTACCAAGATGTCGGATGTTCCACCCAAATGTTGAGATGTTGAAAAGCCACTTGGCTTTCAGAAACTCGCAGCCGAACTCCATCTGCGGCATTCACAGCCACATTTTCCTTCTTACCACTTGCTCCACA
The DNA here is from genome assembly GCA_014462655.1 of Mycena venus. NCBI lineage: Eukaryota > Fungi > Basidiomycota > Agaricomycetes > Agaricales > Mycenaceae > Glaucomycena > Glaucomycena venus. The sequence goes on along the minus strand of JACAZI010000015.1, from coordinate 2,157,648 downwards.
CTCAACATCCCATCACTCTCTGCATCGCCTATACCAACGTACTTCTATATAAGAATCAAACAAGGTTCTTTGTGACATCTGAGCTCCACACTGCTGCATTGTCAAAATGTTACTCATTCTGTCAAAAAGTAACTGGAAAAGAGTTTTTGTGGCATCAATTTGTAGAATATTTTGGTTCCAACTCAACGGGTGTGTTCTTTGGGATATGTTTTAAGGTAGGTGACATCCGCATTCATCGAGTCACGTGAAGCGTGATGTTACACGTTACAGTAACATGCGAAAGTGCGAAATTCTGAGGTGAGGTTTTTTTTTGTGTGTACCTCTCTCAGGCAATTGGGAAAATGTTTTTTTTTTTTTTGTTCTATAAACTATCCTGTTACTGTTTACAGGGAGCTCTGTGTTTCAGGTCCTCACGATGAGAAGGGGGAAGTGTCTGATGCACACGATACTTCTTGTTGGCCCACGCTGCATCAGCACCATTTAACCCGTGGAAGTACGTGTTGGCAAATCTGGAGGAACGAGTTGCAAAACAGCGCATTGATTCAAGAGGAACTGCTTCAAGTGCTGCAAGCATATTCCTTTCCAGGTCTTCCTCCAAGGATGATGCAGGAAATAAGCGGTAGATGCGCTTAGCATAACCCCAGCATTGCTCAATGAAATTGAGCTCGGGATGGTATTTTGGGAAGAAAATGACTTTGTATCCACGCTGTGCACAGTGCTCCTCTGGCATTGATTTTTGGGCCTGAAAGTCCGGCTCCGAGGTAGATTATTTTCTTGAGGCAACATTGTGTGGAAGTGGAGTGGCGGCACTTGAAGTTGGTGCCACACTGCACTTTGAGCTTTTTACCAGAGATGGCATCAGGAGCGTTGGGATCAGGAAGATGATGGCTTTTTGCACGGCACTCCTGGATGATCATTTTCATCCCCTTGAACCGGCCATCCGGCAAATAAAGGGACTGTGCAGTGCCATCACGAAAGCTCGCATCACGCATGCGTACAAGGTGAGTTGTGCCATCATCATCCTTGATCTTGTTGAAGTTTTCGGATGGCTTTGCTGTTGCAAAGTCAAATGTGAAAGGCATATCCGGGACAAGGGGGCCGGTGTATTGGATGTGGACCTGTTCTACTGCATGTAATTGTTATTTTCATCAAAGAAACTGCTGGTGTGGGTCGCGCTAAGATAAAGGGTATCAGCATCTGGTCCGTTCAAGTGTTCTCAACCTGCTCGGATTCCGTCTGCATCCATTCGTCGCTTCCAGAACACCATATGTTATCCGAAAACGCAGTGTAGTCCATAACGGGTGGGCATGCGACCGCGAAGCACCGGCAGCAGCGGTGTCGGTGGTGGTAACAAAGAACAAGATTCTGTTCGTGTCATTCCATAATTCCGGTGATCAAACAATACACTTCCCATGCGCGCACCCGGAAGTGACAAGCTTTCCCAAAAATTTAGTCGAGGTGACAAGCTTCCTCAGTTTTCCGTCGAAATGATAAACTTTCACAGTTTTTCATCAAACTCACAAACTTTCTCATTCCTAAGCAAAGTAACAAAGTGACAAAGTTGGGTACTAATCCTCTGGTGCTCTGGCTCGGTGGCACCACGAAAACACCACTCTGCTCTCTGATGGCCACAACAAGAACTCCAATCCCGAGAAGTCTATTGTTCTATGACTCACTGGACCCCGCATGTCATCATCCCCACATGCGAGGGATTTGCTTTCCCTGCTGTCTCTGCTCCCTGATGGGGTCACAGTCAAGGATCTTGTTGCATCCCAGGTTCCTATTCCAGAAGTAGCTCACTGTGTATCATCCCTTGTTCACACATCTTTGGCCTATGTGTGCATCAAAAGTTTGGTACCCATCCATGAATATATTCGGAGGGTGCATCCACCCTCAGTGGCTCTCTCCAGGCCACTTCGAACTCATCTGCAGCACTTTCTCTCACTCTGGAGGACACACAAGGACCTTGCTTCTGGGAGTCTGATTTCCAAAATAATGGCCAGTCTCGGCAATATCAGGGAACTGTTGTTTCAGGGCCTCTCTGATGTAGCCTCTGTGCGAGACATTGTCTATAGTATTATCTGCCTGGCTGACTTCACAGGCATGATGATGATGGGAAAAAGCTCGCTAGTGGACAAACTTGCCACCCTGGCCGAAACTAGAGGACTTGCATGGCTGAAATGGACATATAGATGTCTACAACTACGTTCCCCACTTTCATCAATACACTTCAATGCTTGGATCCCAGAGGGTATTGACTACTTCAACACAGTTCAGCACCCAATTGAGGATGGTATTGAGAGTTCATTTTAACCTATAAATTGCTCTGAAAATGATTTTTCCACTCAGTAGGTTCTATAATGCATCATCATGCCGTTGTCGACTACAAGGAGACTTTCAAAGGGCCATCAAATTCAGTGATACTGCATTGGCCTTGGCAAGACAAACTACAGATATCCTCAGCATACTAAGAGTGCTAGCCTTCAGGAGCAGAATTGCAGACTCAATGGGTGATCCAGTTAGCGTGATTAGTATTGTTCAGGAAGCACGAGCATTGGCCCCACTTACTTGGAATAGCATGTTAGAAATTGACTTCCTATGTTCTGAGGCATATGCCCATTATCTTTTAGGCAATCTTCCTCGGGCCTGTGCTCTTACTGAAGGTCTCCATGAGCAAGTTATTCATATGGGTATAGAGGATTCAGATCGCCTTCTTGTTATTCTCCGTATTCAGACAGATATCCATCTTGCAAAGACTGAATATCTTGAAGCTAAGAAAATTTGTAACATAGCCATAACCAAGGCCTCTCCAGCCTATTCACCATGCTTTTATGCACATTTCCTGGTGCGGAGAGCATATATTGGCATCCTCACAGGCAGCAAGGAGACTGAAATTCTTAGCAATGTGAATAGTGCAGAAAGTGTGTATATATGTTCTAGCAGCCAGAGAATCCTGCTTTGTTGTTGGGGCAGGGCAGAAATAGAGCTCTGTCGAAGCTATTTGATAAAGTCCCTCGTGATGCGTGACATCAACCATATTTCGATATCGATAGAGGGGTACGTGAGGCGTGACAAACAAATTGAACGAAAATGTTCAGTATCAGATGCACGGCGACGACATAGAGAATAATACCTCTGGTGACTAGTCCAATAGCACATGGCCGAGAGGGCCGATCGCAGATCCGACATAGCGTGTGATAAGACCAAACCGCCATCCATCTGAGTAGAGGCCGTGGAAAATGACGACAGCAAGCCCCGGGGGTTGCTGGCACTTCAACAAGATATTGGCTTCGTGTTCGTGATATCCCGGTTCATAAACATCTTGGTCACATAATTTCCGTCGTTGAATAGCCAGACATCACCGCTTCAAGTTGCCCCTACGAGTCGCACGCATGAGTCAGGAGGTCAAAATAAATACACGCAGGATTCTGGGTCTAGATCGTTATCCAACACTCTCAAACGGCGCTCAACTGGAACGGGAAACCACTCGCAAGACAAAGATCTCTTTCTCCCAGAGACAAGAATAAGCTACACGCAGGATTCAGCATCTAGATCGTTATCCTACACTCTCCAACGGCACTCAACTGGAATGGGAAACCACTCGCAAGACAAAGATCTCTTTCTCCTAGAGACAAGAATAAGCTACACGCAGGATTCAGCGTCTAGATCGTTATCCTACACTCTCCAACGGCGCTCAACTGGAACGGGAAACCACTCGCAAGACAAAGATCTCTTTCTCCCAGAGACAAGAATAAGCTACACGCAGGATTCAGCGTCTAGATCGTTATCCTACACTCTCCAACGGCGCTCAACCAGAACGGGAAACTACTCGCAAGACAAAGATCTCTTTCTCCTAGAGACAGGAATAAGCTACACGCAGGATTTAGCGTCTAGATCGTTATCATACACTCTCCAACGGCACTCAACCGTAACGGGCCACTATTCGCAAGAAAAGGATCTCCCTCGGTTGTTTCTCTCAGAGGCGGGAAATAAGCGCCACCGTTGGTCGCGCGGGTTCACGGAGTGAGTTCATTGCTGATTCATATCTGAACACGATTTTGTGCCGGGTCCTTCACCAAGTGGACTGATGCACGGACAGACGATCAACAAGGGCAAGAGACCAAGGGTTTCTTAAGATTTCTGGGTAGATGAATACTTCATCGATGCATGCCAATGACTCGCATACGTGGTGCGCATTATGCCCGCTAAACGCCGGCATTGTCAACTCCTTTAAAGTGACGGTGCTCGATCCCGACCTTATGTCCCACCACAATGACCGAACTCTCATTTCCTGCCGCCGAATTGATAGAGCAGTCCATCAACTGCATGCTCTACGGCATCTACATCGTCACTTGTGGAATCGCTGGACGGCGGTTGCTCACCACCGACTCCGGGCGCTGGAAACGCCGTTCCGAGATCCGGTGGGTAATGGTGGTGGTGTCTATCTTCCTCTTCGTAAATGCGACTCTGGACGTCGTTGTCGCCACGATCACTCTTTTGGATGCCTTTGTGTTTTACACTGCCAATGTTCTCTCGCACCCATTAGGCTGGCAGACCGTAACGAAGGTTCGTCGAAATGAAGATACGTTTCCTGTACGGTCGCCCTCATTCCGAACAGGCCTTTTGTGTTGCGTTTCAAAGTCTTCTCGGCGACGCCGTCTTGGTACGTAGGATCAGCTTCAGAATTTCGTTAGCTCACTGAGATAAACACCACTCCTCCTTCCAGATTTACCGCTGCTGGTTTCTTTGGGACAAGTCGTGGGTCGTTATCGCACTCTCGCTGCTCATCTGGTTCGCCAACATGGCCTGCGCTATGCGCCTCCTGTATCTCAACTCCCAAATTGCCGAAGGGCTGGTGCGCTCAGTTAGTATTCAGCGCTGGTTCGAGGCTTTCTGGTCGATGACGATATCCATTAATATTATTACGACGAGTATGTCCCCTCCCCTCCATTCTTCCCTTCACTCCAATTCACTGCTGAATCCTTTTGTTCAAATTGACTATGTGGTGCTCAAATTGTCGACATCTAGGCTTGATCATCATACGGATTTGGATGGTGGAGAGACAGAACAGGAAATTCCGCGCCCAACGTCAAAGCTTTATCTCTGACTCAGACTTCGCTCACGGTCACCAGCCCCGCACTGCACTCAGCCTCGCAATGCGCAACATAATCGAATCCGGGTTGATCTACACAATCGTATCCATCCTCCAGCTCGCCTTTCTACGAAGTAACATACTCGTTATTATGTCCGCTCTGGTGAGTTGCGTAGAGTTCAGCCGCCGAATCTCACTCAAAACGACTGGTGCCTTACTTGCGCCATCTTTAGGAGCTCCATAGCGTTGGAATCACATTTAACCTGATCATCATTCGTGGTGCACAAGTTACTCGTGATCTACAGCCTCAGGACACGGTGGTTTCGCTACCAGTTCAGTTTTCTTCAAGCCACACAACCGGGACTCGTCATTCGACCTCTCCACGGGGACAGAGCGATGGAGTTTTCGTTCTTACCCAGATAGAGAAGGAGTCCACGGGCAGCGCTGCAGCGGTGTAATATAGTTGCGGCTAACGGAAAAACAGTTCCTCGTCTTTACTTCTACGTTCAGATCGGTTTTGGGTACTGATCGGGTAAGCAAATGTAACATGAGCGGCTTAATGATCCGATCCATCTGCCCTCTCCTCTTCGGAATTCGCTTTTGCCCGCATATCATTCACAATTCTCATTGAAATCTTCTCCCTTCAGCTACATCTGGTCTTTCAGCCGGCTTCTCAGCAAGGGGTTACGGGGTAAAGGGATTTTGACGCAGCACTGACGTTTGACGCATGCAGCATCAGTCTGCGTCAGTTCCTAGGGGGTGCGGGCCGGACAAGCCGAGACCTAGTGCAGGGAGGGTGGGTCAGCCGGGAGGTCAGGAAAAAAAGACCTTAAACAATGGCATAAGGTATTTTTTTGTGTTTTTCGTACCCCCTTGGTCGACACCCACAACATTGGTCCAAGAACTCGGGAGAAAATTAAATGCCATTTTGGTGCTCGGTGGCCGCAAATGCTTTGTCACGACAAGTGAGGATGGCCTGTGTAAGAGCGCGAAAGTGTTGGTGTTCCATAGGGGAGGCTGTGGAAGAATTGCTTGGATTGAACAGGGAAAGGAAAGAATAAATATATATTGTATACAATATACTGAGCCCTTTTATACCCTAAGAACAATGGGAATAGGACAATGTGCATAGAACAATGCACCCAAGAAACAATAGGATATCGTAGTGTTTCAGACCAGCTGAACGTTTCAACTTCAACCTAAGGCTGTGCACTCATCACTGAACTCGTCTGCGCCAGCACATGGTAAACATGGTGGCTTGCCATTCTAACAGAGGTTAGTATAGACCTCAAAAAGTATCGGAGCGAGAGGAATAAACGTCTGGGCAATGATATCGGTTGCGTGACCTGAAGCCAAAAGCGGAGTGCGCTGCGGAGCGCGATAGATGTACACCCAAGATTCATGTATATTCCCCCTCGCTTCCTGCAAAATAATCAAGAAGGAGGAAAATGCACCTTGATACCGTATAATTACGTTCAATTCGATATGGGGTGTGACACGTGACACCATATGAGCAATTCGATAATTCGATAGCGGCCAGATTTCTGTATGACACCCCCCCCAAAATTTCGATAATCTCACGGAAATTTTTGCTTTTTCACCACCGGGGGAGGTCTGTCACGGTTCAGAAATTCGATAATGTCCCCTGTGATGCGTGACATCAACCAAATTTCGATATTGATAGAGGGGTGCATGACGCGTGACTAATGTTACCGCGACTCAAAAAGTCAAGTCACGACTTGGCGAGTCGACTTCGGCTGATATTTGACTCGACTTGACTCGACTTCATCACGTTGAAGTCACTTGAAGTCGACTCGAGTCAACTTGAGTCACTTGAGTCGTGAGGTTTTGGTGCATATTTTAGGCTACTGAAGATACCTTCAGTACTCACCGTCTAGAATTACCTCAGACACCCGACAACTGGTGTTATTCAGGTTATCTTTGATGGATGATGGCTGATGTGGTCATCCAAAGATACCCCAGCACTAATTTACCTCCAGCCAATGGGATGCATGAAAATGTAATAGAGGCCTTTCCACCCATCCTAACTTCGATTTTCCCTTACCGGAATTCCCTCAAAAACCGGACAACCGGTGTTATTCAGGTCAATTTTGATGGCATGGCTGATGCGGTCATCTGGAAAATACCCTAGTACCAACTTACCTCTAGTGCAGTGGGAAGTGTGGAAAGTGAATAAAGACCTTTCCACCCATCCTATCTTTGATTAGCCCTTGCCAGGATTACCAACAGGCTATTCAACCCAGTTTTATTGGCATTCCGAAATAGCACCACATTTGATCTGCCAGTAGCCAGTGTATCGGCTCACTTTACAGCAGCCTATTATTTAGGTTACCATTTGACATCTGACCTATCAGTTTTACTTGTTAAACGATTTTGTTCAATCATTTGTGACTCATTCAATCCTTGATCCCAATTAGGAAAGTTTGTTCTAAAGATGCGGCTCTGCAAACAGCAAATCAATACCGAATTAATGTTGCTGAGACTTTGAGGTCAAGTCAAGCCGAGTCAAGTATATGAAAGTCGCCACAAAGTTGACTTACTGCTATTTGCGGAACTTAGGGCATGCATCAAAATTTTCTGATTTTAGTAATTTTCAGTATAACAGCTGTAACTTGTCCAGTTCTCAATCAATTCCAATAATTCTGATATCATTGAAACCACATTGGGAATGCGCAGGCGCCTGTGCACTCAGAGTCGCGACACACCCCAGAAATCCCCAAATTAGGAAATTTGCACCATCTGGCATATAACACTTCCTTTAAGTGAACAAGGGCACTAAAGCCCATAAGATTTTTTACAAGACATCTTTATATACATGATAAGACGCAGGGAGGGTTGTATGTGGGTTTCCCCAAGATCCTGAGCCACACTGGGCTATCAGATATTAGCAAGTTTTCTGTGTGTCTATTGAGCATATTAGAACCCATATGTAGTAATTTAAACTATTCTGGCGCCTTAGGATTCAAATAGATATCCTCCTCACAAAACATAAGAACCCTCCCAGCTCTTCTGCATCAACAGCAAGCGTTATACACAAGATGGTGAAAATTTCCTAATTTGGGAATTTACAGGGTGTGTCGCGATTCTGAGAACACAAGCGCCTGCGCATTTCCAATGCAGGTTCAATGATATCAGAATTATCAGAATCAAGTGAGAACTGGATGAGTTACAGCTGTTATACTGAAAGTTACTAAAATCAGAAAAATTTGATGCGTGCCCTAAGTTCCGCACATAGCAGTAAGTTCACTTTTTAAGTGAAACTTCTGACCTCAAGTCAACTTAGGTCAACCTGAGTCATTGAAGTCGGATGGTATTTTTCAAAAACAAATGAAATTGCATAAAATTTGAGTCTCATCTAGTTACAGTTCATAACCTCAGAAATATTAAATAGGTCGCAGGAACTGCTATTCAAGCCCCACGATCCTCCAGCATTTCGAAGTACTGCCTGTCAAGCAGATCCCAATCAAAGCAGGTAAGTTCTGCTGTTGCTCTGCATTTGTGTCAGTCACCAGTTTGCACAAGCAGTCCTCCTTGGCATCTGGGATGGGAGCACACTGCCACTCTGTCTTGTCATTTTAAAGTTGAACTTTTAACATCTATAAAGCACCTAGACAATTGTAATGTCAGCGCTGCATCAGGAGAAAACTATGTGGAGTGGGAAATGTACCTGCATGCAGACATTCAGTGGCGAGGGAATGACATTGCCATTGGGTCTGCTCACATATGGGAGGCAAAGTTGTTTGGAAAGAAACAAAAATTGGTGGCAACAGGGATTCATCAGCTAAGGAAATCTGAGTGTTCAGACCACTTCCCTTCATGTTGTAGCATGTCTCCAACATGCCAGAAGTAGTCTCTAAGTGCAAATTGTGCACCAGAATCCACATATCATTTGTGCATGCTTGTACCACATGTTCGGAAAGAAACAGAAATTTGTAGTGACAGGGGATTCATCAGCTAAGGAAGTTGGAGTGTTAAGACCACTTCCACTCATGTTGTAGCATGTCTCTAAAATGCCAAAAGTAGTCTCTGAGTGCAAATTGTGCACCAGAATCCACATGTTATTTGTGCGTGCTTGCACCACATGTTCAGAAAGAAACAAAAATTGACAGCAACAAGGGATTCATCAGCTAAGGAAATCTGAGTGTTCAGACCATTTCCCTTCATGTTTTAGCATGCCTCCAACATGGGAGAAGCATGTTTGTAAATGTGTGCCTTTCCACACCCAGCTTTGGGTGTGCTGTTCTTTTCCTCCTGTATTAGGTTTGGATGGGAAAATCAAGCAAGTGACTAGCCTATATGCGAAGGAAGCCATGTAAATCACTTCCAGCAAAAATAGCCTGCAGTTCTAAGCTGGGTATCAACCATTTCAGTGCTGAGGCAAACCCAAACAAACACAATAGTAAAGTCAGTGCTTTTCAGCCAGCAGCCACCTGAGCTGTCTACACATCATGCGGGTGACAAGCCTACATGTTAAAGAAGCCATGTAAATTATTTCCAGCCAAAAAAGCCTGCGAGTCTAGGCTGGGTATCAGCCATTTCAGTGCCGAGGCATACCCAAACAAACACAATGGTGAAGCCAGTGCTTTTCAACCACCATCCACCTGAGATGTCCAAAAGTCAGGCAGGTGACTAGCCTAGGTCATCTCCGGGTTTGTGAAATTCGAACCAAATATTGTCTCGCCGCCTGAATCCATCGTCGAAGATACACTGGGAAATCTTTCACCTCGTCTCCAATGTTTCAGGGCAATTTTCAACCTTCTGAAACCCGAGGTGACTCGGAAATTATGCATTATGCATGTCAGGTGAAGTTCTGACTTCATATCTGTCTTCTCATTAATGGTCTAGCCTTGCTCTAGGCGCACTTCAAACTGTCCCGACTCTGGATTCAACTTCTTGAGATCAAGGGATCAGAAGTGTCAATTTGTGTATACTCTGCTGTGAGCAGATGATCAAAGCACCAGGATACCTTTAAAGACTCGGATGAGCCACTTTGCAATGGCAATTGCAGTCATGACTGACCTTGATCCTCTCCCGAATTCTCTGGTTCCACACCCAGAGCATGTTGCCTCCCCTTTGCCCAATGTATGGGGGAACATCCATCTTGATCCCTGGACGTCAAATGTGCGCATCTTCTGGGTATGTTGCTTACACAGTTATCTCTCTGACTGGTACTTATTATAGCCCATAGATCGCTCTTACTGTCAATTGGAGTCCACAGGTATTGGTCATTTAATTGCCCATACACCATTCTCCAATATTTACGCCTCAGTGCACCATGCAATTGCGTGGGACTTTCACTGACAGTTCCGATAATATTCTCCGGTCCTTTTCGTCAATCCCTTCTGCCTTGTCAACCTCACGTCTGAGGTGCCCTGCCTATTACAAAAATCTACGAATTGAAGCGCATCTGCGAGGTTAAACTAATGTATGTATTTATTTGCACTCCTATCAAATATCATGATCTCAAGCCTGGTGTTAGCATACAACTGAGCAAACCAGAGCTCATTTTTGAACAGGGTGAGTCCCTTCAACCGTTCAACTACCCCATGTCAACTAATTTGCCAGTGAAGAGCGTTAAACATGGTCAATTGTCCATAATAGTCCATTTCCTTCGTTTTGTGCTTCCAATCACAATTAAACAATTTGTGAACATTACATATAGCTCGGAACAACTGCTGGAGTGTTGTGAAATGTAAAATGGAAGAAATTGGTATGAGGGTACCGACTCAAGTCACTCCGAGTCACTCCGAGTCACTCCGAGTCGACTCGGCTCGACTCGGAAGTCGGCGGAGTCACGCGGATGACTCAACTTGACTCGGCTCAAGTCGACTCCATGAAGTCGACTTGGGGAGGTGAAGTCGGGAGTCGCGGCAACATTACACGTGACAAACAAATTGAATGTAATTGTATGGTAGCAGCCTTCCTCTTACTGGGGTATTTCATTCAAAACAACAGTCACAGGTCACGCACCCCCCTGTTGAGCACGAAATTAAATTTGGTCGCTGTCACGCGTCACTGGGGCCTCTGTCGAACCTTCAAGCCATCACACAGGCCTCAAAACTGCCTAAAAACTGCTAAAAGATGAAAAAATTCCTGAGAATTCGTCATTGGGCAAATGGGTCTCTGCAAAGGACATTGCTCGATACGTTGCCACCCCTGAGTTCCAGGCCCGACTTTGCATCAAGAGGAAAATTACAGTTTGAACTGCCCAGCGTTGGATGAAGAAATGGGTTACCGGTGGAGGAAGAAGCCTAAAGGAATGTACTCAGATGGTCACGAGCACGACGACATGGTGAATTATCGGCAGAATGTGTTTCTGCCGTGGTGGTGCGAACTCGAGGCACGGACACGCTGGTGGAACCGGAACCACACGGACGCACATATTGAATTGATGCTCAGATGAGAGCATTCTTCAGCTCTTCATTGGATGCCCGCATTGTCGTTATATGGTGCCACGATGAATCCACATTCTACACCCATGATCGATGAGACTTACGTTGGGTTTGTGAGTCGGAAACAGCGAAAATAAAGGCCAAGGGTGAGGGGGCTAGTCAGATGGTGGGAGACTTTGTTTCTCCCGATTATGGGTGGATGCGGTCAAAAAAAAAGAAGATCCGGCCACGGGGTAAGATTGCATTTTGACCAGGATAATGAAAAATAAAGCTTACAATGTTTCCCAGTGAATTTAAAAAATGCTCGCAACATTCTGAAGGCCGGCCAAAAGTGTGAAGGCTATCAAACAATGCAGGATATCATCCATCAATCGACGTGGGCCATGGATATTCTGGATGAAGACTACACCAATGAAAAGCATGTCCTTGCATATGACAATGCTACAATTCATACGGCTCGTGCCCCAGACGCCCTCAGTGCTACCAAGATGACAGCAAAGCCATCCGAAAACTTCAACAAGATCAAGGATGATGATGGCACAACTCACCTTGTACGCATGCGTGATGCGAGCTTTCGTGATGGCACTGCACAGTCCCTTTATTTGCCGGATGGCCGGTTCAAGGGGATGAAAATGATCATCCAGGAGTGCCGTGCAAAAAGCCATCATCTTCCTGATCCCAACGCTCCTGATGCCATCTCTGGTAAAAAGCTCAAAGTGCAGTGTGGCACCAACTTCAAGTGCCGCCACTCCACTTCCACACAATGTTGCCTCAAGAAAATAATCTACTCGGAGCCGGACTTTCAGGCCCAAAAATCAATGCCAGAGGAGCACTGTGCACAGCGTGGATACAAAGTCATTTTCTTCCCAAAATACCATCCCGAGCTCAATTTCATTGAGCAATGCTGGGGTTATGCTAAGCGCATCTACCGCTTATTTCCTGCATCATCCTTGGAGGAAGACCTGGAAAGGAATATGCTTGCAGCACTTGAAGCAGTTCCTCTTGAATCAATGCGCTGTTTTGCAACTCGTTCCTCCAGATTTGCCAACACGTACTTCCACGGGTTAAATGGTGCTGATGCAGCGTGGGCCAACAAGAAGTATCGTGTGCATCAGACACTTCCCCCTTCTCATCGTGAGGACCTGAAACACAGAGCTCCCTGTAAACAGTAACAGGATAGTTTATAGAACAAAAAAAAAAAAAAACATTTTCCCAATTGCCTGAGAGAGGTACACACAAAAAAAAACCTCACCTCAGAATTTTCGCACTTTCGCATGTTACTGTAACGTGTAACATCACGCTTCACGTGACTCGATGAATGCGGATGTCACCTACCTTAAAACATATCCCAAAGAACACACCCGTTGAGTTGGAACCAAAATATTCTACAAATTGATGCCACAAAAACTCTTTTCCAGTTACTTTTTGACAGAATGAGTAACATTTTGACAATGCAGCAGTGTGGAGCTCAGATGTCACAAAGAACCTTGTTTGATTCTTATATAGAAGTACGTTGGTATAGGCGATGCAGAGAGTGATGGGATGTTGAGTGTGGAGCAAGTGGTAAGAAGGAAAATGTGGCTGTGAATGCCGCAGATGGAGTTCGGCTGCGAGTTTCTGAAAGCCAAGTGGCTTTTCAACATCTCAACATTTGGGTGGAACATCCGACATCTTGGTAGACCCAAAGGCACCGTGAGTCATTGGAGTTGTTTTCCCTGAGACAAAGTGCCGACAGCCAATGAGGTTGTGTGGTCAAAGTCAAACCATGTTCATTTCTTATATAGATATTCAGTAGCTTCCAGGGTGTTTCCCCACTCACTGTACAGACCTCACTAAATCTAAAGGGGTACTCCCACCTTCCCTGAACCTCATACCTTGTCTAGTGCACCCTTCTCCTTCCTCCCATAGGCTGGAGACAGGCCACAACCATCCACATTCGCCCTCACCATCAGTGTCTTACTCCCATATCTCTGCTTGCAGGGTCCCTCCTCATTGGACCTCAATACCACCAAATCCAGGTGTCTTCATCCAGGATCACCATCTTCATGAGCCCTGCTCTATAGAAGATAGGCCAGGAAGAAATCATCAATCCGAAAATTGCTGTATCCACCTTGAGGAGACTACTTATCTTACTCTTCATATAAACAATGTCAGTGTCATCATCTGTGCAACAACCATTGCACCTCCAGCACTTGTTCTAAGGGGGAGAGCACACACAAAGGAGAACCAGGCAGGGCAACATGTTAAAGGGTTCTGTTACATAGTACAGGGAAGTAGGTCTTGTATTTTCACTCTCTCTACCCTTGTCAGCTGACAGCAAGTCTGCCACATCCATCCACACCAAGGAGACTAATGGTCTCCGACCAAATACTGTTCACACCACCACTCATCACAAGGTGGATACCTAGTATCGACCTTCCTCTCTATGATCTGACTCTACTTCCCCTCTAGAGGATGAATGCAGTTGTACTCAGATCACAATACATTCTGATAATGACACTGCAGTCCTTATTACAATGCATCAGTGCTGTGGCAGTGCATGGCAGGTCGCGGCACTTTTACCCAGCCCTGTGAGATGCTTTGCAGATGGAACACATGCCATTTGAGTAATCCACCAAAGATGTCACAATTCAAGTTGAATAAGATTTACTAATGAAATAAATGAACAGTGGTTCTAACAGTCAGCACAGGATTCTTGTAGTCTGTATTAAACTGCGTGATCATGTATATGTAGCGCTGTTATTATATAATCGTCGGAGTTTGAATTGGTCTTCACCACTCACCCTTCTGGTAGCCCTATCTGCAAACTTTGGGAGAGAAAGTCTCTCAAAATGACATACCCAATTGAACTGCCTCTTCCAATTCATGATTCATGGGCTCTTCACAAGGAATCACAATATTGCCTGTCACCGCGTGCCGGAACATCAAATTTCATTTGATGAAAATAACAATTACATGCAGTAGAACAGGTCCACATCCAATACACCGGCCCCCCTTGTCCTGGATATGCCTTTCACATTTGACTTTGCGACGGGGTTAACAAATGAGCTACTGTTTTCCAACTGATTTTTGGATGCTTCTTCTAATCTTGGTTCAACATTTGGACCACGCGAGTATAATAAATCCTCCCCCCTATTTGTGCATGAGAGTGATTCTGCGAACTGGAACCCGAACTGGAGTGGTGAGAACTCCTGGGAGATTGGAAATGAATACATGTCTTCACCGTCATCTTCTGACAGCTTTGCGATCTTTCCTCCTGAGCTAGAGGTGTTTTTGGCGACGGCTGACCCCTCGCTTGTGTGAGGAAATGTCCCCCCGACAGTTAATTCACCAGCTCTCCATCTCTGGGGCTCAGATGACTTGCCTGTTACCAGCTCGAGTAAGTCGGGGATATTTGGTTTTAGAATGTCTGATCTGAGTGACGATTTCACACATACAGGTTCCCCTGCAATCGACTTAATGCAGTACGAGATGTCTAATGTGGAAGCCCAGAATTTCCTTGGCTGGGAATGGCAACCATCATCGACACGCTGGCTAGATGAAGGTGTTTCCTCGGAAGTCTGCCATTTCCCCCAGCCAATTAAAATCTCGGAATGCACCAAAGTCTCCCACATTGAGCGTGTCACGGGTTTACCATCTCAGTTCCCCATCCCACGAGAAGCAACCACATTTCTGATCAATGTCACCGATATTCTGAATCTTGACCCAGATACAACAGTTGATGTGTTACTCAAAGATCAAGTACGTTCTCCGCCGCTTTCAATTGATTTTCAACTGAAAAAAAAAAACTTGGAAGGATGTTCACTCCTGGAGTGGATCCACCGGCAGTCGTTCGAAAATTGATACCTCCATTCTGGGGATTTTTTTCGGCTGCACTGACCCAGAAGCATCTATCGCCTGTCGCCGCACCAAACCTAAATGCTGTGGAACTTATTCTTGCGAGTCCCTTTCATCTGAATTCACCAACATCGAACAATGCAAGCTTGATCCAAACTCGAGAGATCGGCTAGTAGAGGCCCAGTTGCACACGCAAGAGATCCAGGACAGTACCTGCACAGGACAGGTTCTCTCGTAAGTACCCTTTTTAGGTCCTAAATATGACCAGAACTGAGATGTAACACAGATTTATAACATTGATATCTGACTGGCAATGCGGGGCAGTTGACTCCACAACCAACCGAGTTTGTAGAGGCGGTAAAGCTGTACCAAAGAAACTCGCACAGGTGATGACATTCCATTCACCTCCCTTGAAACTGTCTAAATCATCTGCAGCGCCATTGAGATATGATTCAGTGTTCAACCGGCCATCGCACTTTGGAAATCCCTGACTACATCGACCAGGAGCTTTTTTTTGAAGGTGGCGAATGGTGAGAAGATTGTTGAGGACGAGGAGGAGGAGAATGAGTGCTGCAAAGTCTATTCTTCGCGCCAGGGGAAGAAAGGTAAGAATGTCTGCCGTAAGTTGTTTATCTCTCGGCATGAAACGTACCATTCTGACAGAATTTTGGTAGCCTTCAATCACATCAAGGAAGGGCATCCATTCGAAGCCAAAGTTATCCATCTACCTTGCACGGCGGAGTCGTTCGTCTTTATTCCCCACGAGGATAAGCACCCCAAACTTGCACGAATGTGTATTGTTGATCCCGATCACAAAAAACCACATCGTCATCCCGTTCCCCCACTTATGAAGGTTCCTCATGGCATTTCAGAGAAGTACAAAGAGTGTGTTTGGAAGCTTGGACTGGGAGTAACTGTTGCCAAGGTCGAAAAAGGTCCGAGATTTTTCTTCACAGCATTCCTAGCGAATGATGGTGGCTGAATTGCTGACAGCGCTGTCGACGAAGGAGATCCTCAGGGGATTGACCCCATTGCTTTATCACCTGGGTCTCATGAGCTGCGACACAAAGACAAAGCTTATCAATGAAGTCAAGGGCGAGCCCAGTAATCAAACAAGGCTCGAGAATCAGAGTACATTCACACTCCCCTTCCACAAACCGAATCAGTACTGATACATTTGCAGCGATTGAGGTCTATATTATGGAACAGAAGGCCCGCCCACATGAAGATTGATACATTTATGTTTCCGAGTGTGAAGGGTGCACCGCAATTTTTGGCATAAAACATGGCATCATCAAACGCATCCACAAAGTCCGAGCTCTCGATTGTGATACCACATTCAAACCCGTTGTTGGAAAGACAAATCTATATGAGATCAATGGGTGGATGGCGGGTATTAACAAGGGTATTCCTCTTTTGAACTGTCCCTGTCTTAATTCTTATTCTCATATGCTTCAGAGGTGACACTGGGTCGGGTCTGGATGAAGCTACATCCTTCCAGTTTGTCTGGGAGGAGCTCTTGTCATTAGTGAAGCATTTAACAAACCAGAGGCTTGGTTTTGTGTCTCTTCATCGGGGTGGGACGCTTCTCGGTGTCAATGCCGACATGGAAGCTGCTCCCTTGCTTGGAATGGCAGATGCTCTTCTTGCCACCATTGACATTCCATCAGTCATAGAAAAGGTCAAGGACCCTATCGGAGTATTGACGCGTAATGTTCGTAGCTGCTATTCCCATGTCAAACGGTTCGTTCCCTCGATTGAAGTTTGCCTCCCCTAATGTTCATCTCAGTGGATTTCCCGACCTATCCCATCTTCCATGTGAGGATCAGGATTGCATACACAATTTTATGTATCTGGAAACGCCCAAGGATGTTGAGGAATTAAGATATGGATTTGAACCCTACCTGATCCTAACAGTGTCCTCATGCGTTTGTTTCTACTCTTTTGTTTTTTGTTTGGCGCTGAACATCAGCATAGGCTGGTGGGAGCACAAGGAAATTCACAAATGGCTTCTTCCTGGCAATATTCAATGCCTGTCTGACATGGACCCTGATGTTTGGCACATCATGGAGGCCACGACAAACTTTGGAGAAGTGCAGCACGCGGCAAACAACAAGGAGACAGGAATTGGGATGGGGCTCGTCGAGTCATTTATACAGTATAAGTCCAGTTTTATCTTTATATGTCACTAACTACCCGCCTGCAGATATGAGGCTCTCGACACCCAGCATGCAGCTGAAATCAAAATCATGCTTCAGAGCGGAAACTTACACAATCCTCGCTACGAGGTGTCTCATTGGTATGCAAGTCACAATGCATGCCATGTGACCGCTAGTGAGAAGGCAAAACATGCTCGAGCTGTGGACGAGGAAATTCAAGCTGCGGAGGAGGCCTTTGCAGATGCCCAGGCCCACCTCAAGCAGATACAGGCAGAGTCAAAGGTTCGGTTCTCTCTCTCACTTTGTTTTCAGTTCTCATAATATGCAGTCTAAGTCATCTGGGCATGTTCATGCCCCCTGAGCCCAGAAGAGTCAGCCTACCAAAACCGGTGCGATAGATCCTTAGGTTGATTGACGAACACATCGCTTACACTTGTACAGATCATGCTGCTACCAAGAGTTCTTGCCGCAACAGCTCTACCGCTCAAGGTTCGTTTTGTTAGTGTGCAAAATTTCAATTTGAACTCGTGACTTAGGTTCAACGACTGCATCAACATCTGTTGACAATGGAACTGTCCCAGACGAGACAATACCAGGTGCGACTACTGGCTGAGATAATTACTGAAGACGTACCGTGAACTGAAATTTCACAGCGTCAACCCTCACCACTTCTGAAAACGCAACAAAGCCTGTTCAAAAATGTTCTGGCTCTACATTGTTGCAGTCTGATGCACCTCCTAAGCGCCTGAAGCTTGGGCCTCTGAAGGGGTGGGGAGTCAAGAGGGATGGCGTCAACATGAGTGCGATAGAATATGCTCAGAAACACTGGGACAAGTTTCGAGAGGAATACCCTGAAATGCTGACTGCCATTCTACCAGATGACATTGAAGTAAAATAGATACTTACTTTATTATCTTGCTATTATCTTCTGATACATATCTCCAAATACTGTAGATTCCGAGTAAATTATGACGTCTCAGCCCGAATTGAGAGCACTGTATGATTGGATGTGATCTCCTTGTTCATCCACAGACTTTATTCTGAAACCGGAAATATGAAAATATTTATGTGTGCTGTTTCCTATACCACGACCAAGCCCACAACCATCTCGCTCCAGGGGCTGCTATGTAACAGGAAAGAAAAGCATACTCCTAACAATCAGAGCTTGCCATTCCCAATCCAGATTGGATTGATTGAAGCCACCAGATATGGCATTATCTTCAACTTACCACATATAACAGCGCCATCACAGAAAAAAGGGAGCAAATCCAATGCTGCTTCGTTCCCACAACGGTCGATACTATCAAGGTGGTCAAGGTGGAGTGTCCCAAACCAAAACCTCTGTACCGCAGGGCCAACACCACAAACACGACCACTGATACGTGCAAGTCCACACCGCCTCTCTATACTGAGGTTGTGAAGCCGGTGTTGCCATGCCTCGACACTGGGCTGAAGGTAGTGAAGCCTCAGTCTGCAGCTCCAGCTCCACAAAACCCAAAGTCTGCCACCACGACTTCAGACCCGAAGCAATAGGCACGCCAGTACTTACTAATGATAGAGACACGATATCCGTCGATGACCCATTCTTGCTCCTTAAATTACTTGCCAACTTCCTCTCATCTCAGGCATTTGAACGTGCTGCCCTTGAAAACAAAGAGCATCTCAAAGGGATGGCGAAATCTCTATGTCAGTTTCTCCAAACTTACGGAATTGCAAACACAGGACTAGAGTTTGCAGCCATTGGCATGGGTCTCTCCGTGTGTGTTTTTTTTTTTTCTTTTGTTTGTTGGAGAAGTAGCTTATGTATAGGTTTCTTCCTGGATATGCCCATTGCTAATACCAATTTCACTCATCCTTCAATGAAGTTAATATTACTTGCGCATTTACAGAGAAACATGCTATATCAATCTCCAATATCATAGCTGAATCATGTCCCGAATGATAGACCCGGAGATCATTGGTGAAACTAAACTAGCCATTAGAACCTCTGTACTCCTTTTCTAAAATCATGCTGACGGTGTTATCAATGGGTCAAATGCTGTTTACATTTACCATTCAAGTATATCGTGTCAACCATCCCTAATTCTATCAACAACCATAGCCATTGGATTGAGACACGGTATTACTCTCTAAATTTCTGGAGTCCTGGAAAGATTCCCGCACAAGATTGAATTCTCCGCTCTAAATGTTCTCCAACAAACGTCAAGCTCGCATTTAAGTCACAATCCTTGTTCCTAGAGTCAGAACTTAGACTGAGATTAAACATGAGCTGTTTGACATTCTTTCTAACTCAGACAACTCAGAAATTGTCTCTGAGGAGAAAGAGCCCGTATCGTGTGCAATATCAAAAGCAGAATAAACGGTAAGTGACCAATATATCCCTTCGGTTCTTGCAATAATACACAGAGGTCCCGGCCCCAGCCATGAGAGCACTACAAACACTAGGTCAAAACGGGGGTTATTGTGCTGTGCTGAGTGGTGATGAAACAGCCTAGAAAGTGCCGGTCAGATGACGTTAAACTTGTCAATTTGCGTGAAGCTCTATGGCATGTGAGTTAGATCTAGAAAACTCAATATTTTTTCAGTTCATATCTCCGACTATTGTTCACTGTATATCTATACAGAATTTTGATTGTCCGTACAGTGCACCGACAGTGTGCACCACGCCCACGACTGACCGTGCACTCTCCATGTGGATGGATGCGGTCATGTGGTGATGGTCGGTAGCCAAAGTAACGAGCTTTTACACTGTATGGAGGAAGTGACGAAGTTTCACTACATCCAGCTGAAGTCACGAACTTTCACGGGAAGCGATCGAACTCACGCATTTCTGCGACGCTAAGCGAAGCTAAGCGAAGTTAAGCGAAGTAACGAAGTGACGAAGATGGCACGGACTCGCACCAGAGTGGCCTTCAAAGGATACTATGTTGGCCATGAGACTGACAGCCAAGGGTAAACTTCCAGACAGAGTAAGCAGCTCATCAAGGGCAGTCCCTTCTCCAGCAGCAGGCCCCTCTGCAACTAATGGTGGTTCAAGCAGGGGAAGAAAAGGTCAACTCCATTTGACCTTTCCTGGCCTTTCTGCTCCACGCATTGTGATCTAAGACAGGATGAGCAACTCAAGGACTGAAGACTGGACTTACTACAACTGGACTTGCCAACAATGCCAGGTTGGGGACCTCCGTGAGGATGGAAAGAAAATCTTCAACTTTGCCACGAGAGGGTGATGGTTCCCATGGGGTTTCAAAGTTATCCAGAACCAACAGGCATGGATCACACTGGTGAAAGTGCTGGACAATGATCTGCAAAAGCTATCTGGAATTCTCAAACCCCAGATGCGAGCCAAGCATGGATACCAGCTCAAAACTGTTATTTGTGGATTCACAAGACACAAAATGCTGAATGGGATACTTTTGGATTATCACTGGATGATGCAAGGCCGCTGTTGCCAGAGTTGTTTTTCCCATACCTCCTGGGCCAAGGATGACCACACGAGGGAGCTCTGTAGTAAGACTCAAAACAAGTTCACTGAGCTCTGAGTATTTGCCATGAAATATTTTGGGTGTGCCTGGAAGTAAGGAAAAGGAGCCGGAACTGCATTGATCAACATGAGTTGTGTTACTTCGTAACTGCATCGAGACACTTGCCTGGAATTCAATGTGCTTCCCCTAATCTGTTTTGTTCTCTGAGATTCACAAATATGCATCAGAAATTTAGTTTACGTACAAAAAGATCCAGTTTCCACTGAATTGCTCTGTGCTGATATCAACTCCAGAAGTTCTCGGTGCCGCTTCTCGGTATCAACATTCAGCTCTGCAAGAGTACTTGCAAAACCCGTTTCGAGTTTGATCTGCATTGAAGGAACCTTAGCTTTGCTTTGAAAGTTCTTTTAATGCTAGGACCCACTGTGAAGACATTGCAGGCATTGCTTAGGTCTTGTTTGCAAACATTCAATTGTTGATTGATTTCACTCTGCTTGAAAAGCCGCTTGAAGTGTCCCAGTTCTTTTTGAGCCTTCAAACATGCATGGAACCTCTGAAGGGACCTACATAGAATTAGGATCTCAATTTCTTTCTTTATGTAGGGTACATACTGTGCATATTCTGCATATGTTCAAGCAGCTGGGGAGAAGCAGTGCTGTCTGAGTCGGTGCAAAGACACATCAATGCACAGAGCACAACATGAATATCCTCGACCATATGGAGAAACTGGGCCTTCCGTGATTTGGTATTCTAAATGACTGTAGTGAGTCAACACAATGAAGTAATTATACCATTAGCCAGCCTGAATGAGTGGAATGACTGCTAGAGTCAAACTGCAAACGGTGCCAACAAAAGGAATTTGGGAGCTTTCCCTAGGTCTTGAAGAGCATTGGCAGTAACAGTATATTGTAGGACTGTGTTGGATAGGTCCGAGGAGTGATTGGGCATTGGGATAAAAGGGTTGCAGAAATGGGGCTGCCATCACTCTATATCTATCCGCCATAACCGTCACTGATCACGCTGTGGAGAACCGAGGAGTACTGATGTTAGCAGATAGCGCGCTTACAGCGCACTCGGGATCCAAGTCCAACCGGTACATGTTCTCGTCACAAAGTTACGTGTGATGTCCAATTATTGCCTAAAGGTACGATATAACAGGTACGTAGGTAGGTAGTATTACATGCAGGATAGGTTATAGCTGATAGCTTTTCGAGTTTTTCTCTTTTAGTTATATCAGGTACTCGTATGAAAATAGTAGACAGTAGAGTTCATCAGTAAAACAGCGGAGATCCGGGAGTACGGTTTCTCACAGACTCCGACTACAGAACTCCGCGTGACAAGAAACGAGTACAACCCAGATGTCTACCAATCCGATGGACGAGAGATACGGCAATATTGGAAGTCTAAGAGAAAAAGCAAAGGACCGCTGTCCTTGGCCATTCATCCACCTGACGATTTGAGAATAGACAGCGAAGATGGGGAGATTCTGAGTCAAACTGAAGTCCACTCCAGAGAACAAGTCCAGCCTTCAAGTTTCCACATTTTTACCGATCATTCCGGCCGAAGTGAGGCAGCCCCAAAGTGAAAAAACAAGAATAGCGGATAATAATTTCCATGGGATACAGCACCCAATATACTCTGGTCCCTCAATACCAAGATGGAACCACAGATTCGCAAGGAAACTCATATACCATTGCAGGTGCACGGGACAGAAATAACAAAATACGCCATCCCCCTCAGACCGGAAAGTTCTCGCTGTCGCCAATCGAAAGCAACAGTGACATTCAACCATGGAGAGGAGTATAAAATTTTAGATCCCAGGTGACCGTCCAGGTCGTCAAGATGCTCAAGTCTGCATTCTAGGTTCATGTCAACTTGCGAGCCACAAGCAAAAGACAAGCGTCGGAAATGGAAGTCGAATTGAGCGCGGATCAACCCATAGCGAGCTGGAAATCCTGATCAAGCCAGTTCGAATCGGTGGAATCGCTCAAGGATATTCGAACGCGTGAACAAATGATATCATTATCCCAGAAATTTGGGCACGGTTCGAGCGAACAGGAATAGGAACGATGGGCGTTTGGCGGCAGCTGTACCCACAAGTCAAATACATTACCACCCTTTCCATTGAGCGCCGAGAATGCGCTGGACCCCGTCATTCTATTTGGTGAATGAAACCACCACCATCTATGGCATTGGGATTCGGTCACGTACGTGCCGTTGAACCGTAAGAATATAAATGTCATCGTGAGTCATGAGGGTACATATTATCGTGAAGTAAGGGTATCATGGCTCACCGTGAGTGGCCGCGAATGGGCGTGGGAGGGAATAACGAATAACGATGCGATTGGGAAGGGAAGAGAGAGGATCACGGTAGGAAGATGAGACAAGAGGAGAGGCGTGGGAGCAAGCAGTGCGGAACCGAGTGGGACTGAGCAATCGAACCACTTTGCCGCCCCCTCCGTCTCCGATGCCAGCCCCTTCCCACTGAAGCACGAATCGTCAGCATCCTCATATTCAAGATGACAGAACGAAATACACGCACAATAAAACTCCCCAACCACTCCAAGATCGTCTGCGGCAGCTTGTCGCCCTCCGGCTTGCCCGCCTTCAGATTACTCGCCGCCGCCTCCTCCCGCTCCACTGCGCGCTCCGCCTTCTCCTTGTCGGCCTCGGCGGCCGCAAAAGCTTTGTCCGGGCGGGCAAGGATGGCCTGTGTGAGAGAGCGACGGTGTTAGTGACACGTATCGGAGGATAAGCCAAAGACGCGGGGTACGCTGCGGGGAATGCACGAATTGTGATAAGATGGCTGTCGCAAAGGGAAATGGGACACTGTGTCGTGTAAACTATAGTGCAAGCGCCCCAGCCCGCGCACGAAACATCTCGATACCCCTGATATCCATAGCGCAATCAAGACCGAGAAAGCACAGAATAAGCACTTGGTGAGGTGCTCAATCTCTTTCTCGTATTCGGCCTCAGCCTTCTCGAGGGCAGAGGCTTCCTTCTGCGCGGCCTTGGCTTTGGCTGCTGCTGCTGCTTTGGCTTCGGCCTGTAAGGAGGATTTCAGGACATAGTACGGCCACAGGATTAGCAGAGTCAGAGGGGCGGATAATTGCGCGACCAAAACAAAGGAGCCACCACTGACTGATGCATCGAGAATATTCATGGTGACACACATACTTTCGCCGTCGCCGCCTCAGCCTTCTTCACTGCCTCCTCCTTCGCCTTGATCTCCTTCTCAATCGCCGCAGCGTCCTTGCTTTCCTCGACACCGGCAGCGATGTCATCCGCAACGACCTCGAGTGATGCGCCGCTTCGACGGCGCGAGCTTCCGCTGGTGTGCAGCGCAGAATCAACGTCAGCGTACTACCCCTTTCTGAGACATGAGAACTGGTCCGCTTCTCTGTCAGCCTGTGCAGCAGCCCCGCCCGCTGTCTACTCGCGCGCGGCAGCGTCAAGTGAGCGGGAAAGGGGGTGAAGGTCGGAGGTAGCGGCCATTATGAGCTCAGGCTTGGTGACAAGGAAGCCGAGGATATTAGGACGGGCGCAACGAGGTAGGACTAGGCGGGCGCGATAGATCGAGGTCAAGAGGTCATTAGGAGAGAGGAGGAGATGACGGGAGAGCGGAAGAGGGCGGGACCCAGACAAGGCGAGCGATCAGACAGACTTCTTGACAACCCCCCAAATCGGGAAGTCCGACATTTCCGACCGGCTTGATCTTTCCGTGGTGAGCTCAATGGATGCCCCAGACATCCAATTTTTGGCAAGCCCCCGCATTATTGTACTTTACAGACAGCTATCTACTTGTATTATTTTTTTCGTCCTTTATCCCGTGAAACTGAAATTTCAGATAATCTCGGCATTTGCGGCCCGATGCTCGATGATCGAAGGTGTGTACATAATAATCGCAACGCGACGCGTGGCGGCCACCTCTGTCTTTCCTCCCTTCACCTTCACATCCCATAATGCTAATGTGTCGCAATCTGTCCTACTCCGCCATCCATCCATGGAGACTCTTCACTCCCACATCTTCCGCCCCGGCCGCCAACCACTGGCACTGGCCTATTTCTCACGACCAACCCGTAGAATTTGACATCGAAATGACCCCTGCTGGCGCGGCGCGCTCGGAGCCAGAGACACTGCCCCTAACCACCCAGCAGCTATGAATAGATCCCGCGAGACATCTGCACAGCTCTCTCAAATTAATACCGATTTGCGTGGTTTCGGTGCACCCAGACCTGATAGCAGTCATTCTCCCATACCCTCATTTCTCTCTCCTTCCTTCAATTCTCGGTATCTCGACTCTCTCGCTTCTTCATTCTCTTCCAGTTTCTCTCCGTCCCGAGAACACAATCCCAGCAGGCCCGAGTAATGCTCTTGATCCTGTGTCGTCTCCGCCTGTTCTTCCTCTTACACCGACGTCGACTGAGCTCCGAAATCTTCAGCTTCAAGGGAAGATACTGGCAAGGGCTTCCGGGGTCAGAACCTGGGAATTACAACGCTACAAGTGCGACACTTGGGTCAGCACAAGTATATCCGCTACTCGCGCCCTCGAGGACAGCGGCCAATTCTAAACTCTGGAACAGTACATGCGGGGTCGGCGCTGTAAGCCCCCTAAGCCTTCGTCGCCTTCGCTGTCCCGCGCCCTTTCATTTTCGGTGCGATTGTCTGAGAAATCTCCGACCTTCTCTCCCTCTTCATCTACGGCTTCCCTTCCACCACTTTCTCCGGCTCCCTCGAGTGCAAATTCGTTAGCGTGGTCACCGTAAATGGCGTCCACACCGCTGCGCCTTGAAAACCATTCTGAGGACAGTTTTCTCGAGCCGTAAGGACCGCCAATTTATAAATCTATTGAAAGAGTCATCAATGAGTCGGTGTTGAATTCTGCCTATAGATGTGAAAGAATCTCAACTGCCCCGCCTGAAATACAGCCCGGTTACGTTTCTGACTCCTCTATGGATGTTGACCGCCCCGGGTCCGGCGGGGCATGCGCAGGAGTAGATATCTAATGGCCATCAGACAGCCTGTTTCGTTCCTCATTCCTGTTCCACCGCCTCGCCTTGCTCGGAGACGAAGGCGATCTCCCTTTCGAGATTGAAATTCATCAATGCGGAAATACCGTGTGGCCAAAAGAGTGTCGAAAGACCGTGACACCGTTATCCGCACACCGTCAAGAGTGTGGCTGTATCCATAAGCGTCTAGAAGAGTTAGCGCACTTTCAGTACCTCTAAGTTTATGGACCTACAGGAGACAATTAGAGTTCGATTTCGGACTAACCAGTATGGCCACACATATAGGCTGTCTTGTTTTCGAAGAAAGGCGTCTCTAAATCCTTCCACACACATCTCACTATGTCTACTAATTCAAAGATTCAAAACAAGAATAGCGCGGAAACGAGCTTCAGCCAGCGATGGTCTATATCCAACTCTTGGATGCTGTGATACCTGAGGTCAGTCCATCCGGCTGCCTCGTGGTGCACATAGATTTCACCCATGGAGTCCCAAATACCCTTCAGCGTCAGATTGATATGACAACGACCCGGGTCCACATACAGCCGGTGTCCGCGCAGGTACAGCCTGCAAACTACAGCAATGTCCTGGATCTGTTTCACTGGTTGAGCTGATCGTCTTGATTTTAGCACTGCAATGATGCAGTGATTGGTTTCTAATCTTATCTCACGAGTTCATCACAAGAATCACGGATGCAAGCTAAAATTGGGAGCCAATGTATTTAAACTTTCCCATGTATTGCCATGATAAACAAGGGGCTGCTCAGCCGCTTCGTGGCCTGGCATCCCCCCACTACGTGTGGATATCGACCTGAATTACTCCGTTCATCAGTCCCCAAGGGTAGACGCACTTATTTAGAGATGGTCATTTGTTTCACATCTTCATCCTGAATCAGTTTCATTGAAGATAAAGATCGATTTAGCGATCACGTCGATCTATCCAACTATTTCCAGGCAACATGGAGATTCTTGGCTTTTTCCTGAAACAGTGTGTGGGCGGAAACAGCACCTAGTATAAAAGCTAAGTGCATGTCTTTGCTTCAATCCAAGCTAGCTCTTCCACCTTCTTTCTTTCTTACTTACTTCCATCTTTTTTTATCATGCTCACCATCTCTTTTGTTGTTTTTGTGTTGCTCGGTCACACTTTCTCTGCTCCTGCATTCATTCCTAGGGATGATTCTCCCTCGGACACTGATTTGTTACTGTCCTGCCCGGGTGCTGCAGGTAATTCTTCTATTGTCTTCACCCGTTTACCGCCGTCTAATACACCCCATCTCACCTTCAAAGGTTCACCCAACATTGAAAGAGCAGACAAATGTACCCTTACCAATATTGTCAACAACCCCGACATTCCTGTGGTCACTAATATCGGGAGTGTGCAGGCTAAGTGCGCCCTCCGCTCCTTCTGTAGCTGCCATACTGAGTACTCATTCCAGCTGCGAAGGAGGTACCAATCCCATAACGAAGACCGTCGGAGGAGAAACGACCACTAGCACTACCACCACCGCCAACGCTGACGTTGGAGTCGACTTCGAGGGAATCAGTATCGGTGGAGGGCTGAGCACTGAGAGCTCCTCTTCCACAACCCAGTCAAATTCAACGACGATCACTGTAGCTCCAGGAAGGCAATCTGTGATGACCATGAGCGTGTTGTCGCACTCCCAGTCCGGAAACGTTCAGGTGAACTTCGGGGACCGGGTTGACGGTCATTTCATCGTACGTGTTGTCCTTGTTCTAAATTTGCAGATTGCCTGAAAGCGGATTGTGGCTTTTAGTGGTTTACCGGCGCTGTTATTACGCAAGTGATCCCCACAAACGAGATTACGTTCGATGTCCATGAAACCGCATGCGGTGAGTTTTAATCTAGGCATAGCCCATGTATTCTGCTGAATACGTCTTGCTATAGGTACTGACCCTCTGGACCTTAATAACAACTCCTGACATGTCTGGATTATCAGTTGACGATCCACAGTAGACCGTTAATGTACAGTAGAACCGAGGAAACTGCACCGACCAGTGTTGTCTCATTGCCTATGACTATGAACTGCAACAGCTAAGTTTTGTTTTTGTTTCTTACCACAGCGTCCCGGTACGTAGTGGTTGATTCATTCTGAGATTTACCTTTATGGATTTGGTACCACTGATCTGTACCTAGGCTATGGACAATGATGCCCAGTGAAAAGTCGGTGGAATGTATTGTGATCAGATGAGATTAAATGTCGAGCTGGGTCATCCAAAGTGATCATTCGAGATAAGTTGTGAGCATCCCTCAATTCATCTCTTTTTTATCACTCCCATCACCTGTCTTTTGCGCACTGCCGGTGCTCTGGTTTTGCTAAGTCAGCACGCAGTGAGGCATCCATCATGCTATTGTCATGCATGTCATGGGCCGACTTGGGCGTTGCAGTGTGACATCTGCCAGCGTTCTTTTCACCCACCACTACCCTCTTCCCTTTCCCCTCCCGCTGTGGCCTTCTCCCTCCCTGCCCGCTCCCCATGTGGCCACCGCGCGACCGTGGCTCGAAGCCTACCTCAACCCCTTCTCCTTCCTTGCTCTCACATTGCCAACAGTGTTCCCTCATCGCTGACCATTCTGTCGTCAGCCCTCTCCCTTCACCCCACCACCATCCTCTGCACTCCGTCCTTCACCCAAGCACAAGTCCTCTGTTCTTCTGGGCCTCTGTCACCTGTCATGCAAATCTCCACCGCATCTCTGCGCCACTACCCGCTGTTCGGTTCAACTGCAAAGCAGTCAGTGCTCGTCAAGACCTTGTCCATAAGTTCCAGTCGCAGGCCCTCCCCCCTTGTGAATCTCCTAATGCTCAACTGCAACCCCACAATCCTCTCAAACCCCACTCTACTCAAGCATGTCATGCGAGATGTTCAAGCTGTTTGTCAAGTCTCTGTCATCCCAACTGTGCCTCAATATAATCTACATTCAAGTCCCCCTCAAGTACACAATGCAGCAAAATGTTGTCAGTTATCTCCTCTAAGCTCTTCAACATTGTATGCATTCAGGTTGTATCCTCTTTGTATTTTATCTTCCATATGTATCCATTACTTGCACTTCCTTCTGAACTGGTGTGAACAAGTATTTCCTGAATATTTTAAGGAATCAAAAGTGGCAGGCCTGCAGGCAGCGACAATGCAGCCACATATCAATATATCAATCCAAATGAATACAATTGGCAGTAAGTGAACATGATGAAGTGAGAAGAAATGAGGCATCCTTCAGTTGATCTCAGTAGTTCTCAGTGATTAACAGTAATTTGAGACAGTTTGGCGATAACATGAATTTAAATGAGAAGGTTTGTCGAGTCTTCATTTCTTCACTCTAGATACCATTCAATCCCACTGACTTTTCACTGGGAATGATGCCTGACCAGACAAATTTCCATCCATCCAATTTCTTTCTCCTCTCCATCAATTCCATGGCATGGGATGCACACTGAGTATTATCTGCGACTGCTTGCCGGCCAAACTAGGTACTCGGCCACTTGTATGATATGAGATGTCGCTGTACATATTTCTGCTTCCAGGTACTTGTAGGGTGGAATACAACTTGTGAGGACGTTATGTCGAGTTTGGACCCAAATTGATGCGGCTATCAAAAACTGTGGGAGGTTTTCGATTAAGATGCCGGTGTGTGAACACGATTTCTTATCTCTGAACGGCCGTCGCGCTTGTGTTTTCCTCGTTTCTCAACCAATTCCTCACCGATCTTCAAGGTTCTGGGCTCAATTTCATCCCCTGATTTGGGGGGAAGGACGCTGTCTTGTTTTATGCGGAAATAGAGCTTTTTTTCGCCTGTGCGACCTGCATGAAGACCTCGAGCAGAATCTGAGTGAAACAATCCCGGCCACCCCGTTTAGCGGGGTGCCCGCATCTACTACGGACCTAGATTTTGGTAAGTATCTGTTAGGCGCCTGGCCATGTTATATCCCAGATTTATAGGGTCTTGACTGTACGACTTCCCTGTCGCCGAGGGCTACTGCCCCAAACCATCGGATTTCAGTTGCACATCGAGATGAGTTTTTATGGAGGGATACAATTATGTGGGAGGCATGGTTGCTGCTCTGATATCTTCAAATAGTTCCTATATAGTTATTTGGACTTTCATTTGGGGTTTGAACATGCTCTATACGTCTCAGGGCCCAGCCTATCGTTCAGGCTGCACTTCCAGCCATCTAACCTGGCCTAGAAGAGAACTGGTACCGGTATCCATACACCTCAGATGTTCAGTTTGGATGTTTGAAATCATATGTTTGCATCTCTTGAATTGTTTAGCATGCAGTGTGATGAATAGTGGCGGTCCAAACTCACGGTTTGGAGGGGTGGCCGACTAGGCCGTTTATTTCCTTTTCGGGAGTTCCGCCGAAAATAAATTCCGAGAGGAATGAGATCGCCATATAAATTCAGGGAAAAAATCTCAACTCATTGCTAGGATATATACCTTCATTCAAAGCCCCAAATACGCATCACCGCTTGACACCCTGTGTGGTCTTAAGGTCAAACAGGTTAAGGTGGCCGAGATCCCAGTCTCCAATAATAGGAGAAAGCATTGGATCACACATCTTAGTCAGGTAAATATGTTTAAGATGCCGTCTCGGTGACACCTGGATATGCATATACCACCAGCACACTTTATTTCGGCCTTACACTTGCACAAACCATTTTGAACACCCTAATTCTCTAACTTAAACCGGAATTTCACGCTGTAAATTAAAACCACATCATCATAGCTCCTAGAAGGTGTGCAACTGTCCTTCAGCTATTTACTGTACTGCGCTTTGCAGAGAAGTGTCTTTCACAGCGGAATACTAAGTCCGGCTCAGGAGGGGCCCAAACCAAATTCAATGGCACAATTTTAAGCACTAGTGGTACATCATGGAGAGACTGCCAGACAAATCAGTGTCAGTCTCTGACTCCTTGAGTCTCTGCAGACAAAATCTGTGCTTGCCTCGCAGGATTGATCCCATAAGTGAACTTTGGCAATAACTGATGTCATCCATCTGGAAAAGCCGGACCTTCTATGTAGGCCTATATAGGCTGCATAGGACTATAGACTGCGTACGAGGTAGGGGTTTATGCAGCACTCTATAAAAATGGATAGTTTCGCGTAGAATCGCGTAGGTCGGCTAAAATGACCTATGCGAGCCATCAATGCAACAATTAAACAATCACACCGAGATTAGCTAAATTTCGGGTGGCTCGAAGTTAGTTCCGGGTTAAGGTGAAATGTGAGCTGAAACTTCCCATATCAGCTTCCCCGAAATGCACTGATTTACCCGTAGTATATCGATGGGGCGATATGTGGAATTTCGGCTCACATTCACCTTAACCCGAAACTCGGCGTTCCGTAACTAACTTCGAGTCGCCCCGGAATTTTGCTAATCTCGGTGTGAATTGAACCTACCTTTTTTGGTACTTAGCTACAGGCCAGTTCAAGCCTCGTATATCAGCTTCTGCTCCTCCCGTCCACCCTGGATGAATATGAATACAATAATTTGAATAAAATCAAATACAGGAATGCTGCAAGTACACGACCTATGTAGTGACAGTGGATGTATCTGGACATAAAGCGCCAAGGGGACAGTGATGGAAAAAAACAGCGCCTGTCTTGATATTTTGGGATGCAGATTTTGCTAGCAAGTCGCGGTGAACGGGACTTTGGGGTGAAAATTTTTGTGTTCAAGAGTTCTTGCTGGGCAGTCTATCAAGAAGACTACGTTCTTGAGGATGGCACTTGAGGATGTATGTTTGAAGGACAATGAAGCCTGAAGCCTGGAGACGAGACTTGAGGGGAGTTGGATCATGCTTGGGGTCATTTGAGGAAACCACGATGGCGTCTGAGCTTTCTTGAACAGGCCTTGAGCGCAATTTTCGGTGTGTTGGCTCATGTAGTATTTCTGATCAGTCAAAGGGGGGGACTTGAAAGGACCGCAGATTGGCTCTGCCAGAAGTAAAAAGGTGTTTGGTGGGTGAAAGGCAGCGGAATGACGGGGAACCGTAGTGGCCGTGGTGGGAGGAAAGAGCAAGAAGTAGTGATTAAAAGCCTGTTCATTTTGATCCCATCTTCCATGCTGCGCGTCGCCATGTGTTCGCCGCGGTGTTCGCCGTGATTCGAGGTCTGGCTATCACACCTACCTTTTTCGGAATTGTTCTATGCGTCTATACAACTCTATGCGAATACCAGTTTTATTCGACGTGCCCGACCTACATAGAATGGTAAGTTCTAATCAGCAGAAATACCTTTCTAGATGTCTGATGGCATAAGTCACTTTAGTTGACCGAACTGGGTGGCCATGTGAGGAAAAACCCCACTGAATTGGGAGGGCTTGGAGCCAAGGCTGAAGCAGGGATGGCTGTTGAGAGAAAAATGGCAACTCGAGGTGAAAGTAAACTTGCACACACTGAGAGGAGGCATCGAGGTATACACGAATCGATCGTAGCTCTCGCTGGATCTGCACTCATGCATCTCAATTTGTGCGACATATATTTTGCACTGGCATGCGCAGTTAGGCTCCAGTCCATTGATCTCAACGACCCCGAAGTCCCGGACGTGGATTGACTGCGATCTTACGATTGGAAAAGCCCTACGTGACCTTCACATGGCCAGATACAACACAACGCGTCGATCAATGACTGGCTTCGATTATATGGACCCCGACGATCCATATTCAATCTTCCCCGAGATGAAGTTACGGACACATATATGCAGTCTTCAATGGATCGGCGGGCAGTCGGGAGTCTCTAAATATTCACGCAAGTTAGCGCAGACAATCTTGGAGTGGTTGGGGAGTTTTATTGTGAGTGCATTCGTTCGGCCATCTTGAGTATGTCGACAATTCGTACTTCAGTGGGGCGGGAGGCGGCTGGCACCGGAGATGGAGGGGGCGGCGAAGTGACTCGATTGCTCAGTACCATTCGGTTCCGCACTTTTTTCTCCCACACCTCTCCTCTCATCTCATCTTCCTATCGTGAAACTCTCCCTCCCGTTCCTGTTCCTGTTCGCTTGAACCGCGGCCAAATTTCTGGGATCATCGTACGACTTGTTCACCGGCGTTCAAATACCCTTGAGCGATTCCACCGATACCAACTGGCTAGATGAAGATTTCTAGCTCGCCTTGGATTGATCCGCACTCAATTCGACTTCCCTTTGCGACGCTTGTCCTTTGCTTCTGGGTCACAAGTTCACACGAACCTGGAATGCGGACTTCAGTGTCTTGACAAGCTGGACGGTCACCTGATATTTAAAATTTTAAAATTTATACCCCTCTCCATGGTTGAATGTCACCGTTATTCTTCTGCTTTAGATTAGTGACAGCGAGAACTTTCCGGTCTCGGTGACGGCGTATTTTGTTATTTCTGTCCCGTGCACCTGTAATGGTATTTGATTTTCCTAGCGAATCTGTGGTTCCGTCTTCGGTATTGAGGGACTACAGTGTATCGGGTACTGTATCTCAAAGAAATTATCATCCGCTGTCTGTGTTTTTTCACTTTGCGACTGCTTCACTTCGGCCGGAACGGTCGGTACAAATGTGGAAACTTGAAGGCTGGACTTGTTCTCTGGAGTTTGAGTCAGAATCTCCCCCATCTTCACTGTGTATCCTCCAATCATCAAGTGGATGAATGGCCAAAATGTTCCTTATCTCTCTTGTCCATTGGATTGATAGACGTCCGGATTGTACTCATTCCTTGTCACACGGAATTCTGTAGTCGGAGTCTGAGAAACCACACTTTCGGATCTCCGCTGATTTACTGATGAGTTCTACTATCTACTATTTTCATACGAGTACCTGACATAACTAAAAGAGAAAAATTGGAAAAGCTATAAGCTATAACCTATTCTGTTATATCGTACCTTTAGGTAATAATTGGACATCATACGTAACTTTGTGGCGAGAGCATGTACCGGTTGGACTTAGATCCCGAGTGTGTTGTAAGCGCGCTATCTGCTAACATCAGTACTCCTTGGTCCTCCACAGCGTGATCAGTGATGGCCATGGCGGATAGATATAGAGTGATGGAAGCCCCATTTCTGCAACCCTTTGCTCTCAATGCCCAATCACTCCTCGGACGTGTCCAACACAGTCCTACAATATACTGCTGTTGCTGCCAATGCTCTTCAAGACCTAGGGAAAGCAGCCCAAATCCCTTTTGTTGGCACCGTTTGCAGTTTGACTCTTGCAGTCATTCTACTCATTCAGGTTGGCTAATGGTATAATTACTTCATTGTGTTGACTCACTACAGTCATTTAGAATACCAAATCACAGAAGGTCCAGTGCCTCCATGTGGTTGAGGATATTCATGTTGTGCTCTGTGCATTGATGTATCTTTGCATCGACTCGGACAGCACTGCTTCTCCACAGCTGCTTGAACATATTGCGGAATATGCACAGTGTGTACCCTACATAAAAGAAGAAATTGGGATCCTAATTCTATGTAGGACCCTTCAGAGGTTCCATGCGTGTTTGAAGGCTCAAAAAGAACTTGGACACTTGAAACGGCTTTTCAAGCAAAGCGAAATCAATCAACAATTGAATGTTTGCAAACGAGACCTAAGCAATGCCTGCAATGTCTTCACAGTGGGTCGTAACATTAAAAGAACTTTCAAAGTAAATCTAAGGTTTCATTGCAGATCAAACTCAGAACCAGCGTTGCGAGTGCTCTCGCAGAGCTGAATATTGATATTGAGAAGCGGCACCAAGAACTTCTGGAGTTGATATCGACCCAGAGCGAATCAGTGGAAACAGCATATACCGTATGTTCACTGAAATTCCAATGCATATTGGCGAATCTGAGAGTTGGCCACCATAGATTAGAGGAAGCACGTTGAATTTCAGGCCAGTGCCTTAATCTATTGTTACAAAGTAACACAACTCATTTTCATTGATACAGCTTTGGCTCTTTTTCCTTACTTCCAGGCACTCCAAAAATATTCTATGGCAGAGACGCCGAGCTCAGTGACCTTGTTTTGTGCCTTACCGCAGATTCCGCCCGGGTAGCCATCCTTGGCCCTGGTGGCATGGGAAAGACAACTCTGGCAACAGCGGCCTTACATCATCCAGCAATTATGCAAAAATATCCCATTCAGCACTTTGTGTCCTGTGAATCCACAAATACCAGTTTTGAGCTGGTATCTGTGCTTGGCTCGCACCTGGGGTTTGAGAATTCCAGACAACTTTCCCAGATTATTGTCCAGCACTTTCACCAGTGTGGCCCATGCCTGTTGGTACTGGACAATTTTGAAACCCCGTGGGAACCATCACAGTCTCGAAGCAAAGTTGAGGATTTTCTCTCCACCCTCACAGAGGTCTCCAACCTGGCATTGCTGGCAAGTCCAGTTGTAGTAAATTCAGTTCATGGGTTGCTAAGCCTGCATTAGATCACAATGCGCGGAGCAGAACGGCCAGGGAAAGTCAACTGGAGTCGACCTTTTCTTCCTCCCCTTAAACCACTATCAGTATCTGCCTCACGTCAGATATTTGTCGAGGTAGCAGAGGAACCAGTCACAGGAGAAGAAACGGCCCTTGATGAGCTTCTTGGTTTATCTGGCAGTCTCCCCTTAGCCGTCAGTCTCATGGCTAACATAGTATCCTTTGAAGGCTACTCCAATACCCTGTCTCGTTGGCATGAGGAGAACACGACTCTGCTCTCTGATGGCCACAACAAGAGCTCCAATCTTGAGAAATCTATTGTTCTATCACTCACTGGACCCCGCATGTTGTCATCTCCACATGCAAGGGATTTGCTTTCCCTATTGTCCCTGCTCCCTGATGGAGTCACAGTCAAGGACCTTATTGCATGCCAGGTCCCTATTCCACAGCTAGGCCAGTGTGCGTCCTCCCTTGTTCAAACATCCTTGGCCTATGTGGACATTGGCGGGCGCATTAAAACTTTGGTTCCCATCCGTGAATATATTCGGAGGGTGCATCCACCATCAGTTGCTCTCTCCAGACCACTTCGAATTCATCTGGAGCATTTTCTCTCAATGTGGGAGACACACAGAGAATTAGCTTCTGACCATCTGGCATCCACAATCATGGCCTCCCTCGGAAATATAAATGAACTTACTTTGCAGGGCCTATCTGATGATGAAACATCTTTGCTAGACATTGCCAACAGTATCTTGACACTGGACAACTTTTCTGGAATCATGTTGAGAGGTGTGAGTCCACTCATGGAGAAACTTCGCAAAGTGGCTGAAGTAACCGGTATTCCGTGGCTCAATTGGAAATATCGATGTCGTCGGCTCCTTAAGAGTGGCTACTATCCTGCTGACTCAAACGCAGAGGCAGAAATTTGGATCAACAAAGGCATGGAATACTTCAGCACAGTTCCTTGTCCCATTGGGGAAGGTATTATAATTTTCTTTGTCATATGATCTGTACTCAAACTATACTCTAGTTATTATTTTCTACAGTGCAGCATCACATCATCATTATTTTCGGGCGGACTTTCACAGGGCTATTGAATTCAACAGTGCTGCACTGTTATTGGCCAAACACACTAAAGACATCAACTTGATTCTCAATTCGCTACAGGCTAGAGCTAGCATGCTGGACACAAGGGAAGATCCCTGTAACCTTTTGGGAATTGTTGAGGAAGCACGAGCATTGGCCCAACTGACCTGGAGTACTTGGTGGGAAATCGAGTGGCTCGAGTCCGAGGCACGGGCCCACTTGTGTTTGGGCAATCTTCCTCGTGCCTGCGCCCTCACTGAAAGGCTCCATGAGCAGGTCGTTGACATGGGAATGGAACACTCATGTCGCCTTCTTAGTATTCTTGATATTCAGACAGATATCTATCTTGCAAAGACTGAATATCTTGAAGCCAGGAAAGTGTGTGATCTAGCCACAACAAAGACATCTCCAACCCTTACAGTTCGTTTTTATGCACATTTTCTGGCGCAGAAGGCATATATTGGCATTTTAACCGGCAGCAAGGAGACTGAGATCCTCAGCAATTTGGAAACTGCAGAAGCTGTGTATAAGGCTCTTGCCAGCAGCAGAATCCTGTTATGTTCCTGGGTCAGGGCCGAACTAGATCTCAGTCACATGCATCTTGACAATGCCCTTTCTGCATTCAAGGATTGTTTATCAAGAAGTCTAGGTGTCCAGCAAGACATCACGGTTGCGTGTTTAGCAGCTCTTGGCAATCCACGCCATCAGATGGACACGGCATGGAACACACTCCGATGGGCCATAATATACTTGGCTGCAGTACAGAAAAAAAAGGATCGGGTGGCCACATTCTGTGCTCTTCGATGCATGGCAGACATTTTTCTTGTGCTCAATGATGAAGCGACTTCTCTCGAGCTCTTTCACATAGCACTTGAAGGAGCAACAAAAATAGATATCCACCGCCTCCGGGCTGAATGCATGGCTGGAATCGGGGACATCATGGAGCGCCGCGGGAACATGTTGGAAGCAAAGGAAATGTGGAAGGCAGCCATTCCGCTTTTCATACGATCATCGCAAACTAAAGATGCTGTTGCCATTGAGGCACGCTTTGCAAAACTTGCATTTGCTCAGGATTGTCAAGGAGAAAGAATTAATGATTGTGCTGGTGAGGGTGAAATCCAACCCATATCAGTAATTGGGACCGAAAATGCATCAGCTGAACAAACTGTACCATCTGATTTTTAATCAAATGGCAGATGCTGGGGCTCAGGCCCAGGCTCACAAGGTATTTGTTGCAATATAGATGACTTGTCCTCCAATGATACACGGCAGATGGATCGCAAGTATGTAATTGAAGTCAGATTTTGTTCTGTTACTTGTTCACCCTGACTGTTATTTATTATATGAATCAAATCATTGGTCATGCCAGATAAGTTTGCAATGCAGCGATTAGAGCCACCCCATGTCCGATTCACTTTCCACAAACTGATGGTCCTATCAGCTGAAATTATTCCCAATGGCTCTGGCAGCCATTCACAAATATTTTTGGCGGGCAGAACCACCAGATGAGGCACCAGATCAGCCATTGGGTGGCTCCCATGGCTGCATCGCAAAGTGGCCATTAAGATATCAAGTCAGCAAAACTCCTGTTTCTGTTCTCACTAGTCATTACATTCTACAACCCTCTTGACAGCATTTTTTTGTGTATATTGACCTGTCCAAAATTTGTGCACACGCAGGTTGGCCATGCCGTGCAGTTTAGAGCACAGAAAGAAAGACAAAGCAATTTTTTTGATTTTCATTCTATTTTTGTGGTGCTATGCGATATACATAGAGTATTACAGTTGGCGTGGAAGCATAGCAATACCAGTAGCACCATAGTTAGATAGCCAATTTGAGTGCTATGAGGGCATATTGAATTTATATGTGCCATGGCAGTATTTGGTATGAGACAATAAAATTGTATTAGGTTTGCTTAAGCAATGAGCATCTCACTGCAAAACAGGGTTTAAAATTTGTTCTGTTTAAACTGGGACCAGGCAGCGTGGTTCCAGTCAAAAATGAAACACAGTTTCATCAAAACAGTGATCATTTTCAACACAAACGGGCTTCTGTTGAACCAGTTTAAGCTATGGATATTTCCACTCGAGAGATTCAAACTGAAAGCCTTCCATTTTTTGTCGAGAAAATTCCGCGCATTAAGCACTCCGTAACAGCTCGATGGTTACATTATAGCCGCAATTGAACCTGACTTGAGTCAGATTACTCATTGTGTTTGGGGATAGTTCAAGAGCATCGTTTAACATCTTTTGAAAGCTTCCAGTCTCATTTGAATCAGTCAGAAATGAGTGAGAAACCATGTCAGCAATCTGCGGGACCAAACAACCTCTTGTATCCATTTTTAGCTGGCGTCATCAAAGTGAAACCTGTGAAAAGGAGGCAAAAAAATGCATATAACTACAGACTTCACAAGGACTCAAATAGAGAATGCCACAAATATATATTCATGAATATGAATATTTACCAAAACCTCAAAACTGATATTCACATTTGTACAAATATTGATGGCAAATATTTGCTGCTTAGTCAGCAATATTCGCAAATATTCATGAATATGAATACTCAGCAAATACATTGAGACTTTGGGGGTTTAGCAGCCACCAATGGGTTGCTGAGAGCACTTTTATGCTATCTTGTGAGTTTAAACATTGTCAAAGACTCATACAAGCCCTTGTCTTGCATGTTCAACCATTTGATTGACCATCACACTTGCTGTGTTCAACCTGTCAAGCAGTTGTCAAAGTAAAGATGTCTCTAAAGTGGTTGGTTTGCATATGAATTATATGGCGGTCAAAGTGCACTTTTATTCGGCCGCAAGATATGTCGGCTATTTCGGACTTCCCACCCCAAAGATAAGTGATTTGATGCTATTGCCGCAAAAGAGATAGCGATAATCAGTTCGTTTAACTTGTGGGGAAAATGGTGATTCCCGCAAGATATATATCTCTGCCCACAAGATACAGACACGCGCGCGCAACATAAAGACAACTCGTGCCCGCAACTTTTGTACTTTTTTTGGCAACCTCCCCAATACAAACTGGTAAGTTTACTGGAGCAGAGCAATGGTTGACTGGAGTGTATGTAGGCTACAAATATGAGTGAGACGGCGTATAAGCAAGACTCTACAGGTGAAATACTGTAAAAACTAGTCTGGCTGGAGTTCAACCCAAATGGTGTTGTACAGGGCAGTAAAGAAAAAACTACTGGAATTCCCAATGTTTGCTGGGTAAAGCCCTCCTGAGAAAAAGGCATCTTCATTCGGTCTGTGTACGAGACTTTGGTATATATTCAAAGTAGTTCGGCGATCTCGGGGATGTAGAATTTGCTCAACTGTGACTTCCCATCACCAAGATAACAAGATTAAACATCTCAATGGGTGAATAGAACAGGCTGTCGTGCATTCCACCTCAAATGTATGTTAGGAGTTGAACATTGGCAACATTGAGAAACCGCCCACACAAAAGTGCTCGCTGGAATGGAGCACCGAAGATAGAATTCAAGCTCCTTGTAACATCAAGTCGAAGCGAGTACATGTGCATCTTACATATTTCATCTTCTCACCAGTGCGGTTCATGAGCTTGATGAGGTCCTTTCTGAACTTCCCTTTATAGCTCATAGATTCTCGCATCCCTGCAGCTCCCATTTCCCACCTGGATTAATTTCTGCAACAGTTGTCCGTTTGCCGTTCTCACTTGAAGGGTATGTTGGGAAGACATGATTCGAACCCCAAGATGGTACTTTCTGAATGATCTGGATCTCCTGTGGCTCAGATCTATCACGTAGTAGGTGATTTTGTGCTTAGGCCTTCAACACACCAGTTGCTCCAGCGTTGTCACTTGGGTGAGGAAGTGGATTTCTTAAACCTTGATTGGTGAAAATGATCTCTCTTTCTGTCCATTATTATGCTCGATCAACGGCTACCGTGAGTTCCATACTTCACCTACCAACATCCTCACAAACCTTTACTGTATTCCTCTTGACTCTTAATTGTACACTGCCTCACTCATATTTGTAGCCTACATACACACCAGTCAATCATTGCTCTGCTCCAGTAAACTTACCAGTTTGTATTGGGGAGGTTGCCAAAAAAGTACAAAAGTTGCGGGCACGAGTTGTCTTTATGTTGCGGGCACGTGTCTGTATCTTGCGGGCGGAATCTATATATATCTTGCGGGAATCACCATTTTTCCCCGCAAGTTAAATGAACTGATTATCGCTATCTCTTTTGCGGCAATAGCATCAAATCACTTATCTTTGGGGCGGGAAGTCCGAAATAGCCGACATATCTTGCGGCCGAATAAAAGTGCACTTTGACCGCCATAGAATTACAGATCTAGTTGGTGCAAATGAAGTATGTTCTGGTTCCAGAGAGGAGATGTGTTAAACAGACCCAAATTTACCATGCTTGATTGAAACTTTGGCTGTGTATTACAGCTGCGAATATTCGTGAATATCAACTTTCCTGAAAACTGATATTCACATTCGCGCAAATAGCACAGCCACAGCCATTCGCAAATATAAGTATTCATTATTCACGAATGTATACTTGCGAATATTTGGGATATCTGCTATTCGTGGCATTCTCTAGACTCAAATCAAACACAAATAGAATAAAAGCCCATCATTCAAATTGTGCATGACCCAACCCGGAATCAAACCAGGTTCTAATTTGCATCGCATTCCGACACTGCAATGGAAGAAAGTTCACGGGTCTCTCAAGGGGGTACAATTTTCTCACAAAAGTACATCTAGCCAAATTCCAATGCAGAAGAACCCCAGGATGCCAAAAATCAACATTTCAGAATATCCTGGTCAGCGGTTGGGTGGGATATTGAATATTAGTAAGTTACTATTTATGGGCATAACCTTACTAAATATGGGCGGAAAGTCACGTGGTAGGGTCAACTTTTTTCAAACCTTTTTTCGAAAGTTGCTCAGACCATGAGATCTCTTCAGAAAAAAATTGAGAAAAAATCTTTATTATTTTCAGACTAAAGTGCCCATATAACCTGAACCATTCATCGCACAAACTTTTGGTGTTGATATTTGGAATCCTGGGGTTCTGTTGCATCAGAATTTGGCTAGATGTATTTTTGTGAGAAAACTGTACCCCCTTGGGGTCTCTTGCTATCCCGACTTTTTGAAGCACAGCTCATGAGACCGAAACTGTGGATGCTATGTTGAATTGTTGCCAGCTATCGCTACTTTGAATGTCCGGCTGTCATCGTGCGGCCGCGTATCCACCAAATCGTTGTCATCTTTGTCATCCCACTCCGGGGATGGGTCTCCAGCTGCCTCCCCATCCCTCAGCTCACCGCCAACATCTTCAGAAGTCCTGTCCCACGGCAATAGCACCCAGTGTTGGCAAGTAATCTCGAGTTTTCGATAATGACATGGAGCCAACTTCGTGATCAAGATCCACACAAGTAAATCACAGTGGGGCATGTGGAAATGGTGCAGGAAGTCGTGCTTGATATGCCGCCAGCTGGTAATGGTATCGGTGAGTGCATAGATATATTCGTGACAACGTATCACTTACTGGCTTTCCAAAATCATCGTAGTCTTGAGGACAGGGATGTCTCTGGATGTGCAGAACACGCCCAGAGTTCCCAGCGCGACTTCCACAGATAAGCCCATACCTCTCGGAGATCATGCTCAATGCAGAATTTGTACATCTGGCTAACAGCGCAGTACTTTTATTCCCTCAGGAGTGGGCTCCGCATAACCAGGAAGCAGTGGATGCGCACAGTAATGCTTGCTAGACAGAAGGTGTGCCTCATGCTTTTCTCTTCCTCGTCCTCCGGTCAAAGACTCAGAGAAATGTTCCTTAATACTTGGGTGACACCCCATGCTGCCTATTCCTTAACTATTTCATCAAGCTTCATACTTTCGTCCTTCATCACCTGCCAGCGAAGGCAAGAAAACAGCCCCATCAGTTGCGTCGTGGTAGGAGGATGAGAAAGACTGCCTGAGCAGGACTGCCTACGTGCTTATAGCAGAAACCAGCAGAAACCACGATGGGGCAGAGACGCACGTGGGTGAAATAAAACAGTGAGACCATGCTGCAACCTGTTTCCCTGCATTCATCGGGGTCCTAGATCCGATTGATCCCCGATGATCCAAGCCGCAGGACCGGGGGTCATAGTTCTGCCTAAAAAAACATCCGACCTCAGCTAATGTTACGTTTATAAGTCCACTGCCTATGGCAATGAAAGTCAGATGGCGAAATTTTATGCCCTGTACTACTGTAGCATTTAATTCAATTCGTATGTCACGGGTCACAGGCCCAAGAATTTACGAATTTTTTCGTACTGGTCACAGGTCACCGAGGGCATATACGAATCCTCCAAACAGGTCACGAAATCGCCAAAAAATGGCTCAAAAAACCGAATTTTCGCCTCCGCGCCGCATGCTTGTCAAGCTGCGTCGCGGCGTTCGCAAGAGGTGCCAGTTTTGACAGATGTGGAAGGAAATCGGTGATTTTGTCAAATTCCTCTCGACTCCCTTCCCCCCCGTCGTCGCCAACTCGCAATGATGATGTGAGCAAATGATGCCAGTGCCCGTTTTGGAATCCCAAGTGAAATCTAATTATTTTGAACCATTCTACAACTACCTGGTCATTGCTGGGAAGGCAAATATGAATATCTGAGGCCTCCTGCCAACGTTCGGCCGATTTACGAAAAAAAATTAGGTGTCACGCTCGACCCGACCCAAGTACGAAAAGTGAATTTCGTACGGCGCGGTCACAGGTCACAGGGGGGTACGAATTGAATTAAATGCTACAGTATCTTGTTTTCCTCAAAACCCAGCCCTTGTCATGTACATCGTGCTTGCTCGTCGTATGCACAGAAGCCTGCAGAGAGGAGAACGGTAGGCGACTGTCAGTACACCTGAAGGCGACTACTTAATCGCGCAAAGACTGATCATTAGGTCACCAGATCAACGGCCTTCGGCGCTACGAAGCGTCCGTCTTCGGCTGTTCAGCGGCCGTAGAACGGCTGAGAGGAACATTCAGATTGCCTTGCTGTAACAGTGAAGTTGAGGGCATGCTCACACACTCGATATAAGTGCCGGAAACTGCTCCGGGTGGGAGCTCGTTGTTCTGGCAGTGCCCCAAGCAGTGCCCACCGCCGTCGGATGTGACCCGTTTGGCTTTCATGGTCTCCCAGTATGGATGAATTCCCAAACGATGCTTCTCAGTCAATGGAGGCACATGGTTTCCAATGCGGGATGATGTCAAATCTTTTTCTCCGTCGTTGCAATGTTCGTCAATGCTTAAGTATGCTCCCATATGGTACACTTGGCTTTGGCAGTCTCCCGGTGTGGATGCCTCTTCTTTTTATGGATGCTTCTTCTTTTTCTCTCAGATTTTTTTTTTGGTTTGCGCGGGACCAATGCCGAACAGGATGAATCAGCATCTTACGACCTACTTCCATTACGCAGGAACTGCGGCCTTCCGTCCTGTCTCATGATCAGTATAAAGATTCAGCCTAAATCAGCGGGGAGTGTTTCATTTCAAGTATGCTACTGTGCGCGCTTTCAGTGCTGTTATATCTCTCGCGCATCAATGTCACGTCCGGAGCATCCTGCGGCTGTTCATCACTTGTTATCCCTGTTCACGTCGACGTCCTCGTTCCGAAGGACCCCACGGATATTTTCGCAGGGCTCAAGAGTAATGCAAGCAGCCTACGCCGTGTGGATGACACATACGACGTGTATGGTGTTTTCTGCCAGCCGGACACCATCTCTCCCAAGAA
Organism: Mycena venus; assembly: GCA_014462655.1. NCBI lineage: Eukaryota > Fungi > Basidiomycota > Agaricomycetes > Agaricales > Mycenaceae > Glaucomycena > Glaucomycena venus. The sequence goes on along the minus strand of JACAZI010000015.1, from coordinate 2,113,436 downwards.
TGCGGGTCAGTTGCAAGCTTGTTTTTAGACATTATAATGATTCTAATAGTCTTTTGCAGACGTAATACAGCTTCTTGTGCATGGATTCACGTATACCAGCCAATATTGGTCCCCACCCGTGGAGGAATTCCGAAACTACTCCTACGCGGCCTTCTCCTGCGACCGGGGGCTGTCGTCCCTTGCCATCGATTGCTTGGGCGTCGGGTTGAGTTCGCGGCCCGTGAATGCGTCGGATGTGCAGTACCCTACTAGCGCGGCTGTGGTCTCGCAATTCGCCCGTCACCTCAAGAACGTGTCGGTTCTCCCCCGGTATTCAGCCATTCAAAAAGGTTATTGGCATAGGCCACACCGCCGGATCATTCATGTTGAATTTTGGCGCCATCGTTGAAGGCGAACGCTCGCCCTTTGATGGTCTCATCCTCACTTCTGCGCTCATTGTAGAGCCAGGCACGGGGCCCCCGCTTTCATTGACCTCCAGTGCGCGGGATGCTGATCCGCTCCGCTGGGGCAACCTCGACCCTGCCTATGTTACAGCCACCAACCGCACCCTCCTCTACCCCTCGGACCCCACTGCCTTCTCGCCCCGCATGCTCATATTCGACAACTTCACGAAGGACGTTGCGTCCGTGTCCACGGTTGCCCAGGTGTCCCTGACGTCGTTAACGACGAGATATGCCGGGCCCGTCGTGAAGGTCGTGGGCTCAGAGGACCAATTATTTTGCGCAGGAACTGACCGGTGTGTCGACGTCGCGGCGTTGACCGCAGCAGAACGCGCCTTGTGGCCTGCGGTGCAGAGCTTTGAAGTTGTGGTGGCCCAGGGAAGCGGACATGATCTGAATCTCGATTTTTTGGCACAAGGGCCATTCAATACCTTTGTTCACTTTGTGGACCAATTTGCTGGGATCTAAGTCGACTTGCTTTTGCGCCAGTATATAAAATGTATGTTCTGAGAAATCCTACCTTGCATTACATAAAAAGCCAGAGGGTCTGGTTGTAAATTGCATGGCACCAGGTGAATCTCGAGTGGAATGGATCCAGATTTGAAAGGCGAGTCAGGGGGGTTGGTATCTATCTCCTTGCCCAAGATCGTGCAGGTGCAGGCCGTGGTTCCCTCCAAATGAACATGCATGCTGTCTTTTGTCGCGCCATTCCGACGTTGGGTAGCTATGTCCTACCTCAGCTGCCGGAGGCTCCAGCCGATTTTTTTATTGTTTCTTAATTTCCGAAAATGAAAAGAGAAAAAAAAAGCTGCTATCTGATGATGTTTTTTATTATTATCTGTGTCCAGTGGAATCAAATGGGTAGATGCGAGCTAGTTGCCGGAGCAGTGGATGTGAGGTGGAGGTTCGAACGAAGTAGTAGCCAGCGGAAAGTGTTACCGCAAATTCCATTCAATTTCTCTAAGCGCGTGTTCTTCCGTGCTTACCATACGCGTTGTCTCCCCAGTCAGTAGGGATCAGGATAATTTTGATGACAGTAGTAGTCAGTATTGAGCGCACAGACTCTTGTATGGTAGACTGTTTCAGATTCCGCGAGGAATCCCTGTCCAGCATGCTCCCGATCAATACTGCCATTGGAGCGGAAGTCACAAGCAGAACCAAGTTCCGCCTCGTCCGACGAGGCTGCAACTCCAGCAGCCTCGGAATCACCCTCAGTATGTGACTCCTCCTGTATATCCACCTCATCATCTTCGGCATCAGAATCCTTGTGCCAAGCAAATTGCTCGTTCAAGTCCGACGCTCGAATCCGAGGGATTTGAGCAACGCGCAACGCGTGCTGATCGACGGCCGGCAAACTCCCAGCTTGGAGCTCGCCCTCAGCCATCAAGATCGCGGGCTCATTCTGTGCATCGAACAAAGCCCTAACCTCGGCCGCCTCCTGCAGAAGAGATTTCCGTGAGGTCCGAGGTGTACTCGTAATTGAAGCATAAGTCTTCGTGCGTGTAGCTACCATGTTAACTTGTTTAACCGGTGTATTAAGCGCTCTGGGTTGTCAACCGGGTGATCAGTTCGATTGTAAATGTAAACACGAGAAAGAAAAAACTCAAAAAAAATGTGAGGATGTGAGCTACAGAGTTTCTTAATAGAAAGTCGTGGACACGAGAGTTTCGAGTTTAGCAGAGTTGTTGATGTAGACAAAGTTGAGTCGAGCAAATCCGCGTGTTGTACGGAACTGAACTACAGAGAATACAAGTACAGTATTTATACCTAACTACAAGTAGATACGTAAGACTAGAATATGAATAAGAGAACTGGGGGCGCAGGGTTTGCAGCTATGGCACAGTGATTGCGGACTCTGGCACAGTGATTGTGGACTGTGCTGCAGTGACACCGGGGGCAACCAGTGAGGCATGGAAACACCAGGTGCATTAAATGCATGTGGCTCGCAGTCGGAACAAAGCCCACAAAGCTGCCTTTAGTGGACTAAGGGGTGGCTTTTGTTGCATTTTTGACTTACTTAAAATTTATTTAGCATTTCATTGACGGTGGTTGAGACGAAGGGTCTGTTCTGTAACCCACGGTTCGTAGGTAGCGCGTCGGAGAATGCCGTCGGGGCCTGCATTGGGGCTGTTGGCGGGCAGTCCCCTCGCTCTGTATGCAGTTAGCGGCTGAGCCATTGCATCCAAGCATGTCGTGGGCGTAGGAATCGATCTAGAATCGATTCCATCAGCTTTTGCCTTGATATGGGCATAGTTTACATATTTTTGTTATGTATTGCAGCCCCAGCAGCCTTCGAGAACGGGCGTGCTGGGTGATTGATTATGTAAAGTTGTTTGTGATGTAAATAAGATCACTCTCTTGCTTGCTCTTCACCGTCACCTCGACATTCGCTCGAGCTTCAAACGGAGTCAATCCACGTTCTCTCTCGCCTCAACTTCGTCTCTCTTGCTCTCCCCGACTCTCTGGGCTCTCAATCCAGTCCTTCTGGCTAGATTTGCTCTAGCCATGCTCCCTTTTGATGTTCGTGCTTTGTGCAGACGTCACGTCGTGCTTTGCGCAGACAATTTGACTCCTTTTGGCTTCTTTCTTAACATCTTCGAACAAATGCTAATAGGGGCCTAAACTCTCACGTTTGTCCCGTTTTGACAGATACAATCGTACAGCTCGGATCGCTGTTTCTACGCTCTGGGAGAATATTTCGCCGATTCAATTATTCACCTCATCTCATCACTCGGAAACATCTTGACCTTCCCCTTCGGTTCTACTCTTCCTTCCCACCATTCTATTACTCTAGTCCTCGGCGGATTTACCGGATTTCTTTCCCCAAATACGAACCTACCAACCAGGAACATAACCCTGCAACAGTGTGGACTCAGCCACTGCTATGTTCTCGTGCATTGCATTTGCTTGGCATTACATGTCTTTTCCTTGTTTACTTTATTTCCTCTTTCTTTCTTTCTTTTTTTTTTTTTTTTTTTTTGGTGTAGGGTTAAATGGTCACGACAGCCGACATGGTCGTCTTCAAGCCACCCACTAAGTTGTATCCGGGGGAAAGCAAGAAACCCCGGAATTTTATAGGAAGTTCACTGCCAGGGAACTGCCTTACGCACTTCTATGTGGGACTCATGACTTTACTAGCACAGCCTTTGCAGACCACCCCCCATACTTATCTCTCTGCCTCCCTCCCTGCTGTCGCTAGCTTTATACCTACTAAAACCCCGGCGCTCCGGGTCCAGTCAACCGGGAGCCTGTCCTCATCTTTCAGTACCCCCTTCCAGGTTCTGAGGACAGTTTTGACTGGGAGTGCTTTCTTTCCATATTTCCCATCAGTCATATTGCAGTCCAGCTGCAGTCTCGCATTCATGGCTTTAACCCATTGGTCGTGGATTTCTTGGTGTGTAGTGTTTTTCCCTTTATTCTCAATAACTCTGTTGCATCTGAGTTTCCATATCAGGTGCGCCGACTCAGCCATGAGGATTCGGTATAGCCTTGCATCCCCAGCCTTGATTTTCCCGTCATCGTCTTTGAAGATGGCTAGGCCAGCTGATATTATTGTCCCAATTCCCAGCCAGGCCCAGTTTGGATTTCTTTTCATCCAGAGCTCCTTTGCCAGCTCCCAGACCTCTTTCTGCCCTGGGGCTTCACATTGTGACATTATGTGTTCCATCGTTTCTATTGTGTTGCAGTGGTGACACTCCACCCTTTCCTTCTTCTCTGGTGAGTTAGATTCTCTGAGCCAATGGGTTCCTACAATGTACACATCATGGGCAAGCATCCACTGGAAGTATTTCTGTTGGACCGACAGATCCTTATTCTTCAGGGACTTCCATACTTTGGCTTCAGTGGGAATGTATCCAAAGTTGTCCTTGGCCTCAGCCTTGGCCCTTTCCAGGTTAGCAACCGTGCGGTCCCTCTTTTTCAGTTTCTTCTTTATCTTTTGCGCTCTGATGGCCTTGTATGCAAGGGACTGCGTCATTGCTACCAGTTGGCTCCTGTTACTCTCAGTGTCGGAGGAATCTTCAAGCTAATTTTGTCAGCTACTGGCTTCTTCACCCCCTCATCTGCCTTCCTATCAGCACCTTCATTTCATATGTGCCCACTGTGGCCTTTGACCCACTTTATTTTTATCACACGTTTCCTCTTCCACAGGGTTGCAAGTGTGGCTTGGGTGAGTTCCTTATTTGCAACTCCTATGTAGCCTTGGTCTTCCATTCTCTTCCTGTTTTTCATTACTGCATTAATGGCATATTTGTAGTCACTTTCTATTCAGAGGTTTATGTGGTTGTCTGCATCTTGCACTGCTTCCTTCAGAGCCACCACCTCTGCCGTTTGATTTGATTGTTCTAAGGTCTGTGGCAGCCTTATCGCTCGGTTCCTTGGGTCATCTTCTTCATAGTAGATTCCCGCACCGGCACTGGCATTGTCACACCCGTTCTTGAAGCACGAGCCATCTGTTGCTACTGTCTCCTCTATGGCAAAAGTGACATCAAGTCTCATGTCAGGGACCTCATTTGTGACTTTGCCTTCAGTGAAGATGCAGAACACTTCTCCCAGGGTTCCGGTTACTGAGACCGTCCTATCAAAGATCACCCAGCCTTCATCATCTGGTTCCTCATCCTCAGTGACCTCATAGACATTGACTCATAGTCCTCTGGCTGTGGTTTTCTTGGGTCCCACTTGTACAGAAGACAGTCCAGCAGCTGTTTGTCACAGTTGCAGTCTGCACTTGCCTGGTGGGCAAAAACTTGTGCACATCGTGCAACATCCTCGGCTTCACCTACTAGCAATACCTTGTGGTTCTCTCTTAGGCATTTACTTGCAATTTGTGTGTTTAATCGCCGTATCTTTTGGTTTGCCTCGCCATGGTACCAGATAGGCATCTTCCTTAGTATTTCTCTCAAGAAGGCTATTCCTTCCGGTCGGACTTGGAAGGTTTTGGCTGTGGTGAGTAGGTGTTTCAGGTCTGGTGCTACATCTGACTTTGGGCCACAACTGGTTTTCCATGACTGGAGGGGGTTAAACCTCACTTTCTTGTCTACATTCTTTTCAGATTGAGGCACTCTGGCTGCAAAGGTTGAATCTGCAACGTATCCCCATAGCGCCCTGTCTGGGCCGAGATCTAGGTACGACTTCAGCCACATAACATCTATGGCTTGATTTCTTGCCTCAAGGTCAAGCACTCTAAGGCCCCCTTCTTCAACTGGCACCAGGATCGTCTGTTCATTGACTGCTCCCCACTCCTCATCTTTCCACATGTACTGTCTTATCTGCTTTGTAAGCCTTCCCAGTACATCCTTAGGCATTCCCTGTACCTGTGTCAAGTATTGTGTCATGCCTCCTATGACCATCTGGACAATGTGCTTCCATCCTTGCATAGTTGGTTTGCTATGGCTCCAGTTCTCTAAGGCTGCATCTATTTTTTCCATTGCTAATGCTTTGGTCATTATTTTATAGTCGCTATTGAGGACCGTTATTGGCCTGTAGTTTGCAATTTCGTTCTGGTCATTCTTTTTGTATATAGGGCACATCCACCCCTCAGAAAAGTTTGTGCTTGGTACCACTCCAAAGCTCTCGATGTCATTGAAGGCTCTGGTCATCAGATTTTTCTCTTTCTTTCCCTTCCGACTCACATCTGTTGCTGACTGTATTTTTACCGGGGGTGGTTCAGTGTTTCATCCTGCATTCCCTATATTATCCCTCCTTTGCGGCGCTTGGCTAGCACACTCCGAAAGTCTGTGACCGCCCTGGTAAAGAGGGTAACTTCTTTGTGTATCGGGTGATGAGCACCAATGTGCAATACTTTCTGTTCAGGAGATTGTGTTGAGGTATATGCAGACGGTAAACATACATGCTTCAACGACCATAGATAAGACGTTGATGGGCAGTCCCTATTCCACAGGTGGCCCACTGTGCATCATCCCTTGTTCAAACATCTTTAGCCTATGTGGACACTGGGGGGCAGATTAAAAGTTTGGTTCCCATCCGTGAATATATTCGGAGGGTACATCCACCCTCAGTTGCTCTCTCCAGGCCACTTCGAACTCATCTGCAGCACTTTCTCTCACTCTGGAAGACATACAAGGACCTTGGTTCTGGGAATCTGATTTCTAAAATGATGACCAGTCTCGGCAATATCAGTGAACTGTTGTTCCAGGGGCTCTCTGATGAGACCTGTTTGCAGGACATTGTCTACAGTATTATGTGCCTGGATGACTTCACACGTGTTATGATGATGGGAAAAACCCCCCTAGTGGACAAACTTGCCACACTGGCTGAAACTAGAGGACTTGCATGGCTGAAATGGACATATAGATGTCTACAACTACGTTCCCCACCCTCATCAATGAACTTGAATGTCTGGATCATTCAGCTGGCCCTCTTGTCTGCACCTCAAAACTTCCGTTCAACAGTTGTGGAGGATTCAATGCCAGCCCAATGGTCCTGAAAGTAATATAGCAGGTGAATCAAATTGTACTATTCAGTACCTTTCCGTGATTAATTAAACTGCAGGTGCTGGAGCTCACAAGGCGCCAGTTCCAATTTAAATATTACACATATGGAGTTCTCCTACTCGAGTACAATACATGGCAGATTGATTAGAAGTATGTATTACATTATGGACTACGGGTGTTCTTGTGCATCCTGATTTTTATTTATTATACCACAATACCGGGTTCAAAATCATAGATCTCGCCGGATATCAATTAAACCAGAACTCCCGTGGCTGTTTTCAGTGTGTCGACATGTCCAAACTTTGTCCTGATGCGGGTTGTATTTGCTACTTCAGCATTTTGTACTTGTACTCAGTCTCCTTTCTATTCTTTCGATTCAGTTCCTGTTGAAGTGAGGTGAACGAAATCGCAATTGAGGGGAATTCGACCTGACCCAGGTCAAACGGGGGGATCCACATCATAAGGGTGGAATATGAACATAGTGGATGAACGTGCCCTGTGCTGCAGGTCCTTGCATTCTTGTTGATTTTCACCTTGACTCAAAGCACAGGTGCAGGTGTAATTAGATCATATCCTACATCTGCACATTCTTTAATTCATGCCGCGTCCTTAAAGCCATACCACTTGAGTCCTTGACTTATCCCGTCCACAAAGTGAATACCTTCACTCTGACATGACCCACCGCCATAGTGAACTAAGGTAATCAAATTCCTCGTCAATCCGAATTCTCATTCAACCTATGATTGGAGACGGACGGGATGCGAGCGGCTGAATATCAGCGCGTGGAACTCATCAGAAGATAAATAGGCAAGAATGTCGGGTGCAAAAGAACATGACCCGACCCCGGGTCGATCACAAGATCCACATGAGGATGCAATATCACTCGCAAATGCCAAAGATTGCTGGGGCCGGATGTGCCCAGCCCTGCAGGTCCTTCAGACTCGTGGCTCGCCTTTGTACTTACTTCAAGTTGGCAATGTTTTGGTTGATTCGCATGTTTTTCTTTTGGACCGGAGAGACTGCAGGCTAACTGGACTAGGTCTCCCAATCTGGAAGAGAGTGAAGCATGGAAAGAAGCCACAAGTGAAACCTTTGAGAAGGAGGCAAAAATACATATAATTACAGACCTCACAAGGACTCAAATCAAACACAAATAGAATAAAAGATTTTTGAAGACCATCGTTCAAGTTGTGCACGACCTAACCCGAAATCAAACCATGTTCCAATTGCATCGAATTCCGCCACTGAAGTCGAAGAAAGTCCACGGGTCTCTTGCTATCCCGATTTTTTTGACGCACACCTCATGAGACCGAAACCGTGGCTGCTATGTTAAATTGTTGCCGGTTATCACAGCAATGGGACCGGAAAGGCCGACCGTACTCATGAAAATCAGTGTTCGATTCCGCAATTTAGTCTCCGGCTTCCGACTACAGTAGCGCAAAAATAATTTCTCGATCTCTTTTTTCAATCTCACCCATGTTTCAAATTCCCGGCATCTCCCGATCAGAAGGAACAGAAACTACGTCATCGTCACGAGAACAGATCACATGCCTTTAATTACACCCGGACATGATTGCCTTTTCCGGCTCCCTCCCTCTTCCGCTCTCCCGTCATCTCCTTGCTCGCCTCTCCTCCTGTAGCCTTCCTCCCAGTTCTAATACCCTTTGCACCTCGCTCTACCGTCGCTCAAACCTAATATCCTCCCTTTCCTCGTAACCAAGCTCGTAATGGCCAGCACCACCACCGACTCTCACCCCCTTTCCCCCGCACTTGACGCTGCCGCGCGAGCAGGCCGCAGCCGAGGCTGCTGCACAGGCGGAGAGGGAAGCGGACCAGAAGGCGTTGGAGGCTCAGCAGGCTGCTGCTGATGGTGCGTCCTGTTCCCATGTCTCAGAAAGGGGTAGCACATTGACGAATTCTGCGCTGTACACCAGCCGAAGCCCGCGCGGTCGAAAGGGCAGCATCGCTTGAAGTCGCTGCGGACGATGTCGCTGCCAGTGTCGAGGAAAGCAAGGACGCTGCGGCGATTGAGAAGGAGATCAAGGCGAAGGAGGAGGCCGTGAAGAAGGCTGAGGCGGCAACCGCGAAGGTATGTGCGCTCCCATGAATATTCTCAACCTCGATCCTGTGCGAGGGCGGCATTTTCTCCCCTTTTGTCGCTGCATCGGTCGGCGATGGCTCCTTTCTTTCGTCCATGCACTTACCCACCCTCCGGACTATCCTAACCTTGTGGCCGTACTATGTCCTGAACTCCACCCTTACAGGCCGAAGCCAAAGCGGCCGCCGCCAAAGCCAAGGCCGCTCAGAAGGAGGCTGCTGCCCTCGAGAAAGCCAAGGCCGAGTACGAGAAGGAGGTCGAGCACCTCACTAAGCTCGCTGCGCAGAAGAGGGACGACGCGATCAAGCATGCTGGGGAGGAGTTGAAGAAGGTGTGTACTGTCTTCAGAATGTTCTATCTGCCTTCGCGACATCAATCTTACCACAAATCATCGGAATGCGCTTCTAACCTCCACCACAGGCCGTCACCACCGCCTCGATCATCCGGCGCAAGGAGGAAGCCGCGGCGCAGACTGCGCGCGTCAAGGCGGACGAGAAGGCTGCGAAGGCGCGGCTCGAGGCGGAGAAGGCTGCGTGGAAGGAGAGGCAGGCAGCGGAAAAGGAGGTGAGTCGGCCTTTCTTTCTCTCATTTGCGTTCGGCTGGCCTCGGGACTTGGAGGTTGGGCTATCAATGTAACCGGTGGCTCCGCGGTGTCTTTGTGCTTCGTATCGCGCTGCGCACCTTTCCGCCTGTTTATTCAACGCGGCTGCGCATCGACCCCTTCCGTGTTCTCCTCCACTCGCGCGATTCCCTTCTCTTCTGTTTTCCAATAAAAAAAACTTGTACTAAGGCCATTCACAACAGGCCGCCCAGTCTTTCGCCAAAGCCGCTAAGCTCGCGACGTCCGAGCGTGAGAAGGCCGAGAAGGAGGCGGAGAGTAAGCGCAAGGCTGCTATCAAGGTGCGTTTTTCTCCTTGATTACTTTGCGGACAGCGAAGGGGATTGTTGGCGAGTCTTGAGTGTGCATCTATCGCTCCCCTCAGCGTACTCCGCGTCTTTAGCTTATCCTCCAATACGCATCGCTAACACCGTCGCTCTCTCACACAGGCCATTCTTGCCCGACGGGACAAAGCCTTTGAGGCCGCCGAGGCCGACAAGCAGAAGGCCGAGCGCGCGGTGGAGCGGGAGGAAGCGGCCGCTAACAACCTCAAGGCGGGCGAGCCGGAGGGCGACAAGCTACCACAGACGATCTTGGAGTGGCTGGGGAGTTTTATCGTGAGTGCATCCCTCTAAATGACAATTAAGGTGCTGACGAGCTCTGCTTCAGTGGGGCGGGAAGGGATTGGCGCCGGAGACGCAGGGGGCGGCGAAGTAAACCTGTCCGTTTCCTTCATGCGCCTCGTTCGACTTTGTGATACCGACTGGACTTCATCTCCTGCCTCAATTCGCTCCCACTCGACCCGTACAATCATCCTCCTTTGACATTTTGGATTCTCGTCCTCATGCTACGATACCATACCCTTACGACCCACGACCCTAGCTTATGACCACGACCCACGCACGATGCCCTCATGACCACGTACCCGTACTCGGTAAGGATAATGTTATTGTTTGATTATTATTGCCCGCGCTCGCTTAGGAGAAGGACGCTGAAATTGGAGGTAAGGGATGGGTGAAACGAGAACGAGGGCGCGAAGTATGTGACAAGGTTATGAGAACGGAGCTCCGTTCTATAGCAAGCCGCACGCAAGGTTGAATTAAGGTGACCATATATTCAATGCGAAGAAGGCCACGAAATGAGAGGTAGGAAGATCCATAGTGTTGGGCGCCCATCCCACCTCGACATCAGCACTTTGTGGATACTCTGTTCGGCGTGGGGGGTTGTTGAGTGTTTCATCGAACTCGATCTTTGCCCTCCGTTATAGTACCGCGAACCAGCACTTGACTCAATTGTGGCGTACGCTGGGTAGGCCGAGAAATGAGAATAGCCTCTGAGTCGTAAGGACCTTGGGGATCGCTTCAAAGTTCAATGAATAAGGTATATCTGATGCTCAAATTTGGCAGCTACACGAAAAATAGGGTAAAATGGGAACCGAGATGGTGAGGAGGCTTCAAGTCCCCTGGCGCTAGACGCTTCCGTTTTCTGTTCCGGGAGAGAGCGATAATCAAAATTGTGTGCAGAATCCCCGTTCGGTTCGGGGTTGGGTCGGAGCCCGTATTTTTCTATGTTTTTCTCCACTGCTTGCATGTGGTTCACAGCTTCCGTTCGGGGTTGGGTGTTATAGAGGTGACGAAAGACGATGATCTGGGAAAGCTGTCCGGAATTCCGAAACTCCAGATGTGAGCCAAGCATGGACACCGGCTCAAAACTGGTGTCTGTGGATTCACAAGACACAACATCACTGGATGATTTAATACCGCTGTTGCCAAAGTTGTCCTTCCCATGTCCTGGGCCGAGGATCGCCCCACAAGCGGAATCTGTGGCAAGGCTCAAAACAAATGTCGCTGAGTTCCTATTCTCTGCCATATGCATGGAATATTGTTGGAGTGACTGGAAGTAGGGAAAAAGAGCCCGAACTGCATGGGTTAAACCACATCTTTGTTTCAAGGTACTCACTCCCCTGGAACTCAATATGCTTCCCCTCATCTTTGTTACCCAACCCTCAGATCCACTTATATGCCTCGGAAATTCACTCTACATACAGAAGATGCTGTTTCCATTGATTTAGTTTGAGCTGAGATGAGCTCAAGCAGCTTTTGGTGCCTCTGTTGTGTCTCGGTGTTTGGCTCTCTCAGAGCGCTTGCCATCGGGGCTCCATAGTTTATCAAGCGCGTTAGCCTTGCTATTGAAAAGCCTTCAGCTGACCGACCCTGAAGATGTCGCATGCATGACTGAGCTTTTGTTTACCAATATTCAATTGCTGGATGATTTTGCCGTGCTTGAACAGGCGCTTCAAGTTTCCTAGTCCTTTTGGGTCTTGAGACAGACATGGAACTTCTGAAGGTCCTAAATTGAAATAAGATCACAATTTTTCTTTTGGCAGGGTACACACTGTGCATATTCTGCAATATGTTTAAGCAGTCGGGAAGAAGCACGGTTGTCCGAGTCGATGCAAAGACCCATCAATGCACAGAGCACAACATGAATACTTATCCTCGACCATCTGGGGCATTGTTCCTTCTGTGATTTGATATTCTAGATGACTATAGTGAGTTAATTTAGCCAATTATTACGACCATTAGCCCACCTGGATGAGTGGAACAACTACAAGAGTCAACCTGCAAGCAGGGCCAACAAAAGGGATTTTGCTGCTTTCCCTAGGTCTTGAAGAGCATTGGCAGCGACCACATTATACGGTAGGATTGTTTTTCGGAGGCTTCCAGTGACAAGAGGGTTAGAGCTATGTGGCCGATCCATTGCTCCATATTTATCCGCCACAGCGTCACTGATCACGCTGCGGAGGATTAAGGAGTACCGGTGTTAGCGGATAGCGCGCTTATAGCACTCGAGAATCAAGTCCAACCGGTACATTCTCGTCACAAAGCTATATATAATGTACAAGTATTACCTGGAGGTACAATATAACAGGATAGTTCGTAGCTGAAAGCGTTCACATTTTTCTGTTGTAGTTATATCCAGGCACTTGTAGTATGCTTTTGGTCATTCTCAGGCAATTGTTCTTGGTTGTGTATAAGACCGAGTTGTACATGTATTCCATTTAGCTCTCACTCACGTAGAGTCTCAAGACATCTAAAAGTATGAGGGATAAATTTAGCAAAGATTAAAACATGGCACTATGATTGGTTAGTAAAGCTAAATGCATCACCTAAGGAATTACAGGGCTGGGCAGTCGTGTCGTCAATCCGAAGATGGTAAAAGATTATGAGGAAAAAAGTCCAAACCACTACTAACCCCAAAATCTCACAACTCAGTTAAAACATTTATGGCCTAATAAGAGCTGCTGGCTCTGAAGGTTCACGCAACTTCGAGCTTCGGCTTCAATCCATCGCATCAACCTAATGACCGATGGCCCGCGGATGCGTTCAACACATGTTTCGCTCAGATTTAGCCCTAGTCCTTCATCCTAACATCCGCCTTTTTCCCATCCACCTCACTTACGTCTCCCGGCTCGCTTGGACGAAGGAAACGCCTTTCGTACCGACTGGACGTTCACGCCCATGTTCAAGCCCTGTGTTGAAGGCGCGCCGAACCACCCCACGAGGTCTGAGTCAAAAATAGCTCAATCAGTGGAGGAGATACTTTAGAAAGTTTGCCTGGGTCGCAGACATACCCACGACACGAGTGATACCTGGATGCAAGACAACAGGGACAAGAGCGACGAAAGAAAAGGGATAAAAAACACCGCACGCACCAGATTGAGGGATTCGTGGTGAAACCCCCGAGGTGCTGAAGTCTTGGTGATGCTTGAACAATGAACAATCATGGGGTCGATCATCTTACGGCAAATATTTCGAAGACACCAATACCGAACGGGGGTGAAGTATAGGTAGTTCTCTACTTTTCTGAATAAGCACGCGGACCTCTCAAAAAGTCACCACCTAAATCTGACACGCCACATCGACCGCAGAAGCCCTCCGGCTGTGGTGGTCACTCGGACACTTCCTCGGGGGCTTTGCGCGTTCGTCCGTCGGCAGCACTTGTGCAGTGTCCCCATTCTGGAGGCCCGCAGTCGCGGTCTGCATTGTATCTTCGAGTGAGTGCGTGTCGATCGACTTGACGCCGCCCTCATCAGCGTGGTACGTTTTGGTGTGCTGCAACTCGATGTGAACGCGGGTGGGGACCGCGAGCTGGAAGTTTACGCTTTTCCCGATGCAACACGTCTCCATGGGCCGCCGCAGCGCCAGGATTGCGCGGATGAATGCCTGCGGGGGTGGCTGTTAGCCAAGCATCCATGACTTTGATCAGAGACGTACGGGGTCAGTAGCAGCGAGGATGCCGTAGATGAGCGGTCGCACAGAGTAGATGGCTAGATCTATAAGGCTTTTTATTGAGTTGGCGCGAGATGAAAGCATTAGACTGACCTGCGATGCCCAACCGCCAATTCTGCAGCGAGGTGAGACAGGATAACGGGATGCAGGATAATAAGGAACACACTAGCTCTGTTGGAATCGGATTCTTCACTCCGTAAAGATCAAGGATGCAGGTTGAGAAATTAATGAGACATGAAACGAGTGGATAGAGGCCTGGTTCATGTATGTGATGTGAATGCATGGTAAGGCAAATACAGTTTTTTGCGTACCAATTCGGAGGATGATGTTACGATACTTTTTGATGGGAGAGTCGGGCAGGATCCAGTCGTTCGGGTAGGCGTTCTCGGTATGTTGCGAGTTGCCACGATATCGGCGTGAAACAAGCTTCAAGTACAAGCGGTCAGTATATTGCAAAGGATGCGCGAGGAGGGACACCTCGTATGATACAATGTATCCGACAATCATTAAGAACGCAAGAATCTCGCCAGTCGCCATGAGGAGAACCCAGAATGACTGTGTCCCAACCAGCCACCGTAGCATCGTGTCCGGGTCGCTATTGTCGAACCAACAGGTCCCGTTGGTGGGATTCAAGCTTTGTCCACGAGTTAATCTCGGCTTTTCTAGCCTGAAACCTGCTGAGATACTCACCCAAATTGCCGCGAAGCATACGGGACGATGTTGCATGCCGCGCACAAAACCAGTGTGCCAATGATGTAGTACTTTTCCATTTTCTGGCCGTTCATCTGGTGCACAAGAACCAACCTGTAGAACGTTCAAACTGATCTCTGTTGTGTTGAAGAGAACTTACTGCAGGTTGAGCGCCATACAGAAACACATACCGGCAGAGGTCATCAGGCTGAGCTGGATTGGGGTGAGTAATACGGACAGAAGCGTATAAGAGGTAGGACATACATTGACCAGGAAGGCCACAAAACTGCAACCCATACTCGGTGCGGAACTCAACGTTCCAATAACGAAGGCAATGCCGAAGACAAAGCTGTGACCACGATGAGCTGGCGCGACCAGATTTAATACTAGCTACTCACTTGGCTATGAGGGCATAAACCAGCAATCGGAAACTGACGCGGTTCAAATGCTGCTGTGAAACGGAGTGCCACGCCGTATATGCGTAGGCGCAGAGCACCGTGAACGTCAAGAATACCCCTGGGACCATCACGCTTAATATCAGAGCCCTGGAGGAGAATTGGGCATGAAAGGATATGCTGTTAATGCATGAATAAAATGCGTACACTATATGCTCGTCGAAGGCGATTGTGGTATGTTGATCAGAGAGACCCATGGTGGGAGAGTGAGAGCTTGAATTTTGGGACAGGAAGTCGAGGGTTTAAAATGTGCCACAAAGGTCGGAGACGTGGCGTTCCGGCGTCATGAAGACAGGCCCCGTCTCTTGGAATTCCGCTGTAACCGTATGCGGTCATGACCGTGAGCCATACGGTACCCCTTTTTTTTTTGCCACACGAGAATGTATTCGGTAAGTTCCGTATATCGTAAAACCGTATCTATACGCGCACGGTATAAGAATGGCGCCAAATCAAGGGCTCGTGAGTTTGCGGAGGTGGGATTTATCAACGTTACGTAGGTCTAGTATATTCATCCAGAGGCTAGATGATGAGATAGCTAGGTAGACTGTAAACAGCTCGGGACCATCAGCTCAGACCGTGTGGAAACAAGGTGCCGTAAGCCCGATGTGCCGCCAACACAGGGCGTCAGAGGGCGTCCCAGAGGGTCATATGCCGTCATATGGGACACTGACGAGTTGCCGTACGACCTGTAACCAATTGGTGGGGATTGGATGGGGATCGCCGTGATGTGGCAGCTGTCGAGGCGACCGTTGCAAGATCAAGTGTGGTGGAGCGCGACTCCGTCACCTAAAACAGACCTCTTTCTGCCCACCTCAAGCATGGATCAGACTCCCATCCTATGCCTCGGTTTGGGCGGAATTGTGGTCTCAACATCCTAGACGAGCACAGCCCCCCGGGCAGCCCTGGTGTACCGCGTATGTATACTACATGCCTGGTAGCATGGACTCTTCGGTTGTTGGTGGGGATAAATGTATGTTTTCCGTATGCCATACCATGCTTCTCGGCATCTTCCGCAGAGGTCGAGTTTGTCTCGGCAGCCCGTCGTTCTTGGTGACAATCCGGAACGGTCCGTGATTTGCCATCCGAACTGCACTACATTTTAAAACTGCGCTGTCGATCACGGAGATCCCCACGGAAGTATATGGGCGACCGAGACAGCCGTTGGCAGTAGGTCTCCACAGGCCCCGGAATACCCCTGTGGAGGCTAGGTCCCGACCGACCCAAATTACCCAATTTTTGTCCGTACAGGAACTAGGCTGTCGAGCCTCAGCCCCCAGTTTTGTCCGGGTGGGAGCTAGAGTTTCCAGCCCATGAGTTGGAAAAATTTCCGGCGCCTAGCCTCCAAAGGGGTATTCCGAGGTCCTATCTCCACTGACCAAAACCAGCATGTTCAGCGCGGTGATTCAGCCTCAGGGTCGCGGTTCATATTTATTCCGGTACCGATCATCGTCCCAAATGCCGATCATGCGGCTAAGACCGAGACCGAGACCACAAACCTAGGCCCTCCCTGATTCGTCAGCTCAAAAGGCTTGAATTTAAATGTAGTGCCAACGGCAGCCTTGAAACGCATTATAGCTTTCTCTTGGCTTTCTCTTGACTTTCTCTCGCCTCTGCTTCAGTAGCCCCGGAAAGCAGTGACTTGCCCCTCTTAGTGGCAGTAATTCAATGATCATCCTGTCACATTTGGGCGTATTGCTACAGTGAAATCGAGTCACCTTGGTTTTTTTTCCGACCTCCATATTGTTCATATCAGTACTTGCGGGATGAGGCCGTCGCAAATTTGCGTGGCAATACTCATAATTATGGTTTCAAGTAACTAATTAATGACTAAATTCCGCAACATGGCACTGGCCGACAGAACGGCCTAACAGGATAAGAGAATGACAAAGAAAATAGAAACCCAATAGAAAATGCCATTCCATGTTTGGACACACAAGAGCTTGGGATCCAGGTCAAAATAGTCAGTGGACAAGAACAACAAGCTACCGACTGAGAAGGTTATGGCTGCCGCCCGTGACCGTGACAGCAACGGCCATTGATTTAAAGGGTGCGGCCCTGGACATATTCGGATATGGGGTAACTATATATAGCTCCTGAGGCGTTGCATGGTGAATTTATGATGTATCTCTCCATCACAACGCAATACTCATCTTGCCAAGAGATCCAGAATATTTTTCAAGCCTCCCAAGCCTAATGGTTCTTATAAACAACATGAATGACCGAGAGAGTAATGCAACTCGCAAAGATCAAAGCAACATTGAGCAAGCTCGACTCTCGAATCATATCATCAAATACCAACGCCCTCCGAGCAGACCTGAATGCTCCGGCAAGCGGGCCCCGCACTCCTTCTGGTCTCATCCTTAGGTGCGGATTGGATTCTCGGTTCAGTTACAAACAAAGGCAATCGCCACCACCCACTTTTTCCCACGGACAGCCAATTAAGGGGTTGTAGACCTGGATACCTTCGCATCCAGGAATTCGGCATTTGCCGGCGACACGCAAACTGATACTTTTGCCATGAAAGAATGGGATATGGGAAGTCCGGGGATCAGTACGGCGGATGGTACGGCGGCAAGTACGGCGGCTGATCAGCATTTTGATCTTGGCCAAGCACATTATTAGGGGTCACATCACTGTATTTGAATATTCACCTGTTGCCTTCTGCAACTTAATTTACCACGAAAACAGATGCCCGTGCAATGCCAACACCAGCAGCCAAGCCTAGGGATGCATCATTGTTATTGGAAGAAAAAATATGCATAATTAACTTACAACATGTCACCGGCGGCCTCCTCACGCTGCAATGTTACCCGGCACCTGTTGATCATTGTAATGTAGGTGTATATTCTCGTGTATTCCAGCTTGTTTCCCTGTCATGCTGCCTGTTCAGCTGGTGGCTGTCGTTGATGCTGATTGACAGTAATAAATTCAAAAGAGAAAAATAATAAAAATTGAATAAGGGCAATGTGTTGCAGAGTTGGGAGTCGGACACTCACCAGCTAAAGTGCGACCACCAGCAAGTAACACCACAGTGGGAGAGGACAAGAGCAGTGTCTGATGCAAATTTGCTGACATGCCAGATTGGATTACAAAATCTCATGGCGATCACCATACCAATTGCCGTACTTTTGGAAAAAAAAAAACTCATTTCCCGTTTGTTCTCCTTTTACCGGGCAGAAAATGGAAGGACAGATAGAAAGAGATGTCCAATATGTTCAGCAGGACTCCTGAGATGCTTTCTCCCAAAATCTGCGCTATTCTCCTGAATTTTCGCGTGACACCTCCAAAATTTCGACATTTTCCTGCAAAATTTTGTCTTTTTGGTGCTTTTTGGGCAATTTTTGGGCAATTTTCGGGCCTGTGTGACAGCTAGGAGGTTCAACAGAGGCCCGAGTGATGCATGACCTCAACCAAAGTTCATGATCGATAGGGGGGGTGCATGATGGGTGACTATTGATTTGATCAAAATAGTACAGTTATAGTGTCAATCAGGCAGTGTTGATCCAATCAACTGCACTTCTGGAAGTTTTCAGTCCAAGATACCTGTTGATACCAGTGGAGATACTTTTTCTCTCTGCAAAATAACACACTCCAAGGAAGACAGAGCCTCATTCCTTGTTACTTTTAACTAATTCAAGTCCCAAAGATTTTCCTTGGTAGACCTGCATGGCATCCAGTCATTGAATCTGAACCCTGTGCTTCAACTTCACTGGGGTTAACTGTTGAAACAGTGCAGCTGTGAAGTCAAAAGATATCAAACTTGAGAGCACAGCAAACAAGTCACTAAATCAACCCAAATCCCAAATCTAATATCACAACTCCAAACCAATACATGGCATGTGTATGAGTTCAGGAAATTAGGGCACATATCACTCTTCAAGAACCAGGGAATTTGAGTTGTGAGAAACCCATTGGTTCCAAGGGATGTATGAAGATTATACTGAGTATGACAAGTCCACAATTTTGAAGTGAATTGACAACATTGCCCTCTGTGGCAACAGCATATCATCACATCAGTGAGAAAAACATCATAAAAAATTGCAAGCCCTAGAAATATGTACTTACTGTACATAGTGTATCTACTCAGATTGAGACATTAGTCTGAGGGGAGCAAGAAATGCACATGAGCCCATTTCTCGGCTAAGTGAGCAAACAGCTTGCCAAGCTGACAAACAGGCTTGCAAGCCAAAAAGTGAACTCATGGAGCCATGTTATTTACAACTACACAGGAAATATCACAATTTCAAGTCCACTGTATGATACAAAGGATATACTGATGTGTGCCTCCTACTCAAGTATATGGCATGCCATTATCAGTGTGTACATATATCTCATCCGTCCATGCTTTCTTCCTTGTGTTTGTTTTGATGCAGCCAATTAGCTGTAGAAATCTCACCTAAGTCAGTGTTGAGCCAAAAAACACTGAATACAGTCACAACTCTAGTGGCAAGGCACCAGACCCAAGCTAGCAACACTTGAGGCAGCACTGGTAGTCCACTGGTCCAGGGCAATATCCTGAGCTAACAAGTAAGAAGGCAGTTCATTTGAATACTCAGATAAAGAGTAAAGGAGGAACAACGATTGGTACAAAGAGAAGGGAATGAGAACATGCTAGGAAGATGGTAAAACCTTGGTGCATGCATCAGGAAAAACCCCTTTTGCCAATTGTTGACATTTTGTTGCCATTTGTTGACAATTCTGGAATAGCACCAATTGTTGAAAAATATTGACACTTGGTTGGCATTTTTTCTCATTTCTTCACAATCTTGCAATATTAGCCATAATTCCATGCTTATTTGACCCTCAAGATTCAGGAGATGTTATTCCAGCACTTCTCAACAAGTTGCAAGTACAGATAATAATACCAGTAAACCCAATGGTGAAGGGCGGTGAAAGCCTGCCCTAATGTCTCATGATCTACACCAAAAGGGGAAATCATCCAAAGTGCCCGAGAGTCGGCCAACTTCGCTGTTACTTCAGCTCCTGACAAAGCAAGACAGCTGTCACCCATGCATCAAAACCAACCTTGTTTTTGTAAGTGACAACAATGCTTGTCTTCCTTTCCCTCCATGTCATTTCTCACCTTCTGTTTTTTTCTTCAACTGTTCCTCAGTGGTTCCTCCAACCTGCACCTCCAACACACTGGCTCCTACTTAGTAGATGAGTATGCAATGCTGGTGAATCATTTTTAAATCTTTTATCAAGCCAGTCTCACTGACAACTTTGCCTTCAGCCCTTGTTCATGCTGAATGGTCTCTGGCCATTGTTTAGGCCTTCACTCGAATTGTCTTGACACTGTCTGCTTGATTTCCCTGCAGAGCTTGAGCACAGGGAATATGTTGTATGTCAACGTTCTCAGCTGTCACTTCGTGCTTCAAGTTGTCCACATGCCATCATCACTTCACTTGCTTGCATTACCACCCAGTGTTGCATGTAGTCTCTTCTACAACTTTGGTCATGCCTCACGTAGTCTCAGCTGACATCACCGCTTAGATCTTACGTTCTGTCACCTCTTCTCCTTGAACCCTGTGTGTTCTCCTCACCCAACGTCCCTTATGTTGCTGACTCCATTCCATATTCTCAATCCTAGGTGTGTTCTACTGGGCATCCCTTCACAAAGGTTAGTAGATTGACCATATTCACTTGATGCTCATTTACTCATGTTGCCCTGTTCAGTAGATTTTCCGTATTCCCATTCCTTTTCAGGTTGGTTTGATTTGAGACACCGGGATGGGTGTGGATCTATATAGACAGTGTAAATACAGATAGCACTTTGTTAGATATTCCATGTATGTGCAGCTCCATCCCTCTTTCAGTCAAGAGTGTCCATTACACTGTAAATTTCAATCCACTCCTGTTCTATTGAGTGTCAATTGGTCTCATTTGTTTGGAAAATGTTTGAAAGTGGTAGCAATTCTCAGGGACCGATCAATTTTCACATTCCTTGCCAATCTGAGATTTTTCAACTTTTGCGATGAAATGGCCATAGGCAATCACGGTTCCAATGCTGTGTGCTTATGTAAGTGTGATGGAAGCCTTTTGATGGCAAATCCACTTTTGTGGCAATAACTTGGTTATACCTACCCCTGCCCTCTGCGAAAATTCAGACAGGGGTATTTATCCATTATACACCTCTTCCACCATTTTTTCCGCACAAAAATGACCCCTGGAGGTCCTTGATTGGTGCATTCTTCTTTGTTTGGTTGTGTATCCACTGCCATTCAAATCAGCCCAGCACCGGCTGTTCCGTACCCAATTTGCCTCTGGAAAAATGCCCTAAATAAGTTTTGAGCTATTTTATTTGTATTCTTGGCCAAAAACCCCAAAAATTTCGAGTGACAACAAGACTTCTGGGTTGAATTTCGTGATCTTTGCTGATTTAAAAAATAATATTCTGCCAAGAATACATATAGAATTTTATTCTGAACACTTTCACTCTATTGACCCATAGGCAAAAGTGGCGGGTTGAGCCGAGTCTAGCCACTATCGATCAAATTTTGGCAGAGAATCCTGATTGGGGCACGCACGGTGATGCGATCAAAGTCCCATAGCATTGCCGGTAGCCAGATGAATTGTGAAGGAATTTCAGCAATTTTTTAGAATTGGCAACAAAAATCAAAGGGGGTTTTTCCTGATCTGTCAATCCGTCATGTGCTTGTACGTGCCAGCATCAGGAAAATCTCAATCTGCCAATTGTTTACGAACTGCCGACAATTTGGAACAAAGCTGATAATTATTGAAAATCCAGATAATCTGCAATAATTGTTGGTAATGTCACACAATCCTCCATATATTGCGTTGTGTATTTTCTTCTGATAAGAACAGCAGTAGGTAGATGGCTGAATAATTAGAGCACACTCTCGGACCTTCCACGAGGCTCCGAACTCCGATAACATTTCATGCAAACCGCTCTAGGAAAACTTTTAAGTCCTTTGCCGACATAGCCAAGTTTACGTCTAACTTCCGTTTGAGTTACTTCCGTCCATGAAACCATCACGTGGCAGAAAAGGTGGTTCATTTTGATTGCCTGTCAAACGTCAGTGTCTTTCTTTTCTCCTCCCATCTTCCCTTGTCTCAGACGTCTGCACTGAGCACTCCCGCTGAGCACTCCCTCAACGCTCTCTCATTGTTGGCGAGTTTTCTGCCCTTCTTTTCCGTGTCTCACTCCATCTCAGTTCCTTGAATCCCGCTGCTTCCATCCAGGCGTCTTCCTGACTTCTCGGGATACTCGGCGCAGGTTTTCAGGGCGGATTACCTGTTCGTCGGCCCATTTTCACTTCAGGTGTGCTCTCCCTGCTAGTACCCTTGCAAACTCTGATGGACCTATTAGATGTTGGGTGGTGGTAATGTCGGTGTGGTATGTGTCAATGTCATCATGTGCGTACTCGCTAATGAGTGCTATCAATCTCTTTACTACGTATGTAGGTACAATTGCTGCAGTTGACATCCATTTGGGTACTGTATCTCAATCCTGCTGCCTAATTCCTGCACTGATGACCTTTTTCAATGTCGATCCCGTGTTTCATTCCCCAGAGATATGGGATATGGATCTCGGCTGCTCCCTTGATGATTTGACTTCCAAGGGCCCATTTCTCCTTGGTTCGGTGGTACATTGATTTCGCACTTGAGAGCTTTGATGTTTCTCATAAATATTTGCTTGTAGTCACCCAATCTGCAATCCGGCCGGAAATCATGCAGGGTTGCAGGTGAAAAGATTTTCCGTCAAAATGTCATTATTGTATTTCCTTTGGTACTGACTTCTGTTCAAATGTCATCCAGGTGCTCTGGGATGCGTCCATGCTGTGAGAGGAGGCGGAGGCAAAGATGGGTTGGAATGGGGTGGAGGACACGAAATGATGGGTTTCTTGTACTCGGGTCTGTCCCTTATCATAGTTATGCTGTACTTAAATAACTTTCATTAATCTATGTGATTCTTCAAACATCCAAACGTCTAAGAAACCTTGATAAACCCAGCGAACCCTCTCCCAAACCCAGATATTGAATGATAATGGGTGATAATTCACGCCAATTCAAGGGGACATAAATAATCTGACAACCTTTGATAATTCCCGATAATCCATCAATTAGGGGAATTCACGGTAGGCCTTATTTTCCTGTTTGTGAATAAAAATATTCAAATGATGGGACGAATAAAAGCTTCGTTTGTAGAATAAATTCGTGATCACCCCCTTTTTGTTCCACGGAATATTTTAATTCATTGCTTCTATCTGGGATGCCCTTCGCTTTAGAACATTGACGTCCGCGGGGCTTCGCTTTGACCTTGACCTTGACAGGTTTCTCTTTAGAACGCTTCCCGTCCTTGGCAGACTTCCGCTCCTTTGTGGTGTCAGCGGACGAGTCGATCGTGGTGTCATCCTCTGCAGTAATCTTCTTGGCTTGTTTTTGGAACCCCTGGGTCTGCCTCGGGGACGTTTTTCGGGCTGGGCGGCGGCGGCATTCTTCATGTCGGCTAAACGAGCCTCGAGCTGCTTGATTGTCTCGCCGTCGCGTGCTTTGTTCTTCTTCGTCATGGCAGTGATGATCAGCCAGAGGCGGGCCGAGCTTACTCAAGCATATGCATTAAATTTCACAAACGAGCGTTTATTCCACAAACGAGATTAAATCTTGTTTGTGGAATATCTTTTTTTTTGTAAAAATAATAGTCCCATCAAATGAATATATTTAATCACAAACGAGAAAATAGGCCCTACCGTGAATTCCCCTATTGTGAACAATTATTGCCAATTGTGTTCAATTACGGAATTGGGATTTTCCTGATGAGTAATGCCTCCGCCAATGTCACAGCTCTGTGCTCGTGCGAAACACGCTATAACAGAGGCGAGGGCGAGGCTGATGATCGAGACTCGCATACCTAGTTTGTTGATGACTTTATAACTCGTTGCTGAACTCGTGTCCTTGGGATGTTAATTGGGGGAACAAGCAAGAAATGAAGTCGCTGGACATTACATATATGGCATGGCAGTCCATGGCTAACGATATTGTTCTGCATCTCATTCTATTGTGGGCAGAGACTATCGGCTGCCAACCCACTTTGGCTTTTGATTTGATTTCATATAACCATTCTCTGTGAATTCAAAACAACTGCCTGCATGATACGCATCATAGAGCCGTGGTGACACGGCACTTAACGGTGGAGCATAGGCGGCTGAATGAAAAGTTCCATCTTGGCATTGGAATTGGTAGATATTGTATGTACGCCGCGGCAATCCTGAGTGAGCGATATTGATATTATTAACCGTCTTCTGGTGTCAGCAAACGGAAAGAATTAATCATTGTGGGGCGTTGGGGTATGACATAGGGGGGCGTGGGTGGCCGTGTCGTCAATGGTAGGATGCTTCGCACAAACGGGGGACCAACCAATGGCAACACTCGGGCTCAGACTCGCATAGCTCATAGCTAGTCGCGACACACTTACAAACTTCCTCCAGTCTGGGAGTGGGCCATGCGAGACGCGACACTGTCGGGTATGTGCATGCCGCAGAGCAGCCGAGATTGCCGACTCAGTGTTGAGCTTCAATCTTCAAGCTTCAAGATTACTGTGCACTCGCAACACAAACGCAGTGAGGGGACTTGCATATCCAGGCTGTGTACTACAATGTATAGCAGCGGCAAAGATCTGGTTAAATGGGCTGTGGGTCTACCTCGCTGCGCCCATTGTCTCCAGCACAAGCCTCTTCCCCCACTGCAAGGGAAAAAGTTACTAGCATCTAATCTTCCACAAAATTCCCGCACTCAGTTGTCTTTCCCGGGAAAGAGGTACACTCCTCCAACCTAGCAGACCGCAATTACGTCGAGATAACACCAGAGCGATTGAAAACACACGAACACACGGAGAAGATAATAGTGAATTGAAACTGAGGCAGTATGCACTCGCAATAAAGCTCGATGACCACCAAGATCGAGAGGATCAAGGAAATTTATGCTACGTACTTTTGGACGTTGCTCGGCAGCTTGCGGCGTTGGTATCACCATCATGCGACGTTGAGGTTTTTTTGGAACGAATAAGCTAGAATTGGGGCTAGTCGAGCTGCGTTTCCAATATATGAGTAAGATGCATACTCACGGAACGGATCCAACAAATGCCAGGATCGTCCTCCTGGCCCCGGAAAGCATCAAATAAATGGAGCGCAAAAGGCTGCTAAGAGGGTTCAAAGGGCGAGTTCCTCTCAGTACTTGGC
This sequence comes from Mycena venus, assembly GCA_014462655.1. Taxonomy (NCBI): domain Eukaryota; kingdom Fungi; phylum Basidiomycota; class Agaricomycetes; order Agaricales; family Mycenaceae; genus Glaucomycena; species Glaucomycena venus. The sequence goes on along the minus strand of JACAZI010000015.1, from coordinate 2,088,212 downwards.
TAAGGAAAGCTACGCGTGAGAAATAGAACAGCTCCCTGGCTAACCCAGTCTGAGAGGCGCCGACAGAGAGGATTTCATAGTTGGGAGCTCGAGCCAAAACTCAATGCAGAAGGTGCGTTGATATATGGCGATGGACTAGATTTGAGATCAATTCGGAACTTACATTTCCCTTTGGCATCAGCAACCGCAGCATTCTAGTTCGAACCATAACATTCCCAATGTTAACATTGGAATGTGAATGGTTCGAACGGTTTTGGTTCGAACTGTGCAAAACCAAAACTGTTCAAACCAAAAAAAAACTGTTTGAACCAAAAAAAAAACCGTTTGAACCAAAAAAAAACTGTTTGAACCAAAAAAAAACCGTTCAAACCAAAAAAAAAAACCGTTCAAACCAAAAAAAAAACCATTCAAACCAAAAAACTGTTCGAACCAAAAAAACCATTTGAACCAAAAAAAGTTGAAGGTCAGAAAACCTGTTTTATGGCGGTCCAAGTGCACATTTAATCCCGTGCAACAAAGATTGGTGATTTCAGACATTGCGCCCCAAAGATAGGTCTTTTGGCACCTTCCATGCTAAAGAGATAACACCAATCACCAGATTGACTTGCGAGGATACCTCTGATTTCCGTGCAAGATGAAGTGACGTCGGCAAGTTCCATGCAAGATAGACAGATGACAGCCGCACAACTCTTGAAGTCCCACGCAACTTTTGTTGTTGTCTGCAAAACTTTTGCTCATATCCCTGCGCAATGAATGTAGGTACTCAATCTCATCAAATCACATTGTGTGAGATGGTAGCTTAGGAGCAACACCAGCCATTGGCAGTTTGTGGTTTGCCACAGGCAACAGGGTGACTGGAGAGTTGGAAGTACAATGTGGACAGTGTCAACCCGTTCCAGCATGGCCATGAAATCAACCGGTGTCCCAAGGGCATGGGCTGTCTCAACATGGCCTGTCAGGGGATTGACAACTCCCCAACAGTACAGCACAGGCAATGGCACAGCCATCACGGTTATACAGGTAGAAACTCACCTTCAATGTCAATTTATGCTCAAAAATTGAGGTCCTGATGGCTCATTATATAACCCAGCAAGTTAGACCAAGGACACCAAATTTTTGAAGGCAAAGATGAGGCAAGCCAAATGTCCGAGACACAAGGCAAGTGAAATCAAATGATATGTTTGAACCCTTACTTCAAGCATAGAATGAATGTTAAGCTTTTGTTTCTGCAGAAGGTCATGAAGAACTCATAAAGGAATGAATTGGAACCCAAGTTCCGAAAGGACAAATATATTGCAGTCAGGATGGGCCGGGCAGTTACAAACCTGAATGGGACAGTGGTTCATCTCTCTCAGAGTAAACTCAGACTCAATACCGATGCAAGGGGATAGATACAAATTTTAATTAATTTCACGTGGTGTTGACATGCCCACATCTTGTATTGAAGTACATGCCACAGCCGTTCTCAGGATCAGATTGGTTTCTCACAACTGGAATCAAGCCAGTAATCTGTAAATCAAAGAGCTCTTGGTAAATAGTGAATACTGGTTCCCTGCCTTATATACCTCCCCAGATACTACGAGCACTTTCTCAGTGTTTATGGAGTTTTTGATATCTGTGTACATGCTTGGTACATGCACGCACACAGTCCCTTTGTACTTACACTCAATTTCATGGTTGCTTTCATTTGCCAATCTTATATTGTGGGAGCTTGAATTTATCAACAAAAGTTGTGGGGGGTTCCTTCTATCTATCTTGCATGGAACTTACCGACACCACTCCATCTTGCGCAGAAATCAGAGATTTCCCCACAACTTAATCCGGTGATTATCATTATCTCTTTAGCACAGAAGGTGCCAAAAGACCTATCTTTGGGGCACAATGTCCAAAATCACCAATCTTTGTCGTGCAGGATTAAATGTGCACTTAGATTGCCATAAAACAGGTTTTCTGACCTTCAACTTTTTTTTTTGGTTTGAATGGTTTTTCTTTTGGTTCAAACGGTTTTTTTGGTTCAAACGGTTTTTTGTTTTGGTTTGAACGGTTTTTTTTTTTGGTTTGAACGGGGTTTTTTTTTCGTTTGAACGGTTTTTTGGTCCGAACGGTTTTTTTTGGTTCAAGCAGTTTTTTTGGTTCAAATGGTTTTTTTTTGGTAAAATGGTTTTTTGGTTTGAACCATTTCCATTGATCAGACTGAGATATATGACCATGGTTCAAACCAAAACCATTTGAACCGTTCACATTCCAATGTTAACATTGGGAATGTTACAGTTCAAACCAGAACACTGCTACAGTAGTGTTTCCTGATGTCAGTTACGGAGCAGAAAAGTAACTGAGGCTAATCAGATCTCATAAACTGTAAAGTAGTGTATTGGCATGACAGAATGAATAGATATGCCAGCGCTTCGCTTCAGCACCACGGCACCCAAAAAACGTGAGAATTAGATCAATGTATTGGAATGTGAGATAAGCCGGTGTATGAACGAAAGAATTCCGAAGCAAAACAGAGTCATCAATCCAATCCAATAGCCACCACAGTCACAGAGTGCGGAATAGATATTCCGAGAGCCACCGCCCGACTGGAAAAGAACGACTCTGTTCTTTCTACATATAGGACACCAAGCGACCAGTGCGGCCACGGAGGTGAATTGAAGAGAAGCAGGCCATCCAGCAGCAGCATGAATAACCAGCAGAATCTAAGCCTTGACAGACTTGATTCACAACGTTGGAAGAGGGTAACTGGAGAAAAAATGATGGGGCAGAAAGTTGGAAGGGAGAGCACAGGGGGCGTTCTTTGATGCCGATGTAGGTTTTTATATCATTTAGAAGTATCTACTCCCCCTACAGGAATGTACTGTTCGCTTTGCATTGACATTATGGACAAGGTCCTTGGGTGAACCTGATTATTTCCATGATCAAAGGTCCTGAAATGACGTTTCTTCCTTTCAGGATCCCTTCTCGCAGTTGTTCATCAACCATGTACTTCTTCTCCATACCAAATCAAAGTGTCTCCAAGTTGATCTGAAGTGAATAAGTTTTCAAATTGCCGGAGCGGAGAGGTACATCTTGTTCTATTATAATATTAGCCTGCAATATACAATTATTTTCTACTTTTTTACGGTGATCTACTATAGCTCTGGGCCATTATGAGCAACTAGGAAGCACTACAAGTGTCATTTCCACACCAGTTATGGTGTCTATGAGCAGCAGTGGGGTCCACCCACCCCCTCCCGACTTTTATGGGGCTGCTCCGTCTGTTATGGCAACTCTGGCATCTATGTAAAGCTATGTGGGTCTATACGGCAACTTCGTGCTTTCCTGATTTCCGAGGTGTTCGTTCCCTCTTCAGCTGAATACCTGACTCGTTAGGAATGATACCCCAAGTTGCAATCTAGGAAATGGTTGTAAGCCACATAACATCTGGAGGGTATATTCTTACCCTGGGCAGCTTGCTTATGCGAATTCCCTGTTCCCCTAACAGAGGAACTGCTTGATCCCTGAGGTACGGTGGTGAAAGGATTTGGCCAACTTGTATGATGTTAGTCCACAATTATCTGTTTGACTTTGAAGACTCACCTTCAACACCATGTGTCTTGTAGGCACGCAGGATCAAGTCGAAGCTGGCTGATAATGTCCCTGCATAGCTGCATTTCAAACCCGACGTGGTCAATGAGCATAATTGTTATTTAATACAGGTTCACGCACCCAATATCCTGATCCATTACAACAAACGACTGGAACCCCACATCTTGTGTAGAATGGGAACGGACCAGAAAATCATGCTCTGCTGCCTCCTCCACATTTCCTTCTTCCACGTCCCCAGAGCTCTCGGTTAATGAACCTTCACTTCCCTGACAGATGTACGACCCTATCACAGTGGTATTTTAGCCACGGGCAGCACAGACATGAACACAAACATAGTCACCTAGGACCATACGCACTGGAACATGAGTATCATTTCTTGCGGTTATTCGATTGTATTTCCGGATGATGAATTCCAATGGCTTGGTCCACACAGATCCCTTCAAGGGAATGATTCGTCCAGGCTGTCAATGCCAAAAAATGGAGTGAGTTAAGGTGAAGTCAAGCTGATAGATATTGGGGCACCTTTGCATGCCCAATGGATAAAGGCCGGTCACAGAAAGAAACATTGTTGATCTCATCCCTCCCGCGTCGAATATTTGCAGTGCCGAATGCACGACTGACAAATGGGTTGAGTGATATGCATTATGAACTTGCCAAACTTACTCATAATCCAATCTTGCGGTAAACTGTGATGATCCATTGTCAATGTTAAACCTCTGTCATTTCATCAGAATGGCTACAGGGGCATAAAAGGGTGGCGCACCTGCCAAACGACCTGCTGATACGTGTAACCCTCTTCAATGTCTACTGGCGTGAGGGTGAGTGTAATCTATACAATCAGATTGAGTCTTCTGCATAGAGAAAATTGAAGTATCTATCAGACCTGATGTGCTTTTATTTTTTTTTTTTCTTTCTTAGGCCAGGGCAGGTAAGGCGGAAAAAAGAAGATGAACTCATGGACCTTGGATGAGAACATTCCAGGCTTTGAGGCCTGAAAACAAATGTCAATTTTATTTTCTGAAATAGAGAAAATATTTCTCTTCACCTTCTTTGCTTGAATGACTTGGTTGGCCCAGTTTGCAAGGGCAATGAGACCTGCAATACCAACCAAGCCTAGAATTCCAGCAACTGTATACCCTGTGACTGCCTCGGTATGAGAAACTGGACTGCCACCACCAGTACCAGAAGAGGTGGGTGCAGTGAGGCTGTCAGGGGTGGTTATGGCTGGAACCGGGGTTTCACCATCAGTACCAGCAGATGTGTACACAACAAGGGTGTGAGTGGCACTTATGGCCGGGGATGAGCTGCTACCTCCAGCGCCAGTAGATGTGAGGGCAGAAAGGGTGTCAGGGGTGGTTGTGGGCAACAATTGGCTTTCACCACCAGTACCAGCAGATGTAGATGCAGCAAGTGCGGGAGAGGTGGTTACAGCCGGGAATGAGCTGTGAGCTCCAGCACCAGCGGATATCAGTGCAGAAAAGGTGCTAAGGGTGGTTTTGGGTCTTTCGCCACCTGTACCAGCAGATTTGGATGCAGTGAGGGTTTCAGGGATGGTTGTGGGAGGCAATGGGCTTACACGACCAGTACCAGCAGATGTGGACGCAGCGAGGGTGTCAGGGATGGTTGTGGGGGGCAATGGGCTTTCACCACTACCAGCAGATGTGGACGTAACAAGGGTGTCGGGGGTAGTTGTGGGCAGCAATGGGCTTTCATTGCCAGTACCGGCAGATGTGGATGCAGCAGTGTGAGAGTTGGTTGTAGCCAGGGATGAGCTGTTACCTCCAACACTGGCAGATGTAGGGGCAGCAAGCGTGCCAGGGGTGGTTTTGGGTGGCAATGGGCTGTTACCACCAGCACCGGCAGATGTGGGTGCAGCAAGGGTGTCGGGGGTGGTTTTGGGTGGCAATGGGTTTTCACCACCCGCACCGGAAGATGTGGACGGAGCAACGGTACGAGTGGCGGTTGTAGCCGGGAATGAACTGTTATCGCCAGCACCAGCAGATGTGGGTGCGACAAAGGACGTTGTGGTCAGGACCTGACTGTTTACACCAAATGTGCTTAGAGAAGAAGAGACAGAGCTGCCATCAGGGGTCATAATATTGGGTGTGCTGGGTGTAATGCCCTCGTCAATCTCAAATCTAAACGTCGGTCAGATCCTGGGGAACCTCATGAGAATAGATTTATAATGACCCACGTATATATTGCATAATCAAAAATCAGTAGTGACGAGCTCTGGACTTGTGCAACCAATGTGTGTGTATTGTTGCTGAGACCCTCCTTTGATAGCATTGGGACAGAATATAGAATCGTGGTGGAAGTATTGGGAAGGTGGGTATAGGTGCCGGCAGATGCGCCATCCAAGACGAACGTCATGTTCACGATAGTATCTGCATTGGGAACCGTATTGGGAACAATACCGAAAAAATATATCGCTGTCCCTGAAAAAACAAAGATGTCGGAAATGTATAACTCGACTTGCGACATGGACACACCCGTGAAGTTTAGGATGACAGAGTAAGTGCTCCCTACTGGCACAGTAACATCATGCCATGTTTGATTGAATGCTAGAGCAGGGTCGGGTTTCACGGCACAAGTTGAGCAATTGTTGTTCTATCCTCCTCGTTCAGCACCAAACATTGCGCCCCATAGAATATTATTCTCACCTCCACGATATTCCAATCATTCGGCGAGGGGGTGTAAATTGGGAGGGCCCCTGAGATTTCATCCCCGAAGACATCGTCGATGGTACGATTCGAGACTGCAGAAATACAGTGACGTGCCTGCGCCAAAACATACAAAGCAACGAGGAAGGGGCGACTGATCATTTTCGAAGAAGAAATCCCCGCTGCCCTTATGCCTGTCCCTTATATAGGCTTCACTCGAAATTTATCAGCTCTAGACTATGCGACCCATGCACTGCATTTTGGCGCTAGGACGAACGGCTAAAAAAGAAAAAAAAAGAAAAACAAGTTCTAAAAATATGTTTAGGATAACAATCGTATGAGCGGGAATGTGGAAATTAGCTTTGAATTCACTTGTGCATGTGGGCCGTGTGTTCATCTCTCGCTCGTTCGTTACACAATGCCCCTTGTCAACCAACGAAAATATCACTCAATTGGCGTCCTCGAGCTCAATATCTGTCTCCATGCTCGAAGCAACTCTGGAGCCTTCAGATCAGAGATGTTAGGCTCAGAAGTTGGCGGTGCAGTGCCTGGGATAGAATAGGCGCGCAGTCGAGCAGTGGCAGATCCATCACGAATGGAAGCATGCACCAGCACTTGGCAGTTCTACTCCGCAGCGCTTCCACAGCAATACACTGCCATGTTGTTTAGCCTCAGCCGGAAACCCATTTCCAGAAATGAGCATGCGGTCGTGTGACTCGAAGGCCACGCACGCCATCTAGGAGCAGAGTCGATATTCACAACGAGGTTCTCAGCTTCGACATGACAGATAGGCGCGAACTCGAGATGTCCTTCGTTAAGAATATGAGATTAGCGCATGTTAGGTGGGGAAATAAATCGAGTAGGCAGAAAGTACTCGGGCAAAGTTTGGATACGTTACTGATAGTTTTCAATTGTTGTGCGTCAAAAAAATAGAAAACACTATTTTTCGACTGTCTTCATCTCTGCGACAGGCAATGGGCGGCGGCACGGCCATCGTGGGACCACATCCATACTTAGGTGCGACCTCGGCTACGATACTCCGCGCGTTCCATTCGGTATCAAGGATGTCAACCCTAAATTCCTGCGTCAGTGATAGTTAGATCGTAAGGCAGGCAGGTAAGTAGGTAGGAGGATTACACGGCACGGTCCTACTCAGGAACGCCGGTTTCCAGGAAGTTATTCTGATGTAAACGCACTAATATAGCTACAAATCTTTGTTCCTGGACCTCCCTAGATCATTCTAACCGAAACACACGGATGCAGCCGAGTCATGGGTCCCTACTCAGTGCGGAGTGAAAAGATTACAAAGAAGCAAAGTAAGAATTAGCACGTTGCCATGGTCAGCCTCACTCTAGCATCCAAACGAAACACGGGAACGGCGTAGAACAGTTGAAGAGATCAGTGCCTGTTCGATGGGGAGCGAGTGAAGTAGAGTAACATCGTGGAGAAGGGAGGCGCCAATTTGCAATGCTATCACCGATCGCAGTAGCGTGCAGCGCGACGGTCGAAGAGGATGTACGCATCATAAATGCCCAAAATACTTTGTAGGATTCAGAAAACGGTCTGCCCTGTAAGCCGGTAACTAGTCTGTCTACCGGGAAGAGAAGCAAAGGCGCGCGCGGTGGCTGCACGAAGGTGAGGGAGGGAGCAGCGGCACTGAAAAGACGACAGAAGACTGGAGGAGGAAGATCAATGGGAAGAATATGGAGGACAGGATGAAGGAAGACGAGGAACGGCAAGAAGCGTGTCAGTGTGCATAGATCATCGTGACGTCGGTGAGCCGCCTGTCCTATGCTGATGGCTGCTTGATGAACGCATTCTCGAAACATGGTGGACATAACAAGCGCCGCTGTGGCGGTACGGAGCTTTGTTCCCGATCAAAGCCCAAACATCGCTTCTCTGTCTCCCATCTTCCCTCTTGTCGTCGATGTCTCCCTTGCTCGAATCTCGCTCTCGCTCCATTAGCGTCACGGGCACGCAGACAAGTCATCCATACACTTCAAGGACCCTCGGAGGCGCCGTCTGCTCCTTGTACATCGTGCTTGTTCAGATGTTCTCTTACGCACCCTGCCCGGCCGCCCTCCTGCCGCCCTCCCATTTTGAAAGTACAGTGTCGCTACTGGGTCCTTCCCCATGATTACATCCAAGGCTCCAGTCGTCGCAACGCTTGCTTCACACCGCAGTACCGGCGCCTAGTGCCGAATGGAATGACGGGCAAGGAGCTCGGTGGTGCAAGCGGTAGACGTGGCCGTTCAGGAGAATGCACGTGTGTTAGAATAAGCCATACCAGGCTAGTTGACGAGCGAGGGCGGGGGCGAAGTCATGGCAACAAAGAGGGATGCGTTTGTCCTCTAATGTACATGGTGGTGGTACAGAGGCAAACGGTCGGCTAAACGACACGTAAACGAACGGAATATCAAGGGAGTACGTAATGCGGTCCGTGAACGCCGATGACGTTAACGAGCTTCGTACGGCTTGTAATGCCGGAATTCTAACAACGTGTGGTGTTGGGGTGCGTTGTGTCTGTCGCTCCCGTCTTCTTCGCTGACGCACAATATCGTGAAAATCCAACTCGAAGGTGAATAACCCTTGCTCACGCCCGGCCTATCCTGCTTTATTTTGCAACACGCGGCCCTCCCGGGACGTTTGTGTTGCTCTCCCTCTATCTCCTGTACTTCTGCGCTCCATCGTTGACTGCTCCGAGTGCAAGACCGATCTAAACACATCCGCCGCGGGCACGACTAGGGAAGTCTAAGGAACGAGGTTTGTCTCATCCTCTCCTTTATCTTCCCACTTGCGCTACCTGCAAGTGACACCCGGTAGCCGTTGGCTCATGGAGTCCCTTCACTCTAGCATGATCTCGATTTTCCCGGCATCGACGACGAGCAGCAGCATCTGGATGAAGCTCGACGACGAGGACAATGACAACGACCAGCGGCACTGGGACGACCGTATGTCCCTAGTGTTTTTTGCGTGTCCTGTGCCGCTAGTCTGATGTTACCTGTAGCCGACTAGCACAGGTAGACTTCGCCCATTTCAGAGCTCTCCGAGGAGGACATTGCGGCCGTTAGGCAGTTCTGCATCAATGCCTAAAGAGCGAACGGAGCCGGAGGTCAGTCTCTTTATCTTGCGTTCTTGCTCGTTCACCGGTTCATTGCCTGTCCGGCTCGAAGCACGTAGGTGTGGACCCCGCCGCCATCGCGCTTGTCTTCGTCATCTCTGCCTCCCCCGAAACAACCGTCATGGCCTCGGACGCTACCGTGTGTGATACTACCTATCGATCCGTCTCATCGTCTGAATTCTCGCTGCCACGCATTTCACGCAGCGGACCTTCCCGTCGTCCCCAGTGTCTGCAGTTGGCGTTGATTACATTCTATATGTGCCAGATTCTTCTGCAGTAGGTTGAGTATTCACCTGTCCGTCGATTTCACGATTGTCGGGAGCCTGAGTATGCATTGCCCATGTATCGTACTTCGCTGAATATATGTGGTTGTTGATATCCAAATCTTTTTCTTCTTTTTCTTCTTTCTGAGCATGCAAAGCTAATCCCGGGTCATTACCATTGGACGGGTTTCCTGGTGCAATTCCCGCGAAGAAGGATGCGACGAGTATCACGCCCTAAGTAAACATAAAGCGAGAGATCAGGGAAATTCGGTGACTTTGAGGGCTCCGTCAGCAACTTGGACGCTGTTGTAATAGAGCTGAAGTACGGCTTGGAACTCTCAAATGGACAATATTGGACACTAGGTCCAGATTTATGGCGGTTCAAGTGCACATTAATTCCTGCCCTCTGTATATCGGTGATTTTGCATGGCGATCTAGGTGCACTTTTAATCGGCCGCAAGATAAAAAGCTGATTTCGGACTTACCGCCCCAAAGATAGGTGATTAGATCCCCTCCCCGCAGAAGAAATAAGGATAATCACGGCACTTCACTTGCGGGGAAATCGTGGCATCCCGCAAGATATTTATTATGGCAGTCCAAGTGCACTTTTAATCGGCAGCGAGGAAGAACATGCGTGCTCCAAAGTAGAGCGGACGCCGAAAATGGGGCGGGTGCCATGTCGCATTTTGCGCGGAACTTGTGTCTATGTGGGGCGCGAACCACTGTTTTTCCTGCAGTTAATAGTGTGATTATCTCTAGCTATTTAGCGCGGCGGGTGTCAAATCGCGTATCTGTGATGCGGAAACCCCGAGATCACCCATAAATAGAGGGCGGGAATCAATGTGCACTTAGACCGCCATACGTCCTTGTGTTTGTTTTGATGCAGCCAATTAGCTCTAGAAATCCCACCTAAGTCAATGTTGAACTAAAAAACACCGAATAAAGTCACAACTCTAGTGACAACGCACCACAGAGCCGAGCTAGCAAGACTTGAGGCAGCACTGGTAGTCCACCGGTCCAGGGCAATATCCTGAGCTAACAAGTAAGAAGGCAGTTCATTTGAAAACTCAGATAAAGAGCAAAGGAGGAACAACAATCGGTACAAAGAGAAGGGAACTCGGAGGCGGAAGGGAACGAGAACGCACCAGGAAGATGGTAAAACCTCGGTGAATGTTAATCCTTCGTGTGCTTGCACGTGCCAGTAATGCCTCCGCCAGTGTCACAGCTCTGTGCTCGCGCGAAACCCGCTATAACAGAGGCGAGGACGAGGCTGATGATCGAGACTCGCATGCCTAGTTTGTTGATGACTTATAACTCGTTGCTGAGCTCGTGTCCTTGGGATTTTAATGGGGGAACAAGCAAGAAATGAAGCTCGACTTTTATACCCTCTCAAATCATGGCGTGTCCTGCATAGGCATCGCTGGACATTGCATATATGCCACGGCAATCCATGACTAACGATATGCAGTGTTAGGCATCTCATTCTATTGTGGGCAGAGACTATCTGAATCGGCTGCCAACCCACTTTGGCTTTTGATTAGAATTTATATAACCATTCTCTGTGAATTCAATACAACTGGCTGCATGATACACATCGTAGAGCCGTGGCGGCACGGCACTTAGCGGCGGAGCATAGGCGGCTGATTGAAAAGTTCCATCTTGGCATTAGAATTGCTAGATATTGTATGTACGCCGCGGCAATCCTGAGTGAGCGATATTATTAGGCGTCTCCGGTTTCAGCAAACGGAAAGAATTAAGCATTGTGGGGCGTTGAGGTACGAGTCAGGGCGTGGGTGGCCGTGTCGTCAATGGTAGGATGTTTTGCACAAACGGGGGACCAACCAACAGCAACACTCGGGCTCAGACTCGCATAGCGAGTTGCGACACACCCACAAATTTCCTCTAGTCTGGGAGTGGGCCCTGCGAGACGCGACACTGTTGGGTATGTGCATGCCGAAGAGCAGCCGAGATTGCCGACTAAGTGCCAACCTAGCAGGCCACAACTGCGTCGAGATAACACCAGAGCGATTAGAGCGACTGAAAACACACGGAGAAGATAATAGTGATTTGAAACTGAGGCAGTATGCACTCACAACAAAACTCAATGACCACCAAGATCGAGAGGATCAAGGAAATTCATGTTACGTACTTCTGGACGTTGCTCGGCAGCTTGTGGCATTGGTATCACCATCATGCGACGTTGAGGATTTTTTGGAACGAATAAGCTAGAATTGGGGCTAGTCGAGCTGCGTTTCCAATATATGAGTAAGATGCATACTCACGGAACGGATCCAACAAATGCCAGGATCGTCCTCCTGACCCCGGAAAGCATCGAATAAATGGAGCGAAAAAGGCTGCTAAGAGGGTTCAAAGGGCGGGTTCCCCTCAGTAGTACTTGGCCAAGGAAAGCTATGCATGAGAAATAGAACAGCCCCCTGGCTAACCCAGTCTGAGAGGCGCCAACAGAGAGGATTCCATAGTTGGGAACTCGAGCCAAAACTCAATGCAGTAGGTGCGTTGATATATGGCAATGATGGACTAGATTTTAGATCAATTCGGAACTTACATTTCCCTTTGGCATTTACAGCAGTTTGCAAAAGTAATGACACTTGTCAAATTTTCTATAAATAAACACAACTTTAATGCACCGAATTGCCGAGCTCGTTCCTCATTCAAATCTTAACCGTTTTCCTTGTTTTTGGGCGCGCTAGAAAGCGGTTAACCAGCGCTTTCGAACCATACCCTACATGTCGGGTAATTTGAAAAAAATCAGATCTCTCAATTTCGCATCATATGTTTTCAACCCTAACTTCAGTCCAGATTTATTCGGTCAATTCTGGTCCAATTCCAATTTTCTTGGACTCATTTGAAAGACAATATTGAGACAAAGGCCCCGGACATATTACCTTTTGGTTATATGGTGAAATTGGTCTTCAGCACTGGAATTTTGATACTATACAGTAATTCCATTATTTACTGGGCACATTAGGTGTGCCATACATTTTCAATAAATAGCCATGATTTCCAGGAGGATGGATTCCAGAATCAGCTGGAATCAAGGAAATCGGCCAAGAATTGACTGAGAATCAATCATTGGCGCGTGTGGTTCGAAACAGGTGGTGTGAATTTCGAAATGTCTAATTTTTTAGACTTGCCCAGCTTGTAGGGTATTGTTCAAAAGTGCTGCTTAATCGCTTTCAAACGCGCTCCATAACAAGGAAAACGGTTGAGATTTGAGTGAGAAATGAGCTCGTCAATCCGGCGCATTAAAGTTGTGTTTATTTATAGAAAATTTGACGAGTGTCATTACTTTTGCAAACTGCTGTAAGCGGAGATCTTGAAATGTGGCTTTTTATGGTCAGACTTTCGCCAAGCCACTGTTTATCAAATTAAACATCAGTTGCAAGAGGCGGATAGGTGGGAACTGAATGAAACTGAATCTTGCGAAATAACAAGATGATTATCATACAAGCGCTCGCATAAAGCTTGATCCTGGTGATCGGAATGTACATATGGAGATACGGCTTCAGACAGGCTTAATCTTATAAAGAGAGTGACACACGATATATAAACATCTTCGCGGCCCCTGACTTCCCAGAAAGTCCCTTGACCGTCCACCCACCAAATCAAGCGCCAAGCAGCGTCCAGCCTTGTATGTTTCCCCCTCTAAACCTATAACAAACACTGGCGAAACCACCTTACAGCAGCCGCTTCAAAACCCACAATGAAGTCAATCTTCGCCATCTCCTTGACCACCCTATCCCTCTTCATCACTGCCTCTGCTTGGGCCGTAGGCCTTTGGGGTACCGACGGCCGCAACTTCCAAGACAGCGGCTTCCTGCAAGGACGCTGCATCGCCGTAAACCCCCCTGGCGGCCCCATCCACCTCGGTCAAATCACGTTCGACGTGCGCACGAGTGGCTGGCCGGATCCGTCCCGCGTTGTAGTGTATGGGGATAAATCCTGCGATCCAGATTTTAAGATCGACGACATTGGAAATAGCTTGAAGGGTGTGACGGTGCCTAAAACAACGATGAATGCAAAGAGTTATAAGGTGATTTGAGGAAAGAGAGAGGAAAAGTGGAGTTAGTAGTTTCTAACAGACATTACTCCGAGCTCGTACCTTAAGCCCTTAAGCAGATGTCCTGTTTGCACTCCTTAATTTGGGATTTTCTTGTTGTCCACTTGGTTCCTGGCGCCCAAATTCCATTGCTTCGATCGCGTCAAGGGTTTTTCCTCCATTGAGTTTTGATTAACACAAAGTAACTTCGACTTTCTTTTTTCCGTACTTTGCGCCCGATGAGACGTTTACTTCGCCCCACTCTAGGTCTCCAGCACCAGCCCCTTCCCGCTCCATACGAAGGTCCCCAACCACCCCAATATCGTCTGCGACAGCTTCTCGCCTCCGGGCTGTTCGGCACCGCACAAAATCTAGAAGCAACGAGTCGATCGGCAGGTGTCAAGTTGGGCGAGCGTATTTGCACAGCCAACAGACCGGCGGAATCGAGTTGCAGGACAAGGAACGAAGGGGCGAGACAAATTCTCCTTCAATTATACAAAGGGAGTGGGAAGGACGGATGGTGAGGGTGTCAAGCGCAACTGGTCTTGGTTAAATTGGGCGGCGAGATCGATATCGGTGATGGGCCCTGGGGCGCGGGAGGACACAATTGACGATCTCTGTGGGTTTTCGAATTGGAAAAAGACGGTGGATCTGGGTACGTATATTGTTGTTGGCTGTTATCTTGGCTGACTTGGCACCAGGCAATTCCTTACTCTGGAAGATGGTCTTGGCAATTCCGCAGGCGATGATCCATAGTCGCGCTTTCCATTCATTCACTGCGGGGCTGCGAGAAGGGCACGAGGAGGACTTGACAAAATGGGAAAGGATGGTTAGAGAATGGGAGATGGATAGCGAGGACAGTGAGAACCCTTATGAGTATGCGGAGGTCGAAGGTGTGTTCCTGATTCTATTTCTGACTTCCGCGCTGCTGACCAGAATCAAGCAACAACGATGGAAGATGTTCTTGCCCGGCTAGCAGCAGAAGAGCACGCGACACTCATTCGCGATGGCACGTCAGCGCTCGTGGTGAAGCCGGGACCGTTCTTGATCACTGGCATAGAGATTCAACAGTCTCAGTAAGTCAAATTCAGCGGGAATGAGAGATTTTATTGATGAAATTAGGGCGGCATTAGTACTGGAAGCTAAGCGGAAGAATCACACTACAATCCAAGCCACTGCGCTCCAGCGCACGTGCACGCTGCTCCTTGGAAAAGTTAAGGCTCTCCATGATGTTCAAGACAACTACATGCCAGGACTACGGACGTGGATTGCTCAGTAGAATCCGCCGTTGCCAACCGGCAGTAACGCAACACCCGAAACGATACCAATTTATCTGCCGTCTTCCTTACCGGCTACTGTGCGACAGGCAGTTTGCGTGTCGGACCTTGTTGAGCAAGAGGACGCGCTACGGAATGCACAGGCAGATGAGGCGCTGCGGGATCTTCATGCAGGACTGCGAACACGCATCTTCGCCCATCGGTTCAAGCGCAAAAACATGGACGGGCAGGGAGCGTACACCAAGAGCCGAGAACTTGTTGATGGCATCGAGGATCGCATCCGCTCGGCTGCCATGCGCTACCGCACAGCACGGGCGGCGCTCTATTCTTTGCGTGGACACGAGTCCTGGGAGCAGAAATTTCAGGAGCTGAGACAGGAGGATATCCGTGGCATGAACAAATGCGCATTGAATGACAAGGAGAAGGAGGAGAATTGGAAGGCACGGCTTATGGCAGGGTTGTCAGCAGACGCAGATGGGGATGATATTGATGATTACGGTGAGCCCGTGGAGCTGACAGCTCTTTTCAATGTAGAAAACTTGTAGCGAGTTCGTTCCAGGGGATGCAACAAATAGGTAGTTTATTCAAGATAGTACAGCGACTTTTATACTTTGAGAACAATGGTACAAATACGCTGTAAACAAACTGCGTAGAATAATGAGCTTCAAGTTGGAAACCGTTTCAGACCAGCTGAAACCGTGCAACATGATGCTACACATTTCGTCGCGCTGCGTGTCTCCATGCACAGCGTGGTGGCGTATATGCCTCGCGGTGGTGTATACGCCTCGTGTCCGCGGACCGGCTTGTGGTATTCCAACACTCCCCCTCAAGCCGGAATCAATCCGAGGGCTTGGACCAGCGGCTTGAACTTGAAAGCGGCCAGCGCCTTTGTGAGCAAGTCGGCAGTCATCTCGGTCGTTGGGCAATAGATGACCTCCAAGGTTCCATTTCCAATCTTCTCGCAAATGAAATGGTAGCGAATGTCGATATGTTTGGTGCGTGCATGAAATTGCCCAAGTTCGGCGTGTGCGAGCGAGATTGCTGACTGATTATCGTTGTAGATGATCAGAGGAAAGTGGATGGGAGTGAATAGCTCGGAAATGAAGAAGCGAAACCAAATGGCTTCCTTCGCGGCGTATGTCAGGGAAATATATTCGGCCTCAGTGGTTGAAAGCGAGACAATCTCCTGTTGTTTCGAAGACCAGGAGACGGCAGCGCCGTTCAAAATAAATGTGTAGCCTGAAACGGCTTTGCGATTCTCGAGCGACATTCCATCAGCATCGGCAAAGATGTCAAGGCCGAGTGTGGAGTCGTGTGCACCGTAAGTCAGCGCGTATGTGCGGGTACCCTTCAGATATTGAAGTATGCGCTTTGCTGCACTCCAGTGCAGGAGTCCCGGGTTGTCGACAAATCTTGACAAGACACAGACAGCAAATGCCAAGTCCGGTCGTGTGGCCGTAGCCAGCCAGACAAGTCCACCGATGAGCTCGCGATACGGAATGTTGCGCATCTCTGCGATAGCATTCAAGCTCGTGGGACATTGCTCACGTGTGAGCTGGACTGTGGGGTCGAGAGGCACAGAGATTGCTTTGCAATCAGCCATGTTGAACTTCCGAAGTAGGGAGTCGATGTAGGTGGTCTGAGACAATGCAAGAGTCCTCTTCTCACGGTTGCGGGTAACTTCCATCCCGAGCAGCCAGCTAATGGGTCCTAGCATTGTGATTTTGAATATACGGCCAATTTCCTCTTGGACGTCATCAATCAGTGCTGGTGAAGTCCCAGTGATGGTGCTGTCGTCGATGTGAATGGCAAGGAATGCGAGGTCGTTGCCTCGAATCAGGCGATAAACAGAGTGGTCTGAGCGAAGGGGATAGATGCCGAGTGTAGCGAGAGATGTTGTCAATTTCTCGTACCACTTGCGGCTCGACTGTTTCAACCCGTAGATTGTCCTTCGAAGTCTGATGACTTCCTGTCGATTCCCATTCGTGTAGTGCGGTGCTTGCTCCATATATATCTCTTCGTCGGGGGTAAACTCCCCATTGAGAAATGCGGCGGAGTAATCGAACACTTTGATCGTCCAATCAAAGCGCGTCGCAATGGATAAAATTGTCCTCAGAGAGGATAATTTGGCAGTGGGGGGAAAATGTCTCAAAATAATCAACACCCTGAACTTGAGTAAATCCCCGGGCGACAAGTCGAGCCTTGTATTTGTCGACTTCTCCGTTCTCCTTGCGCTTGATCTTCAATGCCCATTTTGATCCAACAACATTCCTGCCGATCGGTCTCGGAACGAGTTTATCCCCGAATGTGCCCGTCCTTCTCATAGCCTCCATCTCTGCGTCCATCGCGGCTTTGAACTCCGGCCAATCTGGACGCTTTATAGCCTCATCGACGCTTGGGCTGTCTGACAAATCTCCCACCCCAACATAGGCATACTCGACCTTGTCCCAGTCATCCGCCGGCGACACTTTCTCGTCAAGCTGTACCATATGCGCCATGCGGCGCATCCTGGTGCCCTCAATGATGTTCTTGGGGTCTATCTTGCTGCTGATGTCGCGCGGAGCTAAGGGCTCTGGTGTGGGACTAGGAGATGGACTCGCTGAGGGCGACGATAATGGTGATTCTGGCTGTTGGCATGTGGGCGTAGCGGGTACGTGCTGAATGCTTTCCTGTTTTTTGATCTCTACTCCTGTGCTCTCCCCCTCATTCAGTACTCTGTGGATTCCACCACTTCGTCTGAGGAAATCTGACACTGCGCTCAACACGTATAGAACGGTTGTCCGGGTAGTAAATCCGATGCCCATCAATGCTATCCTGGTTGTAACCCAGCCATCTGCCGTCTCGAGCGCGTCCGTCAAGCTTAGCGTCATTGGCGTGTACCGCAACTTCGCACCCCCATTCGTGAAGGTGTCACAAGTCAGGCTTGGATTCATGGAATGCCTCGTAAGGCGTGCGTCCTCCAAGTGCCTTGGTGGATGTCCTGTTCTTTAACCACACGGCGTGCTTAATAGCTTCGCCCCATAGGTTCTTTGGTAAGCCTGCATGCAGCATGGCGCGCACCTTCTCAAGAAGCGTGCGATCGAGTCTCTCGGCGACTCCGTTGTGCTCGGGTGTGTCGTGAACGGTTAATCGGCGTTGAATGCCTTTTCTGGCGAGGTACTGGTCGAATAAGTGGCTTTTGTATTCACCACCATTATCCGAATGCAAGACTTTGATCCTGATCCCATGTTCCTTCTCCCAGCGTGCGTCAAGGTCCTGGAACGTCTCCAATGTCTCGTCTTTGCTGTGCATGAGGAATAGGACCGTGTATCGGGTTGCGTCGTCGGTGTAAGACACGTAGTATTTCTTGTGCTGTGCCGTTTCGATTGACGCTGGTCCCCATACATCACTGTGGACCTCATTGCCTCGTTTGCCGCTTGCCTCCCGTTCCGTGGACTTTGAGATAGGCTTGTGAGTCATCCTGCCGTACAGGCATGACTTACAATCAACATTCGACATATCACCGGCGTCGTCCAGCTCGATGTCATCCACCAACTGATCTTTGACCAGCTTCTTCGCCGCGTCAATTGGCAAGTGCCCCATCAACCTGTGCAACTCATCTGGAGTAGCCACAAGCGGCCCGTCATTTGCGCAATGGACCTGCAGTGGTGGCAATTCCTGGACACAATAGAGTCCATTCACAAGTGGAATGCTGCCGATGTGACAATCTTGAGGGTCGAAAATGCGGCATTCAGTACCCCGGAAATGCAATGCGTATCCGGCTTGGGTGATGCGACCAACAGAGAGGAGTGTTATGGCCAGCGCTGGTGCGTATAGGACATCTTTGACGAGAACTTTGGTGGTCTGACTTTCACCGTTTGGTACGTGAACATACATGTCCCCTTTTCCAACTGCCTTAATTGTCTCCTTGTCTGCAGCAACAATTCCATGAGGCTGAATAGACTTGAAGTTTGTGAGGCGATTATGCGAGGGTGTCATGTGTCCACTAGCACCCAAATCGTAGATTTCAAGCCCAAATTCGGATGTGGTGGAAGCAATGGCGGCGACGAGATCATTCGAGATGAGTGATGTTTGCTCTGTCAAACCATCCTCCTCTGGCTTGTCAGCTTCATCCTCGCTGTCCGAGACGTCCTCCAGCTGCGGCAGATCCACAAATTCGTTGTCCGTTCCATTGACACTGTCCATCACATCCTCCGATGGCGACGTGTCGCTGTATTCACTGTCTTTCTCAAACAGGTCTTCATTATCGAGTTCATTGAGCTCGATGTCATCGTCCAATATGGCTGCCATCCAGCTCACATCCAAGTTTGGCTCCGCCTTTGCAGCGTTCGCCCTTCCAGGCCCTTTTCGATGCAGGCTCTGGCCTTCTTTTCCTCCTCCCTTTGCTCAACATTCCTTCACCATATGTCCCTTTTTGTGACAATTATAGCACTCCATCGTCTTCTTCAGCTTGTTACCACTGTTCCCGTAGAACGCGGCCTCCTTCCCTCCTTTTCCTTGCCTGGCCGTCTTGCAGTCGGCTTCGTCGCTGATGCCCTGGAGCATAGTTTCGGGGTCAAGAGTTTTGCTGAGAAGTGTGGCTGCACCCGTAAGTGCAGAAAGGTATGGTTCGTATGCGGCGGGGAGTGAGCCGAGTACAATTGCAGTGAAATTCTCGTCTCCCGGGTCAGCACCCATTGCTATGAGGTCTGCCCATATCGTCCGTAATTTATTGAGGTGTGCTTTGACATCGCCTCCTTCTGTGCAATGCTCGTCCTGGAGCTTGCGCCTCAAATCAACTGTAACCATCTTCGACTTTTTTTCATATTCATCCTTTACTTTCTCCCGCATCGCCTTTGCTGTCTCCGCCCCTTTTACCTTCAAGAACAGTGAGTCTGGTATCACTGTCGCAATTCCCTGCTTGATGACCGCTTGCTCCGACTTCCAGATCCGGCGTCGAGCAAGATAGGTGTTGGTGGCCACCGTCTCGGCCGCCATTGGCTGAGTTGAATCCACGACAGCAGGCGCAACTGGCGTGGAGGCGGTCCCGACGGGTGCGTCTTCAAAATGATCGCCGAGACCCGCAGCGTCCAGTGCGAATAGGAAGCGGTCTCGGAAGAAAACCCAATTGGTGCTGTCGGCTTTGCAAGCAGGAAGCTTGGTGAAATATTCACCAAGTTTGGCGGTGGAGGAGAACGTGTTTGTTGACATAGTGTGAAGTTTGATAGAGAGTTATAACTCGCGTAGATTTTGTTGAAGGCTTTTAGCGCGGGGGCCAATAACCTGTAGAAACTTGTAGCGAGTTCGTTCTGGGGGATGCAACAAATAGGTAGTTTATTCAAGATAGTACAGCGACTTTTATACTTTGAGAACAATGGTACAAATACGCTGTAAACAAACTGCGTAGAATAATGAGCTTCAAGTTGGAAACCGTTTCAGACCAGCTGAAACCATGCAACATGATGCTACACATTTCGTCGCGCTGTGCGTCTCCATGCACAGCGTGGTGGCGTATATGCCTCGCGGTGGTGTATACGCCTCGTGTCCGCAGACCGGCTTGTGGTATTCCAACATCCAACCTAGAAATGGGCAAAGGGCAACGAACATTGTCGTGGATTTGGTACACGGGGAGTATCAACAATTCAGACGTTGCAGCTGATGGCTCACTTCATGAAGGTGACAATTTGCTTTCATTTCTTGCGTAGTTGGTTAACAGTCCTCTTTGTTTCTAGATATTCACATAGAGTGGACCAAAGCTCACGCACACGCAGATTGCTGGAGTGAGGGAGGAAATGAGGCAAGTGCTAGAATTCTGTGGCTGGAAGGCACGGTGGTGGGATGAACGTGTGAATTGTGGCCAGGATGTCACTCTAGAGCTTGCAGAGGGGCTGCGTGCATATGTGCTGGCGCAGGCCGCACAGCAGAGGAAGTGGGAGGAGATGTGGCGTGGGAAATGGGTGGCGGTATGCAAGCGGGCGACAATCGTGATGCAGGATCACGTCGTGGATGTGACGGAGCTGGTGCCACTGGAGGTGGAGCTTGACAAGGAGCCTGAGGAGGATGAGTATGATGGCTTTGAAGAAGAAGAGGATTTATTGTAGCTTTTTATCAATTATTTTTGCTCAGGGATTTGCTTTTTGGGGATTCAGGACATGGCGGGATTGATTCTGCTGATCGGGGTTTAATTAAGCGTGGATCCCGACGGAGTTTCCTCAATGGAGCAGGTATACGGTTGAGATTAGCGAGAAATCATGTTCCTCGGCACTCTCCAGGCCTGCAGAGAGGGCCGCCATGATGCCAAGGTGCCGTGAATTGTGCTGCTGCAAAAGGCAGGGTATGCATTATAATGCGCCCCACGCACGTGAAGGCCAAGGACACTTTGTAACATAGGCAGTGGCAGTGGGCCACCTGCACCCCCCTCCTCCAGCTCTGGGTCCATTGCCAGCACCCGGACGTCAACCAGCTCCAGCCGGACCAAGCCCACTCAAGGTTCTATTTACCAATACTCTCGTTGGGCTGAATGATGCCCTTAACCGCTACACCAATCAATTGACAGCTCCCTGCTTAAATTGATCCTTGCTTCACAATCCAGACACATTTGATGGCTCTGATCCATCCAAACTCTTGTCTTTCATGACTCAGTGTTATCTTCACTTTGCTGAGTGTGAACAGGACTTCCCCACAGATGACAATAAAATTCTATTCACTTTGTCGTACCTCCTCCAGGGAACTGCTCAAAAATGGTTCGAGCCCAATCTTTATGATCAAACCCCTGGTGCCGCTCCGGCTTGGGACGGAAATTGGCTCCTTTTCGTAAAGGAGTTTACCGACAACTTCGGTCCTCAGGACCTGGTCAGTGACGCTGAGGAAACGATCCAACAGTACCGGATGAAATCATCCGATCGCATCGCTACCTATATTGTTGCCTTTGACCACCTTGTCACTATAACCGGTTGGGGCGACCAGGCTCTTTGTCAACAATTCTACGAAGGTCTTCCGAATCAAATCAAAGATGAGATGGTCCATCATACCTATGTCAACATCCTTCCCGGTAATAAGGAGGTTGCTCTAGCAATGCGAGTTGGAGAAGCAGCCAGAACATGCTCATCATCCACTGAGCAACCCTGGCACTGGTCATGGCACTGGCGGCTCCAGAAATTCTTCTGGCAGTAACAAAGGCAATAAGGGTCCCTCCAGCAAATTGACTTCCCAATCCAACAATCCTTCTGGTCAGAAGGGCTCCAGAAAACCATCCAGAGGTAACCTGAAAGACCAGTCCAGCTCCAGCAACTGTAATGCGGATTCTGGCCCTTAGAAGAAAGCCAAGCCATATGCCGATAAGCTGGGAAAGGATGGGAAACTTAAGCCAGAGGAATGCGAACAATGCATCAAGGCGCCAGTCACACTATGGATAACTTTAAGAAGCAGAATAATCCTCCATCTGCTTCCTGGAACGCCTCAGGCAAACCTGCTACCACTGCTCCTGTGCCGGCAGCTGCTGAGTCCGAGAAGTCCCTGGAGTCAAAAAAATAGTTAGCAGCTCAGAATCCTCATCACCTGGTCTGAGTTGCATTGACTCCAGGGTGTTTCCCGAGGTCCATCTCAACGCATCCGCTCTCTCTCCTAATGCCCTTTATGTCGATTTGCTTGTCTCTCTTCTTTGGTCAGACTATATCAAATCCAGTTTGGGGAAATGTCTAACCATACCCCTTTCTGTTGTATCACAAAAAGCCGTGGGATTCAACTCCTGCTTACGGGCTCTCATTGATTCCGGTTCTTCACATTGTTTTATTTCTTTGAAATTCTGCAAATCTAATGGCTTTTCTCCATACGCGATTGCACCGGTTAACCTCCGGTATCTTGATGGCTCTTCTTCAGTGATCAACAAGCAGATTCGGCTGCTCATCCAATTCCCCTCTGGCGAGGTCCATTCATTAGAATTTTATGTAACCCATCTCGAGTCACCATGTGATTTGGTCCTGGGATGCTCTTGGCTCAACCGCTTTAATCCATTGATTAACTGGTCTGACGCCACAATCTCTTTCCAGGCTGATGATACATCAGATAAATCCTGGTTGACAACTCAGGCAATTAAGTCTGAATCTGTTTTAGTTGTTCTGGCTATGAACAAAGCACTCCTGGCAGTCCCAGTACTGCTGGTCATGCCGGTCACATCTATTGCTCAACCAGCTGAGTTGCTTACACTGACTACATCCTCGCTAACATCTGCTCCTTTTTTGGAGACCCCTGAGGCACTTCCGCCTCCTCTGGTCACTACTGCTCCACTTGTGTCGCTCGTATCCGCTGTGACTTACAGTGCCATTATTTGAAACAAGGATACTGTCCAGTATACCTTGCGTGCATATCTGAATGACAACGCATTCATGCGGTCAGCATCTACTTCTGAACCGGACACCTCTGGTCTTCCACTGGAGTACCATGACTACACTGATGTATTCTCGGAACAAGAGGTGTATAATTTGCCTCCACACTGGGAGTTTGATTTGAAGATTGAAACTATTGACAGCGAAGTTTCGCCGGTTGGTCATATTTATTCCCTCCCACAGAACAAGCTGACCACTTGGATAAGAACTTGAAATCTGGATTCATTTATCTGTCCTGGTCTAGCCATGGCACTCCAATTCTATTCACCAAGAAGAAGGATGGAAGCCTCTGGCTTTGCATCGATTATTGTGGACTTAATCAAATCACGAAGAAGGATCGTTATCCCCTTCCTCTCAACACTAACTCGATCTCCGGCATGCCTATCATCTGCTCCAGATCGCTCTGGGCAATGAACTGAAAACTGCTTTCTGTACTTGCTATGGATCCTACCATTTCCAGGTTGTCCCAGAAGAGCTAACTAATGCCCTGGCAGCATTCCAATGGTTTCTGAACAGCCTCTTGGCCGACTTGCTGGACATCAATGTCATCATTTACCTTGATGATATCCTTGTGTACTCTGACAACAAGAAACAACATACTGAACACGTCTGGGAGGTTTTCCGGTGTCTCCAGGAGGCCGGTCTTTACTGTAAACTGCCAAAATGCGAGTTTAGTGTCACCAACTATGAATACCTCGGCTATATTCTGTTGCCAGACAGTTTCCGCATGGCGCTGGAAAAGGTTGCCACTATTACGGATTGGCCCACACCACGCAAAGTTGAGGATATTCAATCATTCCTTGGCTTTTTGCAATTTCTACTGATAGTTCATTTGGAATTATTTGGCAATTACTGTTCCACTCACTTGCCTAACATGTTCCAACATCCAGTGGATTTGGTCCGACGAATGCCAACAGGCATTTGACACTTTGAAGCAAGCGTATATGGAAGCTCCGGTCCTCCCCCATTGGGTTCTGGGTCAGCAGATTACTGTTGAATCCGATGCTTCCAACTACGCAATTGCTGCCATTCTCTCTATCGTTAGAGATGACAGCAACATTCACCCGGTCGCCTTCCAGTCCCAGACCCTCAGCCCCTCAGAACTCAACTATGTCACACATGACAAGGTATGACTGGCGATCTTTGATGCCTTTATGGTATGGCGCCACTACCTTGAAGGTTCTGTTTTACCAGTCAACATTGTTATGGATCACAAGAATCTGGAATACTTTGCGATGTCAAAAATCCTTACCTGTCGCTAAGTCCGGTGGTCCAAGTACCTCTGCCATTTTAATATGGTCATCCAGTTCCGATTGGGGGAAGCTCTCAGAGGTAAACCCGATGTGTTGACTAGACAATGGGACGTCTATCCTAAAAGAGGGGGATAGGGCCTATGGCCAGCTTAACCCTTGTAATTTTCGTCCTATTTTTTCCTCCAATCAACTCTCTGCGTCACTCTGGGCCACTTTTCTTGAGGACATTTGTCTTTGAGCCACTGTCATTATGGACGTTGAGAAACCATCCAAGACCATCTCAATGACGATCCTGCTGCAGTCACTGGTATCAATTCCGTGACCTCTGCAAATCCCCACACTGGACCATTGACGCAACCGGCTTGCTCCAGCTCAACAAGTGCATTTATGTTCTGTTGGTTTCTAGTACCTTGCTAGAACTCCGGGTTCATGTTCTTCAACATCTACATGATCATGTACTTGCTGGTCATTTGGGCCAGAACCGGACTCTTGCCCTCGTCCGTCGAGAGTATACTTGGCTGGAATGCCGGTCATTTGTCATTGACTATTGCAAATCATGCATTCTTTGCAAGTGCAACAAGAAGCCTAGGCATCGACCATTCAGACTGCTCTGGTGTCTTCTGGTACCCCTCCAGCCATGGCATTCTATATCCATGGATTTCATCAAGCAACTCCCACTATCTGGTGAGTCAAAATTCCTGTGCCCTGCAGATGTGATACTACATTTGTGACATTGGTTAAATCACATACCATTTCACATTCAAGATGGCTCAATGGATGTCCAAAATGGATTTTTTGCAGCTATTCGACTACCATGCACTCATTTGAAGAAGTTGAGATGAATTTCCAAACAAGCTTTCATCCCTACATTCTTCCCAAAATCACTGGCACCTTCCTAAGAAGGCATTTAGTGGTTCATTTGATCACACATTGTATCCAAGGTAGTAAAATTTATGAAATATAAAGCAATTTCACACACTCTTTCACCACATTTCAAATCCTCAAAAATATATCAAAACCCATGTAACAGTGACTCTTTTTCAGCACCTCCATTATTGCTGAATTCCTATCAATGCTGCTGCATGTTGTTTTCTTTAGAGACCAATTCACCACATGGCAACTCAGGGTCATTGAATTGCAGGAGAATCATGAATAGTTGGCATAACCACCTTCATCATGGTTCCATGTGGACTGGATACTTTTTAGTCTCTATAACAGATACTCTAATAAATTTGATGGCAAACAAGTAAGTATCAATATTAGAGTCTGTTAGTAATCACAAGGATACTGTTGGCCAACCAATCAATTCTTTGTGGCCTTATTCTGGGGCAGCTTCTTGGGCAATAATTCCACAAATATTTGAGCATGTAGAGGTCCTTCTAATAAGACAAACCTTCCCTTACACCTAAGCGATTGGTGCAGCTATTGTGATGATATCAGATAGGTTTGTGAACAACAGATTAGCTAATCATTTTTCAGCTTGATCATGGATTGAAGGATTAGCTACCCGAGACACTTAATTCTTGCTAGAGGATATCATCCAAT
Source organism: Mycena venus (assembly GCA_014462655.1). Classification (NCBI taxonomy): domain Eukaryota; kingdom Fungi; phylum Basidiomycota; class Agaricomycetes; order Agaricales; family Mycenaceae; genus Glaucomycena; species Glaucomycena venus. The sequence continues at coordinate 2,062,082 of JACAZI010000015.1, read as the reverse complement.
TCACTTCATGAAGCTGGACAGATTGTTTTACATATATTCATGTTGCATTCATTGTGATATGAAGGAAAATATGCTTGTGGGCACAGCTATTGGGTTACATAATCAGTCAGTCGCCCAACAATCAGACCATGATTGCTACAAGACTAGATAATTTTCTATTATGCTTCTTTGTTTCATCTATTTCCAGGACATTTTCTACGTCTGCCTGTAACCATTGTAATTGGTTTCATGACTGATTTTCCTTTTTTGTTTATATTTCTTCTCACATAAATTATTTAAAAGGGCCTTGTAAAAGTTAGAATTAGTTGCTGCATTTTGTCCCCATAATCAGATGTAACAATTATGCCAAAGTGCATCCAAACTCATTAAGGTAGCGGACATACACTTACGGTTGCCCCCAACACTCATTTGCACGACCTTTTGGACATTTATTGAAAATCAGCTTCAACAGAGTTGTAGATATACACAAGAAAAGTAATTGGGATTTTTCTCAGGAAATTTGGGAAAGAATTGAGGGACTAGTTCTCATTATACTGAGAAATTTTCATTTGAGGAACTAGTCCCTCAATTTTGAAGATTCTTCTGAAGTTAAACAGGCAAGGGCTGTATTGTAACTATACACAGAGAACTATTGGGCCGAAATTTTGTTTTTACCCCTGGCGAATCAATGAATGTGTTTTCTCTCTATTCATTCCCAATATGGTCATGACATACAGATCATGTGGGGCAACCATAGGTGTATGTCCGCTACCTTGTCTTCTTGGAATCTTGTTATTTGTCTCAAAACCTCTTGCACCAGAGCCTCTTTGCTGTGAGCTCATCTCTCTGGCCACCAAAGACCTTTTGCCAGCATATACCTGGAATCTGCTGAATATACTGACCTTTTTGTGTTTATAGGATTTTATCACATTTGACTTGTTTCCAGTGAAACTTGTCCACCTATCCTCTATATCCCCATATCTGTCACTATTCATAAACAGCTTCTGGGACTCCTCATTTAAGTGGAATTCAAGAAATCATTGTGCCCTTTGCAAGAGTTGATCAAAATCCTCTCACCATTTGTCTCTTGTGATAAATGACACATCAGATTGAAACACAGAGTACATCTTTTTACACTATCATACTGCAAAACACCAATAGTTATTATAGTGAGTTTTGAGCACAGTGAAAGGCAAATGCTTTGATATATAGCATAATATCATGTTTGTATTGGGTTGCCTCCTACCTAAATACTTTTGAAAGTTGCACAGAAACTATCCAACACCTGATAAAGGGCTAAATGAGGGGCCAATAGGAAAATTTGCAATCAGACTCACTACTGTCCATCTCTTTCATTTTCCATTGAGACTGGAAACCTAGCAAGCCTTCCTGATAGCATGCCATCAGGTTCATTGTGACCACACTTTGAAGCAATCTCCAGTACAGTGCCATATTCTCCCACTTCTGCATTGAGGTCAGCACCCTTTGCAAGAAGGATTCTGAGAATCTCTGTGTGGCCTCCAGCAACAGCAGCCTGCAATGGGCTCCCATGTTCTCCCCCAGCTGCATTAACATCAGCACCATTTGCAAGAAGGATCCTGAGAATCTCTGTGTGGCCTCCAGCAGCAGCAGCCTGCAATGGGCTTCCATGTCTTCCGCCTGTTGCATTGATGTTGGAACCCTTTTCAAGAAGCATCCTGAGAATCTCTGTGTAGCCTCCAGCAGCAGCAGCCTGTGATGAGCTCCCATAAAAGCCCCCTGTTGCATTGACATCAGCACCCTTTTCAAGGAGGATCCTGAGAATTTCTGTGTGGCCTCCAGCAGCAGCAGCCTCCAATGAGCTCCCATAGACTCCCCCAGCTGCATCAATGTCAGCACCCTTTTCAAGAAGGATCATGAGGATCTTTGTGTGGCCTCCAGCAGCAGCAGCCTGCAATGAGCTCCCATAGAATCCCCCTGCTGCATTGATGTCAGCACCTTTTCCAAGAAGGATTGTGAGAATCTCTGAGTGGCTTGCAGCAGCAGCAGCCTGCAATGGGTTTCCGTAAAATCCCCCTGCTGCATTGACATCAGCACCCTTTTCAAGAAGGATCCTAAGAATATGTGTGTGGCCTCGAGCAGCAGCAGCCTGCAATGGGCTCCCGTCCTCTCTCTCTGCTACATTGACATTGGCACCCTTTCCAAGAAGGATCCCAAGAATCTCTGTATGGCCTCCAGCAGCAGCAGCCTGCAATGGGCTCCCATGTTCTCCTGCTGCATTGACATCAGCACCTTTTTCAAGGAGGATCCTGAGAATCTCTGTGTGGCCTTCACTAGCAGCAGCCTGCAATGGGCTCCCATGTTTCCCCCCTCCTGCATTGATGTCAGCACCCTGTTCAAGAAGGATGTTGACAATCTCTGTGTGGCCCCCAGCAGCAGCAGCCTGCAATGGGCTTCCATGTCTTCCCCCTGCTGCATTGACATTGGCACCCTTTTCAAGAAGAATCCTGAGGATCTCTGGGTGGCCTCCAGCAGCAGCAGCCTGCAATAAGCTCCCATACATTCCCCCTGCTGCATTGATGTTGGAACCCTTTTCAAGAAGCATCCTGAGAATCTCTGTGTAGCCTCCAGCAGCAGCAGCCTGTGATGAGCTCCCATAAAAGCCCCCTGTTGCATTGACATCAGCACCCTTTTCAAGGAGGATCCTGAGAATTTCTGTGTGGCCTCCAGAAGCAGCAGCCTGCAATGAGCTCCCATAGAATCCCCTAGCTGCGTTGACATCAGCACCACTTTCAAGAAGGATCATGAGAATCTCTGTGTGGCCTCTAGAAGCAGCAGCCTGCAATGAGCTCCCATGGACTCCCCTTGCTACATTGACATTGGCACCCTTTTCAAGAAGGATCTTGAGGATCTCTGTGTGACCTCCCACAGCAGCAGCCTGCAATGGGCTTCCATGTCTTCCCCCTGCTGCATTGATGTTAGCACCCTTTTCAAGAAGAATCCTAAAGATCTCTGTATGGCCTTCAGCAGCAGCAGCCTGCAATGGGCTCCCATATCTTCCCCCTACTGCATTGACATCAGCACCCTTTTCAAGAAGGATCCTGAGAATCTCTGTGTAGCCTCTAACAGCAGCAGCCTGCAATGAGCTTCCAAAGAGGCCCCCTGCAGCAGCAGCCTGCAATGGGCTTCCAAATACGCCTCCTGTTGCATTGACATCAGCACCCTTTTCAAGAAGCATCCTGAGGATCTCTGTGTGGCCTCTAACAGCAGCAGCCTGCAATGGGCTTCCATCTGCTCCCCCTGTTGCATTGACATCAGCACCCTTTTCAAGAAGCATCCTGAGGATCTCTGTGTGGCCTCTAAGAGCAGCAGCCTGCAATGGGCTTCCATCTGTTCCCCCTGTTGCATTGACATTAGCACCCTTTTCAAGAAGGATCCTGAGGATCTCTATGTGGCCTCCAGCAGCAGCAGCCTGTAAAGGGCTTCCCTCATGTCCCTCTTGTGCATTGACATCAGCACCGTTTTCAAGAAGGATCCAGAAGATCTCTGTGTGGTCACCAGCAATAGCAGCCTGCAATGAGCTCCCATGTTGTCCCCCTGCTGCATTGATGTTGGCACCCTTTTCAAGAAGGATCCTGAGGATCTCTCTGTTGTCTTGAGCAGCAGCATTTTTGCAATGGGCTTCCAAAGAAGCCCCCTGCTGCATTGATGTCAGCACCCTTTTCAAGAAGGATCCTGAGGATCTCTATGTGGCCTCCAGCAGCGGCAGCCTGCAATGGGCTTTCAAAGAAGACCCCTGCTACATTGATGTCAGCACCCTTTTCAAGAAGGATCCTGAGGATCTCTGTGTGGCCAGCAGCAGCAGCAGCATTCAATGGGCTCCCATGTTCTCCCCCTGTTGCATTGACATTGGCACCCTTTTCAAGAAGGATCCTGAGGATCTCTGTATTGCCTCCAGCAGCAGCAGCCTGCAATAGGCTCCCATACCTTTTCCCGGCTACATTGATGTCAGCACCCTTTTCAAGAAGGATCCTGAAGATCTCTGGATGGCCTTTAGCAGCAGCAGCCTGCAATGGGCTCCCATGTTCTCCTGCTGCTGCATTGACATCAGCACCCTTTTCAAGAAGGATCCTGAGGATCTCTGTGTGGCCTCCAACAGCAGCAGCCTGCAATGGGCTTCCATCTGGTCCCCCTGCTGCATTGACATCAGCACCCTTTTCAAGAAGGATCCTGAGGATCTCTGTGTGGCCACCAGCAGCAGCAGCCTGCAATGGGCTCCTATAGAATCCCCTTGCTGCATTGACATTGGCACCCTTTTCAAGAAGCATCCTGAGGATCTTTGTGTGGCCTCCAGCTGCAGCAGCCTGCAATGGGCTCCCATAGAATCCCCCTGCTGCATTGATGTCAGCACCCTTTTCAAGAAGGATCCTGAAGAGCTCTGTATGGCCTTTAGCAGCAGCAGCCTGCAACGAGCTCCCATGTTCTCCCCCTGCTGCATTGACATCGGCACCCTTTTCAAGAAGAATACTGAGGATCTCTGTGTGGCCTCCAGCAGTAGCAGCCTGCAAAAGGGCTTCCATCTCGTTCCCCTGCTGCATTGATGTTGGCACCCTTTTCAAGAAGGATCCTAAGGATCTCTGTGTGGCCTCTCGCAGCAGCAGCCTGCAATGGGCTTTCAAAGAAGACCCCTGCTGCATTGACATCAGCACCCTTTTTAAGAAGGATCCTGAAGATCTCTGTGTGGCCTCCAGCAGCAGCAGCCTGCAATGGGCTCCCATGTTCACCCCCTGCTGCATTGACATCAGCACCCTTTTCAAGAAGGATCCTAAAGATCTCTGTATGGCCTTCAGCAGCAGCAGCCTGCAATGGGCTCCCATATCTTCCCCCTACTGCATTGACATCAGCACCCTTTTTAAGAAGGATGTTGACAATCTCTGTGTGACCTCCAGCAGCAGCAGCTTGCAAAGAGCTTGAATAGAATCTCCCCACTGCATTGACATTGGCACCCTTTTCAAGAAGGATGCTGACAATCTTCTTGTGGCCATAGTATGATGCCACAATTATCTCTGGATAGTCTGAGTGCTGCTGCAATGCTGCCCCTTCCAGCAGAAACATTGCAGTGTCCACAAGGTTTGCAGCTGCTGCAATCCACAATACAGAGGGTTGTGATGGCCAATCTGAATAGTCCCACAGTGAGGAGCGCCATCTCAAATCCATTGTTTGCTTCCATTGAAAGGCCTTACCAAGAAACTCCAGAAGAATTCTCCTGAGTTGAACTTCAGGCTGTCCAGCAGCATGTGCAAGGCAATATTGAGAATAGTTAGCAAGAGGGGGTACAGGGGGAATAGGGAGCAGGGCAGGGTACAGAGGATATATAGCTCCTGGAACTCCTCCAGGATGAATCTGGAAATCCATCAAAGGTAAGATATGTAAGTAAAGTGTGTGCTATCTCTGTTTGTGCATCTGGGAATTTCTGGGCATGAATGCTGTTCAAATATTCCTGGGTGGTGTAGTGGACAAGTCGCACCACAGAAGACTCCTTGTCCTCAATGACAAGCCCAGCACAGACAGCAAGGATAGTCTCAATGTCCATAACATTGTCCTCATCAAGCTGCTGTGAGTCTGGTTCAACAGCCAGAGCTGTCTGTAATTCTAAGACAGTTAATGGCCTCTTTGCATTCACAACCCAAGCAAGAGTTGCATAGGCAATATCCCTCTTTTCATTCCCCTGGTCTTCAATTCGTTTCATTGCACTGTCATAGGTTGCATTCAAGCCCTTTGGTAGATGGTTGAGAGCCTGTTGAAGTGCCTTTACAGTGAGTTTTTCAAAGAGGGATTCAATGTGGAGCCTGGCAAGGAGGAACCTGGGCATATGGGTTAGTCACTGCCAGGTCGTGAATCATTGCAACTTACATTCCATCCACAGTGTCAGTGATCTTTTCATGGATTTCACCCTCTAATTCAGGTTTCTTCTGAATGTGCTTGGATAGCTGTGGAGACAACTTGATCTGTGAATTGATGTATGCTTTAATATCCTCTGGTGCTGCCTGAATATCTAGTATTTCAAGCTTGGAAAAGGGGAAGAACTCTGGAGAAATATTTGGCCGTGAAGTGATCATCAAATGCACATTACTACCCATTGCTGCTAGTTTTTGGAGTAGAATTCCCTGTTGGAACTCAGGATATTCATCCATGGCATCAATAATGATGAAGACCTGTGAAAACTCTGCAAGGATAAAGCTGAGTACATTGGCAACTTCTTCCAAAGATGGTGCAGTGTCCTTCTCTTGATGCTGCTGATATAACTCTTTTGCTATAGAACTGATGTCTCTGCCACGTACAAGCTGTCTCCAAAGAGCTGCCAAAAGCTTAGATGGTGTTTGACTGTCAGCTTCTTTGTGGTTCAAATAAATGACAGCTACACCTATGTCCTTGTTGTTTCTGCATGCAGCATTGAGATGATCCACCACTATTGATCTAGGATTACCTTAATCAGTCACAGTCACTCAGTGTAGAACATGGTCGCACACAATGACTGTTTTCCCTGCACCTGCTGTAAATTTTAGTTTGGTTAGTCTGGAAGCATATGAGGGCAATGAATTACATACGAATTCCATAGCACCAAAGGGTACTTCCAGAACAAGATTCCCATTTTTGAAAGACAGGATCTGCAAGCAGCCATCCACCAGTTCCCTTTGCCTGCAACTGCAAAATATCTGCCTGTCTTAGAAAGAAATTGATAGGTGAAAGCCAGTTAATGATTTTTTTTGCGTTCTTCTTCCTTGTTGCCATAATTAAAATTCACAGTAGGACCCTGCCCAACACCTCCATGACCACCCTGTCCTTGTTCAATGCCCTCTCCACCATCACCTCCTTTGCCTCCTAGATAAAATAAACATTAATGTTCATTCCTAATCAAATTCTCTCGCACCATGGATGGTAAGGTGGAATTCACTGGGTGGGAGAGCTATGTTCATTCTGAGTAATTGTGGATCTTATGTATGAGGTATGTCAGCCAATGCCAAAGGTCACATGTGAGACAGAACCAACCAAAAAGGATATATTGCTGCAGAGACTTGGGGTTGTAGCAAGAAGCACGTATCAGAGCAACGACAAGTATAAGAGGAAGGGTCAAAGAAACACACGTGGGCCACAGTGTGCTTTAAATTGGACATAAGGTGGTGGCAGCAGGTCCGGGGAAGCGGTTGGCTCCATTGTTCTGGTCCAAAACATTACACGAATGTCAATCTTAGATTGATGTGGCGCTTCGGCGACGACAGCCAACTGACAGCGGCGCTTTCATATCGGGCTCCCGAATGAACTGCTCGAAATGCAAATCAGTTGATTTTCAGCTCCATGTCGTTGAGCTGGAGGATAGCAACTACAATGCCCAGAATGAGGACTTAAGGGTGTTGTATGGTTGCCGCATTATTCGGATGCAGTATTTGCCTGGGTGCTAAACTTGGAATGACAGCGGAGCTTTTCATCTCGCACTGACAGCGAAGATCCAATATTGAGCTTCGATTCAAAGATGTTAAAGGAAAATCGGGGCATGCAGACAATGACCTAGAGTACTCTTGTTGAAATAGAGTTCAACCTATGAGACGAGGAGGTGCCAACAACTCCCCTTTCAAATGGATCGGCGGCTGTACCGTTAATAAAGCCGTCTTAATCACCGACATTGATCGGATTCCGATCAAATATAGCTAGCGCCTCGTCTGTATTCCCGTCTCGGCCCCTGCGACCGCTGCGCTCGCCCCAGCCCTCTTCCACGGTCATGAGAACCACGACGGCGATGTGTGCCGGTCATTCGCTTCTGGCTTTGACAATAATCCAGTGGTGTTAAGCGCCAAGCTCCCAGTGCTGCTCCGGTAGATTGGCGGCTTCCGGTTTGTCATTCCCTTCGATATGCGCGTTCCATTTCACTTCCGGTGCATAATTCTCACCCACTCTTATCGCTGATGTGCTTATTCCCGGACAGCCAGCGCGCGCGCGTCCTGGGTATGTCGCTGCCGCCTTCTACAGTTCCTCCCCGCGGGCCGCTCTCCTCTCCGCTCGCTCGCTCTCGCACTCGCCTTCCTCGTATACCCCTCGTGCCCGTCCTGTGCCCTCGCGCTGGTCATTCTTGGCCCTCTCCTCTGCATACTCTACCTACGCTGCCTTCCTGAAGCTCTGAAACGACGTCGCCGGTGAATAGCATCCCTGCTCCTCCCTCGGCCTATGCTCACTTCATCGAGCCGGATCCGCCAAGCGCGAGCGGCCGACAACGATGAACGGGCTCATCTTCCGCACTTCAGCGTTCGTGCCCCACCACGGCGACACCGACCAGTGGCGGCGGCCCCAACTGGAGCACGAGCCCGCATTTTGCCGCCACACATCTTCCCGCATGCAACAGGTACGCGGACTTGATCCGCTTCCTCCTCGCCATTTCCCGCGCGCTTTCAATGTGCATGCTCGGGCGTGCTGCGTTCGTTCTTCTTTCACAGAGCCGCGACTGATCGCGTTTCTGTCTGTTTGCCAGCTCACGCCCAATCTCGAGGGCTTTCTCCGTCGGAGGACGATGCAGCACGGTGGGTATGTGTGGAGGCAAAGCGTGGCTGACGTGTTTAGTGTGCTTAGCTGCGAGTGACTGGTTTTTGTACTTATGCTTCATTTTCGTTTCCCTTCCCCTTTCTCTTCCCTTGTCTTCATCTCCCTCCACTGCAGCGGCACCTTCTTCCCATGTCCATGGTGCTTTCCTTCGCCTTTCATCGTCGACATTTGCTCCGCTTCGTATTCCCTCATCAACGGTAATTGCTTGCCTTCAACCTCGCCGCGATTGCTTTCCTTCGTCCTCCTTCAGGTTGTCGGCAATTGCCTCCTTTCTCCCCATCTTCACCCACGTCAGTTTCATACGCTCACCTCCTTTCTCCAGTAACGCACACTGGTGGTCCATCTTCTCCCTGCGCCGAGGACGACAAGGACATTCGCCGACGGTCCTGGCCGATCCGTTGTTGTTACTTTTATTGTCTCTACCCACTGCATACCTACATATTGTCGATGCTCCCTCGCGCTTCGCACCTTATGTACCGTATTTGGATTTCGCCTTCCTCATATAAAGATATGTTGTCTCGTGTCCATACATCCTCCGTCAACGCGAACAATGACACAAAGTCTTTTTTCTTCTTTCGTACGTCCTATTCGCACAGAATTTGAATGAACGCCTTGCTTCGCTGCTTTGTGAGACTTACTGTTCGCTAGCGCTGTTTTATCTTTTTTGCTCACGACCACCACCGACATCTTGCCAGTAGGGCTGCCGCCCGTGACCGTGGCTGGCCACTGTTCCTCGGCACCCGTGGCACGAGTGTCGTGCCCGTTCCGTTGGCCATTTTCTCTTCTTAACAACGGCACGGCTACGGCACGGGTTTCCGACCTCACGGCCCGTGGAAACACGGCCGTCATGGCCGTAGAACGGTTTACTTTTTTCCTCCATGATGAAGCCCAAAATCTCCAATACAGAGACCTAAACATTGATCCACATCCTTAATATCCAGAGTTCTTCAATTTTGACTTCGGGACAGCTGCAATTAGCATCAAGAGTAGAATTAAATGAAGAGACAGAATAAAGGCAGAATCAACCAGGATCTCACCGACTCTGGTGCAGTCTTTCCAGAGAATAGTGGCGGCCACCCAAATGGCCGAGTCTCGCGTGCTGGATAAGTCCCTGTCTAGAACGGCCATGTGGTTGAACGATACCGGATCGCGCAGAAGACGGTGGGAGGACGGGGGTGCAAGTTGAAACGCCCTGCAGGCACAAGGTATGTTTCCACCATTGCAGGTCACCGCACGCAGCAGAAGCGAGGTTATGAGACACATAGTCATCCAGAAAGTGGGAAATTTGGGCGGTAAAGGAGGGAAGGAAAGAATGACCGTTGTGAGACACAAAACTGACTTGGAGGGTCTCATGGATCGATGTCACTGTAGGGCATTTTACCTTGCATCAGACAATTCAAAGTGGCCTGCTGACGGAGATAATGGTGTCCAGACCATAGGCATCGGAGTAGGACGTCGAGCTGTCAGATAAAATTGAGGTGCGTATCGGTGAGGCGAAGTGTCAGATAGTATTCCAGCGTGCGTGATAAGGAAGAACTGCTGCAAGGAGTTGCTATCCGCGAGAGACATCTCCGCCCTCTGAACTGAACTGAACTGAAATTCTATTGTTACCGTACCTGGCCAAGTGGCTATGCGGCAGTACGCAACTACGACTAAGTAGCTACGGGAATTGCGAGGCTATACTAAGGTGGGTCTACATACTTGAGACTTTATACAATGAGAGAGTAAGGGAGAGATAAAGATAAGTAGGTACCGGATTAGGAAAGACGGTTTTTCTAGGTAATACAGTGGGTATGGGTGGGAATGCAGGGCGGTATATGGTGTAAGCCAGAAGTGGGAAGTGGAGAGAGCGGATGTATATTAAGTGTAAGTAATGTATCAACTAAATAAATAATAGAGAAACGGAACGAGAGAGGTGGAGACTTAGCTAAATCGGCGTGTTTGCGTGATGAATGCAATGAAGGGCTTGACGAGTTCGGGGAGGTTCAGCAAGGTGCGGACGTCGAGCGTACCAAGCACGCCGGCCTTGTAGGAGGCGAGCTGGAGTGGGGGGCGCAGGTGTTCCCAGGCGGGGCAGTACAGCAGGAAGTGGGCCCTAGTTTCCTTGGGGGCACCGCATGCCTCACAGGCAGGGGACGGGGCGAGTCGACAGCGATATCGGTGGGCGTTGAGAGCAGAAAAGTCCGTGCAGAGTTGTGAGAGGATCGAAATGTCCCCGCGGGCTGCTGAAGCGGTGTATGGTGAACGTAGGATCAAGGAGGGTGGAGTGTCATCGATTTCCCGAAGGCCCTCGTATTCATCTATCTCGATGGAGATCGAAATTGGATAACGACTGGACGCGTTGAGCCAGATGTCTCGCGGATCGAAGGGATTCCGAATCTCAGACAGCGATATTGCCCTCCAAAGTTCGGAAGTTGCCATTTCTATGACCCGCCATTGGCGAAAAACATGGGTTGGAATAATTGGCAAGAGAGGGCCAACAAATGGCGGACAGTGTGAGTAGATCGGAATGAAGCGGATGAAGATCTCGGAGGTGATTTCAATGGGCAAAGTTAGGACAGGGTACTTGGAAGAATCGAGCCATTGTTGCGCTGTCGTTTTCTCGCGCCGCAATGCGGTAAGGGAGCGCCCCAGATCCAAAATCTGGGCCTCGAGCTCTGCGATACGAGCACAATCGGCCGCAAGCGCGCCGAGCATGGTACGACTTGGTGGCTGGCAGTCTATTGAAACATGAATTCAGATAGGTATGGATGCTTGCTTTTGACTGACTCGTTATGTTTTCGGGTATGGTGTCCAATATCCAACCAATATCACTCAAATGTGGTCGCTTCTCGGGTGCTTGAATCGAATTTTTAGTCTGAAATCCAGGGAAAACAGTATGAAGAACGTACCGTTAGGAGGTCTGGTGGGTGGACCAGTGCAGAATATAGTGGAAGCAGGAAAGACGAAAATGACAGGCCTTGCTTTTTGCTGTTTGGCGAGAAGGGAGTTTGAAACAGCTCGCAGAGTCTTCGTTTGTTCCCGCCATGATGGGATGAATAGGTTTCACAAACACGAATTTGCTAGAAGCGCATCGCCTGAGATGAGGAGTAGCCAGGACACTTAGTTGAACAAAATGGGGATATTAGCGGCATTCCAAAGCAAAGGACGTTAGTTGAACCGTAGGAATCTGAGTGCCGCCGGCTTCCAATCCACTTAACCAGTTCTCTGCCGATGGAACGTTCTTTGGTCCATATCAGCTGGCGGCCTGCTTATCGGCAATGAATATCCCACTGGAAAGTTGCTTCTAGGATGTTCAAGTTTAACCTCGCAAATACCCCGACCCTCAGGGCGGGAGGCCACGACCCTCCCAGCGTTTAGTCTCTTCCACTACCTCCTTATTCAACGCTTTTTCTCGCCCCACTCGACGCCACTCAGAGGACCGTCAAGCAATAACCTTTTCCTCGGCATGATGCCCACCCTCACCAGCGCATCGGATCCGAACAACAGGCTGCTGAATATGGAGCTGTTTACTCGGCTGTTCCGCATAAACTCACGATTTAAATGAAATTGGAGATCCTTTTGGTGAAAATGAACAACTTGTAGAATGTTCGAAGCAAGACCCAGTGCATTCATTCAGTGACAACGATACAACAAGAAATCCATGTGGGAAATGCTTCAGGCTTGACCCAATCCAGAGAGCCGAAAAACGAGGGCGGTGAAGTGTAGTCGTAAAAACAGTGGTGCAGGCAAGGACAGTCACTGAGTCGCTCCGTGTTCCGAGGTTTTCGATAAAGTCTATATTTTATCAACCATCCAATCACCTCGACCCTCCCGTTCGAGAAGGAATGAGGATTTTCACTGCCAGAATAGCACTGCAAGGCCCAAGTCGGTGGACGGGAGACTAAGTCATTTCCAATTGGAGAGGAGATTTAGCTGATTGCACTAACAAGAATAAAGCTCGCAGTAGTAAAGCGCAGAGATGTAGTATGGATTGACTGTTGGTAACAAAGCCTTGGCTCAGCCAAATCACCATGTAGGGATTCAGAGAAAGTAAGCAAAAGAAAATCAATAGCAATTGCAACAGAGAAAAAAACAGAGAGGAAGAGGATATCCCGAACGCCGAGAAACAATATCAGAAAATAGGTATAAAAAATGACGATGTCGAATCCGGAGGGAGGACGGAGTTCGAGGAGGAGGGCGACGTCCCGAGGAGTGACCTGCCGCTCCAGCGCAAGGCCCCAAACCAGCCCATGACAGGGCCCTAGCGCTCTTTCCTGTCCTCCACAAATCTACACCCATCACACCTCGAAGCCCTGCCGCGAACGCAAGGCGACATCGGCTGGGTACATAGGTCGTACTCGGGCGATTGACGCAGGATTCAGAGCCCGGCGCGACAGGAAGGACATTCGCAGCGCAGTTGGTCTCCATCGATCATCCACCATCCCTCGGTTCGCTCTCGAGCGCGCTCTATCAGCCCAGCTACAGCTCCGGACGTCCATCTTCCAGGCGTGGGACCGACGAAGCACGGCACCACCGCACCCAGAGAACACGGGGCACTCTGCCTCAAGCACACGACGAGCGTCCACCCCGACCCCACCCCACTGTAGGAGAGGCGCGTGCCGCTAGGTCCTCGCCGACGCGAGGCTCGGATGGTGGTGCAGCGATGACGCGCACCGGGCACGCGCGGGGCGGGATGTCGTAGCTGATCCAGGCTAGGGTGCAGAAGCAGCGGTAGTGCAAGCTCCGCGCAGACAGCGGATTCGTGGCTACAGGAGGCAGCGCCGCCATGGTGATCGAGGGCAAGGGCGGAGCGGTCTTCGTGGGCGGAAACGGAGCAGCAGGCTCGATGTGCGCTGCACCGAGAAGGCGATTGATTACACGATAACGACTTATCATAGTCGAGGAGAGCCCTGCGAGAATATGAGTCGCGCGTATCTAGATGCGACGGAAGGAATCGCGCAGTACTAACGCTGGGATGGAAGGCGTCGAGGAACGTGAGTGTGCACGAGAGAAAAGAGCATGTCCACGCCAAATATGTGCCCGGAGTGATGAAAGCCATCCCAGCCTGTCGCGTCGAGAGACCGCACAATTCTCTTCCCTTCCCTCCACAGAACAGGCTTGGGCTACCCTCGACACCGCCAGCACCGCTCTCCTGCCGCGGCACGACGTGCATCCGCCGAACGGGCATATAACGCAGAGGTGATGCTCCCCGAACTCCGCTTCTCCTTCCTTCCATTCTATTCCCTCTCTCCGGCGCAAGTCATGCTCCTCACAGCACAGCGTGAACCATCACATCGAAGGCGAATGATTCTGGCAAAGCCGTCGATGGCGTGCCGATGATCGTCAAGTGGGGGAAGAGATTAATAGAGGGACGGGGAGTAGTAGTGTAATGCGTTGTGTATCGGATTAGCCTGTGACCATCCAATGCAATCACTGCATTCAGACCCCCCCATAGGCACAGATGTGCCCACCTTTGCCGATCTCCACCTATGAATTGCCCACCCATGCTGACGTTGGTCGACGTTAATAGGCGTTGGCCGATGTTGGTCTAGCATCCCTACCGAGGCAAAGCCTGCCCACCTTGGCAGATCTTCGCCGACGGTGGTGTGCCCATCATGGCCAACCCTGGTCGACCTGGGTCCAGGTTGGTGGCGGTCTGAATTAGGCCGCCAATTTGCCCCAGTTGTATTAGTAGTTACTATTTCGACCTCCTAGCACATAATCTTCACGGCTCCCAACACGTAATCTTCACGTCTCTTTCATTAATGTCCGCGATATCATTCGGCAATCAAGCATTTCTGTCAATCTGTCAAAATTTGACAGATTGACAGTGAAGGCGGACTGATGGACTTTAATAGGCTAACAAGGTGTGTACATGTGAGAATGGATTCAAACTGGTGTTTGGATTGAAAACAAGGACAAACTGTGCTGGTTATTGAATTTACCAAACTAGGCACATCGGCCCACGTGAGTCTATGTGTGCCTAATCCGGTCGGAATACCTAGACCAACCTCGGCAGGGATGGGCAGATGGATTGGCAAGGGTCGGCACACTGGTCTGCCTACGTATCTGCCTATCGGGATCCAGCAGACCTGTGCCTACAGGGGGGTCTGAATGCAGTGAATCGAGCCTTAAGTCCTTCCACCGCCACAGGTCCCAAGGAAAGGTAGCACGTAATATGCGGGCCGGCAGGAGAGGAGACCATGCTGGTCCCGTGACGCGCACTTCTGTATCCCAGTATGCTGTGAATTTCTGAGGAAACGAAAGAGTTTTCAGTTAATCAAACACAAGCAAAGCAAGCTGCGATGAAAAATGCGTACCCATCATAGAGAAAAACAGACCTCCTCCAGACGAGGAGCTGTGCACAACCATGCGTATCCCTCGCTCCTTGTACAGTAGGCGGCGTGCTCACTCCCCATGCCCATCCCAGACACCCCACGATAGGCACTCCCATTGTCGACCCTGTCGTACTCGCGTCTCCCGCCGCAGTGTCGATCCCCTGCTGCACTTTGTCCACAGGTCTGTGGATGCATTTGCAAGGAGATGGCCATTGCAGAACCACCCAATCGTGCAGTAGAGCAGAGCAAATGGAGTCGGGGTGTTCGTGCAAGTCTCGATGATGAATATGACCCTTCTACCACACGGTGCATCGATAGCTGGCAAGCCGAGTACATTGTCGCTGCCTGCATCCACAACCAATTCTCGTAATCTGCAGCAGCGTCCGCTCCTGGGCTCGCAACCAGGTCTCGATCATTGCTTGCTTTATGACGGGCCAAGAAGGTGGCCATTTCCTCTCCAGGGCGCTGGCCGCTGTATTTTTCGACAGCAAAAGGTTTAGGTGCTACGGAAACGGGAGAGAAAGCTTGGTCTGCATCGACGAGGGCTTGGGGCTGTGCAGGCATGATGAAAGGATCTGTATCGCGACAGCTGCGGATCTTGTTCATCACCAAAGCACCCAGATAGTCTCTTGCGACAATGGTACTCTCTACCCAGGGACTGTATGCAACGTCGCCTGGGATGCGATTCAAATACGCTATTTCAAGCTTGTTGGGAAAGAAATTGAGGGCCCATAGCGTTGGGGGAAGAGGAAAGGATGGGGGGGAGTTGATTTTTCCATACTTGATATACAAAGGAATGGGTAGATCCATAGCGATAATGGAGCCAAGTATCAAACCTAGCTCAGACCACGGGAGGATTTCGGGATGGTCCTCATTGTCGGGAATAGTTAAGTCGATGATGCCCCTGATACGAGGGGTTAGGTCATTGAATGTTATGGTGGCCTCAAGCTCGTTGAACCACGCCATATTGACCCCCACGGTCTGAGTGACCTCACACAGCCATCCTGCACCGCCATGTACGTCTTCAGTCACACGGAACAAAAGAAAGAACATGGACAGTTCCCCAATTAAAGGCAGGAAGCCATATATCGAGTGTAGCGCAATGCGGCGCACCTCCAATTCAGTGTGTCACGGATGCTCATAACCAAAACGGTACGGAGATGCGTAACTGGAAGTATATGGCCGCTGTGCCTTGCAGCGATTGAGCATTGCACCTACAACCGCCCTCAGATTGAGTTTAAGGGCCCACCATTCCTCAACAATGCTGGTGGCCAAACCCCAGCCGCCCTCATCATAGTTAATGATTGGGAGAGTTTTGAAGGTGTAACGCAGATGCCCGAGAAGTGACCCATGCCACGGGTCATCTTTGGGTATGAACATTATGTAGGCGATATGAAGGTTCGTGAAGGATGCAATGGTTCGTTGCCCGTCTCCATATTCCGGTGTGCCATCTTCTCACTTCATTCGTGTAGCCCGTCCGATCAGTCCATGTAGATTCTGACGCCGACGACGGCGTGCTCTATTTTTGCACCAACTGCGATAACTGCCCCCTGTGCGACTCTAAACCCAAGGACAGGGTGCCTCCGCCGTATGTTGTCTCCCATGGTTAGTCCTTTGCTATTTCCATCCTATGATTCTCACTTCCTTGTTTACAGACCCGCGTCTCACCGTGCCCCCTTTCCGTTCCTATTATCATATTTCTTGCAGAAGCACTCTTTTTAGGCAACTGGCGCCCTCTCCTCATCCCGCATATCATCAGACTCATTTTCTGTTACATTTAAAACGTCATATCATATCCATTCTTGTATTCATGGACGTTCGGTTTCACTTGTGTGTGTATCATATTCCCCATCTTGCACCTACAATACGTCCCTTGTAATTTACTATCCCCGCCTGCACCCCCCTAGATTGTGCTTCGCCTCCTGTCTTTGTATTTCTATCTTCGAAAATCGATGTATTCAGCGCTGCTGACAATAAGGCAACTATGTAAATTCGGCCTCGAGGGAAAACCTTGTTGCAAATCAAGAACAAAGGAATACCTCCTCTCATAAAATTTGGTTCAAAGCGAGTGTCTCACCATTCAGCGCCCTACTTTGAACATTCACTTGCCTCCCCTTCTCAAATCCTCATTCAACACCGTCACATGTTCTACTTTTTAGCCCTCATAAGCTTGGTGGTGTTTATCACAACTAAGTCTTCTTCAGTGCGGAGAACTACGCTTAGTAGTGTTCATCATCGAGATTTGCGCCTAGATTTTGCATGGCTCCCCGACAATCCAAGGGAAGAACCTATGAGTGCCGTTGTGCTTTATGCCCAGAAGAGCATCTCGTTCCGGTGGCTCAGAGGAACCAGCATAATAAGCTCTTAGCTGATTCGAGGATGGCCGGCGTGGTAAGTGATCTAGCTAATTGTTTGTCACTGAATACTGATGCAAGTCAATTTGGCAGTTGGCTGACGATGTATTGTCAAAATTCGATGCATTAATGCTGGAAGATACCGTAAGACATACATGTGCTTGGTCCTGGACGATTAATGAATCATTTATCAGTCGAAAATCGCCGACATGATGACCGCGCTGGCCCTGACCAATAGTGGCTCCAATGTCTTTGAGCAGCCTTCGAAGTTATTCGCTTCGCGTGCTTCATTTCAAAAGGACCGTGCCCTGCATCAGCCGACATCGTTCACCCCGGTTTCTGTCGCGGAGGCAACCCGCAGCGTCAATGCCGTCCTAGACAACCCGAAAAAAGTAGACAAGTGTCAGGAGCGTTCGCTAAGGGTGCTAGCAGAGGTAAAGCAGCAGGTGGAGGATGCGAGGACCAGTCTGGACATCGAACCCTCGTTCAGCCTGAATGATCTTGAGCACGTTGCTCAGATGCGATCCAAAGTGACTACTGCTTCTGGAATCGCTTCCTCAGCGGAGGAATCCCTCAAACACGTTAGGGATGGCAAAGAAAAGGAGGATGTGATTGGCAGACTACGAGCATTGGACCCCAAAATAACGTATCTGGGGGCGGTTTTACCAGAGGAAACAACTCCTTTTCAGTATGACACTTGTAAGTTAGCGCCAACTTCTGCGGCGGCTTCCTTTCTGACTCTGATATTTTGTAGCGTACGTCACGCAGAGCCCAATAAAAAATCTCGACATGATAGCTCAAGTGATGATTCTACTGGGGATCGTCTGCCATGTCATCATCGGGCTGGGTACAGATCCCACAAACTTCGTGCTGCAAACCATGACCCTTCTGATCAAGATGGTCATGTCATTGCGTGCAAAGAAAAATTCGGATGGAACAGAGATGTACGACGCCCAAGAGATAGATATTCTCGAACAGCTCCCATCGTCCCTTCATGTCGCCTTGAATAGGTTTAACATCGACGGGAAAACGCTCCAGTACGCTGTTTTTCCGGACTGTCACCACACCCATGCACCACAAAATCCAAAGGCTGCAGTATTGATGTACCCTAAAACCTGTGTTAATAGTGTGGTCGATATTAAGTCTGGGAGGAAGACTTGTGGTACAGAATTGCTCATAATGCGAGATGGTCGACTGCGTCCCATCACTCTGCCAATCATTCATGGACCACCTCGCGTAGGTTCTATCCGATCCAGAAATCGAGCGGCTCTGCGACCAGGCCTGTGATGATGCCTTTGCTGTCCTTCATCAACCCTCACCGTCTGCTCTGCACACCACCAACGTCTTCGAGGCGTCCTTTCTGAAGGACTTTGAAGGACCCATTCCAGGCCAGCTCTTTATTGATCGCGGGGATGGTAAAAGACTGTGGTTGGCGTATGCGATCTTCCTAGACTTCTTTAATCCCAATGGGACTAGAAAACGTGGCAATCACAATTCTGTTGGACTCATCTCAGCGATTAACGTCGGTTTACCGCTTTCCCTTCGAAATAAGCCGAAATACACCTACATCTGCCTCCTCAGTGGTCCAAGGGAACCGTCAGTGGAGCAGATAAATGGTTATTTGCAAATAATCATCGATGAAGCCTTCATTGCTTGGGAGCGTGGAATACATCTGTCGTCCACTGGAACCTCACCCGAGCACGGCTGTAATGTGGACCTCGCCTTTATTCTGTCCATCAACGATCTGCCCGCGGCTCGTAAGATAGCGGGCGCCGCCAGTCATAACTCTCACTTTTTTTGCACGGTCTGTTCTTGTTATGGGATCTCAACTATGTATCGCACCGATTTCGATCACCCTGATTGGAAACCCAGGAGCGTCGATGAACTACGCAGAGCGGCGGAAGCATGGCGAGACGCTAATACAGTAAAGGAGAGGGAAGAGATCTTCAAAAAGTACAGTGTCCGCTGGTCGGAGATGTGGAGGTTGCCGTATTGGAACCCAAGTCAGATGCTGGTCATCGACGCAATGCACTGTGTTCTTGAAGGGACGGTACATTATCACTGTCGGCTACAGGTAATGTAAGTATGCGGGATAAATATATAATACAAGAGGAAAACATACCCTCAGTCGCACCCGAAGATAGTGGGAAGACTGAGGGCCGTTGTCATTGGCCGCACCATTTTATACGGTGCAGATAAGATCGACGTCAAAATAATACTAAAGAGAAACGGAAATCCAATACCCAAATCCAGCTGCTACGCCATCGTCCATAAAAGGAGATTCTCGCCTCAATAATCTAAACACATCCGCCGCGGGCAGGACTAGGGAAGTCTAAGGAACGAGGTTTGTCTCATCCTTTCCTTTACCTTCCCACTTGCACTACCTGCAAGTGGCACCCGGTAGCCGTTGGCTCATGGAGTCCCTTCACTCTAGCATGATCTCGAGTTTCCCGGCATCGACGACGAGCAGTAGCATCTTGATGAAGCTCGACGACGAGGACAATGACAACGACCAGCGGCACTGGGACGACCGTATGTCGCTAGTATTTTTTGCGTGTCCTGTGCCGCTAGTCTGACGTTACCTGCAGCCGACTTAGTCAGTACAGGTAGACTTCGCCCATGTCAGCGCTCTCCGAGGAGGACATTGCGGCCGTTAGGCAGTTCTGGATCAATGCCTAAAGAGCGAACGGAGCCGGAGGTCAGTCTCTTTATCTTGCGTTCTTGCTCGTTCACCGGTTCATTGCCTGTCTGGCTCGAAGCACGTAGGTGTGGACCCCGCCGCCATCGCGCTCGTCTTCGCCATCTCTGCCTCCCCCGAAACAACCGTCATGGCCTCGGACGCTACCGTGTGTGATACTACCTATCGATCCGTCTCGTCGTCTAAATTCTCGCTGCCACGCATTTCACGCAGCGGACCTTCCCGTCGTCCCCACTGTCTGCAGTTGGCGTTGATTACATTCTATATGTGCCAGATTCTTCTGCAGTAGGTTGAGTATTCACCTGTCCGTCGATTTCACGATTGTCGGGAGCCTGAGTATGTATTGCCCATGTATCGTACTTCGCTGAATATATGTGGTTCCTGATATCCAAATCTTTTTCTTCTTTTTCTTCTTTCTGAGCATGCAAAGCTAATCCCGGGTCATTACCATTGGACGGGTTTCCTGATGCAACTCCCGCCAGAAGAAGGATGCGACGAGTATCACGCCCTAAGTAAACATAAAGCGAGAGATCAGGGAAATTCGGTGACTTTGCGGGCTCCGTCGGCAACTTGGACGCTGTTGTAATAGAGCTGAAGGACGGCTTGGAACCCTCAAATGAACAATATTGGACACTAGGTCCAGATTTATGGCGGTTCAAGTGCACATTAATTCCTGCCCTCTGTATATCGGTGATTTTGTATGGCGATCTATGTGCACTTTTAATCGGCCGCAAGATAAAAAGCTGATTTTGGACTTACCGCCCCAAAGATAGGTGATTAGATCCCTTCCCCGTAGAAGAAATAAGGATAATCACGGCACTTCACTTGCGGGGAAGTCGTGGCATCCTGCAAGATATTTATTATGGTGGTCCAAGTGCACTTTTAATCGGCAGCAAGGAAGAACATGCGTGCTCCAAAGTAAAGCGGACGCCGAAAATGGGGCGGGTGCCATGTCACATTTTGCGCGGAACTTGTGTCTATGTGGGGTGCGAACTATTTTTTTTCCTGCAGTTATCTCTGGCTATTTAGCGCGGCGGGTGTCAAATCGCGTATCTGTGGTGCGGAAACTCCGAGATCACCCATAAATAGAGGGCGGGAATCAATGTGCACTTAGGCCGCCATACGTCCTTGTGTTTGTTTTGACGCAGCCAATTAGCTGTAGAAATCCCACCTAAGTCAATGTTGAGCTAAAAAAACACCGAATAAAGTCACAACTCTAGTGACAAAGCACCACAGACCCGAGCTAGCAAGACTTGAGGCAGCACTGGTAGTCCACCGGTCCAGGGCAATATCCTGAGCTAACAAGTAAGAAGGCAGTTCATTTAAAAACTCAGATAAAGAGCAAAGGAGGAACAACAATCGGTACAAGGGGACTCGGAGGCGGAAGGGAACGAGAACGCACCAGGAAGATGGTAAAACCTCGGTGAATGTCAATCCGTCGTGTGCTTGCACGTGCCAGTAATGCCTCCGCCAGTGTCACAGCTCTGTGCTCGCGCGAAACCCGCTATAACAGAGGCGAGGGCGAGGCTGATGATCGAGACTCGCATGCCTAGTTTGTTGATGACTTATAACTCGTTGCTGAACTCGTGTCCTTGGGATGTTAATGGGGGAACAGGCAAGAAATGAAGCCCGACTTTTATACCCTCTCAAATCACGGCGCGTCCTGCATAGGCATCGTTGGACATTGCATATATGCCACGGCAATCCATGACTAACGATATTGTTAGGCATCTCATTCTATTGTGGGCAGAGACTATCTGAATCCGCCGACAGAGGGGATTCCATAGTTGGGAACTCGAGCCAAAACTCAATGCAGAAGGTGCGTTGATATATGGTGATGATGGACTTGATTTGAGATCGATTCGAAACTTGCATTTCCCTGTGAGCACGGAGGCATTTAAACGGAGATCTTGAAATGTAGCTTTATATGGTCAGACTTTCGCCAAGCCATTGTTTATCAAATTAAACATCAGTTGCACAGGTGAGAACTGAATGAGACTCGACCTTCCGAAATAACGAGATGATTATCATACAAACAATATATAAACATCTTCGTAGTCCTTGACTTTCCAGAAATCAAGCAGCGGCCCTCAGTCCCTTAACCGTCCACCCATCAAATCAAGCGCTCAGCAGCATCCAGCCTTGTATGCTCCCCCTCTAAAGCTATAACAGACACTGGTGAAACTACCTTACAGCAGCCGCTTCAAAACCCACAATGAAGTCAATCTTCGCCATCTCCTTGACCACCCTATCCCTCTTCATCACTGCCTCTGCTTGGGCCGTAGGCCTTTGGGGTACCGACGGCCGCAACTTCCAAGACAGCGGCTTCCTGCAAGGACGCTGCATCGCCGTAAACCCCCCTGGCGGCCCCATCCACCTCGGTCAAATCACGTTCGACGTGCGCACGAGTGGCTGGCCGGATCCGTCCCGCGTTGTAGTATATGGGGATAAATCCTGCACCCAGATTTTAAGATCGATGACATTGGAAATAGCTTGAAGGGTGTGACGGTGCCTAAAACAACGATGAATGCAAAGAGTTATAAGGTGATTTGAGGAAAGAGAGAGGAAAAGTGGAATTTCTAGCAGATAGACATTACTCGTATCTTAAGCAGATGCCCTGTTTGCATTCCCTAATTTGTAGTTTTCTTGTCGTCCACTTGGTTCCTGGCGCCCAAATTCCATTGCTTCGATCGCGTCAAGATTTTTTCCTACATTGAATTTTGATTAACACAAAGTAACTTCGACTTTCTCTTTTCCGTACTTTGCGCCCGATGAGACGTTTACTTCGCCCCACTCTAGGTCTCCGGCACCAGCCCCCTCCCGCTCCATACGAAGGTCCCCAACCACCCCAACATCGTCTGCGGCAGCTTCTCCCCTCCGGGCTGTTCGGTACCACACAAAATCTAAGAGTAATGAGTCGATCGGCAGGCGTCAAGTTGGGCGAGCGTATTTGCACAGTCAACAGACCGGCGGGGTTGAGTGGCAGGACAAGGAACGAAGCGAGACAAATTCATCAGACGCGTTCACTTTAATTGAAAATTGGAATGTGACGTACGTCTCCAGGGCTGAGATTATTAGCCGCCGCCTCCTGCCTTTCCACCGCGCGCGGTCCGCCTTCTCCTTGTCCCCTTCGGCTGACGCAAATGTTTGTCCTCCCGGGAGAGGACGGCCGGTGTTCGAAAGCGAAAGTGTTAGCGATCCGCGAGTAGAGGTAGTCAGCACCGAAGAAACAGTGGGGCAGACGACGAAGCAGAATTCAAATTTGAGGGAGGTACGCGCAATGAGCTTCCCCCTAGAGCCATATTCGAGAGGAATTCAGTCGGGCCAAGCGGCGGTAGTACTGGCACCCACCTCAAACCGTGCATCACAACATAACGAATCACTTGACAAAGAACGAAGCGGGCGAGCGTCCGACGTCCAAGGCCGCGCACTGGAACCGCCTCAGGCCATCGGGCGCGCGTACGGACGCGAACATCGTGCGTCTCCACATGCAGAGAAGGAAGTGAGGACACACAAAACGAGATGATAAGAGGTGAGCAGGAAGAAACGAAGTGTGCAGGTGAATAGAAGGGAAGGACTAGATGGACGACGAGGGCGGCGGAATGGGATAGATTCGAGAAATATGTGTACGCCGGCGATGCGGGATGATGGGACAAAGGAAACGAAAAGGAAAGACGTTGTCCATAAAGTTTCACAAGAATCGGGACGATAACGTATGGTGTGAATGTACGCCCTGCGGCCCATCGCACTGAAGTGCGACGACACAAAAAAGGGAGCAAATAAAAAAAAACAGATGAAGTAGCACGAGGCGCGGCATCGAAGACTCACCTCCTTCTCAGCCGCCTGCCTCTCCTTCCACACAGCCTACTCCGCCTCGAGGTGTGCTTTGCCGGCTTTCTCGTCGGCCTGCAAAACGAACGTTCATGCGATCAGCACCTCGCTCTCAAAGAGAGACGGATTAAAAATATCGAAGAACAGAAGCAAAAGGTAGGGAAAATGACGTGAGGGCGGGTAGGTGAGGAAAAAATATACGGAACATGGTGGGGATGCAAGCGAAGGGAAAAAGAAACAGAGACAGATGTAATGGTGATCTGGAGGAGAGATGTACGGAATATGCAAGGGATGCGAGGGAGTGCGGGAATAGGGAAAGGAACGCAAGAGGGATGTGTGGATGTAACAGAGAATGAAAACCTTGACTCACGCAGTCTGCGCCGCAGCCTCGTCCTTGTTGAGGCGATGGTGACGATCTGTAATACAACGCAAACGAGCTGGAAAGAACAAGCAAAGATTTTGAATGAAGTGAAGCAAAGGGAAAGAGAACGCCGCGAGAACGTGGTGGGTGTGATACGACGCGAGGACACAGCTCGCGCGCCAGCCCGACAATCCTATTCACCTCCTGTCCCGCACGCTTAATGGCGTCGTCCTCCTTTTGCCAGATGTCGACCCCATTCCTGCGCTCGGCTTTGGCTTTTTCGAGAGCGGCGCCCGCGGCCTTGGCTTTGGCGGCACCTAGTGCAACGAGGGAGAACAAGGAGATGACTCGGACAAAAGAGCGAAAAAGGAAGTCAGGCCGGGTGCAATAAGTGCCGCGTGATCTGCAGCGATGCGGAAGCGGCCGTCATTGATCCGACAATCAACACAACCACATCGACTCTCTCCAAGGGGGAATCGGCATTAAAATTTCGGATATCGGGTGGGGGGGGGTCCGGGTCAGGCTGAAAAAAATTTCTAGTCAATGTTATAAACTAGCTTCCAAACCTGTTAAAATCTTGTTTAAACAATGTGGGATAAGTCCCAGACGTGTTTTCCATGCCCAGAGCTTGCGCAGAGCTACGCTTCGTACAAATTCCCGATTTGGGGTGGCGGACCACGGCCCAACTACCCATCAAAAATTCCATTTCCTCCTCAGAGTTTCGCGTCGAAAAGAAAGGATGTAAGTAGCTTTTATTTTAACATTCATTTCAGTTAGGGTGCCAAACGAGGCTTCTATGCCGGCATCTGACTGGCCACTCTACTACACATTCGACAACCTTATATTTAAAATGGAGCGGATACCCGCCAGCCTTACCGGCAATGCTCTGGCCGTATTTGCGAGGAACCCCGCAGACTACTTTCTCTTAGACATCCAGCTGGCAGAGCGAGGTAAGCTGCTGCACACTCTCCTGGAGCGTGTTTTCGGCTCCTATTCTTGGAAGTACGACATGCAGTCTACTGTATCCGGAGATTTTTGTACCGCGGTGCCGACGGCCTTGATGCGACAGCGAGTGAGTACGAAGCAGCAAAGACGTGCTTAGGGTGTAGGGTGTGCAGGAAGGGCGTAAAAGTACCATTTACAGGAAAGCCACTCGGTCCGGATACACGGCCCGCCATCAGGGGTGGGAAACTCCTTCCCTATATGGAAGGAGAGGGGGGGAGGGGGGGTCGGCTCAAGGTCGAAAAAAACTTTTCGACCCTATATCCTTTTTTCGAATGCCGATTCCCCCTTGACTCTCTCTTCTCACCACGAGCGTCACAGTGTCGCCTACAGAAGTTCCTTCACGCCGATCCCGCCACATTGCCTTCCTTCCATCCGAACCGATAAACTTCTTCCCTTTTATCATCTTTGACCTCTTCACGATCGTGCCTTGCTCGCAAATTTAAGAAATCTCGACATCCTCGTCTCGATTCTCGCATCCTCCTGGATTCTTCATCTGTCTACATCTTTTTCTAGCTCCCAATCCCTGTTCCGCTGAACTTTAATCCGAATTTTCAGACCCGCGTCCGCTCAATGCACATCTCTACTCATTTCGTCGTCTCCGTTTTTGTTTTCGTCGTTTCATTCACCATTTTTTTTCAATCATCTACATACCAATTCTTTCCCCTCGTCTCCCACTTAGTTGGCGCCTCATCCTGTCCAGCACCGCTTTGTAGCCATCCGTCTCTTCCCGTCCCCCAGTCTCTGTCATCTACGCCTCGACGCCACAGATCCCTACTCTCGACTGGGGATCGCAGATGTCATGGCGGGTTCATCCACGCCGGGGATAGATAGCGTCAGACAGGGTGCGCAGGTCGCGCAACGGCTGTAGGTACGTTGTCAGACTTAACCGGGTCCTGAAGCTGATCCATCACACGTTCTTCGACTTGCCGGTACGTCTATCCCCAGCTGCAGCCCTTTTTTCTCCCTCAATTAGTAGTAAGCTCGTTTTCACCCACCCTGCTGTGGTCTCCTCCCGTCTTCATTGTACGGACTGCCCATTCCTCCCCCTCGATCCGCCGCCTTTACTGATCCTTTGCCATACTAGCGTCTCTCTTTCTGGCTGCATTCAAGCACAGACTCGCTCCCCTGTCTTCACCTCGCCACGACATGAATCTGTTTCTTCTTTCACCACACAATGACCGATGTCATGCGCTCAACGTTCACGCGTTCACAAACACTCATCTCAGCGAGCTCGGGGCGGTTACTTGAAAGTCGAGAAACGGTGCACCCGGAGGTGCATTTTCCGTTCCACTTCATCTTCCGAGCTCATCTATCCATTTATACCTTGCTTCACTGAATACAGTTCTCCGCTTTTCCGATATCTCCTCGCGTCACACGAACCAGTCGCGCCGCTCCTCCCATCTTCTGTGAATCTTCTCTCCCCGCCACCGAGCGTCGGCTGCTGCATTCGGCCTCTTCGCCATTTTTGTCTTGCAACGCGGGAGCCTGCTCACCCTCTCTGGTTACCCTCAAACGATATACTCAATGTCCGGTAACGTTCTACTTTGTCCCGGTTTAACTCTTGCCTTAATTCATACCACCTTCTGCTCTTGGAGTAATCGCATCTCAAGTTTCTGGCGTGGAATTCTCTAACCACTCGTTCTTTTCATGGTTACCTTACTCATTCAATCTTCGATCCAGTGCAAGTTGAGCACGCACCAGATCGGGCTACTCTCTGCAAGCTTTGAATCCAGGTCTGAAATTAAGGCTGAAATTATGAAGTTATGAGAATGAGCTCATTTTACCTAAACCTATTTGTAATTTGATACTTCAAGCTTGAGACGACAGCTCAAACAGTCCAAAATTTGGCAATCCCCCGTGTGAAGGCATTAAAATGCCTTATCTTCTAAAAATAATGTTTTTGAATCTGATTAAACATTGCCAATAACCTATTAAGAGCTTGATAAGTGCCTGATAATATGGTTATCATGCCGTATAATGCCGAAAGCTTATAAGGCAAATTTGGTTTCTCCGATAAATGCCTAAGGAGGTACCCTCATCAGAAAGGCCCTGCGAAATGAGTTCACTGTTATTTCCGAGACTGGACATTATGATAGAATCCAGATTCCCAGAACCAAGCTCCTTGCGTGTCCACCAGAAGGAGAGAAAATGTTCCAGATGGGTTTGAAGTGGCATGGAGAGAGCAAGTGCTGGTGGATAGACCCTCCGAATATATTCGCGGATGGGGACCAAACTTTTCAGCCTTCCTCCTACATCTACATAGGCCAAGGAGGTTCGAATGAGGGAAACTGCACAGTTGGAGACCTGGGGAATGGGGACCTTGCTGGCAACAAGTTCCTGCACTGTAATACCATCAGGTAAAAGGGCAAGCAGGGAAAGTAAATCTTTTGCATGCGGGGAAGAGAACATGCGAGGTCCAGTGAGTGATAGAACAATGGACTTCTCAAGATTGGAGCACTTGTCATGCCCATGCGAGAGCAGAGTTGTGTTCTCACGTTGCCACCGCAACAGAGCACCAGAGTAGCCTTCAAAGGACACTACATTGGCCATGAGACTGACAGCCAAGGGAAGATTGCCAGAGAGGTTCAGGAGCTGATCAAGGACAGCCTCTTCTCCTGGCAATGGTTCTTCTGCAACATCTAAAAATATTTGACATGAGGCAACCACTGATAGAGGCTCCAGGGGAGGAAGGAAAGGTCGAGTCCATTTGACTTTTCCTGGTCTTTCTGCACCACGCATTGTGATCTACCAATGGGATGAGCATCTCAGGAACTGAAATTATTACAAATGGACTTACCAACAATGCCAGGCTTGGGACATCTGTTAAGGCGGCAAGAAAATCCTCAACCTTGCTTCGAGAGAGTAATGGTTCCCATGGGGTTTCAAAATTGTCCAGTACCAACAGGCATGGACCACACTCCCGAAAGTGCTGGACAATGATTGGGGAAAGCTGTCTCAAATTTTCAAACCCCAGATGTGAGCCAAGCAGGGATATGAGCTCGAAACTGCTATTTGTGGATTCACAGGAGACAAAATGCTGAATGCAATATTTTTCCATGATCACTGGATGATGCAGTGCTGCTTTTGCCAGAGTTGTCTTTCCCATACCTCCTGGGCCGAGGATGGCTACACAGGGGGAATCCATGGTAAGACGCAAAAGAAGATCATTTAGTTCAGAGTCTCTGCCATGGAATATTTTTGGACTGCCTGGAAGTAGGGAAAAGGAGCCAGAACTGTATCATTGAACAAGAGTTGTGTTGCTTTGTAGCAATAGATCAAGGCACTTGCCTGGAATTAAACATGCTTCCACTAATCTATTTTGACAAGCTCTGAGATCTTTAAATATGCTTCAAAAATTCTGTCCACATACCGAAGATCCAGTTTCAACTGATCCACTCTGGGTTGATATCAGCTCCAGAAGTTCTTGATGCCGCTGTTCCATATCGCCATCTAGCTGTGCAAGGGCACTTGTAACACCGGTTCCCAGTTTGATCTTTAGCCAAAGGTCCTCAGACTTGCTGTGAAACATTTCAAAGTGACCCACCGTGAATATGTTGCAAGCATTGCTTAGGTTCATTTTGCATACATTCCATTGTTGGGTAATCTCACTTTGCTTGAACAGGTGCTTAAAGTTTCCAATTTGTTTTTGCGCCTTGAGACAGGCATGAAACATCTGAAGGGTCCTAAATAGAGTTGAGGTCACAATTTCTTTTCAGTGGGACACACACTGAGCATAATCAGCTATATGTTCAAGCAGCTGGAGAGAAGCAATGTTATTTGAGTTGATGCAAAGACCCATTAATGCGCAGAGCACAAGATGAATATCCTCAGCCATCTGGAGGCATTGTTTTGTCTGTGATTTGGTATTCTAAATGGCTGTCATGAGTCAAGGTAACCAATTATTACTGCCATTAGCCAACCTGGATCAGTGGAACAACCCCAAGAGCGAGAATGCAAACAGTGCCAACAAGGGGGATTTGTGCTGTTTTCCCCAGGGCTTGAAGAGCATTGGCCGCCACAATAGTATACTGTAGAACTGGGTTGGAGATGTCTGAGAAGTGTGTAGGCATTGTGAGAACGGCAGTTGCGGGAGACAACCCATCCCATCGCTTTATATCCATATGCCACAAAGTCAGGGGAGAATCAAGGGGTATACCTCGTATATCAAGCAGATGCCTCGTATCAGTGTGTGCATGTTTACCATCATTTTGATTTGCGATTTTCTTCCCAACTGTCATTCCTCCCTCAGAGCTGTGGCTCCGTGCAAACTCAATTCGGTCGGTTTTTCTCCCATGGTTATTTCTAGACGACCATCTGTCGAAGCTCGCCGAATTAGGCCTGCATTTTTCTCATGGCTATTCTCAAACGATGTTCTCAACCACAGTTTAGCTCCGGCAAGCTCCGCTTTATTACGCGCCATTCCAATCTGAGCAGACATGAGGCCCATTTTCACTCGTTCAAGGTCCGCTCAAATGGCAGGCTGTGCATCTTTGCTCTCGCTTCTTTCGTCCACTATCCCTCCCCCCGCCCCAACTGCTGTCCTTGCTCCATCTAGGCCAAATCAGAATCCTCCGAAGCCTCATCCCGCCCGCAAAATACCGCAGGCCTTAACTTGACCGCCCGCTCGCGTTTCGACACGGTGCTCAACAGCCGTTTTCAGGTGAATCAAGCACGCGCCAAGACGGAGGACTCGCAGATCATCACCCAAAGTCTGTCCACTAGCTGGGAGGACAGAATATAGTAGTTGTTCTCCCGATCTACCATTCAACATCACACGCAGAAAGATGGATGGCGCAGACATCAACGCCGCTACCACCGCTGGGAAGCTTGAAGGCAAAAATACCCGAGCTTATCACGGCAAGATTTGGCACGGCGGTGCCTGACAGATGGAGCTTTTCTCCTCGACACATAAAGGGCAAAATACGCTCCTTACTCATCGGCCGTGTTTACGCGGTTCAGCAGGAGGGCAGAGGTTTTTGCATTGTACCAGTATATTCGTGGGAAATTTCCGACGCAAGGGACACTGGGAGATATTTTTTCTTCTCATCCCGCAGGCCATCTATAGCATTGAGACTTGAGGAAACAAAACCACGACTTGATTCTATTCTTCACTTGTTTTGTTCCAGTACTGACATAGAACGTGTTCAAATTTTGAATCTTAACCCCCGTCACCCACAGCATTCCCATACAGATTGAAGACTTCAGGCACGGTTGATACTTTAGGTCACCCTTTGTTAACTTTTACAAATCCTATAGAGAATTTCATAGCCGAGTCCAAGATCATATTTCATATGTCCCAAATAATTCAAGCCAATATCCATGGGAGCTGTCAAAAGTGCAACTCATAGGGAGCACGTTATACCCCTGAAATATATTGACTCAGCACTCACGACTGGTGCTTTTACCTATTATTCAATCTCCAGCTTAAACTTGACACGGTAATTTCCAGTCGAGGTGAAATTGAACGTGACCGAGATAGCCTGCCCGGATCAAGGAATTTCAAGCGATGCAGGCGGGTGATTTTTTTCGCAAGGAACCGGACCAGAGTCCATGTATTTGTGAGAAAACAATATTTGCGACAAGGATGAGCGCATTTTATTAATAGTTGAAAGTCTTTCTAGTTGCTCCCCGTTCAGCCTCCAAAACAAAAGAAAAATATGAGCCCAGGAAGAGGTTGCTTCTCGGGAATGCAATTAAACCAGCGGAGTCCTCGTTGCTACCGCCTTTCTTCCACTGGCAGGGCTTGCCAAACCTAATCTCCGTCAAAATCATCGAGCCAGAACTCGCGGCCACCGTTGTAGTTAGACAGACCGTGTTTGAACTCAATGCACTCCAGCATTATCGCGAGGGCAAGTGAATTGTCCATGCTGTACGCGGAAAATAGAAAGTACGTGTCCAAAGATACGAATTTTACGGGCTATTCGATTATACATTACAGGCCGTACAGAAGCTAATGAAGTCCATTAGGTCGATAAAGAAAAACAGATTGAAACTATTCGCCCAAAGCGGAGTCCTAGATGTGTGGAATGTATGTACTCCAATCAACGTCCACGTATGAGGATAGTGAGACCGATCGTAACGCCGCGAGCAGGAGCAACGGAAATAAGGCGGGAAACAATGTAGATAGGAACAGTCCCGTTGATTACAATTCCTAAGATTTGATAGATTGTGTCTCCGAGCTTTGTCTTTTTTAAAGGCGGTGTCATCAATCTTACTGCAAAGGTACCCAAGGGAAAGGAAGACGACAGGAGCAGAGGCAATCGCCAGGGAGCAAGACCACCATATCCACATCTCTGTGGCAGTAGGAAAATCTGGGTTCCATGCAGCACAATGAATGGTACCAAACACAGAACCCGCAGGAGCGATAGTTTCCAGAGTCCCACGTTGAAGGTTCAACTTGAAGTCCATGCGGAGAAATTGTAGACAAGAATGAGGAGGATTAATGAGGTGGAGCGTCGTCGCCAGCAGAAAGACTGAAGAACCGCAAGCCGCCTTATCAGCAGCCTCCACACGTGTATCACACATTTACACAACGCACCAATGTAACGAGGTGAGCACGGCCATTTGAAATTACGGCATCAGTGTTTTGACATTTTGATTGCGTCTTGTTCCGGCTTGTGAGCTTGGCAACGCTAAGCGACAAGTTGAAAAGGTCAAGAAAAGGTCGCAAGTGAGGAATATAACCCTTTTCAAATCAGAGAATCAGCATGTATCAACGGATCTCTTAGCACACAGAGCCCTGATGGTCGTGTTGTAACAAAAGAGCTCAGTGAAAAGAACAAGTCCCCTAATACATTTGGCGAACCGGAAGAGACCCCTGACGTGATGAGATCCAGGAAAGGAGGTAGCAGGCCTGCCAGGCAAAATCCATTCGCAAGGACACGCGGCAGGGACCGAATCAATTTCGGAATCCGGAACTTGATCCGGAAATCACAGGTCGCAAAGGCGTGTCAATGCTGCACTCAACTTCGCTCCCAGCATGAGCCTCGAGGCTCTGCTGAAGCGGTGCGTGAGCCTCGCGGCTCCGCTGAACCGAGACAACTGGCGCTTCGTCTTCTCACTCTCACCTTTTTGACACAATGCCTCACTGTCGCCGTACCGCGTGCGGTGGTCGACTTTTGCAAGTCCTCTTGGGGAACGCTCATGACAGGCAGGCTCATTGCCAGCCTGCCTATGAGTTGCAACAATGTGGCGAGCACGTTGCCGTATGGCAAAGTGCTCCGAGTCGCGACATTTTTTTTGCCATTCGTAGGCAGGTTGGTCACGAACCTACATGACGAGACAACGGGTGGACACGCACGTACCATTTCCTGCGCAAGGGCTCCAGCTGTCGAGCGTCGCTGGCACCTGTGGTAGAAGTCGGCTGGGTTAAGGTGTGTGGAAAGGTGAATAACAGTGGCTGCAGGTAAGTACTTCTGTTTTCATTCTTCTTTCTCATCCCACTCAAATGGGACTCGCGCGCCTGCACACCACTAATCATTCTCTAGGTCACCTTTCCACCCTCATCACACCAGTCCTTTTCCGCCCGCCCCGACTCCATCACACGTCCAAGCGCTCGCTCGCCGCCGTAACCTATGCTCGCTGACTTCCCATTGTGCTCGGGCTTCTCTTTCTCTCAGTCCTTCACATCACCTTGCCCACTCTGACACCACCGCACCCCATCTCCCTTCTCAGGTATAGGTATATATTCCCTACTCAATATAGTCCCTCACCTGCATCCTAAGCCTTTCCGTCCCCGCGCTATCGGAGCGGGCGCGTGATCATGAAGAGCGACCTGATCGACCAATGTGAAGAACGCTTGCTTCATCCGAATGCAGAGCGCGGTATGTACAGCGTCTTCTCTTCTCGTTGACATGCCTCCCAGCCGTCTTCCATCTACTTCACAACACTTGCAGGCGACGTGAGCAGTGGCTGAATGCGCCGAAGCCACGTCCGAGTCGGTGGCCGCATATTGCGACGCTGAATCCTTCCACGGTCATGTCTTATTGCCCAGGATTCGGGCGGAGAGGACGAATGCTGAATGCACACGCAGTCATTCCATTGAAGT
Organism: Mycena venus; assembly: GCA_014462655.1. NCBI lineage: Eukaryota > Fungi > Basidiomycota > Agaricomycetes > Agaricales > Mycenaceae > Glaucomycena > Glaucomycena venus. Next base: position 2,028,916 of record JACAZI010000015.1, on the reverse strand, counting down.
CGGCGAGACAATGCCGCGTGGAATGGAGAGTTGCGTGTTTCGTTGGTGTTGGGGTCGTGCAGCTGAACAGCGGGTCGTGGATGCAGACGGACTACGCGTGCCATTCGCCTTACAACCGCAGGCGTCTAATTCTGTGTTCAGTAGAATACGTCTGGGCCAGTAGCAGTTCGATTAAAATGCATCCAGTACTCCTTTGCGTCGATAACGGACGGGAAGTAGCAATATGAGTCATGCGACTCGAGAAAACAAAACCACGTACAGAGATTGCGGGGATAAGGGCAAGGTCGGGGCACGGGAGGCTGTGAGGTTGTTATGAATGAAATTCCGAACGAAGTCTGCAAAGAAGTCTGTCTAAAGGAGTCGAAAATGGGCGGTAAATAGAAGTGAAACGAAATGAGAAGAAATAATCGAGGGAAGGAAGGAAACAGGGATGAAGCAACGCCAAAGGAAGATTACTTAGCTCACGAAATAAGTTGAGATGAGATAGGGTACTGAGTGGGATGGGAGGAGGAAATCAAAGAAGATTTGAATTGAACGACAACAGAAAAGAGAATGTGGATTTGAACGTTGAGCGCGTCAGAGAATGTACTGTGAAAGGGGAGTGGATGGAAAACACGCCTCAGAGAGTGGATTGAATCTTGAAGGTGGGTCAGTGAGTTCTTCGGGTTGGAACACAAGAGGGATGTCATTCGTATGCGGGCTTTAGTTAAGTTAGTATAGCTCTGAGATGAGACAAGTTAAGCATCACTTCGAGCTACTGTGCAGGATTGAAAATTGAATGCCTGCGGGAGAATTTGAATGAGGACAGAAATAAACCCGAACGAGAAGACAAGTACATAATCATACAAGCATCCCTGACCCTTACAGTGGACAAAAAAACTCGAAACTCGCCTCAGCTGAGGTCGGCTTGGATGGTAAGAGTTGGAAATTGCACAAACGAAGTTTTATCAATGAACCAGTGCCTTTACCAGATGATCGATATTGAGATGGAATTGCAGTTATGACCCTTGTATTTTCTGCGATTTTCGTCGTTGATCGGCGTCGGCACTCATGGAATTGACGGTGATTCAAGGCAGCTGTTGCTAGTTCAATACTCGTCATCACAAAAAGTAACCGGACATTGGCTTACACAGCCATATCACCTGGATATTATGTATTCTCATGTACATATTATGAATCTACTGGTAATTTGGTGTAGGTTGTGATATTCAAACTCAAGCTAGGGAGTTCTGCACTTAGCACAGAATTAAATTAAGGAAATAGTCAAGAAATACAAATATTTTTCCCTTTCACAACTGTTCAGACCATGTTTCTCAGAAATTTTGGGCATCTAAGATAGTTTTACTTATCCCAGAATATACACACAAGATCTTAGAAAATACAGCCTATCCTACAGTGCTGGAGAAAAGAATTAATCCAGAGAGAAATTACACCCTTGATGGAAAACAATTGGTTTATTTCAGATTTTAACACGAATCAAGAAGAATGGCCGGTTTTTTGTGGCATATAGGATCAAGGGATACTGTATTGAAGTTTCAGAGCACAAGGTTTTCCAGTGCAACCCCATTCTTTGAGGAGAACACACTGTCCAGTCACTTTTTGTGATGACGAGTAACGCGCGCCGAGGCATCCGGTTTGTGGTGCGAGACTATTTCTGGGCTGTCTGATTTAGATTGGTCCACCATATACATATACGTGGCTCCACTGCTCCACCTATGAATATACGAATGATAGAATCTTATTACAGTAAATTAATAATTCTATAATAGGTAGGAGCCAGTAAATTTAGAAAGAACCCAAGCCACCCAGAAATATAATCTAAACCCGGCCATCGCTACGATCTGCCCCGTTACCCTCCGCTTTATGCGTCTTGTGATGAAGCTCTCCCCAATACGTGTCCTCATCCTTCCCCTCCCACAGAATCTCCCGTCTCACAAATGCCCGCACATGATGGAACCCGACCGCCAAATACGTGATGACCAGCACCGCAGACATTATGCTCCCGACCCAGTCCACGCCGGCGCTATGCAGCATCTTCCCGATGCTGATCGTGGCGATGGTGAATCCCACGTTCGGGAACACGAACGCGTACCAGCCGAGCCGGAAGCGCATCTCGTGGCGGACGGCGAGGCAGGCTAGCGTTGAGATACAGAAGAACCACAGGGAGAGGGACCAGATAAACACAGCCATCATCGTCGCCCCTACTTTAATGATCTGTATGGTCGTGGCCTCCACGCCGAAGTAGGCGCGATAGATGGCGGGAAAGTCGTTTGCCATTCCGATGAGCGCTAGACTCGTGAAGCTCGGCGGGCCGACGGCGATGAACATCCCCGCTCTGGACTCGGGGCGGGGGAAGCCGTACTGGATCATACGATGGATGTAGTTGGCGTAGATGAGGATGGAAATCATCATCCCAAGACCTTGTGCGGTCAGCCCGGCGACGATCATTGGGACAGCTTGGTCAGGGGGCTGGTTCCCCGCGCCGCAGGCGGCGATGGTGCCAGAGAGCATGAATGGGAATATTGGAAGGTCCCATGCGGGGGTCATGTCGTTGATCTTGAGCGACGGGCTCGTGAAAAGTAGAAAATAAAGTCCGATGGCGGCAATGAAGCTGACCCCGAAATAGATCCAGAATAACATTCGGTACGCGACGATGAGCCATTCCCCGCTGCTGGGGATGCCGTGGCGTGCTATAGCGGCGATGATCGATGCCAAACTGAGGAGAGGCGTGGCGGCGAATAGGCTCTCAGTCGGGTGAGTGAGCGATCCGGTGAAAGTCCCCGGAAAGCGGACGAAGCGGTAGGTGATGCACAGCGTGACAGCAGAAAAGATGAATAGATCCCAGATGTAGACCGCTTTCCCTATTGTCTCGAGGCCGGGGAAGGTATGAGGCTGAATTTGCGCGGAGAGGAGGAGCGACAGGCCACCAGTGGCCATAGGAAGCGTGAACCATGCCTATGAGATTTCAATACCAGAGTTTGGAGACGAAAGGAGAAATGCGTACCCAAGTGAAGTGCTCGAGGCGGTCCAGAAAGCACACTTTGTCGGTACGAGGTTCAGTCCCAACCTCTGTGTCCGAGTCGCTTGGGTTCGAAGTTCTGGACGCCATTAGAGACGAAGAAGGATTCCGAGTGGATTATATATGGCCTCTAGGGTGGCAACAACGCGACAAGTGCACGGGGCAGCCGCGATGGCAAGTGCCAGTGAGGGACTTAAGCTCAACCTCTGAGGAAAAAGTACGGCGGTTGGCACGACTCGGGTCCGCGATTGAGGGTAGGAAATGGTGGGAAATATTTGTAAAAGAGGTCCACAAATAACGCACGAATCGCGCTTTTAGAGCAAAATTATCATATTATTCAATCTTCACAGTATTGACTCGTCAGTTTCGGTCTCCGTTACGAGATCCACACAATTTGAATCGACGCCCGAGACCACTCGTCAACGCAGAGTCTTTTTCCCGCTCGCGGACTTGATGTGCGGCGGTCCTGATCCAAACCATCGCATTGATTAAATGAGTTATTTTAGCTCCTTGCTGCAAACACACCTTGACAGGGTGGTAGCGCCACATTGGCGCGTGGCCTGAGTTAACGTCCCCTGCTGTTTCCTTGGGAAAACGACTGAGTACGGTTACATAAAGACAATCCGGCGGGCGTATGGACCGTGCACTGAACTCAGTTCACCGCAGATTGTTGTCCACCTTCCCTGCAGGGGTACTGTTGCACTACCATACCGCAAATCAAGGTCCTCGTCGATCTATAATGCTGTCCGTCAACGACTTTGTCACATTTTGATACCGGAGCTGTGCCGTCATTTTGCCCCCTCCAAGCCGCGGCTTGAGCCGTTGGCTTGGGCTTCGGTCACCCCAAGCCCAAGCCCACCCGAAGCCTAGGATTTGGCTTGGCTTGGCTTGGCTTGGGCTTCGTGGCTTCACGGCTTGAAGCCAAGCCCGGAAGATCACTAGCCCGGAGGCTTAGCACTCGTACAGACTGCCCGCGTGGTCGGCCTTTTGATCGGGGAGCGCGACTTGCGGAGTTTAGACTCAAAATGGTATTTAAAGGCCTCGCCATTCATTGTGTCTGTAGTTTAACGTAATTTCCTGTGTATTTCTTGAGGCCGTGAGAATATTGAAAAGACAGCGTTGAGTGCCCTGAGCGACGCCGACATTGCTCTCGTTAATTCTTTTTGTCATTCTCGAAATTCCGGTAGCATTAGCGACGCCACTAAAACGACGAAAGTAATGTCACTTTAACCAGGTGTGCTTTTTCGCAGAGTAATGTGTTTCCCTTTTGTCTGCGGGACTGCCTATCAGCCAGGTAAGCTAATAAAGAGCAGAGACAGTACAGCCCTCCGTCAGTGCACACCATCATGTAGGCCAAACCGCGCAATAAAACCAATATCATCTGGCGGGAGAACGAGAGTGCAGATTTAAGGATGATGTGTCGCAAGATTTAGATTTGGAGAGCAAGCGAAGGATAGGAGAAATCTTGACCCTTGGAGAGATGGAGAGACTAATTTCTACACGCTTATGGCACCGGGCGCGATAGAGACGAGCGTGAGAACTTGACATTTCCTTTCTCAGGAGGGGGAGAAGGTCATGAAGCTACTGGCTCCGGAGTCTAGACCACATACACCGACTCCGACAGCGCATTGATGATCCACGGAATCGCGGCGGTGGACGATCTCATGAATAGCGGGATACGGGGAGAATCCGCGATTCGGACTCAGCGTAGAGCGGCAGCGTGTATTGAGGTGGTAGCGATGCTCCGGCGAGAGAAAGCGAATGGCGCAATCGGCCGCATTCCAGAGTCGGTCGGAGAAAGAGAGTAACGGATTGCCTAATTAGACTTGGCAATGGGCGGCTATTGAGGTTATGAGATTTCCAGCGAAATTTTTGCTTTTGTGCGTCTTTCAGGCGATTTTGGCCCCGCCATGACCAGCGGCAGGCTCCCCAAGGGCCACCATGATGTGTGACCCCAACCAAAGTACGATATCAATATAGGGGTGCGTGACCCGTGACTGTGACTGTCGATTTGAACGAAAAACCCCAGTATTTGGGCTTGATCGAAATGCTCATCTTCCCAGGCTCTCCTCTTTGCTCATGAGATCGTCAAGGGCCAAGTCTACGCATCCTTCTGGTTCAATCTTCACCCAAATTTGAGTCTTCAGAACTCATCACAAACAGGCCTTTCAAAATTCCGAAGGGGCAGATTTGACGAAAATCAGGGTTAGACTGTCACTTTTCTTTGAAATTTTGTACACAATTTACAGCTGTTTGCAAAAGTAATGACACTCTTCTGAAAATAGTTAAAAGAAAGCAATTTAAACAGAGGGGATTTCCTTGCTCTGTTCTTGCTCATTTCTGAATGGATTTTCCTGAATATAGATGCCTTCAAAAGTGGTGTAGTGGGGCTTCCAGACCATAACCTACTCGCTAGGAGATAATTTGTATGTCCCAAAATTCCAGTTGTCTGGTTTGAACCAGATGCAGCAACAGCCATATATCCATCATCTGTGGACCAATATGCATACACTTAGATGATTCTGAAAATGAGAATAGAGACAATCAGTTGTGTGCATGTTTGAAGTGAAGCACACATGAAGGCCACCTGTAAGAATGGAACTATTGATCAGTACTGAATATTTATTCCTGGCAGGCTGCCTTTGCTTATCCCCATCTCACGCGCTACGCATTTTCAACATGATGCACGGGTAGTACAGCTGTAAGATGGGTCGGGGTGCGATAAACCGTGCAAAGCAGACATTGAATTCCCACGCGGGATCCCACGCGCTCGGTAATGTCAACCGGCATTGCATGGACTGTGATGGGCCAAACGAAGGAATGACTGATCCCCATCTTCCGCGCTGCACATTTTCAATTTGATTGCACGGGTAGTACATCTATGAGATGGGTTAGGGTACAGTAAATAGTGCAAAATAAACATTGAGTTCCCGCGCGGGATCTCACGCGCTCGGTAATGTCAACCGGCATTGCATGGACTGTGATGGGGCAAACGAAGGAATTCCAAATGCCTAATCCCATCTTCCGCTGCGCATTTTCAACTTGACAGTACGGGTAGTACAGTTGTGAGATGGGTTGGGGTACAATACACAGTGCAAAGTAGACATTGAGTTCTCATGCGGCCCGGGAATCTCACGTGTGCGGTACTGTCAACAGTGTTTATAATTCTTGTTGAACCGTTCAGTGCGTATCATCACTGCATTCTGTGGGGTCTTCTGCACATGCCGTGTATTACCCGTCCGCACATATTTGCATATTTGTACATCTACACAATATGTAGATGTCTGCTATGTTTGTATCGGTATCCGATACACACCCATGCGCACCCATTCGTCCTCTGGACATCTCTTTTGACAGGCGAGGTTGGTATGGCGCCCATAGGAGCTCAAAACAGACAGCATTTTGATAAATCCGGAAGTAACTCCGAAATGCCCACAACTGAAGCAACTTTGGACAAAAAAAAGGTAATGTTGTGGGATCATAAAGGAGCCAATGTATGCTTAAAGGGGGTCTGTAGCATTTTCTGAGGGATTTTGCGTGAAGTGAGATTTTGCCAGCTCCATGACGAAACATGGCCAAATGTGGAACCCACATCACTGGCTTTCAAACCTCGAGAGCGAAAACGGGAAGCGGAAGCAAGCTGTCCGAGACAGACCGTGGGTGCCCTTACAAATATGTCAATCAAGGCACTCCAATTAGCGCCCCAGCGACAGCTTTCGTATATATTGGTACGATGGAAATAAACGCCCGCCAACGTCGCCCGCATCAGCCTTGACCCAGATGTCCGCCCCTACCCCCAGACTTCCTAACACGTCCGATCCTGCTACGGTAGCCGGTCATACAAATTTCACGCAGCCGCCTACCCGACAAAGTATTGGCAACAGTGTCTCAACTACCCCGATGCTCGTCAAATCTTCTAATCCTATCTCGAACACGTCCACAACCACAAATACGCCAGCCAGTACTCCTTTGATTCACTCCCCGCCCTCCCCCACGCTCCAAAACCACCTCATCGAATACACCTTCCAAATCGTCGGTATAGCAGCAGCGATTGTCTTCGGCGTCTGGTCCGTCAAGTCCTACTCCACTTCTATCATATCAATCTCCCTAGCCTCAAAAGCGAACGATATCGCACAGACGTCCTTCCAGCAGACAATATATCAGAATCAGCTCGCACTGTTGTCGTTCTGCATGGGGGATACGGATGCGAGGTTCAATGAGACATGCGTGGAGATCTTGGACTTTATGGCACCGGCGGGTTTAGGAAGCAGTCGAGGGGGGGGTTTGGCGAGTATTGCGACTGCGGTTGGGATCCTGCCGACTGGGGCCAGTGGTCCGCCGTCCACCAGTAGTGGGCTGCCCACAAGCAGTACCAGTCAGCTTCCCAGCAGTAGTCAGCCGCCCACCAGTAGTCCGCCGACCGCCAGTAGTCAGCCGTCCGTGGGTAGTGCCCCAGCCGGCAGTTCGCCGTCTGATGAGCCCGAAGCTGGTCGTCCAGGTCCTGAGCTACCGTTCGGGGCGATTGTTGGGATTATTGTAGCTGTTGTGGTTACTTTGGGGGTCATTGCCGTGATTCTTTTGAAACAAACTCAGAGTCCGAGAAGTCGTAAGAGGGACAGGGTGGATGAGAATGAAGAAAGGATTCGCAGGAAAGCATAGTCCTAACTATACAATACTGTATGATCGAGGCTAAAATCTTTGCCATTTCTGTAGGTTGGATAAGAAATAATCAGGCCGAGTGAAAGCTTACAAAGCACGTGGTTGAGAATTTGGGTTTGCCTTCTGCAGTACGGAATAATGAAACACTGGTTCATTTAAAGCCTATAATGTCAAACTCAGATGATACCTCAACTGCTACCGGTTTCTGAATATGACCGAACCTTTACTGAGAAACCAAGCTATCGAACGTAAGAGAGCTATTACATATGTGCGCTTTCAGGCCTGAAGGCTAGTGAAAATGTCAAGCCCCTCGATCTCCCTCGCCAATGCGGAGCAGCAGTCATCCGAGCCTTCAAGTTTCCACATTTGTACCGACTGTTCCGATCACAGTGAGACAGTCGCAAAGTCCCAAAACACGAACTGTGGATGATAATTTCCTTGAGCTACGACACCCGATATACTCTAGTCCTTCAACACCCAAGACAGAGCAGGGAAGGTGCATGGGAGAAATAACAAAATACGCCCTCCCCGAGACCGAAAAGTTCTCCCCGTCGCCGATCGAAAGGAGAAGAATAACGGTGGAGTTGCACCTAGACAATCATGGAGAGGAGTACAAATTTTCAAATCCCAGCAATCTTTCAGCTCGTCAAGACCGTAAACTCCGGATTCTACGTTCGCGTGAACTTGCAAGCCAGAAGCAAGGGACAAGCGTCGACGAGGAAAGCCAGATTGAGCGCAGATCAACCCTGGGCGAGCCAGAAATTTTGAACAAGGCAGTTGGTATCGGCGGAATCGTTCAAGGATATTCGGACGACCCAGGTGAACAAATGATATGCAGATCCCAGAAACTTACCCTCGGTTCGAGCGAAGACAAACTCGGAATCAAATATATTACCGTCCTTTCCATCGAGGGCCGGGAATACGCTGGACCCCATGAAATTGTCGCCATCTACGGCATTGCATTTGGTCCACAAATCATCGTGAGTCATGAGGGTATTATCTGAAGCAAGGGTATCATGGCGCGCGCCATGCGCAATCGGTGCGCGGCCAGGCCATCGTGCACGAAACGAAACTCCTCCGGACACACGGTGCCCATCTCAACGGGCGGACACACACAACGAAAGCGACACAGTATCGACCATGTCCGGCCGGCGTGCAAATGAGAAAAACGTACCTTAATATACATAGTAGCCTTCCGCTTACTCTCCACCTCCTTCTCGCGCTCCGCAATCGCGAGCTTGGCGGCTTTGGTCGCGCCTCTAGGCAGCTTTCTCGTCGGCCTGTACAAAACACAGTACAGTATGTCGGAAAAATATAAATAGCATTATAAGGCCGCGGCCTTATAACGTATGATAAGCGACCGGCCTGCCTTTTCAAGCACTTATCCGAGTCTTATCCGGCAGCGGCTCACATTATTTTGCCGTGATCAGGCATTATCAGGCCTTATCTGCACTGCCTGATAATAGTTCTTTGAGATTGTCTTGACATGATAACTTGCCCGTGCCGTATCGCCTTATTAGTCATTATTCGGCCTTATCGGCTTCGGACCATTTTTACGACATATCAGTCAATCAGCATCTTGTTCAAGGACAGGCACAATGGAAAAGCAAATGTCAAAGAACGAAAGTAAAACGGCAAAATTACTCGGAAACAAACGGAAAGGCGAAGATGTGAAGGTGGGAGAAAAAAAGGATGTATACAACGTGTTAGGGAGGCGAGAGTGCGCAGTGAATGATGCAAGAGAAGGGGGAATGCCAAAATGAGGGGACGAGGGAAGTTAGAATGTATACAGAATGGGAATGCGGATGAAAGGGAATAAGGATGCGCACCTCTCAAAACACGCAATTTGAGCCGCAGCCTCTTCTTTGTGCGCCGGATGATTGAGGCGGTGGTGCCTGTCCAGAGGTAGCGAGATCAGCAATGTATTGGCGGTAGAGCAACAGGGAGGATAGTCAAAAAGAAAACGCTGGGCAGCAGGGCGAAACAGCAAGTAATGCCGGAAAACGGCGCACTGGGGTAAGATACAACGCAGCAAAAGCGGGGTAAGATGCAGGGAGAAGGATTGAGCGTAGTATGCCACTAGACCGTGTAATGCTACACACAACGGTGCAGTGCGAGAGACCGGTTTCATGCTTCACCGCATACCCGGCGCATACGGGGAGCGCAACCTCCCGCGCGAACCCATACAGCATCCGATCCCACTTGAATGTATCACTCGATCGCTGAGATAACATAACCAGCAAACGCACCTTCTTCAACTCCTCTCAGCATGCATGATCGTGTCGTCCCTCTCCCCGCGCGACGAGTTTCATGAGATGCTCGACACCCCTTCTCGTATTCGGCCTTAGTCTTCTCGAGGGCGGCGACCTGGGCGAGCGCGAGAAAGGGAGGACGGGAGTGCGAGTTGCGTGAGCGGGTAGCACAGCCGATAGAGTAAGAGGCCGAGCGGGTACAGCCGACGGAAAAAGGGTACGGCGCGAGGTGCAAGTGGTAGGACGAGCAAGAGGGCAGCAGATAGAAGGAGGAAGCAAAGAAGGGAAATATTATAATCAGCATTGAAGTCACGGTGAAAGCCACGAAGAGGATATGCTGCGTGGCCTTCGTTTTGGCGGCGCCTCAGCGTGTGAAGTCCTGCGTGAGCCGCATAGGTCCAGGGATATGGGACAGGGGAGAGCGGAGCACCGCACGCTGAACCCAAGTGGCAATGAAAGGGGTCTAGCGCCGCCGAGCACAAACTTGGGACCGAGAATGTTGATAGGGCGCACACCTTCGCCCCGAGAAACTGAGGAAAGGGGCGAAAGGCAGTGAGCACGCAGCATTAGGATTCAGCAGCAGCCTGCTGCGCATTTGCCGCGGCCCGCTTGCAGGCGGCGCCCTCGAGCGCGGGGGAAAAGGGCTGCCAGTCCGTACTAGTATGGTGACGGCCATTGCTGCGAGTTTGGGGACGATTCGGAGGGAGGGGGGTGATAATATGCTTTAGAGACTTGATAGGAGTAGGCGAGTTGAAAAGCTTGAGGGGCGAGGACAAGGAGATGGCGGGAGAACGGAAGAGGAAGAGGGCCGCAATAGGCAATCGGTGGGTGCAATGGCGGCCGTGTGATCCGCAGGCGGAAGATCACGGACGTTCTCGTAGCGGAAGATGCCGGCGCACCAGAAATTGCTGACAGTTGGTCCAACCATCAGTATTCGAGTGTCTGCAGACCAGCGCGTTCAAGCTCCAATGATTTGATTTCCAGAATGGTAGTCGACTGAAATTTTGCTGCCAATCTCGGCCATGCAAGACAAAAATTGTCATCACCATGCGAGTCGGACTAGTGTTGCCGCTGTCTGGTTCGGAACCGATTCCGAACCTGAACCGAACACAAACCGAACCCAATGTCCGGTTCGGGGTTCGGAGGATTGGTGAAAGGTTCGAACATGTTCGAACCGATCCTTTTGGGTACTCTGTTTTCATTTCAGAATTCTATGAATTGATGTCATATTGACTTCCAATTCAACATACCATGGGTCCTGCACCAAAGATAAAGTGTTTCTACTCTCGCGGCCTCAAGAGAAATGGAGATGGTTGAATTTATGCGCGATCAACAAGCGATCCAAGGGCTGAGAAAGTTTTTAAAACGAATGTTCAAAGGTCTCCACCCACTCAGACATACAAAGACGACCTTTTTTGGAGAGAAGACGGTCAATAAAGAGGATTAAAAGGCTTTAAAGCTCACATCATACACTGTAGGGTCGTGGGAATGCCTTCGGGTTCAAAAGGTCCGAATCCCAGACCGAACCTGAACACGACCGGACCCCAGGTTCGGTTCGGGGTTCGGATTTCTTGACAAAAAACCGGACCTGACCGGACATCGGCAACACTACATGTGACGGCGGTGAATTAAAGAGAGTACAATGTACGACCATCACGGAGAGTGGATCCATATAAAGCAGTAAGGCCGGCGAGCGGCATGGCCCGCTACCGGAGTTGATCAAGGCTCAATTCAAATTGTATTAAAGGGACATTAAGATGCAACAAATTTCAAGTCAAATTGAAAGGCTAAGGAGAGTGTAGGAAGTTGAAGTTGATACAATACTCATAATAAGAGCGGGAGGTTGGCTTATCACAATAGAAGAGTTACTGGGTGCCGGGTGTTGCGCTTGTGTCTTTTGCTGGCACTGTGTTATTCCAAATTGTTGAATGCAGCATTGACAGCGCTGTCTCTGGCCCTCTTTTTTTTGGGCTGGCGCCAGGCGAGTAGGCACAACGGTCCGGCATTGTGGGAACACTATACAGTGGAACTTCATCAAAAGGCATAGGTGCCGGAGTGGAATTTGGGTGCAGCCATTTATGGTGGTCAAGAAGATTTCTTTCGTCTGAAATTAAATCTGGATGCTTTAGGACTGTCACATCAAGGTGCAAATTGCCAATGACTACAGAATAATGGGACCAGAGTGGAACAAATTCAGCATATGAAGCACAAGTAAATGTTGACAGGGCTTCAGAACTTGTGAGGTCTCGGAAATTGTATAGCTTCTTATTCTTCAAAGACTGTGGTACAAGTTGTGGCCAAGCTTGCTTTATTGTCTCAAGTTTTTGGCCATATTTTGCACAGGCGGCAGTTGCTTGGTCTTGGGATTATTCACATTTTTCCCATTAATGAAGATCAGTGATGTATATCTTAAGTGCTCTTGGTAACTGTCAGATACTCTCTGCACCCTCATGCTCAATTTTTTTAAGCTCGACAGGACTCAGCGTAACGAGTTAAGAGTTATGTTATTTCCATAAATAGCAGTCAGTATATGAACCTGTAAATCTGCATTGAGGGTATTTCCCTGCCATTCATCACAGACATCAGCACAGTCCAGGAAAGATAACCAATTAGGAAGCAAAATTTAAGGATGGGACTTGGAAAACTGAGAGAAATGACCAGACAAGATATGCTCCGTGGTCATAACACGTAGAGACTCCACTGTGGTCCTCTCAGGAAGATGGATGCGATGTATTGCAGCAATTGATAAAAGGATAGACTTCCGATGGCTTTCAAGGGAGTTAAAAAGTCTGCAATCGATGCAGATGAACAGATGCTTGCAGTGGCAGCGAAAACAGCGTTTGCATGCTTACAGATAGCAGTGCATGAAGTTTAAAATGAATACTATGAAACAAGAAACAGATACATTTAATGCAGCTGCAATATGTGACAGATTCTTTCTCAAAAGTTGCTTGTGGTCAGTGTCCCGAAGAATATTTAACACGGCATTTGACATATTAGCAGCAGACTGGAAATCGCGGCATAACACACAACAAACTGAGCAATCTGGCCACAGCAACAAAGAAGCATCCACTAAGTAATCAGCACTGACACTAGTCATGATATGGTGGAGCAGAGCATGATGACATTGGATCAAAGTCAAACCAGCATGAGGGATTGCATGCAAATCAAGAGATCATTGTATAGTGTATAGGTCTGCATGAAATACAGATATACGGGTACAGGTAGAATGGTGTCCAAGAAATATATCATACAACAGTTTCAACAATGGCAGATCAGTCATAGATGTATCAGACAATTGAGAATTGGATGTAGGCAGCGACAATCCAAAGGCTCATTGCAGATCCCACTACACCCATGAGCTGGTATAAACATGAGTTCTGTACTCCATGGTCAAAGACTTATGTGTTGTGTGGTGAGTTACCAAGGCGTGGGTATCAGTATCCATGGTGGAGCTATACAAGGAGCTCTGTGGTACTGCAAAGAATATCAATGAGCACCTATTATGATTTGAATCACCAACCACTGACCAGGGCAAAAGTCACCGTATGAAAGATGAAAAGAAGGCTGAGGAAGGGTTTGCCAACAAAACAATAACCAGTCAAAACCTGGAATGAGGTTGTAGGGGAGACTAGTTGTTAAGGCTAGATCCATATGCATAGAGCAGACGAAGTCACCATAGGTAAGAGTCAAAATACCAGAAGCAACAGATTTATGAGTAGCAATGCCAGACAAGAGAATCCAGTCAAGGGAGACAAGAGAATTACAGATCGAGGATCAACAGAAGTGGAAAGCATTGCAGAATGTCGCCAAGGGTACCATGAGAGTTGTCTACTGGTAACAGTGGTGGTGGTAAAAAGCAAAGAGTTGCAAAAGAGACATGGCAGACATGCCACATCACATAGCTTGGCATAAGGAATTGATGACAAAGTCAGGAAACTTACAGGAGATAGACGGGGATCAGGACTTTGAGCATCATTTGGCATGAGGAATTGACAACAAAGTCAGGAAACTTATGGAAGATAGACGGGGATCAGAGCTTTGACCTACAGCTGGAACGAAGAGATTTATGGCGTTACGGATGTTGCAAAATTGATTTCCAAAAAAAAAACTTTCGCTTTTCAAAACTTTTTTCACTGAAATCTCAGAATACCCTGATATCACATCCCTGCATACTATGTGAGTGTGAGATGCCCATTCTGAAGAGAATAGGGCCATTTCTGAGTCGAACATCTTCAAAATGCAACTTCGGGCCTTGTTCGGACCAATCGGCCGGTCAGGCACAGCCATCACATCAAGCCTCGAGCCCAGTAGTAACGACTCACACGGGAATTACCCAACTTTCGGATAATGGACACTACTCGACAGTTACTGAGTTACACCACTTGACAGTTGAAGAATCGGCTCAAGTTTCGGCATCGCTAAAATAAGCTGTTCCGGCTATTCGGCCAAAACCCTAGCCGAAACCATCACTTTGGCACAGCCGAAATTCATTCTGCAAGTAGCAAATAAATTTCGGACCACAAAAAGCTTGTTCTGATACCTGAGTAGCTCAAGATGATTTCCCATTGTCCAAAATTTGGGTAATTCCCGTGTGAATGCGTTACTACTGGGCTCGAGGCTTGATGTGGTGGCTGTGCCTGACCAGCCGATTGGTCCGAACAAGGCCCGAAGTTGCATTTGAAGATGTTCAGCTCAGAAATGGCCCTATTCTCTTCAGAATGGGCATCTCACACTCACATAGTATGCAGGGATGTGATATCAGGGTATTCTGAGATTTCAGTGAAAAAAAGTTTTGATAAGCAAAAGTTTTTTTTTTTTTTTGGAAATCAATTTTGCAACATCCGTAATGCCATAGAGATTACGCAAAAAAGTGCTAAAAAAAAAATGTGATTTACCGCAAAAACAAAAAAATTCAGGCTCTCTATAGAAACCCGTACCTTGTGGTAGCAGGAATTTCAGGAGTCAAAACAGAAGAAATGTGCTTATGTGAAAACTGCTGACAAAAATGTGATGCACAGCCAAAATCGAAAAATCATGCTCCCTATAAGACCCGTACCTTACGGTAGCGGGAATTCCATGACTCTATTCCCCAAACTGGGATATGGAAGCATTCCTTTTGGAGTTGGGGGCGGGTCATATCTCTTCATATCCCTCTTTTCTCACCTTCGATGACCGAAGCAGCCAAAGGCAAAGAATGCGGCCCCAATCTTAGCATCTCCACCTTTCTGATTTGAGATCTTAGAATTCGGGGCTCAGGTTCTGGGAATTAGATTGGAAAGAGGTGTGTTATTTTTGCTTGCTCCACAAGGATTATACTTGAAAAAGAAAATTGGGTGAAGAAGACAATGTGCTGTGATGACCGTGGTGTCGCTATTGGAGGATATGTGGTCCAAAGAGTAACAATGTTTGGCCTCCAGGGGGTAGTAGAGCTGGAAGGTAATGAGGATATGTGGGATAGATGTGCGCCGTAGTGTAAGGATTACCGGCCCGCCTAGTGGGCCGATCCGTACCATACATATATCTCGTAATTACTTGTCGCACTTAAAATCCCAAGGTAGTGACAGCGGGGACGACAAACTTCTACCCTACGCTGCACTACCAAACTTCTATTTGAATATAGAGTCGGTTTGGTTCACTCGGGTGGATTGTTCAGTCAACAATACAACCCTCAACTCTTACACTTTTTTGAACCACGGTGCTTCCACTAAGGAAGCGCTATATTCATCAAGAAGAAAAGTTTTACTTACGACAACAAGTAGTAAAATGGCTGGCACTAAGGGCACGGCCCCAACTGGGGACATGCCCACGGCGGCGACTACGGCGAATACATCGCAGTTCGCCTCCGCTGCCTCACGCCAGGGGACGGAGACTCACGACACGAGTCCACCGACCCCCCAAAATGATAGGCCAACCCGACGACTCAAACTCAAGATCGACGAGAAGCGGGTGGCCTACCTCGTCGACCCCGACACGGGTGAGCGCTACGACATGTCTGACAACGAGAACGTGCTACCGGGGACACCACCTCGTCCCATAACGGTTAGGACGCGATCACTTGGCTCCGAACCAGGGAGCGCCCAGGAAGGGACTCCCTCCTCTGAGTCGGATGTAACCCCCAGCCCTCATGGGGGGGCTACGCTAACGTCAGAGGGCATCTTGGCAGCGCTTGTTGACGACTTGTTGGCTGCCCCACTCACAGACGCCCAGCTGCAGCGGTTTAACACATTGCGGGGCATCCTATCGATGGGCAGGGAGTCACTGTTCACAACAACCGGCCTGGTCACTGGACAGCGCGATCAATTCCGTGGGTTAGCAGACTCGCTGCGAGGGTTTCGTGACGAGGTAGCTACCCGTATGGAGGAACTTAGCAGCGACATCGTGGATGCCACGCATCGCCTCGAGAATACTCTCGAGAATAACCTGCGCATCCTCCGCGCAACAGGGACCACAGATCAGCAGCTATCCAGTTTAGCTGAAGCTGTCCGGCGCGGGAAGTCTCGTCCACTTACAACGGTGATGATGCCCCCTCTGGACTCAGGCTCACTGCCGGAGCCAGCCGATTTGGGCGACTTGCGACCCGCAATCGACCGCGCAATGCCCCCGCACCAGTTTAATGAGACGGCAGAAGAGTTTTACCGCTGGGGAAATTCAGCCCTCGGGCGAAGGGCAAGAGCGGCGGCTTCATTCGACCCTGAGTTCGCCCGTACTATGGACTCCACCGCTCCGAGCTTCAAGGCTACCCGGTTCGCTGGCATGGGAGATAGCGTCTCGGGAATGGGTGCGCGCGCAGCTCACCGTGCACGTGGACCCATCGCCAGCGAGCCGATGGGCCTTAACCAAACGGTCTCAGGCTATATTACGCCCCAGACGGTGGGCGCGCCCAATACCCTGACCGTATTTGAGGCCTTTGTAGCCGAGAAGCGCGAGCAAATCAGCCGTGTTATCGATCGACACCTGGGTCAGGCTTTGGAAGCCCCACCTCGCGCACCTAAGCTAAAGGACCCACCGGTATACAAAGGAGAAGATGACGACTCGGTGTTCATGAGTTGGCTGGGGAAGCTGTGCACTTGGATGCAGGGCTACTCGTTGGGCGGTCCTAAGTACGACGTATTCCGCATAGTGTACATGAAGACCGCCCTCGAGTCGCATGCGTACGAATGGTACGAAAGTGAGGTGGAGCCCTCTGACCAAGAGAGCAGCATCCCGTATGAATTCGAAGCCATCATTAGCGCCATGCACCAGCGCTTCGTAACGTCTGCCACGGCTACCCGCGCGACCAAGGAGTACGAAGCCGTGCGCTACGATCCAGCCAAGGGCGTCGAATTCTTGGCCAGTGAATTGCTACGAACGGCGAAAAAGATGAGGGAGCCGCCATCCGACTTCTCCATTCGCCAACGGTTCATGAGGCTGCTACCGGCCTTGGTGCACAATAAGCTGGTTGGGCGAGGATTCGTACCAGAGTACACCGACCTGACGGTGTTGAAAAACCACGCGTGCGCCTGGATAGAGTCGCTGGGACAGATGAGAGGAGGGGCCACGCCCGAGGGCGTCGCCCGCGATACCAAGCCAGCAGTAGCTCGTGGTGTGAGAAATATGGCACGGCCACCCACACGTTGATGAGGCATGAAATTGAATATGCCTGAAATAACCAATTTTTGCGACCTTTCAGTTGGAAACAACTGATAAAACCAGTCAATAGGGCTACATAGAGTACTAGTCTACTCCCAGGACTGAGTACTAGGCTGCTTAACGCGTTTCAAACACCGGTTTCATCATCACTTTTACCACACTGGTCATAGAATACTCCTGCAAGCTGTACACTGTGTGCAGTAAGTTTGAGGATTTCTGTGGATGCTAGGCCATTATCAAACACATGGGATGTTGGAAGGACTTTAGAAATGGCTACAGAACTCAGGGATATACTATCGGTGACCTTACGAGGTCATTTTGATGGTATCTACCTAATTAGGAATCTAGTGGTTGAGCCTAGTGATTTCCAGGCAGTTCCGGAGCATGTTCACACCTAGAGCGGACATGGAAGCAGCTGGACAATGCCTAGAACCACATGTAAGAGGTCTAGAAAGACTTGGGCGCACTTGGCAAGGTCTAGATGGCAATGGATACAGGGTGTGCCTGGAAACAATTCAAAAGGCTGTACATTTCCCTTGGGGAAATGGACTTTTCCTCGGAAATTGCATCGGAAGGTTACTAAGACCGATACATATGACTCATGGGCGCTCTTTTCACGGCCTAACACGGAGTTTTAACCCCAGAAAAGTGTATTTATTCTCACAAGCTTTATACCCTTTTAGCACAAGTAAAGTATTTAAACTGGCATGTAAAGTAGATAGCGCCAGTGAATCCCACTCCCCTGTTGGCATATATTAGACCTCTCAGACATTGGCTATTTGTCTGAAGTCTTCCTTGAGCTATACCAGTTTATAGGACTTAGTCCTTTTGGGTGATTAACTTGGTTAAACTCAGCTCGGCCTTGTGCCAATTTGCCTAAGTCCAACAGTGGGTAGTTTGTGGTAGTAACTAGGATTAATCAATAAAATTGGTTACAATTGCACATATAGTGTGAACCTGGCAAGGGTATAAGGTGTCTTATTGAGATTGAAGGACGATACAACTGTCCTATTTCCCCGAACACATACACACGGCATTGGAGTTGTTAGTGGTTGATTTGAGATATATTGGAGTATAGACTTTGTCTAACTCTTTTGTATTCGATTTCACTGCTGCACTTTGGTGCATCGTTTCAACGTGTCACCAATAGGGCGTCTCCGCAGACGCCCAACTCTAACGCCGCACTGGCCCCTATTCGGCCCGCTCATGAGGTCACAACTCGCACCATCACACTTCAAACTAACGACCGATCTCGACCAGGCCCCGTCAAGTCGACGGCGCCCAGCTCCACGGGCGCTAAGGCCTGCTACACCTGCGGCCTATTCGGACACTTGGCTAAGGACCATATCAACGACTCGGCATCCACCCGTCCACGGCCAGCCGCTCAACTGCATGCACAGCGGGTAGTGTCGAGCTACTTGGTAAACGGCGACCGAGATGATGACGAATATCAGGGCGATGTCGAGCAGGTCGACGCCCTCGGTCCCCAGGATGATACTTTCGATGGACTATGGGGCGGTGACCAATACTCTGCCAACGAGTTACTGGACGACTTCCCCGCAGATAATGAAGAGACGAAGACGGAGGGCGACGAGGAGGG
Organism: Mycena venus; assembly: GCA_014462655.1. Taxonomy (NCBI): domain Eukaryota; kingdom Fungi; phylum Basidiomycota; class Agaricomycetes; order Agaricales; family Mycenaceae; genus Glaucomycena; species Glaucomycena venus. Next base: position 2,009,754 of record JACAZI010000015.1, on the reverse strand, counting down.
AGACCCCCATGCCGCCCCAGAATTGGAAGATCTTATGGATTCTGCCGAGATGAGCGAGGTTAGAGTGGGGGCCATGAGACAGCATTTTTCCATGCGAGTCGACTCTGTTGAAGAAGGGATGCCCGCTACAGGCAACGCTGCTTCCCCAAACGCACCAGCAACTCGCACCCATAACCGGCGCACTCTTATGGTGGACACGGACATACTCATGATTGGGATGTCTGGCGAGGAATACCCACAATGGTCTGCAGCCGACGAGGCACAGCAATTAGCGGATCAGGGATTGGGCTGGGACTCAGGAGCTACGTCCCATGAGGGCCTATGGGCAGCATTCGCGAGTTACCACGGTGCTGGCCCGTACTCTGGTCAAGCAGCTACCGAGCTTGCAGCGATAGATGCTGTGGGCACGGAAGAGCATGCTCGGGCGGTATGGCAAAGCATCGTACAACGCCAACCGCCCATAGTCGTGAGTTACTCGGCGACATACCTACTCACCACCGCGGTCAATGTGGACGAGGAGGTGGCACTCTTTGCTCAACTCACGGCCAACCTCCAAGAATCCATTGGAGATCTGATGGGGCTGCTCAATCGAAGGATAGCAGCCCGCAGCGCCATTCGCCATCTTCGCCAACAGCCAATGGGATCGAACTCACGAGCCCCTGGTGTACTCGCACTGGCGTCTCGAGCGAACCGCCTCCTCCTGGGTGATCTTCGCATGACCATCCATGTACTAGAGCAACGGCTGGTACGCATAACCGAGACTCGTCGTTTGCTTGAGGACGAGCTAACCCGCCGGGCGATAGCGCGTGAGGCCTACCGGGCGTCATTAACGACATGCCCGATGGAAGACGTGGCGACATCCCCACCATCGTCGAATCCCCCCAGTTACCCGGGCTCTCCCCATGAATCCGATGAGTATTATGACCCTGAGGAGCGCCCCTTCTTGGCTCGAATTGCTGGGGCGGCGTCCTTGGTTATGCCTGCCTGCCCCCCCTATTTGAAGTAGGCCCACCGCCACCTTCACCGAGCATGGGGATTGAGGACTCGCCGTCCGTAACCACGACTTGGTCATCCCCTTTGACAACCGGTACGTCAGAGGATAGTGACTGCAGCTCGGTGGCGTCTGAGGGCGAGGATGAGGGATCGCCACCGTCTCCCCCCAATGATGTACATGCCCACCATCGCGAGGACGAAGTGGTACTGCGATCGGTGCAGGTACACACCTCCCGCGAGGCTGAGCGCATCACTACACTCGTCACGTCTGAGGGCGACTTGCGTACTGTACGGTCGCCCTTACCCCTGTATCACCGTCGTCATCCCCAGTTCCAGGATACTCACAATGAAGCCATGCGAATGGCCATTCGGGAGCGATCTGAGGAACTCGGGGTACCTATACACGAGGTGGAACGGTGGGTCGAGTGGGAGTCCCGGCCTGAGAGGAGCGATGGAGATGATGTTCTTCGCACCCTCGATGGGATACCTGATCTATACCCTCGCCAGTTGTTTCCAGGGCTAGTGTATCACGAAGGTCTAGCTTCCACCGGCCCCAAAGGGGACGACGAGGAAGCCTGGCCGGGTTTCCGAGTGCAGCTGTTGTCCCAACGGGTGGAGCACCTCGCGACCATACGACGCCCTCAGGCCCTCCCACTAACAAAGGGCCCAGAGTCCGTTGGGCTAATGGACCAGCCCACTCGATTCAGCAAGGGCATTGCGTGCCTGTCGGCCCTAATTAAAATAGGGGAGACTAGCGCCTATGCCCTATTTGACTCGGGGAGCAATACTGACTCAATGACGCCTGAGTTTGCTCACGCCATCAATGGGGTACGCATACCCCCTCACTGAGCAAGTGAATCTACAACTGGGATGTGTGGGCAGCCACTCTAAGATCAGTTTCGGCACTCGCGTCCCTGTCGAGTTTGGCGGCATTAAGGGGCACGTCTACTTCGACCAGGTTAATCTGGACCGATACGACGTCGTGATTGGCACTCCGTTCATGAATAAACATGGACTCATCCTGGATTTTGGGAAGCGGGAGATACGTTTTCCCTGCGGGCAAGTCATCAAGGCGTTGTCCACGCTAGAGGAAGCCTCCATTATCGAGACCCGCAAAGCTAGAGTACACAGGGGCAAGTCGGAGTGACTAGCCCCCGTAATATTGGGCGGTGACCGAAAGCCCTGCCCACCAGCCACCGTAGTGGAGATCGATGATGAATGTGATGAGAGGTTGTGCCTTCTGGTCTTGCCCGGTGGGCATCCCGCTATAATTATGTTAGAATCTGAATATATTGGTGGGACTGCGAGTCCCGCGATAACTTTTCCCCGTCATCGGGTACATCTGGAGAGCGTGGAGGATGAAGATGATCATAACCGACTCCCCTCGCTCCCCATCGATCACCCGACCTGCATGGTCCTTGAGTCCGAATGGTCCAGCCATGAAACAATGATGGGCAACTATAACGGTCGCGCTCCAATATTGTGGGGAAATGATGACGACGACTACATGGATGGGCTATGGGAAGGCGACAGTGACGGAGACGAAGAGTACTACTCCACTACAATAACGTTCGGGTTATTCGACCAACCCCGGGATGGATTCGTGGAAGATATGGGCCACCCATTGGCGGCCCAAATGCCCGGCCTATTTAACCTGGACCGCATATCACCTCATTCAAGCCGGCATCGGATATCGCCCATGGGGGACAATGACCCTCATGGGCTTTATGAGGAGGCACTAGAGGAAGTGGTCTGGATACTTAGCCTTAGGAGTGCGCGAATTATCGAGCGATCCCAGTCTAGTCAACAGGCCGGGAATGCAGCCCCGCAGAGGGTCGATGAGCTGCGGGCCCGTTGGATGGAAGCCTGTGCTGATCTAATGGGCCCCATTCCTCTCGAACTTCCCCCACTAAGAGAGATCAATCACGAAATTAATCTCATTGACAACGATGTGAAGTATAACTTCCATCTCCCTCGCTGCCCCGAGGCACTTCGCCCTGAGCTTCGGGCGAAGATACACCGCTACACCGAGGCCGGCTGGTGGGAAATGACACCAGTTCCCCAGGCGGCCCCATTACTTTGCATACCCAAGAAAGATAACAAACTTCGCACGGTGGTCGACGCGCGCCAGCGCAACGACAATATGGTGAAGGATGTCACTCCCTTCCCCGATCAGGACGCCATCTGCATGGATGTTGCCCGGGCAAAATATCAATCCAAGATCAATATGTCTGACGCATACGAACAAGTCCGAGTAATAGACCGGGACGTTTGGAAAACCGCATTCGCCACGCCCTTTGGCACAGCGATTTCCAGGGTCATGCAACAGGGCGATTGTAATGCACCCGCCACGTTCCAGAGGCTCATGACCTGGATATTCCGGGACGTGATAGGGGACTTTATTCACGTCTATCTCAATGATATATTCATCTTCTCCGAATCGGTCGCAGATCACGAACGTCATCTCGACCTGGTATTCTCGAGACTACGGGAACAGAAGCTATTTCTTAGCAAGAAAAAATGCGACTTGTATTCCAAGGACATGGACTGCCTGGGCCACCGGGTCGATGACCGCAGTCTTCACGTAGATATGGAGAAGACCTTGAAGGTATTAGACTGGAGGGCCCCCCGATCCCTCAATGAGGTCCAGCGGCTGCTTGGGCTAATCCAATATTTAGCCCACTTTCTCCCCGATGTATCGCACTTCACCTCACCGTTGGAAGCGATTTGTTGGGGAGGCCAGACATTTGTATGGCGACCCTTCCACCAACTCTGCTTGGAGAGAATCAAAGCCATAGTGCGTAAGACGCCCATACTACGGCCGATCGACATGAAAAACCCCGACCCAATATGGATTGTCTGCGACACCTCAGTGGTCGGCGTAGGGGCCCTGTATGGACAAGGCCCAGATTGGCGCTCCTGCCGCCCTGCGGGCTTCCTGTCGAAGAAATTCACAGCTGCCCAGCGCTCGTACAAAACGTATGAGCAGGAGGCCCTCGCAATAATTGAGTGCCTCCTCAAATGGGAGGACAAGCTAATCGGGCGCAAAATATTTATTGCGTCCGACCATAAAGCCCTGCTTGCAGTCAAAACAGCTGCCAGGAGCACCGCAGTTTGGCCCGAATTTTTAGCGATCAGTATTTGGCGAATACAGGGTGTTTTGGCGGAATTTTGGCGGAATATTGGCCAATATATTGGACGGAGATTATTTCGATTAAACAACATGTTTTGGCCACATATTGGCAAGATATTAGCCCTCGGACTTGTAAAAATTCGTCGCACTTCTGCGACTCACGGACGGCGCCCCAAGTCACAGCCACTCTTGCCATTTCGGGCTTGTCTTCTCCCTCGTCGCGTCTATGACACAATACTCGATGCTCTCTCAAGGCTAGCCTCAACAACTCCAAACTCACGGAGACTATTCAAGGACCTAACCCCCCACCCTGTCTCGCTTTATTTCGCATTAAATTCAAAAATACGCCTGCAGGAATAAATATGACGTGGTACCAAAGTCAGTGATTTCTGGAGCCTTAGTGCGTCGGAGGAGCTGTTAACGAGTTGCTGTAGCAGCTCTGGATACCCCCAATGTAGTGCGATGATTTTTTTCCCGGGGCTAACTTACCCCGCAGCACAAAACGACTGGGTTGTGCCGACAAGGTGCGTTTTTCCGTCTTTTTCTTGTTCTGCATTTCTACTCGCTATTCCGCATCCCTACCCTTCATCCTGCCCACTCCTTATTCCTGGGAAAGAAAAGACAAGGAGGGCTAACACGACTTCGCGATTTGCAGGTTACTAAAGTGGGTGGGGATGTATCCGGCTAGTTTGAAGGGCGGTGAGTTTTTTTGGGTCTTTGGTTCTTTCAGGGTCGGCGTCGGCGTATGTGGTGGTGTGCACCAGGTCGAAAGTCGAGGCCGAGGGTCAGAATGAGAGACGCGATGCACGACGCACAGCAGGAAGGAGAGCTGCTGGCGGAACGGGGGGAGGGAGAGCACGCGTGCACAGGGGGCTCCTGCAGCCAGAGTCCCTAGAGCCAGTTTTTGGGGTGATATTGGCAACGCGCGGCTCACGACGGGAGCGAACAGCTCCGGCTGCGACCGTGGCTGCGAACGATAGGCCCCATGCCACTGGGGGTGCCGGGGGTGAGTCATTTGTCTCGTCTCATCCCTCTTTTCCTCCCCATTCCAACACTCTCATTGCTATCTCTCTTTCCCCCTCTGCGTGTCCTCTCACTGCTTCCCTTGACGCTCTAGGTTCGCTAATGCTCGTCGGTTCGCAACACCAAGCCACTGGACCGCCTCCAAAGCCTCGCATGCCATCCTTGCCGGCGGTGCAGGTGCCCCTTGCTATGCCGAGTCCTACCGCAAACGCAGGGACCTCGGTGTCAGCATCCACCCCTCGACCTCATCCCTCTTCCCCACCTCCTCCATCGTGCCTACGCCCATGGCCTCGGTTTCTCCACGCAAACTCGAAAAAGCTCAACGCCGAACTCACGCGCAAGCTCTGCACGGCGCACCAGGCGGCTCGCGTTGGGTTAGGACACGAGCCCGGTGCTAGAGGAGGCATTCGTGGATGTGTTTTTTGACTTGCTGCGGGGCGGGAGGTGGATGGAGCGCGCGAGTGACGTGGGCGGGCCGGCGGCGGAATTGGCGAGGGAGTGTTGATGGGCGCTCGTGAGTCTATTTTTTCCTGTCTCAAGCGAAGTGCTGACGGCGACGAAGGTAGAATACAAATCCCGGACAGGCAGCGCTTGTGAGTCTATCTTTTTCTCTCTCAAGCCAAGTCCTGACGGCGACGAAGGTGGAATACAAATCTCGGACAGGCGGCGCTTGTAAGTTGATCTTTTTCCTGTCTCAAGCCAAGTGCTGATGGCGACGAAGATAAGAATACAAATCCCGGACAGGCGCGCAGCAGGACAGTGACAGCACACTCATGCTCTTCGAGGAGTTTGTGCCACGCGAGTATCATCTTGTGCTCGGTGGCGCAGCGCCTCCCGGTACGTACCGATGTCTCCCAACTTTAATCTTGCTCTCGCCCGCGCCATGTGCACACTCGGCGGCAAGACGTGGAAGCAGGCTGCCAAATTATATCCAGTTCAACACGCTGTGAGCGTACCTCATAGATAGTACTCTGTATGCAGTTAGTTAGATAATACTGCTTCGGGATGTAGTAGTTTAGCTTGAATGTGATTCACTTTCGTGTGTAATTCAAATGTGCTGCAGGCGGTATAGTGAGAGAAAAATAGCAGCCTAATATTCTTCCAATATTCTGGCCAATATTTCGTCAATGTTTTGCCAAAACACCCCGGATTGGCGAAATATTGGCCTGACACTATTTCGTCAGTATTCCGCCAAAAACACCCTGTATTCGCCAAATACTGATCGCTAAAAATTCGGGCCAAACTGCGGTGGAGTGGCCTCAATGGACGATTAATCCGCTGGGACGAGTATTTATCCCGGTTCGACTTCGAAATCACTCACGTTGAAGGAGTCCAGAATAAGGTCGCCGACTGCTTGTCACGATATTACGAAAACGACACGGCCAACGACCACTATGAGGATCATGAGTTTGTTACCGCAGACGCGCGATTAGACCCCAATCTCGACTTTATGACGCGATTGCGAGAGGCCGAACTCAAGGGCTCCGATATCGCACTATTAGCACGATGGGTGTCGGAGCCCATAGAAGCCCGCGTATTAGAGGCTGAAGAACTAGAAAGGCACGCTGAAAATATGAAAGTGGAGGGCTTTGACACGTCGGCTATATCCTTGGCTGACGCCCTCAAAGCCCCGAGGCCAACTCGCGTCAGGATGGAAGGGGACAAGTCGTTTTTGGAGGCTGTCAAGGCAGGGTACGCGTCGGACTCAGTCCTTTCTAAGGTACTACAACAGCCTGACGCCTACCCTCAATTCTCTATATTGAATGGACTGCTGTACGCCCGGAATTTGAATGGACAGAGCTGTCTGGCGATTCCCCGTGGTGCGACGCTGCATGGCAAACGTAGGCTCACCGAAATCGTAATTGATCAATCACACAAGACGTTGGGCCACCTGGGTGACGCTCGCACTGCAGAATACATGCGACGCTGGTACTGGTGGCCCAAGATGGGCACCAAGATCTCCACCTTTTATGCAAGCTGCGTGGCCTGCCGAATGTCTAAGAGCTCCTCCCAATCCCCCGCTGGCCTACTACATTCACTACCTATCCCTTGGCACCCGTGGGACTCGATCGGGATGGACTTTGCTGGTCCATTCCCAGGTTGTCTCGGGTATAACTACCTATTGGTAGTTATATGTCGGTTGACAAGCATGGTCGCACTCATACCTATGAAGGTGACCGACACGTCTTCAGATGTGGCTTGGCTATTCGTGAGGGACATCGTAAGGCTGCACGGTGTCCCCTCTTCTATCGTATCAGACCGGGATGCGAAATTCACCTCAAAGTTCTGGAGGGAGCTACATCGCCTCACCGGAACAAAACTACTTATGTCCACTTCCTTCCACCCTCAAACCGATGGGTCGTCGGAGCGAGCAATTCGCAACGTAACCCAAATCTTGCGGTCTACCGTGGATCCCACCCAACGAGATTGGGTGTACCACCTCCCAATGATCGAGTTCACAATAAACTCGAGCATTAGCGCATCCACGGGGTTTGCCCCGTTCAAGCTAAATTACGGCTATGTGCCCCGTATGGGCGACATTGCCCCAGAGCCCACAGAGTACCCTGGTGTCAGGGACTTTGTGGAAAAGGCACTGGCCAATATCGCCCTCGCCCATGATAATATTATCGCGGCCCGAGTACGGGCCACGTTCCACGCCAATAAAGGAAGAAGGAGCGAGGTACCCTATGATGAGGGAGAATTGGTTTACCTATCTACCAAGAACCTCAATCTACCCAAGGGGCGAGCTCGCAAGCTGGCCCCAAAATTTATTGGGCCATATAAGATCGTCAAGGCAAATCCTGAATCTTCCAATTATACTCTAGAGCTCCCAGAGGAACTCGTGAAGCGGAAAATCCACCCTAACTTTCATGGGTCGCTGCTTCGCCCCCATGAGCCCAACGACAACACTCTATTCCCCAGCCAGGAGGCACAGCGATTTTACGACTTCGGAATGCCCGACGACCAGGAATGGTACATCAATGAAATTGTAAAACATGAATGGAGCGGGAAGAGAGTACAGTTCTGGGTAAAGTGGACAGCAGGCGACTACACGTGGGAGCCGCCCAGCGCGCTCAACGAGTTAAAAGCACTCGATGATTATTTCGAGGTGCATGGGGTAACTTGTTGGCAAGACTTACCAAAGTCCGGACGCACGTGACATTATTTGTCAGGATTGTGCCCAACAAACAATCAAAAATTTTCTGTCTCTACAATCATGGCTCCGTCGGGCGTACCAAAATACGTCCAGTCTCCCAAACACGCGTTCTACTGGCGCCCCGGAAACGGGCAGTCGATGGCTGGGTCCCCTGGACAACCGAGTCTGGGTACCCGCGCTAGACTGGCCCGACGACGCGCCGGCTCCCCCTGATCCCATGGCGGGAGCGGTTGGGAATGGGTCGAACCCCACCTCCACTATCCCTACGGCCAATCCGGTGGTCCAGCAGTTCGGTTCAATCCCCGTCCAACATGGATTAGGCGCCCCATCCCCATTACAACACTTGAACACTCCCATGGCACCCGCAGCCCCGCCTCAATACTCATCCAGCCGCCTGGAACCCCCTCGCGATCCCTTCGGGCATTCCGCCGCTGCCCCTCCCCGCTATGATGGACCTTCTCGGGCACTAGATTTGTCGTCACGACAATCGGCGCCCGCCAATGGTACTGACAAGTCGGGTCCATACCGACAGCACGGCGAGTATACTGGTCCCTTCGCCGCCACAATGCGACACCGGGATTTTGGACTGCGTGCCCAGCAAGATCGCTACCGTGACCAAGGAGGTCGCGGCCGCGGTGGTACTGAGGTCGACCTGCGCAACCAGCATCGCGACAGTATCTGCAGCGCGTCAACCCACTCACTCAGCAGCGAATCGGTTCAGGAGGAACACTGCGCCGTTACTCAGGGCTATCAAAGCCGGGCCTGGGAGCAGGCCCATAATGCTACGAGCGGCACGCGGCCCCATTTACCGACCCCACAACTGGCACCGGGCAGAGTCGTCCCCAACGTGGATGCCGCAGCCCGTGGGCAGGAAGGCCCGTTACTCGGCCACCCAATCCTGCCAAATAAGCCCGAGGCGGAGGATGAAAGCGACTATGGTGGCTCGGATACCGAGGACAGCGATTCCGAGGCACTACTGAAGTACCGTAATCGCGAAAAGCGGCGTCAGCTTGCGGCGTTCGATAGCGTGGGGCCTACTGCCCCGAGGGATGCCCCTATCGCCCCTCGTGCACCAGCCGCCAGCGGCATTTGGGGCACCCTGGACCTCTCGACTGTCACAGCCGCCCGTAACCTGGTACAATGGTGGGCTGCGGGCTGCCCTCGAGCCCAGGCAATGGCGCGCCACATGACTACGTGGTACGGGCATAACCCGCTGGCACTCTGCTTGGACAGCGTTCTGCTAGTGATGCGCCGCCAGCAGACGGCAGAGAGCTCGTGGTTACATGCCACCACGGGTGACTCTACCCCTTGGTCCCGACGCCACCCGGAGCTCACTGCGGGAACGCTGACTCGCAACGAAAGGCGCAAGCTCGCTAAACGCCGAAACAAACCCCCGAACCAACGGGTCGGAGTCGAATAGCCGCAACTCCACACCCACGACCTCCCCTCGCGCACCCGACCCCAACCCCGACAGTAGCGACACCCCGTCGCCCGTGCGCCCTCCCGTGGCTACGGGTCTCAATACCCACGAAGCGGCGTTGGGGCCCAGCGCCCCTTTATCAGAGGTCCTGGCGTACTATCGCGCTCAGCGACCTGGGCTATGGCCACACGGCGTACGCCTGACTGACGGGCGGTGGCCAGATGAGTCCTCCGCGGTGGGTGAGAACCCGATGATCAACGATGTACTCTCGGTACGATTCATCGAGTTCATCATCCCGGAGCGTGAGGAAACAACCATACAGTGTTCGCGCTTCAGGGAACAATTATTGACAGGCCTGTCCATGATGAGCCTCTTTGGCCGATTCACGATGCGCGGCAATTGGAGGGGCGGGTCGCTTGCCCTGGAAGCGTACCCTTTCGATGTCCTGAATTCCTCACTGGCCATGGCGTTCTCGTGGGTACACCAGCATGGCATACCCCCTGATGGGCCGGAGATTCGCGCGCTTCACGAATTTGCGGCCTCTTGGAGAAACTTTCGGGAGAACCGCCTGTCGCAGGACCCATTGGGCCAGCAGTTCGATGAAGAGCCGCGAAACAGCCACTCGGTACTGAGCTGGCCCGAAAGTGACATCACGCCGTGGATGCGGCTCCGTCACGGTCCCGTCCGCAGGGGCGTTGTCACGACGTACCCCCAATACCCAGCGGGCGCGGCAGCGGCGACTGAGGCCATGGACACTACGGAGGATCAACCGATGGTGCCCGTTGCCGAGGAGCCCGAACCCGGCGAGATAGAGGGCTCACTCGAAGACGAACTACCGGGCGCAATGGACACGGATTCAAACAAGGAGGCGGGTGATGAGGAAGCGCCCTCCAGCGTTACGCTAAACGAGGGCGCACCCACACCCAAGTAGAAAGTCAGGAAACTGGTGGTCTCCTCGTCGGGCGTGACGCCCGCAATGGTGTACCATGGCCCAATATTCGCTATGCATGAACCCTTACTGCTAATCACGCTATAAAACAATACTGCATTCACTGTATATTGATTATCGGACTCGGAAGCTCGTCCTGTGGGGAGGGGTGTAAGGATTACCGGCCTGCCTAGTGGGCCGATCCGTACCATACATATATCTCATAATTACTTGTCGCACTTAAAATCCCACGGTAGTGACAGTGGGGACGACGAACTTCTACCCTATGCTGCACTACCGAACTTCTATTTGAATATAGAGTCGGTTTGGTTCACTCGGGTGGATTGTTCAGTCAACAATACAACCTTCAACTCTTACACGTAGAGTGCGATGTGGAGAGCAGGTAGAGTGAGGCAATGATGATCTCCACCCAGTGGGTGTACCTGTTGTGAGCCGAGAGACGGAGAGAGGAGAAGTACCTTGTGGAGGCTTCGCTCTATTTGTGAGGATGCTTCTTCAGACATTGTTTACGATAGGTTGTGCATGGTGAAGGAAATCCTCGACACTCCAGAGGGCACAATAAGGACAATTTAGATTGTGCCTGCCCTGACCCTTGGCAAGAGAGAGAGAGAGAGAGAAGAAGAGAGAATGAGAGAGTGTGTGTGTGTCCTGAGTTTATACGAGTAAACAACAACAGAGGTGGTAAGGCTGCAAGAACCACTCTTTCTGAGAGCTGAACCCTGAGAGATGTCTGTCTACTTCCTTCAAATCCTTCTCCCTTTTATACCCTTTCCAGACCCATCACGAGTCATTTCCCTCCTCCTTGAAACCACTGACCATCATGGGTGTCATTTCAAGGGAGCCATGCGGTGTGAAACCCAGGAAGCCGTTTTGGGATGGTGAAGTTGTTCCTTGTTTGCAAGAGAACATTTCGAAGAGGTGCGGAACGGACCCTGCGGGCAGGAGAGGAGGTCCAGGAAGCATTTCGAGGTACGTCAAGGGCCACCGGTTCACCAGGGGTTGCTCCTTTGTCATGAGTGTCGACTTGATGGTCCTCTTCATCACGTACGTAGTGACCAATTTGGGGTGCGCCCGGAGTCCTGTCCATGATACTGTCCCTGTGGTCCTAGGAATCGGTTCTCATAGGCTGCTAGGTGTCCAAGGGTTGTCACTACGTGTGCAGGAAACGTCCAAAATGTCCATGGTGACTGTGAATGAGTGGATTCCGGATTCAGTAAGGTCATTTCCTAATTGGGAAGACGTCGATGAGCCTCGTCAAGAGCCCTCTTGGGAATGTTCTAGGACATAGGGAGGCTTGGAGGCGACGTTGAGAAGATCCTACAGGGATGCAGCGGCAGTGAAGATTGTTTGTGCAATGCTGGTCAAAGGCACAATGCAGGCGAAGATGGTTGTTGTCTGTGATCAGGTGATGGGAAGTGCATTGTCGGTGGTTGTCCTTGGGCAAAGATGAGCGTCGTTGATTCCCGGCCTTCATTTGGAGGGACCATATGGTGGTGTGGAGTGCGTAGCATGAACACCAGCCTCACAGCGCAGGAGGTGAATAACAAGGCGTGCACCACTGGGTCCCAGCATCTACTTAAAATACTGGGAATGATCAAACCTCATTTGCAGAATCCTGCTCGACCCAAATACAGGGTCGCGTCATGATAGACGGAGCAGAGAATTCTCTTTTGTTCCTTTGTGGGAGAACTCAACTGAACAAATTTTTTAGGGAGAAGTATATTGTGCCTACGGTGGGCCTTTCGGTTGACTTAACATCCGGTAAGGTCCCTGGTTCTGATTTGTGCATTGTCATATATTAAACACCAGTCAGGGTGAACAAGAAAACATTGGTAGTAGTCCACAATTTATTACATACTTGGAATCCGTCTGTCGTGTATCCTTAAAGGACTCCAAATGTGGTACAACTCATCTAGATCGAGATTAGCACCTTGTGAACGGCAGCATGTGCCACTTCTTTAAGAACGAAACAGATATTTGATGGTACAATTTAATTCACCTCTTGCATTGCCTTCGGGTCATTTGCTGATGTGGGTTGCATTGAACTCTCCTCCACAAGTGTTGAAGGGGAGTTTTGCGGCACAGATAAGTGGGTCAGCCTTTCCAGTTTCTTGAATTCTTCCTGATTGGCGGTGGTCCGTGCATTATGGCTTGCCTCGGGAGACCCAACTCTGCCTTCTTCATTCTCCCGAGCAAAGGATGATTTCACAAGCCGTGCTTCAATGGCAGCGGCATCCTTTGTCTGTGAAGAGCGGATAAAAAGGGGGTGAGCATCCTCCCACATTTCCTTTGCTTTGACCATGTCCCCTCGGCGACCCATGATGTCTCCAATGCCAGACATGCACTCAGCTCGGAGTTGGTGGATATCAATGTTCGTTGCTCCTTCGAGTGCAGTTTTAAAAAGGTTGAGAGCAGTCTCTTCATCATTGAACACAACAAAGAGGTCTGATAGCCGCCGAAGAGCTTGTAAGCTCGGTACCAAATCCTTGCCTTTCCGAGCAGAGGCCAAGTATGTTATGGCCCAGCGGAGTGTGTTCCATACCGTGTCCATCTCATGGCGTGGATCTCCCAGAGCAGCTAGGCACAGAACCGGTATATCTGGATAGATACCTAGACTTCTTGATAAACACTCCTTGAATGCGAAACTGGCAATGTCAAGATCCCCTCGACTGAGCTCCAGTTCTGCCCTGACCCAAGAACATAGCAGCATTCTTGAGATGTCATGAACTGTATACACAGCCTCTGCAGCATCCGCATTATCAAGAATTTCAGTCTCCCTGCTGCCGATGAGAATGCCGATATATGCCCTGTGCGCCAGGAAATGGGCATAATAACGTGGCGTATAAGTTGGAGAGGACTTGGCTATGGCTATGTCACAGATTTTCTTGGCTTCAATATATTCGGTCTTTGCAAGATGGATATCCATCTGAATGTCAAGAGTACGGAGTCGGATATCTGAGTCTTTCATGCCCATATCAATGACTTGCTCATGGAGCCTTTCGGTGAGAGCATGGGCGCGAGGGAGATTGCCCAAAAAGAAGTTGGCATATGCCTCATAATATATCCAGTCAATTTCTAACCAAGTGTTCCAGGTCAGTGGAGCTAATGCTCGGGCTTCTTTAACGACGTGCAAAAGGCTACAGGGATCGTGCATTGAGTATGCGATATTGGTTGTACTCTGCAGCAGCTTTAGCGTCAAGTTGATGTCTATAGTTTGTCTGCTCAAAAACAGTGCTGCATTATTGAATTCAATAGCCCTTTGATAATCCCTCTTGAAACCGTAATGACGTGATGCAGCATCGTAAAAGTCAATGACTGGAAGATATCTTGAGTGGAGGGTACAAGTCAGGGAGAAATGAAATACCTTCCCCAATGGAACAATGAACTGTGCTGAAGTATTCGGCACCCTCATTGATCCAAACGTCTGCATCTGGTGTCCTGTGGGGGAAAACATTGTCTCCATATAGTTGGCCACATCGGTATCGCCATTTAAGCCATGGAATATCATTTGTTTCGGCCAGATCCCGAATTTTTTCCATGAAGGGACTTGAGCCTCTCAACATAACCTTTGAGAAGTCTTTCAGTATGAAGATACTGTCGACAATGCCCAGTGATGTTTCCTCATCAGATAGGCCCTGCCAGATAAGTTCATTGATATTTCCAAGGGAGGCCATAATGGTAGATGCCAGATGGTCTGAAGCCAATTCTTTGTGTGTATTCCACATTGAGACAAAATGCTCCAGATGAGTTCGAAGTGGCCTGGAGAGAGTTAATGATGGGGGATTCACCCTCCGAATATATTCACGGATGGGGACCAAACTTTTCAGCCTTCCGCCTACATCTACATAAGCCAAAGAGGTTCGAATCAGGGACACTGCGCAGTTGGAGACCTGGGGAATGGGGACCTTGCTGGTAATAAGTTCCTTCACTGTAATGCCATCAGGCAATAGGGCAAGCAGGGAAAGTAAATCCTTTGCGTGTGGGGTTGACGAAATTCGTGGCCCACTGAGTGATAAAACAATAGACTTCTCAAGATTGGAGCTTTTGTTGTGCCCATCAGAAAGCAGTGTTGTGTTCTCGGCATGCCAACGTGCTAGAGCACCTGAGTAACCTTCAAAGGATACTACCCTGGCCATCAGGTTAACAGCCAATGGGAGACTGCCAGAGAGGTGCAGGAGCTGATTGAGGGCGTCCTCTTCTTCTGTGGACGGCTTGTCTGCAACATCAAAGAATATCTGACATGATGCAACTGCTGATAGAGGCTCCAGGGGAGGAAGGAAAGGTCGAGTCCATTTGACTTTTTCTGGTCTTTCTGCACCACGCATTTTGATCTGCCACCAGGATGAGCATCCCAGAAAACAAAATTATTACAAATGGAGTTACCAACAATGCCAGGCTCGGGACATCTGCGAGGGTCGACAGAAAATCTTCGACTTTGCCTCGAGTGTGTGATGGTTCCCATGGGGTTTCAAAATTGTCCAGTACCAACAGGCATGGCCCACAGTGACGAAAGTGCTGGACAATAATCTGGGAAAGCTGTCTGGAATTCTCAAACCCCAGATGTGATCCAAGCATGGACACCAGCTCAAGACTGGTATTTGTGGATTCGCAAGACACAAAAAGCTGAATGGGGTATTTTTGCATAATCACTGGATGATGCAGGGCTGCTGTTGCCAGAGTTGTCTTTCCCATTCCTCCTGGGCCGAGGATGGCTACACGTGTAGAATCTGAGGTAAGACTCAAAACAAGGTCACTGAGTTCAGAGTCTCTGCCATGGAATATTTTTGGAGTGCCTGGAAGTAGGGAAAAAGAGCCAGAACTGCATGGATAAACATGAGTTGTGCCGCATCACGTCATTGAATCGAGGCACTTGCCTGGAATTCAGCATACTTCCTCTGATCTATGTCGGGTGACCGTCAGATTCACGAACATGCATTGGAATTTCAGTCGACATACGGAAGATGCTGTTTCCACTGATTCAGTTTGAGCTGAGATGAGCTCAAGAAGCTCTTGGTGCCTCTGTTCTGTGTCGATGTTTGACTGCACCAGAGCGCTTGCCGCCCCGGCTCCGTAGTTCATCTTTGAAGCACATTAGCCTTACTATAAAAAATCTTTCAGTAGACAAACCCTGAAGATGTGACATGCGCTGCTGAGCTCCTGTCTACATGTACTCAATTGCTGGGTGATTTCACTCTGTTTGAAGAGTCGTTTTAGGTTTCCGAGTCCTTTATGCGCCTTGAGACAGGCATAGACCTTCTGAAGGGTCCTAAATATAATTAAGATCACATTTCTTCCTTTCAGTAAGGTACACACCGTGCGTATTCCGCAATATATTCAAGCAGCTGGGGAGGAGCAAGGTCGTCTGAGTCGACACAATGACCCATCAACACGCAGACCGCAAAATGAATATCCTCGACCATCTGGAGACATTGTTCCTTCTGTGATTTGATATTCTAAATGATTTTAGTGAGTTAATGTAGCCAATTATTACTACCTTTAGCCAACCTGGATGAGTGGAACAACTGCGAGAGTCAGACTGCAAACAGTGCCAACAAAAGGGATTTGGGCTGCATTCCCTAGGTCTTGAAGAGCATTCGCAGCGACAACAGTATACTGTAGGACTGTGTTGGAGGCGTCCAAGGAGTGAGTGGGCATTGTGAACAAAGGGCTGCAGCTGTGGCGGCCAATCTATCACTTTATATCTATCAACCACACCAGTGAGTGGTCAATGATCACGCTGCGGAGGATTAAGGAGTTTTGTTGTTAGCGGATAGCGCGCTTATAGCGCACTCGGGAATCAAGTCCAATGGGTACATTGTTTCGCCACAAGGCTATGTACAAGTATTACCTGAAGCTACAATATACCAGGATAGGTGGTAGCTGATAGCTTTCTGTTGTAGTGATATCCGGGCACCTGTATTATGCTTTTGGTTATTCTCGGGCAAGCGTCGTTCTTGGTTGTGTATATATTCACGCTGTACTCGAGCTGTCTCCCTTCAGACTTCCACTCCTTCGGTGTGCTTGAAGACCGAGTTATACAGGTATTCCGTTCAGCTCTCGCTCACTTAGAGTCTCAAGAAGTCCAAGAATATGAGGGCGATAGCCCCAAATTGGGATCAGTAAAGCTGGATGCATTACCTAGGGAATTACAGGTGTGGGCAGTCGTATCGTCGATACGAAGATGGTTGGGACGGACGCTACGGGGGAAGTGAATTTCTATGAGCCGTGCACCGAGGTTGAGGTGGAGACTCGGCGGCGAGCTCACTTGGCCGTCCCCTCGTCCCCGGTGGCAGCCCGTTCCCGCCGCACTCAAACAAAACACAAAAAAATAGCACCGGAGTGAGCAAAACAGAAGGAAGGAAAAGAAAAGAAAAGACCACTCAATAAAGCTCCCCAACCACTCCAAGATGAGTCTCTCACTTTCGGACTGCAGAGGAAAGCGCAAAGAAAAAGTCAGCATTCGTTCTCTCAATAAATCGACCTCGCATGCGACACCTCCGGTGCAATAGAGCGATGCATCCCGCATTCGCCAACACAGCGACGCATCCGCGCTGACAGACCGACAACTCGTCGTGACAATGCAGAAAAGAGTAATGATAGAACTTACATCACCCGCTTTGAGATAATTCGCAGCCACCTCCCTCTCTACCGTGCGCTCCGCTTTCACCCCGTCGGCCTCGGATGACGCAAAGGCTTTGTGTCTGAGGACTAGAATGACCTGGAAAAAACCAAGATGACGGATTAGTATGCGATGCGCTCCCGACAAATCCAACTCGGACAGGGAATTGGGGGAAACAAGACGTACTGCGCATGCGCATCTACCCAGCGAGCATCGCCCACCGCACGGATCGCACGCGTTGAATGCATAAGCATGCGATCTGGAGACAAGGCATACAATAAATCACTTAAGGACTACAGCGCCCCGCACAAAGCGCAGATACACCTAACAATTAACGACCCCTCGCACACCTCCAAGCTTCAAAAAGGGATCGAATTGATTTACGCACCTTGATAGCAGCCTTCCACCTAGTCTCCGTCTCCTTCTCCGCGTTCTCGCGTTCGGGCGTCGCGAGCTTACCCCGAAACACAAAAACACAATGCAAAGAGAGGTGGAAATGCCGTGATGGAATTGTACGAGAATGTGCGCTAGCCCTTCCCTATGGAACCACCCGCTCGAGATCCCGCGCAAATGAAACGAAACTGGACTGAAACACCTTCAACTCCTCCCCCGCATGCTTGATTTGCGTCGGAGTCCGCGCCATCTTCGTCACTTCGTTACTTCCCTTAAATTCATCAGTTTGATGGCATTCTATGAAAGTTCGTGAGTTCAAGGAATATTAACGAAAATTCGTCGCTTTGCTTGGATCAACGTACAGTGTGCCTGTCTACACATCACAGAATCAGCGGTGTGCCGAGCTCGACTGGTTAGGTTTGGATTAGTTGGTTAAGGTTAGAGGTTAGTGGTTAGTGTTAGATGTTTGGGTTAGTGGTTTGGTTTGGGTTAGTAGTTAGGGTTAGTGGTTAGTGTTGAGGTAAGGTATCTACATGAAAAAACCCACCTGGCCCGGTGTTGAAGGAACGTTGATGGCCGATGTTCCGGGTTCTTGACACTGGTTGAACATTTCAGGTTTTTCACTGAAAATTTTGGTGAAAAATGTTTTGAATTTTACAGCAATTTTTCTGTGAAAAACTAGGTGAAAAACTTGAAACATTTTTGTCAATTTTTTAAAACTTGTGAAAACTTTCTGAAAAAGTGGTGAAAAATGTTTTGAAGTTCAAAAACGTCATTAAAAAACTTCAAGTTTTTCACCTGGTTTTTCACTGAAAAATTGCTGTAAAACTTGAAATGTTCAACCAGTGTGAACGTGCCAAGTTAAAATGACAAACTTACACAGAAAATCATCGGAAGTAACTAACTTTCCCTAAATGCGATCAAAGTGACGAGGTTTCGTGAAAATAAGCAAAGTAAGCAAAGTAACGAAGTGTCGAAGATGGCTACTACCCATCATGTCGTCCCTCTTCTGCGCAGCGACTTTTTGGAGATGATCGACCCGCTTTTTCGAGCAGGACGCCCTACATCTGGGCAGCTTTGGCTTCAACCTGTGAAGAGTGGGAGTAAGATTCAGAGGGTGAGGATAGTGGAGAACGTGGGGAGCAAAGGTTATGGTAAATGTACCATTGCACCACAATAGAGGTACTCGATCCTAGGCACAATCACAGCACTGAAGTGCAGTGCTGCCCCAGGCCCCCAGCACAGGATCACGATCAACAATGTTAGCGGGGGCACACACAGTTTGGCCGTGGCTGCCTGAGACCTGTTCACGGCCATTCCTTTGCCTTGATCCCTGCTTAGTAAGCTCGTGACCAGCCTGCCTGCGATGAGCAACAAATGTGGCGAGCACGTTGCTGCAGGCAGGCTGGTACTTCTCAGATGCTGTTAATGGGCTTGGCGAGTATTGCGACTGTGGTTGGGATCCTGCCGACTGGGGCCAGTGGTCCGCCGTCCGCCAGTAGCCAGCTGCCCACAAGCTACCAGTCAGCTACCCAGCAGTAGTCCGCTGACCGCCAGTAATCAGCCGTCCGTGGGTAGTGCCCCAGCCGGCAGTTCGCCGTCTGATGAGCCCGAAGCTGGTCGTCCAGGTCCTGAGCTACCGTTCGGGGCGATTGTTGGGATTATTGTAGCTGTTGTGGTTACTTTGGGGGTCATTGCCGTGATTCTTTTGAAGCAAACTCAGAGTCCGCAAAGTCGTCAGAGGGACAGGGTGGATGAGAATGAAGAAAGGATTCGCAGGAAAGCATAGTCCTAACTATACAATACTGTATGATAGAGGCTAAAATCTTGCCATTTCTGTAAAAGATCTAGGTTGGATAAGAAATAATCAGGCCGAGTGAAGCTTACAAAGCACATGGTTGAGAATTTGGGTTTGCCTTCTGCAGTACGGAATAATGAAACACTGGTTCATTTAAAGCCTATAATGTCAAACTCAGATGATACCTCAACTGCTACCGGTTTCTGAATATGACCGAACCTTTACTGAGAAACCAAGCTATCGAACGTAAGAGAGCTATTACATATGTGCGCTTTCAGGCCTGAAGGCTAGTGAAAATGTCAAGCCCCTCGATCTCCCTCGCCAATGCGGAGCAGCAGTCATCCGAACCTTCAAGTTTCCACATTTGTACCGACTGTTCCGACCACAGTGAGGCAGTCTCAAAGTCCCAAAACACGAACTGTGGATGATAATTTCCTTGAGCTACGACACCCGATATACTCTGGTCATTCAACACCCAAGACAGAGCAGGGAAGGTGCATGGGAGAAATAACAAAATACGCCCTCCCCGAGACCGAAAGGTTCTGTCCGTCGCCGATCGAAAGGAGAAGAATAACGGTGGAGTTGCACCTAGACAATCATGGAGAGGAGTATAAATTTTCGAATCCCAGCAAATCGTTCAGCTCGTCAAGACCGTAAACTCCGGATTCTACGTTCGCGTGAACTTGCGAGCCAGAAGCAAGGGACAAGCGTCGACGAGGAAAGCCAGATTGAGCGCAGATCAACCCTGGGCGAGCCAGAAATTTTGAACAAGGCAGTTGGTATCGGCGGAATCGTTCAGGCGTATTCGGACGACGCAGGTGAACAAATGATATGTAGATCCCGGAAACTTACCCACGGTTCGAGCGAAGACAAACTCGGAATCAAATATATTACCGTCCTTTCCATCGAGAGCCGGGAATACGCTGGACCCCATGAAACTGTCGCCATCTACGGCATTGCATTTGGTCTACAAATCATCGTGAGTCATGAGGGTATTATCGTGAAGCAAAGGGGATCATGGCGCGACGGAGTGGTCTTGGATGGGAGGGAATAACGATGTGATCGGAAAGGGAAGGCAGGATGGTAGCAAGACGAGAGGAGAGTCGAGTTGTGAGAATGAGCAGTGAGAGAGGGACTGAGCAATCGAATGACTTCGCCGGCCCTGTCTCCGGCGCCAGACCCTTCTCACAGCATAAATCGCTACTATCCTCAGGATGGAAAAACGGGATGCACCCACAATAAAACCCCCCAACTACTCCACGGTCGTCTGCGGAAGCTTCTCGCCCACGAGATAGCAGAACACTGGTATTGCGCACGCTGGAACATGGCACAATCGGTGCGCGGCCAGGCCATCGTGCACGAAACGAAACTCCTCCGGACACACGGTGCCTATCTCAATGGGCGGACACGCAACGGAAGCGACACAGTATCGACGATGTCCCGCCGGCGCACGAACGAGAAAAACGTACCTTAATACACACAGTGCTTACTCTCTAACACCTTCTCGCGCTCCGCAGTCGCGAGCTTGGCGGCTTTGGCGAAGGATTGGGCGGCCTCTTTCCACGCAGCCTTCTCCGCCTCGAGGCGCTCCTTGGCGGCTTTCTCATCGGCCTATACTACATAGTACAGCGTTAGTCAATCACTATCTTGTTCAAGGACAGGCACAACGAAAAGGAAATGTCAAAGAATGAAAGGAGGACGGCAAGGGTACTCGGGACGAACGGAAAGGCCAAGACGTGAAAGTGGGCGAAAAAGGATGTACGTAACTCTCAAGGATGCGAGAAGGCATAGGGAATGATGCAAATGAAGGGGAACTGCCAAAATGGAGGAACGAGGGAAGTTAGAATGTGAACAGAATGGGAATGCGGATGAAAGGGAATAAGGATGCGCACCTCTTAAACACGCAATTTGAGCCGCAGCCTCTTCTTTGTGCGCCGGATGATTGTGGTGATGGTGTCTGTCCAGAGGTAGCGATTTCAGGGCGAAACAGCAAGTGATGCCGGAGGACGGCGCACTGGAGGGTAAGATACAACGCAGTAAAAACGGGGGGAAAATGCAGGAAGGATTGAGCGTAGTATGCCACTAGACCGTTAATGCTACGCACAACGGTGCAGTGCGAGAGACCGGTTTCATGCTTCACCGCATACCCGGCGCATACGGGGAGCGCAACCTCCCGCGCGAACCCATACAGCATCCGATCCCACTTGGGAGTATCACTCGATCGCTGAGATAACATAACCAGCAAACGCACCTTCTTCAACTCCTCCCAGCATGCATGATCGTGTCGTCCCCTCTCCCGCGCGGCGAGTTTCATGAGATGCTCGACCCCCCTTCTCGTACTCGGCCTTAGTCTTCTCGAGGGCGGCGACCTGAGCGAGCGCGAGGGAGGGAGGACGGGAGTGCGAGTTGCGTGAGAGGGTAGCGGCCGATAGAGTAAGAGGCCGAGCGAGTACAGCCGACGGAAAAAGGGTACGGCGCGAGGTGCGAGTGGTAGGACGAGCAAGAGGGCAGCAGATGGGAGGAGGAGGCAAAAGGGGGGAATATTATAATCGGTACTGAAGCCACGGTAGAAGCCAGTAGCAGGAAATGCGCACCCATTTCTGTGTAGCCCTAGTTTTGGCGGCGCCTCAGCCTCTGAAGTCCTGCGTGAGCACGCATAGGTCCAGGGATATAGGGAAAGAGAGAGCACAGCGCCGCACGCTGAACCCAAGTGGCAATGAAAGGGGTCCAGCGCCGCCGAGCACAGATTCGGGACCGACAATATTGATGGAGGGTGAACACGCCTTCGCTATCAATCTCGCGCCCTAGCCCAACAATCCTAAACCAATAGAAAGAGGACGTACACCTTCTTCAATTCCTCCCCCGTAATCGTCCGTCCCCTGCCCCGCGAACTTGGTCAGATGTGCGACCTCCTTCTCACATTCCTCTTTCGGGAGTGAGTCGGTGCTGGGGGCGGCCATTATTGTACGAGCGAGCTGGGTGAGGAGGAGGGGATATTAGGAAGGGTGCAACGAGGTAGGGCAGGTGGGCGGGGTATTTGGGTTTGGTGAAGGAGAGGATATGGCGGAGAGCGGATTCCGGAAGAAGGCCGCGTGCAATCATCTAGCCCATGTGATCTGCACGCGTGATGACGTACGTCAGCGGGAGGTGCCGAGAAATTTGTGGTTGAAAACAAGTTGGAGAGAACGTGGAAGGAGAACTCGGTGCACATTGGCATAAGAAGACCCAAAGCTTACGTGTTTTGCCCATTCCATTTCAGTGCCGAATATTGGACACAGGCGCTTGAACCCAGTTCGATTCAGGATTGGGTCGTGCATGATGACTGTTTCAAAATTTTTACTCTGTTCAGGTTTGATTTGAATGCATAGAAGTATACATCAGTATAGAAGCGATGAGAGATGGCCTGACCCATGTTGCTGGTGCGCCACCCTCAGTTTTCTGGATACACCACCCTTATGTGGATCCCCCGTTCGATCCGGGGTCGGGTCATAAGTTCTTGAGGGCGGGCATTTTGTTCATCTTTGTTCTCCAGAGGTTCCGGTGTTGAATCTCATCTCTCTCATGAGTCCATCTGCCCGCATGCCCTACTAATACTTCTGGTGCTTCCAGGAGAAATTCAAATTCTTTCACTTGCATTCGACCTTCACCTACTCAGCACTCGGAGAGATATCCACACACACACTTAAAGCGGGCCGGTATTACACTGAGGTACATAGATGATATCTGGTGTAACGGCAGCTATCCAATCAGGTAGAAATAGCGGGTGACCGGTTGCCTGGAAAAGCACGGACATTCATCACAAGAAACCTGAGAGAAAAAGAAATAACGATGCAGAGGCTGAGGACCAGACTGCAGATCAAACGGGAGATCTACATATCCAGCGCATGAGATGTAACACATAACGGGATAACGGGGAGGGGATGCGTCCAGGGACAGCAAAATGAACTTCTGATCATCAAATCAAAGTATAAAAATAATCTCTCGACGCAGTGCCTAGAACGACCCGTGGCGCTGGATGCGTCCCATTCGACTGTTGTAACTCATCATTCACCTGGCCATGTGGATCCCCCGTTCGATTCGGGGCCGGGTCATGTCTCTTTCATGCCCAGGGTTTTGCTCATATTTCTGCTCCTTCCCTATAATAAATTTCGTCCCTCATCTGGATTCTGGGATTGACTGAATACCCGACAGAGTGCGTTCATTCAGAGCCCCGTCATGGTTGATGCTAATTCCATTGCAATCCGAGAACGTCTGCTACGACGTTTCACTTACAGAGGAGGTGGAAGGTGCATTGAACACTAGTGAGAAGGAGAAGGAGAAAATGTGAAGGGAGGGACTTAACAGAGAGCTTCGATTTTTACAGGAAATAGACAACTAATTGAGTTGACCTATCCATACATTCATACATCAGACTGTAATCTGACTCTGGGTTGTTCAAATCCAATGCTTATTTGCGATATTTCCCCGGACAGATTCTTTGGTGAGCCGCTGATCTGAGGGCACCTTCATCATTCAGTACACTGTGCTACAAGTACAAAACATTTTAAGAGAATGGCAAGAACTGAGGCAGACCATGAAGGAGTAAGTGAAATAATGTCTTATCCTGCCGGAGACCGACTGGCATCTCCGTGGAGAACATAGAGAAGATGCGCGCCACACGAATCAAAATATTTCGCAGACAGAACAACATATGGAACCCTAATAAGAATTCTTCAGGCCCTGGGAATACTTGTCGTTATTCAAACAGATGCAGGTCCAAAGGTATGTTCTCACACTGTCATCCATGGTATTCCTCTCGAATTGATTGCTGACCAGGGCTTTGCGCGCCGGTATTGGTGACGTGATGTTGATATTGAGGGATAATTCCAAATCCTGGCCGACACTGTTTCGCGAAGACTTTATGTATTCTCTGCAGTTTAACGTCACCAGAATGGAGTTGGTGTATAGACGTCCCACTTGGAAACGCATAAGAAGAACTTCGATGGAATAGAATCTGACTTACGCAGCAGAAAGAACATGCTACAGTGCGATTCATGAGCATGATTATCTGGTTCAAGACGACGAACACTGACTAGAGGAATGTCTCGGGTAACGCAGCAACCTGTTGAGAATCTGATTGAAATTCCGACAGATATGACTT
Source organism: Mycena venus (assembly GCA_014462655.1). Lineage (NCBI taxonomy): Eukaryota > Fungi > Basidiomycota > Agaricomycetes > Agaricales > Mycenaceae > Glaucomycena > Glaucomycena venus. The sequence goes on along the minus strand of JACAZI010000015.1, from coordinate 1,985,129 downwards.
TCAGATGCACGCAGATTGTAACTAAAAGAGCACAGACGCTGGTCGGCAACCCTAAAATATGTACTGGGTCAACATGGACTGCACCGCAACCCAACCCTGTTGATTTACCAGTATTGAAGGTGAACACCATCTGAGATTCAGATTAAGTATCGTAACATGTACACAACCTGCTGCAACTTACCAATCTGTTAATCGTGTCTGTTGTCTTTTTGTATCCTGTTTTGATGGCATGTAGTACGATTATAAGAACGATAGATATCGTTATGTCTGTCACCGCCGAAAAGATGTTTGTAATAATCGTCAATTTCTACAATGCGGTCAATGTGGAATGATTTATAAGGGACGACATGTTTTGGTTCATACCCGTAATGCGTTCAAGTCTGATATCAGGGAGAACTGAATGCTAAAAAATATCTCGGCACTGTGAAAGAGGGAAAGAAAATGAAAATACGTACGCCTTGATCAGGTAGACTATTGGGCCATTGGCATATCAGTTGAGCTCAGTTTCTGCCGTCGAGAGTAAGGATTTCTTACCCAATGACAGCGCTGAAACCAACAGTATTCTGGTCAACGTGTCCCGGTGCGTCCCAGTACCCTCTATTTTGTCCTTTCTTGTTAATGTATAACCCATTTTGCCACCTGCCACCCATGTAGCACAAGTAGTACTTCACTGTATGTACATAAAAAATTCAAATTGATCTTGTTAATCACTACAAGACAACCCTCTGCTTCGCTCCGGCATTTCAGAGCGCGAGATAAGGGAAGCCGCAAACTTTGTAGATAACAGGGTTCGTGCGGTTGGCGTCAAAGACTGACTGGGCAAGGGAGAACAATTTAAGAGAATTTCACTGGAGTATTTCAACACGAATAGCGGGATGTATTCAGTTGGTATAGGAATATAAAAGGTACTGTACACTATCAAGGGTTAGAAAGTGAGCGTTGCATTCGCAGATTCCTAACAGAAGTTGTCTGGCCATTCTCGGTTGCAAGAAACTTTGATCTCAGCCTAGAAAAGAGTACAATCACCAGCGGCTTGAAGCGCAAATGAGATCGATCCTCCCAACGATCCCGGCCACAGAACAGAAAATTTGAGGGAGAGCCATATTGACAGAAGCACGGAATGGCTTTGAGAGATGATATTGAGGGATGATATTGAGGAGACCAACATTGGCCCAGAAATAGAGCACCAGATTGAGTTGAAGCCCAGTACCCCAGCAGACAGAATAATTGAAAATCAGTTCAGCCAGGATTAATGAGGAAGGGTGTCGAAGTGGGCGAAAAAATGGGATCTGACGATAGCAGCGCCACCTTTATATGCCACGAGTTTGCCGGGAGGACTACGTGGCATCACGGCTGAATCGCTCTGCTGTTGACAGCGGTAACTGCGGTCTGCTGCGTCCTTTCAAAAAAGGACTGTGGGCAGGTCAGCTGTTCCACCGCAAATGAAGAGCTTGTGTGGAGAAGCACAGACAGTTGAGGACAGAAGGGGTTAACCCAAGCAGCAGAGCAGAGAGAAAGCAAAAGGAGGGAAAAGCACATCAGAGACAGGCAACTAGTTTTGGGCAGCGCAGACACAAATCGCGGGCTGTAGCAGACCATGTGGCCATTGCGTAATCAGGTGTCACAGAGCAAAGGGAAAGAATCCACTGCGCATAGACCGAGAAACGTCCGGAGCTGATCATGAGACTGCAGCTGATGCAGCACATAGGATATATGGGTTTAGGCAGGGAAAAGCACAGGAATCCGTGGATTGCGCAAGGGGACGGCAAGAGAGAGAGCGAAAAGCAGTTAAGCCTTATGGAGAGAGCAACCAACATGTGCAAATCCATCAGCACCGCCGAACGAGCAAAGTCTTAAAGAACGGTTAATTACCTGGAAGGATTTCACGCCATATATAGACTCCGCTAGATTAACCATTCTATTAAGATTTACTGCCCAATTCGTTGGGGAGTGTTTGGCTCTATCCCCTTGGAGCCTACTCCATTTTGCACTCTCTGCTCAGCTGCTCGAACCTTCACAGTCACTGTTTCTCCCATCAATTTCAAAGCTTCCTGATGCTGTACTAGTGCTGTAGTGCCGTTCACGCGCAGCCTGGCTGACGGAATTTTAGCTCTAAAATGAGCTGCGCAGTTCCCTTCCAACCGGCTTGAGATGACGACGGCATGCGGCAGATTTGTACCACGAAAATTCTGAACTGCAGCCAACAAGTCTGCATTGGGATTGTTCTGGTTAGAAGGCTCACCAGATGGGCTGTGTTTATGACGTGCAGCTAGCCAAGTCCGGTTTATCCCATGCTATGCCCTTCCGGACAAACATGCGGCTCATTTTCGAGCGTTCAAGGCCCGCTCAAAAGGCAGGCCTGTGTATCTTCGCTTCGCTTTCCTTCCCCCATCATCATCCCATGTCTGACCCCGGTGCAACTGTTATCCTCCCCTGCATACAGTGCTGAATGACCATCCTCGGATATATCAAGCCCTCTGCAAGATATTGCAAGCTTCAAGTTGACTCTCGCCCATCATTCGGTAGCTGTCCTGCCACGCACGCCCTCCGCAACACCAGCCGAGTACCAAGCCCCTCAAGGCTCAACAACCGAGGACTCGAGACTACGGAATGCTCAGTCGCAACTCCAAGCGCAATCGACGCAAGATCGAGCGAAGACTTTTGGAGTTTCGTAGAGATGACCAGCAGCCCTGCTGCGAGACTGCAAGACTCGACAAGATCTATTACTACCGAGATTACTGGCGCTCACCTCGTTAGACACCTCCATTCTGATGCCCCCCGAGGGTCATCATCCCTGTCGTTGATTGAGGTTTATTTCGCTCCGTTTGTTTCTCGTGATTTTTGAGCTGTCTCCACAACCGCCCTGACCTCCTTCCTGCAGTTCTGGTGTATCAGCACGCAAGATAAACTCCTCTCTGTTGTCGATATGCTGACTAGGAACCAGCAAAGAAGAGGTGCAAGGTGCATTTCTGTCTTCGTTGCCTTTCATACAACGTACCTGATTTGTCCTTCAGGTCAGATTTGCTCACGTCGACTCACCCTCTGTGTGCGCTCTTGGGTCACTCCTCCCATGGCTGTACGCGGAGTTCTCCTGCCGGCGCGCGCCTAAGGATATCGAGTGAGTTCTCCTTTCAACATTCATTTGTCCATTTCCATCGCAGTCTGCTTCACCAGCATTCCTGGGATGCTTCAGTGATATCCATAATCAGCAGTTTTCACTAAACGAAGTACTCATGGCCTGTGTCTTCCTGGTTCCAGCACGATCTCCCCGGCTTTTACATTCCAACTGTTCGTGTCATTAGGGAGGTCGTTGACCATGAACGGGCCTGTACAATTTGGCAAAGGTTCCATTTCGGTCTGCGTAGCTATATCGTAAAATATATACCCCAACTCTGGCAATGAGTTCTCGGCGTCGTCTTATGTAGAGCTCTCTTGAATTTATATTTGTGGGGACTATCGAAAATTCGTCAGCGGGCAAGCATACGCGGGAGCGAAGCGAAGGCAAGTCTTGTCTATATAACTTGTTTACTTCAGCATGAAAGCCCTGCTGCTCTCTGCCGCATTGCCGTACTGTGCTGTTCCGAAAGAGGCATTTCCCTAAAAGGAAACCCAAGGACGAAAAGAACGCATGTAATGCTCATTGATGAAACAAACACATCCAAACAAACCAAAGTTTTTCCGCGCGATTCTGCCACCAGATTTTGCAGCAACAGGTCAAATGTTCCAGGGTTTAATATGGATCATTAGGTGGTCATACAGTCGACTTTAATTTTGCACAGAATTTGTGCTGAAGACAGATTTCACGATGATGGGCTAAACACTATGCTAAACTTGGTCACGCGGTTCTGCCGCTGAATTTTGTAATTTCTATAAAGTTAATTTCTATTGCCTACATAGATTTTTACAGTGAAGCTGAGTATGAATCTCCCGGTGATGGGCCTAGCGTCATTGCCTGTGAGTTTGGCTGCGCAGTTTTGCAAACAAATTTTGCGGTGATAGCACAAGTGCTCCAGGGTTCAGGCTTGGCTAAATAACAGAAATTTGTGCAGTAAAGCTGAATATAGATTGCATAGCAATAGGCTGATCCTGTAATTTTAGTCATGTGGTTTCACCCCCAAAGGGGAGGATTGAAGTATGATTCTATTTTGTATTCCATTGCAAGGTTTGACTGTTAAAAACATAAGTATGAGTCCTGCCGTGCGAACTGTAATGGCCCACCTCCCCCAAGTGGCACAGGTATTGATACACATTCTCATAGATCCCAAAATTCTTTTTCTAATCTCAAGACTTTTTGAGCTACTGGCTCGCTTTCGATGGAATTGTTGGGACTGTGCTGGGATGTGACAGCTGTCACTGAATGCAACCTGATGCCGTGTGGACAATCCTGACACCCATCTGCCAATTTAGCTAACTCAGCGCGATGTTCCAGGTCATTCAAGGGCAGAAATCAACAATATTACAGCTGTTTATGAAAAGCTTGACAATGGTGAAATTTTTTTGCTCTCAACCAACTTTTGATGGAGGGCTAAGGATTACGGATGAATTCCTCATATGGGATTGTTGGGATATGAGCACTCGGGCACATCACCGAGGCTGTGACTCACCGTGAGTCAGAGGGAGTCAGTAAGAATATTGGAGAACACGCAGGAATATCATGGAACGCTCACGAATATTATGGAACATTTACTTATGACTCAGATTGACTCACAGAATTAGTATATATATTGTAGTTACAGTGAGGGTTTCCTCACGAGCTTGTACTACCCCGGCTTTACCGCCATCGTGTAAATCTTACTTTTATTGAACCGAATTATCGCGTGAACGTAAGGATCGAACTCCTTAAAGCAGAAACTCCAACAGGAATAAAGTTGGGACACCAGCCAAATTGCTGGCCAACTCCATTCCATACTGCGGATATTCCATATGAGATGTGTTCTACAGTGGTGAAAGGCCACTTGGGAGAAGCCCAAGAGCCATTCCATACCACGGAATTTGGCTGTGTATTCCATATGAGCTGATTTCACATGAGGAACTCAGCTTACTGGTTGGGCTAGCCGAGCTTAGCCAAATTTCGCCAAGCTGAGGCCACCAAATGCTCCCTTGCAGTCAGTTACACAATCCAAAGTGTTTTTCCTCATGAGACATACCTGACGATGTTCTGTAGATTTTCTGACCACTTTCCATGCGAGCAGAATATTTTGTGGGCAAGTTTTGAGGTAGGGTGCGAACAGCAGTGAAAGCATTACCGACGGCAGGTGCAGCAGGACATGACTGATTAGACTCTCAAACCAAGTAATCCTTATCACTCGATCAAAGTTTGGTTGTGAGGTAAGAAATTTCGTGAGTGTCAAGCTTTTCGGAAACAGCTGTAACCCTTAGTACTGTACTCGGCCGACCGTAAGTTCATGGCCTGTGACCTGTGACCTCTTAAGTTCACCAGTGATGGGTTCATCGGCCGCCGTGACCTGTGACCGCTATTCCGATAAGTTCATTGATCGAAATGTTGCCCTCAGATTCACATCAACCGCCCGCAAAATTTTCAGTGATTTTTGAGCCTCCTTTAGCCTATTTTCGTGTAAAATCACAGTATATCCGCCAATTTTGATTACCCGAGTATTTTGCGACATCAATTAAATTCTCCAAACCTCAATGGAGGTTCGGTTCGCGTTCGGTTTGCGTTCAGAATCGGTTCGGAACCGAACACCGGCAATATGTATTGGCTCATTTTTTTTCAGACACTCTCCAGCACTACACTATTGTGATATTCGACCGAACTCAGTACATCGGCCAAGGAAGGCAATGGGAAGATCTTCCTCCGACTGCAAAACGGGCTTGTGCTAATGACTTGATCGTTCCCGCGGCGATTGCATCAAAGGTCCTCCCAGCCGCAAGCATCTCGCTGGCGGCGCTTTTCGAATTCGCTTTGCCGCGACCAATTGTAGCGACTGCCGCTGACACCTCCGGGTTTTTCAGCAAGAACTCTCCGGATATCATTGACGCATCTGCCATCCTTCGGCTTCGGCACGTTGATATCCCACCCGTTGCTGTCATTCGGAAGCTGGTCCTTGACGCAAATCAGGCGTGGCTGGATGGCTTTACCTCCGTAAAATATCGGCACCTTACCGGCGAGACTGTGACCCATTTCCCGCTATGGATCATTACATTCTGGAACACTGTTGTCGAGATCAGGACCCAAATCAGAAAGCCGTGGACCGAACGGATGGATTGGGTCAAGAAGCAGCTGCGCCAGAGCAAGCGCTCGGACGTGCGCAAGGTTGCGAGGGAAACAAGTCGTCTCCTCACCGTTCTTCCGTGGAATACCCGCAGGATCTCGAGCTGCGATCTAACTCACACTTTGTGGCGGTTCTTGGGGGAAACCTGGCTCAGCAGCACTGACGAGAATGATATGCTCGAGATGTTGCGGGAACGAGTTGCGAATGATCCAGATCTCGTTAGCACCATTCGAGTTGAGGCTGTGGAGCTTTCTGCCAAACTCGCCGACGCGTACAAAAATCGCGATGCCGACAATTATGGGGAATCAGCATCGACGCGGTGGCTCAAAGCCCTCGGAGATGACGTGTTTCTTCACGGGCAGCGGCTGATCACCATTGCGCATCTCGGCATCCATAATGGGGAGAAACATTGGACCGCCATCACCGTCGATGGTGGACAGAGCCTCCTCCGGTATGGTGATTCATTCAAAGAATCCATTCCCCCTACACTCTGGAGCGCGTATGAATGGTGGGCATCGAACCATACACCGGAATCCTTACGCTTCGATACTTTACCCATAACACTTCAAACCGACCCCAACTCTTGCGGTATTCTCGCCGCTGACGCAATCATACATGCTGCATATCCAAGCACCTCCCCCGTTGACGCCTCAATCAGATGTGGTTCTCTGTGAGGTCCGCCAATAATTGGGAGGCAAGGACCCCGCAAGAGTCGTCAAGAAACCAAGTAGTCACACAGAAGTGAGTGGGTGAGGTGTTGGATTCCAGAAAAACTAAAGAACTACCTACTCACTGTGTAATTAAATACTATTCTAATGTCCTTGTACTGTATCTACTTTGTATCTAGAAATGTCAGTCCCTTTGTATGATATAGATCTAACGGAAACCAGATACGGGCGCGGTAGCGACCTTGTCTGCAAATGAACACTTGTTTCCGGGTATCTCGGGCACGGGTGCTGTCGGTCCGGCTCATCCGTTACATTCTCGTACGTCTTAAAACATTCAACACGATTGCAAGTCGAATTCTCGACCGGGTATGTTGCTTCCATTTACTGTTAATTCGATTCATAATAATGAATATAGATTGCGGATGCAGCCGACGACATGAATGAGCGCCTCGAGAGTTTACAGGGCGCTTTCCCGACTCCGGAATCTCTCACTCCGCCAAAATCATTTGGGAAGCTTGCGCGTGAGGCGAAATTTACATTTCAAGTCCCAAATGTAAGTGAATGTTGATGGCTAGAGTTTGCGATGTATCTGATTCAGATGACCATCTGCAGCCGGTCGCCGAGGGGCATGAACTGCACAAGCAGTTAGTCCCACCGCCTAAACGGTCAAAGGGGCATCCCGATGCTCCCACACCAAATCCAAGCCCCACGAAGAAACGGATTTGTGGTATCGAAGTCCTCCCCCTTCTCTCAACCTCCCAGCTAAGCCTCCGGCCGCTCCACCTATGTTGGAATATCAAGCTCCGTCAACGCGAGCTCCAGATCTATTTGATTTCATTCTTGGAGCCAACGAGCCTTTGCAGGCGACACAGTCAACCATAAACCGCTTTTTCAAGGTCGCTACAGCAGAGGAGAAGGAGTTACAGCATGCGCGAGAGGCAGAGAGACGGAACGCAGAGCGAGAAGTTCGCGAGGCTCGTGAGAAACGGCTCAAATTTCTCGCAGAGGCAAGGGTAAGGGAGAATGCAACTGAGCGGAAGCGAAAGAGTAGAGAAAAGGAGCGCGAGGTTAAGATTGCAGCGGGATGGGTACCTGGCCAGGGCGGGCGGAAGCGGGTAATGTGTTCCTTCACTTTTACGGCCTCGCTGACGTCAATTCACCTCGGTAGAAGCGAGAGCTTGAGCCATTCGACGAGTCAGGCGCTTCAGAGTCTTCCAAGGTCGCAGAGGCCTCGCGGCCAAGGCGTAAATTCAAAGAGGATGCCCGGCCCGGGCCAGATAACAATTCTCGCGGACGGAAACGCATACCCGAGAATGCACCCGAAGACGCCGAAAGGGTTAATTGGACTAATCCTCTTCTTTGGGCGCAACTTGAAATTGCCAGACGGAAAGCCTTACCTCCATGGTCGCCTACGGAGATCGTCAAAGAGGCCAAAAAAGCTAGCGCCCCAGCTGTTTCAGAGGCTTACTTCGCAAGTTGTCGGGAGGTGGATTGATCGCACGGGAGCCGTTCCCGGGTGGCGCAAAGACATACTCGAGAAAGTATTAAACCATGGAACAGCTCCCGGAGGTCAATCAACTCGGGCAGGTATATTGGTAGGCTTTTAGAAAATTCCTCAGACTCCCCCGATCAACACTGATGTACGACAGGATTCTTACCCTAAGCTGTGCAAAAAGATACGCCGCCACCTTGAAGCGCTCCGCGCAATCGGTACTGTTCTCACAATGGTCACTATTCGTGGCATCATGGTGGCGTTCATTAAAAACGAGCAGCCGCATCTCTTCACCCACGTCACTAGGGACGGCAGCCAGTTTCGCTGCTCGGATACATTTGTCCGCAAGTTCCTGCGCAACATGGGCTGGAGCTTTCGGTGTTCCACTCGGGCTGCACAGAAAATTCCCGCTAATCACGCTGAAATACTCCGCACTGCATTCCTTCGGCAGGCGATGTTAATTCGCGACTACGCCATACCTGCCGAGCTGCGTGTGAACACAGACCAAACCCAGATTGTCTACCAGCAGGGGACAAACTCTACGTGGAATAAGAAAGGTGAGAAGCAGGTGGCGACGGTTGGGCAAGAAGAAAAGCGTGCATTTACCCTCATGCCATCTATCTCCGGGGGCGGTACCATGCTGGCCCCACAAGCTATATTTGCCGGAAAGACTTCGGCCTCGCTGCCTTCTCTGAACTCCCCTGGATACAAGGAAGCCATTGCTATTGGGATGAAATTTGAAGTATCCCTCGGCAACAACTACTGGTCGACACAACGGACAATGCGCGCCTTTGTGAAGGACATCCTCGTTCCGTATTTCATCCAAATGATACGCGAACTTAGACTCCCCGAGACACAGTTTTGTCTTTGGATAATCGACTGCTGGTCTGTTCATAAATCGGAGGAGTTTCGAACCTGGATGAAAGTCCATTACCCCTGGATCCTCTTGTGTTTTGTTCCTGGCGGCTGCACAAGTCTCTTTCAGCCGTTGGATGTTGGAATCCAACGCACCTTGAAACACGCCATAAAGCGTGCTGCGCATCGCGACGTCGTGGCCGAGGCAACGGCCCTTATTGCCGAGGACGACGACGGCTTGGAGAGCGACTCCGAGTTGATCGAGACTCACTCAAATCCGGCACTTTTGAAGCTTGACACCTCACTCCCGACATTGCGCAACAGGTGTGTTCAGTGGATTGTGGACGCATTCCATGCATGCAACAAGAAGGAACTCGTTTTTAAAGGTAAGTGTATCGGTTTTCAGTGTTCAAGGCTAGATTTGTTGATTTTATTACCCAGGCTTGGGAACACTGCGCAGTCGGCGACTTCAATTGCTCCCAGACGAGCCTGACGTCCCCAGTTGCTTTAACGGCGCTTCGTGAGCTACCGACAACTGACTCTGACTTGTATCGCGAGCTCATTGGTCAGAAACAACCTACTGAAACCGTCGTCGAGGAGGAGCTCTTTGCAGATGATGAAGAGGTCAAGGGATACTGCGACGAAAGTGACATCCCCGTCGATGTTTTGATCACTCACGTTACATCGGGTGGAGTTGCGGCGCTTCCGGATGGCTTTCAAATCGACGATGAGGGGAATTTATGTCGGAACAGTGCCGCCGAAGATCCTGAACTGGTGGTGGAAGCCAGTGATTTGCCGGTGGCCGTTCGTCGTCCCAAGCGGGCCGCTAAAGCTCCTCGTCCTTATGGCGGGGATGCAATGTGGGAGCATTAGTTCGTCGTCTGTGGATGCCTCTTTTCAAGTAGTAGTGAAAAAGTATTCTTGATGTTATCTTACTAGAAAAATTCGATACACAGCGGAAACACTCACGATAACCAGGAAAGTTTCACGGGGAGCGAAAAATGCAATTTTTTGCTCTCAAAAAATCGCTTTTTCAAGGTCTTTTTTTTTCAGCGGTCACAGATGTTCATGGCCTCCAGTGACCTGTGACCTTTGAAAAATAGGTTCAGTTCACGGAGGTCTGTGACCTGTGACTGAACTTACGGTCGGCCGAGTACAGTATGGCAGAATAAAATGCAAAAGGTAACAGCGTTTCACCGAAATCTCATCCAGTAGCCAACTTGGTATTTCAGTAAAGCAATTTCTCTTAATCGAACTGACTAATATTCAATGACCAATCATTGTTTGTACTTGTAGTAAATTTGGCTGAAATCCAAGTTCTCCATGGTAGCCAAACCTAAAGGTTCAGCAATGACTCGATTGGCATCATCAATCTCAAATGGCAGATCGGAGGTAGTCTCTCTGGACAGACGCTTTATCGTTTCTGGCTCGTACCTCGCTCGACAAAGTCTGTTGGTTACCGCGTAAATTAGGCGGCGGCCTGCGTTATTATGTAAGATTGCGTTAGCCGAGATTCACGTGGGTACGTGCTTGACGCGACTGGGACGCGTTGTGAACCCTCTGGCAGAGTTTTACACAATTTTCGAATGCAAGACCAAACTTAACACCTCGTATAAACCCGTGGCACGTTCGCGAGTCGTTTCCAGCGCGAAACGTGCTCAAACCAATAACTTTTCCCAATTTCAGCCTGTTTCTGTCGGAAGCGACCCAATCCATCTCCAAGCACAAGTTAATGGCCCCAGAGGTCAATTTAAATGAATTGGAGGCCACCCCGCTCAGTCCGACTATCAGAGAAGATGGGAGACGCGTCGAGACGCGTCTCGCGAAGGGCATGTTTGCGCATGCATCCATGATGGTTACATAATAAGGCAGGCGGCCGGCTAATTGACGCGGTAACTAACAGACTAGATCGGAGGCCATCATGATGCTGAAAGCCATAATCGGACAGTATATCGGGTCTGGCAGAAATGTAAGTAGCTGATCAAGACGACGAAATTTGTATACAGTGACTGGTTAATAACAATATGCCTTTAAACGACTCAGAGTGACTTTTAAAACTATTATACCACCGGTGTACGTGGTTGCAACTGCAGGACATGCTTCACCTCAAGCAACGGCGGAGATCCTGCCCCGTGACGCAAGCATGTAGTCGAGTACCAGGCCACCCCAGACAATCCAACCGAGCTGACCATTACGATTGAAATTTTCTAAGTATCTCTAGTAAAATTGTGCACTCGGAAAAAAAGCGGGATAACTCACGCCCGCAGCTCGTTGGGATATCAAGGTCGACGGCCATGAGTTGCCACACAAGGTGGGCCGCCGTCCCACCAACCGATATTACGAAGTATGAGATACCTTGCCCATTGAGGACGCCCGCGGCAGCCAAGGTCACCGCAAATGTGAAACCGCAAGCTATGAGCAGCGGCCGAATCCAGGTTCCAAAGAGGATTGAAGTGGAGCGCACGCCCATTTTGATGTCGTCCTGGATGTCTTGACACGCGTATATCGTGTCTGAGATATATTATATGTGAGACGTGTTTGTCTGCGGCGGCCGTATGCTGGAAACATACCATACAGCATTGTCCAGCTGTCGGAATGATTAGCCAGGTGAAAGAGAAACTGTTATAGGCATACCACCAACAGCTTGCCATCGCCACTGAAAGAACCGGGTAGTTAACTGTACCCAAGACTGAAATCCACGACGTGATGAATCCAAAATTCATCGCAAAACCAAGCCACGCTTGAGGCCAATGGGTTACTCTTTTGAGGAGAGGATATATTGCGAACCTATAGCCTATCAGGATCATGGGATGGCAGACAAGCGGCCACACTTGCAATGGGATAAGCTGGAACAAGGCGACCCAGAACCTATTATGATGGTTCATCATTGTCAGACCGGCGGAGAACAATGAACAAGGAAGAAACGCATACGCTAAACCGCATTCCGTGAAGTAAAAGAAGGAGATGGCTAAAATATATTGCGCCATGAGATACAGCGTGGCTGCCAGAACGGATATCCGGCCACTAGCGAGCGGTCTGTGTTTAGTCCTCTCTGATGTGGGGTTTAGTGATCCGAATGCAGGACAGAGAGTTGAGCTGACCGACGCCGGCATCCACTTCACGGTCAAATATGTCATTTATGGTGCAAGCCGAGCCACGGAGGAGAAACGCGCCAACGAGCGCCTTGACCAAGTCGGAAGTATATTCGTATAAAGGAAGGTTCGAGGTGTATGCAGCCATAGTCAGTCCCCAAGCTAAAAACAAATGAATTCCATGAGGAGGAAAGGGAAATACACGGAGTACCAAATGGCCAGAACATCAATATAGTTCCCGTCGGCTGTGTGTCGTCTCAATTGTACTCCAGATAATGGAAGAGCGATGGGCTCACCTTTTCGATTCGGATTAATTCTAAATACGGGCGATATTTCTCGGACACTAGTCCGAGAGGAAACTTTGGCGTAGGGTTTACACTTTCATTCTGGGCGGTGAAGTCGTGGACGAGACTGTGCCACGCAAGCGCATACATTCCATCGGCATCTTTCTTTTTTCCAAATTCATTGTGCCCAGGAAGATTTACAGGCGCCACCAATACCTTCAGCGCTTTCCACTCGCCACCTGTATTTTGGAGCAGACAGAAGTAGCCTTGTCCACGGCCGACGGCAGTCTCGAAGATGAAACCAGAAGATACACAGGGCATCCCAGGCGGCACGGGAACACACTCAGGGGCGAAATTCGCCCTGGTGTCGAGCCTTACCTGGGTGATTGCCGCAGCCTTCACTGTGCTGGTTAAATATGCCGCAATGCGGGCCTGCCCGCGCAATGTGCAGTCGTCCGGGGTAAAGACGAAGACATTGTGCATGTAGCAGTTTGGGGCGAAGCATGCCGTCGTGTTGGCTATGTCGCCTCCCACAAGGGAGTTTGCGAAGTTCTGCAGCCAGGAAGCCGCAATCGCGGTGTAGTTGAGGGCCATTCAGCTGGAGAGCAAATGATTTTTCGGAGACTCATCATTACATGTTCTTTATACATGAACATCCACAGGGCCCAAGCTTCAATGATCCGCATCTTTCTCACTCTCAAGCTATCGGGATTGCCACACGCACAGGGATCGAAACCCAGAAACAGTCGTGCAAACCAAACTAGACTTCCATGTGTATCGCCCATTAATGATTGTCATCATTGATGTTAAATGGCAGAGGGCCAGGAACTTGGAAGCCGCAATTAGTATAATTGAAGACCATTGCGATGTGATGTCTTTAGGATGTGTGCGATGAATATCACGTACGCCACTGCAGTGTCCTGTTGGCCATGAGGCTCGCCTATCTGTCAGAGGATGTATTAAATGTACGGGGCTTTTGTGCGGGGATCAACGGCTGGCGAATGCCACAGGGATGACACAGCCTATAGGGAACTCGTGCCTGTGACCCATACGCCATTTAGTTTTATATCTGAGCTACTTTGATTCATTGGTGAAGTGAAAGAGCGGGATACAATTACGGGAATCAATATTTGTTTCCCGTTCGACGTCTCTCACAAGCGGATTCCTGAAGCTGCGGTTCGAGCGAGCTGACAGTGTATGTTAGCTTGGCCCGCCCCCTTATCGGTCCAGAATGGAAGCCGGGCCCCAGGCACAATCGCATCGGAAGTCAACAGAAGATTTGTTTCCTGTTTAAAGACATATTAACCATTCTATTAAGATTTACTGCCCAGTTCGACGAGAGGACATACAAGATGGCAGGACCAGATAGATTTGCTGGCAGATTTGACGAATTGTGACCCATTTTGGCAAGCGCGACAGATGTTCGTTTTGGGAATCTGCCTCACTTGATCGTGCGATGAGTGAACCGCCTACTGGGTGATGGAGCGAAACTTCCATCCTTCACTTCTACCTCCCAGACCCCTGCAACGTCACCTATGGCAGTGTTTCCCTGTACCCGACCCCATTGTGTCGACGCCGAGCGTTGTTGTTAAGTGGTATATGTTCTTTTGAGCTTCAGATTCTACTCACATGATCACATATCCATCCAATCGCCCAGCCAAATCGTTTTCGTCCGCGCTCCACGACCGGCGCGTTAAACGGAACTTGTTCTGGCGGTGACGAAGAGATATTCCGCAGGCTATGGATTCCCTGTGTCCTTGGTTTGGCTTCTCCATCTTCCACACAATCACTGTCGCAGCACGTCCCTAATTCATCCCCTGACCAAACCGACTTGGCTACAGCCTAGCAGTCGCCCGATGGTGAGGATCTGTGGAACTCTAGTGACGGTAAGGTATTTCCTCATTTTTTTCTCGACGTCAAGACGAATTTTATGGCGGTCAAAATGCATATTTATTCTGCTGCAACTTTTTTTTTTTTTTTTTTCAAATTTTGACCTTTCCGCATGTTTTTTTGTGCTTTTGAGGCCAGTGCTATTAGAATAAGCCGTACCGGGCCGAGACGACAAGCGAGGACAGGGCGAATTCAGAGCAACAAGAAGGGACGGTTGTCCTCGTAATGTACATGGTTGTAGTACGGAGGCAAACGGTCGGCTAAACACCACGTAAACGAACGAATAAGTAGGCGGTACGTAAATCGGTTCGTGCACGTTGTGATTGCCGACGAGTTCCGTATGGCTAACAAATCCTAATAAGTGCTGCAACTTTTTTTTTTTCTTACAAAAATTTTTCTTCCATTAATGGAAGATACAGAGTCCACATGCCTCGGATTCAAGTCAGCAGGGTGCAATTCCAAAAATTAAAGGCAGGGTTGAGTGTCCGAGATGCCCGAAGCAAACTTCTGATTCGGCTGTTGATTACCGAGGTGTCAACCCTGCTGCTATCACATCAGCAGTGGCAATCTCTGAACCAGCTGGCATCTGTCCCGGAAATTGATGACCAAATGAGTGCGAGTTAAATGGTGCCCATACTGGCGGTGAGGGATAAAAGACTTCATGACACCATGGTCTCTGGAGCACAGTTGCTTGGCAATGTATTAATAAAGGTAGCTGCTGTGGGACATAAGGGGTGCTCAATTCTTAGCCCTTCCGTCCGTCCCGTCAAAAAAAATTAATATTTGGCTGAAACAAACAAACGCCGCTCCGCCGGCTGAGCCTGCCTCCTGCTCAATTTCTACCGAAACTTCAACCTAACATATGTTTCAGCATTCTAAGAGCCCTTGACATGCATCAGAGCTGTAGATTCATCTGCAAATTGCGTCTGCCTCCCGCATCAATTGTTTGTCTGGAACAAATATTAATTATTTTTTACGGGACAGATGGACGAGTCGAGAATTGAGCACCCCTATACTCCAAGTGTGAGTAAACAGTAGACAGCTCACTATTTTCTATCTGCTTGTCTGCAAGAAATGGGCAATGAGAGTTACTAACACTGATAGTGAGACCAAGGGGGTGCCAAGAATAAAATTTTGTACATCGGGGGGGGGGGTCCAGGGTTGGCTGAAAAAATTTTGTAGTGTATATTACAAATGGCTTCAAAAGGGCCAATAATGCCTTCAGGAGGTGCCAGAAGGGGTATTGGATACCTGAAGAAGTGTCTAGCACAATACCTGGCTTCTGAACCTCATGTTCAGCACTCAAGCTGAGTGTAACAGGTTGTGAGCACAACTACAGCACAGGGATTTTTTTTGTTTGAAAAAATCAGAAACTTCTCAAAGAGGCTTATGAGTTACCATATCCCATGTAGAATATAAATAGCCATGCTCAAAGTAGAGATAAGTGGTGGAATTCAGCCTGGAAAGCAGCGCTGCAACTCGGACAAACCGGCCCGGCTCTAGGGGTGGGAACCACCTTCCCAATATGGAAGGAGAGGGGGGGGGGGGTCAGCTCGGGGTCGAAAAAATCTTTTCGACCCGATATCCGATTTTCGAAAGTTGAAACCCCCTTGAGTGAGACTAGAGGATGCCACAAATGTCTATTGGTCGCAAGAGCACTTCAGTTTCCTGTTGTATTCCCTTGTTCAAATGTGCCTCGACACTTTTGTTGGTACACGGTATTGTGATTGGGTTAATTTCTCAGTGTACCTATTCTATTGCAGACTATGAAGATTAAGACTGCCGGTATGATGGTGGCAAGATCCGCATCTCGGCACATGATCACTAAATTGAACTCGACTTGCCGCAACTTTTTTTTGTCACTCAAGAAATTGTCAAAAGTTGCGGCACTGACCTCAAAAACACAAAAAAACATGTGGAAAGGTCAAAATTTGAAATGAATATATATATATATGCAGCAGAATAAATGTGCATTTTGACTGCCTTAGAATTGACGGTGTTGCAAAACACCTTTTCTAGACGAATCTCCAGCTGCACCAAAGGATTCCCACATAATGGCCACCGCTGCCGCCACAAGATTGTACCATCCACACCACACGGTAAATATGGATGTATTACCTTGCTTAACAAGGTCTCTCCACCCTCATAATGGTACCACTTTTCGTGTCACCCGATGATCCTAGATGCTCCGAGATCAAAAAGTCGCGTCTCTTTTACTCTCCGACGGAATGCCGGTGGCGCCACCCTCTTGGCAACCATTTCGGCATGGTCGGCACAACATTGCCTCTCTTCGCTTCTTGCCAAGCCTAGTGTGTCTCTCAGTGTCGGCCAGGCCCTCTAATATCTCTTGGTTCCCTCAAATTCCCATATCTGCTATAGTGTACGGATTCACAGGATGACGATCAATTGAACAGTCCAGTCGGGGACTCCGCATAATATGACTAGCAGAAAAAGTTCTGTAAAGAACCCGACATCTCCCGGCATCTTCATGATTCAACTTCACGCTATGAGTCTCAATTTTGCTGAAACTTGGTGATATACTCACGTCTGGTTTACCCAAGGTGTTGATTCATATCATCAATTAATGAGCTCAATGAGCCAGTCTAAGAAACAAAATTGCCTGATTGCGAGATGGCGAGTCCTGACTCTAACCTTGATACAGAGGCTCTGGTGATGTTCTTGAACAGACGGTCACAAAATCCAAGTTACAAGAAACAACCTTTGTCAAGCAAGATCTCTTCCGACAGAGTTAGAGCTTTCTAGTATACCACGAATTGCTGTAATGAAAATGTTAATACATAATTTAAATGATCATTTCGACTCTGCAAAATTCTCAGTGAAACACAGCACGAGTTATGAGTGGAATCGTCCCACTGCCAAAAGTCCATCGGGGACGGCGCATCAGGGTACCTTGAAATGCGTCGTAGTTGTCCTCAACGGGCGCATTTGGACACAAGTATATGTCTCACATTCGTCCATCAAATCTATCAAATCCATCTGCCTCGAATCAAAATCTATCTAGGCCTGCCATCTCGTCGATCCCCGTTCCTTGGGGATTGTTTGGTTCTATGTCCTTCCAGCTTACCCCATCGGGCAATCTCTGCTCCTCAGCTCGAACCTCGACACCTTTGTCTGCCATCCTCCTAGACACTTGCCGTTTTGGGATCACTGCTATATTTTTCATTGTTTCGGTAGGTAGGTAGTTAGGTAGGTGTAATCTCACGGGTGGGACTGCGACCTGTCGACCCGCGGCGCCTTACGTAGGGTACACGCCCGAACTCTAAGTGCGGCTTTCGGAAATGAATCCAAATACGGGTGACTTGGTGTTGCAGCCGCATCTCGTGTTTTAACAGCATTCAACTGCTGTTGAAAATCTCGCCATTCGGAACATTCTTCCTAGCTCGGCGTAGCCCTTGCGTAGTACGGCACGCTTTTTGAACTGCGGCCATGTATGTGCTCTATCCGATATAAAACGGCCACCAGATACCAGTCAAATTCTCACGCTTCTCGGTGACTTCCATCAATAACATCTCGCTTGCTCGGGCTTTGTCAGGTCTTGCCTGTTCCTCAAGCCTCAAGGCCTCCGAATTCTCATCAAACAAATCGGATATTCTGTGCCCCAAAATCCCGCCAAGCATATATTTTCCCGTAAACTGAGCTCATTGCGTGACCGTGAACCTGGGTTCAATTCTTGCCGGCTACCGTTACCCGGATCAAACTTATCGCACTGCAGTTGTATCTCTTCGTTGAGCCTCAACACCACTTGCTACATTGAAACATCGCGAAGCAGGCAGGGAGTCATGGATTTTTGTCTGAGCCCACAGTGGCTTGGAGTTCCTATGTTCCTGGCTTCTTTTCGACCACAGGGTGAGGAGTAACTTTGAATCTCCCAGCAGTGAGCAAATTTCTTCATTTCGTCATCAGCTCTTTTCCTACTGGCACATGTGCGCGACTTTCTATAGTTGAATTTTGAAATTTATTCTAGCTCTTATTCACCTTTCATGACCGCAAGGCTACTTACGCTGCTGAAGCGAAGCGAAGGCACTTCTTGTTTTAACTAAAGAAATGTACAGGCTCCCCATTTGAGAGAAATCCACCAATTGAATCTTCAAGTTGGATTAATCTTGCCAGATTGACCTGACGCTATTTGGCTAGATCACTGTACATCGACATCTCCCGCTCAATTCCAGATATCTCATACCCAGCTCTGATTCTGCGACACACGCGCGGAAAGAGTTCCAAGCACTGCCCCGCTTCTCGACCTACGAAATAAGATATTACTGGGTATTGCGTGCGATGAATATCACGGACACCACTGTAGCACGCTTTGGCCATGAGGCTCATGAGTGGGAGAGCGCCTTATCTGTCCAGGTTACATTCTGTGGCGCGGGGAACAATTCACTTGCTCTCGGCGATGGACGACTGGAGCGGAGATTACAAATGATCTTTCCTTACAATTCATTTGAGAATCTCGACAAAGTGGTATGTACAGCATGCGAGGCACGTTCTTCCTGTTGTAGTATCTGTCTACAAGAGACTAGGTGGCAT
The DNA here is from genome assembly GCA_014462655.1 of Mycena venus. Classification (NCBI taxonomy): domain Eukaryota; kingdom Fungi; phylum Basidiomycota; class Agaricomycetes; order Agaricales; family Mycenaceae; genus Glaucomycena; species Glaucomycena venus. The sequence goes on along the minus strand of JACAZI010000015.1, from coordinate 1,966,067 downwards.
GTTGATCTCTGAGGCGATGGTAATCATTGTAACGGCAGGGCAATGCTAGCGAAGCGCCGAGAACGCAAGTGTGTGCGCTACATACTCTATCTGGCAAAATGAAACAGACCGTAATGTCAACGTACTGTACCGACTTGTATGGTAGCAACGTAACGCATAACGTGGCACTCAAAATGTTGCCTATTTCCGGCTGCGTAACGCGTAACAGAGGCTCAGTTGCTAGCTAAAATAATGGTTTTTTTCCCATTTTTTTCCTGTAAAACAAGCCAGAAAATGACCAAAAATAAACACTGTTTTTGCACCACAAAGTGCCTGTAATATCAGCTAAATTTCCCCTAGTCCACAGGACACCATTATCATTGTATGCTCAAATATTCTTGATATCCCCTCCACCACTCGGCCCTCATTCTCCCTGATACAGACAACATTGTTGATACAAAATTCTCATTTAAATTGAGTTTTGGAGCTCAGTTGTCTATTATTTAGGGTATCTCGGCATTGTTCAAGTTGTCGCAGGTTGCCTAAATGGTCGAACGTAACGCATAACTTGCGCTCCGTTGCTAAGCCATGCACTAAATTTTGCGTAACACTGTGAGGGTGGTTGCTACCATACAAGTCGGTACAGTACTCGCCAAACTGTCGGGTAACCGAAAACACCGTGTGAATCACTCTGCAAATGTCCCAACAGTGTCGTCTGAAATTAGAAATACAAGCCCGCGCTGGGGCCCTCCGCACTACAGCACTTCGCTTGAATCCAAGTAGGAGAATTCTCTTTGAAGGCTTGAATTCCCGTACGTACGTACTCTCGAAGCTAAGCGACCCCTAAATAAACTGGGCTAAAGACTTCAGGGGAAGGTCCCAGCAAGTGGTGCTGGAGTGCTGATAGCGGAGTTTAAAAAAGCTTCGGACGAACACACGTAAGTTTATAAAGAGACGACTGCTATTACCTAAGTTACGTGCTTAGAACACATCTGACTGATGCCTTTGTGGAAAAGACTTAAAACACTTCGTCGACCGACAGGCATCGCAACGCCCTCTATGTCGACACCCATCCGCCAGCTGCTTGCACTCATCACCAAGTCTGTGGACACACTCGAGACAGCCTGCGCGTCCTCTGGTGTGTCTATTCCAGACCTAAACGAGCCTTTTGCTCCACCGTCTGAGGCCTTCCGCACGATCCCCGGGGCGGCCGAGGCCGTCAATATCATCAGCGCTGCAGCTCTCCAGCTTGAGGCCATCTTGGCCCCGCCCCCCCTGTCCTTGTATCACATCGTAAGCGGAGTAAGTTCTCCAAATGTTTTCCCGCAATTTCGGTACATCGTTGACAATTCCATGCAGAACTTTAAATCCGCGGCGTTGCGAATCTGTCTTGAATCTGGTGTCACCGAGATTCTGAGGGAAGCAGGGCCGCAGGTCAGTGAAACAAAGCTACCAAGACTTATATCTAACGACATTGTCTCAGGGACTTCATGTGAAGGACATCGCGGCCAAAAATGGACAAGATGCGGAGAAACTAGGTACATTATCTCTTCACTCTGAGGTGAACCTGTTTGACCCTCAATTTCAGCGCGTTTTATCCGCTACCTCGCCACGCACCATGTCTATCGCGAAGTCAGTCCGAACGTGTTCGCAAACAACCGTATCTCTAGCATGATGGACACGCTGAAGCCCAGCAGAGAAATCCTTGCAGAGTGAGTGAGCGCCAGTACCCCCTTCTTGTCACAATCACTTACAAGGATCTATGGTGGCCAGCCCAGAGCACAAGCACGAAAAAACGATGGGCCTTGCAGCTCTGGCCTCCCACCAGTGCGTTTCCTTTCTTCCAGAACCGGGTGCTCTGGCTGAGTACTTTGGTACGCAGTTTAGACGAAACCTTTCAGGCTTCTGCTTACGCCTGGGAGACGCTCGTCGATCCTGCCACTGCGCGCTCCGGCGACCAGTGCGACGCGGCCTTGACGCGCGCGATGGGGAGCAAAGAGACGCTGTGGCAGCTCTACGCGCGCCCGGAGGAGAAACTTCGACATGATCGCTTCCAGATTGGTATGCAGGGCGTCGAAGCTATGCAGCCTGCAGACGCCGTCGTCAAAGGTCTGCAGGGGGCGATATGTTGTTGTCCCTTCAACTGTGGCTAATTTTATCAACCAGCATTTGACTGGGCCGTCCTTCCACCTAAATCGCTTGTTGTGGACGTGGGTGGTGGTGTCGGTACCTCGTGCCTCCCACTTGCCACGAAGTTCCCAGACCTCAGGTTTGTTGTGCAAGACCTCAAAGGCGTTATCGATCAAGGGAAAGAGGTGCGCGCACTGTCCACATCCCGACAGCGTGAACTTATGCTCTTCCGAGTCAGTTGTGGAATACGAAGCTGCCTGCCGCCATTAACTCTGGGCAGGTCACACTGCAAGGTGCGCATAACTGGTCATGAGAGCCCTTGACGCTCCACCAACGGTGAACCCTCTCAGTGCACGACTTTTTCACGCCTCAACCGCAAACGGGCGCCTCTATCTTCCTCCTGAAGCAGATCATGCACGACTGGTCAGACGAGAACTGCAAGAAAATTCTCACGCATCTCTGGGATGCCGCAGGTTCCGATACGAGATTGCTCCTTTTCGACACCATTATGCCGCTCACGTGCCATGACCCGAGCGCAGACGATCCAAAAGGCATTCCTGGCGCCGCACCCGTCTCCGAGGCGCCCGCACCGCTGTTGGCAAACTATGGTGCCGTGAGTGAGATGGCGTACACTGCTGATTTTGTGGTACGTGAGCCCGGCTCCCCCTCTCCTGGATGAACCAGTACTTACCACGTCGGGTCCCGCAGATGTTCGCCCTGTTCAATTCGCAGGAGCGGACGGCAATGCACTTGGTGGAACTCCTCCGGCAAGTGGGGTGGAAGATCACTGCGATCCATCGCCAGCCGGGAGACAGTACATTCCTCCAGTGTGTGGAGGCGAGGAAGGATACCCCCCTATTCATAAGGTTCAACAACACCGATCCTGGGTGAAAATTTAGGTGTAATAAAGTGTATTCAACTTCCATAGCTCTCACCAAACTCCATGGTTAAGTCGTCAATCCTGAGCAGTATGACGGGAGGCGCACGGTCAAACTATATGGACAATATCAGATCCTGAGTGATATAGTGTCTAATTCGACGCGCCGAGCTGTTCACGTTGTAGAATGACGCGTGTATGCGATTATACTGTAGGTGCAACGCTGGTTCATGTACAGGAGGCAACAGCTTCAAGGTTCGATTTAAACCCGATCAGAGCTGCGTGGTTGACATCTGCAAGGGTTCGAATCCCGCAAGGAACACCTTTTTATATCACCAATCCTTTGTCATAGAGGTTTCTTAGCACTTCTGTGTATCCAGTCCATGGGATGGGCCATCCTAAGCAGTTGCTACTGATAATGGCTAAGTTGCGTCAATATGGAGCATCCCTGAGCTCCCCGACAATGTTCTCATGCTCAACCACTGCCTTCCGCTACGGCCTAAATTCAGCCTATACTCGCCTACATAGAGACCTACACTCATCGATGGCTGATAGCAGATGAGTTTAGGTGTTCCTAGTTACCTAGGCAGAGGTGTTTCTAGGCGACTAGAACCAACTAGCGGCACCTACACTTGACCTACACTCATTTAATTTCACCTCCGCTGACCTAACCCAATCTGAATGTAGACCACAGTGGAATGCAGTAAAACCCTTGCTTACCTCCACTACATAGTCCTGCCGTTCGCTCAGCTCACCCAGCAACTCAGCTTCTATCACAAATGCATGTCTATGGGGTCCGCTCCAGTCGTCCATCGCTGAAAGCGAGTGGACTGTTCGCCGTGCCACAGAATGTAACCTGGACAGATAGGCGCTCTCCCACTCATGAGAGCCTCATGGCCCACAAGGAGCTGCAGTGGCGTTTCGCACATGTTCTGGTCCAAATGTCTGAACAACGGTAACCTGTTACCGCAAACAAACAACTAGTAATGTAAGAGTGGCTGTTCTCACATGTAACTACTAGATGTCGTCGGAGCACGCCTCGTTGACATTGCCTACAGTTCGAATGATTGTGATCGCCGCAGATCGACATGCCAGTGATGACTCGTTCCCCATGGTCCCACAGATGTGGGAAGGTTCCATAATGTATACCATATGCATATTGGGGTGATTGGCAACTCGAGATGTGTCACCCCTGTGGCATTTGATCCCCGCACAAAAGCCCCGTACATTCAATACATCCTCCGACAGATAGGCTAGCTTCACGGCCAACACGGCGCTGCAGTGGCGTACGTGATATTCATCGCACACATTACCCAGTAATATCTTGTTTCCCAAACTAAAGACATCACATCCCAATGGCCCACAATTACACTAATTGCGGCTTCCTGGCTCTCTGCCATTGACATCAATGATGAATGGGGCGATACACATGGAAGTCTGGTTTGGTTTGCACCGGAGAGTGAGAAAGATGCGGATCATTGAAGCTCGGGCCCTGTGGATGATCATATATAAAAAGCATGTATTGATGAATCTCCGAAAATCATTTCCTCTCCAGCCGAATGACGGACTCCCTAGAACACTCGATTATCACTTTAGGCTTTCAGCTGTAAGCATACTCTACGAGACACATTGCCGCATATTGAAGTAGGTCTATATACAGGTTCCATCTGAAGGCAATTTACCCCTTTGAAATCCCCCGCTGCACCTCTGAGTTCGCCGAATAGTTGTACTGGGTGGCCTGCTCAGCCTTGTGGACATACGATTATATTCTTACGATTGGTGATGAGGTAACAGTTATTAAATTATCTTTATCTCTCAGGTATAAACGATTCCACAGATTGATTACGCGTGGAAAGGACGAAAAACACCAGGTAAACCCTGCCCCGGTTAGCGTCTTACAAAAGTTGATGTTTTCTGTTTTCGAGAAGTCTTTTGGCTGTACTTTCTGGTAGATTTAACTGGTCCCCCACTGCCGTAGTTCGACCTAACATTCTACTAAGAACAGATATCTGGCTCCGATCTTCATCATCATTACTCTTGTTGGTCCGTTATTTTCATTTTCTCTTCCTTTAAGCCATTTGATCAATTTTGCAGCATATTTTTCCCCTGCTTGGACTTTAGATGTGTGCAGCAGATATGGGTTCATGGAGGGGCTCGAAACAGGACTTCTGACGACCACAGCAGAGCTCCTGCTCGCTCTACGGTATGAATACTTTTGTCAAATCTCTGTAATACGGCGCTTATCCATTCATGTGTCCTTCACCATATAGTGTGTATGCAATAACCGGAAAAAGCAAGGTCTTTCCCTGCATCACGGCAGCTATCTTGTCTTGCCAATGGGCCTTGATCCTCTACACCTTGTCTCAATCATCTAAGGGTACCGACCGGGTCGCTGTTTTGCTCCCGCCGCGGGATCTGCCGCCACTTCCCGACCTACCTACAATTGACCCTTATCACGGCAAGTACTCTCGAAACAACACCGTTCCATATTTTCATACCATCGCCAGTGTGCATTTTTATTGCATCTTTGACTGTGTGAGGAAATCTGTTCTTTGATTGCCAAGTTGTTCGAGCTGAAGCGGAGACGACAGGGGCCAATTTGTTAAAGGATTTTTGTTCCTTTGCCTGGCGTTCGATACGCTGGCTTTTTTGACCATCGTCTATGTGACTGTCAGATCCACACGATCCTACCGCTTTATGCCCTTGATGAAGATAATTCAACGGGACGGAATAGTCTATTTCCTCATGCTGTTCGCCTCGAATCTCCTTTGGATAATACTGATAAATTATGCCCCCGTGAGCAAGCCCATTAAGATTTCAAGCGATGGCACTGATTCATCACTTGAACAGCCGGCCATCAAGTTCATACACAACCAGCAAGTCCCTTCTTCTCCTTTTTTTATGCAACTGACAGCAGTGTGCTTCTAGACCGGCCATGATGTGTGTAACATCCCCCTTAGTTGTGGTTTTTTCTCTCCTGACTTGCCCTCCTAGTATATCCGCGATCATGATCAACCGAATAACCCTGAATCTCAAATCGGCCAGCCACAGTTCAGTAGTGTCTTGGAGTGTACGAACCTTTGAACACAGGCCAGTACTGGACAGCGACAGGTTCGATACAGAATTAAGTACTCTGCGTGCAAAATCAGCAGGGTTTGGGATGGAAAGCGGTGGTTCACATCTCCCTGCGTAACTTTGCTGATGGTGAGCAGTCCAAATTCATGATGAGTGACGATCTTGACTAGGACCTGAGAGTTTTAGTTGACCCAAACTTGTAGCAGACTTTATGCTCAGTCTGATCCTGACTTGATTTAGTATATATATATAACCAGGCAACCAAAGTTCGAATCGTATGTACGATATTTACCGTATAATTATGTTCAATTTGATACCGGTCGGGACGCGCGACATGGTGTGAGCAACTCGATATTTCGATAACGACCGAATTTTTTGCGTGACACCGCAGAAAAATTCGATATTTGGATCGATTTTTTATCTTTTTTTACCATTTTCAGGCAATTTTGAGCCCTGCGTGACGGTTCAGAGATTCGATAGAGGTCGGCATGACCCGTGACACCGACCAAATTTCGACACCGATGGAGGAGTACGTGATGCGTGACTTCCGATTTGAACGTAATTGTACGGTACATGCCATGACCAGAAACACTTTATTTTCAAATTCACTGAGTCAAGAGCGGCGCAAAACTGTATCTGGATCCGTACAGGGCACGATTACTGACGGTAAAGTCATGTAATAAATTTCAAGAACACGCGGGCCGGTAAGGAGCGGGCAGGATGTCGGGCAATGCAAGACTGTTCCAGTGGGCTGTTTTCACGATCCGGATCCGACTAGTGACCATACAGGTCTGTGCCTAGGTAACCAGACATAGTCTGTCGAGCTCTGTTTAGGCTCGGTGTAGGTATGTCTATACCTGGGTCTGCCCAGCTCAGTTCGGGTCAGTCAAGGTCGGGAAAGTGACCTAGACAGATCTGCCATCTCCAAAATAAGTTGTTAAACATCATCCCACAATGTATATAAGTATTTCAGACACCCAAATAAACTTAAACACAAGAAGCCCCATCTGATCTCAAGGAAGACAGTTAACGTTGATGTTGGTGCGTTGGCGATCAACCGAATCCCCATCTCACCGCGATCAAGATTTTGGAACGAAAAGCAGGAAAGTACCTCTGTTCTGCTCTGACTAGGCACCTACACTCACTACACTCACCCAAACTGACCTACGCTGACTACGCTGTACCAGACAGACCAAGTCTAGGGACCCCAAACTCACATCCCTAGAGGCTACACAGAGCTGGCCGCTCCCGGACAAAATCTCCGCCTATGACCCTACGCGGGGTCTGTCTAGTGACCAGATACAGCTAGGCTGACCCTAGACAAATTTAGATCACTGAGTCTAGGGGGGCTTGGAACGGTGATTACCATCCGTATGTTCCTCCAAGCATGCTCGCCGCACTCGGATCTCAGGTACAAGTTGATGTGATGGGAAGGTCCAAGGGCCGTTGTCAGTCGTTTAACGGGGTTCACCGTAACGAACTGCCGGCAGCAAAGCGTTTAAAATAGAGAGACGGGAGATCGGGGATCGTGGCGCCAATCTGTTGAGCATGAGCTTTAGGGATCCTCACCGTAACCGTACGACTCGGTTTACAATTATAATTACAGCCTCATGGCCCATGTTCACATATGGACATGGGTCTCTCCAGACATCCATCAAGGGCCGAGAACTTGAAGTTTGGCGGGAAAAGTCTTGGCTTTCCCCGAATGGGAAAGCCAAAACTATGGTTCGATATGAATTTTAATGTAGTCCATATGTACGCGACGAGGCGACAGATGGCAGATAGTGGCGAGTGCTCATGATCCGGATGTAATGTAGTACCAATATATGAACATTGGCAGAGTTCAAGCTGCTTCTCGAAGCAAGATATGAAGCATAACCAAGATCTCTGCTTTTACGAGAAATAGTTGGATACTGGTACTGTATAACCTCATTCAATTCGACACGGTATTTCACAGAAGGTCGCTACCGCTTTCGAAAGGCTTTTAAGAGGGGGAGAAGGATTGGTATCACCATCACATGCTTCATGAACCAGTCGCTCTGGGACCGATGCCATGTGTTCAATAACATCTAGAAAATGTAGAGATTTTAATCAGAAGCGTCCTTCCTACAGCTGCTGGGCTGTAATGCCGGTATGTGGATAAAATCACATCAAGGGGTGAAACCAGGTTCGTTGATTCTTCATCAGACCAAAGCAGAAGAGTATTTATTATCATTCCTTTTACATACCTTAAAAAATCTTACTGCTGTCCAATGCGCACACAAAGCACGGATGTCCTGATTATTGGCGCGGGCCCGGCGGGGCTTATGGCGGCCTTGGTATTGTCAATGATGAAAGTAAAGGTTCGGCTTGTGGACCGACGGTGAGCCCCATCGTCTCCAGGAAGTATACGCACGAGTCTGACCTGTGGAATTCTGTTTAGGCTTTCGCATGAGGCGTCCGGGCAGGCGGATGGGATTCAACCTCGGATGATCGAGATATGGGAGAGCCTCGGAATAGGCAGTGAGCTGCGGGAGCGAAGCGAACACGTACACCGTATGGTGAAGAAGATTCTTTTTCCAGCGCTGAATGGGCTGATCCTTGAATTGAAGGTCACCTACTCCCCGACGGCGGATAGAGCAGGAATTGAGGAAAGTGGACTCGTTATATTTATTCTTAACGAGGAACTGAACCATGCCTATCATAGCTCAAGGCTCAGATGTTGAACATCTCAGTACCAACAGCGAGGTATCAGTATGAGGTACGGACCGAACAGCCTCTCAAACTTCCTTCCTGATGGGCGTCATGAGATTCTGGCTCGTAATGACATCATCGAGGAAATATTGGAAGAAAGATTGAAGGTCGAGGGTGTCGTGGTGGAGCGGTCAGGGGTTCCCATTTCCCTCGATGTTGAAAGTCAAGACCAGGATCCTTATCCTGTCAAGGTTTGTACCTAATATTCATTGTCAGGCAAGCTCATCAGCGGACAGGTCAAAGTGGCGTGGTTAAACGAGCAGATTATACGCGAGAAAAATGTTTCCCAAGAGGCTCGGGGGGACCTTGAGTCTGTCGACGGACTGGTGGAGAAATTTGAGTGTATACCAGCCAAGTTCGTAATTGGCTGTGACGGTGTGTTGATGCCCCCAAGACTCCTCCCTGCCTCCGAATCATAATCATTCAGGCGGTAAATCGTGGACACGAAGACAGCTCGGTATCGCGATGGAAGGGAATCAGACAGGTATCTAGGGCGCCATCTTCTTTAACGTTAGCTGACTTCGTATGCAGACCTAGATTGGGGAGTTGTAGACTTCACTCCGAGGACGAACTTCCCCACACCACGCACAAAGAATATCATTCAATCACCACTTGAGGGATTTCTTGGGGTATTTCAACTCGGTAAGATCGTTGAATATGAAACTCATCATGACATGCAGTATTTGCCGAGACCCAATGGCGCCGCCAGAGTTTATGTTATGCTTGGCGAGGGAAAGGAAGAAAAAGTCGTCTCTGGTGACGAATGCAAGAGGATTATTGCCGGCGTATGTAATTCTTCCACTTCGGTATGACTTTGACCCTTAACGTCGTTGGTTAGAAAATGCGCCGTGGATTTGCACCATACGAAATGGAGATTGAGAACGCAACGTGGTGCGCCATTTTCAGAGGTATGCGCGTTTGGTATAATAATACCAGCACACGAAGCTACGTACTGATCTAGATTACAGTATCTCAACGAGTCGCAAAGCGCTTCTCAGGACATGGGCGGATCTTCATTGCTGGCGATGCTTGTGAGCGCTTTTCAACGAGGTTCTCAACTAGAGTAGGAATGAACCCATGTACAGGTCACACACACTCGCCGAAGGCTGGACAGGGTGCCAACGCCTCCATGTCAGACACATTCAACCTAGGTAATTCCCTGGACATGACTGCAATGCAAACATGCCTGACCGAATATACGTACCTAGCATGGAAGATCGCTTATGTGGTTCGCCATCAGGCGAGGCTGGATATATTGGAGACTTACGAACAAGAGCGGAGGCCGCATAGTCTAGAGCTGATTCAACTGGATCGCAAAATCTTCCGATTATTCAGTGGGCAGACAATAATTCCTACAGATTACACGAGGTATGCACACTGTCAGAGAGCTTCATAGATGCCACTGATATTGGACCGCGGTCAGTCTATGGCATGAGCAGATGTTGTTTGTATCGTACGTATCTCTCTGTTGTCTGATGCACACCTTGAATGTCTTCCAAAGCGGCATTGGCTTGCGTTATTCGTCACAGCTTATCGACAGTTCGGGGCAGTTTCTTGCACCTGGATTAACCATCGGAGAGAGGATCCCATCGTCGGAGGTGATCCGCACTGACGACTGGCGTCCGCTGAACCTGCATGACATTTGTCCATTCGATGGGAGATTTAGGCTGTTCATCCTTCCCGGGAGTGTCCTGGAGGAATGCAACGTAAAAAGGCTCGCTGCATTCAATAGCAGCATAGCTGCCAAAGGAGAACAGCATGAAGTCCTAACCGAGAGGCTGGAAACGTGCATCATCGACAACGATCCTTCGACCGTGGTCGAATCGATCCCATTGCTGAGGGTGATCAGTGGATCCAATGATAGGTCGGAGTGTTGCACTGGCTCTGGAATTAGTCTCATTTGTTCTTTAGGGTCTACTTTGATCGAAATGCTACATCAGGAGGGGTGTACAATATCTGGCAGATAGCAAGTCATGGCATCGCCTTCATGGTCAGACCTGACGCCCACATTAGCTCAATCGTTGCTATGGATGAAGCAGGAATATGTGCCATCAAAAAATATTTTACCTCTTGGACTGACTTGTCGTAATGTCGGAGATACCTGCAAAAAGAATCTTATGCGATCTTTAATTGAAGCCATAAATGACTCAACCTGCATGAGCGGAACAACAAAAAATTGGCTGCGACAACAGTACACTGTAGAACTGGGTTAGAGATATTTGAGGAGTGAGTGGGTTTTGTAAGATGGTTTGAATCCATATTTAGGCATTTGTTTATCCCGAACTTGCATGTAAAAGGGTTGGACTGCCCTCCAGGATGTAGGAAGCACTTGAAAATCCAGAACTTCAGGTTTTGCAAGCAAAAATTGAAGTTGTAAGCAGATACCCAAAGTTGCGGGCATGGTGGCAAAGTTGTAGTTGCTTGCAGGAAAACCAGGTGGAAAAAGATGTGAAAAACTGAGTAGTTTTTGCACAATATATCGCCCATAATATGCCATATATACGCCACAGAAGCAGGCTGTGGAGAGTCAACAGGTACTTGATAAATAACACCCCAACGGGAGAAGAGGCTTGAAAGAAGATCTTTACCCTCTCACGGCGAACGATCTTTGGGATCGGATGATTCAGATCGCATGTTGATTTATGGGACAAAACATAATCCTCACTCTCCCACTCAACTGTTAAATACCCCATAATGATGGATTTTGTACACAATAACGCCGCTACCACCATACTCATGCACCACTGGCAAAAAAGGCTCTGGGAAGCTACCCCAAGGGTAAGTTCGAAAGTAAGGGGTTTGAGGCGAAAAATTTTGCGGTTTTTGACTCCGAAATTAGGGGGCCGTATTAGGCCGGTCTGGAGCAGGCCTGCGAGGTCCGAGTCGTCCGACCTAGAGCGTCGGAAGACCTACTTTTTTTCAACCTACTACAAGGCTTTCTCGCAAGGACGCTGCAAAGACGTACTAGCTCGCCAAATCAAGGACCCAGGCACCAGGGGGCCAAAAAAAGAAGGAAATTTTCTATTTTTTCAGCTATATTACGTACCTGATATCCTTCTCCGACTTAGGAGGTCTGAGGTCGAGCGATGCGAGAAACGTAGGGGGTTTGAGGCCAATTGACCGACTTTTGCCGGAGTTACCTTGACCTAGCTTCCCGGGGCCTGGCAAAAATACCCAAGCTCATTACGGTAAGATTTGGCATGGCGGTGCCTCACACATATTACTCAGTAAATGGAGGTTAATCTACATTAATATTTCTTATGTACCAGCGTATTTGTGGGAAGATTCCGATGCAAGGGGTATTGGGAGAGTTCGTTTTTAACTCCGCAGTCACGGCGAGAATATTGAAATACGTGGCAGGCAATCCGTACCTCTTCACCACATGGGCCCGAAGCAGCACTGAGAAGCTCAAAAAGAACCAGAATCCATTAGAGAATTGCGGAAGATGAGGCTATTTTTGATGAGCTGTCCTTCGTTACTTAGAGCGGAATGTAAGAGACACCGAGCACGATCCCCCCACGGCAAAAGGAATTTTCTGCCTGGCAGAAAACGTTTCAGAATGTATTACACTCCGCTGTAGATAAAATTTGGCTGAATACGCAACTGAAAGCAATGAATATAGCTCAAGTGAAAATGTGGCTGAGATCAAAGATTAAGCTACACTTTCAATTTTGTTGACAGTAAGTAATTCAGTCACAACATCATGCTGGCGGAAACTGTGACTGAAATAGACAGATTCAGCTGTGGTTCCGGCTCAACAGAACAATTGCATTCAACACACCGCAAGTGCGGCTGAAAGCAATAAATTCGACTATGGTTCCGGTAATTCCGGACATATAGCCGAATCTTATTGTTTGGACATGTGCCGAAAATGTAGGTGAATATAATGCATTTATCTCAGCTGAATGTGACCTGTCGCACCTTCTGCCGAGCTGAAAGTAATATTTTCTACTACACTTTCGACATACAGTCCCAAACCGGGAAGCGCAACACACATAGAAACGCAACACTAGCTGTTTGACCCCTTCTGAATTTTCATTTGGGCCAAAAGTTAATGAGAGTACAGTAGGGTATTTTATCTTACTGTCCACAACAAGATTTGTCTAAAACGACCTTGTGGAACCCAAAATATTCCAATGCTTTCGGCCACATCAGACAGTCATTGATCCCAACAACCGCGTCTTCCCATCTGTGGGTCTTGAGAGTGCTAGCATATTCAAATTCTGTTACAACGGTAGTTTTTAACGTCCCTGATTATGGATATGTGGGTTAAATCTCAAAAATACCTGCTCCCAGAGCTACAATCGATCATGTCGAAGTGTTGCGCTTCTACATTATTTGGGCATATTTGGGGTACCGAAAAGATTAACCTCATTCTCAGCCACCACTCAACTTTGTTCCCAGAGATAAATTGCGACATGGACTAGATATCAATGCAGTCCAAAACATAGCTTGGACCAAGTGATTTGGGTAAGACGTGGCTCAAATATCCATGAAGTAGTCTAATTGTTGCGCTTCCCGGTTTGGGACTGTATGCCGAAACAGTAAGATTCGGCAACAATATCGGAATTATCGGAACCGTAGTCGAATCTATTGCTTTCGCTGCATTTACGGTGTGCTGAATTCCATGCTTTCTGCAAGATGGAAAATACAGCTGACTCGATTGATTTCAGCAACAGTTTCTGTGAAATTGAAACTGCAGTTGATTCCTTTGCTTTCAACAGGCTTGAAATCACAGTATAATTCTTTGCTTCCCCCGACATTTTCTGGCAAGCCAAAGGCAATACATTCGACACCATATTCAGCTAGGTTTTATTTACAGCTGAACCTATTACATTCCAAAACATTTTCTGCCAGACAGAATATTCCTCTTTTGCAGTGTGCCCCGAAGTTCGATGAAGCGCATAGAGATCGCAGGATCATTTGACTTACCCTCAAACAGACATCTCCAGCGAAACCATTGGAAGGCTCTGATTGGATCCAGATCATCAGACTAAACCTTCACGAGAAAAAAGTTAGGCTCTACCGTGAATCCGGGAATAAGGAAGTCCAATAAAAGGCTTCAAAGGATGAGTTTGTGATCCTCGGGCATCACTTTGCCGTGGGGAAGGAGTCTTCAACATGCGAACCAGACCACTTTGTGGGAGCCAGGGGTCGCAAGGTCAAAAACACGTTTAAAATGTGACGAACTGAGGGGAGATCTTTTATAGCACCAATATTGCAATGCGTACGGCGCGGTGTCGAGCCTGCAGACAATGCTTTAGCACTCAAGACAGATGGCAACTCGCTCCCACAACTCTCCCAAGGTTGCACCTCAATCAAGACAGGGGAGTTCTCGCCTTCGCTAAGCGCAATCGGACAAACTAAACGAAGAGAAGCCGAAATCTTCAAATCACAGTAACAGTTCAACTCGCCAGGACGCCAAAGCCCGCGTTCTAGGTTCGCGTGAATTTGCTAGCCAAGCCAGGAGCAGGCATTGACGATGGAAGTCGAATTCAGCAGGACCAGTAGAAATTGTTATCGAACGAACCGGGGCGGTGGTGATTCAATGCCAGCCGTCATCTCCCTTCAAAGCCATGAATGTAGTAGATCCTGTCGTTATGTGACTGAAACAACCACTATCCGTCGCCAATTGGATCAAAAGAATATTTGGGAAGTGAGTCGCGAGCGGGAATTAAGCCAGTGTGTAGGAATGAATGACGAGTAGAGCGGAAAAGGAGGGGAGGATCGCGGTAGGCGGTTGAGAGGCGGTCGTTGTGGCCTCGGTGCACATTGTGCGAGGCAGTTAAACGAGGCAGTTGAAAATCACTTCGCTGTCCCGTCCGACTTAGGCGCCAGGCTCTTCCCGCCCCAAATGTAGCTCCCCAGCCACTCTGCGGGAGCTTCTCACCTTCGAGCGGCCCAGTGTCCGTCACCGCCCAACAGGATAATCGCAATGAATTATTCGGCACCGTAATGGATGGCATGTCACATTGAATCGACGGGTTGGGGAACGGATGAGGAGTTTCATGACGGGTTGAGGCAGGGATGAGTTGACTACAGAGACAGAAAGAACGAAAAATTCATGGGTATTCGTTCAAATTGACGGAGAAATGGAAAGGGCAACGTACGCCCCCAGCTTCGACAGTGTTAGCGGCGGCCTCCTCCCTCTCTGCCACGCGCTCTATCTCTCCTTGTTCGCTTCGGATGGCCTGTGCAGGGATATTAGTATTGAAGAATCGGATAGTGGGAACGAGAGGATAACAGAGGGATGCGTGCAAGATGGCAGGCGCGGCATAACTTAGGCGCAGCCGGAGCGACTCTCAGCAGCCATGCTCAGCATCGGCCACGTAAGATAGATGTGGGCAGACACAAGAGCATGCGCGCTCTGGCATGCGCTGGGCGAGACACTGTCTTGTAGTGCGCGGCAAAAATAATCGAATGCCCGTTCTTGATCGGTGTCGGCGCGCGCTGGGCGCACGTCTGCTCGACCTCGCGCATGCCCATACACCAACAGCGATTCCGAAGTCAAAGAGAGTCATAATGCAACGCACTTTAATGAGAGAGAGATAAATGATGTGCACCTCGATACGCGCAGTCTGCGCCGCGAACTCCTTCTCGTGTCGGATGTTCAAGGCGGTGGTGACAAACGACAAGAGTCAGCGACCGAGGCTGAGCGATATTGAAAAGAGAGGCTGGACGAGGGGACAAGACTGCAGGGCGAAATGTGAATAGTATAAAATGGAAACACGCAAGGTCGGTCTACGCCGGCACGCGGAGGGGAAAGGTTACGATAACGCAATGCAATGGCATAAACGCAATGTAATCAACGCGGCGAATTGTGACAGCCCATACGCAAGCACGAAACGACGTTGCGGAATAGCATAAGCGCATCCCGCTGACACCACATAACGCTGGGCACAACGGCGCAGTGACGGCGACGGGGCGCATAGGAATAGCGCATGCGTCCGCAGACAACGAGCAGGCGTAGCAGGACATGCGCATCGAATCGTCGTGTCTCGACGTCCACCACACTTGATACAGCACGCGAATGAAAAAACCTGCCGAACGTACCTTTTTCAACTCCTCCGCCGCATGCTTAATAGCGTTGTCTCTCCTGCGCAGCCAGCTTGGTGAGATGCTCAATCTCCTTCTCGTACTCAGCCGTGGCCTTCTCGAGGGTGGCAGCCTTCTTCTGTGCTGCCTTGGCTTCGGCTTCGGCTCGTGGGAGTACGAATTACCATGTGGTCGTCCAGTCGCGCATCGATAGTAGGCGCGAGGTGTGAGTCCTCAGTGGCGGCCATTGAGGTGCTAGGGGGTGAGGAGGAAGGATATTAGAGTAGTCGAAGAAAACGGTGCGAGGAGTGATAAAGGAGAGGAGAACGCTGTGAGATGGCGGGAGAGCGAAAGAGCAAAAGAGCTAGAACGGCCAACTTCGGCCGGTAATTTAGCCTTGTGATCTGCACGCGGGAATGTTGAGCGGGAGATGCCGGGAATTTGAACAAGGGTTGATATTGGAGTAGAGGTGCATTTTCAAGCAGATCATCTTCAGGTGTGTAAGGTCGATCGTTCCCGAACTTAGAAGACACAGCTCCATGAAGTGTGCCTCGCAAAATTGGCATGGCAAGACCCTTTGGCTTCCCCCTTTGCTATTCCAATCGACGTAAGTAGGAATCCGTGTAAACCTGCCGGCTTACGGACCGATCACAGGCGCTTACGTAGACGAGTTATACCTTGTCTTTTGCCGTCTTGTCATCGTAGCTCGCGCTCGCCGCCGCTCTTCTGGAATTCATAGCGTGGTCTTGTTGGACTTCGGCGTGATCCTGTTTCAGTGTCTTGTGTCTGGCCGACACCTTTACACTCGCTAAACTCCCGGGGACACGCGACCACACAGTACAGGAACAGTGTGGAAAACGACAGGACCCAGCATGCTGTCGGGCAGTGTTGTGCGAGTTCACAAGCAGAAATGGCTTGCGAGATGCGAGGAAGCACAAACACGGTGTGTGACGGCGTGACAGTGACGCGATGCTGGCAGGATATGCAGGAAAGGGAAATGAACAATGGCGGGGTAGTAACACGACTAAGAGGATCAACACCATTTGGAATCCCAGCACAGGAGGACGGAGTGTGCAGAAGGCCGGCTGCGAGAACGGCAGCGATACGAAGTCACGAGTGAAAAGACCAACGATCGCGGGAGCGCGGCAAACGGCACGGCTAGAAAAACGAGCGGCATTGCGATGTGCGAGACATCGCCTGAGTCGTTATCCCAGGATTCTTCGTATCTGTGCGCACATGGGATAATGCCGCAAGAGGTGGAAACGAACGTTGATGAACGCGCGAGGAACAATGCGAGTTGGCGACGCGGTGTGGTGACGTGGCCAGCGTGGCAGCTGCGGATATGATGCGCAGCGAGCGGGAACGGCACGGAACGACCCGGCGAGACCTGGCGAGAGATGCGTACAGTCCCAAGAGGTTGTGAACGAGATGTGAAGATGCCAAAATGGCGAGAAGTCGAAGGTGAGAATGCGTGGTGGAAGGTGGAAAAAAAGTGTAAAGGTGTCGGCCAGACACAAGACACTGAAACAGGATCACGCCGAAGTCCAACAAGACCACGCTATGAATTCCAGAAGAGCGGCGGCGAGCGCGAGCTACGATGACAAGACGGCAAAAGACAAGGTATAACTCGTCTACGTAAGCGCCTGTGATCGGTCCGTAAGCCGGCAGGTTTACAATCCGGTTCGAATGCGCGTCAGGTCGTACAACGAATGATGGTTATAATCTTTGTACTATTCATGCTTGATTCAAACGCAGGTCTGTATTTTGTCATCTCGATAGAAACACAAATAGGATGAGAGTCAAAACGACCCGTAGGGCTGTTTCAGGTCGTGGACCAGATATTAAACACTCCTTCCTCCACCGCTAATTTTTCACGGTCCCAGTTTCAAGTAAGTCCATGCCCACGATGACCTGTATCAGACTCACTGAAAGAATCTTCAGTGCTGGACGCACCCACCTTCGGTTCGTGCAATAAATGCGCCGAAAGGAGACTTATCTCAACACTAAAAACGAGCAATCAACAGGTGTTGGTGAACGCGCTCACAAATCCCCAGTCTTAGTGAACCCATCCGACAATTCCGAAATCAAGACCCAGAACTTAATGGAGTGAGTGAGGCACCTCCAAAGCATCCTTCCTATCTTCATCTTGGAGTGATGACCTGCCCTGTAACCGACTGAAGCATCACTGTAGCGCTAGAACCGCCGCCGAATGGCAATCTGGAAGAGTTTAAATGGAAGAAGGATGTTGTGTATCCAACTCGCATTATAGGTGCATTTTCTGCGTCTAGTTAGAATTTCAGTACCAAAAGAATGAGCACCGGGACTCCGATTTTCAACTCGGTGTCGTCCGCGAGACCGTTGTACCCCGCGCACGGGGACGCATCTCCGTGAACACTGGGATAAAGGTTGCGCGGGCGGGGGATATTTGCATGAGAGTTATGGCCAGAGATGTGCTTGAGGATCCCGAGAATCCAGGGGTACGACGGCAGAGGGTAAACCAGTCGGTTATAAGAAAGGGCAATCAGGCAAACAAGCAGGAAGAGGACCACAGCTAGGCCGACCCGATCGCAGCGCAGATCAACTTTTCGCCATCGAGTCTACATACTTAGCACAGCGGTGTTTGAAGATAAGAGATGGCGGACCGCGCACTGAGCTATGTGTCCTGAGCGAGCTGCGTCAAACTGCGTTTGGATTGCTCCGCACGTCAGTTAAAGCGCGGTACGCAAGTAGTTCAGACTGAGAGGCTCGATACCGGGATGCTCGTGTCTTGCCACAGATGTGAATTTTCCAGTAAGAGGACGAATTATGAAAGAATAATCTGGTGATCTGGAATGTGCAGAGCTCAAGGATGCGAGTTAGAATGCAATTGGATTACGCATTCAGGAGAAGCACGATATTCGTACATACTATTAGCGGCGAATAGCCTCTAGATATAATATATAGGATCAAGTCCGTGCGTTTGACGGTACTTTTAGGCCAGGCTAAGCTGGGTCGCCCTTTTTAGGTATACACAGATGCTATGACAGGAAAAAATCGTCGTTGTCGCGCGACAAAACATGAGCGAAATCCACAGGACGTACGTTTTTGGTTTCTGCATGGGAGGGCTTATGAACCTGCGTGCGGCAGTTCCAACCATACCTGAGGGGGGGAGCGTCAAACAGGTCAGCACGGATGTAGTTTAACACTTACCAGCAATCTTCCGGGGACGTCCACCCTCCTACCAACGTGTACATATATCCATCAGTCGACGGAAGAAAATAGGGAAAAAACGCACCCTTGGTCCGTTCCTCAAGGAACCAAATCCACAGATGCTCCTCCAAGAACTTGGTGAAACACATGAAGCAATAAGAGTCAGTCTTCTCCCAATCATCGAACGCCGGCGCCGTATGTATTTTGAGCGCGAATAGGTCGCCGAGGAAGGGGCCTAGGGCGTCGGAGTTGACCAGGTGCGCAGTGGCTGCATAGAAGGGCTGGGCTACAGTTTGGTTGAGCTTTAAATTATTTTTGAGGAGGTTGGTGAGGATGATTGGGAAGCGGTCCCAGTCTGCGTATGGTATAAAAGGGTGCGCAAGGCGAAGGAAAAGGGAAGCTTTCTCACTGGCTGCAGTGTAGAGTTTGAGCCCGCCGGGGGGTAGCACAACGCGAGCCTGGTGAACGACAGTCAGAGTAGGACGGAATTACATTATATAAAAGCACGTACAGGTGTCGTTCGCGCCGTTGACTTGATCTAGAATCCACGTGGATGCGGGGTCATCCTCCTTTGGAGGCGCAATGTTGCGTGCGGTCCAAATATTTTTAAGCGGGAGGGAGAGGTACTTCACGAAGATGGGAATTTCCTCGTCGTCCTCGAAGAACATCAAGTCGATATCGTCTTCGAGAACGTGGTAGGAGCGATGTTGCCAGGCCCGCAAGACACCGGAAGGGCCGGTAGAAAGAAGGGCTTCAGTAACATTTGATTCTGAAAGCACGTCGTCAGCGACAAAGACGCAGAGTGAGAAGACAACGTACGAGCGTTGGTAACGCTGTCAAAAATGTTGCAAAGAAATTTCACAGCGGAGTGGAGCTCCCGGAGATCGTCTGTGGGGTAGTCGCTGAGTATGGATATGCGTTGCTTCCGAATCTTGTCGACGAGCTCCTCGTCGCTGGGGTCTATCTCCTCCTTTGAGTAGCGATTGCCTGGAAACAGGTGACAATACAGCATGATACGGTACATGGCACGCCGGAAGCGCCACGATTCTTCCGAGGTCAAGACGCTCGTCTTCGACGTGCGATCTTTGTTTCTGCGCGGGTGTTAGATGAGGCATGGGTGGCAATGGGAGCGCACATACGTTAGGCTATAGATATCCTCGAGAACAGCTACCACTCGAGAGTTCTCCTGCAGAGTTTCCTTTTCCTCTGCTGTGATCACACTGGGATCGTGGTCTTCAGGGCACACCTCGGCCATCGTAGACGGGTCACCGTCCGAAGTGTACCCATCGTACGGGTATCTCACCACTCGCAACGCCTGTGGAAGAGCTGGACCAACTATATTGTATGCCACACTTCGGTTAATTGACTGCATTAGAGGTTAACTGCTGTAAATGTATTCTGAATCAGGCTTGCCTTCGGGTGGGCCTGGAACACGCGGTGAAATGCCTTAGAAACCAGGATGGTGGACTGAAGAGTACCAAAGGTAGGACAGAATGTCATAATACGGTCGAGGATGTCATCGTCCAGCGGCAGGCCATTGTAAGAGCCCATTGTCATGGAGGTCGAAAAGAAGGCGATGATTTCCCAATCGGGTGAGACGTCACGACCAACACGGTCACGTGAACAGGCTCTGTCGCGTCTGTTATTTTAAGCGAGTTCAAAATCGCCTTCGAGGAGAATCAAATTCAACTAAAAGTCTGTCGTAGGGAGAAACAATGAAGTATATTCGGGTGTAAGTTACAGCTGTCGGGAAGGCTCTTACACGAATCCTACGCAGCGACATTAACGGAAGAGGAACTTGTCATCATCTATTCCCAAAGCCACAGTATTAAAGCCGTTTACGAATGGGTTGGGGTTCCTAAGTGGGAATGAATTCGAGGGAGCCCGTGAGGAGATTCCCAGTGGGGTAGCTGGTCTGCAATACCGAATTTGCACAGGTCGTCGCGGCAGCGGTTGTTCCGGCACAAATGATTCCGATGAGGACCCCTGTGCCAGCGGGTACGTTCGTGTTTATGGACACGCAGTCGAGCACTTGGTTATTGATGACGAACGAAATCAACGCAGTGACCTGGTTGCCCGTTTGGCCGTTGCAGTTCACCGCGAGGTATGCATCTGAGGATGCCCCTGTTGCTCCGGCACTCAGGCCGACATCCCAAGCGCCCTGGCAGTTGGCGTACTGCGTTGAGATGTCATCTGCGATGAAATGATCACCGGAAAAATCAGTTCCGTCGCCTATGGCGTAAAAGTCCGGATTATCTGATCCGAGAATGCGAAAAGTGCTGATGGACGGTTCGGGTGTCCCATTGGGATTTATGCCGAATTGGATGTTACCCTCAGTGCCCGGGCTGTTACAGGCAGGCAGATTTGGCGGCGGAGGTACAAGGGCCTGTGAATCAAAGTGTTAATCGACGGGGAGGAGGGTCATAGAGCAGAATATATTACCTGCCAGTTGGGTATAGTTTGAGCGGCAATCTGTGTCCCGTCGTGAGCACCGGCTCAAATTGAGAAGAACGAGTCTTACACCTGCCGCATAAAGCGGGAAGCACGGCGGCACGACACCGTTGTTAACCTGGTTGGCAATAGCGGTCATCTTGGTGCGATAAGCCTGATAGGCAGCATTCGCCCGGGACCTACATGAAATTCAGCCAACGGCGGGGTTTTTCCATGAGATAAATACGCACGTGCATCCATTCGGATATGTGGACATGAGGTTGCGCAACCAGCTATTAAATGCGACCGGCAGATTGACGTCGGGAGTGTCGGGTGTAATCTGGGACAACCGATTTTGAACACGCAGGGCTGTGGCTTGAAACGTCCCGGCCGTGTTCCCAAAGTCTATATAAGCATGGTCAACTTCATTTTTTCATTCCGTTAACTAGAGAAAATATTACATGTGCCAAGAGTCGCGAAATTCCGGATGAAGTACTCCAGGTCTTGAATCAGGTTGAAAGAGGCCCCTCCGGGCATGAAGTCGGTGATTTTGTTGATATTCGCTTGTTGGGGGGTTGACACATCCTGGTCGACAACATTTGACTTGGCTGCAACATGAATTAGAAATGGTCCACACAGATAGACTGGAGGAAACGCACCCTGATTCAGCGGTTTGTCCACCCAGACCATATTCACAGTCTGTTAATAACAGTCATCAGCCGCTCTAATGATGGAGACTGGATCACTGGCCTGATCAATGTCTTGAAGCAGTGATATCGACCAAGGTGTGACGCCATCCAACCCAACACGGTTGTACACATTATTGAGAACCCTAAGATGCGTTGGGAGCAGGCTGAGGGCATGATTCAAACATCATACCAAGTGCAAGTTAACCCGTTGTTAATGAGCGACGTGAAGTATTGCGAAAGGTATCCCAACCTATTAAAAATGCAAGTCACTATCTCACTTGGACAGGCACGGTAGGGACGCTTACTCGAACACATGTTCCTCTGGGATGTGAGTTCAGTCAGTCGACGATGCTGGAAGAAGTGCCACCAACGTACGATTAACTAAACCTGCTCCGTTCCCGACTGGTCGCCCATTCACGTTCGTTGGATTCAGGACAGTACCCACCCCGCCTGCGGCCTTGAGACCGATGCTGTAGTATGTTCCTGCCCCCAAACTGACAGTATTCGGGTTGGCAATGGCGTTTCCATTTGCTGCGCTGAGACCGCACACAGGAAGTGAGATTGCTGGCCGGCAGTCAGAGAACAATAAATGAGCGAGTACAGAAACTCACTGCGACCGGCGCGCGCTTCAAGAATGTTACGCCGCCTGTCAGGATCTGTCCCGAGGTCTTGCCAGTCAGCATCCGCAGAATCATCAGACAACGCATAGGCTGATGTGGGCTTGGGGCAAGAGGAAGAAGAGGATGAGCTGCTCGCCGAAGTTGACTTTGTGGATGTAGATGAAGAGGTAGGATCCGGATCCGTCCATGGACCAGTCCATCCAGGAGGTGGGGCTGCGGTGGGCTTGAAACCACCGGGGATTCCAATGTCTGCAGGAAGCAGTCCGCCAATGATCCCGGGAAAGAGAAGAAGCCACCAATCATCTCCGTTGCTATTCTTGTCCCCAGGCGGCCCGGTGATATTTTGGGGCGGAGAATTGGAGCCGGTGGGGACCGCCACAACTGTGGTGAATGAAGGTGGAGCGGTGAAAGTCACACTGGAGACGGAGGTCGGTGGAATGATATTCGGATCTAGGATATTCGGTTTAATTCGTAGACAAACGAAGAAACGAAGATATTACTCCAAGTAGGTGTTACAGCTCCAGGTATGGACACGCCCGAGGGAAGAGGACCGTTGACCGGCGTGCCTCCCGGCGCAAGCGTGATACTCGCGCCCGCTACCACAACAGTGGTTGTGGTTGTCGGAATAACGATAATAACGGTTGTGGTGGACGTCACAAAAGTTTCGGAGACCGCGCCGGAGGGGGGAGCGGGGTTAGGATCTAGGCAAACGAAATGAGCTTTCCGCAATCCATGTGAAGTGAATGTACTCGCTCCAGTCGATCTCAGTGTAGGTAGTTACCGGGGGAGCTGTGGTTGTCTGAACCATCGGATCAGCGGGACAAATTGACGCAACGATGAGGGCGGCCTACTGTGGTCGAAGGGAAAGAAGAAAAATGAAGCCAATCGTTGAAGCTAAGCTATTGGTCAGTCGTCACAATATCATGGGCGGGAGAACCACCGACTTCAAATAAGGCACAGTGCTTCCTGTAGCAGCCCACGCTGTGATTGCGTTCCACAGTGCAATTACGACGGCGCTAGAACTACAGAAGCGACGTTTCAGTAACGACGGTCTTACAAAGGAGCGAGAAACTTACCTAGGAAAATTGGCTGTATTAATGGCAGTCAGTGTTCCGTAGTAAAAGTCGATGAAGTTCTGCTGAGTTATCGGACTAATAGGATGTTAGAGACGCCGCTGTCTATCACCAACCGACGTTTATGATCGCTCACCATCCTCCACTGGCAAATGCACAGCTGCCGACGATGCCAGCATAGATCTGTATCGCAGTTAGTCAAGTTAGAATGAGATGAATTTATGAGCTCACGTTAGTGTAATCAAGTGATGCCTGTGCCGCGTTGGTGACCGTCTAGATAGGTTGGGGCCAATTAGAGTGAGGATCCGAGAGATTAAAACGACGCACTAGACCAGTCTGACATTCAACGCTTGTGATCAGATCTCCAACCTGAACATAATATCATCGGATTAGGTCAGAGGTGAGGAACAGAGTCAGCCTACACTATAGCAGGTGGCGGCAGCCACGCAGGACTGAATCCCCCAGAGGTTGTTGAAATTCTAGGTAAAAAATTATCAATCGTTGCCGCTGAGCAAATTTTGGAGGCACTCACACCCGAGTTGACAGAGTTGATGCAGTTCGCAGCCAAATTAAGGCAGGAGAGTTCGACGGTTTTCAGGCATGCAGGAATTGCCGCGCGCTTTCCAAGAGAACCAGTGACAGTCGCTGGGGCCGATGTTGAGAGGGGACTACTCGAGGAAGAGCGAACACTGAGTTGCGTTGTCCCGGACATCGGGGGAGAAACAACGCTGACCACGCTTGTGTGGAACGCGCTCGCCGCGCTCGAAGGTGTCACGGAGGAAGGAGAGACTCCAAGGCTGGAGATAGACGCAGGCGGTCCAGTGACAGGACTGACCCGCACACCAGGGACGCCCCGCAGACCGAGGACCCCAACCGCACAAGAGAGCACTCCGAGTTGGGAAACGATGATAGGAATATGCATCGTTGTTGAGACCACACCGCGCATTTCCCTGGGTTTTATATGGAATAACCACCTTGTCAAACGGGTTCTAACGGCGAAGTAACCCCAACTGGCTACAATAAGTACGGTCCAGGTCATTGATTCATCTAGAACATAGCTGTTGAGTTTCAGGTGCCTGATTCATGATGCTTGATGCCCTGGCGCTACTGCACGCCGAGGTTCGTTCCAGAATTGTTGACAAATCCAACAGAGCAAAAGAGGACCACAAAAAGAGCTAATGTCGATACTGAATAACGAGTACTGACCGGTTGGCCATGTCTATTATTCTGTCAGAGGTTTGGCATGCTGTGTTTTGGCGCACCTTAGCTGCTATGTGCTTATTGTTCGTGTCACCATACCTGGTTTTTAGCGGGCGTCAAATATAGCTGTCCCGGAGATAACGGCGTGAATGGAACTTCGGAACTCCGCCTCCAAACGACGCCGCATTCGATGACCCAGGCACAAGCTGTTTGGTTAAAATGTCTGACTCTGCATGGTTGGGTTAAAGTATTGGTCGTGAATCCATAGATAGAACAGGCCCATTGAAAATATTCGATACGTATGTACTGTTTTGGAATCTCACCTTTGAAAACCTGTAGCTCGGGAAAGTCATATATATGGTGAGCCTTGAACCGGTCGGGATCAGTAACTTGTCAGCGCCGCCCAGGACGGCTTTGACCGGATGATAATCGGGACGCAGCGTCCATCCGTCTATCACGGACCCACATATAGACCAGCTAAACCGAAATGGAATGACTGAACCTTCAGGGCCGAATATCAGAAGGTATTTCCGGCGATCAAACCATAAGGCAAGCCGACTCACCAGTACCCATTTTTGGTCGCTTCTGTTGATCAAGTCGGTGTCGTAAAGGAAAGCCGCGGAAGATGGGGGTATGTTGGAAAGTCGCAGAATCTTGGGATGCCGAAGCAATTCAACGCGTGGGCTGAAGATCCGCCACATGAGGCGGTGATTTGAATCGGCGGAGCACCATCGGCGGAAATGAATCCAGGAACATCTTCGGCAGGCAAAAAGCTGAACCTTCCTGGGTTAAGTCTGTGGATGATTCAGAGAACAGTTCTAAGTCATAGCAATTGAGAAGCGCGCAAGTACAGACGTGAAAAAAACGATAGGTCGTACACCGCGCATTCGCAGAGAGCAAGTTGTTGAGAACTTCAAGTCGCTGTCGCCTGGTTGCCGGTTATATTTCAATACAAAAGTATACCGGAAGATCAGGCAGCCAAGACGCTCACCGATGATGGCACGCCGGGTGTGCAGTAAAATGCATAGCCAGAAATATCGATGACAGTTAACCTAAGCATAAACGAAGGAATTGGACCAACAAGGGCAGGTCAACTCGGGGCCGTTGGACTGTTGCAAAACGGGCAGATAGCTTAAAGATCACCTGCGTTGCCCAGAGGCAGAAGAAAAATACCCTGTGGGTTAGACCAGTTTGAACACTTGGCGCGTTGGATAACCGCTACACTAAACACAGAGAGCATCACGTATTGTTCTCAAAATGACCTCGCTCCTCGAGGAAGACCAGAGATCGTCGCTGCAGGCACCTCTCCGTGATGCAAAGTGAATGCCTTTGACGGCACCGACTTTCCGGACCCCTTGTACGAATTCAGCGCGGGCGGGGCCTTGAAGGGTTGGCACTCCGTGTTGAAGACATCTGTCAAAAATAAGAGCTTGCCAGGATATACCGAAGACCCTTACAGTCGTCCACACTGATGTGCTCCGGGTCGTCGAATGTGAGGTACCTATCACTCTTAAAACGATAGAGCAAGACAAAAAAGACGACAGACGCACAAATACTTGAGCACCTCTGCGAACCAAAACGATTCCATGACGTCCCAAAATCCAGCATCGGGGTTGGTCACGTCGTTGAGTCCGGCAAAGGCACCGATGCTCGTGGCAAGGTATTTCTGGAATGAGTCGATGGCCGAGGCGGCGCGGTCCAGGTATTTCGTGTCGCCGGTCACTTCGAATGAAAGTATATCAGCAGCAACGGTGATTAGGTGAAACCCTACCGCGCCAAGCGTAGAAGTTGCTCTATGGAGATCTTATGTTTAAGAGGCATACAAACATCGAAGAATTAATTGCACGTACCTCTAAGACTGTATGGGAAGAGGTTTAGATCACCATAAGCACATGATGCGAGACACGTACCTTCGGGACGGAGGATATATAGCGGCAGGGTGATGTAAAATCCGTGCTCGTTGTAGAACTCGAGCTGCTCTGCGGTGGGAGGGTCCCCACCCGTGAAGTTTCCGTCATCGCTAATGAACGCAAACAGTTCTGGACCGATACCAGTCCTACAGAAGGGTGTCAACACAGAAATGAGACATCGGTGGGATCGATGCATACAAAGTGCTCGCATAAGTGTTCTACCGGTTGATTGTCAGTGTCCACAGAATTAACTAGGCGGAGGGACGGCGACTCACCCAACAGCCATCGTTGAGTTTAAGCCCGTAATCGACAATCGTCTGATTTTGCACGAGCTGTCCCCCTGCGGAGCGGTAACTCAGTCTGTGCCAGCCACCCTGGAGAGTCGCAACCGTACCATAAAGCCAGTTCCCAGCGTGGAAACACGCCAGATGTCTGTTCGTAATTCAGAAATATCAGCTAATGGGTAAAAAAAGACACTCGCGAGCTGAAGTGGCGGATGTTGCCATCGTCGTCGAGATCGGCGAGATAGGTGTGGTTTCCTATCGTCGAGGTCTAGACGAGATAGCATATTAGCTGGGAGGTAGGACTGCGTGTGCCAAGGGGGAGACAGTATCAACCTTGATCAAAGTGCGGATGGAGGAATCCACGGCGGTCTTAGTAGATTTCGATCAGCCTGAGGTAAGGGGACTTTATGAGCATATCTTCAAAGCATACCTTCCACGTATCGATGTAAATCGGATCGTCGGTATTGCTCAGCCGGGCGTATTTGATCAGGTACTCGAAGTACGAATCACTTTCGCTTCCCCAACTCTGAGGAAATTGTCATTGCGGCAGCAGCCAAAGAAACAG
Organism: Mycena venus; assembly: GCA_014462655.1. NCBI lineage: Eukaryota > Fungi > Basidiomycota > Agaricomycetes > Agaricales > Mycenaceae > Glaucomycena > Glaucomycena venus. The sequence goes on along the minus strand of JACAZI010000015.1, from coordinate 1,938,278 downwards.
GTGGGGAATTTGCTCACAACGTACGCCCCGACGAAGTCTCCTGAAGTTGGGTCGATGATTTGTGCGGCCAGTCCTAATCATCATAATCCCGGTACGTCAGATTGAGCGGAAGAACAAATGAGGTTCAAGAGCACCTGGCAAGGGAGCCGGCTGCAAAAGAGACATGAATTCAGCGGCTCAGTCGAGGACTACTGAAGGATGTGGTCTCACGAGGTTAGCGATATGCTTCACGGATTTCGTCGCCAACTGTCCATACGTCGCATTCTTCGTGTGCTTGCTCAGCGTGGACCATTCCAGCGTCAGCGATCCCGCTTCCGCGATGTTTGTCTGTGGGTTGCAATCAGATCGATGAGAAAGCCACGGAAAGGGGAAAGACGTACTGTCGCGATCTGCGGCTCATTTGTCGTGAAGTTTAGAAAGCCGTACGGGATGTCGTTGTTCTAGATTTCAACGATAAACTTTCATCCAGTGCGCCGGGGGCATGGAAAAAGGAAGACCTACCCCAACCCACGCCAACGCCAGTTTATCAGCGACTTCCTTCGCCTTCGCGAGGAGGACGGGGTATTGGAATCCGCTGAGTTCGTATGATGCTACGAGGCCGCCGATGTAGCGAATGGTGGTTTCAAAGACACTGCATATGTGATTATGTGATGTGAAGTAGCTGGCTGAGAAGGCGGCCGGAGATATATCTACTGTACCTTACGGTTTGGTTGACTTTGGACATGCTGAAATCAATTTGGGACGAAAAGTTGACAGCGTCCAAGAAGATATCCTGTAAATAATGAAGTGATGGAGATAAGTGATAACGATTCGAGGTGAGTTACCTCCAGGCCCATGATAACCTGCATCACTGCTAAGGAAAGGCGCCAATTCGTGGAAGCAATTTGAGGACGCACCATGGTAGGCTGAAATGATCAGATTATTGAGAATTGCTCCAGAGACAACTGCAATACGTACCATCCCATCCACAACAGAGGCACCCCACCCATCTATGAACCGAATCAATGAAAGCACAGAAATGCCTCGGCAGGGACCCACTTCGGAAATCGAAGTTCCCTGTACTGACCGGCGCCAAATCGTCATGAGGGAACGCATACTTCCTGTTGCGGACTCAGTACAGGAGCACTGATTCCAACATGTGCGACTCACTTGTAAGCCGCGTAGCTCGAAGTGAACATTGCTTTGACCTCGTCACGGCGGGAGGCATACTGTTGAGGGACGCTGAGTCCAGACTTTTTGGACTTTGACTCCGGCCCACGCCGACGACGAGGCAAGGGCCAAGAAAAGTATGACACTGGAGAGATGCATCGAGGGTCCAACTGCGGCGGACGCTGCCCGTGCGGTCTTTATATGCGCTTGCGCTTCGCTTCTTGCCATGCAACATGGGATCGTTGAAGTTCGATCATCAAGAAAGTATCACGTTCGAAAGCGTCCCGCGTGGGTGATGTACTTTTCAATTGGATCCTATGACCTTGTACGACCTGTCAAAAGTGATAAAGACTCGTTAAGAAGCTTAAGGTCGAGTCGCGACGACCCCAGACTGGGCACAAAGCGCGATCGCTCGAGCTTACCTTACATATCGAGGTCCTCGGGATTCTGGTGAAGCGGCCCACACCGATTCACCCCCAAGGAGAGGACAAGGTGCGAAATGCGGCGACTTCCATCAGTCTTCTGATGTGCCTCTCCAACGGATCTGCGCAAGATCTGCATGCGGCGGGAAGGAAGGGAAAGAAGCCCATCGCGCAGCGTTGATATTTTGTCGTCCTATTTCAGTTGCGACGCAGTGGCCTTTGGTGAAAAGCCAAGGCATTGCGGTGCATCATAATGGCTGGTAAGTACCCTCGACTTTTTCTCGGTTGGGACACCTTAATAGTCCCACCTGCGCCGAGTTCGGGTGAATTAGCCTGAAGACCTTGGGTAATCGCAATATTGTGTGGTATCCTGACGTTTGAAGCACCTCGGTTCGAGTGTGATGACACGCTGGTGGTGTTGGTCAAGAGGAGAGACTATTTGGCTTTGTTGAAGACAGATCGGATCCATCGGGCCGCATCTTGCTTCGCGTCACGACCAGGGCACCGCGACTGTCGACGCACGCAGCCCTGCCTTGAGCTCCCACCACAACAGCGCCGCCTAGCACGCCTTCAGCGCCATATCGCAAATGCCCTCCACGCGGCCCGTCCCCGGCCCTGCCTTACCCAACACATCCTTCCCAGTTACCACCATGTGCGCCATTGAGTGCCAGGCCGGGCTCCCACTTGGGCTCGACGCACTCTGTGACAGCGAACTATCTCCCCTCAAAATGCAGCTACATGATGGCGTCCCGGTGACAGGGCTATGAGTCCACAAACAGCAGCGGCGGACAGGTGGGGAATCTTCCCCACGGGAATACGAGGTCAGACGGTGGGTCTCTCACTTTCATCCTTCTTGTCCATTCCTTCGATGCCCTTTCTCCCTGCTGCATTTCTCGTTTCCCTCCTCTCGTCGTAAAAAAGCCTTCTCTTCCTCCATCCCTTCCAGCTTCCCTGCTCCGCATTTTCCCTCCGTCGCGTCGCGTTCTTGCGCATTCGCCCTCGCGGCCATCATCATAATGGTCCGACATTCGATCTCACTTACCCTTCCTTTCTTCCGCGCTCCTCTTCCCTTGGATCTTCCATCTCTCTGCTTTCCTCGCTCTTCAACCTCACTTTTCGTCCTTCCGCACCTATCTCGCTCCCGTTTCTCTCCAATCTTCATCTCGCATTCTCACATTCTCCCTCCCGCCCTTCATTCTTTCCTCTTTTCCATCGCCTTCTAATTCTCGTCGGTTTTCTCGTCCCGTTATCCTGCTCCTCTCCCTACACGCTGCCCTCTCTTTCCTCTCCCCACCTGGCTCCTGCTTCGTTAATTTTTGCGATGACGGTTTTGTTATTACAGGTCTCCAAAGCACCGCTCGACTTGCCCTTGACCCTCCTCGATCTCGAGAAGGCGCTCAACGATAGTATATGGTATCTTTTGCGTCCATCTCGCAATGACTACCTAATTCCGTCTGATTGGTCCCAACGGTCTCATCTCTCTTTGTAACCCCAGCTCCACTCGTGAAACAATCGGATCGAATTGATACGGTACGATACGCTACTCTTCCCATTCGCCCGCCCGCTTTCACCTCATTCGCTCTCTAACACACGCTTCTGTCTTTGCGTCGTCCTTGAATTCATCCTCCCCTCCTGCTGTTCCTCTCCATACACTCGTCCCACCCACTCTTTCATTCGGATTCTAATCCCCCAGCGCCCTACCCTTCCTTCTCCTATACACTCTTCCGCCTTCTCCCTTCTGCTCGCACTAAATCGCAGCATTCCGAGCGGAGCGAGCCATCCTTTTCGCACGCCAGCCATACTAATCGCTGCCCTCCTCTGCTCCAATCACGTCACGTACCGCTTCGGTAAACGATGCCCAAGGCGCATACGCTGAGCTGGGAGGCGATGGCTGGCGGTGAATACGGAGAAATATGCTACGCGAGTGGTGCTACGCGAGTGGATTTTCGTTTTTTCCTGTCATTTATCTTTCCATGTCCCGCGATACATCGCGAGCGTGGATGCGTGCTCGTTTGCCTTGCTTTCTTTCTTATCGTTTCCATTTCCCCAGCTTTCTTCCCGCATCCTCTCTTTCCACTCCATCCTTTTTTTGCCCATTCCTTCCCACGTTTCTCTATCCAGCTCATCTCATGCCGTCCCTGCTTTACACCATTTCCTTTCCAGAATTCTTTAGCCACTTCCATCATTCATCTTTTTTTTTCTGTTGCCCACATATATCGATCCCTCACATCCTTTCTCCCTCGATCCTGGTTAAATCATACATCACATCTCTTGCTCTTCATTACATTCCCTTCTCGTCATTCTCGATATTACAAGGTGATTTGAATCTTTCTCAGCTAATTTGCACACCAATAAGGCCAGGCCCCGACGCGGCGCAGCCGCCTGCCAGTCCGGCTCCACTTCCGGTTCGACTTGACGTGTGGGTGGGAGTAGGTGCGGGACGGGACAGCGAGCGTAGATGCGGGGAGGGCGTGTAGGATGCGCAGCGATAGGCGCGCCAGGATGACGAGCGATGGAGGGGGGTGCGTCGTCTCGGTAATTGAAGACTTTGCAGGTTATGCTTCATCCGAAATCACGGTAGCACCAGGGAAGAAGCTATGAAGTCCACAGACAGATAAGAACCAGGCAGAGATGTATTTGACGGCTATGGCAGACACAGGATTGATAAGCCAGCCATTCAAGCTTGAGCAGGAGCCAACGAGCAAAAAGGAACATAGCCGTGTAAATATATGGGGGTTGGCACTGAGACATTGTGATGGGATTCTGCGAGAAATGATTGTACTACCTGTGAAGGGAATGGACCACGAGACATGTTGGTCATGCTGAGTGAGGCAAATTACGGATAGTTATTGCCAGCCAGGGCCTCGCGGCATGCATTCGTCACTTCGAATCGGCTTGGCATTGAACACTTCAGGCAAGTCTCCACAGCCTTGAAGTGCTGTTCAACTGCAGGTCGAGCATAATCTGTTTCTGGAACCACGGAACAGTGGATAGCATGCGAGTAATCCCATAACTGGGGTTAAAAATGGTGTTTCGGTGGGAGAAGATCATTCGCAAATGCTGTAGAATTCAAGCACCGGAGCAGAGAGATCGAAGCTTGGAGAGCTTGAAGGGGATAAGACCAAATACTCCACATGAATTGGAAAGTAAATTAACTAACCGTTCTTTAAGATTTTGCTCGTTCGGCTGTGCTATTTCCCCATATATCCCTTCTCCTTTTGTGTTTCCTCTGCTCTTGCTCCCTTCTATCCTCGACTTTCCTTGCTGTTCTTTCCATTGCAAGCAACCACCTGACCTGTGCGCAGTCTCTTCTTGACAGGACGCAGTTGCTGCTGCCTACGGCGCAGCTCGATTCGATCCTTATCACTGGGCCGGTGGGCCACGTAATTCTGCCGGGCATAGACATATAAAGTGGGTGCTTACTTTTGTCCGACTGCGACTCGTCTTTGCACCGTCAATTTGCTACCTTGCAATATTCTTCTCTGGGAACACTTCATCCAAATCTGTAACGCCTGTGTACTCCTGGCCATCTTTCGGACTCGAATTCCACGGTTAAATCAAAAGGTCGCTGCCGAGGTGCCGCTGATCTCGGGTCTCTTCTGGTGGCGCCTCAATTTTTATGGTCTCCTCAATCAAGGATTTTGTCAAGTCGGCGGATCAACCCAAGTCGAATCGTCGTCTGTGCCGCAACTTTGTTCAAGTCAATGCACCTCTTTCGTTACGGTCAAATGAATCAGGTCGCTGGCAAGGATCGTTCTGGGTATCAATTCCTTTTTGTACTGAGCATCCATGTTTACCGTTCGTTCCGAATCTTTTCCTTACCGCACCATGCTTAATGCTCCTTTCTTTGGCTTTTGTCTTGCAGCACACCTTAATGGTTTGGCTTCCGCGGCCGTCAAATTCAATTCTCTCTTGCAATCATATGGTCAAAAGTCATTTTCGTTCCTCTCGGGCTCGGCTGATGGACGTGCAAACTTTTTCTGGGGCGCAAGATTGGGCGCACGTTAAGATGGATTGATAATTCTTATGGTGGCAAATCATGTCTCTTGACGGCTGGCAGGCCATTTCACGGCATTATATTTCGGTAGTATGTACACAAATTTAATTAATTTTGTTTTTCCTCCACGGTACAAGCAAGGTGTGACTTACCGGAGCGAAGCGATGGTACATCTTGTTTTAATAGAACGGTTAATAGCTCCGCCATTCGATTCGATCCTTATCACTGGACCGAATCGGGCGTGCCTTAAAATTATCATGGTAAATCATGTCAAATAATTTTGTTCTCCCTTCACTGTGCGACTAAGTCCTTAGCCTAGTCATCATCAGCTCTTTTCTTTTTTGGGGTTCTTGCTTACTGTGACGTGACGAGTCACACTGTTCACTGTGCGCTTCATCACACTCGATTTCGTAACACCGCGGGTCTGGACTCGTAAGGGTTTATACCCCGGGGTTTATCACATTCAACCCGTGGGTTCAAGGGTACGGGTCTGTACCCTTACCTGTTGGGGGTACGGGTTTGGCGGGTTGGCGTACGGTACTTTCTCAATCCCGTACCCGTGCCAAGACCCGTGCCCCACACTATCCCCCCCATCATATACCCTGCCTTCCCGCGTTCCCTTCATCGCTCTCGTTTCATTGGCTGCTGATCATAATTATTCACGGCACCTCTAGGTCCGTGGTCCTCCCTCCGCCCGTTGTAGGTGCAGTATAATCCCTTTCTCTCTCGGATGGTGGCATCCGGTGTTGGATATGGTGCGTATTCATTGTTCCCTTTCTTACCTGCCGTATTTTGTGCTCTTGTATGGAGGATGAGAATTGGCTTGGGACTGTTCTGGATCTTGTGGTCGCATCTCCCGTCTGATCGTTGATTTGCCCGTCGATGAGACAAGGATCTAGCAGGAGGACTGAACACTTCTCCATATGGATCGACCCTGGTGTGACATGGGCTACGGGTGATCGCGCTTGAGACTAAACTGGAAGAGCCAGGCCTGTGGGCTTTGCGCTTAGCGAAGGTGCATAAAATTCCTTTTGTGTTCGTCGACTCAGAAGCGGCACCGCCATTGGGCTCGATGTTGGGCAGCCGCCATGTGGATGGTGCATGTGATGCGAGGCGGACACTCCAGATGTGACGAGTAGGGTGTTTTCATGAGATCTTCGGATGCGGATGGGGGTTTGCGGCATTGATGAGGATCGGCGCCGCAAACAGGGCAACTAGATCTGCTACCAGTCCCCTTTTAATTAAATTGTGTCACTCCCGCGTTTGAAGCTCCCTGGCATTTCCTTGGCACGATTGCATTTTGGGCATGGGCAAGTTAGCACGCGCGGGCCTGTACCTCTCCTTTATTACTGGCTGTTCCCTTGCATCTGTTTATTCCCTCTGTTTGTTTGCTTGCCGGCCTCGCACTGGAGGTGGTGTAGGGAGGAAGATACGTGTCGCGGTGCCGGCGAACCCAACAATAGCGATCATTCCTCTCCTTTTTTAGTTTTCTTTTTTTCCTGTGCTCGGCGGAACAGAATCTGACAGCCAGCCTTCTTTTCTGCAATGCGTTAGGAGGCCGCTACGTGATCTGCTGTAAGCTCTCGCTGTCGGCCTCGTGCCGGCGCTTGAGAAATCAATCCTTTTTTTAATTTATTGCAGATATCCCAATCCCACGCGACTCTGACTCTGTGGCCACTTGGTATTGCTGTCCATGAACGACTCTCAAACGGCGCCGGGAAATACGAGGAGCCGCTGCGGGACGCTGTGTCTACTGGATAGAAGCTGTGCTGCATGCTACGTAAACCAAAATAGGTGCTTCTCGAGTTGTGGAGCAGCGGGGGGTGAAGTCACTGCGTCTCCCGGCTGCCAGAAAAGTAGCTCTTTCCAATGGGTTTCAGAATCTGATGATAATCTGGTAATTTGCAATGGCGGTGTTGGTTTAATCGAGATCGGGATACTTGTGCTTTGCCATCACGGTTTTTCATCACGGTTTTCGTGGTTTTTCTTGGATTAAACCAAGGATGAGCAGTATCATCAATCAGTGAAGCTGTTCGTGAGAGGGGATTTTTCGTGGCTTAGGATTGAAGGAAAATCAACTTAAGGGTGTGCATTACTCCTTGCAGCTGGAGAGGGGAAAAATTGTTCCGGAGCCATAGTCAAAGACTGTCGGGGGGATTGATAACATCTGCGAGGTATGGCCACCCTCTATCATGCGCGGGTTCATATATCCGCAGAATCTGTTAGGAACACAAAATCTTTGATTCCGTCTGTAGAACAAAGATGAACCCTTCCCTTGGAAGATGAACACCAACCAAAAATATACAAATCCCAAGTTAGAAAGCATAAAAGTGCATCGGATAAGACCCACACCCACCATCAGAATGCTCACCCAACCCACTGCCACTGAAGCTAGACTGAACACACTTATTACATGCTTCACCATTACTGTTGAAACACTAAAATTCCTTGCCAATGGTCTACAGGCACCCTTCTTGGCGGCCATTGCTAACACAACACACTCTTTGTTGAAGAATATTGAGGTGGGTCAATCACGAGCCCATCATAATTCTCATGAATTTTACGGCCGGATCCTAGATTGTCAAGAAAAACAAGAGAACCTGTATCGAGTTGATGGAACAAACACATGAATTGCTCAATGCAATTATCATTCTTCATGTCAACTTAGATCCTGATGGGGTATTGCCGCCGAGTACATTGAATCACATTGGAAAATTCACAGAGTATTTTTTTCGTGAACAGCAATTGAGTCAACATACTGATCACCACCCTTCAGGACCCTCCACAAAATCCATACCTTTGTGGAGGTGCATCGGAGGAGCAGCAAGATCAAGCAATTCTTCCATCAGGGAGAGATTAGCACATTGCTCAAGGATTGCAAAAATGGGCTGACAGAAGGACTTGATTCTTTTCAAGTAAGCTCTCTTATACATAGGCTTTACAAGAATTCATTGCCAATAATCCTCTCAACAAAGCTCAAAAACACTGGAATAATGATCGATCTTTCAAAAATGCAGGCAGAGGTAAAACAGAGACATCAAGAAGTCCTTGGCATGATCAATGGACTCTCTGATAACACAAGTTCAGATGGAGCATCTACGGTATGGTAGTTTTAAGTTGACTGCCAATTTTGCCAACTTCAATCTAGATGAGCAGGGTCTATTCTTTCTCTCACAATAGGTATGTGTCTCCTAATCTTGCAACAACATTATTGAGACTTTGAAAGCTCCAAATCAATCTCAATGCTGCCATCAGAGCCCAAGATCTTTCATGGTCGTGAATCAGAATTGTCTCACATCCTGCAGCTACTGAAGGTGAAAGCTCCTAGGATAGCTATTTTAGGCACAGGTGGGATGGGAAAGACCAGTCTTGCCAGGATAGTTCTTCATCATGCAGAAGTCTCAGGACAGTATACCCAACATCGATATTTTGTTGCTTGCGAGTCTGCCAATAGCAAAGTGGAACTTGCTGCTCTCATTGGAGCCCACCTAGGACTCAAGCCTAGCAAGGACCTTACTCAAGCAGTTGTCAAATTCCTTGGCACAGCATCACCTAGCCTCTTGATTCTGGATAATCTGGAGACAGTCTGGGAGCCTACAGAGCTACGTGGTGATATTGAGGAATTTTTATCCCTCCTCACAGACCTCAAAGACCTGGCACTGGTTGTGAGTGGCACTGTTTCATCTTTTTTGTTTTTTTTTGACTTAACTATGCACACAGATTACCATGCGTGGAGCAGAAAGACCAGCCAAAGTGCAATGGAGTCGCCCATTTCTCCCTCCATTGCAACCATTGAAACTCCAAGCTGCCCAACAAACATTCATTGACATTGCTGAAGACCATCATAACCCAGAAGACATAGATCGAGTCCTCTCATTGACAGATAATATGCCTCTTGCCATCAATCTCATGGCACATTTGGTGGATATGGAGGGATGTTCCAATGTATTGGTTCGTTGGGAGGTAGAGAGCACCTCTGTGATTTCAGAGGGATATGACAAAAAATCCAACTTGGATGTGTCAATTTCACTCTCCCTGTCAAGCCCCAGGATAAAAGCTGTCCCTCAAACACTAGAGCTATTAAGTCTCTTGTCACTGCTTCCAGATGGTCTTGCAGATGTTGAGCTCATCCAGAGCAAGCTCCCAATTGAGGATATTTGGAATTGCAAAACAACATTGATTAGAACTGCTTTAGCCTATCTGGATGACAAAAGGCAACTAAAAGCATTGGCACCCATCAGGGAATATATGCGGAAAATCCACCCACCCAGAAATGAGCTTGTCAAGCCTCTTTTAAAACATTTCCATGAGCTACTTGAATTGCACAAAGACTTCTCTGGAACTGAAATGACATCAGCCACAGGAGGACAAGTATCATCAAATCTGGCCAATATCCAAAGTTTAATCCAGGAAGGACTCCAAAAAGACCATCCAGACCTCAAAGATATTTTTTTAACTGCCCTGTATCTGAATAGCTTCAGCCGGATCACTGGTCAAGAGTCAATTTCTTTGCTCAGCCAGCTTCATAAAATCCTTCCACACCCATGTGATCACCAACTTGAAGTCTACTTCATTGCTGAGTTACTTAGTTCACATATGAGTGTTCCAATTTCAGATCCAGAAACACTTGTGGCCCAGGCATTAGAACACTTTGAACACTTCAAGGATCCAGATCTTAAATGTGAGCTTTCAAATTTTGCCTCTAATATAAAGATCACATCAGTGTCTAGGTAAATTCTATGTTACTGCTGGGGTCTATTATTTGTCATGCAACCCTCCCACTGCCCTGAACTTTTGTCACTTGGCTATATCCTTGGCGGCTTCATCTGGAAACACAAAAAGACATTGCCAAGCATTATTGCTGCTTGCAAGGATTCACCGGCAGCTTGGCAACTATCTGACAGCCAGACTACATGCATGTGAAGCACAGAGATTGGCCAGGATTTCTGCCAATTTATACAATGAAGCACATGCACTCCGTATAGAAGCAATGGCCTGGATACAACTCAGCAACTACAAACAAGGCATACCTGTCTGCCAGAGGGCAAGAGACCTTCTAGCTCTTTGTGGTTTGTCTAGTGGTGGTGCAGCCCATAACATCATGACCTGGCAAGGAGAGATCCACATGTTAAAGTCAGAGTACTGTGAGGCACGCCATATTCAAACTCAAATTCTTCAGGACTGCCTGCTTCACTGGGATCCTTATCACCATGGGTTGGCTTTGCTGAATCTTGCAGTTATTGGTGTGTCAATCAAAGCTCCAAAAGAGGAAGTCCAACAGGGTATTGGGGCAGCCAGAATAATATTCAAGGAATTGAAGCTGACAATGGAAATCACAATGTGTGATATGATTCTTGCAGATCTTCACCTGAGAGAAGGAGAAATTCCCATAGCAGAAATGCTTTTTAAGAAATGTCTTGCAGTCTGCAACCACTCTGAAGTTAAATCCTTTTGTTTGCAACAGCTTGGTAACAGTGGACGCTGGGGTGCATTTGGTCAGATGACCAGTTGGACAACAGTTTACCTTGCCCATTCCATCAAATTCAAAGAGAGGTTAGGAATAAACAAGGCTCTACAGTTTCTTGGAGACATCTTCCTTGCTCAGGCTGATGAGGACACATCTGTCAGCCTGTTTATTGTCTCACTTGAGGGATTCACCTACATGGATGTCCACCGCAGTAGAGCTGAATGCATGCTCCAACTTGGAAATATTGCTAAACAACATGATGACCTGCACAAGGCAGTAGAATTTTGGGATGCAGCAAGGCCACTCTTTGAAAGATCATCCCAGACCAAAGAGATGCAAGATATTGATGAAAGGTTTGCAAGTATTGGCAAAAATGTGTTGGTGCAGCACAGAATGAATTTCGCTCACCGCATGGAAACCACTGCATCTACTAGAACTGTGGAAGAGGCAGAAGATGATCTATCTAATATCGAGGACCTGCAGGAGGATCTGGGTGGAGTGCCATCACCAGTGACAGTTTGAAATTCCAGTGAATTATGTGCTATTGATAAAGAAGTTTCCCATCTATATGATTGTGTAGCTGGACTAAATAACAACTATTTATTTATTTATTTTTCACAATGCCACTGAGGCTTGGCAAACATGGGGTGAAATATACCATATCCAACTATAAATGTTGGGATATAGCAAGTGAAGTGAATTGCCACCAGAGATTATCCTCGTCCTCAAGTCAAACCAACTCAATCCTGAAAAGGAAATCCATCTGAAGGATGAACATCTTTGCTCACCTAAAAAGAAAATTATAGTTGGCAAGTAAAATCCTTGCTGTCCCATATTGTGAAGGACCATGTGAACTAAGGTGAAACACTCCTTGAAACTTACATGACATCAGGAGTGTACACCCTTGTATTCAGCAGTTACACTGTGTTCAGACCCCCATAGACAGAGGGTCTGTCTACCCAGATGGAGGGTAGACTGACCTGTCTGGCTACCTAAGTCCATGATGCATAGACACACCCAATTCACCTGTGTCTACCATCTGTCTACCCTTTCTATGGAGGTACACAGACCCGGGCCAAGGTAGACCGAGGTAGACCAAGGCCGGGTTTTGCCAATGAGCTTTCAACCCAGGTCAATGAGAAGTTGACAGTGAACTGTGAACTGTAAGCAAGTAGTCGCCACGACCGTTGAAGAGGGGAAATCAAGGGATTGCTTGATCTGATGGCCACCACTGTCAATGTCTGTGCACATGTTTGGCAATGCCGTGATTTGAATCTGCTGGCACTCCAGAACTAGTACAGAGCAAAATAGAGGCACCCAGACACAGAAAGGGTCAAGGTGAGCCCAAATTAGCAGTGTAAGCTTTGACGAGGTGAGTGTACCAACAGAGACCGAGGTAGCTGAAGGCTGTCTACCTTAGGTAGCTGGAGGTAGACAGGGGTGCACCCACCTGGTAATACCACCAACTCCCTTAGTCTTAAGGCTGTTGATACACCATTGACAGCCTTAAGACAAAGGGACTTCCAAACTCCATGGAACCCTCAAGTGAAGCCTCTCCACCATCTCCATAGGAGGGTCAGGTGGGCGAAAATGCTATAAATTCCACCGTTTCCACCACTTTTAGTGACCCTAGTCAGGTAGGTTAAATGGGTCAGTAATTTTTTGTGACCTGCTAAAACTCCATCATCTCCACCAAGTAGGGTCAGTGAATTTTGTGACCCGCTAAAACTCCATTGTCTCCACCAAGTGAGGTCAGTAAATTTTGCGACCCGCTAAAACTCCATTGTCTCCACCAAGTGAGGTCAGTAAATTTTGTGACCTGCTAAAATTCCATTGTCTCCACCAAGTAGGGTCAGTAAATTTGTGACCTGCTAAAATTCCATTGTCTCCACCAAGTAGGGTCAGTAAATTTTGTGACCCGCTAAAACTCCATTGTCTCCATCAAGTGGGGTCAGTAAATTTTGTGACCCATTGAAATTCCATTGTCTCCACCAAGTGGGGTCAGTAAATTTTGTGGCCCATTGAAATTCCATCATCTCCATCAAGTTGGGTCAGTGGATTTTGTGACCTACTGAAATTCCATCATCTCCATGAAGGAAGGTGAACCCAGAAAATTCCACTGTCTCCATGGGGAGACTTAGAAATCTTTCAAAACCCAAACAATTCCACTGTCTCCATGGACATTTGAGAGCACAAAATTCCATGGTCTCCACTAAGTCAGGCATTAAAATATGAGCCTAGAAAATTCCACTGTCTCCATAGGGAGCTGGAACCTTTTCAAGTCTCAACTAACTTCCATCATCTCCATCAAACCTCAAACACTTCATTATTCCATCATCCCCACCATAGTCAAAGCCAATCATTATTCAAAGTACAGCATGAGTATATACCAGTAGTCAATGTGAGTATTCATGATAATAAAAAAAGCCAGGGCCCCCCAGTGCAATGAGACGAGCAGGAACAGTGATGGAAGTAAGGGACAACATGTGCAATCACCAGGAAAGCTTAGTCTTCAGCATATTCCTCCAGCAAATCCGCTCCCCCACTGTTGAAGTAGTCACTGTCATTGCCCCCGAAGTAGTCGTCATCTTCATCATTGTCATCCCCATCAGAGGCCTGGGTGCCAATCTGGGTGATCAACTTGCTGGAGCGGGATGGGCCTGCCTTGTGCTGGGGCTGACTGCTCTCCTCTGCCCTCTTCTTCCAGTCCTCCACTGCCTTCTTTTCTTTGGCAAGGACCCACTCCTCCCCATGCTTTTCCACCTGCTCTGCATGTCATTTGTCCTTCTGCTTGCGCCTCTTGAAGAATGCTAAGTTCACAGGCACATATTGGGATCGGTGAGGTCAGGTGTCGGAACATGGGAGGGCAGCTTGTTGGTGGGGCGATTGAGGACTGGGCTGGTATGGGGACTGTCCTGTGGGGCAGTGCTGTTGTTCTCATTGCCGCTGTCCTCGGGAATGACAGAGGCACTCTTGAACTTCAACAGGCGGTGAGGGCCAGGGTGATGGGCAGGGCGATTGGGCGGCGACTGGTCCTCAGCAACTGGAGTGCTGCTGGCACTGTGAGTGCTGCCGCTTTCAAGCAGGCAGAATGCCAGTTTCTTCTTTGGCGGCTCGGGCTTCTCAGACTCCTAGTCAGAGTTGGTGTGTGTCTTCCTCTTCTTCGGCGGATCCCCCTCCCTCTGCTTCCCCTTGTCCTTCTTTGCCGCACCTCCCTCCCTCTGTTTGCCCTTGTCCTTCTTCTGCCCTGCCCCTCGTCCCCATCCTTGTTCTTCTTTTTCTTCTTCTTGTGCTCCCCATCCCTCTCCTCTCCACTGTCTCCACTGTCTTGATAGACTTCTTTTTTCTTCTTCGCCAGCACCTTCCCTCTGCTCTCCCCCCACTTTGCCACCATCTCTGTTGCCCTTGCCCTTGCCATTGCTGTCACCCTCGTCCTCCCCCTTGCCCTTGCTGTCGTCGCGCTTGTGCTTCTTCGAGGTTGAGGGCCCTGCTGCTGCTGCTCCCTCATTGGCCTTGGCCTTTACTGCGTCTCATTTTGCCTTCCAGATGGGGTAATTCTTGTGCTGTTTTGGGAACTTCTTGAGGAGGGTGTTGTGGCGATCCTTGGGGATGTTGACCTACTTTGCGGTGCCTGCCTTCAGATCGTGCCAAAGGCTGTCAATGGCGTCAGCACCACCAGTGTCCAGATTTGAGGGGACTTTGAAGGGGAAGCCAGAGGGCCACCCAATGAATTCGACCCCCCTCACAGCCTGGACCTGCTCCTCATACCGGGCATATTAGACGCTTTCGTTCATAGTCCCAAACATCCTGTCTATTTATTGTCAGTACACCACATAACTCCACAAAAGAAGTGAACACACTATATGTCACCTTCATCATATTCAACGCCTCGTCACGCTTGCTTTGCCCCTTGGGTTTCACATCACGATTGTGCTGTGTCCAGCATTGGAATTCAAGAGGGAGGGCGGTGGTAGACATCTTCAAGACCTTGGGTATAAACTGCACATTCTCCTCCATGGAAAAAAGTTGCGGTGTGGTGCTGTTGTGGACACTGCCAGGGGCGACAATCATGAAGGAATGTGCATCAGTGCGAGACTCTAGCAATGTCATCTGTGAAATCATTAGCTTCCACCATCTTCACTCTTCCATGATCTCCATGGAACAGACTCGCCTCAGACAAAATTTTATCACACATCATTGTGATATCATGGGCAGCATCCGCATTCGACTTGCAGGTGCCGGTCTCCTTCTCACTCCTCCATGCCATGAAGTCAACCTCAAGCTGCTTCAGTGCAGCCTTGCTCCATGTCCCCTCCGGCTCCGCCTGCATGATTTTCTGGACATTCTGCAACGAGAGGCGATCTCCAGGGTCCTTGACGAAGGAAAGGTCAGAAAGTGCCCCCCAAACAAAAGAGGATCAAAAAGGTATAATAGGAGGGGGTACTTACCCTTGTTCAGCTTTTTACACCACTGCCACACCTTTGCACGGAACTTGTTGTACATGAAGGCAGCAGGCAACTTGCTCACATTGTTCACCATCCTAATCACCTCATCCTCATCAAGGTGGTACTCTTTGGCAATCTCTTTCACCTGCCCCATAACAAACTCGCAGATGCTGGCAAGCTCTGCATTGACTCCTTCTTAAGCCTCTGCCTTGTGCTTCTTGAGTGCCAGTGAGTTTGCTGATGCCGACCCCAGCCCCCACTTCTGGCGCAACTTCCCTGGAGGCTGGACAGGGGCAGTGGGGTTGCAGCCACAGAAGGTGTTGTGGTTCTCCACAAGGATCTCCTCCTCATCTGCCACTATGCTCTTGCATGGCAGCAGGGGGGTAGATCGGGATGACGACCTGGAGTGGGAAGAGGGCTTGGGTGATGAGGGTCGGAGGTTGTCAGCAGGTTGCTCAGGGCAAAAGGGGGTGGGGGAACGGCTGGGTGAGGAAAACCTGGGCAACAGGGGATTGTCAGCATGCTGCTTGCCGTGGATGGGGGTGTGTGAACAGCCACGTGAGGGGAGATGGTCAGGTGAGGCGGTCATGGGTGTCAGGGTGTCACAAGTGCACTCCTCAGGGCGAATGGGATGTCACTGTCAGTGCGCAGGGGCAGCAAATTGTCAGTGTGGGGGGCAGTCACTGCGTTTTACAGAAACCTAGATGCAGTTAGTAGAGGTTAGTTGAGGGCATATGTACATGCCTACGCTCAGGATAAGTGTAGTTAGGCTTTACCGGGTCTGGTTGAGGTCAGCCTATGCGAATTAAGCAAAGCTCGACAGATGACAAGTATAGCCAAATATTGCTTAAGTCCGTCTATGTTTGTCAATACGGTCTTCGGCCACCACGGGAAGCCCCGCCGAGTTTATCTACCGGACCTCGGCAGACATCCGTGTTTAGGTTGCCTAGCTTGGCTCTGTTCAGGTCAGAAAAGCGAGAATCTGCAGACCTGAGCAGGGTCTGTTTAGATTACCTAGCGGAGTCCGTTTAGGTCTGTAAAGTTAGAATCCACAGACCTCTGCTGACCGAGTTAAGATTTCAGCAAAACACAGTGAGTGTATTGTCGGTGTGAGGAGGTGCCATGTTGTTGGCCTATGCTGCCTTCAGCAAGGCTGCAAATTTGGGGTCAAAGCTGTAAGGTGGTGTTGAGCCATGATGGTTGATGGGGGACTTGTTGGTGCCTTGGGCTCAGGGACCTTGTCAGCACGCTTCTTGGGCTCAGGTGCCTTGTTGGCATGATGCTTGGGCTCGGGGGCCTTGTCAGCGTGCTGCTCAGGCTTGGGGGCCTTGTTGGCACGCTGCTCGGGCTCGGGGGCCTTGTTGGTGTGCTGCTTGGGCTCATGGGCCTTGTTGGCGCACTGCTTGGGCTCAGTGGCATTGTTCTCATGTTGCTCAGGCTTGTCGGCATGCTGCATGGGGGCCTTGTCGGCTTGATCCGCAGGGGCCTTGGGCAGTGGCACGTCATCTATGTGTTGCTTGGGTATGACGGTGAGATGGCACACCGCCAAGTATGTGTCATCTAGCTATTTTTGCGCTCACAAACACATATTATAAGAGTTGCAAGGTAGTTTCTGGTAGTACTATCACTAGTACTCTGGACTTCTGTTCGGTGATACAAAGGAGAGTCAGAGCAAGCTCTGAGCTGCTGATTGTAGTGTATAGATCAAGCCTAGCATATTCTGTGGGCCGCTGGTCATACACCAAGAGGAGATAAATACCCAAAAAGCCCCAGAAGTCATCATTCAGAAGTTGTATCCTACAATAGAGGACCAACGACTGCACAGAGGAAGTCTTTGGAGACTTACAGAGTACTAGTGAGTGGGTTGAAGGCTAAGGGAGTCGGCTGCAGGCTGTCCTTCCAGACTGGCATAAGGTCACAGGGTCGATGCAAGGCCCACGGGCCATGCTAAAGCAAGTGGAAAGCAGTTACAGAGGAGAACTACATAGAGAGAGTACATGTGGGCAGATGCATCGCATCCCTAGTGACAAACAGAGACACATAGAGTGGAGCAATGGGATTTATTCCATTGGACTGGAGTTCAGAGTGGGATCGTGGGTACAGACCGACAAGGAACAGACCTGCAGGCTCCCTTTGACAATAGCAGTATTGTCCTAGTGGGCGGATTCAACTCTGTGCCCAGAGGTTCCAGGCCCACGGTTGCAGACGGCAGCCCGTGGCACCTACCATATACCCAAATCAGGATGTGAGAACCATGTGAAGGGTTTCTCTTGGCCTGTGATGATGCATCAGATATGCATGGACATCTTTTGTTTTCACTCTCTGCTTTTCACATGTAAATCTATATTCCAATAGTATAAATAGGGCTCGAGGACCCCGCGGAAGGCCAGATCTGTGACCTCAATTAGAGGATTCGCTGTTGAAACCTTACAAACTCTGCCCTGATGTAGACAAAACTATCTATTAGTCTTCCTCTTGTCTTGTATCCACCCAAAAACCACATATATTACTCATTCATCGAGGCTGTGGGGCATTGTTCCGTACAAATCCTGCATAGTTGAAGTGCTGCAGGCATTGTTGTCAGTCAGATTAGTGAAGATTTGTTATCACATTGGGTTTCAAAACCAGTAGTCGCATACTACAACTCGGACCTGAACTCACCAAGGGAGTGTGCTTGTTCTTTGGGAGTGATAGTAGTTGGTTGTGTGGTTGTTAGTTGTGGTGTTTCTTAGCATCCAACAATAGTTGCATTTCTAGCTTATAGTTAAGTGCACCGTTTCAACAGGCAACTTGAAGCTGGGTGGCTGGGGACTTGGGGATGGTAGCAGTGCATCATCGTGCTGGTTAGTAGTCTTGGGGGCTGGGGATTCAGGGTGGCAATGGCTGGTCTCTGGGATAAGCTGTCAGCAAACAAAGGGAGACATAAAAATCAAAAATCAAAATAAGTGCACCGTCTTTGTCGCTGGTCTCCTCCTCCTCATCCTTCTTGCCATCCAGCTCATCCTCTTCAGATGACAACAATGATGACGACTTGTGTGCAGCCTTGGCATGGCGTGTGATCTTGGCATTCAGGGGCACCTTTTTAGGGGCAGCTTTTTTGAGTGGCAGCTTGACTTTGGGGGAAATTGGGGGTTTGCCAACGTTGGAATGCAACTGGGAATGAGTGACAGGCACCTGTTCCACAGCCTTCTTTGTGCTGCATGTCTTGCATACAGGTGACATGCTCACGTTCTTCTTCTCAGTGGTGGTTGTGCAAGGTGGCATTCGAGTGCTGGAGTACATACAAGTAAGTGGCAACACATCTCAGAGCTATTGTAGTACTCAACTTATTGTTTGGTCAAAGTGGCTTGAGGTGGAAGTGGAAGTTCCCATCATGTGCTCTCGGGTTGAAACTGCACAAGTTCAACTTCCACCGTCTCCATGTTCCACCATCTCCACAGCCACTGACAATTTTACTGCCTGGAGCCTTTTCCACCATCTCCATCACCAGACTATGGCCAAAATCTTGAGGCAACAGCACACAATGCACATGGGTGTTTAGTGATTCAGTGACATCAGACAATTGGGGAGGCAACGCAATCAGTTTATTCAAGAAAAACATAAATATCAAAGGACAAAAAGCAAAAGCAATAGACAGTGCATGAACAGTAGCAGAAAAAAGTCCACGGCATTCAGCCCTCTTCATCCAAATCTAAATCCACCACACCCAGCACCTCCTCCCACAGTCTTTCAGAATCCGACTCCTCACTGTGCTGCTCAAGGATCTGGAGGACTTGGTGCAGCTCAGTGATACAGCGGCAGCAGCGAGCATGGTGCACAGTATCTGAAAGGCCAGACCAGTCAGGAGAACTGCTCCCAAGCCAAATGTGGGCGGCTCACTGGGACTGAGCAAGGGCCTTGGCCTGGATGCGTGTGAACCCTGCAGCAAAATGTGTGGTGGCATGGTTGTCCTCAGTTGTGAGGAGTTCAGCAGCACAGATGGTAGAGATGGCTTCAAACTGTTCAAGGACAGCCATTAGATCACTATGGATGACCCCTCCTCCACAAACAGCATAGCAGGTGGGCAGAGTGGTTGTGTAGGTGGGAGAGGCTGCCATGGACATCATGGTGGCTATGGGCTGAGCTTGATGATGTGTGGCAGCTGGCATGGTTGGAGGTGAATGGCGGATACATCTGAAAACATTTTTGCCATCCATGGTCACGGCAGTGGGTGTGACTGGGACTGACATCGTCATGTGTGCTGGGGTGCAGGGGGGCCAGGGGAGGGCGAGGAATTGGAGGCAGGAGGGATACAGGTGACGTGTGGTTGTGCTCCCCAGCATCACAGCAAGCATGCCATGTAGGCAAGGTGTCATTGTAGCACTTGTGGCACTTGGTGCCACCACGGGGGAACACCTTCAGAGACCCGCTGGGCACTCTGCCTGACCCAAAAAAAACTCAGCTCATGAATATTTTGAAGACACCACTAACATGCACCAATTAAAATATACACCTCGGCTGGGTCTCTAGCATGCGGAGAGATGACCAGGTAGCACTCCACAATACGGACATTATTGACACCAGAAGGCTCATTGTGAGGGGGCGGGGAGCGGTGGCGGTGGTGAGTAGAGGACAACATGGACAAGAACAAAGATCAACTTCAGTCATGTGCTCAAAGTGAGTCAAAATTAGTGGGCCTTCCACAGATTCCATGGAGTGACTAGAGAAGTATCACAGGTTTGTATTGAAATTCCACTGTCTCCATGGTAAAAAAAGGCAGGTGCAAAACCTACGTACTACAGGTAAATGTACCCAAAGCTACCATCACAGCGTCTGATGTGCCACTCATCTGCACTCGGGACATATAGCTCCTCTGCCAACTGCTCCTGCCTCTCCCATTGCTGCATTGCCCGTTTTTTCTTTGCCTTGTACAGCTCCCACTCATATTCATGATCTTTAGGCTCTTCATTGCTTCTGCAACTGCATCTGTCAGTGTGGATGACCTTGCACTTCCATGCATGGAATTTGCTGGGACTATTGTCCAGCATTTAATCAAGGACTGCAGAAACTGTGTCCATCACGCACCTGGCCTCCTTGGCTCACTCATTCTGCTCAGCAGCAGCCTCAGGGTCCTTTCCCCTTTCTGCCTGAAGACTTATGAACGAGGTACAGTCAGGAAATGTGAGATCAGAGCAAGAAAAAGTAAAGAATTACTGGCGCATGTGCATTCGCAGTTTTTCATTCACCTCGTTGCGGTTTCTGAGCAGAATCATGTTAGAAACATGTTTTAGCATCAGGCCAACCCACTTGTTGATGTATTTTGCACACGCCAATGACCTAGCCGCTTGGGTGCGGGATGGCAGCTCCCAGGTTTTTTGGCATTTTTTGCTGTTTGCAGGACCGAAGGGTAAATCAGAGAAGCCATGGTGGTGCTAGAGGGTCACTAAGGGGTGTACCTCTCAGTTTCTTCCATAATTTGTGTGACCTAGCAAAGTGGTGTTGTGGTAGCAGTCGAAGGATTGGGTAGATATGTCCAAATAAAGCTAAACCCGGGACATTTTATGTTCTTGCCAGAAATTACCTTATACAACTGGAATAAATCTGATTTTTTAGTATGGAATAGCTGAACATCAAAATGAAAGAACTGCTGACTTGGAATATCAGTATGTGGGGTCAGTGAGTTGTTATAAAAAACTTGGCCATGTGATCAATGGTATGAGTACACAATCACTCTTTTGAAGCACAATCACTCATGGAAGCAGTGGAATTCATCACAAATTTGTGATATTTTTCAACTCACTCCATGGAGTTGATGGAAAATGATTACAAATTTTGTGATGAAGGAATACAAAGACATGTAGGTTAAGCGTATATAGCAACTAATTCATGACCTTGAGCTCCTCTAGGGTAGAGAACAGGGAGACACCGACCTCAGTGTGCTCCAGCCCCACTGCCTTCTCCTCCTTCTGACCTGCCTCGTCCAAAGTGGCCCAGTAGTCCTCCTCATTCATGAATCTGTGCTCCACCCAACAAAAGAGCCCACCCGCCGTATACTGTGTGAAGGAATAGCAGGTCTCCCTGTCTGAGATGGGGATGTTTGAGTGGTAGATCGCGGTGGAAGGGATAAGTATGGTGCAGCCTGGCGGGAACTCAATGATGAGTTTGCAGTCCCAAAGGATCAGATGGCCGCCTTTTTTGTAGTTGAATTTCCCAAATGCGGTGATTGCACACCATCTGAAGGCAAGGTTGAGGAAGTCATGATGGCCGAGTGCACACATCCAGGGCCCAAGATTAAAGGTGCAGGTGGAAAAGATGCCATTCAGGAAGGGGCGCTGGAGGTGGGTGTACTTCTTGTAGAACACCCCCATGTAGTCGACATGGAAATCGAAGAGATTGGGCACCCAGTAGGCAAAGACACCTGGAGAGTGTTCAGTGATGCGGAGAGGGGAAATGGATATGTAACGCACCAGTGGCAAAGCCAGCAAGGCAAATAAAGGCACTATTGCTGAGGAGACTGAGCAGGATGGCCGTGTTGATGGCACCATTGACAAGTTGACTGGGCTCCACCTGGCCACTGCCAAAAGAGTTGCCAAACATGAGCTGACCAAAAGGACCGCGGCGGTGCTCCAGTTGGTCTTCGGAAAGGGAGGCATCCCTGCATGCTTTCTCCATGGCAACAATGGCAGGGTCGTGGACGTCCCGCATGAAGTTCGAGTCATTGGGTATGCCAGTGACCACAGCCATGATCTTGCCAGCGCCATCAAGGATTGGGCAGGTTTTCCTGACAAAAGAACACCAGTATCAAGGAAATATAAAAAAAAAAAAAAACGGGACAAGAATAAAGACACACAGGCTGAGGTAGCATACAAGGGTGAAGCCATTAAAGGTTGGACATTCCCCAAAGAAGTGATGGAGGTGGTGGGTGGGGGCAGATCCATGCTCTATCTTCCCAGCCTCTGTCTCAGTGGTGCAAGTCCCATCATCCCGGAGTCCTACAAAGCCGGTGGATGCAATGGGATATTGTGCATCTCACATGAGGCCTTGATTAAGGGGGGGGCTTTGGTGACGTGGCAGGGGTAATGGGGGCAGCCATCAAGGAGGACATCTGTCTTCTGCTTGGTGGCAAGCTGCTCAGCATCCCGTTTCAGCCTGGACCGCACCTTATCATGAGCCTTTCAGCCGCTGACATGGGGGTGTTGTGAGGAGGGGACCCAGGCTATAGATGATGTGGACTCAGCAACGGCAATGGCATTGATGGGAGGGCTGCTATCGAGCTCAGCAAGGTCTTCAGTCAAGCTGGCATTGAGCTCAATTGACTTGGAAATGGTGGTGGCAATACTGACGGTATGTGTGCTAATAGCTTACCACTCAGAGAATGTGCATCTGGAGCATGTAGTTCAGAACTGGAAGGCATCAGTGCCTGGGCCCAGAAGACCTAGAACAAAGAAAAAAAAGTAAAAAGGTTAGCATAGAGATGCCTGCAGCGAGTTCTGGGCACGGACTTCAGAAGCAGGCGGCACACAGCACGGGGTGCACATTGGGGTCAAGGATGGGGCAGGTTCCCTGGCAAGAGTACCATGCCACCATTCCAGAATAGCAAGTGGCATGATGAACGTGCATGTAGACAAAAATTGTCCCTGCAGAGGTTTCCAGGAATGGATTCCACCAGCAGGGAGCAGGATGTACATCCCTCGACAATAAAATGCTAGGTTCCCCAGCAGGAGTACCACAGCTTGTTGTTGATGATGGTGGCATGAAGAAAGAGGCCGGGTTCCCAAAATAGAAATCTGATCAACTCACCATAGACTGTCGCAGATGCTGGCATCAACGGTGGTGGGAAGGTCGGGGCAGAAGCTGGTGGTAGAGGGAGAAGGGAGGTGGAGTCGCACCATTGTGCGCTGCCTTGTTTTTAAGGCAATTGATGACAAAGTAACTGCTGCTTTATTACGTGTACATGCCATGCTTCCACTGCTTCCATGCTTCCACCATCTCCATTATTGGACTTGCTGATATTTTGCAGTGGAGGTTTCCACCGCTTCCACTGGAGAACTGGCTGCCCATGTTCACATATCAGTCTCTGTTCCCAATGGATCAGGTGGCACCACCACGGTTCTCAAGAAGTTAGGATCCAAAGCACGAGCTGCCCTTGAGGATGCAACAAACAAGGAGATGAAGGACCACATTGCTGGTACATGATGGGTTGGTGGGTCTTAGGCAAGGCTGAGGGGTTATGCACAACAGCTATGAGCAAAAAGCAGAAGGACCTCTGGCAGAAACTCCACGACCATCCTGAGGAGACTGCAGACAACTCAGACACTGAGAACACTGGCAATACCTTCACATACAATGATGTTGCACAAGGGAATGCATGCATTGATATCAGCCACAGAGGCGGAGTGATGGAGGATTTGCAGGATGGGGTTGCAGAGACCATGAAGGGAAACAAGTGCATTTCTGTTTTTTTGGTCATTTCTCTCCAAGATGAGCCTTATCAACAGACACAAGCAGGTTGATACTCAAACTGGTTGGGATACAACACAGCACCATGTACTAGGGTTCCACATGCAGATTCCAGCAATGATAGACTCTTACATCAAATGGGGTGCTACACAGGTGGAATTTGATTTGGACAATGACATAACTCCACCATCTCCACCTGCACCAGAGACCGTCAAGAAAACTCTGAAACTGGAGGTTATTGATATATTCAGTTGGTCCATTCTGGTGTCAGAACCTCTGTACATGCTTCTGGATTATTCCTTGCAGATACTTACACAATGGAAGTGCCCTTGATGGCCTACATTGCCTCTGGGATTATATCCCATGGCCTTATTCCATGCTCTCCATGGAAGCCAAAGCAGGCTATCACAATACGTTGTCTACAGGTGTACCGTTGATTTGTGAGTTCGGAACCTGGGGTGGAAACGCTCGAAATAACTGAAACTAAACACTACAACCAATGTATAGCCTGAGAACAGATAAATCTATCCCAAACCAACAAAGTGAAGCAGTGAGAGTGGTGTCCCATATGTCCTGAAGGTACCTGACAAGTGTCAGTCCCTAGTTCAGAGCCTTGTAAAGGTTGAAAGGGAAAGTTTTATATTCAAGAAGTTGTGGGTGAGCAGTTGTGTTTGATATGTGCAAAACAAGTGATCCCCAAGGAATAACCTGCTTTGAACACCCAAAAGCACGAGGCGGCTAAGCCAAGATGTGGTCGGAACGCAAGAAACACAAAGGTTACCCAAGTTCCAGATGTTCTGAAGAACTTTTAATGCGTATCCTGAAGATCTGCGACGATTCCAACAGTTCGAAGGATTCCAGATGATGATACAAGACAATTCAAGACCCAAGGCTGGCGATTCAATATGAAGCAAGGTCAGAGACCACAAAGCGATATGAAGCAAGACCCAAGGCCAGACGATTCAATACAAAGCAATATGATTCAATATGATTCAATACGATTCAAGAGCCACGCTCAGACATTCTGTGTGTTCTGGTTAAGGAGATGACTTAAGATTCCTTCACAACCAATGATATTCACAATTCACTACACACTAGGCTTGTAGATGACCTGAAGATCAAGAAGAACCTTCCCTTAGGCGCAAGCACAGGGCTTACTAGTTGGGGGAAGATTCTGTGTTGCTCACAGGAACACCTGAAACTACTTATGCAAACAGAGATATGACTATGACAATAACAGAAATGAGTAAAATATCCTTTTAGCCGCTCCAGAGTCTGTATCCATCTTGGCAACTAAAATATAATGAATCCAATTGGTCGGTGAGGTCGGCTGAGGTGTTCCACGTATATTCCGACCATCCTTTGTAATGATTTGTACATGATGGCGTGATGAGTGTCTCAGTCAGCATCAATCATGTACTCTTTGAGGTGTTCCTTGCATCTCAGAGGTATCCCTTGAACAACCACATCAGAACTGTAAAGCCTGGAGCTGTAGCTTTTGAAAGATACCCATCTTCGAAGGATGTCCTAGAATGGGTTCTTGAGAAGGTTTACTAACCCCAGAAGGGTGAAACCCATGGTTCTCAAGTCACTGATCATTTTGGCATCACGAGGTAATCCACATCAAACTCCGTTCTGGTGGCTCTGAGTCTCAGGAACAGTCAGAACACCATGATCTGGTACTCCTAACGTCACCTGAGTCGACGCAAATGCATACTGAGCCAAAACAATGTATAATAGAATCACCCAACACCTTGAGTTGCTTGTCCCCGAGCTGAGGACAGTCACAATTGGTGTGGAACCCCTATGTTTAGTTGGGCTACACTGTCTCTTACGGTTTTCAGAGTGAGCACATGTCAGAGATGCCCAAGGTTACCCTTGGAACACCATCCTGTTACTCTAGTGATGCTGGCCACAGGCCAGCTACTTTGGGAACTCAGTACTGCCTCTTATAGATGATATTCTGTGAATGTATCCCATATGAAAAGTGAAAAATATCATGTTTTCAGGTGTGGGTTCATTTGCTGCTCATCACCGTGTTGCATGCCTACGTTGTCCAACTCTCTCCATCCAGCCTTGGGTAAAAACCCTGTTTGATCTTCATGGGAAAGGCTTTGAGCCTTACAGTACCCAGCGTTTTTCAAAGTGCTTTGATGTCTACCTCGAGATTCTCAAGACTGTGAACAATTGCCTTAACAAGGTCTTGGGGAGGGATGGACCAGACTGGCATTTGAAAAACTGTTGCCCTGCCTGTACATACAAGTTGGAGGGAGAGAAGAAGCTTATTTTTGAGATGCTCATGGCAATGGATGGGAACGACTCCCTCAAGCGTGTTCTCACCAAGGAGAAGGGAGTGGTAGATGAGAATGGGATACCAAAGTGGGGTGGCTCAGAGCAACCTGACCCAAGAACAGCTGATGCTGGGGGACGTACTTCCTGACCCGTGAGAAGGTGGATAAATGGTCCAAGGAAGTTTTAGCTGAGCTGGTGAAGCATCCGGTATCTTTATTCTTTGTTGGCTTAAATCCCTGGCTGATGGTTCGCTAGAGGGGGAAAATGATGCTGAAGAGTCTGACCGTCAGGAGTGGTGGAAGAATATGTCCAAGGAGCTCATGTCATAAATGTGGGGGATCTTTGATGAGACAGGAGTCTTCCTTGCTCTGTGCCGCCATGGGTTTATACTTCTTGTGGCAGATATGGTGTGAAGTGGTGAGCTGTGAATTCCACCGTACCCATGGAAGCGGTGGAAGTGCTGATAAATTTAGGGAAAAGTATGGCCTTGCAATGACAAATGCCATGATGAACGCCTTTGGCCCTGACTCAGGAATGGGGTATGATATTGGCTGTGAATTTGAAACCACAATCAACAACTCTCCCTTGGGCGAGCATGCCAAGGAGCTAAACTTCAGGAGCCTTGTCAGAGCTTTCCATAGTCATCCCCCACAATCACTTATGCCAACTCAAACACCTGACCACCTATGTCCTTGGGCTGGGGCTGGAGGATCTAGAAGGCAATGAGTGGTTCTTCTCCAAGTCAAATAGTCTATTGAGGGCTGTTTGGTACACCAGTGTCTTTCATCGTCGGCAATCCATTACTACATACCTGGCCCATGTGGATACCCACAAGACGTACGCTAATCTCAGTGTGTTCACCATTCTTTGGTGCATAATTCCTCCCAAACATCTATTTCTTCAGGCTCATTCCTCATCAATAATTACAAGCAGGCACTTGACCTCATCAATACTAAGGACTCTTTGAAGTTTGCCATGGATCAGGCTGGCATTGAGAGCACAGATGTCTTTGAAGATTGTCTTAAGCAAGAGCACAAGTATCTGAAGAACTTGAAGAAGGAACCAAAAGAGGAGACTGACCAGATGGAGTACTACCAGTGGCTGGTGAATCTGGCTGACCGAAAGTAAGTTCGCCCTGATCCATCACAATGAGCTAGCTCTGACAAAACCAACCTTCTGTTACCCTCTCCACTGCTTCCACCACACACTTTTTATTGGCCGTTTCCATCGTCTCCATGGATGCTCCGTCACCTGTGTTTGACCTACAGTATTCCACCATCTCCACCGGGCTTACTCATTAGGGACGTTGCGCAAAAGCCGCATAGGCCCCATGCGGCTTTTGGGCATTGCACAAAGCCGTTGTATCGGCTTTTTCAAATCTTTTTTTAAACCTATCTTTGTAATGTAAACATGGTATTTAGGGCCTGAATTTTATGTTCTGTGGTGCATTGTGGTAGTGAGTGTGGGAAAGCCGCACATTGATGGTATGAACTGCTGTCTTTCTTTCATATGACACGACTCGGATTTTTTTTTGCAAAGGCACAAGAAAAAATGCATCAAGAAGCCTTCCTCTCATCCTTGCACATGTTGTTCAACTTGTTTGCAAGGCAAGCGGTGTGGAGACAGTGGTTGATGCCATCAATATGCGGCTTTCCCACACTCACAACCGCAGCGCACCACAGAACTTAAAATTCAGGCCCTAAATACCATGTTTACATTACAAAAATAGTGTCGAAAAAATATTTAAAAAAGCCGATACAACGGCTTTGCGCAATGCCCAAAAGCCGCATGCGGCCTATGCGGCTTTTGCGCAACGTCCCTATTATTCTGTGATGTCCTTCCACCACCTCCATTGAAAACAGGGCACATTTCAATGAAACACACAAGGAGGGGAACCTGGCTAACAGCATGGTACAACGTCATGCAAGGGAGAACTATGAGAGGGCAGTCTCTACAGTGGAGGAGATGGAAAGCAAGATGGCCATTATAGTGCGATGGACTGTAGATGATGAGGAATATGAGAAAGCAGCCAAATTTGTGTCCACTAGGTGGTACCATTCTGCAGTGAACAAACTGGAGGAGCTGGTTGTGAAGAGGCTGTTTGAGCTGACCAAGATGAACATGTCTGGCATGGGTGGTTTTTTTTTTAGTATTTTTTCGGTTAATATTGACAATTTTTTCAAGGGTACAAGTTGCAAAAGCACATTGCCAAGGCCCTCCAACCTCATTCCAAGACAATTTGAGTGGCACTTCATCAATATAATGATGTAGCAGGAGCCATGAACCCACCCCGTCATTCTCTGACTTGGGAAGAGGTCATCGAGCTCACCTTCCTATCAGTTTTCGGTCTCCTCCGTGATCCTGAGGGCAATGCAGCAATATGACCATTGGCGACACCAGCTGCCCACCAGCTTATGGACACTCACTTCAAAATCAAGCATGCCAAGGAGGAAATCAAGCGCCTCAACATTGAGATACGTCGCTTTGTCACTTACATGCAAGATGAGAGGGTGTTTCTCATTCAGAAGAAGGCAGAAGTCTGAGAGACTGATCCAAATCTGGCATTCTTTGTCCAGTGGTACAGGATGCAGAGGGGCCAATTTGACAACATGCACTTGAAAAAGCTGAAGGCGTTTGTGGCTGGAGTGGGGAGCCAGTTCACAGGGACATTGATCCCAGGTGTGAGACAGAAGGAACAGGTGGTGGAGCCAATGGATGTTGATGGGCTAGACAATGGTGAGGCCCAGAAAATGGCAGCTGAGGTCAAGAGGGGATGTAGAGCTGTGGAGAATGATGAGGATGACGATCAAGGGTGGCTGATGGATGATAGTGAGGATGAAGGGGAGGAAATAGAGGTGCAGGTTTTGGCAGAGACAATTGAAACAGTACTGGTCTTGGCCACAGACAAGTAGTTGCTGGATTATTTCTATTTTAATCTCCAATTTTGTGCTCTCAAGTGTCCATGGAGACAGTGGAATCATTTGGGTTTTGAAAGATTTCAAGTCTCCCCATGGAGATGGTGGAATTTTCTGGGCTCACCTTCTTTCATGGAGATGATGGAATTTCAGTGGGGTCATAGAATGCACTGACCCAACTTGGTGGAGACAATGGAATTTCAACAGGCCACAAGATTTACTGACCCCACTTGGTGGATACAATGGAGTTTCAATGGGTCACAATTTACTGACCCCACTTGGTGGAGATGATGGAGTTTTAGCGGGTCACAAAATTTACTAACCCTACTTGGTGGAGACAATGGAGTTTTAGCGGGTCACAAATCTACTGACCCCACTTGGTGGAGACAATGGAGTTTTAGTGGGTCACAAAATTTACTGACCCCACTTGGTGGAGATAATGGAGTTTTAGTGGGTCACAAAATTTACTGACCCCACTTGGTGGAGACAATGGAGTTTTAGTGGGTCACAAAATTTACTGATCCTACTTGGTGGAGACAATGGAGTTTTAGCAGGTCACAAAATTTGCTGACCCTACTTAGTGGAGACGATGGAGTTTTAGACTAGGATCACTAAAAGTGGTGGAAATGGTGGAATTTATAGCATTTTCACCCACCTGACCCTCCTATGGAGATGGTGGAGAGGCTTCACCTGAGGGTTCCATGGAGTTCGAAAGTCCCTTGGTCTTAAGGCTGTCGATGGTGTATCAACAGCCTTAAGACTAGGGGAGTTGGTGATATTACCAGGTGGGTACACCAAGGTAGACCAATCTGTGTCTACATGTTGTGGTACACATATGTCTACCTGGGTAGACAGAGGGTCAACTAAGGTAGACCAAGGTAGCCTGAGGTCTTTTTATGGGGGGGTCTGAATGCAGTGTTAGTAGTTACAGAAAACAGTATAAAAAGGAAGTTTAATACACCATGTAAATCAGGCTCTAGACTCAGGAACTTTCCCTCTAATTCTGCTGCCTCAAAGCCCTCCTTGCTTCCTTCACTTCCTCAGCATCACCATATCTCAACGATAAAGTTAAATGTTGGCCAGACTTGGTTGGAATTGACTGATTCAGAAGGAAACCATCCACACTGCATGGATGAATCCCAGACTTATATTTCTTCTTGAACCTACCATCTCGTCATGTCCCAAATTACCTATTCCAGTTCTTTCCTTCATGCTGACACCATCCCAAACTCTTTACTATACCTCCTGTTCACTCTGTATCTTGCAGATACTCACACTCACTTACCTCAACTTTGGCTTGCTGTGTTTCGGCGCACCTTAGCTGCGATGTGCTTATTGTTGGTGCCACCATACCTGGTTTTTAGCGGGCGGCAGATATAGCTGTCCCAGAGAATAAAGCCCTACCAAGTTTGATTAAACACTCTGCGTCTCAACGCTAAACAGTGTATAAGCAGAACCGGTCAAGATCAGTTACTAGTCAGCGCCGCCCATGATGGCTTTGGCCGTATGATCATTGGGAGGCAGTGTCCTTCCGTCTATTACGGGCCCACATATAGACCAGCTAAACCGAATATCAGTCACAGAAGGTATTTCCAGAGATGAAAACATAAGGTAAGCCCGCTCACCAGTACCCATTTTTGGTCGCTTCTGTTGATCAAGTCGGAAGGCCACGGAAGATGGGGGTATGTTGGAAAATCGCAGAATTTTTGGACGCCGAAGCAATTCCACACGTGGGCTGAAGATCTGCCACATGAGTCGCTCCTGCGGGGTATTTGAATCGGTGAAACACCATAGGCAGATGGATCCACATCAGCGATTTGACATTTTGATTGCGGCCTTTCTTGGCTTTTTGGCTTGGCGACGCTAGCCGACAAGCTCACAAGCCGAAAAGTTAAGAAAACCTTCCGTTGAACATCATGGACTGACCTGAATAAAGGGAACTAATTATTGTACTAGTTAACACCTTCCCTGCCACACTTGAATCTTCCACAAAATCACTGGTGCAAGGCAGAAAGCGATTTTATTTTTAGCAAAATTTTGAAGCTTGTGAAATCCGGACATAGGCTTGCCTGCTTGTGATCTTGCCATCTTTTCCGGCCTTTATCGGGCTTTATCGGGCTTGTACAAGGTCACAAGTTATTTGGCAAAAGTCTGATGCAGAACATCTGCATGTTGAACCTTCCTGGGTTAAGTCTGTGGATGATCCAGAGCACAGTTCTAAGTCATAGCAATTGAGAAGCGCGCAAGTACAGATGCAAAAAAATGCGCGGGCGGGGCCTTGAAGGGTTGGCACTCCGTGTTAAAGGCATCTGCCAAAAATAAGAGCTTGCCAGGATATATCGAAGGCCTTTACAGTCGTCCACACTGATGTGCTCTGGGTCGTCGAAATTTTAGTGTTGCTGCTGTTCGGTTCTGAACTGATTCTGAACCTGAACTGAACTAGAACCGAACCTAATGTCCGGTTCGGGGTTCGGAGGATTGGTGAAAGGTTCGAACATGTTCGAACCGATCCTTTTGGTACCCTGTTTTCATCTCAGAATTCGCTGAATCGATGTTATATTGAATTCCAATTCAACATACCATCGGTCCTGCACCAAAGATAAAGTGTTTCTACTCTCATGGCCTGAAGAGAAATGGAGATGGTTGAGTTGATGCACGATCAACAAGTGATCCAAGGGCTGAGAAGTTTTTGAAACGGATGTTCAACGGTCCCCACCCACCCAGACATACAAAGATGACCCTTTTGGAGAGAAGACGGTCAATAAAGAGTATTAAAGTTCACATTACACACTGTAGGGTCGTAGGAACTCCTTCGGGTTCGAAAAGGTTCGAACCCCAGACCGAATCTGAACACGACCGGGCCCCAGGTTCAGTTCGGGGTTCGAATTTTTTGGCAAAAAACCGGACCCGACTGGACATCGGCAATACTACGTCGAATGTGAGGTACCTAGAACTCTTAAAATGATAGAGAAGGACAAAAAGACGACAGACGTACAAGTACTTGAGCACCTCCGCAAACCAAAACGATTCCATGATGTCCCAAAAATCCAGCATCGTTGTTGTTTACTTCGTTGGGTCCGGCCAAGGCACCGATGCTCTCGGCAAGGTATTTCTGGAACAAGTCGATGGCCGAGGCAGCGCGGTCCAGGTATTTTGTGTCGCTGGTCACTTCGGATGAACGTACGCATCAGCAGCAACAGTGATTGGATGAAACCCTACCGCGCCAAGCGTATAAGTTGCACTGTGGGGCTCGCATGTTTAAAAGGCATAAATCGAAGAATTAATTAAACATACCTCCAAGACTGTATGGGAGAAGGTTTAGACCACCATAAGCACATGATGCGAGTCCAGAATTTTGGACTTTGACTCCGGCCCACGCCGACGACGCAAGGGCCAAGAATAGGATGACACTGGAGCGATGCCTCAAGAGTCCAACTGCGGCGGTCGTTGCCCGTGCGGTCATTATATGCGCTTGCGCTTCGCTTCTTGCCATGCAACACGTGACCGTTGGACGTTGGAATTGTCGATCATCAAGAAATTATCACATTCGAACGCGTCCCGCATGGGTGATGCGCCTTTCAATTGGACCCTATGACCTTGTATGACCTGTCAAAAGTGAGAAAGACTCGTTAAGCTCAAAGTCGAGTCACGACAACCCTAGACTAGACATAAAGCACGATCGCTGGAGCTTACCTTACATATCGATGTCCTCAGGATTTTGGTGAAGCGGCCCATACCGTTTCGCCCCAAGGAGAGGACAAGGCACGAAATGCGGCGACTTCCATCAGTCTTCTGATGTGCCATCTGCGCAAGATCTGCATGCGGCGGGAAGGAAGGGAAAGAAGCCCATCACGCGGCGTTGATATTTTGTCATCCCATTTCAGTTGTAACACAGTGGCCTTTGGTGGAAAGCCGGGGCATCGCGGTGCACACTGCATCATAATGGCTGCTAAGTACTCTCGACTTTTTCTCAGTTAGGACACCTTAATAGTTCCACCTATTTATCTGAAGACCTTGGGTAATCGCGATGTGTGTGGGTCTCCTGAAGCTTGAAGCACCTCGGCTCGAGCTCGATGATATGCTGGTGGAAATGGTCAAGAGGAGGGACTGTTTGGCTGTGTTGAAGAAGCTCATGGCAGGTTCGGCTAGCTGTGGCTAAGCGTCGGCTAGCTCAAGAGGTGAGCGATAGTAAAGTTCCTGACACAGACCTGCGAAAGTCGGGAACACGTGAAATGGGGGGAGTACGTCATCGGTTTTCACTGAGACGAAGTGTTTTCGGAGGAGCATCGGACCGAGACATAGCCACCGTCTCACTGTGCCGAAGCGTGCCGATTGAAATCACAAAATAAATATAAAATGTAGTGTGTTCGTTTCTAAAAGAAATAAAATAGTCTGAGTACCTAGAGTATGGCAGTCAGAATGCACATTTAATATTCCGCTACAAACTTTGTTTTTTTCAACTTTCCGCTATATAAATTGTCAAAAACTTGTTTTCCTGCTACTTTTGAGTCCTAGAGGCAGAAAAGAATATGTAGCGGAAAAAGTAAGATTTCTGCTACCTAAATTCTCGCGTAGCTAAGCTTCCACTACTTTTGTTCCCAAGGTGTCATCCCGCTACTTTTGTGATGTTTCATTCCCGCTACTTTTTTTTGACAAGTGGTGATTCCGCTACTTTATAAAAATTTCTCGATTGGTATTATATACTTCGCTACCATGATTTAATCCCGCTAACCCCGAGCAGCCGATTCGCTGCGTGGCCTTGCTTCACCAGTTGCGGAGTGTCCACATCACCGGACTTTGCAGCGGCTGCCAAGATTTGACAATAACATGGACCTGGGGGAAGTGATTACTCACGCAGGAGAAGGATCTTATCGACGAGCTCGAGGCGGTCGCCGCACTGATGGAGTTGCAAGTTGAGGCGCCGCTTCGTGCTGCTCTCCGCGAGAGTGTGGCTGGTCTTATCGCTCCTTAATTCCTCATCTCACATATTTTATCTGTAATTTATTCTATAAACCTACCCACACTCATTTTTTGTAGATTAAATCCAGTTTAATTGCAGTTGTCATGATCTTTACAGCCGCGCGAGTTGTTTCTCTTTTGGCATTTCGCTCTACGTGCGGCATTACTTTGCTGGCATTCGTTGCGTCTTCATCTGTCTTCCCGGTCGAGTAAATCTGCGGCCATAATCTTCCAGTCCCCGGACCCGAGACCATTGCTGATTAACTGTCTTTAATCCACGTCTTTGCTTGCACCTGTATGGCACATATATTGTGTAAAAAGTATTTCCATGCAACTTGTGTTCAAAACCCCATATTTTCACTACAACCTCTCTGAAAATTGAAGAGTTCCAACAACTTTTGTTGCCTGCATGTGAGTACCTACAACTTCCTGCTCCATTCCTGCAATTTGCGCAATGCATGCAACTTTGGTGCCTACAACTACATATTGTCAAAACTTTTGTACTTGCAACATTTTCCATGCCACCACCTTTTCCAACTTCAACTTGAATACTTTGAAGTCTGCTAGCAGTCACGGATCTAAAAGTTCTGATCCTAACATTAATATTCTGTTGCTGATGTGATGTCAAAAAGACTTGACCTCTTTGCATGACAGTCCATTCAGTAAATCAACTCTGGGTGAGCTGTATGCATTATTGTGGATTACAAGTGTGATATTATTCAATTCTGAGATATGCTCTAGAGTCTGAGGCATTGCATGCAAAACTTAAAACAACCAACATACCAGGTGATTTTCAACAAGGCAGTAGTCTTTTCCAAAAGGATTTAACCTCCTTTGAAATGGCATGGAGGTCTGAAGACCATTTAACCTCCTGCCATGAGCCATATGACTCCAGTTTACCCAAAGAACTGCACTGCAAGAATGCCGCAATGGTGGGAGTGATGGGAATCATAGGATCATTTCAGCGGTTTATTTATGCCCAGATTGGCAGACAGAAGGTGGTGGGCTGGCCTCTAGGATGTAAGCAGACAAATACCTGAAGTTACATGCAAAAAAATTGAAGTTGCAAGCACATAACCAAAGTTGCAGGCATGGTTGTAAAATTGTAAGCATGGCTGCAAAAGGTAGTTGCATGCAGGAAAAAAAGATGCAAAAAATTGAGTAGTTTTTACACAATATATCGCCCATACACCTGAACACCATCTTTGGAATAAATCAAACGGTGCATGGGTATGTTTATCCAAATGTTGTCCAAATATGATCTCGGTGCCAGAAGCCCGCGGCCATTCCCTTGCATTCTAGTCCGCTAATTGCCTCTTTTAATCTACTTCAGCTTGAATTTGACATTCACGAAAATAATCATATAAAATGACCACCTAATCCCACTACCGCAAAACCGGCGGTCATACGCTTGATCGGACTGAAATGGATCCCCACTTTGTGCAAAGACGGATAGATGAACCGGTCAAAAATTGGTACCATGATAACGACGGATATCGGGTCGAGATTTTTGATCAAACCGTTCGGAGTACCTGTGAGATGCATAAGTACTTACAGCGGGATATCCAAGAAATGCAAGAGATTCATAAATAGCGAAAGCTCAGCTTCGACTGCGTGTACACAATATTAACTGTAGGGAGTCAGTGTGTCATCCCTGAACAAATTCCTGGTTGTTGTTAAAGTGTGTTCAGACCGGGGAAGGAACTTCAATCTCTGGCGTCTGCACTCATGCTAGAAGTTACGGTGCCCAATGATAGTGATAGGGACTTTTTCAGGCAAGCATTCATCGCCCTGAAAAACAAGGTCATGCACAACGGGAAGAAGCATGTCCCATCAGCATCCTAGAACGTGGACGAATCATTGTCGGATTAAGGTACATACTCTATTGGAAAGGAAACGTGAGTTTCCTCCAGCTTATCAGATATAAGTGGAGTCCTCTTAACCCGGCTTCTGTTCAAACCAACCCCGGAGAGAAAAACTACAGATGCGAATCTTGCGAGTGAATAAGCACAACGGTGCTTCAAGAGTTGAACCGTGAGAACAAGCGCGATAACTTGGAGTTGGACTGGCGGCGGCAATGAGAAATAAATGTCAATAATGGAGAAGGATTGGTGTTGGACTCTGGGGCTTAAAATCAATCTGAATAGTGGTCAACCTCCAACTTCGAGCCCTCCGAAGGCCTTGGTGAACCGTGTCTAGGGCATCTCGCCGACTGGAACACGAGACACAATAGAATGTATCAGGTCATCAAGCTCGTTATGAGCGTGTTACATCCACCGAATATAACACAAGTTGACCTACCACTGGTTCTATCTCACTCCACTTCGTGAGTAAAGCCAGCTGAGCAGACTATTCACAGATTAAAATTCCGGTTATTTCAATGTATGTATCGTAATAAGCAAGAACTAAGTATTCGAAAGTGTATGAACTCTTATACCACGCTAAGAACTTGGGGTTATTCTCGTCAGAGTTCGTGCGGTAGTTTTGGGACTTATATCAATCTGTTCAAAAGTGGCAGCATGCCAACAAACAGATAATTGAACCCTCCCTCACCTCCTTGCGAGATCGTACAAGTTTCAACAATTGAGGGACCCGCTAGGCATCAAGATCATCCATGCCGACAGGATATGAGCGCCATGAGAAAAGGAGGTAAGTACTTGTTCTGCGCACCGTCTGAACAAGACCTCTGGTACCTGTCATTATCTGTCGAGTGTTGGAAACGGAAATGTGAGTGCACTTCGCTGAACCCGCTCCCCCAGCTCGATCTTGACATCGTTGGTGACGCCGCTGTTGACTATTGAACTTGATCCGACAAGGAGCATTAGACTCGAATGAAGGACATACCGTTCTCAGGTCGTCCCAGTCAATCTCAATCCACTGCCGCATTCTGTTTGAGTCACCTGAGTGCTGCTGATGGACCAAAAACGTGCTCTTGCTGCATAGCAGGTGGGAACGCGACTGACGGGGGTGCGCGGATGGTGGTTAAGGAAGAAGAGGATCCCACGCCTCTGTTCCACCAACCCAGCACATGATCAACCCACCGAAATGACGAGAATCCACCGGAATTCAGCGGAAGTGAAGAGCTTTCTTGCAAATCTCTATCTGACCAGTGATGAAGTTTCACAGTTTCCGATCAAACTCACGAGGTTTCGCATTTCTAAGCGAAGGAACAAAGTGACGAAGACGGGTATGACTCTAGCTCTGTTGATCCTCTCCTACTTCTCTTGCCTTCGAAATACGCCGATCTTTTCAACGGCGGTGCTGGCACGATCACTGATGCTCACACTTGTCTCTCAGACTCGCTGCCGAAGTCCCCGGGATCGGAATATGTATGCGTCCCGTCTACTTCCGCACAGAAGCTTTCGTCATCCAATCATCCCCCTTCCTCACAATCCCTTCCACGCTAAAAACAGGTCGACAAATTGCGTCGAAAAAAGGGCGACGCAACTGGAAAAACATGGAGTCAACTAGCGTAACACGCCAGATATAAACATGGTTCTTGCTCCCGATATACACCATTGATTAGCTTCAAGTTTTTGGCATGAACCACATCCCGCTTGTCGTTCAAGTTGGCGTGAACAGCATGCTTGTACGTTTCCACTCCGTTCCTCTTCCGCAGGTTGTCATTCCGGATATGGATCACCCTTGCGAGTGGACCTTTGCGAAGGCGGACGTGTTTCTCACCATTAGGTCTTGCTGGATTGTACAATGGCGCTCGAATTCGTCGTGTCAGTACCAGTTTATCGGAAATGTGCGTCAAGCGGCTCGTCAGAAATCGATACATTCGTCTGTGTGGAACGATGGCGGTGGAGGACTTGAGTGTGCGGACGAAGGGATCAACCTCCGAGACAGTCGTTGACACCATGACGGCATGTTTCCTCTTCAAAATGCCCAAATTATCGACAAGCCCATCACAAGCCCGTTTGTCTGATGCCATCAGATGGTATCAGCCAAACGGGCTTGCGTTCGACTTGTGGGTCAACATCAACGAGATTTTCACATCTCTGCACTGGAGATATCTGTCAGGCTGCTTCTAATCGACTAAAGGACCCATTCTGGGTGGTAGTATTGTGTTCATGACACTCGCATTTGGTAGGAATATTTTTGCAGCCAAGATCAAGCCCAAGCCCGTTTGTCTGATGCCATCAGACAAACGGGCTTGTGTTCAACTAGCATCACACCGTTGGGCTTGCGCGTCGAGAATGTCAAGATATCTTTCATTGGGTATATTTAAGTGTTTTACGTGTTTATTTTTCATTTTTTCTTCACAGTTCTTTTTTAATCATCGTCAGATGTGGGATTACATGTTCCATGTTCAACGGTTTGCATGCCAATTCACATCCTTTGATAAAACTGAAGCAGTCACCTTGGTCCATTCGAAGATTTGATATAAAATAAGGTTCAGAGTGGACAAAAATACTGTTTTACCCACTTGCTTCCGGTTTTAGCTCTTGGTACCCCGAGAATCGGTGCTCGCAGGCCGTAAACAGCTGTTTTGGCAAAAATAACCTCCAAAGGCTATGTATCATTCCTCAGGGAATCCATTAAGCACGACAAGCCCGTAATTTTACTCTGAATCGACAATGTTGGCTCGGGTCGTCCTTGGCGGCGATGGCAAAACATCGCATCAGCAATCAAAACCGTGAAAAAAGCCCAAGCCCGGGGAGGAGACACTTAATAGACACAGTGGGGTCACTCAAACCAATTTAATAGTGCACCGTTTCTCGGCTAAGCGAGCAAATGGGCTTGCCAAGCCGACAAATGGGCTTGCAAGCCGATCTGCCGGGCTTGGGCTTTGATCTACACTCAAATCCAAGCCCAAGCCTGAACAAGCCCGTTGGCGCGGGCGCAAGCCCGTTTGGCAAGCCGAAAAGTGAACTCTCATCAATTGCTCTCGCTTTTGAGCACGGCCTTCCACCCTGTTTTTTCCTGCTGCATCTGAGATTTCCAGCACTTCTGAGAAACCCTAAGAAATCCACTGTCGTCTATCAAGCGGGTAAGGCCTATGAGCGACACAGCCCGCCAAGATTCGTCGTATCATCAAAGCGACCTAGTCTCTCTTGACAGACGCTTCAGTATCGTAATCAACTCGTTCCTCATTCGATATGAAAAAGCGATCCCACAATACCCCGACGGTACGATGAAGTCCCTGGGCTCAATTTTACTATGGTACCCTCCTTTGATTTTCGTGAAATAAGCACTCACGCTATCTTGCGCTGGCTGAGGAAATTATCCTTCTTTTCCCGGCTTGTAGAGTCAGTACTTCCATCCCGGTTGCTTGCCTAATGCACAGATGCACCTACCTCCATCAACGTCGTGAAGGGTTCAGACTAGGCTGTGCTCTGATTACTTGGGCATGTTCAAATCTTCAGGACGCCAGAGAACCCGAGGCCGTGCACGCCACCACCGATTAGCGCCAAAGACGCTTATCCCCTTTCCTCTGCGCTCATCCATGTTCGGGGCATTTTCTCTACGAATCGCGTCCAGCTATCCTTCTCAGGTATACCTCTGCCCTGCCCACACAATTCATGTCAGCTGCATGTATATGGCCGTTGACCTGTGCGAACGCTTCTGTTGTTGTGTGACCGCCAGCCTTCCATCGAACACGTTTTTGACCTGGGAAAAGATCGGGCCGACAACCCACAACGCTCCCTTTCGATACTGGACTCAGAGCTCGGCTCCCCCGGTTTGCCTTTTTTACAGTTTCAGGCCCGTGAATTCGAAGTGCCACCCAGAATCTCTGGGCAAGCCATTTCATCATCCTCACATCTAAGCACTTAGAATAGTTCATTGCGCAGAGCATATCAACCGATTCATATTACATCAGTATATCCAACAATTATGAAGGCAATTCCACGAACACTGCCTAAGTCATACTAATCCCGCGAACTTTGCATATCCAAATTGCAATCCAATGAGCTTTCTGTTTCCAACATAATTCAATAATCCAACAAAGTTGGCAAGGGCTCCCTGACTTCGGATTTCGCTTCTAGAATGATGGCATGCCCGACTGCGTGCACCAGCTGCATGTGGGGAGATGTAACTCCAATATCTTTGCACAGTATACGTGCTGTACATGGATGAAAAAACTCGTAGACAAACTCGTACACATACTACAGTCACGGCAAAAATAAAGTTCCCAACCCAAAAAGGAAATTCCATCAATTCCCTTCCTTTTCAACTCAGAAAGCCAATATTCAGCTGGAAAAGCACATGTTCATGTCCTTAGTACAAGTATCTTCCCTTCCATAATATACATTTACCTGTAGGAAGGTTAATTACATTAAACTCAGTGAAAGAAAACACATCTGCATCCAGCAGAAATCTATGTGCTGCATTTTGTTCATATCAATGCTATATTAAGTGATAACTATTATGAGTTCCATAGAGTGTTTTCACAGTGCCATTTGTGCCATCTGAATGGAAAGGTAGGGAAAAGGAAGAGAATTGATGGAATTTCCTTTTTGGGTTGGGAACTTTATTTTTGCCGTGACTGTACATCAAAAATTACTATGGATATTGTCCATCTTGTGTAAGTCTTTTTCAAATCCTCATCTCTGCTTCCAACGGCATGACTTGTGCGTCTGTATCCTGGATACTGCTCAAAGATCGATGTATCGAGGGTGCCGAGCTCCGGGCAAGTCAGTTGCTCCAGAAGAGGTCCCGTCACTGCCAGAACTTTCAGCACAATAATGTCAACGAAGCTTGCCAACCCGCTCAGTGCGTCGGGAACGAGAAGTTGCATCGCTTGAAAGGCGAAGCACACTGCGTTGTCACCCTGAAGCAGCGTTTCGGCGTTGTACATGCCCCTGCCAGATTTCCAATGTCGATGGGCACGTAGGTGTTGACGCCGTTGATGTTCCCGCCGATTGCCAGCAGCTGGGGGTAACGCGCCCCCATGGCAACCACATCGGCGATTATAAGTGGTAGAGGAGGATTGACGAGATGGCGAATTTTAATGTGAGGCACATAGAACAATGTAGGGCTGATAGAATCTATGAATCGATGTGAGGAACATTTTGCCAAACACCACACATATGTTGTGACGGCAGATAACGGCATTTTCGAACTCCACCACTAGGATCAAGATTGTAACCAGTGACACCTGTACCTCACTATCGAGGAGTTAGGGGCAAGCGTAGCGTGCCCTAACTCCCACGTACTTATCTGCCGTGCTACTCTAGTTAGGTCTGGGTTAGCAGGATAGAGGATAGAGGATAGAGGACAGAGGATAGAGGATAGAGTTTAGGTTAGCGGTTAGTGTTTGGGTAAGGGATGTTATTAAAACACTGTGAAGGAACTAATGCACATGGTATCTGGTGTAGTATTATTATGGTTCAGCATTGCTGCATACTGTACGGGCCTGTAGGGAAGCAACAGCCGACCCACTGTGACAGGGTCCCGCAGCTGGTGGCGACGCGACAAGATTAAGGGCGACCGTGACCATCCCAAGTCAGCGACAGAGGGTTTTTCTGGGGATTTTTGAGTCCTTGTTTAGGCGATTATAGGCAATCCTATGGCAAAGTGGGTGAGTCCAAGCTTGAAATCACTTCTTTTTGTTGCGCAAGTTGAGTTTTGAGCTGGCGAAAAAATATTTTATTTATTCCTGGTACTGTTTTAAGTTCCAGGTCTCCCTTCCGTAAGTATGGAAGTTCGATCCCCTGCCAGATCATGGATTACAAAGAGTGTCCCACAATGCGGCAATTCCCGTTCCCTGTGGCTGAAAAAAGCGGTAAATGGAGAGGTTCAATCCCCTGCCAGATGATGGATTACCAACAATGTCTCACGATCCGGCATCTCCCGGGCTCTGTGGCCGAAAAAGCAGTAAATCCAGAGTTTTGATTCCCTGTCAGATCATGGATTACCAAGCATATCTCACGCTACACCGGATTTATCGGCCATTGATCATCCAAGAGCTTTCGGGAATTGGTGAAACTGGCATCAAAAGTGGCCGGCGGTCGACCGCCGGCCAGCTTATGTCATGTCGGAGTTCCAATCTACTGAGCCCCTGAAGCACTTTGACAATAAGCGGCTGGCAAGTAAAGGTGCGCGATGAACGTGAAGATGGCATACTAAGGTCGCTGCAATGCTTGGCTCAATGCAGCGCGCCAACTCCGAGTAGCTGCAGCTCACATGGGCGAACATGCCAGCGCTCAGTGCTCGCCATGGTAAGGAGCACATCACTCACATCTGAGTTGGCGTCTCGTTTGCAGTGCCTGTGCACCTGCTAAGAGCAGTGCAGGTGAGTGGCGAACAGGGAGCTATGTGGGCATCCTGCGGCACACACACACTCCCACACACATAGCGGAACCAAAACGTGACACCAGGCAAGAGCATTGAGCGATGCGACCACCGCCATCGGCCAACGATAGCGATATATTGTGCACAGGCAGGTGCAAGTGGAGGGGCGGCTTGTCGAGCATATTGTCATAGCTGTCAAAGCTAGTTCAAACTCCGATCAGATGCTGCCGATCATGCTGCCGGTGGCTTTGCCGGTTTTGCCAATTCCTGAATTTCCTGGATCATCCAAATAGTCCGAGATTGGTGGCGGAGGAAAAATGAATAAAAAATCAAACGATAGAAATGGAGTGCGGCCGGAGACCAACAACCCTCAAACTTTCCTCCTCAAGGTAGACAAAAGTTAAATGAACAAAGAGAGAGAACAGCCCAAGGCTGTGCGACATTTGCTCGCGAAGATAAACAAACTGACAACAGGGATGTGGCCAGAGGCCAAAGGAAACTGATCAAGCAGCCACGATCTTCTTGAGTAAGACAAAATTTGAGAGAGCAGCTAGAGGCCTTGGAATGCTTCCTGATAAAAATTGAGAAACCAGAAAATATGAGTATGACTGAAAGCTGTGGGACACTAAACACGCAAC
Source organism: Mycena venus (assembly GCA_014462655.1). Classification (NCBI taxonomy): domain Eukaryota; kingdom Fungi; phylum Basidiomycota; class Agaricomycetes; order Agaricales; family Mycenaceae; genus Glaucomycena; species Glaucomycena venus. The sequence continues at coordinate 1,895,314 of JACAZI010000015.1, read as the reverse complement.
CACTGTCTCCTTAAAAAGAGACAAAAATTGAAATCACAACAAGATCCAGGCTGGGGGCTGGGTGACCCTTGCTGATGAAATGAAGAAAGAAAGAAAAACAGGAGCATGGCCGGAGGCCACGGGACACTCATCAAGCAACTACCATTCAAAGAGAAAGCAACTTGGAGATTTCTCGAGTTCTTCCTCAGTACGAATCAGGGCTCCTGAGATACAGGTTCAGCTAGGTGTCAGCGGTACCAGGGGTGCCCAGAGGGCATTGTGAATTGTCACAGTATTTCTTTGGTGACAGGCCGTTGTGACCGTGACCTGCCCTCGACAAGGGCCACACGACAAGACCGCTGAAACGGTGCACTTAACTATAAGCTAGAAATGCAACTATTGTTGGATGCTAACAAACACCACAACTAACAACCACACAACCAACTACTATCACTCCCAAAGAACAAGCGCGCTCCCTTGGTGAGTTCGGGTCCGAGTCGTAGTATGCGACTACTGGTTTTGAAACCCAATGTGATAACAAATCTTCACTAATCTGGCTGACAACAATGCCCGCGGCACTTCAACTATGCAGGATTTGTACAGAACAATGCCCCGCGGCCTTGATGAACAAGTAATATATGTGGTTTTTGGGTGGATACAAGATGAGAGGAAGACTAATAGATAGTTTCGTCTACATCAGGGCAGAGTTTGTAAGGTTTCAACAGCGAATCCTCTAATTGAGGTCACAGATTCTGCTTCCAATCACTCTCACAACAAGCAATTCTCATTGTAGACCTTGGCTTGACCTGCCACAGGTACCTTTCGCTCTTCTTCAAGGCTTAAGCACCTTGCTGGTGACCAAACTGTTCTTCCTGTTGGTTACCAAGGGCAATCTCAACCGCGGATGCAACTAGCGAAGCAGATGTGAAGCAACAAGCCCACTCATGTAGGTAAACCTCTCTTTTGTACATGAAGACCACCCACAGGGTCGACAATGTGAAGCTTAACTTCTTAACTCGAACTGAACTAGAACCAACAACCAAACTTTGATTTATAGACACACTACAAACAGAGGTAGATACTACTCTCCATGAGCTGGCCTGAGAACAACCGCAACAATGTCCACTGTGGCGCACTGGCCTTCCGCAGGGTCCTTGAGCCCTATTTATACTACTGGAATATAGATTTACATGTGAAAAACAGAGAGTGAAAACAAAAGAAAACAAAAGATGTCCATGCGTATCTGATGCGTCATCACAGGCCAAGAGAAACCCTTTGCATGGTTCTCACATCCTGATTTGGGTATATGGTAGGTGCCACAGGCTGCTGTTGATAGGGCGTGCCACAGGGCACGCATAAAAACACCAAGTTTTTATTCATTTTGAGCTATCTAATTGGGACAAGTGAGGTATTAGATTAAGGGCGTACACTCTCCTCAGAGTGGTAGGCTACACCGTTAATGGCCGAAAGCCAATGGGCTACTATTAGAGCTACAACTCAACTATGCTTCCTACGGGAGCAGACTTTGGTTGGAACTCCTTACCGTTGGGCTCTGGGAGGTTGCGGCAAGCAATGTCTCAGTGTGCCGGAGGTGACCAAGAGGAACTACTATATCAAATGGCTAGCTGCGGTACAAGCAGCGTCCCAGAAACTCACAGAATAAGACGAGCAGGTCTTACCATATGGAGGCTTCTTCCTGTGGGGCGACCAAATCTGATTGACAGAAAGTGCCAGATCGCTTTACGGCAGCATCAGAGGTGATTGTGCTGCACAGTCCCTTGAGTTGGTCCTGCCGCACGAAAGAACAGACCAGATAACTACTCATTGAAGGAGATAGTTCATGCCATATGACACAGATTTAGAAGAACAAGCAACTTAGCTGTCCTGCAGGAACGACACAGCACAGCACAAAAGTGCTACAGAAATCGTCCTGCTGCAGAACACATGGGGCTACCGGAGAGATATGTGGGGCCTCCCATGTGCGAATCTCAATGCAGATCAACAGAACGGCTGTGCAGCAGGCAAAGAAGTACCTACTGCAGAAACTCCTTGAGGTTGTACTGCATGAGCTTGTACTGCAGGAGTCCCTACTGCACGAGTAAGGACTGGAGGTCTGGTGTCATACTGCAGGAGCATCTGGAGTACGCACCGTACAGACCAAGCTCGGTGCACTTGCCGTGCGATCAAAAGAAGACCCTAGAAACCTGATGGTAGTCAAAGGTGTCCTGCCGCAGGCTTGGCAACCAGCACGCCATTCTGGCGTAATCCCAAAAAGCATACGGTACAGCTCCACGAGGAGGCCATTATACCCACGGTGGCAAATATCTCCAATCTCATTGGCCGTCCACCTTCCGGTAGGGTACTCATTGCATGATTCAGCAAATTCTGTTATCTCCTTTTGTGTTTTGAAAATGTATATAAGCTGTAGATTAGTGTACGGTACGATAGTCAATCCAACCCCCACCTTCGGGTGCGGTGGGAGGTGGTACTCCCCAATGTATCTACCCGCAGAACAGGGAAAATATAGTGGATTGTTAGAGAAGTGAACTGAAGAGACATTGAAGTTGAATGAAAGTGCAGGACGTATCTGAGAAAGAATAAGAGCGTTGAGTCACCTCGCCGTATAGAGTAAGTGCTAAGCCTGCTAAAGCTGAAGCCATCTATTCCGCCACTGGAGCTCCTTGTTCAAGTGTTCTAAGCGGAGACCAAAGCGTCCGTCAGACCGGAGACCTGAGATGTCCGAACTGCAGCAGGACCAGTGCGTCCGGCAAGAGCGAGAGACCATAGAGTCCGATAGAATAGAACAGGAAGTTTGAAGTCCCTCATGCGAGCCTGCCCACTGAGCCACCGCTATGCCTTAGCACGGATAGTTGTCTTGCCGCAAGGTGTCCTTTCCCTTTGTTCTCTGAAGTCACTTCCTCGTCCCGCACTACTTGTCCCTGTTCTGTTGCGGTTTAGAAGCCTCAAACATACAGTGTGCCTGCCGCAGAAGCAAAAACACCCTTTTGTTGTCGTACCGCACACTACTGTTTTGAGTACCACCCAAATTGAACTCAAGCATGCTCACGCCATACAAACCAGTGACCCCAGTCTCCTACTGTAAGAGACCCTTGATCTAAGCCTGCTGTATGAATCAGTCTGCTGCCTGCCAGACCCTTAGAATTGAACAACATCTTGAAGGGTGATACGTACCCTACTTACCCTGAACACACACACGAGAGTATTTGGTATTGGAGTTGTGATTTGATTTTGGGTTTTGGGATTGGTTGGCATTAGTGATTAGTTCACTATGCTCACTAGCTTGAGACCTCATTGCATTTCATGGCTGCACCCATGTGCACCGTTTCACCGTCTGCAACTGCAGGCCTGGAACCTCCGGGTGCAGAGTTGAATCCGCCCTCTAGGATAATACTGCTATTGTCAAAGGGAGCCTGCAGGTCCGTTCCTTGTCGGTCTGTACTCACGATCCCACTCTGAACTCCAGTCCAATGGAATAAATCCCATTGCTCCATTCTATGTGTCTCTGTTTGTCACTAGGGATGTGACGCGTCTCCCCATGTGTACTCTCTCTATCTAGTTCTCCTCTGTAACTGCTTTCCACTTGCTTTAGCCTGGCCCACGGGCCTTGCATCGACCCCGCAACCTAATGCCAGTCTGGAAGGATGGCCCCTGGCCTATGTAAACTGCCCACGGCTGACTCCCTTAGCCTTCAACCCACTTGCTAGTACTCTGTAAGTCTCCAAAGACTTCCTCTGTGCAGTCCTTGGTTCTCTATTGTAGGATACAACTTCTGAATGATGACTTCTGGGGCTTTTGGGTATTTATCTCCTCTTTATGTATGACCAGCGGCCTGCGGAGCATGCTAGACTTGATCTATACACTACAATCAGCAGCTCGGAGCTCACTCTGATCCTCTTCTGTATCACTGAACAGAAGTGCAGAGTACTAGTGATAGTACTACCAGAAACTACCTTGAAACTCTTATAATATGTGTTTGTGAGCACAAAAATAGCTAGATGACGCATACTTGGCGGTGTGCTGTCTCACCGCTGTGACCATGACCATCGCCTTCCTACAGGCCGGTACAGTACACCAAGGTGACTGTGATGTCAGAACACCTCAGCAAAGAGCTGTGAGAAGCCGAGCTTGACCAAAGGAGGCACATTCTCAAAATGGTTGCCCGAATGTGCCTCACATTAATTCTATCTGCCTTATCTGCCTCACATCAATCCATCTGCTTCACATCAAAATCCGCCGTTTTGTATATCCTCGAATTTCTGTTAGCTAATTAGACTCGTGACCAGTCTGCCTGCAAATGGCAACAAAAGTGGCGAGCATGTTGCCGCAGGCAGACTGGTACTTTTCGGATGCTGTCAAAGGGCTGAGCACGGAGTTTGAATTTTTGGTGAGTGCCGATCACTGGCATTTGGTGGCTGTGCTATTCCATCAATCTTCACTCAAATTCAACCCTCTAGTATGCCCCTGCGACACACTTGGTACAGATTCTGAAGAGACAGAATTTGAGAAAGACAAAATAAATATAGTCTTCTCTTTGAAATTTCTAAATTTGACTTGAATTGAGTCCAGAACGAAGGAAAAGAAAAGATTTCAAACTCTGCACTCAGACCTTTCCCTTAGCCCGAGAAGTACCAGCCTGCCTGCAGCAATGTGCTTGCAGGCAGGCTGGTTATGAGCCTATTAGCTAATACTATCCGACGCTAGTGAGTCAAGATCTGTCCAGCCCTCTGCCAGTGGCTCGGAAATGCTCATCAACCTGGTCGACATTCTGGGGGGGGGGGGCAATTCGGCCTTATTTTCAGAGGAGGTCTTTCCAAATGAGGGAAGTATGACATGATAGAAAGGGTGGAACGATGCCGCTGCTAGGAAGCTCTTAGGTACCTTATACTGTACTATTACGACCAAAGGTTCAGGTGACGGGTGACACCAGGTCATGAACTGAACAATTTTGGTACCTGTTGTGGTGACGGCCAGTGAGTGAACACCTTAATTTTTGAAGTCTGTAAAGGGCGTAAAAAGCGTTTTTGAGCTACTCCGAATTCAACAAAAAAGACGCGAAAAAAACTAGTGCTCCTCCCAAGCGGGGGCTTGGTAACGCCTTGCAACAATTTTCCGGCGTTGGCCATGCCTCAGCACCACGGGCTCCTCATCCGACTCCTCCTGCTCAGCATCCGAAGCCTCCGCGATTTCTGATCGAGTGATTCCGCCGTTTGTATCAACACAGAAATTAGTTGCGAGGCCAGATTCGCCGGAAGTGAGATGGGCAGAGACGACATCGAGAGGGATATCGCAGTCGTCGTAGACGTCCGGTTCCGGGTTCAGCGCCTGTGGAATCACGAATAATTCATGGGCTATTTTCCTGAGCCTTGGCGGCGTGGAGGCCCACATCTTCTGTTGGCCAATCCACTCTGATTTTTTGAAGATACTGTCAGTGTCTATCGGTAGAAAGACAAGAGAGGAATAATATTATATTTCCCCTGCATACATGAATTAAGTAGGATCTCCTGAAAATTAAAGACACCGACGGTTTGCTCGGTTTCAAATTGCTCCTGGTCTGTTTTTCGTCGCCTCTGGTATAAAATATACGCTTGGATTGTTAACACACCTTAACTGGACAAAGGCTGTTCAAAGGAGCACTAAATGGCCAAAAATGGAACCAGCTACCAGCTGCCAGCCTATAAATTTTGTAAAATTTTAACCTCTTCTTGAGACCTGAACACCATCCTTGGAATGAATCAAATGGTGCAAGGGTATGTTTATCCAAATGTTGTCCAAATATGGTCTCGGTGCCAGAAGCCCACGGCGATTCCCTTGCATTCCAGTCCACTAATTGCCTCTTTTATTCCACTTTAGCTTGAATTTGACCTCTTTCCTACAGTATTTGAGTCTCCTTTACAGCTACAGTCTAAGGGGATGGCAGCTGCGTGTGAAGTGCAAGTAAACCAATCCTGGGAGCAGCGGGGCGAGGTGGGAGGGCCACGAGCTCTGTATTTCCTGTTCCTCTTCCACCTTACTGTGCCAACCTTTATTCATGTGTTTGCAAACTGGTCCACTCTTGTTTTGCCTGCTTCAGCAGAACTGCCTCGCTTACTTGCCTTTTTTGCATAACTTGATCCAAACCAAGCGGCATCGTACTGTACCATCAGTCACTGGCAACAGCCCAATCTTCAATCACTGGCAACAGCCCGATCTTCGATAGTGCCCGTGGGTGCTCGTTTCTGTGCTCCAGTGTAGTCTCTGCAGATATATGAGCTCCGAGTCTTTGGAGGCGTACATGTGTGCTTTCCAATCCCAAGGGTGTGATGGTTTGAGGTAAGTATTTTTCTCGGCCTGTCATTTGTGCCTCTGGGTGGCCTCGATCTAAGGGAACCGCATTGGAAGGGGTTGAGGCTGTTTAGACCTGTAGGTACCATCTCTTCCCGCATAAACTTCCTTGACGGGCACGCCTTTGTACAGTTGAGCATGCGGCGCCGGAAACCAAGCCGATGTGATGGCCCTGTAGCCTGGCAGTCGCCACGGACTGTACAATGACCCTAGATGTATGCCATCAGCCTTTGGTATCGCAGGCATTGTAGGGAGAAAAATAAAATGGGTTCAGAAAAAAAGTAGCGGGATTGAAGATGCTGCTGTAAAAGTAGGTATAACATCTGTAGCATGCTCTGCGACAGAGCCCACTAACTGGTTGCATTAAATCACCTTTTGACGGCCGCCCATCCTCACCCGTCTGACGGGTTCAACGGGTCTCAGTGTGACATGTAGGGTTCATTGGTGGACAGACACAGACCTTGTATTGCCACACGGCTGTGTGCCAGTGCCCGCAGGGAAGACAACAATTAACAGTCTTTGTAACAAAATTTGAGACACCTAAGCAAGATACAGCATGCATGAAATTATTCTGTGGAAGTATTTAGAGCTGACACTCTGTTCTTCCTAATGTGCTACTTCATGATGGTGCAAAACCTTCCATTTGCTTCTTTTGAATTTTGTGTATGTAACTGCATCTCATTTTGCTGCTTAACATCACCCGTCAAACGGCCGTTACGGACGGGACAGTAAACTATCTGTCGAACAGCCGGTACAGACAGGACGGGATGGGACTCATCCTATCTCAAGACCCTTGGGCTGCCTTAAATGGACGGGTTGGACCCATTCTGTCACAAAAACAGCTGTCTTTTAGACGGCCATCCCCGTCTGACGGGCAGGTTCAAGCCCTAGCCAAAATATCCAGGGATGGAGTTGCAGAAAAAGAGCACCTCCTCAATTTTTTTAATCCAAGGAATGTTAGAAATTGAGCTGTGAGCTGTGTCAGAGAAATCTGGAGTAAATAAATTCCAATAAAAGATTGGGCACCCATGAGAATCGAACAGGTGATCTCTAAACACGAAGGAAGGTCACATGATGAAATCAGTACCACCCAAAAAAGGCAAAGGAAATGAAAAACAGAGAATGCATTTGTGAGAATCAAACTGGTGACCTTGGGATTACCTAAAAGTGAAAATTTGGCAGGACTCTGTGTTTCACTATCATACCTGAGGACCCACTACCTAAAGTTAGTGGGCATACTCACCCCTCCACCGTCGCTTGTAGGAGCTACCCATCCACGTGTGTTGTCGGATGCGTTGACGGCTCAACGCTGATCACCTAGCTCTTTAAAAACTGCAAAGTCCCACCCAACGGCAGCGTCTTCTTTTCCCCCCACTTCCATCTTCTCCAACTTCGTCCTTCAAGTGTGCTTTTCTCCCTCGAGCAAGTCTCAAGGCTCTTCAAGATCGTATCTTTGTACTCTCGGGATCGTGCAATGCTTTTTTTTTACTCTATCATCCCGCTTGGTGTCGCCTGATATCGCATAATGATGTGAACCAAATATCCACGCGATGCATCGGTTGTGGTCGCTATGGATGCGCAACGGTACCTACAGAGCCCTATAGCGCCCTATGGGCCTATGGCCTACCTGATTGGTAGGGACATCTCTATGAGCCTCCTGCTCTACCGGCTCCTCTGTAGCTCGACATAGACATGGGGTGTTTTCCAGATGAAGGCCCATTTGTTTCGAGTTTGGAAGTGGGAAAAGGCCGAAGAAGATGTGGAACAGCCGCAGGATGCGAGAACTAAGATCCAGCAGAAGAGCCACTGCGTTCCCAGGCCCCGTCGGCAGGCTGTGCTGACATCGGCTGACACAGGCCGACGGGAATCAGCACTGCTTGCCGACCCGACATCGGTCAAATTGGCCTGACATCGGCTGACACAGGACTAAGGCTTCTGGAACGGGATCATTATGTTGAGCTGTCAGCTTCGGTGTGTTTCTAGATGTCCAAGAGTCTTGAAGTTGGACAAAAGGGAGTTTTCTCAAGACCCATGGACGTTGGTGTAACGGATGTGACAGCCATTCCGTCCCTGCCTCACAATATTCTTTTCTTTTCTGTTCTTTTCATTACTCACATTCATTTTGCTTCTAGTTTCCTTCAACACATTGTTGCATCTCAACACTCATTCAACTCAGTTTCCTTTCGTGGAGTGCATCACTGTTGGGATCACACTGCCACCCCCTACTGTATATAAAGCTGCTGTAGTATTTACGGTTCTTTGGTGAATCTAGCACTTACAACAGTCATCTTGTGCTTGCTTCGCTCAACCTCTCGTGTGGCAGATCTTGCAACCTCGCACATCCTTCACAGTTGGCTGGGGTTGGTATGGCCGGCCAACCTCGGCATCGGCCGAATTGGGCTGACGGAGGTCGGCATCAATTAGGCCGACGGCCCCGCGGAACGAGTGAGCTCGAGACAGCACATAACACATAAATAGCCGCTGATGGGGCTTGTTTTGTTTCTGCACATGAATCGAATCATTTGAAGTCATATTGACTATGCGAATTGAGGCCAGGGTTAAGTGCTATCAGTGGCGGTGCGTTATGTGCGTTAAGTGCACCCAGCTGATCGACGGGTAAACCCCCTCAAACACGTAAATGCCAAGTGCGCGCCCGGACTCAATAATTGAACGTTTCATTCCCTCAGGAAGTGCACTTACACTGCCTCGGTGGTCCCCGCTCGCCAAGTGAGGACTTGAAACCGAAAGCGTTGTTCGTCCGGGCCTGAAAATTATCTCTTGAGAGTTGATGGCTAACCCATGTCGGCGGCGGCTGGCGAGAAATAGGACGACACCGTGACGAGCCTCGACGTGCTCCAATTTTTTAATAGACGCCTCTTGTGGACGCTATGAATCACTGACACGAGATTAAGTATGTGCGAGGGAAAGTCAGCCTACTCTAAGTCAGAGTGTACAAATTAGTCTATCTCCTACCTCCGCAGCATACCCTGTCGCCGGTTCTTCTGAAATTGGCCGAAAATTTGAATAATTGCGCCTGTTGTGCGTTTATAATTGTCTGGCAGGTCGTCCCTGCAACATAAAAGGCGAGGTCTCTCGCTCAGTTCAGCCAGGTCACTTATCTCCGCAATTCACCATGCGCACTTCTATCTCTGCCCACTTCCTCATGCTTCTGATCGCGGGCCTGCTCACAGAGGTCTCATTTGCAACCTATCGGCCGGATAAGGCGGCCCAGATCAACTACTATACCGACTCAGCTTGTAGCAATTACGTCGGCGAGGCGGCCGCATGGTGGAACCAAGAGCCCAGGATCAATACGGAGTGCATGACACTGAACATACCCGTGAGCGCTCACAGCATCAACACCGCCGCGATATGGATGCAGGACGGCGACCCGTGGTGCGGTTATTGCGACCTTTACCCGGGTCCCGGATGCTCAGGAGTAATTGGGCTTTCGACATATCACCCGTACACCGGTACATGCGTTTCGGCGAGGGGCGGTGGAGGGACTCTGTGGCAAAGTGCCAAATGCCATTACTCCACATATTGTTGATATTCTGAGCATGTGGAAGGATGACGGGGGGACGTGGCAGGTGTACGATTCAACTCGCGAACGGTGTTCATTCCGCGGGTGGGGTTTCGAGGATGGGACAGATGCGGCGGCGAATTCAACTTCGCCACTGATAGTTTGAATGGTGAAGGGTATTGATCATTATGTCTGTTCATGTAACTCAATGCAGTCTGGTGTCTGCCGTCTCGATGAAGCAGTAACGATATTTCTCATTGCCTGCATTCTTTGATATGTTACGTCGACTCGCGGCAATGACAACGACCTATTACGGCGACGAAGGCATGTTTTGGGCACATTTGGGATGGAGGCAAGCGATGCCTTGTCCGTGTTGATCATCATAGACAAGCGCTTAAGAACAGGTTTATCAACGGCGCGATGACAGCTAAGTTCCGGACAGTGCTTACAGTCTCGAAGTTAGCCAAATTCCCTATTAAATTACATGTCCACCCTTGAACACTGGTCTCTGACGATCCCAGGAGGCATCAAGTTGCTGCAGAGCTCCTGAATCCACTCCGGCAAGGGCACCCGCCGGTCAACATGCAGTTGATGCAAGTGCACGGACTGCATGTTCAAGGACACCGGCCTCTGGGTCTCTGTAGCAAGCCCGTGAGTGCCAAGTAACCGAACGTCAAGGGAACTTACTGCAACAATGAAACGATCTGGAGACATAGATTTAAGTCCGCGAGACCGTGGACGATGCTTTCATGTCGCGCCAGGTTCCCCATCAGAGCGCATGCTCACTGGCGCACCCATGGAATCGGGGATTGGACAAGTTCGTCCAGAATTTGCAGCGCCCCAGCCTCAACGACAGCCGCAGCGCCGTCCACCCAGAAGGAAATCTTTGAGAGTGTATATGCTGCATTGTGGGCGACGGCGGGGACATCGCTAATCAAAGCATGAGTACTTTTGGATGGAATGGAACCAGGGTACACCGAGATAATTTCCCTAGGATCTGGTATCTTGTTCCGGTACAGAGAGCTGATGCAGAGGACTCGTGAACAGCAAGATGTCCAGCCTCGATCACCGCTCTCGGACCATTCCAGGAGGTTGTCAATCCGCTGAATGGCCCCCGAATCCACCACGGCAAGGGTAATAGAACAAGATGTAGGGGAGAAAACACACTTCAATTCGAAGTAAGTAAAACAAATGTAACTTAATGGGGAGCAAGGAGGATCTGAGAGCATAGTACAAGGACAGATGTAGTAAGAATGAACAGTAATGAGTCCAGTTAATTAATAAATTATCTGTGACTGCCTATCCGGCCAAACTAGCTATCCGGCCACTTGCCGAATATAAGAGGTTACAGTCATACTTCCGGTGTCTGGCCACTTATACAGTGGAGTACGACCCAAGGGGATGTTACAGGTCCAGTTCGGACTCAAATTGACCCGGCGATCAAGAGTTGTGGGATGTTTTTCATCAAGTCGCCGGCGTGTGAATGTCAATTCTTATCCCCGAGCGGCTTTCATCCTCGTTTCTCGCTTCTTCCTCCACCAATTTCCCACCAATCCAGATCTTTGGGGTTGATTCAACGTCGCTCATTCCCTTAGATTTGACACATCTAGTCCCCCAGGGCATTCAAGAAAACCGCGAGCTGCTGCCCAGCGGCCTAATCCGACCACCTCAATAACAAACCACCTGTGTGTAATATCAGACTAGAATTTGGCTAATAGATTTAAGATAGATCACTCTATGTCCCACCGATTGGATGAAATTTTTACTGTAAGACTACCCGGCTACGGCGGGCTACTGTGATCCTCCACCAAAATTCAGTGGTGCACAAAGACGGATTTTGTTAGAGGGGTTAAATTTTTTCAAGAAGTGCTATAACGGGTGCGTTCATTTCAGAGAAAATGTCAAAGAAATCCGAGAAAATATTCAACTTCACCATCAAATTTACTATATCTCCCTAACCTCAACTCGTATCAGCCTGAAACCTTTGAATATCAATTCCCCACTCTCATTTACTCCCAAATTCGACCTGATTCCAGAATTTTAAAGTTAGTACCCCCTTGTAATCAGCAATGGTCTCGGGTCCGGGGACTGGAAGATTATGGCCGCAGATTTACTCGACCGGGAAGACAGATGAAGACGCAATGAATGCCAGCAAAGTAATGCTGCGGTCACGTGGAGCGAAATGCCAAAAGGAAACAACTCACGCGGCTGTAAAGGTCATGACAACTGTGATTAAACTGGGTTTAATCTACGAAAAATGAGTGTGGGTAGGTTTATAGAATAAATTACAGATAACATATGTGAGATGAGGAATTAAGGAGCGATAAGACCAGCCACACTCTCACGGAGCAGCACGAAGCGGCGCCTCAACTTGCAACTCCATCAGTGCAGTGACCGCCTTGTCGATAAGATCCTCCTCCTGCGTGAGTAAACACTTCCCCCAGATCCATGTTACCGTCAAATCTTGGCAGCCGTTGCAAAGTCCGGTGATGTGGACACTCCACAACTGGTGAAGCAAGGCCACATAGTGATTCGGCTGCTCGGGGTTAGCGGGATTAAATCATGGCAACAAAGTATATAATACCAATCGAGAAATTTTTCTAAAGTAGGGGAATCACCACTTGTTAAAAAAAGTAGCGGGATGACACCTTGGGAACAAAAGTAGCGGTGATAGGGCGTGCAGCAGAGCACGCATAAAAACACCAAGTTTTTATTCATTTTCGAACTATCTAATGGGGAATGAGTGAGGTATTAGATTGAGGGCGTACACTCTCCTTGGAGTGGTAGGCTACACTGCTAATGGCTGAAAGCCAGCGGGCTACTATTAGGGTTACAACTCAACTATGCTTCCTATGGGAGCAGAATTCAGTTGGAACTCCCTACTGTTGGGCTCTGGGATGTTGTGGTAAGCACCGTCTCAGTGTGCCGGAGGTGACCAAGAGGAACTATTATGTCGAAAGGCTAGCTGCGGTACAAGCAGCACTCCAGAACCCTATAGACGAGATAAGAAAGTCATACCATATGGAGGTTTCTTCCTGCGGGAAGACCAGACTTGATTGACAGGAAGTGTCAAATTACTTACGGGAGCACCATGAGTGCATACTGTGCTAGCTCCGTTGTGCCGTATCATAGGAATACCCAGACTTGTACTGCACAGTATCACTGGGTTGCTCCTGCCGCACGAAGAAGTCAAGTAATTAATTGAACTGGCTCGTGCCGCACACCAGAGACTTAGAAGAGATGAAAAATTGGCCATCCTGCAGGAACAGCCAGGAAGTGGACCGTCGGTAGTCCTGCTGTGGAACACTTGGGGCTATCGGAGAAGCTTGTGGGGGCTCCCGTAAGGAGTTTCACCACCGATAAAACGGGATGACTGTGCAGCAGGAGCAGTCGCACCTACTGCAGGGACACCCTTGAGGCCTATCGTAGAACTTAGGGACTGTACTGCACGAGTCCGCAACTAAGGAGTGAGGAATAGATGGTCGGTCTCGTACCGCAGGAGCACCTGGGCTCGTACCGTAGGAGGTCAAGGTCTGGTGTGCCTGACATGCGATCACGGAAAAATGTCGAAGATCAGATTGTAGTTAAGCTGTTCGCACCGCCAGCTTGACAACCAGCACGCCATACTGGCGCCATACCGGAAGGACGCATGGGCTTGCCCTGCAGGGAGTACCATTATACCCACAGGAGCTAATATGTCCCTTATTATTGGCCATTTGTCCTGCCGTGGGCTTGTTCCTTAAAGATCCGATATTTTCCTTAACTCCTTATGTGATTTTCAGTTTGTATAAAAAGGGCAGTATTAGTCTGTGTAAAGTAGTAGACTACCTACCCACGAATATAGGGCATTGTAGTGGACTCTAGAACCGAATTGACGAGACTTTGAATCTGAATGGAAGTGCGCAAGCCTTTGAGAGAGAATAAGAACGTTGAACCACCTCACTGTGTAGTGTAAGAGCCTCGCCCCGTAAGGAGAGCTTGAGCCAGCTATTCTGCCATTGGAGTTCCTTGTTCCGATTCTAAGCGGAGACCAAAGCATCTGTCAGAACAGAGACCCAAGAGTCCGATGTATACTGTGACCAAGCGCGTCCGGCAAGAGTGAGAGACCATAGAGTCCGACTGAATAGAATAAGAAGTTTGAAGTCCCTCCTATGGCACAAGTGTCCACCAAGCTGCTGCTACCCATTGTACGGTTAGCGTCCTGCCGCACGGTGTCCCTTCACTTCAGTCTTTGAAGTCGGTCTCTAGTTTTCCATTGCCTCTACCCTTTGTGTGGTACAAGAGTCGAACCCACGAGAAGTGCTCGTACTGCAGGAGTATATCTTGCTCGTCCCACACAAGTGAAACAGTTTGAATACAACATCTTGAAGGGTGATATGTACCCTACCTCCCCGAACATACACACACAAGAGAGTATTGGATTGGAGTTGTGATTTGATTTAGAGGTTTAGGATTGGATTGAGTTAGTGATCAGTTCGCTGCACTCACTGATTTTATTATCCTTTATATTTGATATTTCATGGCTGCACCCCAGTGCACTGTTTCAGCAGAAGCTTGGCTACATGAGAATTTAGGTAGCGGAAATCTTACTTTTTCCGCTACCTATTCTTTTCTGCCTCTAGGACTCAAAAGTAGCAGGAAAACAAGTTTTTGACAATTTATATAGCGGAAAGTCAAAAAAAAACAAAAGTTTGTAGCGGAATATTAAATGTGCATTCTGAATGCCATACTAGAGCGATGTATTATATGTCAAAATGGGGGGTCTTGCAAACTTTCAGCGTTATTGGGCCAGTTTTCAAGTTGCAGTGAAAAGTTCAAGAATGAGACCATTGAAAGTCGGTCAGAGATGTCAGACTTCCCAATTTGGGGGGGGTTGTCAATGATCCCTAGCAGGGTTCCGGTTTAAACTGCATCATGTCCTACGATGGCCCTTGGTTTAAACCATATTGGTTCCAACCATGACTATTTGCCTATATAACTGGCCTCTGGATGTATGGTTTAAACCAATCTGGTTTGAACCATGGTTTAAACCAAAATGGTTTGAACCGCAGTTTAAACTGTAATAGTTTGAACCACAGTTTAAACCACAACCTATGGGCTGAACTCGCAGTTTAGGGTTTTCATCGACTTGTAATGGAGACCGAGATTGTGATGGACTGTGTGACTTGTCACAGTCACTGGAAGTAAGAACCTATAAAAGGAAATCAGTGTCATGGCACGCAAATTCAGAAACTTGAAGAATATTTGTAATTGCATAAGATTCAGAAACTTGAAGAATATTTCTTCACACAATTGCGATTTTAAGTTTAGTGGGAAGAGGGGAGTCAAGAGAGTAAAATGAAGGTCAACTGGAAAGAGTTAAAAGCAAATACACTGATATACATGTTCCCATGTACATGGGAGTGTATGAGAGCTATATAACCTCTTGACTACAATTTTATTGGCCTCCTTAGGTGTCAGTAAGAGTCACTCCAGCAGCGCAAATAGAAATAGAAATAGGAAATAGAATAGATGCCATAATGTGACTGATTGGTGTCACAACTTTTTACTTTTGACTTTTTTTGCAACTGCTGCATGTATTTCAAGTCTTCGAAGCTCATGGGCCGAGGCAGTGACGCAGCTGACTGGACCAGTGACCCCAAGGATGTTGAAAATCTCATCCGCTACTTCCACACCCAACGCAGTCGCTTCGGAAATGGCGGAAATCCTGACAAACAGCTCTTGAATGATGCCGCTGCACATCTCCGCCTTGGCCTGCCGAAGCATGGTGGACCAAAGACTCCAGATGCAATCAAGGGCCAGTGGACTGTCGTGTGTCATATCATACAAGCCACTTCTATTAATACACACTCTGATAAACATCTCATAGACGTGTAAACTGCATGACTACATGCAGCAGGCCCTTTAAAAAACTTATCCTGGTGCCTCTGGGTGGACCTACACCCATGAGCTTGGCTTTAATATCACTCCAGAGAGCAAGGATGCCTGGCACGTCTTTCTCAAAGCAGGCAACTCCCATTTCAAGCCTTTTGCCAACAAGGGCTGGGATCTTTGGGAGCTCATGCATGAAATCCTCCCCGCCCAGGCAAAGGGTAAATTTGTCTTCAATACCGCTAGTGGCTGCTCATCGTGTTCCCAGTGTGAGGTCTCCGAGCGTGCTACGCACTGCTTGTCGTCTCATGGCCCCTCCAAGCAGCTCTCAAATATGGCAATCACAACCGGAGTCCCAGACAAGCACCTTCCAAATCGGGAAACCACATTACCGGAACTAGTCTCGCAACGAGAACGATGGTCTCCCCCACTGAATGGACCCCCCACACCTTCCTCAGCAGCACCGGAAGCTTAGTTCCTAGCTGTTCTGCACCAAGACAACCCACACACATGGATATCTCTTGTCTCGCTGCGGGATCTCCTTGCCCTTCAGCCCTGCGCCTTCTGCTCCTCCTCCACATGACAAGAAGACAAGTCCTCTAGCCTCAGACCTTACCCATATGCACGAGGCCGAGCGGATGGACGAGAGGTGGACTATCCGAGCCATGACCATGCTTGCGCTTCACACAGCGCACCTGCTAACTGAGGGAGACCACTTGTCTCTGCCAAACCAGTATCTGCTGGACACTCCAGAATATGACCAAATGGCCATGCCTGAAGCCCCAAACCACTCCCAAGGTCGTTTGGCCTCACTGCACCTCACATCCCACCAGAGACAATCAGTCTCTTGTCAGAGACATCTTGTCTCCTGCCAAGTATGCATCCTAGAACTTGCCGTGACGACTTCTGTGCCCTGGAAATGCTTTGCGACTGCATGGTGCATCTGGAAACATGTGAAGTTGTTGAAAGAGTATGAAAAGGAGCACACTTAGGTAGAATAGTCAGTCACTGTACCAAGTCTCACTCAATCCAAAGGGGTACTCCCTGTCCTTCCCCCGTACTCGTACCTCGTCCTCGTGCACCCTTCTCCCTCGCTCTCAAAGCTGGAGATAGGCCACCCCTCTCATATTTGCCTGCACCTTAGGCATCTTATCTCCCACACCTTCTTTACAGGGTCCTTCCACACCAGACCTGGTGTCACCATTCCAGGCTTTCTCGATTAGGATCACCGTTTTTGTGAGCTCAGCTCTGTTGAAGACAGGCCCAGGGAGAAGTCACCAGTTCCAAACTGCTGATTCGCAGTTGAGGAGACAGATTGTCTTGCCCCTCGTTTGAACGATGTCGGTGTCCTTGTTGGCACGATACACATCACACGTCCTGCGCTGGTTCTAAGGGGAAGAGCGCACCAAGGAAAGCAGACAGGGCATTGTTATAAGAGGTTCCCGTACACAGTACAGGGAGCCTGAACAAGTATTCTTTCATTCTCCATTCTTCTTTGACTGACAACAGGCCGTCACACACACAACCTACCAAGGAGACAATCTGTCTCCCTGATCCATTCTTCACTTTTCAAAGCGGATCCAAGCACTGACCTTCCTCTCTATCATTTGACTCTACTTCCCCCTAGAGGACGAATGCAGTTGCCTTTGAAACACATTACCTTTCAATAGCAACACCACGGTCCTTATCACACCGGGTGCATGAGCTTGTTGCTGGAATCACAGCTGTCTGACACTTCATTGCAGGCCTCTGCTCTCTCAGCCCCTCTCCAACTGGTCTCAATCTGACTATGGCTGCTCGCAGTCACCTGACCAGCACAGCAACCATGACAATGAACCTGCCAGCATATTGGGCTTGATTCAGCTTGCGTCAGCAGCGTCCCACCTTTCCCAAACCCCATCCACCACCCCTGAGATGCCAGTGTGACCTTCACCTCCTGCAGTGCCCCCCATGACACCTGCCAATCCACTAAAACGTGCCGCATCTGATGAAACAGACACACCATGGAGCAGCAAGCACACCAAGACTACTGGCC
Organism: Mycena venus; assembly: GCA_014462655.1. Lineage (NCBI taxonomy): Eukaryota > Fungi > Basidiomycota > Agaricomycetes > Agaricales > Mycenaceae > Glaucomycena > Glaucomycena venus. Next base: position 1,877,564 of record JACAZI010000015.1, on the reverse strand, counting down.
CTGAGGCGATTATGTTCCTCGGCTGTGGAGTCATGGACATTGGTGGCGTGTTGTGGGAATGCTTTGGGACCAAGTCTTTGGGCCTCTCTCCAACAAAGAAGGTTGCACAGGCTAGGAAACTTGCAGAGGAGGGTATGAAGAACAAATATATCTCATCTGAAGTACGTCTCCGGCTCTCTCTCCTCTTTGGACAAGACATATCTGCTGCAGATGCTTATATTGCAGAGAGTGATGGTTACAGACATGCAGACCTTGCTAGAATCCTTCTCCCTGATTTCTATTTTAAAAAATTCTTAGATACTTGTATGTCATTAATCTAACTCTGCTGGTTCAATGTCATCATAATGCGTGTCTACATCCATTTGTTCTTGGAGAATTTGCTGATAGTCAGTCCACATTGCGTTGGCTAGCTGATCTTGCATGTGTTCCGCTCGCACCTTCTCTGCAGCCAGAACCCTGTCTGATGACAAAAGCCGTCCAAAGTCAATTGACTGTGTCTGTCTTGCACCAGGAAGCAGGTCTGTTGCTTGTTCATCAACAATCCAGTGGTCAAGATCTGATTCATCGTGTTCCAAAATGAAATTGTGCAATGCAACCAGTGCAGAGATATGGGACAAGTAAAGCATCACATATCCCAAATCCCGCATCTGCAAGATAACATTTTCCAGCTGGTACTGGAAAATCTTTCAGACGGGCTTGTGCTTACATAGTTGCATCAGCTGCACAACCATCCCAGCCTCCAGTGAAGAAAAGGAAGCGCATATCAAAGGAAACCACTGCCAAACAGTTCTGTGTCACCCCCCCTTTGCAGTTCTGTGCCATATGTAATTCTTGGGCTGATGGTGTGCAATTTATATGTGTCCCGTCAATAGCACCAAGAACATGCTGGAAATATGACCACCATTTGGGGTTGTTGTGGGTTGCATCCAGAGGGGGATCATCTACAGATGGGAGCCGCACATATGTTGTATAAAAGTGCTGGCCAGACAAGATGTCAAGAATCTTTCTGAAGTGTCTGCAGCACAATCAGTCATGATCCAGCAGAATCAAGGAGGCTTACTCAGATATTATGGTATGTGAATGCTGGAATCACTCAGCAACATGGTCTATGGCCAGTCCAGCTGCATGATGCAGGAATATTATTTGCTCTAGATGCATGGGCTTGGCTGAACAATCTTTCAGGAACTGAAACATTATTTTGACTAGCCACTTGGGTGCAACCCACCAGGAACAAAAATATTGTACAGCCTAAAAAGCTGGTTTTGGCTGCATTGTGGGAAAATATTGTCCACCCTTCATGGCTGGGCTCAGCCAAACTAGGTTTCAGCAGCTAAAATATTATTTGGCCTAGCCACCTGGCTTCAACTGATCCACTCAAATAATATTCCACACCCTAAATCCCTGGGCTCAGCTGTACAATGCCAGACTATTATTGGCCCTAGATACATGGGTTCAGCTGATCAATGTCAGAGCAGCCCTAATATTATTTTGCCTGGCCACCTGATCTCAGCCAATCCATCAAAATAATATTCTGCAGCCTAAAAGGCAGGGTCCAGCTGCATAGCACAGGAAGATTATTTGTCCCACATGCCTGGGCTTGGCTGAACAAGCTTTCAGGAGCGCTAATATTATTCTACCTGACCACCTGGCTTCAGCTGTCTACTAGAATAATATTTTACAGCCTAGATGCTTGGATTTGGCAGCATGGTGGAGGAATATTATTTGCCCCAGATTCTTGGGCTTGGCCTGTCAGCCAGAATATTATTTTGCCTGAACAGTGGGTTTAGATGATCTCCATATACACAAAAGCTTGAAAGAAAGAAAAAAAAAAAATAGCTTCAGCAAAGGTTGAACTTGAGACCACTGGATATATCTATTTGCACTGGTTGAACATTTCAAGTTTTTCAGTGAAAATTCTAGTGAAAAATGTTTTGAATATTACAGCAATTTTTCAGTGAAAAACCAGGTGAAAAACTTGAAACTTTTTAATGACATTTTTGAACTTCAAAACATTTTCACCACTTTTTCAGAAAATTTCCATAAGGTTCAAAAAATTCACAAAAATGTTTTAAGTTTTTCACCTGGTTTTTCATTAAAAAATTGCTGTAAAATTCAAAACATTTTTCACCAAAATTTTCAGTGAAAAACTTGAAATGTTCAACCAGTGTTGAACATACCCAGGCATATACTGCTACACCATATCACCATTTTATACCATATATGTCACCCACATGCTGGATCAACATCTCTCAAATTCTGTATATTTTCCACACCTTTCAATTAGACAAGATATGCCTTCGCTTCGCTTCGGCAAAAACTTGAATTAAGCTAATGAAAATAAACCAACAGGTGAATAAATCAGAGCAGGTTGCAGATCGGCACTCACTCCTAGCCGCGGTGGAGGAGGAGAATAGAGAGCCATTCAACAGAAAATGAGAATTGGGTGCTATGAATTGGTTCAATGAGGGATATCGAATGAAATCAGAACCATAAGCTGTTGTCCAAAGAATGCTTGATGAGGCAATGTACAAAAAAAGTTCCGACACAAATACTGGATATCATAGCAGGCCGGAATGGAGCAATGCTCGGGAAAATATAAGCAGTAGCAACTTTTCGTAGCCAGTCCATTGAACTGCTGGCAGGTTACACTTGATCCAAAACCACGGCAGCACTAGGCAAAGAGATATGAAGACACAAACGGAGAAGAACCAGGCAGGGATGTATTCAACGATGATAGCAGATGTAGGATTAAGCTAACCACTTGAGCTTGCATATAAACCAGCAGAACATATGTGGAGAGGTTGACACTGAGCAATTGTGATGGGGATCCAGCGAGAAACGTTGTACTGCCCTCTTTTTATATGCTCAATCCTGCCGAGATAAAGAGGACGCGCTTCTTGTGCCGCTGTGAAAGAAGATAAGCGACAGGAATGGAATCAACAGCTCGAAGGCTGTGAAATAACCACGAGACACGTTGGTGGTGCTCAGTGAGACAAATTAGGAATAGTTGCCACAAGGCAGGGCCTCACGGCACGTATTCGTCACTTTGAGCTGGCTTGGCTTTAAACACTTCAGGAAATTCTTTACAGCCTTGAGGCGCTGTTTAACTGCGGGTTGAGTGCAATCTATTTCTGAAGCCACGGATCAGCGGAAAGCGTGCGAGTACCCTCATAACTTGTCCAGCAGCGTGGTTAAAAATGGTGTTTCAGTGGGAAAGATGAGTCAAAAAGACTGTAAGGTTCGAGCACCGGACCAGAGAGAGCAAAGCTGGGAGGGCTTGAAGGAGATAAGACCAAATAATGCCAAATGAATTGAGCAGTAAATCTTAATAGAACAGTTAATGTCAGGTTTACCATCATTGATTGCCAATTTATTTTGTATTTTGGGCAACAACCAGGGGCTCCTTCACAAAATCATAAATACAGTCAGAAAGCCCTCAGCAAGCTCTATAACTTTGATTTTGAGCATATTTTTAGACATGAACCACCAACTTCCTTTTTTGGCCACTATGCCCTTTTCCCAATAGGGAAATTTCAGTGTTTTCCTCTTCTCTTGCCCAGTATTTAAACATTTTGGATGTTTTGACTGATTGGAAAGGATGGCATCAACCGTGGTAAATGATCTGAAGCCTAGTCAGAAGCACCACCCCTCCGTGACTAGCTGATAATGAGCAGAGTTAGAGATTCATCTCTGTACCATTATATCTTTGTGCTGTAGTGATACAGGCATCAGGTAGACATCCCAGGCTACTAACCAATAGCATAATTATGGGGTGAGCACACCAGAATAGATCCCCAAGAAGAAAAAGAGCATGTTTTGACCCTAGTTTATGATGCTATGATTGCTCTATTGCCAGGTCAAGCATTGACCTGGGATATCAAGGCCCTTATCATGGATCATTTACCATCTGGAAAAGGATGTTTGATTGGGATTTTGAGGGTAACCAAAGGCAATAAATCATGCTTCAGGTGCATCCAACAACTATCTGATCTTTTTTTTGAGATGAAACAGCAAAAAATTGCTACATTCCACTCACTATCCCAATTAGGTAGCTGCAGCCAACACTCAGCAACTGATAGCATCATTCGTTTCAGAGCGTGGTGCTCTGGTTTTCGATAATCAGGTGATAGGTCCGATTGAAAATCAACACGGAAAGAAAAAAATGGACTGAAAAAGAGAATATGAGGCTATGGAGTTCCTGTCAATGGGGACCGGCACCGCCCCTGATGGATCTGCCAGCTTTGCACATGTTTGTTCTCAGTCTAAGTTCAAGTTTTGATGTTCTGTCGTATTCTGGCCTCACTTCACACCATACGGACTTGCTCAAAGGAGAAAAGTTTTTTTGTTCTACTGAGAACTATCAGGCCCAATCAAAATCTCAACTATAGCATGTAAAATTTAAGTGCTATCTCGCATTCGGGTGGTCAGTTGGAAATACTGAAATTCCAAGTTCATCAGAATTAAGGATCACCAGGGGTAGAGGTAAACCTCTGGAGGTCAGAGGTGAGGTATGGGGAGGTAGGGGTAGAGGTTGGGTCATCTCTGTACCTCCCAAAACCTCTACCTTACCTTGGGAGGTCAAGAGATATTGAGAGGTACAGCATAGGGTTGTGATGCCTGTGCTTTTCCATATACTATATCGCTTCTTTAGTGTAATTTGTACTGTTGTATCCTCTCAAAAGCTGTGAAATACTGATAACATCAAACTACACTATCACTATTATCACAAGCAGTCACTGGTGCGAAGTGCCAGCTCCTACTTGCTGGATGTAATTAAAATAAGAGCATTGATCCAAGCTGCTGAAATGATACATTAAAAGTGGAGTTTAAAAAGGCTTCAGACAGACACACATGATTTCATAAAGAGAGTGATTACAGTCTGCAGAAAGTCAGAATTGTTGTAGTGAAATGACTATAAATCAACTTTGACTGTGGTTGATTTTTGAGTTGTGATGCCTGCAATTATTATTATTACTGAGTTTCAATCGGCTGTGCAGGAAAATATGAAGGGAAAAAGACAGATGGCCATCATGATGATTGAATTAACTACTTTGAATATAATTCAATGATGTTTTGACAAATCTTGTGTCATTTTGAGTGAGAAACCTCCAAGGTTTTACCTTGGAGGTCTGGATGGAGGTCACAGGGATCAACCTCCAAGGTTTTGGAGGTAAGGTAGAGGTTGACCTCCCAGAGGTCAGAGGTTTTGGAGGTAGAGGTAAAGGTAGGCCTTTTTGTACCTCTACCTTTACCCCTGGTGAACCTTAATCAGAATATCCTAGAAATGCACTACAAGCAACATTTGAGTATAGTTTATTATTAAAAGTGTTAAAATTGAGGCCATAAGGCCAAATTCAAGCTCGGATTGGAGGGCACAAGGCTCTGATCAAACAGCACAGCCTTCAAATCTCGCTGTTTTAAAACTCTTATATCTTCGTCAAATCTGCATGAATTCCTTAGCGTCTGCAGGGAGAATCATAGAAAAACGGCCTCTCTACAACAAGACTCCCCCAAATTTTTATTTTCCGCGTACTTCATGAGGAATGATCTATAGTTTCTGCCAATTCACCCGCATGTTGCATATGCGAAAGAAATCAAGAAATCCGCCACTTTTATGCAGACAGTGCGTCTCCACCAGCTTCTCTGCAAAATCCAGGAAATTCATCAATTTTTGACAAAGTTATAAGGATTTTATGCCTGATTGAAAATGATCGGAGAACCATAATTTTTTGCCGCCAGTCCCAAACATAAAAATTAGCTTCGGATGTGGCCAAGGGCTGTTACCATTTATTCTGGACAGCTTCCCAGCGTAAACTCCCAGTTTTCACCCCACAAGAATCAAACTTTTGTAGAATTGATAAAATCCTAATAACTTTTCCATTTCTCACCAAATCTCTCTTCTTCCACTTTGAAAGTTATTGGTAAATAGGTCCTCCACAAAATTACTTTGCCGAATTTTTGAGTTTGTCCTTTGTTGTGGAGAAGCTATTTGGATTTTGACCAAAACGGCCCAACCTTGATGTGAGTGGCGAAAATCAAAAATCCGAGAAAGTACTTTCATTTTTATGCTTATTATCTTCCGTCATTCCCTTGTGTCCAAGGCACCAAAATGAGTCTGTAAAAAGCTTATGCATTTGCGAAACTGGAACCGAGCTTCTCTATCGACCAAACAGATACAAAGCTCCCGTCTTGATCAAGAGCAGATCGCTACTTTTCGCCCCACGCACGTGATTCCCAAAGGGGAAAGAGGCGTGTCATATTTGTTCTCCGTCCCGATACAGCAACTTGTAAACGGACTGCTCATTTCTCGGTGGCTGGCTCAGCTGGAGATGAGCCATTGTCTCTTTTGTGCCACCTTTTGATTTTTCAGTGGATGGCACCAGCGAATTTTCACTCATTTAGCGTGTATTTATTATGAAGAGTGAGAATATATTGCATTCGGTGAAAAAAATCTATCGTGTTGGACCATGTGGTGAGTATACAGGGTAGAAATAATTACTATAGTTGGGATGATATGTGTAAGGGTAGGGATTCGGTACTGCAATGGGATGTGGCTGGGGCGGGTTTTGGAGCTTGAGGCGGGAAACCATCGCATCATTCCCCCGAGTCGGCTCAACGTTGTATTTCGCGCAAAGAGCCCGCAGTTGTTTGTCGAAGCTCCCAACGCCAGAGAGTGCCATCGGCGGGTCAGGACATAGGGCGGGCTCAGACTCGGGGCCCGGAATGTAGTCGGGAATAATGAACAAGGGTCCAGAATTAAAATTTGGAGGGCCGGGTGGCACGCTGGAAGATGTCGGCGCGCTATTCGGCTCCCAAAACGCGTCGCTTCTTGGTGAAGACACGTTCGACGTGTCGCAATTCATATGCGAAGCCATCGATTTGTCGGCCAAGGGGTGTGAGCAAAAATTGGTAGCGGGCATTGGGCAGGAGGATGGAGAGGAGAGTGCAGGCGGCCATATTTGCAGTCCAAGTAAGGCAAGTAGACAGACAATGCGAGACGACGAGATGAACCGAGCCAGGAGACGTGCTGTTTCGGGAAGGAGAACAAACATGACACGCCTCCTTCCCCTCTGGGAATCACGTGCGTGGGGCGAAATGTCAAAAGCTATCAAGGGCGGTGCCAGTCCCCAGTGTCAAGGAAGTCGTAGAATACAATGATCCAAGTTGGGAGAGTATTGCTTGGACTTGAGAAGCTTGAGTCGTAAAACTTTGTGTTTGAAGAAAATGCCTAACTACTAGGGAGTACTGACTATTTATACTGCCAAGGACTAACCACGGAATGTCATGGAATGTTAAAAAATGGCGGCAGCAGCACTTTGCCGTCACTAAAGCCTGCTGTGCAACCGCGCCATGAGCCTGCAGCTGCAAGGCGCTCTGCAATATTGGGACTCGGCCCCGAGAGCCGATGCGAACCCTTACACATCGCCTTGTGCTACATATTGCCCCTCAATATACATTTCATTTTACCTTACCAACCATGCCGTTCTTCATTTCTTATGTGGTGCCCATGTGGCAATTGAACAGGCCGATATTCCGATTACGACTTCGGCAACTACTGCTCAACAGACGGCAGACAGTCCGGCAAAATATCTATAGATGGGGCCTCAGTCCCACATTTGTGATCAGTCGCACCAGGATGTGCTGTCGCACTAATCTGGACGAGTCGTACTCGGCTAGCACGCGAGTGGGACTGAGCGACTCCCATTCCCGACTCGGGCAATCGCACCCCTGCAAAACGCAAGCACGTGAGTCATGTGCTGCCCAAACAACTGTCGTCTGAGAAGCCATTCTCATTCTTGTTCTTTGCCGTCATTCACCCTCCCGTCGCCACCGACGCGACCGACCGGAATGTATCTACCTACCAACATACCGTCACACGCACCACAGGCGTATCATTAGTCGTGCAACGTTCTCGAGGTTGCGTCCACTGATCCCCCCCCCCCATCTGACTTACTCGTCCAAATATCCGAATGGATGGAAGGCGCCCGTGTATGGCAGGATGTCAAGCCGCATAAAGTGAGTTTGCTTCTGTGCCCTTAATAAGTTAAAGCATGGGTGGTCGGTGGCAGCATCACGGGCCCAAGGTGGCATCGCCGCCGCCGCCATGGCATTAGCGGCTGGCGCCAGGGTCACGGCGACGTTGTGGTAGGGTTGGAGGGCCCACATGTGGAAATAGGTTTTTATTTAGATTTTATTCGCATTCTTACTTTACCCCTATCGTATGTTACAGCATCTGTTTGTAACGTAAACAGGGATCCTCGTGCAATCTCACCATCGTACCACCATCTACGTGGCCAGTGCCGGGCAAGCGCCCAGAGGCAGCGCCGTTGCTCCTCGCCCCCTCCTCTTTGGAACGCCGCCAGTGGGCTACATAGCCACACAAACCCCTTCTAACCACGTTTACGACGCCACCTTCAACATACGACATTTTCGCACACTCACAATCTATTTACTCGCACTTTTCTCACTCTACGGCCCGGGACCCATTCCTTCATTTAATCTCAATCATTCATTCGAGCCTTACACGGACTACCGACCCATTCAGAGGACCTACGTCTCGGGACTTTGACCCTACCACAACGTGGTCGCGCCTGTGATTCTTATACATCCACCGACCCGCTGGCATGTACAGTACCATTAAAGTGCCCTTACAGTATTGTGTCTCTTGTGACGTTAATAATTATATTGATTCTACTGAATATACGTCTTTATTGAATAAAAACAAATTGCCTGTACCTTATATCCTGCAAATATTTTCAGAGGAACTGACCCTCCGACGCGTGAACCTACATTAATTGTGTTTGCACGTGGTGGGAAAGTGCACGTGTCTGCGTTCTACAGGGGTGCGTTTGCGGTTAATCCCACTCCCCAACCACTCCCACTAAGATCGTCGTTACTCACGAGGAAAGGAGTCTCAACCGAAAAGCATGGATGTCACGTCTGGTCATACTGACAGTTTTATTCAACAGATCATCAAACATCCCGGCCAGTGGTCAGACAACTAACTACCGTATTACTCAACGCGAGCTATGGCAGACCGAACTTCCACAAAATCATTCTCCTCCTTCAGAAACTTGAGCTTCACCTGAGGTCCAAAGACCAAGGCATGTGTCGACCCTCCAAAGTGGAACGTCCCAATCTCCTGTCCCTGCTTCACCCTTTGACCTGCCTGCACCGTAATCTCGCAGCTCGAAATCTCCACTATACCGACACCAACAAAGCACATGAGCCCAATGTTCGGATCATCGGCCAAAATGAAGATAAGCGCCCTCGTCGCCACATGTGTGAGGAAGGCTTGTTGGTGTTGGAAGGCCACTGACTCGGAAGAGGGCGGCTTCTCGGAAGAGGGAACTGGCTTCTCGCAATTAGGAGCCATTAATGATGAATCCGGGGGAATTCCGGCGAAATAGGTTCCTTCGACGACGTATGCTTTCACGATGGTACCATTTACGGGACTGTGCCAGCGATGGTAGTAATACGAGCTGAGTATGGCTTGGTACACTGTTCCGCCCATGAAACTGTTCGCGAGCGGGTCATTGAGCATATGAACGAGTGAGTAAGGTTGGGAGTCTTTGAGCCAGAATTGATCCCGCGCGGCAACCTTGACCTTATAACGAATGACTTGGGACTCGCACGCGCTCGTGATGTACGTTCCGCCGTCTGGAACCTCGACTGGACGTGCGTCGGATTTAAGCGTCCGAGTGAAGAAGTGATCCCAGGACGTGAACCCCCAATGGTCTTTTGTCGGATCGCACTCGAAGAGTTTCTGGAAGTCGGGCATGTTCTCCATGGCGCCCTTTCCAAGCCAGCCGTACTTGTCGGTTGTAAGGACGGAAGCAGAGGCAGCGGAAGAGAGGTATTTGGCCCATGCGCGGAACACGTTCCGGAAATGGTCATTAACGCGTCGATTGACGAGGATAGTGAAACCGTTGGACATCGACATTGGCAATTGTAAGATGGCGGTGAAGGGGAGAAAAACGAGGAAGTTGGGGTTCCAAGTCGGGGCTTCCCCAACAAACTTATCAAAGCACTGGAGCATGGTCAAGTAGTCTTTGACCTAAGTGGAAAAAGCATCCGTGCGGTCAGCTTCCATCGAGATGAATAGTCCATAATAGTCCTCACCTGAGGTCGATCGAGAAGATCACGATCAGGCAGAGAATAGAACAACCTGTGGAAGCCCATATAGAGCTCGGCGTCGCTCTCGATAGCGTTTTTGAATTCAATCACAGCTGGGTTTCTGATTTCCGTGCGATTTTCGACTTCTTTAAGAATGTTGTCGATCCAACTGTACAGAAGTTTTGGTTCGGAAATCCAGCCACCGACACGCATGTCAATTGCCAGATGGAGGTCGAATTTGGCGGATGGGCTGTCATTAGGTGTAGCCATGGCGAGGCTTCTAGTCAAGGAGACGAGAGCAGTAGTCAGTTGGATTTGAGGAAAAAAGAGCACTGATCTGTTACTCACATTTTGGTACGAAGGATACTGTCAAGGGTGCTTGGCGACAGGACGATCCTTGGAGTTCCCTTTAGGCAAACCATCTTTATAGGAGTTGGACGTAAGGGACTATCAATGCGAATCGATAGGTGCGCAAATAGACAGGTCCAAGGAACTCATAAGCACCTCCTCTTTCAGACAGTCAGCTGACAACAGCGCCAACGGACGCCGAGGGGCCTGTCTGAATGAGACGATCTGGGGAACTCCCCGTTGAGAACACTGTGAGTCAGTAAAGCGGAGAAGAATGTCGTAGCAACTACAGATACCGAGATGACCAAAGTCCTGGACGAACTGGCGCCTGCCGTCGCCGAACGCCTCAAATGAAAACGGGGCAAGATACGGGGAACTTTCCGTGGAGAACACCTCGCGAGTCAATGACGGGGAAAAGAATGTCGTAGCAACTACAAATACCGAGATGACCAAAATCCTGGACGAACTGGCGCCTGCCGTCGCCAAACGCCTCAAATGAAAACGGACCAAGATACGGGGAACTTTCCGTGGAGAACACCTCGCGAGTCAATGACGGGGAAAAGAATGTCGTGGCACCTACAGACTCGGAGATGACCAAAGTCCTGGACGAACTGGCGCCTGCCGTCTACTCAGAAATTTCGTTGCCCTGATGCTGATTTAATGCCGTTACAGTAGGTGAAGTGATTATTCTCCGCTGGCTTTCTGACTGTCAGGAGCTCTCAAAATTATCCAGTCACAGGGTGAAGTACTCCAACGTAAATTGGGTACTTACTACAGAGACCATTCTCTTATAATGGCTGTTTTGATCATTTTTGATGGGGCAGGTCCGGTTCAGGTTCGACAAGGTTCAGTCAGGTTCAACAACATCCGAACCTTGAACTGGACTTGGGGTTCGGTTCAGTGAACCTCACAGCCACTGAACCGGACTTTTGGTCCGGTTTAGGTTCGGTTCAAGTTCACTGGCGGTTCAGAACCTGACCGCGGCAACACTACCACTAGCACGAAGCACGCTACAAATCGTAACCAAGCCGAGATTCCGGAGTTGGGCCATCCAATAGCGATCGAGAAATATCGAGTTGTAGAATGGGAGGCGGTTGGGGTGACGCCATAAGGAGGCCGAAAAAGGAAGTCGGTGAGGGCGGTGGACGAGATCCAAGTGGAGTGAAAAAAAGACAGGATGGCACGGTGGGAGGGCATTGTGGGAGGTAGAGGCGAGACCATTGGAAAGAGCGTGCGAAGAGATCCAGCGCGAATAAATATAAAAGGCAGAGAAAATCGTCTGTACCAGCGTATCCATGCCCAATACCGTCAACCGGGTCGAGGTGCGGGAGGACGACGTGCTCCACAGAGCGGACGCACACACGCCCGCGCTCCTTCTGGTCGCATGCTACTTCCCGATACTCCTCCGCCGCCTGCTCTCTCTCCGCTGCGACCACCTCGCTCCGCCTTTCTCACTCGCTCCCGAGTGGTGTCGCACGATCCTTTTCCTTCACCGGGTACGGCATTGCTGGAGCCGTGTGTGAAGCGGCGGAGGGACTGGGCACGCACACACTCCGTGCTCGCGCCGCCGAGGGCATGCAGAGTGTTGGCAAGCTGCGCGATGAGGTTGCCCTACGTCGGCGTCAGTGTCAGGGAAAACCTGTGAAGGACAAGCGTCAGCAAAAACGGATGAAACGAGACTCGAGGAAGGCAAGCAGAGTGTTGGCTCGGGAAAGTAGACACATGAAGAGATGCGCAAAAGAGAAGACAGAAGGAAATGCTCGAAAGAAAGTCGAAGTGAAGAAAGGGAAGAGTAAAGGATACAGATCCGGTGCGAAAGATGGATGGAAGGATCGAAGCACTAAATAATCAAGGAAAGAGAAGATAAATGTAAGGACGGGACACGCACCCAGCAACCTCGTTGACAAAATGTATGGCGTTCGCGTCGTGACTCCCATCCCGGAACGATTTCCTCCCTTGCTTCAACGTTCACGCGGCGAAAAGTCCAAGTGCGTCCTCGTTTCACCCCTCCCCTCGCTCGTCCCGCTTCCTCTCGCCCTTCCCTCCCACTCTCATTCCCCGCACCACCCCACCCTTCCCCGGGTAAACATACGCCATCACCTGCGCATTCGGACAACACCCACTTCCCACCCATCTTCCCCCTTCCTCCCCTTCCCGCACGCATCCAGTGCCAAATCAAGCGGCAGCCTCACAAGACTGAACAAAGCGCTTCGGCGTCGGGTACTTGGCGAGGAGGGCGCGTGGCGGAGCGGGCGCGTGGCGGAGTGGGCGCGGCGGCATGGAAGACGTACGTCGGCGGAAGAACTGGTCGGGTGCGGCAGAGGCGGAGCGCGGAGGACCAAAAGTGTGTTTCCGCCCAGGTCTGGCGGAAGCTGGGCCTGGGACAGGTTGAGGGCGTCGACGCCGCGGCATTGGGCAGCGTACACGGAGCTTGTGTTGGGTAACGGGGTGCGGAACGATATCGTCATCGATAAGGAAGTCTTGCGTGCATTTGTCCTCAAGCTCATCGTGGACAGGCACGCCGCTGGGGAGGAGCGGACTCGCCTCAAGTGCACCCGTGCGGCGTGAGGAGATGGACGTGCGGCGGTGACCTTTTAATGTTGGGGCGTGGCTATTGGTGGGGAGCATGTCTGCAGAAATGTCATTAAGGCACAGCAGGATAAGAGAGGGAAGAAAATCGTGAGAGACAGAAAAAAAGGCTGGGATGGCGCAAGGAGATGAAGAAAAGCAAAAAGAGAGGATAGAAAAGACTCACCGATTAGATTCTGAGGCACACAACCCACTCCTCTGGCGCGTCCTCCTTCAAGATCATAAAGCATGCGCCTGCACCACTGCCTGCACACCTCGCACGCAATAGAGATTCCATCGTCCACTGTCGACCTACAACGTCACCAGTCAGTAGATGCACGCACTGGATGCCGTCCAGGGAGCGAAGATGGCGTTGGAGGGCGGTGCGCCGCACTCAAAGAAGTGAGGGTAGGCAGGGAGGAGTGAGTGCGTCCACGCTCAAGTACTCGCCTGTGTTACAGAACGTGAGAGAGACGGCACAGGCTGGGTACGATAGCGGTCGGGCGTGTTGGTGAGGGTAAGGCAAAGCGGCGACGGAGGTGCGACGTTGGAACATGCTGCACGCGACGTAGAAGGTGCAGATGGCCCGATGGTGAGGTGGCAGCCGGTGTGGGGTAAAAAAAATAGGGGTGGGCGATGTCTGTGCAGCCTCTACGCTTCGCACAGCACAGCACTGTAGTGGGGAGCAGGTAAAAAAGAGCCTTGGGTTCGCGGATGGTTCTGCAAAGAAAGGGGTTGAGTGCGGCGTCGCGCGGCGCAACGAGGTAGACACACACCGGTGAATTTCCGCCAAAAACGCCTTAGATGCCCAAATCCCAGTGAGATTTCAGGTGAAAACAGCGTTTAGATACTTTCGCGTCGCTTGGGAAGCAATCTTAAAGCTGGAGGAGGCGCTCCAGTGGGACCTAGAGAAAATCTAGTGGGAGACCACATTGGGTCGCTTGCAGCGTCCACCAGAGGGCGAGACCAGCCGAGATTTGACTTAAGAGTACTAGCCAAGAGCCAGAAGGACGCGCCGGAGGAGTTGAGTGACAAGCCAAGATGGTGGACGGCATCATTGATCAGTGGTACGACACTGCCACCACCCAATTAGGCGGTCTGATATCTGTTTTGTCCTCTTCCGCGTCAACTTTATCCGACTCCTCGACCGTCCATCGAGGACAACGACTGGTCAGTAGCAACCCGCACCTCGACCGCTTCCAGCGCCGTTACCGTGCAGTCGCGCACAAGCCTATGCACCAAATATATTTATTCGCTGTCTTGTACCCCGCCCCTCACCCCCGACAACCAATTCGCAGCCACTACCCTCCCACGTCGAACTGTACCTCTGCGTTTAGCCGCATCTTGGCGCTCCCTTACTTCTCTTTCCCCGCGCAGGTCGCGCCCCGTTTCCGTGTGGGGTTGTGAAAGGACACGTGTGTTGTTTATTCTTCGAGTATTCTTCGAGCATTGCATTCCATGCGGATCCAAAGCCAACAATCAACACCACAGGATAAATGTTATCGACGTTGGGCTGCATCCTCCTTTCCAGCGAATACTGTCAGCCATCTCCCAACCGCTACTGTACTGAAAACGCTCCTTTTCTCTGCGAAATTACGCCAGCCTGCGTTTGCACCTTTGGCTGGGAGTGGATTAGGGTACTTCCGTTCGTTTGCTTTGAGGAAGTGAATATCGTACCAGAACAACGATCGATGTTGAGCTCGCTGCCAAGGTATGCTTATGAACTTTTTTGTTGTGTGATTATACTCACCCGAGTCAAGCTTAAACCGTTGTTTTTTCTGGATAAGATATGTCTCACGAGAAAAGCCCGTTCTATCCCTCATGAAAACTTTGTCTGACGTACTTTGGGTTTAGGTTTGGGGGATGTTCTTTCGCAGTTTCGGTTTGAAATTTTCCGCTGGCCTGATGCAGAGTGCATGTGGCATTGCGCAGCTCTTTGGCCGACGGTAGCTATTGTATCTTGTGTGTTGTATTCAACTCTGTTCTTGTACTTTACTGAATTGATTTACTTAGATCGCTTCCATTCACCCATCTATTGGGTTTGTTTCGACTATGACTGACTTTTTTTGCCATACTGACCAGATCGTGCTCAAATGTTATCTCCGTGCCTAATCGCTTCTCGTCTTTAAAGTCCAAACTGTGACACTGCGAACTCAGGTACACTGCTTGCCATTCGTATCATTCACTTCATCAACCTGAAGCACATAGCCGTTACTATCCTCGGCATTTATCTGGGTTCAAAATCAAGAGGCCGTCAGTACCTGGTTCGAGTCCACTTAAACCTTGATCATCTTTTCTGTTTGTTCTGATTGACCTTTTACCTCCCAGATCTGTTATGCGTGTACTTCATTGCTAATATATATGGTTCAAATGGCCGCTATAGACACTTGAAGGGTAGGTCTGCTTCCATCTCTTTCCTTCATTCCCTTCATTGACCACGCTTGCTCAGATTTTGGCTTCGCCATGCTCTCGAGGTCTTTGCTATTCTTGTATACTTTGAGGTACATTATTTCAGTCTTCGAGATACTGATTTTCCATCTCAATTTGACCTCCTACTATCAAGGGTCTTTAACGGCCGGCAAGACTACGAGGGCCAAAAACATGCCAACACGACTTGAGGTGCGTTCGGTCTATCGGCTTGAATGAATGGCAACTCACTTGTGTTAGATCTACAGATTCACAATCTTGGTCGGCCGGCAATGGGCTCGCTTCGATTCCCTTACTAACATTCTTGCTATGATGACTCCAAATGCTCCTACATTACCCCCACGCCGTCAAGTCCCAAACATCGGAACTGTGATACTATGGACTTCACTGACTTCAATCTTAGAGGCTGTTACTATTCTCGATAACCCTTGCGCTCAGTACTTTGTCAGAAGAACTCAAAGTAAGCCTTGTTTGTATTCTCTTTCACACAACGTTGCTCAGGAGATTTTAGATAGCCTGGGTGCGCAGAACCATGAATTCCTAAGTGATGCAGTTTCTCCGCGGCCGCTGGGGCACCCCTCATAATTCCGCAGAAATTTATACAAAGCCGGGAACACTGCACTGAAATGAAAGGAGTACATTTTGCAGATACTTCCTCTTTCTCTTATGGCGGTCAAAATGGACTTTTAATATTCTGA
Organism: Mycena venus; assembly: GCA_014462655.1. Lineage (NCBI taxonomy): Eukaryota > Fungi > Basidiomycota > Agaricomycetes > Agaricales > Mycenaceae > Glaucomycena > Glaucomycena venus. The sequence goes on along the minus strand of JACAZI010000015.1, from coordinate 1,861,407 downwards.
CACTTTTTTTTGACATTTTCGACTTTCCGACACTTTTATTGTCAAATATCCACATTTCCGACACTTTTATCAGGTTTGAAGCAGTGAATAAAAGTGTCAGAGAAAGGTCAGTTTTCGCGACACTCTTATTGACTGAATCTGACATCCGACACTTTTATTGAACAGGCAAGATTTCCGACACTTTTATTAGGGTCAAAATTTTTTATCCCCGGATATAGGTCCTGAGGAATGTACAGTATGGTACCAACTGAAAAAAGCTGCTTAGAGTTCATGGAAGCATAGATGCAGCCTTGTAAAGAGCAATCAGTACTGTACTCGCTTGCACTGTGATCCTGTCAAGCATGGATCAACGCCCCGTCATTGGCAACTATCCCGCCCCTGTCATGCCTAGTCTTCAAGTTGATTCAAACTGTTTGGGAACTGTTTTCTGAGCTATGGGAAAGTAGCATAGGAGTAGATACTGTCATTTGAACTTCCTTCCAACCTCCCCATCCGAGTTCGAGTATGAAAACATCTTGATTCAACTGAACTATCAGGTGTGACAGGCGTGGAAAAGCTGTCGAGGTCATGATCCGTGCTTGACAGGATCACAGCGCAAGCGAGTACAGTACTGATTGCTCTTTACAAGGCTGCATCTATGCTTCCATGAACTCTAAGCAGCTTTTTTTCAGTTGGTACCATACCATACATTCCTCAGGACCTATATCCAGAGATAAAAAATTTTGGCCCCAATAAAAGTGTCGGATGTCAGATTCAGTCAATAAAAGTGTCGCGAAAACTGACCTTTTTCCGAAACTTTTATTCACTGCCTCAAACCTGATAAAAGTGTCGGAAATGTGGATATTTGACAATGGAAGTGTCGGAAAGTCAAAAATGTCAAAAAAAAGTGTCGGAATATTAAAAGTGCATTTTGACCGCCATATTCTCTTGGGACTCAAAAGATCAAAAGTTCCTCGTCGAAAGCGATGTTAATGGTCTTAGAAAAAAGGCGTTTCATGCCTCAAGTAGGTCTGTATCCATTCAATTCCATTTGAACCATACAAATGAGATTTTTAATACTTATCTTGAACATGTCACAGCTCTTGCATTTCATACGCCCCCGAATCCATCTCCGTCGAGAGCCTCACGCATCTTAACTTGGCCTCCACACTCATTTCTGAGTACCCGCTTTCCTCCACCTTCACGACCTTGTCCTGGTCGTCGAGATGACCCATGGCGACGTCGATCTGTAGAGTCATTGCGCTGAAGAAACGCAACCCGACACGCTGAAGGTCTTCCTTTCCGTTGGAGGGTTTGCGTAATGCCTAGTGTGCGTAATAATCTTATTCTGCACCTCTTGCTTCCATTCTCGTGGTATTGCTAGCTCAAGACTGAACAATTGAATATAAAAACCTTCCTATGCAAAAAAAATATTCCCCGACATGGTTGGCTCGAGAGGGAATAGAGCACAGTCCATCAGCTCGTTACTCGCGGTGTTTGAAACGCTTGGGTTGATGTGCGTGTTGTCCTTTCTGTTCTGCCTGTCCCCTCCTATATCCGTTATTAACAATATATACCTACGTATTTGCAGGGTCTCGATGTAGACGGGGAATAATCCTCTGTGGCAGACCGAGGAGACATCGTGGCAGACCCAAATAACTCCGTTGATTTCATGAAGGCAGTTCAGGTCAACAAAATCTATTTTCTTTGTACCCTGCATCGCTAAATCGCACTTCTTCCTAAAGGACTATCTTTCGAGGTCCCAGCTATGGGCTGACCTTGTGGGTACCTCGCGATGATTTTCTTGGCGGGAAACTGGCTTTTTTTCATGGAAAGTACTGCGCCATCATCCTGCTGGTCTCCCTCTTTATAAGATCATGGGTGTGTGAAGCCTTTAACCTTCGCTCTGGGACATCCGGGCTCGAAACTTTGGAGCTGCCACTCAATTAGCGCACTCAGTGGACTACTGACTGACCGGTATCTCAGCGCTCATGATCAAAGGTAAGTGCAAGCTAATCGCACAAAGTTCACATGAGGAAGTGGATGTGAGGCCGCGAAGTGGCCGAGCAGCTGCTTGTGCCTCCAGTATTTTGACTTCCCGGAGATGTTGGAATATACTGATTGGGTCGACATCACGTAGCTCCCGTTCTCTATTCCTCAAACCAATCCCTGTATACGTTAGCGCTGATGTTTAACAGGATGTACGATCTTTACGTTACCTGGGACCGCCATGACACCTAGATCGAGTGCATCTTCATCCATCCTCCTCTTTCTGCCTGGATTTGAATAAACCAATATGACACCTAACACTAGTCCCATCATCGCTGCACACATCGACCTAACTGAGATCAACGAGGCGTTCAAACTCTACTGGTGCGTTGGCGTCAAGCCGAGGAGATGGTTGGAATGCTATAGCTTGTTTAGGTGAATGCCAGTTGTCTACTCCTCGAGGTACTATATATGGCAACCGATGCGAGGTGTGGCAATCATGGAAGGGGTTTGCATTTGATGGCACTAAGTTATTCCGAGCAAAAATCGGGGTTTCGTTGCAAACCTCCCTAAGTTGCCATTTTTATCAACAATCCCTCATGAAACTTGCGCATTCCTTACCTGTTTTTGAATCTCTATCACCTCACCAAATTTCTTCATCCCTATACCCCCCCTCACCCCACTGGGATACTCTCCAAAATGCCTACTTTTTGGTACCTAAGTGAAAATCACACTGGGATGCCCCGGCCTTCCGGCCAAAAAATGATGTTCTGCCCTCCCCTGGCACTGCGGCCGACCTTATAGGAGAGGGCATGATACATCATTCCCCCAGGTAGGTGCGAAATTATCAATATATATGGGGAAATATATGCTTGCAAGATTGATGCACAAGTCAAACTGAGTTTGAAAACAAATCTCATACGTTGGATACAGTCATGAGAAGCATTAGGATACCAATTTATTTGGAAGTATATCCAGTCTGACCAGCATTGGCAAAGATTACACTGGTGGTATGATGTCTTGAATGGCTGAAAGGAAGTAAATTTTGATTCAGAACATGGGAACAAGTCAGGAAACATGGCTAGTGATTAACGAGGTACACCATTGGCAGCATAGCTCTCTATTGTAAACTAAACATGCGAAACGACCCCACGCACCAACTTCATTAGCAGACCTTTGATTCTCCCCATCTTCACCTCAGGCTCATCATCACCTTACTTAGTTTATTATCATTTTCCCAATTTTTTTTTTGTGGAAGAATTTTGCAATTTAAGAAGCAAACATTCCTGTATTTGAAAGTAAGAATCGGATGTTGTTCACACCACAGCCAATATTCCCAAGGCAAGGTTGATCCAGGTAGAGCACATCTGGGAACACCTTAGAGACGGTAAAAGCAGGGAATACAACCCTTTGAGGTGGAATAGAATAAATAGCACCATTGGCTTGTTGGATGAGCGCAACAGCCCTTGCATTTGGCCAGAAAGATAGCTGTCAAGTTACCAGAGCAGAGGTGTCCTGAGTTTGGATGCCAAGTAGGTAATGATCCAAGAATTGATGATATGAGACATAGCAGTCTTCCAGGCAGGTTCCACGCCTTGTGTCAGTGCAACAGATGCGAGTGCAGCACAGTATATGTGCACTCCTTGGTTGAACTCCAAGTTGAATATTAGAGAGGTTGCCCAAAAGCCGCATGGTGCGCAAGGTCTTTCCATGCGGCTTTTTTAAATTCTGCTGCGGCAATCCGGTGGATGATATAACGAGTTCTAGGGGGGGGGGTCTGGACACAAATGAGCACAAATCCGCACGCGGCATTGTGCAACCGCATGCGGCTTTCCGCAACCTCTCTATTGACTCAACATGTTGTGAGAGCTCAAAGTAAGCACCAAGAATCAGAGTAATGCTTACCACAAGAAATAGCTCATACACCTGTAAGATACGTCTCAAGAAGATAAACTCAAGAGGGAGGGAGCACGAGAGAATCACACCTATTCGTAAGCAGAATCATGAGTTTCTTGGACAGCAATCATCGGCTTAGCTGCCGAAGTGACAACTTTTGGCGGCGAGAGATCAAGACATCACTGCTGACGCTAGTGATTGCCTAGGAATTTTTTCAAGGCACTACCAAGGATAAGTCGCGGATTGCCCACAGCTACACCCGATGTCGAATCCTGTATGGACGACAGACACCCTGTTTGATTCGGTGGTGGCCACAAGTATACGGAAACCCTTCATATCTCAGGCCAGGTTGGCGATTATATACTGACTTTATGTGCTTCAAATAATATTTGACTCTCTCCGCGGATATTTCCAGGCGCGCGAAGACCCGGAGCTGGGCGTAGGTCTATCATCCACCTGATCATTCACGATGAAATTGAAAAAACAAATACTCCTAGATATATCTGCTTTCAAGAATGGTCATCTTCATGAACTCGAAGATCCGTCGTTGTGCAGCGAACGTGATTGCTGCAGCAAGCACGCTCTGCACAGTCTTCGTCCCGACGCCTCTGTATAGACCTTTTATGCCCTCCGTGCGGACGATAGTATGCAACGACGCCATATACCTTCTTGCACAGCGCGTTTTTTTCCCACTCTGTAAGCGAGTCCGGACAACCCTGATAAGGGGAAGTGACATCAAGATTGGTAGTTGGAGAGGAAAATACGGACATATAAGGGTACGTGATTCCAGTGGCTATGAACTTTGACAGTGCACCGAGGACGAAGTAGTCCGAGTCAGAAAGCACTGCGGCAGCCTCCTTGGGATCGACAGGGGAAGTGATCATAAGCTTCTTTAATTGTTCGAAGACCTGGTCATTTTAATTTAGCAGCGACCTCATTTCAACTAGAGGAACACAATACTGTGTACTGGATAATTGGATTGATGACAAGTACAAGGGCAGGTCCGACACCTGCCCATAAAGCCCTTTCAAATGGTAGGTGTTATGCGACACAAATTGTTTAGACCAATTGCTCACTGAAGACCGTCCGACGCAATCAAATATTTCGCCATTTCAACCATCCCCGGGGTGTCCGTGGGTTCGGTATCGACGAGGACCTCTTTCGTCCCATGAATGGCCTGAGCATGGATACCTATCAGAACGGAACCAACGTCGTGAACAAAACACTGAACCGCTGGGGACAGTACCTGCATGGTTTGAATAACCCAAATTGGGTTCGAGATAATAGTAGCTGCGGAACCTAATGTAGAATAAGGACCAGAGGAACACAATAGAACCGAGTCGCTACCAGCAATTAACCCGGCGAGCATTGACTCGGTAGTGCTCATTGCCTTCTTGCCGCCAGATATTGCATTACGCACGCCCTCGTAGAAGTAATAGTAGACGCTTTAGTCGACACTTAGTAGGCTGGAGACCCGGAGACGCACAAACTCGTGACGCACCCATTATTAACTGCTATTCCCAGCACACTAGATCCCAGTCCGGAATATAATACACGAAGCCGCTTCTGCTTGATGATGGACGAAAGAGTGTGGTAAATTAACTAGAAGCAGAAGGGATTCAGACAGGCCGTTGAAAAATGTCTTCATACTTCACACCTTGCTATTAGTCTCTACTACTGCCGCGCGGGTAGATAAGAGGTTGAGAGGGCTTTGATTCGTACTAATCAGAATAGACGCCAAGTTCGTTGAAAAAAAAAGGTACTAAGTCCCAATCATGGCAATAACGCCCGCTTGTGAATGGGTCAGTTCAAGTCTTTTTTGGAATTACGATGATCTAAATTACCCGCCGCTCCAGCAAGCGCATTTAATGCAGAGTCACTCATAATGAAAGACGGAGTGACAAAATACAGGGAGGAGGAGAAGGCAGTCATAAGCAGGATGGTGTGCATTCTAGGAGAAATACCTACCATGAGCGAATGCGAGATTGTGATACCCGACTGGCCACCGAGGGGGATATGTGGCCAGCAGAATTAGTCACGCGACAAATCCCTGAATTGCGACTGATCCGAAGTTGATTCTAACTGGTGGAGTTTCGCCGGTTGAACAGAAATGAAAGCCGATACTGCCCATATCGGCTCTCTTGAAATCAACTGATCTACCCGATATGGTATATCGATCGGCCAAAATGTAGGGTTTCCGCTCTCATTTCCCCTCCGCTTATTTGGCATTCCAATACTTTATCAGTTAGAACCAACTTCGGATCGACCGAAATTTAGGGATTTGTGTTGCTGCAATTATTAATCTACTGGCGCTTGCTTCTTTGGCCTTGTATCATCACACGTTGTCAAAACTGTAGTTCTAGCCTGCACTAGTCTCTTGTACGACTACCCTCGCCGGTGCCGCGTTTTCAAAATTCGTGCGCAGCTTATCAACATCCCGGTTATATGTGCGTCTTACATCCCTCAAATGATTCCGCTCGGTTTTGCTGAAACTGTGGAGTCCTGAGCTCTCCCTGGATCATTGACGCTATTCTACACAAGTCCCGAGGTCTGTCAACGCGGTCCTTGAGTTGCTCCGTCGGAGAATCATCACCCCTCTGATGCTCTACCTAGGTTATTCCGAGCAAAAATCGGGGCTTCGTTGCAAACCTCCCTAAGTTGCCATCCCCCTCGTCAAATATTTGACTGGAGGAACCTCAAAGTGAGAGTATTTAGCACACTTTCATTTCATAGAAGAGCCCAGGTTGATACTTTTTTTTTTCATGATGCTAGATGCTCAGGAATGCAAAATTTAAGGTTTTTTGAGAGTGGTTGGAAATTTACTACCTGGTCAATAATCGGGCGTTTGAGCTAGAACTCGGGGAGGGGGGTATTTTTGTGTGGGGAATCGATCTATCTAGTTTGCCAACAGGGTGGGGTGGGCCCCATAAAAAAAAAAAAAATCAAAACCTGGTGCACATATAGATCTTGGTGAGGAAATGATATTCTGTCTATAAACAGATAGGACCAGGATATATACTGTGGAGGTCCCGATAAGGAACCACCATTCGCTGATTAATTGCAAAGTCTTGTCACCAGCACTTTCGTTGCGTACGCCGAGGCTTCTGACACCATGATTCATAAGCCTTTTGCTCTCCTTAGTAAGACGAAATTCCGAAGAAATCGGCTTTTGCAGTGGTATAAGTGCCTGAGGTCGACTCCCTTACCACATTACGGTTTCAATCCAGGTTTTTCCGCCCATGTCTCAAGTCAAAACTAACTTCTTTCTGACGGGCGCAACCGGTAGGTTTCTATTTCACTGTCCGTTCTTTGGGTTGTGAAGTGCTCTTGGCAGGTTACATCGGCGGCACCGTTCTCACGCGCTTCCTGGCGCATCCACGCGCCAACACATTCCGATTCACCGTACTTGTGCGGGATCCCAAGAAAGCGGAAGTGTTCAAGGAACTAGGCGTTAAAGCCGTAGTCGGCTCTCGCTCGGATGTGGAACTCGTTGAGAGGCTCGCCAGCCAGGCCGACGTCGTCATTTCCATAGTGGGTGCTTTGAAGTTTTAAGCTCTTAACCGCGTTGACAACGATATGCAGGCAGACTGTGACGATGTCGGTGCGGCCAAAGCCACGCTGCAAGGTTTGAGGAAGCGGGGGGCTTCTGGAACTGTTCCCATCTTTATCCACACGGTAAGTGGGTGCTGCGGGTAAAGTTTAGCGCCTAAAGTCCTCAAAGTCTGGCGCAGGTCCGACCTTCTTATAACTCCGTGTACGAAATTTGAACGTCTGGTAATTGATGTCATGTCTAGGCGTTATTTTCGACGATGCCAAAGGAATGCATTCAGACGCCACGATATATGACGATTCAGACGCCGACCAAATTGAAACCATTGCTCCAACGCAAAAGCACAGAGATGTAGATCTGCTCATCATTGCCGCCGACACCGAAGGCATGTACTCTATCGTGGATTCGCCGTTGACCGCCCATAAGAATTAAGACTCTACTCCAGGCTACATCAAAAGCTACATAATCGTCCCTACTAGCGTTTGGGGACTGGCCACGGGACGCCTTGTCGACTCGGGCGTCCAGAACCCTCACTCAATGCTGATCCCATCCTCGTCAAGGCGGCGCTTGATCGCGGGCGGGCAGGCATGGTCGGAGAAGAAAAGAATATCTGGCACAATGTCGAGATTCACGAATGTGGGCTATCTACTCTTTGCTGCCCCCAACACGTCTTCAATTAACCACAATTCTCCTTAGTGGCCGACCTATATATCACACTCTATGATAAAATCGTGGCGGACCCGGACACCGGCCACGGACGAAATGGGTTTTACTTTGGAGAGAGTGGGGAGCATTCATTGTACGCTGTCAGCAAAGAGATCGGAACTGCGCTCGTTGCACTGAAGAAGAGCGATAGCGCTGAGCCCATGACGTTCACACAGGCAGATCTCAACAAGTACTTCAGGGTGCAGCTGATTTCCCCTATATCGACATTGCTGCTGATTCCGTGCAGGGAAGCTCGTTCCTGGGCTCCAACTCGCGCTGCCGTGCTACGCGCGCGCGTGCATTTGGCTGGAAGCCTACCAAGTCGACGAGCGATATGTTGGCGAGTATTCGGCCTGAGATGGAGGTCGTCATCAAAAAGAACACTGGGTCGGCCACCTGAATAATGCCCTGTAGATAATTCCGCGTTATGAATGTCTGGATGTTATACGTATACATACTAGAAGAAAAACAGACATCCAGACTGAATTGCTTACACACGGGTTTAACCGATATTGGATCTGACAACCTAGTTGTGTGAGCGGGAAGCGCGGAGGTGAGTCTCACGAACGCTTGCCCGAGAGTATTTCAAGATGGTACAATAGGAGACAGGCAGATCGTAATATAAACGATCCTAATACAAAATACGTACATAATCAGTTTCTTCCTAATTATCTCCCTCATAGAACTCCTCCGATGTATTCGCATTAGTTGATCGAGGGGGGAGTAGAGAGAAGGGAGCAAGCGGAAGAAGACGAAGCACCCACCGGTGAACGGCTGTCCCGGCCTGCGATTGCACGAGGAATTGCGAGGACGGCACTCCCTGGACCTGCGTCAGACAGCCTGAGAAGCCATAAGCGATTAATGTTTTGCATGAGACAAGGGGAGGCCCGAATACGCAATGAACAACGCCTTAAGATCCGTGTTGAAGTTGGTGATCTCGAAGGGGGCGACAAAGGAGAAGATGATCCAGGTCTGGACGGTTCCAGGTGTTCCAGGTGATCATGAAGCCGTCGACACTATGGCAGACAAAGTCAAGTTCAGGGTGAATACTACATAAGCTGGCGGCTGAGCACTGCACCTTGCAGTTCCGATAAGCGAACCCGCGGGTTGGGCACTACGGAGGGAAATCGTTTGTGCGTTAACACAATGGGAAGTTGAATTTAGAGCTCACCCCCCACGTGTACTGAGCCACACCATGCTAAACGAAAATACAATACATCAGCAACCCACTTGAGCCTTCAAATAAACATGGACGAACACTTCGAATGTGAAGCTTGAGGATGCGCCAGTAGTCCCCGGCTTATTCGAGAGCCACAGGTCGTACGAGACATCTGCAACGAGGCTGGAGGACGCACCGGAGGTGTACGTCCACTGCCAGCTGGTGGGTATGAAGGCGATGGAAGCGAGGGTTTTGCCCACGCCGACGCGGAGGTCGAAGTTTGCATCTGTGGCCATGATTTGACTGATCAACTTAGAATTAAGGATGCTATGGAGTACGCACAGCTCTTGACGTTGAAGTGGCCTAAGATTCCACATTAGAGTCAGAAGTCGTATATACCTTTTGACAGGGAGTTAGAGGCGTACCGCCGGTCCACGTATACGTTGTGTCAAGTGACAGCGTTCCCGTTGGTCGCTATCTATCTTGGGCTCAGTTCTGTGGGCAGGCTGGTGGCTGTACAATTTTGAGTGCAGAAAAAAAAACCAACTCAGAATTCTTTTCTGATTTGTTCTGTTTTTTTTTTACAATGAAAAGTGTACAGCCACCAGTCTGCTCACAGAACTGAGCCCAAGATGAATAGGGTGCCTCCATCATAAATGTTCCCCGTAATGTGAAGCCATCGAATTGCTTGTCCAAGATGCAATCAAAATCCATAAAATGCACATGTGTGTGGGCTCGAGCGGGGAATGTGCAGGTTCGATGCTATCCTGTAGTTGTCGTTGTAGGTAGGGTTAATCGAATACGCTCCGTTGTCCTTCTCTTTTCGCCCATCTATCCAAAGCTCATGAGCGTTCCCAGTGTTAACCTTGCTATTTGCCCCCGCCAAGCCTCTGAATTTCGGTAGGCTGGCGGCCTTCCTGGCGTCTTGGTCAAAAATGGTGCGCGGATCTGACGGAAGTACCCGAGAATGAACGGACAAAAACTAAGATTGATTCCTCGCACAGATGCATAAGCGGTAGGAGTAGGTTGACTTGATCAGGTTGTATTGTGCGGGTGTTCATGCGCGCCTTGTCGGTGGTCTCCAACTAGGGCGGCCCCTTTGTGTTCTGATATATTGACAAAAGGAATACAACCGAATGAACTACTCGGTATTATCTGCGGACACCTAGTTCAAACTTGATCGTAGAGCCACAATGAGGCCAGGAATAAAATGAGGGCCAATTGGACTCTCATTACGAGTGCTAAGGTCCGCGAGACGGGGTGAATTTCCCCAGAGAGACTGGATACTTCGGGCTGTTCGAATCCTGCGTTTGATACGTCCGCTGAAAAGTATAAAATACAATTCAAGTTGTTGAATCGGAATGTTGTGAGGCTGTTTCTTATATCCCTTACCTCCGTTATTCAGGGTGGCCTCGCCATTCTCCAAGTGGGCATCCGCATCAGCCGAGTCGCAATCTTCCTCCTCTGAATATGAATCCTCCACTATTTTTCTCATATCAGTCACGCTAGAACGAAGTTTGCTTTGACTGCACAGTTTTCTTACCATGGGCAAATGGAGCATCCACCTCACTGGACAGCTGATAAAGTGTGTGACCGAGATGACGAGCAACGTCTTGGCTGTCTGGATCGAACCCTTTGGCCTGGTGGAACTGGTGGAGCCCGGCGTAGACACTAGCATCCCAAGACATTCCAGAAACCTCCGTGGAGAGCTGTATGAAGGGGAATCCGAGGTGTTTTGCTTCCTCCATGCTGAGACGTTCAACACCCTTTGAATCGAGAGACCAATAGGCTGGGAAGTCGGGCCATCTGAATGATGATAAGCCGGTTCGAAAGTCTTCCTCTGGGCACATAAACAGGAAGCCGCTGGGTGCGTCCGTGGCCGCTGCTGGGATTTTGAGCTTGAAACATATATCTTCGACGACGACTGTTGAATGAATTGGCTCGAAATGGAAGCATTTCGGAGTTGAATCCGTACCACAATCTTGGAGATTGGATGAGAGCTGGAGGTGGCTGAAAATATGGTTTGCTTGACTGGGCCAGGGTTCGCCTGTTGTGCATGAAAAGTCCAGGCGAATGGTGGTTTCCAATAGATCACCAGAGTCAAACCTTCAAGATTGACAGTGTTAGAACAAATCAGCATGCAGGCAAAATCGCAATACCGGGTCCAACCATCCTCCATGATCTTGCTTGTAACTTCTCCATCCGTATTCCACTGCCCAAGACGAACCTCTGCATCTGGCAAAAATGCTATTTCAACCGAATTATCGAGTTGATCTTCTGAAGAGCAGGAAATGATGGCTCCAAGATTCACAGTAATGGGAGTGGAACCTAACAGCTCTCGGTGGCGTGATAGGTCCCAATAGCATATCTCGTGATATTGTTCCAATGTCAGGGAAGCAATGGCAGCCTCTTGGGTTACTTCATGTATTCCTTGTGCAGGTGAGAAATCCACACGGGTGAAGGTCTCATCACCAGGATGGAGATCTACACAGAGCCTCTTTGTTGAGCGCCGGATCCAGAATGTGCAGGCGTAGTCATCCTGTGTAGACGCTAAGAGATGGGTCGGGTATCTGGTGGAGCATTGAACCCACTAGGTCACGTTGGAAAGCCGCAGAAAAATACTTCTGCGTCACCTGGAAACAGAGTGAGGGGACTTGTCACGAGGGCCGAGGGTTCATACCTCAAACTCTGCGGACTGTACAGCCAAATCAGATGCTCGACATGCGGAGAAGAACGGAGACTCACAGCATAGGCATATATGTAAACAGTGGATATAGGTGAATGTTGACCAAGGTTGACAAAATGTTTAAACGGTATCAAATCTATGCAACAGTGAGAATCGAGGCCGTTTTCAGAACTAAATAGGCATACCACCGTGGAAAACAGTAGCATGTATATTATGTGAGGTTGCTGTTCCACATATTTGAACGATATTTGGATGGCTGCATATGTAGCTCAGTATTCTGGTATGCTGCGAGGGCGCTGTGAAGCACTGACCGAACCGACATATATTTCTCAATATCTCGCCGCCATTCCTGTCGAGACCGCTGAATCATGACATAGAAAAAAAACAGGATGTACACACCTCTTTTGCGCCATCACCCTGATAGATAGCCACCGTCATATCTGACTTTCGGCCATCAATTTTGGCAGAATGGACCCGCCGAACACATGGCCGTTCGTGGTAGCGATGCACAACACCAATGTTGTGATCAAATTGGAGGTCAATATTCCCCATCGAAATCATTGGAAAGTCTGTCGTGTATTCAGCATTTTTGCCGCTATCTTGGAAGAAGAGTACCAGGCGGCACAGTGGGAGCACTGGTATAGTTGTTTGTGACATTGGTTAGATTCCCGCCAGTCACAGTGAAACCCTGCGAGCCCGAGAACATTCCGCTGCCGGACCTAGTCGATTAAGCGCCGTGAGACAAAATAAGTCAGTGAGAAGTGAAAAGGATGTACATTCTTGATCCGGGAATATTTGTGCTCGAGTTGAAGGCGAATTCAGTATCTACATGAGGTTCCTCGCCCATCGCTAGTGGGGGGAAGAGAGAGAGAGATGTCAGGCGCTGGACGTACAGCCTGGTGGCGTTATAAGGGCGAAAACAATGTGGAAGCTTCCGTCATGTGCCAAATTTAGATCTCTACAGCCTTGGAGAGTGATTTGGAAGTTTCGACACACACAGCTGCTTGATCATCTTCGGAAATCTTTCATGAGAAAAACGTGAACAACCTGGAGCCTCAATATTGTCGACAGCAAAATCCTGATTTAGAATCCGGATTGCACCAATTGCGGGAGTCCTGGGCCTAGGTACTTTGTTAAGCGAGTCTAGAGCAGCGTTGAATGAAGCGAGGACAGCGAGGTTCGGGACGTCACCCGTGGATTGGAATGCGTCGGAAGAAAGGAGCGGGTTGCCGGTGGCGATGATGCGGATCAAAACGTCAACTCTGCTTTACACTCTTCCAGCTTCACCCTAGTACCCTTTTGATGCACTACTGAATCGATTCTTCTGATGCCATGACGCGACAAAACACTGAGACCGCGGGTTCCACGCCCGCTTTTCCGTTCTCGCCCATCTCTCTCACGCCTGGAAGAAACGGATGGCTAGGTACGTCACGGTCGCTATGTGCCCCACACCAACGATTATTGAGCCCCTTACTCGCACATCTGACATCCACAACGATGCCAACTACGAGTCCCGTTACGCTCACGCCGCCCGTTTCGCCTCCCTCCTCGCTGACGCTGAGGCTCGGCGCGAGCAAGTCGCAGCGACTAAAACACATGCAGACCGTGCAGAGGCTTTAAGGGACGTTTGCGGCTGAGATAGCCATGCTCGCCGCCTCGTCTTCGGTCCCCACGACTGCGACAACCGAGACAACTCATGTGGGCTGCGCGGCACCAGCGAAGCACCTGGTGCTACTGCGGCTTCGGTCCCTCCTGCCAATACTTCCATACATTCGATCGCCTTCCACTCAGCCCCTATTCAATACACCTCCTTATGCCTAGCGACCATTGCCCCCCTTCACCACCCTCAACGACTGCGCCTCAGTAAATCGCAGTGCCATGAGCCTCGAAGCCCTCGCATGTTTCGCTAATTGGGGAAGAGCTCGAGGTGTACCTAGCCCTCGTGGACCCGCGGTGGCGGGATGTACTCGCTAGGCCCTTTGTGCTCTACGTACCGATGCCTGCGGTGTGCGGATGCGGGGACGGCGGGAAGGAGGTGGGAGCGCATGCGCCTTCGGGTTATACGCTGCGCGATCCGGGGTGCGGGTCCGTGAGCGCAAACGGCGTAAGGGTACGCCACGCCTTAGGTGCGCTGTCATTTCCCCCGCTGCCTGCCACTGGGAGCGGGCGCCCGAGGGCCGAGAAAGGCGAGTATGGACTACAACAACGTGTATCCGTTTAAATGTACGTTCGCGAAGAAGCGGGATACTGGGAAATATGAGGTCCGTTCTCTGAATTTGCTTCGAATTTCTTTCTTTCTTTCCTTTCACCTCCTCTCATTCTTCATCGATCGCTCCTCCTCCATGCTCTGCCGCGGCCTCTCGCTTGCCCCCGTACCCCTCGCTTTACTTTTTTCAATCCTTCGCCTCGCACGTTGCCCACGCTCTTTGCCCCGTTTGCGCACATGTGCCCCTCCATCTCCTTCCGTGCGCCGTCCTCGTTCGTCTTTGTTTCCTCCTTCCTTTGCCTTTCCTCATTTCCTTCGAAATTTATCCCTCCCTGTCTCGTCTCGTCTTATCTTCCTGCGCTAACTCCTCTTTAATCTCTCGCAATTATTCTCTGGTCTCGGACGTCAAGGTGTACGCTGCCTTTTCCCTTCCAATCTTCAATGTATGTCTTCATTTTACTCCGACCGAGCTCGTACTAACTTGACCTCCACGTCAGCTCTTGGCCTCATTTATCCGCTCGATCCTTCTCGTCAGAATATGGTGGTCTGTCCCTCGCAATATCCATTGTGCGTCTTCATCACATTGAACTCAAGTCACCTCTCCCTTATCCCTTCACAAGGCCAAAATCACACCATCAGGTGTGTTCCCTTCGCGTTCCTTCATGATCCCTCCCAACTGGCTTGATTTACAGAAGCTAGCAAAGACAAACGGCAGGCACGCATCCCAGGAGGCTGGAACCCTGCTTGTTTCGAAGACTCGATGTACGTTTCATTCGTAAGTATCGTCTTGGCATCCTTCCTCGATAATATAGTCAGTATACCCTGGTGGTCTGCCCCTGCGTGCTTTCCTTTCATTTGCATACGGTCCTGGACTGACTTGAACTGTATCTAGAAAGCGTTCATGTCGACCCCATCGGACCACGTTCCATGATGCTGATCATCTGCTCAGGCTTGAGTCCATCACGATCTATGTAATTAACCTCCGTTTACTAATGAATCGGTACACATCCATAGCTGAACCAAACTTGAGCTTCAACCGTTCAGTAGGTGACTTGTATGACTACGGGTGCGTGCACTTTTTTGTGTGGTGGTGATTTATTTCCTGACCTGACTCAGGTCCCAGCTTGGACCGACCCTATTCCCATTCCACGCCCAGGAGATCGCTTATAACCCAATGTAGTGAACTTGATTCACTGACCGGGAACTCAGCCCAACCTTATCGACTTGCAGATCAGACGAACCTTCGAAGGCCCCGTGTTATGTTGGCCCTCGCATCCCTCCTTCATTTATCTAAACCTTTAGTTGATTACTTTACCTAGAAATTATGATTGGTTCTCTGCTTCGCTCCGGCTTGCACCACGTAGATAAAGTACTTGCCTGCATATCCGAGAAGCGAGTGTCATCCAAGCAGCTAAGCTACTTCTCTGGTTCATAATTCAATTCGGACCGACCTGTCGCTTACAGCTGTTGGTGCGAGCTAACTTCGGTATATCTATGGTCTCCTACTATGCGTCTATCCGTTCATTGATGCCATTGACGACCTTGTGTTGTCCACTCCCGGCGCGAACGGTGACTTTAAGTGGGTAGCGTAAGTAACTTACGTTTGCTTGACTCGTTCTCCTCCCTACGACCGACTACTAACTGGGTTGCGTTACTGGCCCCTAGGTAATCATATTGAAACTCTACCAGATACACACCGAAAATTATGTTTACACGAACTGAATGGCATTCTCGAGCTCTTGTTGGGTGGACCCGAATAAGTTTCAGATGCACGCTCCTTCATTTTACTTTCCAGCCTGACTCGAGCGCGTATTAACTTACCCTCTCGGATATAATGTCGCGTGGCTAAGCACGCTATCGTCGTTCAAGTTCATTCCAACTACTTCTTGGTCCTATACACGACTCTCTGATCAATCGTTGGGTGGACACGAGGTTAGTGCGCTCACTTTCTTCTACTTTGTGGGCGGTTGAAGTCGTTAATCAATCTGGACGTACATCGGCATTGCGCGGGACGCGACGCATACGATAGTCAGTTTACTGTATGTATGTACTGTATCAGTTCAAATTTAACTGACTTGAGCCTGAAACACAGTGCTTTGCCTGGAAACGCTGCGCAGATTGACTTGCAGTTTAATATACAACCTCGAGCGTCGAGTGATATCGCCGCCGTTGCGATTGTCTTTGTGCGAGCCGGGTCGATCCGCACTCGAGCCAGCCTTCTCAATGGCGAGTAAACTTTTCTTGTGCAGTGACAGACGTCCTTCAGGCTTCCAGGGCTGGGCCGAAACTCGTTCCTGTTAGAACTCCTCGTCGGAAATTATTCGAACAAATCATATTCTTTCGCTACCAGCGCAATACAAAGCTAATGAGCTTGCAGGTCACAACGTGCATAGCAGAATTGGCATCAAAAAAAGCGAAAGTGATTTGAAGAAAGGATCACAGGGAACCAGGCCTTGTTTAAATACCGGCGACATCGGCTATGTCGGCGAGCGTCGTCCCTATCACGACATTGTATATGTACGAGTCGCAAGTATTAGTGGCGTCACCGCCGTAAAGTATGGCAACAGGGACGATGCAGCTCAATTTTCGCACATCTTTGATGCAAATCATGATGGCCAGCCACGGCCGGCATACAGGGACCCCAGATAGTCCCTCCCACATCCTGTACCCTTATTTAGTAACCTATACCGCCATTAATATTGACCTGCGGTTTGCCCTTGCTGATAACTAGCATCAAGTTGTGCTTCCCTATTTCGACTCTGTGACTCTACACTTGCTGCCATTACCTCCTACGCGGCTCGCTCTGTATCACCCACCCCCCCTCCCTGGGGTGGAATAGGGGCCGAAACCCCTGAGTCAAACGACTCCTCCAGCGACTCCGGCGACTCGGGCGACGAGAACGACAACACGGACCGCACTTTCTCTACGGAGCTAAACACCGAGCGCGAGACACAGATTGAACTACTCAAACATCTCCCTCAGCCCGCCGCCCTTACTAAGGCTATTACCTTACTCTTCAATAACGGTGAGTCATTCATCTAACCTCCTCCCCTCTCACGTGTACGCCTATTCTTGGGTCGTTGGCCCACATTTTGGTCGCAAGGCCTCACACCTAGCGGCATTCCTTCTGCGGTTCATAATTATATGATCGGTCTGTACTAGAATTCTTTCTGGTATTCTTGACTGTTCACGAGAGTTCCTTTGCTCTATGTTTCATATGAGTATTCGCTCTGTCCTTCACGATTCACGAGAGCCTCGCTCTATTCACGACTCGCAAGCATCCGCTCTGCGTACTTCACGATTCACGAGAGCTTTGCCCTATTCACGACTTGCACGAGCCTCTACTCTGCACCCTTCACAATTCACGAGAGCGTTGCTCTGTTCACGATTCGCGAGCATCTGCTCTGCGTCCTTCACGATTCACGAGGCCGTTGCTCTATTCGCGGCTCGCGCGCGCTTCGGCTCCGTGCCCATCACGATTCATGAGAGCCCTGCTCTAGCCACGATTCATGAGCCTTTGCTCTGCACACAAAGGATCTGCTCCATCATTTTACAATTCTCAATTCACTTTTTATTATCTTCACGCTTGCACGCACACTTTCACGATCACTTTATTAATTAATTTACGATTCTAGGCTCTCACTCCAGCGCGGATTCCTCTTCCTTGGAGAACTATCATCCTTCCGCATTGAGCCAGGGTCGCAGACGCCCCAAACGCACCCCAGGTCTTACGGCCTCGAGTGCAGGTTACCTTATTCCCGACGCCATTCGCAAAAAATTCACCGGCCCCCGCGGTTGGGAATCCCACGTTCCACTCTACTTCCTCACAGACAAATTCTGCGCATTCGCCAATTCAGCGGCCACGAAAGAACTCAACGACATTTTCCTCATTGACAGTTCATCTGGTGCCATGGTTGCTACGGCCAGAGAATTGTCCGTTGACCCTGAGCTTGCTCTGTCATTTGACGAGTGGTTCCAGGCATGGGGACGCCTTCTCGAGTTGATCCAGACCCATGTTCCCGAAGAGCATGAGATGTGGATCGCGCACTTCAACGGTATCCTCCACCGCCCCAATCGAGCTCAGAACTGGGCCCTCTGCCTCGAATACGACTCCCTGATCCGCCGCCGCGCTCT
Source organism: Mycena venus (assembly GCA_014462655.1). NCBI lineage: Eukaryota > Fungi > Basidiomycota > Agaricomycetes > Agaricales > Mycenaceae > Glaucomycena > Glaucomycena venus. The sequence goes on along the minus strand of JACAZI010000015.1, from coordinate 1,843,103 downwards.
CATCTCCTCCATCGATCCCAGCGTCTTCCATCTCGATGTCTGGAACGAGCTCGAACCCACTCATATCGCGAAACGGGCCATGGCACTCCTCCGCACCGAAAACAAGAACAATGGTCGCTCTGGACGCGATTCGGATCACAACCAGAACTCAGGTGGCCGCTATCAGCCGTATAAAACCTCCAAGCGGTCCAATCGCGAAGCTGGCGATTCCTTTCGTCCTGGCAAGAAGTTTCGATGCTTCGTGTGTGCCTCTGAAGACGACTTCCATAAATCGCGTTCTTGCACGGCGGACCGTCTCGTCAACGGAAAGCCATCCATCCTCTCAGCGAAGGGCCGCCGCGACCGAAATGGAGTCGCATATTGCTTCGCGTTCAACGGGTACTCTGGTTGCGCCGGGGGTGCTGACTGCGAGAAAGGAAATCATTGGTGCTCCATTTGTGGCCACAAGAGCGGCCGTCATTGCGCGCAGGACTGCGCCGCCGTCTGATTTCCTTCCCATCATCACCCCCCTCTTGCCGGACAAGTGGGAGTCTGCTCTTAACGCTGCGAATCTTTATCACTTATTTTCTGATATACCCGTTGGCGTTCGAGAAGGGTTCCATATGGGAATTAATTCCTCTATCATCGAAACGCAAACCCCACCAAATCACTTGTCCTCACTAGCGCACCCTACTGTCATTGAAGATTACATTAATAAAGAACGTGCCGGTGGACGGTATACTGGTCCGTTCTCACGCTCTCGCCTCGAATCACTTATCGGCCCCTTCCGTACCTCGCCGCCGGGAACCGTTCCCAAAGTAGGAGATCCTGGGGAGCATCGAATCGTTCAAGACTTCTCCTTCCCTCGTAACGACCCTTCCCGCTAGTCCATTAATTCCGAAATAGATGTCGATGAATTTCAGTGCGAGTGGGGAACACTTTCTGAAGTCGTACTTCTTGTGATAGACGCCCCACCTGGGACAGAAGCGGCAACCCTGGATGTTGACGCCGCGTATCGACGATGTCCCATGTCGGAAAAATCCTGGACGGGTTGTGGCGGCATTCAGCCGGTTACAAGCCGTCCCAAGGTTGCAATCCATCGGTGGCTTGCAACGGAAGGGTGAAGTGGGTGAGACGGGTTGCAATCCCTCGGCTGGGTTGTAATCATGTACAAGCATATATAAGCCTATATACAGCTTGAGACCTTGTAACTTATTTGAACTCGTTGGAACTCACATCGGCAGGAAGCTTAAAAAAAAAAAACAATAATAATAAAAACAACAATCATGTATATTTCAAAAATACAAATACATCCATTTAACTAATGTTCAGCGGCGGTAAAGATTGTCGCTCCTGTCTCGTGCGTGTGAGCTTGTTGTTGCGGAATGCCCTGACCGCCGCGCAGGTTGCCGCAGAGGGGGCAGGGACGGGTTGGAGGTAGACGGCTGTTGTGCGGGACGCTGCTGCACGACAGCCGAAGCCGGATGCTGACTTTGCGAGCTCGAATGGTAGACATGCGAGTTCTGGACGGGGGTTGGGGAGGATGGTGGAGATAGAGACGATGTGCGGTGCGGAGATCGGTGCGATGGCGAGGATCCCTCCGCATCTGAGTTGTGGTTGGAAGGGCTAGAGCTCTGTACCGTGTAATTAGCCGGTGGCATATGAATATATGAATGGCGACGCACCGACGAGGCCTCCATTGAGGGTGCTTCATCAAAGATGTCGTCGAGGTCGTCGTCGTTTTCGGGCTGCTCACGGCCGGATGCATCGAAGGAGCGCGCCTCATCCCTGTTAGGGAAAAGGATCCGGTTCCAGTAGTCGATAAGCCCGAGGGCCCAGCTCTTCCTGTCGCGCAGGCCCTCGCGGATTCGCCGAATGTAGACGCGGTGGCGAAGCCCGTAGTCGATGGCGGTTTCATCGCCAATTCTGACAAGCTGGGTGTCAGCAGAGTGAAGCCAGATAGCCTCGGGTGACGATAAGCGGTGGAAATAAATCAGGGGAGGTGCGACAAACCAGAATTGATGCAACAGTAATCGCGCCGGGAGTGATGCAAGTAAGCTTGTAGATGCGTTCGAGGCATCTCGCTTGTGGGCGCTTGGATTTGCCCTCGAACAGACCTATTGCACCGTTCGGACCACGGATGAGAGAAACAAACACCTTGAGATAGAATCACTGACTCTCCAAGGTTCTGTAAGGGCAAGCGAGAGGGATCGGCGCACCTTGAGCAAAATGGGTCCACGAAATAGATGCTCCAGAATAACCCTGCCTTCCCATTTGTCATAGAGGATCGGCGCTGCGAAACGGTCGTAGTGCGCCACGGTCTCCTTGGTGGCAGGTTTATAGCCAATGAACTTGGAGAAGGCAGACAAACGGCTGGCGGAGGTGGCAAAGGATTTCGGGTTGTCAACAATCGCGTGAAGTGCCTGGGTGCGAATGCGGGTGTGGAAGGTGGCGCAGATGAGATCTTGACCATCGGTAAACTGAGGACAAGTGTGAACAGTATCGAAGATGAAGGCAAATGACCACGTACCGCTCGTTGAACCCACTCCTGGTGGATCTTGGACTTCACATCGACTGGAAGTACGGATACGATATCATAAAGTTGGCCCTGTAACTCGTTGTCGAGCGACTCGAACTCGCAGGAAAAATCGAATTCTTCATCCAGTTTCTGGTCGAAAACTTCGTCGTCGATGAGGAAGAGGGCCTTCGTAAGTGCAAAGAGACGGCCAGCATGGCGGGTGCGCGCCTCAGTTGTCGCTGGATTGACTTCTGAGGCATCTGCGTCACAGGCACGGTCTCCACGCTTGCGCTTCTTACTTGGCTTGCGGACGGCATCAGCCTGCTCGCAAGCATCAGCAGCACGACGCTTCAAGTCGATGTTTTCTTGGCGTGCTTCGTTCGCGTGAGCCTGGATTTGCTGGCGAAGCTGCTCCAAGAATCAAGACTAAAAGTGGCATAGAATACATTGCATACGCACCTTACGAATGGTGCGTGGACTTTTGGTAGGGGTGAGCTGCTGAGAAAGGGTGAGGAGGTCGTCGATGGTGCGTGGCGAGGTGGGCGGGCTTGAAGAGCTACTTGGGGCCGGTGGCATGGTGGAGTGAGATGTTGGATGAAGAAAGATGGGTACTGACTCACCTGGTGCTTCATATAGTAGCCTGTTACATTGTCTTCACCAAAGCTCTCGGTGGCTTGACGGTGGAATTCCAAAAGTGGTCGCGTCGCGCTCATGTGACACCGATCACACCGGCTATCATTACTCCTCCTCGCTACATTTTCAGGCCAAACTCGAAGCAACGAAACAATGCCGAAGGGAGGATACAAGCAACACAAAAAGTCTCGGACAACAGTTAGGACACCCAACACAGCGGAAATCTGCAACTTCTGCAATGGCGAGATCAGTGCAAACCTCCTCCAGCATGAGAGAGTCTGTCAATCGTACCAAAAGGAACGCAAAGAAGCCTTTCAGCATATAGTCGCAGCTAGGCGCAAGGCTGCAATTCAGGTGAGATTTGTAGGATGCAGAATATCTCATTAACCCAGCATACTGGCCAGCGTCAACAGGACAATCGCCACGAGAAACCTGCGGTTCCTTATGCACCGTGGGATGAATTTTCACAAGAAATGGATCTCGACGAGGACGCGCTGGCGCAACTGCCAAATCCAGAGCTATTTGCGCTCATGGATGTTGACTGCGATGCAGAAAACACGCTTGGAGATGCAGTCCGAACAGTTGATTTGCCCCCGCGGTTCATCCTTGTCCGGCACCATCCCCACGCGAACAAGCCGAGCGAAATTGTACCATTGGAAGCCTCGGAGTCGTCGACCATCACAATGTCATCCACGGCACCAGTACAGGCTCGTCCATGGGCCCCATTTCAAACCTATGGTGATTTTAAGTTTGCTGCGCGACGCGTCCAGAGGAGAACACACAACTCGCAAATCGATGAAGACCTTGAGGATTTGCATGATGGCTCGTTCTCGACCGACTCCTTAGTTACTTTTCGCAACCATCGCGACATGGAGAGGGCATTAGCAGCGGCACAAGTTGGCAATGTTCCTGTGAGTTTTGATAGTACGAGTGTTGAGATAACGAACTCATATTTATTTAGTTCCATTGCGAGACCTTGACCATCGAGTTTGAGGGTGTCCACCTCGGTGGCACATATGAAGTCGGGATTGAGTTTCGGGATCCATGGCATATCATCACGCAATGGGTCTCGGATCCAACGCTGGCTGCAGTTAGCGCCTGGTACTCTCAGGAGAAGTACCTCTGCTTGAATGGGGAAATTGATTTCTCGGATCCACTCTACGACGAGCCGTGGACTGGAAAAACATGGCAACGGGTGGATGTAAGCCATCCTCATCTCTACCATTTGCATTCAGTAACTGCATCGCACAGGATGACTTACCGAGTGACGGTCATTATCCTTCATGTTTTCTGGGTCTTCACATATGGTTGGACAAGGGTCTCGTTACAACCAAGGTCAAAATGCACCCAATCCTGTTACGTGCATGCTGGATCGAATCTGCGACACGGAATGGCTCGGGAAATGGGGGCTCTGCTTTGGTAGGGTTCGTAAAGATGGTACATTTATTAATTAATATTTGTCTGAGCTGAGCTGAGCCACATCTGACACCCAGCCCGAAAATATGCGCCAAATCGATCCCAGTACTTTGTCCAGCTCGGCTCGAGCTGAGTACGATCGCCTGAAGCGGCTCATCTATCATGGCGTCTGCAAGAAAATTATGGCATCCCTTCGTGAGCGTTCGCACCGAGGCGAGGCTCTTCGCTTCGGTGATGGGGTCACTCGGGTCGCGCATCCGGGGATTCTCATTGAATCGATGGACTTTGAGGAGCTTGCAGCGTGGCTCTGCATCCGCAACTCACGCTCAAATCATCCTTGTCCCCAATGCCTCGTCCACCATGACAATCTTCATCGGCTGACATGCTCCTACCCACTGAGGACAACGGAAACAATGCGCAGGGCTCTTTCACAAGCCCCGACGTCTTCAAGGACTGCACGCAATGACTTCCTAAAAGGCTATGGTCTGCATGACTTTGAGGTAAGTCCACCATAATCTTATGCTATTGGACATCTGAACTCATGCGCACTTAGCATTTCTTGTGGACTTTTGCCCACTCCGATCCATACGAGGCAGCAGGCTACGACTGCCTCCACTTTGATGGTGGAATCTGGGGGCGTCACATGTGGGTCCTTCTCAAGACTTACCTCCAAGATAATGGATTTGCGTCCAAGTTCAACACAAAGTAAGCTCCCATCCCGGTGCTTTTTCGTATTGAGTTGACCTTTTTTATTCAAGCATGGGTAAATTCCCTCGATGGCGCGATCTGAAGCACGAGTCATCCCCAACGACCATCAATTTCTCTGATGGTCAAACATTCTTGGACATATTGAAGGTAATCCATCCCATCGGCACTGTTATTGTACACTGATCCTCAGCCATATTAGTGTGCCCTACCATGTCTCGTGCAGCTACTGCCACCCAATTCCTGTCTCGTCAAGCTCGTCCGGGTGATGGAGAAAGTCCGAGTTATGCTCGGCCTTGATGTAACTACTGCCTCCCGCCTCGAGGTTCTCAGGAATTTCATCGCTGATTACGAGAGAATCTGCAAGGTAAGCACCATTGTGGCAACGATGACTCGAGTTTCAGCGGGATTCTTGATGGACGACGGTATAGGATGTCTCACAGAAACACAACAAATCTTTGGATTTTCTCAAACAACACTTCCTCAGTCATGCAATCGACAACTTCAGGGCCAAAGGAACCAGAAGAAATATGAATACCCGGGTCGGAGAAGGATTTCAGCAGGAAGTGAGTGCCCAATACGCAAAAACCAACGGCAAAAATGCCGAACATCAGGTGCGTGTCCTTTCTTTCTTATTTCTTAATTCCAATTATTTATCGCAGATATCGATCATGGACGAGCGTGAAGAGGCCATGGCTCGAATCCAGGTGGCGGTGGACGCATGGCTTGAGAGTCAGGCAGAGGACGAAAAAACTCAGACTTTGGAGGTGCCAACAGCTCAATCGACAGCTCATTGGAAGTTGGGCGCAGCTGAAGCTCGACTTACCTCCATTCGTCTGGAAACACTGAAACGGGGTAATTCACTGTTTCACGACTTCAATTTCAAGCTTCGGCAGTACTTGGCGCAACATTATCCGGCTTATGTCGTCTGCCCAGAGGAGGATATCCAGGTAAACATTGCTTGTTGTCTTCATCCCACAAGTCACTGAACCTACAATCCCGTAGATCGAGCCCTGCAAAGTCCTCTACATTGACTTTCAATCAAGGGTTGACTGGAAGGCTGCAAGAGACATCTTACGCTGTAACCCCAACTTCCATACTCGTCCGCGATACGACTCTATCATATATGAAGCTCAAGACGACGATTTGGCAATGGGCCGGCTAGAATCACTGTTCCGGTGCCATCTCCCACGGAAGGTCACACTCGACCTTGCGATGATTCGGCCGTATCGCAGTACATCATGGACCCCGCGGACCCGAACTGACTGTCCAATGCGCGAATGGGGTGCAGGGGCAGTCTTTGTTGCACTGGAGCATGTTACATGCGGAGCATTATTGTGTCCGATCTTCGGAGCACCACGCGAGGTATTCTATATAGTGGACTGTATTGACGAGGACATGTTCTTGCGAGTTAATGGGATAGATTAAGTCATTGTATGTTGATTTAAATGCAATAAACATATAATATCTCTGTCTCTGTCTCTTGGACTCGAGTCTCAAGCCTTAGGCCACTTACAAGGTGCAGAAATCCGTCCGAAGCCAGTAATTGGCTTGCACAGTTTGCAAGGGTTTACAACGGCTTCACTCTGGTTGCAAGCCACCTTGCCAGCGGCTTAAAACCGGTTACAATCCCATACAATCCACAAATCAGAGTCAATCCGTTCCAACCAATTTGGGATTTTTCCGACACATTCACCGTCGCAGCAGCCCTTCTTCGTCATCCAGTGGATGAACAGATATTACATCGATCACGTCGCCCCATTCGGATGCTCCAGTTCTGGCGGCGTCTTTGGGCGCCTGGCAGACGCAATATCTGCCCTCTACCTCGCTAACAACATCGGACCACTCAAGAAATGGGTCGATGATTTCCCTATTCCTCCCTTACCGTACCTCCGAGAACCCCCGTACTTTCGCATATGACCTCGCCGATATTTACGCGCTAGCCGAGATTCTAGGTTGGCCGTGGAAGCACTCCAAAACCCGCCCGTTCGCAACGTCATTCCAATACATTGGTTCTCTCTGGGATCTAGTTCTGAAAACCATTCAGATTCCTGAAAAGAAAAAATTGCGCTACCTCAAAAAACTCGAACCGTGGGTATGCGTGGCGAGCTTCACACGGAAACAGGCCGAATCTGTTCTTGGAACCCTCGTCCACTGCTCCCTTGCCATCCCCAAGGGACGATCTCGCCTCCCATCCATCTCCAAATTTGCTTCTTCCTTTGCACATAACTCCTCCCCGTTTTCCCGCCGCACTCCCAACTCCACTGTTCTCGAGGATATCTCTTGGTAGCGAACTCAGCTTTCGCAACCTTTTTGCGGCTCGAAGCTGGTTAAGCCGCCGTCCATCTCCCCTGTAGAGTTCTGGGTCGATGCATCGACATCCTGGGGGATCGGGAGTGTATTCAACGGCGTCTGGCAGCGCTGGAAACTACTCCCAGGCTGGCACGCCGACGAGCGTGGCATAGGATGGGCCGAAATGGTGGCAATCGAATTCGGCCTTCGATATGCCATCCACAAGGGCCATGCCAATATTCATTTTCAAGTCCGCTCAGACAACGAAGGGGTTATCGGCGCGCTAGCAGCCGGGAAATCACGGAACTCCGAGCAAAATCGCGTTCTCCGCCGCATTGTGGCACTCATGCGATCCCATTCGATCTGGATTACCACTTTTTATGTTCCGTCTCTACTCAATTTGGCGGACAAGCCTACCCCCGCATCACAGGACACAGTCTCAGAATCAGTGGAACAACCGAACTACTTCTAGCTGGGGTAGCGCCAGATGTGGTCAAAACCATGGGCCGTTGGTCATCCAGTGCATTCCTCAGATATTGGCGCTCACTCGAGGACCTCGCACCTCTTCATGCCGCATATATTGATACTAGATAACTTTGCTGCCTTGTTGTTGTGGGTTAGCCGATGGCGTGCCTCGTCTGGGCTGCTTATTTGGGTTCATCTTCGTCACCCCATCGGCCCTGCGCCCTGGAGCTGGCGGAAGCACCACCCACACCCATAAATAGTGCTGTTGTCTTCATGAGTGAAAAAGGAACGAATATAAGAACAAGACAGTTGTGGAGTCTGGCTTTGACGACACTGTTCAGATCCACAGTTTCGTGGGGTCTCATAGGCTCACCCGAGGACCGCGCTGATGCCCTTGAAGAACGCCGTCCCTGCCACAGCCAGCACATTTGAGGAGATGAAGGTGCTGCCAGTGCCAGGTCATGCGCAAGAATTCGTCATAGCAATCCTGTACTTCAGGCTCAGAGTTCTACAGCTCTCATGGAGCGCCCAACTCACTCGTGACGGCTCTGGACAAAGGTTGTCGGACTCCCGTGCGAAGCTGTTGTAAAACTCATAGCCGGAGCATTTAGATTCTAACGTCATGTGCGTGAAACGCTGCAGGCAAGCGAAGGTCACGGTCGTGCGGGGGTTTGCCCCGGTCGTAGGTTACAAGCGCATCCGTAGCAGTATGAGTATTTCCGTGGCGAGTATCTAGAACTAAGGCACAGCCTGCCCGTCGCGCCACAGAAGCTCGCCGCCATCCACACTATACGCCGTTCCACGCAGGGCCTCATACAGCTTAATGAACTAATGTGCGTCGTATTTTGGTCGTCCAGATCTCAGAGATATCGGTTAGCACTTAAGTATCGAGCCTCAAATCTCATCTCACGTTCTACATTTAGATTTGCATTCCGGGCCGCTTCAAAGGTGGGATGTGGCCAGCTGACCGCGGGGCCATAAGTACCTTCCACATTGAAAATTAATCAGACGTTGCGAGCGTACTTGCCCCGTGGCATTACCGTTTTTCCGGTGTGTATTTTTTGATTGTGTTCCTCGAAGACCACTGTCTGCTCCAAACCCTTGTTCGCCAACTGCAAGGCCCGATTTTCCAGCTACGATGTCAGACGCTCCTCTCAAGACCGCGCATGGCACCAATGCGCTCACGTCCCTCATGGATCCCAAACGGACATGGTACAACAACCGACGGTAGTTTATCGGCCTTCCGTACAGGATTAATTCTTATCATTTTCCGGAGCCTCATTGCGCTTAACGGCTGGATCGTTTTGCTGTATGTATACTCATTCAGCTAGGTGACCTCTGCGATCCGAATGCCTGTCTCTATAGCCTCATCACTTCATACGCCAATGGGTACGACGGAAGCGTGATGAATGGACTGCAGTCGTTGCCTCAGTGGGAGGATTACTTCAACTTCCCTACCAAGGGAAAACTCGGTCTACTCAGCACCATCCAAGTAAGCCATACGTTCATTCAATACTGGCACCCTCGAATCCCGTTCGTAGAACGTTGGAGCGCTCATCGGGTTTCCCTTCACCCCATATCTTTGTGATGGGATTGGACGCCGGCCGACGGTATTCATTGGCGCTCTGATGATGGTCATGGCAGCTACGATTCAAACCGCTTCTCAATCCGTCGAGATGTTCATTGGCGCTCGGTAAGCACGCCATTGGAACAATACACACAGCGCCATATAAATTCCTCAGATTCATGATTGGTTTTGGTCTCACCTTCTCTGGTGCGTGGCTACAGCACCGCGTTACGTCGTAGCTCAGTAATCCAGGTAGCAAGCGCGGCTCCAATGTTGGTTGCAGAGCTGTCTTATCCAAAGTACCGAGCACCACTAACCTCGACGTACAACTCCCTGTGGAATTCGGGTGCCATCGTGTTCGTATTTGCGATACGCTGCCCACAATCCCTGGTCTAATTCAATGCAGTGCTGCATGGGCAACGTTTGGAACCTTCAAGATCCAGAACACATGGGCCTGGCGTCTACCTTCAATTCTCCAAGCCGTACCCTCCCTCCTGCAGGTTTTCTTGGTCTGGTTCATGCCGGAATCCCCTCGCTACCTAGTGCAAAAAGGGAAAGAGGCTCAAGCCTTGAAAATATTGGCATACTATCACGCGGACGGGGACGAGTAAGTTTCTTTCATGCCCGTACGACACTCTTTCCGATGAGCGCGCAAATAGGAATGACCCACTAGTTCTGTACGAGTTCGAGGAAATCAAAGCTGCCATGGAGTTTGACCGCACCGGTAGGATTCTTCTCTATCTGAAATCATTGCCTTCACCTCAATCTTCGTATCAGTCACGGCCAATGTCGGGTGGAAGTCCCTCATATCCACTCCCGGTAACCTCAAACGCGTCCGCATTATCATCGCCATCGCATTTTTCTCACAATGGTCTGGCAACGGACTCACCTCCTACTACCTCAACAAAGTTCTCTCCGACATCGGAATCACAAACCCGGTAACACAGGTAGCGCTCCGCCCGCCACCCGCGATCTTTATTTGACCTTGTCCTGTTACAGCTACTTCTCAACGGTATTTTAAGCATCTGGAGCCTCATCTGTGCCCTTGCCGCATCTTCTACGGTGGAGCGCTTCGGGCGGCGCGTCCTATTCATAACCTCCGCGTGCCTCATGACGCTGTTTTTCACCATGCAGACTGTCTGCATGGCGTCTGTTGGAGGTGGAGATTTTGACTGGGTTTTCTGTTAGGAGGCCACCATAATGAGCAAATCACTGACTTATTGGATACATCCCTGAGTAGATAGCAACTTTTCGGTGCAAGCACCAAGTGTGCTGTATGCTCACTGATTTAGCTACCTAATCAGACTGTTTTAGGTCACATATTAACCTGGGTCGATATTTTCCTTTCCAGGGTGTGTAAAGAGGGCTGTTGAACTGAACTAATGAGGGTGGTGCGTGCACAGCATCTCCTTTAGGAATGAGTCTCGCGCGGCGCTAGGGTGAAGTTCAAGTCCGAAACACGATCGGTCAACGATCAGTCAAAAAATCGATTCAAGGTCTGCGGACGATTGGATTGGTGGACCCATCTACCATCCCCATCATTAAGTCGCCTGACTAATGCAGTTGGACAAATCGTTCCAATCGTCGATCCTATTATGGTCTTTGTCCGCGCTTATCCCGAACACTGCCCTCCGCTACCTCAGCCTGGCAGCAGCTGCTGCCCCCTCTATCCTTTATGCTGCGCAATGCAACCGCCATCGGTCCGCCTCGATCGACTCAACATCATGGTCATGAAGGTGACTGAAATCTTGACGCGCGCCAAATTCAGCTGTCCGCGTGCCCATTTTGCTCTCGTTAACGCCGAGAAGCACCTGCTGCAGTACGCTTGCACCGCCCCTGTCAGGATTAGTCACACTGAAAATTTCTTGCAGAGCCGAGCTCGATGCTTCCAAAGTGCGGACCCAACTCTTGAAGCCGTGCGACTCGGAGAAATCGGACTCGGGAACATGCAAAGCATGGATTGCTTATGTCAAGACAATGCGTGAAATTTGGGAGAGCCTGACCAAGATCGAGTACGAGGTACACGCGATGGAGACGGCGATATTGGTATGCCTCGTTGCGCTGTCTATTTTGGCGCACTAACGGATCATGGTTCGAATTCAACCCCGATAAGTTCATCATCAAGGCCGAACATCAACGACAAGCTCGAAATTGCGGAAAATGCCGTTTTCACCTAAGGTCAGAACCCCGTGAGCCAGTGAGTATCTTATTGGTCATCTCGTTGAAAGACCGGGCAACCTCGTACTCGGGTTTCAACCATCAGACTGTGTAGAACGATACACATGGTGGAAATTTGGCTTTGCAACGACCGGCGTACTTGGAGGTTTCTGTGCACTGTGGACTTTTTCTTGTTTTATTGGGGATTTTTTTTCATTCACGCTGATAGCTTAATTAGTATCTGTACCTGGTTTCGACAATTTGATGCCTGACCGTACGAGAGAGGAACTCGTTCTCGATGATCATAATTTGCTCGTAGTTGCGATTGCGATTCTGATCAGGTGTCACAACTCTGCTGCAGGACGTATCAAGCACATAATATTCAAGCGCATCTTCGGGCTTCCCGCCGTAAGTACCTTGCAGTCAGACTTGGCTCGCTGATAAATTGTTTTCACTCTGAGTTGAGATCCCTGTTTTTCTAGCTTGATCGATGGTTGGTCGCTGCTGTAACTGGTCTTCATGTTTATTTTGACAAGGAGTTCTAAATTACGCTCGCAACCACCTATATTGGGATAAACGATTTAGAGACCGTAAAGTTCGACCTGGAGTTTGGATGCAGGTATCGGATTAAAAATTCGCCCCACTGCTTTCACGGCCCAGACAACACAATAAATATAATCACACGGAAAAAAGCAAAATATCATTGAGGTCTGATAGTGTACTGTAAAGTAGTAGAGTCAGATTGAATTTCAATTGGACCTTAAAGCATGAGTATCGGCTGAATCCAGAAGTGAAACTGGAAACATTGCTTTCAGACTCCCTTTCAGATGAGTCTGAAAGCACAAGTATCACTCAATTCTGAAAGGCAAACTGGAAGAACCAGTTTTAGTTTCCCCGAAAATTTTCCTATGGGTTACCCTTGTTTCAGTAACAAATAGGAAATCATTGGGATAACTGAAAGCATGTCTTTCAGTTTGCCTTTCAGAATTGACACAAAGCTGTGCTTTCAGAACATCTGAAAGGGAGTCTGAAAGCACAACTATCAGTTCCAATTTTGGATTAGGCAGATGCTTGCCTTTCCAGTCTCAACTGATATTCAATATGATTCTACTACTTTCAGGTACACAATCAATTTTACTTTTTTTGGTGTGAATGAGCAATAACTGCGCATTCATCATGATTTTGAACATCAGCGAAGGTTCATCAGAAAAGACATATGCAGCTGATGATGATGATGGCGGGTATACTCGTATCAGCAGGTCTCCTTCAGACCATTGTCTAGTAGTTTACCACGGGGGTCGGACCGTGTACGGATGTTATTATGTAATCTGACATAAGCGAACTCCGAGTCGCGAAATTTAGGTTTTAAGAATGCGACTTTTTGTGCAGTGGCATGTCAGAACATGGTAAGGAAGCCATCCATACATTTCTGTCTCCTCGAAATTTGAATGAGGCACTGTAGCTCGCTCTGCAAAATCGCCGCACGCATCATGTGACCTATCTCCGTTTCTCGGCCGAAGGCCAACGGAAGACAATTGTGGATCCTAGACATGGAACACGCCGCAAAGAAATTGGCACCTCTTGCTGCTGGACCAGCACCCTACTCTTCGGCATATCACGATGTACAATTGTTGGACTTTCTTTGTCTTGCGGCTCTCCTTCGGCGAGACATCAACTTGGCGCAACCGGCAAGTCAAAAAGTCAATGCCGCGCCTGCTGCCGTACCACTACTGGGTGGCCTTCTTGACCCGTTCGAGTCATGCATTGTCCCCGTTTTCTTTTCGCTGATAGCAGTTCGATATCTGGTACAAGGGGGTGTCAACTTTCAAAAAATGGACATCGGGTTGGTTATAGGGGGCTGGCAATCGATTTTTGATTTTTTCCGATTTTTCCGATTTTTTCTTGAGAAGTTTCCCACGGTGGGGGGGTCTGGCCAAATTTTTTTTAAGAAATGCTCTAATGGATGCGTTCATTTCAGAAAAAATGTCAAAAAATTCCGAGAAAATATTCAACTTCACCATCAAATTTGCTATATCTCCCCAACCTCAGCTCGTATCAACCTGAAACCTTCAAATATCAATTCCCCACCCTCATTTACCCCCAAATTCAACCTGGTTCCGAAATTTTAAAGTTGGCACCCCCTTGATCTGGTCCTAGCCCTATCTTGTACTGCTCGCCGTTGACCACGCTATTTGGCCGCCCACCACACAATCACCTTGCTCGCACCTCCCGGCATCTCGCCCGCACTCCTCCACCACCGCGAAGCTCAGGAGAAGGCCGCCCGCACACGAACTCTAGCAGCTGTCGTCGGCGGCATTTACTCATTTTCACTTTATAGTGTCGATAGTCTGCTGTAGGGCGCACTTGGCAATGCATGGCTCATCTGATTCATATGGAGTAATTATACAAAGCTGGGTAGTAAGAAAACGATAATAGAAAATGATCACTGGCTACAATTACGTGCTGCATTGAAGTCCCTGCCTAATGACGCTTGCGAGGGTTCGCACGTTTGAGAGGGATGGCATGTTGCCGCTCTGGTCACCAACCGCAAACTTGATGATTAATACGCGAGACAGCCGAGACAGGAGTTTTAGTGATCAAGCCATGGGATGTGGTTGTGATTGTGGGTGGGCATGAGGGAGGAAGAAGGCGGGCGCACGGTGATGAAAGAGAGAGGAAGGAGGATGACCCAAAGCAGATGTTGATGAGAAGTTGATGTGAATTGAAATTCCGTCCTGCCGCCGTACATGCCGCCGTCTTTGATGCCGGACCTAACGCCGGACTTTCCATATCCCATACTTTCACCGCATATCATATTCTTAGTATATCATATCATATCGAGACCATTGAATACGAATACAATATGAATATATTGAAATATATTCTACTTCTCAGGAATTTTGATGAAATCTGTGTAGTTCATCCCACTCGCAAGCCCTGACTTCAGCCATTCTTTTGTAGTGATATCCACAGACACTGTTTCCGTGGTTGTGTGTGACCTAGCATTAGACAGAGTGTGTTTCAAGCTGGAAAAGCAAAAGAGCCACTCGACAATGATATGCACTGTCCTTATTAGTGGGAAAAGTAGGTTGCAGATTGTTGCTCTTGGTTAGCCCTGGGGTAAGATATTTCTCAAGCTGAGGATCATCGTGGTGCCCAGACTGAGCAAAGGCAGTAAGATTCTTACAAATGTGGCTGAAATCCATGTACTACAGTTTGTGTCCTCCATGGATCTAGTGTGTGTAAGATCCTGGTCTGTATTATAACGACTTGCACGCAGGTATGTTTTGACGCAGATCACATCCTGCTATAAGATTCGGAAGGCCAGCAGGTTTCAACATCAATCTCGACGTCAACATCATTAAACTTTGATGGCCCCAATGTTGGCCGAGATGTCCAGTTGGCGGATAATATATAGTAGGGTGATTGCCCTCGGCACATTGATCACTTTGACAGGTCTGCAGGTAAATTGTGATGGTCCGACCTGTGCCGGGTGACAGCCGTGACGGCAAAACCGGCAACTTGTCGTATTCAAATATATTTGAATACACTCGGGCCCATATCATAATATATTCATATTGTATCGTATTCACTAGCAGTTGGCCCGTGCTACGCTACGGCTGCGATTAAAGTCCCAGAATGATTATCTTAAGTGCCAATTTGCTAAACACGCCGCTTGTTGCGAACCTTCGGTTCACTCCTCACGGCCTCATACATAGTAACTCAGTTCTCTTCCCAGTTTCCCTCATTCGTTTTTTGACAGCAGTGAAGTATTCAACATCTCAACACTGTGAAGATCAGCAATCTAACAGTTGGGTGGAGAAATTCAACATCTCGACAGTTTTACGTTTGCCAGTGGAGCACTTGCCAGCAGTGTGGAGCTCGGATGTCCGGTCCGGTTTGTCTGTCGAGAAAAACCTCGTTCGATTCTTATATAGATATTCAGGCAGATTAACCGTTCTATTAAGATTTACTGCCCAATTCATTTGGAAGTATTTGGTCTTATCCCCTTCAAGCCCTCACAGCTCTGATATCTCTGCTCTGGTGCTCAAATCCAACAGTCTTTTTGACTCATATCTCCCACCGCAACACCATTTTTAACCACTGCCTGAGCAAGTTATGAGATTGCTCTCACGCTCTCCGCTGATCCGTAGCTCCATAAACAGATCATGCTCGATCTGCAGTTGAACAGCACTTCAAAGCTGTGGGGAATTTCCCGAAGTGTTCAAAGCCAAGCCGGCTCAAAGTGACGAATGCGTGCCGTGTGGCCCTGGCCTTGCAGTCACAATTCCCAATTTGTCTCATTGAGCACAGCCGACGTGTCTCATGGTTGTCTCACAGCCTTCCATTCTCTTTGTGTTTCTTTTGCACAGCAGCACAGGACACACGTCCTCTGTATCTCGGCAGGATTGAGCATATAAAAACAGGCCAGTATGATTGTTTCTCGTAGAATTCCTATCACAATGCCTCAGTGCCAACCCTCATATCTATATGGTTATGTTTCTTTCTACTGGTTGGCTGTGTCCACTATGGCCGTCCGTCTGTGGAGTACAAGCCTCTTTCCCCAGTGCTGCCGCGATTTTGGATCAAGTGTAACCTGCCAATATTCAATAAGCTTGCCACAAATGGTTACTCCTGCTGATAGCTGTCTAGGTGTTCCTCCATTCCCAGTCTGCTATGGTACCCAGTTTTTGCATCGGAATTTTTTACACGTCATTATCTTTGCCTCGTCAAGCATTATCCAGACAACAGCTTATGGCTCTGGTTTTTTTCTTTTGGACTACCCCTCATCCAAACAAGTCATGGCACCTCATTCAGATTTTCTGTTCATGGCTCACTATTCTGCGCAACTGTGGCTAGGAGCAGCCAGTGCTGCTCTGTAACCTGCTCTGTGTTCAGTCATTTATTCACCCTGTTGGACTTTATTTTAATTAGCTCAATTCAAATTTTTTTACCCTGCTGCCAAAGTGAAGCGAAGGCAGATCTTGTTCATATCCAAGAGAAGCCTCCCAGGCCATATCGTATTCATCCATATTTGAATATATTCTAAATTAATTTTTTCATATCATATTTTTCGCCAGCACTACATTACTTGCAAGGTACGAGCTTCATGTTAGAGCGTCTGGCTACGAGAGACTACTGATACTGTACCATTTCAACCAAAGGCTCACGATGAACAGCACCTCTGGATGCTGTGGAGGCAGGGCTATCTGGGGCAACGATCCATCGCAAGGCTCTAAGCAGAGAAGAACGGCGATCCATCGTGAGTTCTAATCAGAGGGATTTGCGATGCATCACCTAGATGCCCTCCTTTTTTGGTTGGGCGTTTCATGCGGGCACATGCGATCAGGCGGCGGCGTTGCCCCGTCATTCCGTGGGCGGGTGCTGGCGGTGCCCCTGCCTTTTTAGGTACTTGCTGCCTGCGGCTCCGGCGTGGCAGTTGAGGTCCATACATGCAAACGAGACAGACATTTGGTGGTTTCCGCTTCCACAGACCCGCCAGGGCCGCCACGATGCCAAAACGAACGTTCGAAGGTACTTCGAATTTGGCTTGGATTGAGTAATATACCCGGAACTGGAAAGTTCGCTGGCAGCCACCAATGGCCACCAGTGTACTCTGGTGAACACTGGTGGACATCAAGAGACACTGATGCCCTAGGTGAGATACCGGTTTGCGCCAATCTCCATTGGGTTGCGCCAGTCTTCATAAGCGTCCATTGTAACCCATGAGATTCCAGTGGAGGTCAATGTACTATAAGACATTCCATTTCAGCCCAGGGCTGTATAAATTGGAGCATCCTTTTCGGCAAATATAGATGGGTTGAAAATTCGGAACCACATTTCCCCCAGGTTGAATGTGATCCAGCAACAACAGTTTCTGCTAAAGATGTGAAAAATATTCGGCAGGGTTTAGAGGAGTGCTTGGGTACATAAATGTAGCATTGTATTTTGCAAAAAGTCGAGATCATGGTTGCCTAGGAATGACTTGGGACCTCGGGGAAATGAGCCCTAAATTCTTAAAGACTCGGACAGCAAAGGGTACAATTTAATTGGTGTCAAGGCAATTGAAAATGCAAAAGCTGTAGAAATATTGTGACAAGTATTAACTTTATCCCAAGGAAACATCGTCAGTTGAGCGGTAACTGATGAAAGTGAGACATCTTCACTATCCCAGCGGAATGGCCACCGGATTCCACTGGCTTCCGGTGGAGTTCAGTGGCGTGTGTTCTCGGCCAAATTCCCACTGGAATCCACTGGAATTCAACGGATCCCATTGGAAGTTTATTGGTGGCCATTGGTTGCCGGTGCCGAGCAGTGCCGACTACTGCTGTTTCCAGTGCCGCGTGTATTACTGCTTGGATTTGGCAAGCTGATTTGTGTGCACATGTTTACATCACACATTGATGAGCCCCTATCAGCATATTTCGCTGCTCGCTTTCCCATTCTCCTGCTTTAACCGGCCTCGGAATCGAGCCCCAGTATGAAATATACCTTCTGACGTGTCTCTAATGCATTTCTTTTTACGTTCTGACCATTTGTTTCTTGGGCTTTGGCATGGCTCGGCTGTTTCCGGGTCCTGTATCACGCGCTTTACTGCTCCTAGCGGCCCCCAGAAAACTTATTGAAGCATAATAATCTTCACGTGTCTTCTATGAAAGCGGTGCAGTGGCCGCCTGTGGTACGATGGCTACGGAACATTCAAAAAAGATCCCGCGGGTACGGGCTGCAAAACGTACCAGCACGCATTCTGCAGGATCCAGGAATATATTCTCTGGTGTGGGTGACTTTAATGTCACTCTTGGTTCTATTTTTTCTCTGTCTTGAAGCAGGAGACTCACCTAATTCAATGCTCCGAGAAATTCGACCGATCGGACCTTGCACTCGTTTAACGTTCTGGACCGTTTTTAATTTTATCTGAGACTGCAGAAACCGTAAGAAAGGCTAAACCAATGCGCCGTAGTGAAGAAACTGCGAAATTGGGATCCCTCAAAAATCAGCCTATGGGGAAAGAGCACCGGTTGAACCCAGTTTTTTTTTTTTTATCTTTGGTTTGTAGAGACTGAAGAGCAGTCGTGCGAGCCGGTTCCGAAAATATATGTGTCTAGAGGCTCAACTTATTAAAATGCATCGTAATGGACCAAAATGCGGAATTTACTCATCAATGAATCATGGGTGTCCCCCATGCAAAACAGACGCCCGGTCAATGTGTAACGAATTAGAAGAAGTGTTATTTGCTATATTCCCAACATCGAAGTTATCCCAGAGGTTGCAAATTGAAAACGAGTCGAACTTGCATTTTGATTGTTTGTGCCGTGATCTCACTTTATACCACTGTTCTAATATTCCAGGAGTGAGATAAAGGCCGAGTAACTACCTCAATACACTCCTTGAGATGTCGTATACCAGGTTTGATCAAAAATTTTTGGTGGAAGAAAGTTTGTGGGTTTGAACATTGGATGAGCTGAATCCCAGTATGGAATTCAGTATGGTTTCAGCTTCAAAATGGATGTCGTTTGCAAAGTTTTTTATCACAGTACTTGGAAACCTCAACCTATATATTTTCGAAAACGGTTCGACTCTCTAACCTATCCAGCAATGGGAAATGAACCGTAACACAATTCCTTGGGCTCGATCGGCATCATTTTGCCGTAGGCTGATTTTTTCCATATGTCAATCTGGGTCCTTTTTTGGTGGAGAGTGAATAAAGTAACTTATGAGACCTAACTTTAACTTTGATCGCCCCTTTGACTTGGCGGGGCTAACTTTACGGTACTTTTCTCACGCTTGGAAAAACTAACTTGTTGACAGCTTGACTTACGCGGTTCTGACAAGAGCCTCAGTAGATAATTCCAAACATCTCAAAGTGTTCTGAGCATAGGTAATCATCGTGCTCACTCTCCCAGAGGGCGGCTCGACGGGTTCCGTGCAACGGGTAGTCGACCCGTTATGTCGAGGCCTCCAGGAAACTTTCGACGGGACAGTAACGGGACGGATTTCTGTGCCGATGGCCGTTGAAATCACGGCCGTTGACCATCACTTAACGGGCGATGATTCTGAAGATGTTGAACATCTAAGTCTTCGCATATTCCAATTGTTTTGGTGAGAAAATGGTCGCTCTACCTCCCTGGGTATTTGGACGTTAACTGGTAGGCATTGTATGACCTGGGCTCTCTTAATAATAGCCTCAGCGTTCTCCAGTTTAGCGCTGATTGTAACATCAGTGCTTGCCTTTTTTGGGTCGTCTGCAACATCCAGTCTTCAACTTGGTTCAATCAGACGTAAAGGTTCTCATTTCGCTCGTTTTCTTGCTTTCGAGGCAAGGAAACATAGTGTTCAGCTCCATTTGATGGTCAATTTTTGACTTACTGAAAAGTTCGAACTCAACTTCAATGTGTAGGTGAATGAGAGCATGGCTTCATGTATTTGCTTGTGCTGTGCAACTCTCTTGTAGCCGACCCTGTCCCGTCGGCCGTGACGGCCATCTTGTCATCCGTTGTGAGGTCTCCGAGCATGCTACGCACTGTGGAGGGGTATAGTTCCCGGAGTGCGGCTCGGAAATGGGGAAGATAATCCACGGGATTTGTCTACCGGTAGAACGAGTGGGAAGGGAGGAGAGGTAGTAGGAAAGAGGAGATATAAATGGGGACAATTCAATGATGAATGGAGCCGAGCAATTTAGTCGGCAATTATTTCCTCGGCATGTAGGGTCCGAGAGTGCGTGTATATGACCATAAATGTCAATGGGACTCAAGTCTTATCACCGGAGACCACGGTAGCGTTCGTCAGTGTTTTCTAGCAGAGCCGGGGAAGTGAGAAAATCACCCTGTGCGAAGCACAAGCATTATGTCTGCACGGAGCACGGCGTGGACAGCACCTGACAGCTGGAATGAATCCGGCCGTGGGAACTATGGATGGTGTCACAGAGACACAGGAGACCGAAAATAGCGAGAGAAGAGGAAGTAATACGAGATTGGACACGACTTGAAGCTGATGCGAGTGCCATGGTGGCGGTATGAGGCAAGCAAGAAGGTGATTTGTTGATGATACAAACAATGTACATAATCATCACCCGGCGCGACTGTTCTCTAAGTCCACTAGGGCTGCACTATGTAAATAAAAATGTACTCTACGCCCATGTCAAGGCAAAGGCCAAGAGAACCGATGAATGAACCGTCCCTCCACCCAGGGCATGCATAATTGTGCAATGGCTCGGTCTTGTAGAGCAATCAGAGCACGGGAACTGCCGCCACAGTTCCGATGTCGCCCCCGCAATGACATCCTCACATGCTAGACCTACGAACCCTGGGCTTCAGTAATGCTCACTTGCCTGAACTCCTGTCAAAGAAAAGGTAAGTAATTTCATACATGATCAAAAATACATTTATCAGCCCGAATCCATCTAAAGGTCAAGATGTCCGAGCATACTGCTCAGAGATGTCGAGTGGAAAATTGAAAATGGTGGCCCGTAAAATTCTCTGGGGCTTGCCTTCTATATTTGAGTGACCGGCCGTGCTTGCGCTGCACCCATCAAGTACGAAACGCCCTTGATCAGACTCAAGGTCCAATAGATGCCGGCTAAGCACCCAGTACAAATAAGGCGAATCTTGCAGTATATCTAAGAAAATAAATAGGTAGCCAGTAGTTCAAAAATATGGGTGAATGTATCATAGAAAGGGAAATGAATCATACGGCCAACACGAGGCCTACATAGAATAAAAAGTCAGAAATTTCTATATCTGTGAAGTGTCTGTCTGGCCGTTCCGATACGGCGTTTCCACACCTCGGCCATCCAACCCCTCCACAGCACTGCTCGTCGTCTCATGGCCCCTCCAAGCGGCTCTCAAATATGGCAATCACTCCCGGAGTCCGAGACGAGCACCTTCCAAATCGGGAAACCACGTCACCGGAACTAGTCTTGTGACGAGAATGATGGTCTCCCCACTAAACAGACCCTCCGCACCTTCCTCAGCGGCACCGGAAGCTTTGTTCCTAGCTGTTCTGCACCAAGACGACACACACACACGGATATCTCTCGTCTTGCTGCAGGATCTCCTCGCCCTTCAGCCCCGTGCCTTCTGCCCCTCCTCCACATGACAAGGAGACGAGTCCTCTAGCCCCTGGACCTTACCCATGCACACGAGGCTGAGCGGATGGACGAGAGGCAGGCTATCCGAGCCATGACCATGCTTGCACTTCACGTGGCGCACCCACTAACTGAGGGAGACCACTTGTCTCCACCAAACCAGTACCTGCCAGACGCTCCAGAATACGACCAAATGGCCATGCCTGAAGCCCCGAACCACTCCCGAGGTCGTTTGGCCTCACCGCACCTCACATCCCACCAGAGACGATCGGTCTCCCGTCGGAGACGTTTCGTCTCCTGCCAAGTATGCACCCTAGAACTCGCCATGACGACTTCTGTGCCCTGGAAATGCCTTGCGGCTGCATGGCGCACCTGGAAACGTGTGAAGTTGTCGAAAGAGTATAAAAGGGAGCGCACTTAGGTAGAATAGTCAGTAGCTTCCGGGGCGTTTTCCCCACTCACTGTACCAAGTCTCACTCAATCCAAGGGGTACCCCTGTCCTTCCCCCGTACTCATACCTCGTCATCGTGCACCCTTCTCCCTTGCTCTCAAGGCCGGAGACAGGCCACCTCTCTCATATTCGCCCACACCTTAGGCGTCTTATCTCCCACACCTCCTTTACAGGGTCCTTCCACACCGGGCCCGGTGTCACCATTCCAGGCTTCCTCAATTAGGATCACCGTTTTTGCGAGCTCAGCTCTGTTGAAGACAGGCCTGGGGAGAAGCCACCAGTTCCAAACCGCCGATTCGCAGTCAAGGAGACAGATCGTCTCGCACCTCATTCGAACGACGTCAGTGTCCTTGTCGGCATGATACACGCTGCACGTCCTGCGCTGGTTCTAAGGGGAAGAGCACACCAAGGAAAGCAGACAGGGCATCATTATAAGAGGTTCCTGTATGCAGTACAGGGAGCCTGAACAAGTATTCTTTCATTCTCCATCCTTCTTTGACTGACAACAGGCCGTCACACACACAAACTACCAAGGAGACAATCCGTCTCCCCGATCCATTCTTCACTTTTCCCTACCTATTCCAAAGCGGATCCAAGCACTGACCTTCCTCTGTTGATGCTCAGTCGCTGACCGACAATATGAGCGTTGAGTCTAAGAAATGAAATGAGCTACAGAAATATAGGAAAGTAAGTCATTTTCTTACTTTTTGTGCATAGATCTGTAGAAGCCATGATGATTCCTTCAATCACTATCGAACTGCCCATGCAGGTATTGTCAGCGGCAGACCATATGCATAGTGATACAAATCACCTTCAGGACGCTCTTCCCTGTACCAGCTGAGATCAATTATTAGGGATAACCCTGGTCTTGGAAAGACCGTTTCAAGTGGTTTAAAGAAAACCCTTTTGAGTGGTGGAAGTCTTTTGTGACTTCACAAAATACTATTACGCCTGATCAACTCACTTGAGTTAGGGTTTGGAAAATTGCCTCCAAATCTGGGCCTGACCCACAAGCCCGAGCTGCCCCGGGCCCTACTTGAGAATACAAGGCCTAGATTGAATTGAGTTTACTTATTTACATCTAATTCCACTTTTACTTACCACCACTTGAAGTTACTTGAAGTTACTTACAGTTACTTAAAGTTACTTACCGCTAACTTGGCCACCCAAGTTAGATCAGACAAAGTAACTTGCTATCAGATGGCATCGGTTACCGCCAAAATTCGCGTTTACCATCAATTGGTGCGAGTAATCATCGTGTGAGCCCATAGAGGTTCAAAAAGCCAAGTTTTGGCATTTCTGCATCTGACCATGTCTCCGGGGCGTAATAACTCTCCGGAACATTGCACTGTTTGGTTTGTTTTTGCCCATTCACGAGCTCAGTGCTACTTTGGACTCACCAAGTCATTTGTGAGCAAGGCACAGTGCACCAAAATGGCTGAACACGAGATAAACCACCCATGTAACATGATATGATGTGTCTCGAGAATTCAGAGTGCCACAATTTGGTTCAAGTTCGAGAAATAGCGGGTTCAAGTGGCTTCTGCAGCTGTAAGGTGGGAATAAAGTGCACCGACATTGTATAATTGTCCCTGTGGTCAATTTTATGTGTTTTGAGGATTTTTACCTGCCTATGAAGTGTTCTGTGGCCTTCTAATCCCTCCAAGTTAGTAGTAAGTTAGTATAAGTTAGTTGCGACAAAGTTACTTATGCCACATCAGCAATGTGTGATTTTGGCTGTAGTCAAGCTGTAGTGCCGGTAGCGAGCCGTAGCACCGGCCCAATCACATACCATCACGTAGTAATCTGTAGCAACCGGTGAATTCTGTAGCACTACGTACCGAAGGCACCCAGTACGTAGTGCCATGTGGCATCGCCAATTCTACGTAGCATCCAAAATGTGACTTAGGCCCACAGGCGCCGCCGGATACTAGAGTTAGAATAATGGCGCAAAAATAAGTGCGTACGCGCGTATTCGAGCCTCTTAAAGTGCCTTTAATACATTTCCCCCTTAACTCAAATCTTGTTTTTCCCAACAATATTTATTCGGGTGTTCTATGTGCTACATTGACTTAAAAACACAAGTATTTAGACGTGCTGATAGAGAATGTAGGCTCTCATCATGCCCGTCCATCCCATACCCCGCAAACCCTGCCGCCGCCGCATCCACCACCTCGTGATCCAGTACGACTTCACCCTCCTACCACTACTACCACTACCCCGCTCGCGATCGACCGCACGTACCCCCGCGCAGCGCCGATGAGTGGGCCCCAGCACACAGAAGATGCTTCGGGGGAGGGCGGCACGCCGGGGCCGGTGAGTTGTTTGGGCTTGAGGGACGGTGTAGTTTTTGAAGATGTCGATGTGGATTTAATGGGATGGGAGGTGGAGAGGTGGCGATGGATGAAGATGATGAGACGATGGGGAAGATGGATGTCGAGGAAGAGGAATGGAGAGTGGTCGATGATGAAGACGCGGTGAAGGGCGAGATCGCGGGCGCTCGCGTTCCCCTCACCCTTACAAATATACGCCCGGACCTCTGCATTCGGCCAACACCCGCTCCTCACCCACCTCCCCTTCCCTCCCGTGCCCCTCGCATTCAGCACCATATAACGACGGGCCCACGAGATGCACGAATCGCTTCGGGGCACCGTGCGCGTACCCGTTTGTTGGGGCGCGGAGGTACGCCGAGGATGGTGTTATGGTGGAAAGGTAACGCACGAGGAAGAGGGCGCGGGGAGGGCGATGTGGAGGGCGTAGGTGGAGGGAGGATGGCGAGTGCGTAGGAGGAGAATGAAGACGAGGCGCAGGGATGAAGCCATGTCGGGTGGAGAGGCGGCAGCGCACCGAAGATGAAGGGTTTATGACCCTGCGCATGCGGAAGTGAAGTCGGCTCGAGCACAGACTCCACGCCATTATGCAGCATAGGCGCGGAGCTTGCGCTGTGTCGTGGCGTGCGATACGATGTCGTCGTCGATGAGGACATATTGCGTCCGCTTACCTCCAAGGCCGTCCAGCTGCGTGCCAGGAAGGAGCGGACTTGGTTCAATGGAGACAGGAGCGCCCCGTCGGCCTCTAGATGTGTTTGCGTGGCCGTTTGCGGAGAAGGTGCCTGAAAATTCTTCGTAATGGAGGCGATGAACGAAATAAAGGAAAGAGGAGAATAAAATAACAAGCAATTAGGGAGCAGAACGACAGAGAAGGGAGAGAGAAGGAGTGGACCCGCTTCGATGTGACCAATTGCTTGACTCTTTGCTAAATCGCGTAGCGAGGGAGCCGACAAGTTGTTATTGACAAAGGAGTGTGGATTTATCGAGCTCGCCGGCGACGATGACGAGTGCATCGTGGTGGAGACAGAAAGGTCTGGTTGTCAGGGTGTGGTAACTCCGACTTAGTCCGACTTGGTCTGGACAAGGTCTGGACTCGGTCGGCAAGCGCACGTGTCCAAATATTTGGACACAGTTCGTTTTGGACTTCGCTTCTTTCCTCTCTACCACCACTATCCCACCCGGTCCAAATTGTCTCTCTCCTGTGTGCCCCCTCCTCCCTTCTTCCTGCCTCTTTAGCCCCTTGCTGACACCCCCCTTCCATCCTAGGAACGACGTCTGACACTGCAAGTCCACTCACAACACGCCGTTCTGTCATGAGCAGGTGCGTATACTCAGTGGCAATGACGTACGAGCCGAGGGCTGAGAACGATCGTAGTTTCTCACCATCGAATTTGCCCTGTGCCTTAGCGTGATGTCGCCATAGCGGCTCGCAACGCGGTTCAAGGGCACGGCGGGTGCGGCGCCGTCGAGAAGAAGCACGGGTTGGTGGCGTAGGTGTTTTGGCGGTTTTTAGAATGGAGCGGGTGTGCATTTAGGAGGGGGGGGCCGAGTCTTTGGACAGGTGAGTGCCATGGCCCATCCTTTTTTTCCATCAGTACTCCGGCGTTGTTGGGATGCTTTTGGGTTCGTCATTCTACCTATTGTGATGGCCCGAGACTAACTGATATCCGCCCCAGATGAAGAAAAGGCACGCGCCGCTGGGAAGGCGTATGCTTAGCATTGTGCCTCTTAATCTTAAGGTCTGTTCCTTCTTTACTAAATAAATAACGATTGCTTATTTACTTTACTTCACCCACAGTCCATCCCGTGGGCTGCCCCGCTCTCGTGCGAGCTACTCCTTTGCAACCCTGTTCGTGCAGTCTAACGTATGCACTAAGGACATCGCTCACGGTTAGTTATCAATCCTTGTGTACAATATGTTGCTCATCTCCCTGCTACCAGGTGCGGTGATTGAACTGTAAGAGTCTCCAATTCATGACTGCGAGCGCTGACTTAGGAATGCCCAGGTTCCGATGCATCCACTAGACCCTGCCAGGTGAGTCTGCTGCCGCCTCCCTCAGTTGCAGCGGGCACGAGCCCGGATATTGGATACCACACATGCGGGAAGTTCTATGTGCCGTATGACCCGAACGTGCACGCGCATGTGTTGCCACTGCGTCATCGGCACAGTTTTCTTTGCCGCCACTCATTGTACCCACTGTCCTCTGTAGTATATGATCAATGAAATATCTTTTCTTCTATTTGTGTTCCATTGTGTTAGTATTTTAAGAGGGAATTCGAAGGCAAGAAAATACCCTTTTTTATGAATCTGCTACAGTTCAGCTACACCCCGGCTACAGATTGCTATGCGGCACTACGTAACAGGGGCCGTAACTACGTAGCGCTACAGACAGGGGGACCCTCAGTACAGCCGCTACAGCTGCTACAGGCGGTACGTAACGGTACGTAGCGGTCCGTAGCGGACCCAGGCATTGCTGATGCATCTGATGGCATCATTAACTTGTACTTTTACGTGCGAAATTAACTTACTCTGCCACAAGTTACTTTAAGTTAACTTCAAGTTACTTATGGCAGGCTTAGTTAGTTTGTCATGAAATTGAAGGAGCTCAACTTAAGTTAATGCCGGTCTGAACCACAGCAGAACTCAAGTCCCGCTGAACTTAAGTTCTGCCCTGCATGCGGTCAGCCTGTAAATGTGAGGCCCACACCCCCTGGAACTTAAGTCCTGTACCACTTAAGTCAGGCAATACTTAAGTTCCCAAGTACTTAAATCCTGTCCAAACACTTAAATCCTGTCCAAACACTTAAGTTCTGTCCAAACACTTAAGTCCTATCCAAACAGAACAAAGAAATCCACCCATGGGATTTGAACACCAGATCTCCTAACTTTTCACCAAGTTATTTCTTTTACAAAGTGAAGGTGTTAACCACTACACCAGGCAGGAGTTGGTACCTTGATCACACAGATACAATATTAGCCTTATAATGGCCTAAACCTTCTCCACTTTCTTTTTTCAGGTCCTGTGGCCAAACCACTGTCTATAGATGATTCAAAGATTGTTCTGTTTCAATAAGTTAATCTATATAAAAAACATGATGAAAGATGACTGGAAATGACAAGTGAGTCAATACATATGCAGTACTTACCACGGTAGAAAGAGGACATAGAAGACATCTAATCACAGTCTGATTGAGTGCTTCATATATGGCCCTTGTGGTGTAGTGGTAAACTCTTCATATCTTTTCTCCTCCGGGAAATCGGGAGGTCGGCGGTTTGAATCTCTTTAGTGGTTTTTGTTTTTGTGTTTGATATAATCCTTGTTGCAATCACTTAAGTTCTCTATCACTTAAGTCCTCTGGTGGTCTGGACCACCTAGAACTTAAGATGAGCTAATAAAGTATCTGGTTTGTCTAAGTAACTTAGTTAACCATCCTTTTTGGTGTCAATGGACTCTTAGAGTAATTCTATGACCTGTTGCAGTGTTGGATGTCATTTCAAACACCCCACGACATTGAATTTCGATGTTTATTACTAAAATGGACATTGATTTGAAAATCCGTCTGCCACAAGACGTCGGAAACTCGACCTATATATTCTCGAAACCGGTTCGACTCCCTGACCTCCCCAGCAATGGGAAATGAACCATTGCACAATTCCTTGGGCTCGATCGGCGTCATTTTGCCGCAGGCTGATTTTTTGCATATGTCAATCTGGATCCTTTTTGGTGTCAATGGACTCTTGGAGTAATTCTATGACCTGCTGCAGTGTTAGATGCCATTTCATGCGCCTCGCGGCCTTGAACTTTTGACTTTCATCACCAAAATGGACATCGGGTTGAAAACCCGTTTACCACAAAACGTCAGTACCTCAACCTATATATTTTTGGAAACGGTTCGACCTCCTGCCCTTCCCTACAAAGGACCACGACACTCGAAACAATTTCTTGCACTCGATTGGCGCCATTTTGTTGTAGGCTGATTTTCCGCACTGGTTATTTTGGGTCTTTTTTGGTGTCATAAGACTCTTTGAGAACTCCTTAGACCTCCTGCAATGTCAAATTTATTTAGAGTGTCCCTGCTCGCCGCACGACGTCGAACTTTCGACGTTGATCGCTGTGTATCACTGTGTAACGGCTGTGACTTTTCTGCTTCGCTCCACCACGTCAGACGACTCAACTTCAAAAGAACTGCAACACTTGCTCCTACTGGTTTCTCTTTGCTCGGTAATAGACTACCACACCTTATCATTTGCCCGGCCTCGGAAATACCTCCTCGGGCGATCCATATGTGGTTTTATCTTAGATGTCTTCCCAGGCCCGTATTGCATGCGCAATCTACTCTCTCGGCCTCTGAAAGCTCTGAAACTTTCTGCATGAGCTCCATCGTCATTCTCATCACTATTCTCGTGCTTTGCTATGTTTCTCACTGCCAATCCCACCACATGCATATCCGAACGCGTCTCGAGTAGACGAATATTCACGTCCGTGGGGAACCATGGAGCAGAGATAAGGAAGTGGAAATGGCGGGTTGGGTCTGAGGCATTTCTCGTGCCCAATCTTTTGGTTTCTCGATTATTTGGTGGTATATCGCTGAAATTGGTCAATTTTTTATTCTCATATCCGAGGAGGGGCCCGCCCCGCTGGAGATGACTCGCCAGTTCGCCATGGAGCATATTTACTCACCCGTGGAGCCGCTTTGGCCGTGCATGGTGGGCTAGGCTGCATCCGAGCCAGGCTGCAGGTGGTAGACCCACGCAACTACACACCTGCACATTCCTGCCCGGAGACACGCTATCCGTGTTGCGCTCGCATGCGCTTGCACTGCGTCTGGCCCGCAGAAGCCCGCGTCCGCGCCCGCGCTGCCCGGGATGGCACTGAGCGCTCGGAGGATGCACCCACATGTCTCACGCGCAGCACGAGGTGCCAGCGTCGGCGGTGCGTCGCTGGGTCGGCTCGGGATGTCAAATCCACGGCTAGTAATACTGGTGCGGAAGCAGCAATAATGCGCTGACGGCCCAGTATCGATCAAGCCCGCTTCGCCGGCTATGGAACCAGGATTGTTTGGGTTTGGCTGCGACGAGCGCGGGAGGGAAGCGCTTGTGGAGCCCGCTGCGGGTTCCATCATTCCCAGTGACAGCGGCCGTGCACGAGTGCTGACGAGCATCGTCCGCGAACTTTTTGTTTTGGTAAAGTAGGATAGAAATTCGATTTTATGATGTCTCATTGGCTCATTTTCCTTAGCTATCTTACAACATGTATTTTAGTTATTTTCCTCGCAACTGAGATTTTTTTCATGATTTTATTCAAGGTTTTTGAGCTCATCGTCGAGGACGACGTCCAGAGTAATTGATGGCTGCGTGCCAAATGCGGATATTGGGATCACAGCGCCGACGCGAGCGAGCTCATCGTGTGTAATAGGGCTGCCCGCTGACTGACTGCAAAAGGTCAGTGTTCTAACATGATGGATCACCCTCTTTCTAACGAGAGCTAACGATGGATCGCCGTAACTCTCTGATGAGAAGGGGCAATCCATCGTCAGCCCAGGTTCTGGTGGTGGAGGCCCAAGGCGTCCACGGATTCGTGCTATGCTGCTTGGTTCTCGATTCCCACAGCTTCATTTTCAACCGCTGCATTGAACCGGAAAGTCGTCACATATTCTATGCCGACTGGCTTTTCGTTCCGCTAGGCTCGATATTCTTCCCTGCATCCCTACTAGTAGTCTCGGTGACGTGACACTCTCTCTCTTTTTTGTTCCCAGATAGGTGGTTGGAGGCTCGGAGCAAAGGTTCATTATATTCTAATTCAACAGCTTCCAAAGCTGTGTATTCTACGACAACTTCTCGCAGAAAATACAGCTTCTCGACTAATTTTAGAGCCAAGCGCTACCACGTTGAGCGCTTAATCCCTTGGAATCTTACCACCACCGCCCATGGATGAAGAGCGACCCACTGAATCTCAGGTGGCAAGTGAATCTACCCATGACAAACACGGCTCACCCCGGACCCAGTACGTGTCCTATTGCTCGCTCGATGAGAGAATATCAAATGTTCCAGATACAGGAACGCCTTCTTTTCGCACTCGAAGCACTTTACCGTCGCGGGGGGCACTTTCACGATGATAAATGAGGCAGCTCCGAAGGAACCTTCCGGTAATTTCAACACTCAGTGTGGCAGATATTTACCTCCTAACGTAGCCTTTCGGACAATTCCTTTCGGCGACCTTAATTTGCTGCAAGAAGTACGACATGACCCATCTTGCGTCGTGCATCGTCGGAAAGGGCGAGCCTCCATGAGACGGATGTACACAGCCCGGATCCCTGGCTTGCAGTCCGTGATGACGGCGGCAGTGTTCCAGGGAGAAGGTGCTGAAGAGGTACCTCCAGGAATCTTGGTTGGATGCCAACGACCTCACCTAGTTTCTGCACAGCAATGGCGAACGGTGATATCCCGATATTCGAATCTCCGGTTCGAACATTCAAGGTGAACCATAGCTTGCACGAGCTCACAAGTAGCATCACAGACATCCCAATCTCCTACAACTCTACGGTATAGCGAGCACAAGAGGGCTGCACGCCACGGTTTTTCACGACGGCTCGTATTCTTGCGTTTTCCAACGAATTCAAACATAGTGATGCTTGAATAGATTTGGTCCCTTACAAGAAGGCCGGGCAGAGATATGGTGATTCACATCTCTCGGAAGTGTTTTTCCGGGCTTGCCTCGTGCGTACGACACTTACTTGCAAAATATTAGCCTTACGTGCTGTCAGGATGCACACCTCCGCGTAAGAGCATCTTTTGCCTTGCCTAACTTACCCATATTCTGCAGGACGCAAGTGAATACATATCCCTTGTATGTGGGAGGCCGCCGGTAAGACCATCGGCACAACGAAATCATGTACCTGACAGGGACCACAGCACTGGTCTGACTACACACCATGGATACGACCCTCAACTGGAGTTCTTAGCATTGAACTCACTCCGCCTGCATCTTGGGCTGCCGCCCTTGTCAATCTTCACAGTAGCTTTCCCACATCCACCCGCTCCCTTCTGAGTCCGCCGCCGACATCTGAAATAATCGGTTCAATCTCACTGGTAGATTACCACCGCCTTTGCAACTGGTGTCTGTACTGGGAGCGCGCTCTCATAAACGCAAAAAATCTCCCTGTTCAACTGGGATCTATCTGTCATGCTTCGGGCTTGGAGTTCGAAAGGTCATTCGAAGTTGCATTTTCGCCAAATTTCAAGGTGATTGATGGTGGGTGGTCGAGGGCGGACCCAAACATCCAAGATAACTGGGAATGGTGGGTTCACCTCGATGATTCGTCGCACTCATGTCATGAGTTCCCAGGATAACATTCGAGGAAGGCACCTCAATTCTGGAGAATGGTTGGATTCGGTATGCATCCCATTCCCTTGCTCATCTCTTAATGAGTCCTACCAGTGTGAATTCTGCCTGTGTCGCGCATGAATATCAGCGTCGAGTATCCCCCCATGATGTCTGCTCCGAGGGTTGGCTGGCAGAGGCCAATCACATATTCAATTCTCTCGACATCAGGACCAACCACCAGGATTATTGTGAGTTTCGCTTCCATCATAATAGGCAATTTCGCGGATCATTTGCGCAGTTCTAGTCTATGGTATCGATTGCCGTCTACAAATGTTAGGGCCGATCGAAAATCTACCTCCTAGCTATCTCTTTCTTTGTCCTTGGACCGAGTTTGAAACGAATGATCCAGGACGTATTACGATTCCTGAATCCCCCGGGTACTGGTCAATGGATCCGTCAGGTGTGGCACGCCTTAGCGCGGAGGAGGCGAGGGGCTGTGGGCTCCCAGATATCAGCACCTTTCAAACAGTCTGGGCATACTCCTGGGACACGGAAGTCCACGCCGGGATTCGTCAGTTCCACGAAGCTAAAGGGTTTGATCCCAACAGCCAGGACGTAGCCATAGAGCTCGGGTATCCACTCTTCCAGGTATCTTGCGCGCGCGATGATCTACTGGCACATTGTGAGTGCAGATACTTGAGTACAGGTACGACTCTGACGGTCAAGCAGTGCGAGAGATTGACACAGACAACGATTATCCCGAATCGGATGGAATGTCTGATGGCGAAGACTATAGTGCGCTGGCTCCATGTCATCCAATTCCTAATTCCTCCATGTCTCATTCCATTGCAGACTCAATTAGCGCCGATGCAGATATGGAGATGGTCAGTTTGGGGGATCTAGACGGTGACAATCAATTTCACCAAGGTACGCATACCATGGTTACTAGACCTGTATTTCCCTCACATTTCTACAATGGCCATTGTTTCCCTGTCAGAGCGTCTCGAGGAAGAGGAAGTTTCCGCTATGGTTTATTGTTGAAAGGTTGAAAGTTCGGCGGCAACTATGTATGAGTAGCTATTCTTTTGGTCCAAAGCCCTCGAATTGGCCTAGAATATGTATTCGCGAGTGTTAAATATCCAGGGAAATACATACAGTACAGTGTACCAAAACGATTGTCTCCTACAATTGCGAGTGCACTGATCAGACCCTTCGAAGCAGTCGTTAAAATCTGTGCCCAGTCATTTAGATGGGTAGATGCACAGAAAATCTGCAGGGCTCTGCGCCAAGACCAACCCAACTACTTGATCATGGTGAAGACATGCAATCAACTTTGAGACGGCTAAGTTTCTAACCGCTCGCACCAACTTTCCATGAGCGTTACTAACGTTTGACAGCCATCCAGGCTTGATTCCAGACCCCACATACACGTTCGTCTTCCTCATTCATTAATTTGAATGCTGCTCAATCATCTGCAGATTCTCTTGATGTTCGTCAGTCATACAAATACTAAATTGCTTGTCACACCACTACCCGAGTGTACACCACGAGAGGATTGGAGAAAAAATCATTCCTAACCAGCTAATCCAAAGGGTGGAGGTTGTTCCAATCACATCACATACGTTCAATTTTGGACTGAGCCGTCCCGAACGTCTGATGCACTGGAGGATCTGATCGCGAGTCCGACCCGACCTGCTTCTAAATGCGGTGGCAGCCATAGATGCGACCCGACCCGACTGTGCTCAACCAGATAATGTCACCTTAGCCGCGATAGACTGTGTGGAGGTGGCATAGGCAATACACTTGCCATTGCAACTCAACGAGTGAGCCTGAGATCGAAGGTATTAGAGTCGTTCAAAGTTGCCCATTTTCATTGTCATTTTTGAGCTCATTTTTGTCTCATTTCTGCATTTTTGGCGCTAAAATAGCAAAAATGAGAACAAAAATGAAAACAAAAATGAGACGAAATGGGCAACTTTGAACACCCTACTTCTGTAATTTCACTCATTTTTGAAGAAGGAGAGTCCTCCTTCTCTTGAACACGTTTCGGTAGGCATCGGTATGGGATCTGCCGTTTGAAAGTCCGCTGGCACACGTCATTTGCTTGTTCGTCCATTCCTTCCACACTCATTCTCATCGCACCTTCAAGATAGAGATCCAGATTGGATTTATTGGACCTTTGTTGAATGCAAAAAAATACAGTATCTTACATAATTAATGACAACAGATTCAACGTGGGGCAACAATGTAGTTTTTTGCTGATATATAGATACAGATAGAGCTATAGGTGGCCGTGAACAAGATGATAAGATCCAAGGAAGTAAAGAGCAGAATAGATAAAAATATAAAGCAAGAGTATACAGTACGGCACGGCCCGGGACATGTTGATCGACGAGCGGAGACAAAGGTCAGATGCGAAGTGGGTTGGAGACTTCGAACGGTGGGTAGCTACAGTGTACCTCTGGGCGTTGGGCGTTGAGACTGTGGTCCGCATATGACGAGGCGGAAGCGTCCATGTGCGACGACGATGACGTGGGGTGGGAAGATTTGTATGAGGGTTCGTCGGCGTCGAGGTAGGTGTTCTGCTGCTACTGCTGCTCCGCCGCAGACTTGACGCCGTGCAGCGACACTAGATGCATGGGCTGCAGCATGTGCATCATGGTCTGCTGCTCCCCAGACCCATCAAATGGGCTCACGCTGTTGCTCATGAGCGACAAAGCAGCGAGGACCGCTAATGCGTCGAACGAGCTGAAGAAGCCCGCCTCAAAGAGCGAGGTTACAACTCAGGGAGCCCCTCCTCACCCTAATGTTGCTGTAGGGACGCGTAGCCAAGGAACGGCATTGATGAGCCGACGAGGGCACCTGTGAAGAAGAATGACCAGCACACATACCGAGCCGAAGGCATACCGAAATTCTGGACAGTGGGGGACCCGTGAGGGAGTCTTGCTGGAGCTCAGTAGCAGGACAAAGCAGCCCGAGATGAGACGGCACAGAGCCAACTGTGCGTTATCTAGCGGTTTTTGCGCTTCTTTGAACCACAAATACAGTCCGCGGGATGTTCTACTTGAGTCCGCGGGCGGTTCTATTAATGGAAGTATGCATTACTGCGTTCCGAGGAACTATAGACTAGTTCCTGGGACCTCTGTTCAATGTTGCAAGAGCCTATATGTTCAATAGGGATTTATTCCTACTAAGAGAACCCATGACTGCACAGATGGAGTCCGCAGGGCATTGACTGAGTCCAAGGGACCTTATTTATTGAACCAGAATTACCCATGGGGCTGTAGCGAGGCCCGCGGCATGTTCTTGGGGAAGACAATTGTTGCCAGCAAGGCAGAAGTGCCCGCGGCATAGCTTAAAGCAAGTGATTACACTTTGATTCGAGTTAGAAGTGGTTTTTAGAGCAAGATAGACTTGTGCATTAAGTTGCCTTGTCAAGCATGAGCCCATGCATCTGCATTTGGGTTCCAGATGACTTGTTCAGGCTGAGTGATGGCTCCTCGGCATTCATCCGAGCCGTGGGAAGCCTCAACTTGCCTTTACGTGATAAGGATTACCCTCGGGAACTAGACGGAACTTCAGACTGCTCTGGATTTGCGGTCTAGGCCTCCCGCGGGATATTCTTGGCCCATCAGATGGCCCGCGGGGTCATTTCTGATGACAGTTGGTGGCCGGCACCTCCCGCGGCATCCACCATTGGCCTAAACAGGCTGTGGGAACCATGTGGATGGTTGCTCTTGGCATGCAGTGACTCAGAGGATACGTATTTTGTTTTGATCTATTTTCTATTTGTTTTATCACATGTAAACCCCATCTCAGTAGTATAAATACAGCTTGAAGACCCCGCGGAAGGCCAGTTCACCTCGGCAGACATTGTAGCAGTTGTTCTCAGGATAGATCGCAGTGCATACATTGCCTCGGTCATTCTCAGACTACGGCACAGCTCTACTGTTGTGGTTGTTCTCAGGTCAGCTTTGCGGAGATTAGTTCTATCTCTGTTGTAGTTGTTCTTTAATAGAGACTTGGTTGTTGGCTTTAGAGTTCAGTCAGAGTTGTGTGATTAAGTTTCGCGTTGTTGGTGCTGCGGCCCCTTCAATTGGCCCGTGGGTGACCTTCACGTATAAAAGAGTTGTGAAGCAGTTGGCTATTGCCACAGTAGAAGTGTTGGGCTTTGTCTGTCAGTCTTTAGCAGCTTGTGAATGCAACCACACTGTTGAATCGAAGGGCCTTTGGCTAGGTCATTTCGTTTGACCGTTGTTGACCCCGCGGGCAGTCTTCACATATAAAAGAGAGGTTTACCTACCTGAGTGGGCTTGTTGCTTCGCATCTGCTTCGCTAGTTGCATCCGCGGTTGATATTGCCCGCCGTAACCAACAGGAAGATCAGTTTGGTCGCCAGCAAGGTGCTTAAGCCTTGAAGTAGAGCGAAAGGTTCCTGTGGCAGGTTAAGCCAAGGTCTACAATGAGAGTTGCTTGTTGTAAGAGTGATTGAAAGCCGGATCTGTGACCTCAATTAGAGGATTTGCTGTTGAAACCTTTACAAACTCTGCCCTGATGTTGACGAAACTATCTAATAGTCTTCCTCTCGTCTTGTATCCAAACCCAAACCCTTGTTCATGATGGTTCATCGAGGCCACGGCCATAGTTTCGTACAAGATCCTGCATAGTTGAGGTGCCGCGGGGACTTTGTGTTAGCAGTTATTGAGGGCTGAGGCTCCGCGGGAGTGTTGTGTTGGTTTTGTAGAGAAGGATTCGTTGTCCACAATTGGGATTCAAACCAGTTTAAGTCGCATACTACGACTCGGACCCCAAACTCACCAAGGGAGCGCGCTGTCTTTTGGGGAGTGATAGCAGTTTGTGGTGTGGTTGTTAGTTGTGGTGTTTTTGTTAGCACTTCACTATATATCGCATTTTCAAGCTTATAGTTTAGCGCACCGTTTCACCGAGTCTGCGAGAGGAAGCCGATCGAGGGGATGGTGAGGTCACCCATTCCGCTACTGGTGCCATTGTCATTGCTCTCGCCATACATAAAGAGCGGGAAGGCATACAAATGTTTGTTGGGGAGGGGCACACTCGTCCATCAGTCAAAGGATGCAAATGTGGTGGCGAGTGATAAGATCAAAGTCTAGTGCGGAGTTTCAATTCTCAGCACAAGAAGGAGAGCGAGCAGGAGAACCAAAAATGGCCTTGCAAGCTCATTTTGACAAAAATGCTCATTTTTGAGCTTCATTTTCATCTTTCTGGTTGGAAAATGAGAATGAAAATGAAACCAAAAATGAGGCAAAAATGGCAACTTTGAATGACGCTATTGGTTGATTCGAGAGAAGTTGTGAGTTGTACTTTCTGCGCCGTTTGATGTGGGCCACTTGCCGATGAAACAATTAGGCCTTCTTTCCGACAACGTCACTGCCAGTGACAAGGTCGTCAAATACAGCGTTCCTCGGAGACGTAACAAGACTCTCCAGTTCCCACGGTTGAAGGAAGCTTGTAGCTCTTTTAGACCCGAATTTCGCCCAGCAGCTGGAGCCAGGACAAAGGAAACGTCATGGAATGCACTGCCTCAGAGCCAGGTGGGGTTCAACCCAACCCGACCCTCCCATGCCTCAGATGCTCTCCAGCCGTCAACAGCACCTATTCCCATTCGCTTTTTGTCCCCTCCTCCTATTCTGGATCTCACAAGTCAGACGTGACGTCGTAATCTGCATTAATTAATCAAATCACCCATAGACCGGAATCCGGGATTTGGATTAATCAGGACGTAGTGGTGGTGGTGGTGGTGGTGGTGGTGTGTAGGCTGACTGAAGAAGGTACTGTGGTGGTGTTCAATCAGGATGAGTGTTTAATCCTGTTTAATTTGGAGCGGATAATCGGGATTAGGGTTTAATCTGGGCAGCTGTTTGAACAGGGAAAATGCAAAAAGATTTTACCCACAAGGATCGAACACAAGACCAGAAACACATCTGGTACTTAACCATTTCACCAGAATGGTTATATTGACAATTGGCCAATATCCGGCCAGTATTGGCCGAATACCGTACAATTATGTTCAAATCGATAGTCACGCATCACGCACCCCTGTATCGATATCGAAATATGGTCGATGTCACGTGTCACAGGGTACTTTATCGAATTAGTTCAACAGTTTGTAGAAATACTCAGGATCTAATCCTTACACCACAAAAACCCCGAATGTCAAATCCAAAATATGCCTTTGGTATTTCTGCACTGCCAAAGCACCAAAATTTCAGGTAAATTCCTCATCCGACTCCCAATTGACGTCGTCCCTCAGGTGGTGCCAAAAGCCTGCATACTTTATGGTCGGCTTTCTTAGCTGTTTACCCATCCCTCCTTCAGTTAGCTACTCGCCAGCTTCCTCATCACCTTCGACATCATCAGGAGTCTTGGTGCTGTTGTTTTAGGAAGTAAGAGGCTCTGCCTGCAATGATTTGATTGTCGCCCGTTTGACGAAATTTCACACCCATCGAGAATCTCATCCTTCAGAGTGGTAGATGCTGGATCGGGGTTGTCAGAGTATCCCTCGTTATGCTTCTCTAGACCCCAGATTTTTCCACCCTCCAATTCCACCCACAAGTCCGGATCTGGTGCCTTGATATTGCATAGCACTTCGCGTGCCTCGAAGCCAATCAAAGATCAAAGTTGGGCAATAATTGAGTGCTGAGAGCTTGTAGCACAAAAAAAAAATTCCATAAATCATGTAGGACTCATTTTCCACATCCTCATATTTTTTTTGGGAGAATATCGAAAATTTTATCCCTGTCACGCACCTCCCGGGGGTCTATCGAAATATTAAATTGCTCATACCATGTCATGCGTCACGACCAGGTTCGAATTGAATGTAATGGTATGGTACCTTCAAGTTTGCCGAGGAGATGAGCGGTTGTGATGCTGTTTTGCTTCTGACTTCATCATCTAATCATTACCTTTAGGTTTGCG
The DNA here is from genome assembly GCA_014462655.1 of Mycena venus. Lineage (NCBI taxonomy): Eukaryota > Fungi > Basidiomycota > Agaricomycetes > Agaricales > Mycenaceae > Glaucomycena > Glaucomycena venus. Next base: position 1,804,228 of record JACAZI010000015.1, on the reverse strand, counting down.
CAATTTTCGAGGCTCGTGCATTTTGACCTGAGCCCGGTTGGGGAGGCTTTGCATAGCCCTTCAAGCTCTCTAGCAGCTTGTTATTTTTTGTCCCTACTTAGACAGAAAAAAAAAAAAAGAAATTCCAACAGGGTTGCTGTCATGTGCCTCCTTCTGTTTCCCTGTGGTTAAAATTGTGCGCAGATATCATTGATCACACTTTTCACGGCCTGCGGAACTCCTTGCGCTGTACCTAGGCAATCCGAACTCCGACCATCCATTGGTGTGTTCTGTCAGTGGCCGTGGCTGTGGTCTTTCCTGTGTTTTCAGCCTTCCTGGTTTAAGTCCACATCACCTTCCTACTTGCCGGTGAGGCCTCCTTCTTTCTGTGCCCTTCTGGTACATCCAGATTCATGTTTTCCTCTGGCACTGCCAGTCTCCAGCACCGAGATTATTCAATGCCTTCCAGTGGGAAGGCTCGAACAGGTGGTTCGATTCACCTTCTACTAGATAAACTGCTGAGCTGACCCTTTCGTTTACTTTTCCCGTGAAGCGGTTTATTCCTGTGGCCACGCCGTGCTTCTGAAAACCCTTCACACATGAACAAAATTCCTTTGTAGAGTGATATACTGCCTACTTGGGGTCTTTCTGTGAAGTTCTTCTCTCCTGCTCTGAGGCTTTTTCGTGCATCCCATGCAGTTGTTTTTGTTTCCGTCTTCCAGTTCTGTTGGTTTATTAAAGGTGTCTTTTTCCACCACTATCCGACAGAATTTCGGGACTTCTCTCATCTCGTTGCTGCTTGTGTATTTTTAACTCAAGAAACAGAGAACATTGCGGAGGTTGAACTGGAGTACACAGATCCTCTGTTTCTGCAAATTGGAACCAAAAGTAGTGTTGCTGTGACTCGAAAAGTCGAGTCACGACTCGGTAAAATGACTTGCGAACCAAGTCGACTCGACCGAGTCGACTTGAGTCACTCAAGTCTCCCAAGTCAGCACATTTTTTTAAAATGCTCCGGAGCTCGAAAAAACTCGAAGGCGCAAAAAAAAAAATCGACCTGTCACAGATGTCACGGATGTCACTGTATGTCACATCATCACAGATTTCATGATTTTTTCAACAAATGACCTCAAAAGCTTCCTCGAGCCCAAAGGAACAAAACTAATTCTGAAGCCGACTTGAGTCACTCAAGCGACCTCAAGTCGATGGTATCGACTCGACTCAACTCAGCTCAAGTCGGCGCCACCAAGTCGACTTGACGGCCCAGAGTCCCGAGTCGCAGCAACACTAACCAAAAGTAAAATCCTGCAAAAATCTTTGGTAACCAATTATTTTCATTCATACATGTCCGCCCTCAATGTTTTTAATTTGTCAGTACTCACCTTTGAAAACTCTTCCTTGATTCGCAGTGCCAGTAAGTTGTTGCCAATACATTTCCTGTCCAGTCTCCAATCTTCGAGGAGACTCAAACACCATAAAATGGAACAAATCTACTTTCCAGCATGTCTGAAATCTCTTTATATTCAACATGGAAACTCAGGACAGGACAAAAGATAACATGTGAAACTGACCTATTTGTGATCTAGTGAGGCATTCCGTTCTGTATTGTAGTATTGTACGCCTCATTCTTTTCTGTGTTAAAATCACAATGCTATTCTGTGCCACTAGCGGTCCAGTAGGGGAAGTCAAAGCAGTCTGGGGAGGGTGATTCGGGCATCACTTCAGACTTTGAGTCGGATGATGATTCATAGGGTCAGAATCCACCGGGAACCCATCAAAATATTGAATCAAGCTGAATTGCTGCTGCTACTTGAGAGGAGCAGCAACATCAGAATCACGATTTGAATCGCATCGTGATTCAAGCCTGCGTGAATCGACCCCGAATCACATTCATCAAAGTGACCATTCAAAGTTATTCAAATCGGGGTGGTCAATCCTGGCTCAATTCAGACTCAATTCTTTTGTTGAATCCAACCTTGAATTAGCCAGTGAATTGCGGTCTGAATTGCCTCCTCAGACTGCTTTGACTTCCCCTATTTATCACTTTCCATCTTCCCTACTTGCTGTGGCTTGCTTCCACACCTGCAATGTATCCGCAGCATGGACAAGTTCCGTCTAAATCAATCAATTCAACAAAATCTGGCCAACCTTCATGCTCAGATATGGTGTGCTGCATCCCGTATTTGCAAAACCTTCTCACATCTCTGTCAAGGCGCATTGTAATGAAAAAATAAATAGCAGTTATTCAACCCAGTGCACAGGGATCACATAAATAGGAAACTCTTTTACCAATACCACATAGTTCACCCAAATTTCAAACTCTGACTGGTGTTTGCACTCCAACCAGATCCTCCTGTGGGTCTTCAATGTCAGACAGGTCATCATCTGCCTCCTCCACAATCCCAGTGGGTGGATTTATCTTCGTGAGGTGAGTTAAATTCATTCTGTGGTGCTCCAGCAAATCTTTGCCAACACTTGCTAGCCTTTCATCAATTAGTTCAACCCCTTTGACTTGTGAGGACTGTTCAAAGAGTGGCCTTGCTGCATCCCAAGATTCCACTGCCTTGCACAGGTCATCATGTTCTTTAGCAATATCTCCAAGTCGGAGCATGCATTCAGCTCTGCTGCGATGGACATCCATGTAGGTGAATCCCTCAAGTGCAATGGTAAATAGGCTAACAGCTGTGTCCTCATCAGCCTGAGTGAAAAAGATGTCTCCCAGAAACTGGAGAGCCTTGTGTATTCCTAACTTCTCTTTGAATTTGAGAGAATGGGCAAGGTAAACTGTTGTCCAACTGAACATCTGACCAGATGCACCCCAGTGTCCAGTGTTACCAAGCTGCTCCAAACAATAGGATTTGCTTTGGGAATTGTTGCAGGCTCTGAGACATGTCTTAAAAAGTGTCTTCGCTTTGGGAATGTCTCCTTCTCTCAAGTGGAGATCTGCAAGAAGCATATCACACATTGTTATCCCTTCAATCTGTTCCAAGGGGAGAAATATTTTCTTGGCTCTCTCAATATCCTGTTGCACTGCATGTATGGGAGCATTCATGGACAGACCAATTTCTGCAAGATTCAGTAAAGCAAAGGCATGCGCATAGGGATCCCAGTGAAGCGGGCATTCTTGAAGAATCTGAGTTTGAATACTGTGTGCCTCACGGTATTCTGATTTCACCAAGTGGATCTCTGCCTGCTGATTCATGATGTCGTGGTCTGTGTTGCCACCAGACATACCACAAAGAGCCAGAAGATCTCTTGCTCTAGCGCAGAGAGACATGCTTTGTTTGCAGTTGCCAAGTTGTGTCCAGGCCACTGCTTCCATGCACAGTGCATATGCTTCACTGTATAAATCAGCAGAGATCCTGGCCAACCTCTGTGACTCCTGTGCATGACCTTGGCTTGCAAAGTAGTCACCAAGCATCCACTCAATGAATGCAAGCCTGTGTAATGCTAGGGAATGTCTTCTTGTGTTTCCAGATGAAGTTGCCAAGGATATAGCTATGCCAGAAAAGTGCATGGCAGTGAAAGAACCATTGGGTTGTCCCAAATAATAGTCTGCAACACTGCCATAGAATTTACCTTGAAACCAGTGAAGTCAGTCTTCATGTACAAGGTGTAAAAGGTGGGCTTACATTTAAGATCTGGATCATCAAAGTATTGAAAGTGTTCTAAGGCCTGGGCCACAAGTGTTTCCGAATTATAGATTGGGGAAGACATGTAAGAGGAAAATAACTCAGTAATGATGTAGACCTCAAGCTGATGGTCACACAGGTGTGGGAGGTATTTATAAAGCTGGGGAAGTAAAGAAATTGACCCTCGGCCAGTGATTCGGCAGAAGAAATTCAGATACAAGGCACTAGAAACATTCTCCTTGAGGTCTGGGTTGTCTTCTTGGAGTCCATTCTGGAGTAAACTTTGGATATTGGCCAGATTTGATGATATTTGCCCAACTGTGGCTGATATCATTTCAGTTCCATAGAAGTCCTTGTGCAATTCAAGTAGCTCATGGAAATGTTTAAAAAGAGGCTTAAGAAGCTCATTTTGAGGTGGGTGAGTTTTCCACATATATTCCCTGATGGGTACCAATGCTTTTAGTTGCTTTTTGTCATCCAGATAGGCTAAAGAAGTTCGAATCAATGTTGTTCTGCAATCCCGAATATCCTCAATTGGGAGCTTGCTCTGTAGGAGCTCAACATCTGAAAGACCATCAGGAAGCATTGACAATAAGCTTAACAACTCTTCTGAATGAGGAACAGGTTTTGATCCTAGGGCTAGACAAAGAGAGTGCAATGGATAAATCCAAGTTTGATCTCTTGTCATAGCCATCTGAAATCAAAGATGTTTTCTCTTCCTCCCAGCGGGATAGTACACTGGAGCATCCCTCAACATCCACTAAATGTGCAATGAGATTGATAGCAAGGGGCATGTTGTCTGTCAGTGAAAGCACCCTGTCCACCTCCCCTGGGTTATGATGATCTTCTGCAATGTCAATTAAGGTCTGACGAGCAGCCACTTGTTCCAAGGGCTGCAAAGGAAGAAGAAAGGGCCGTGTCCACTGTACTTTGCTAGGTTGTTCTGCTCCGCGCATTGTAATCTGTGTATCATGAAAAATTTATCAACATAGCAACTACTGACACCTACCACCAGTGTTAGATGCTGCACATCTGTAAGGACAGATAGAAACATCTCAATATCACCACGACACTCCATGGGCTCCCACACTGTCTCCAGGTTATCAAGAACCAAGAGGCTGGGTGGACCAGCAGTGAAATATTGGCAAACTGCTTGAGTAAGGTCTTTGCCAGGCTTGAGTCCTAGATGGGCTCCAATGAGAGCAGCAAGTTCCACTTTGCTGGTTGCAGAGTCACATGCAACAAAATATCGATGTTGTGTATACTGTGCTGAGACCTCTGCATGATGAAGAACTGCTCTGGCAAGGCTGGTCTTCCCCATCCCACCTGTACCTAAAATAGCTATCCTGGGAGCTTTCATCCTCAGTAGCTGCAGGATGTCAGACAATTCTGATTCACGGCCATGGAATATCTTGGGCTCTGAGGGCAGCATTGAGATTGATTGAGAGCTTTGAAGAAAGTCTTAATGATCTTGTTCCAGGACTAGACATGTTCCATACCTGTTTTGGGATTGAGAATAAACCCTGCTCATCTGGAAAGAAGTTGATAAAATCTGTGGCAAACTCAAAATTGTCATACCATAGATGCTCTGGCAGAACTTGCGGAATCAGAGAGTCCATCGATCATGGCAAGTACTTCTTGATGCCTCTGTTTTGCCATCACCTGCATTTTGGAAATATCACTCATCATACCCATGTTCTTGAGCTATGCAGACAAGATTGTTTGCAATGAATTGTTGCAATGTGTATGAAAGGGCTTACCTGAAAAAAATCAAGTTCTTGTGTCAGTCCATTTTTGCAATCCTTGAGCAATGTGCTCATCTCTCCTTGACGGAAGAACTGCTGAACCTTGCTGCTGCTCTGATGCACCTCCACAAAGGCATGGATTTTGTAGAGGGTCCTGAAGGGCAGTGATCAGTATGTTGACTCAATTGTTGTTCACAAAAAGAAGTACTCTGTGAATTTTCCAATGTGATTCAATGTACTCGGGGGGCAATACCCCACCAGTATCTGAGTTGATGTGAAGAATGACAATTGCATTGAGCAATTCATGTGTTTGCTCCATCAACTCGATACATGTTCTCTTGTTTTTCTTGACAGTCTAGGTTCCTTGTGTGAGATTCATGCTACAATGATGCTTATGAATGATTCACCTCAATATTCTTCAACAGAGACCGTGTTGTATTAGCAATGGCCTCCAAGAAAGATGCATTGAGGCCATTGGCAAGAACTTCCAGGGTCTCTACCATAATAGAAAAACACGTGATAAGTGTGTTCAGCCGAACTTGAGTGTCAGTGTGTTGGGTGGGCATCTTGATGGGTGTGCATGTCAAACAAGGCGAATATTTTAGGCTTTGTACCCTGAGAATATTTGGTTATTTTCGTTGCGTGAGTAAAGGGTTCATCTTTGTCCTAGCAGATGGAATCAAGGAGTTTGTGTTCACAACACATTTTTCCAGATACAACACATGCGTGGGAGAGAACGGCTGTATCATTATCAATCCCGCAGATACCCTTTGACTACGGCTCCGGAACAATTTCCCCCTTCCCCCGCCGCAATGAGTAATCCTCACCCTTAAGTTGATTTTACATCAATCCCAAGCCACGAAAATCCCCTCTCACGTACAGCTCCACTTATTGAGGACCCTGTTTATTCTTGGTTTAATCAGGATCTGAATACTTGTTCCTTGCCATAACTGTTTTTCTTAGACTCATAACACCGCCATTGCATTGAGCAATCAAATCACCAGATTATCAATTTCTGAAACCTATTAGAAGGACTTGCTTTTCTGGCTGCCGGGAGATGCAGCCTCAGTTGCCGCCACTGCTCCACAGCCCGAGAAGCAACTATCTTAGTTTACGGCGCACGCACCACAGCTTCCATCTCGTATAACAGCATCTGCCTGAATTTTCCCAGCACCATCTGCAAGCGAGACATGTGTGCACGGACACCTCTACCGTGGAAACTGGCCACCACATCAGAGTCGCGTAGGATGCGGAACGAACAGTGAAAATGTCGCGCTTCCATAATGCAAGCCAGCCATGATGGCAACGGCCACCCAACGTATTGCGGTACGGTTCCGGCCGTCAGCTGCTCCGGTGACCAGGAAAAAAAATGAAGGGAATGGGAAGAAAATAAGACGCAAGGGAAGAACAGTGTTCGCAACCGTTGGGATCGTTGGCAGCACCGCGCCGCGGATCTACCTATCTACCCCATATTCGCCGCGCCCACCCCCCGCTTCGCCTCATCAATAACACGTACGCATGCACACCCGCCTCGAGGGGTACTCCTAACCCGGCACAGCCCGATCGTCTGCACACACGCCGCATGCGCCATCAACGAACCGTTTCCCCCACAACTCTGTGCCAACGATGCGACAAACACGTTTGCAATTATCTGTACCTTCGCACAGCACGATAGCTCCTGCACTTGCAATAGTCCGCCTCGCGCTCAGCGTCGATCTATCCGGAAGAGTCATAAGCAGATCGCCGTTCCATCGCAGCACATATGCAAGCACGAAGCGCACAACAGCCGCAATGCCAGGTCTGATCCCCGGCACATGTGCACAAAATACTGGAGACCAAGAAAGGGAAAGATGATGAAGTCACCATATCCACTAACGGATGCCGCTATTCAAAGCAGAGCAAACTGTCTTGCATGGGCTGGGCCCGCTCAGCTTGAGCTTGAGTGAATAATGCTGAATGGCAGCTAATTAAATGACAACGACCAATAAAAAATAGGCCGTAGCGTATGGAACGGAGGAACTGACATTATTGCGTCGCAAGTCTATCCTCAGCACATTTATCTCCACGCAAAGTGATCAGTATTGGATGAGGCCAAGGAAAAAGAAAGGAAGAAAGATCAAGGCGGAAGGACAGTAATGCTCGGGCATTACGAGCACTTTATGCGCGACGATTCCAGCAGAAGGCTTGGGACCCGGACATTTAATTAAAGGCGGGAGGACATCGAAATACTCACAACAAGTGCGGGGATTTGGAAGGACTTCCATCCCCAACGAATCGGTTTAGGGATTCCTCTGGAATTTATCAACTTCAAGGGCACGCAGAACCACTCACCAGCTGCTGGATAAAAATCGGGTGGCACGATTATCCTGTATCAATGACCCAAAAAGAGCCGCGAAAAGGTAGCGTAGAGTCTATAGCTGGTAAGGCGTCCAGCGTCGCATGATTCGGCTCTGCAGGAGCGAAGCCAGTGAGCAGTGAAATATTCGGCTCTGAAGAAATCAAAGCCGCGACCAAAAGCAGGAGCGCAAAGCAAATTCAGTGAAGGAATAATAAACTGGGAGAGTTTGAAAAGAATTCTCGATGTATGCATCTACCCTTAGAGAGTTATTGAATTCAATCACGTAGGTGAGGGTCCACACTTTGTCGAGTGCCGTTGGATTCCGAGGGAGAGGTGCAAAAATGGGGCGACTACCGACTGCGCTGCAGCTCCGAGAAAATAACGAGTGTGGCATGCCGCAGAATCGAGCCGTGCGTAGGCACGCACCTTACTTGCAGGCCGCTAAGACAGGTTCCGCGATTAGAAAACAAATCCTTGAAGGGCCGCCGAGTTCCGTTGAATCCGAGGGAGAAGGGACGTGAAGTGATCGTCGTGGTCGGGAAGGAGTAATACACCTGCAACTAGCAAAGTCACTGGCGGCCAACACTGGCCACCACTGGCTACTGGCGGCCATCGGTACTTGATGACCAGCGGTGTATGACGTTGCAGTGGATGCTATCCGGCAATCAACACTGGCGGCCATAGGCGGCCATTGGTTTAACCGATCACTGGAGTCCATTGGCCTTCAGCATATACCACTGGACTCTACTGGCTTTTGAACTTAGAATGTGATTTTCATCCACATGAATAGGATATCGCCATCAGCAACACCCCGGAACCGTGGGACTCATCTTACAGGAAGACGATAAAAGGTCAGCGCGATGCGACAAAATTTTGCCGCCCTGTCTGCTCTTACCATGGACAACGCCCCGTCTGTGCCCGGAATTAACCCAGGTCCTCCTATCTCCCTCAGTGAGCGTCCTCTTCGCGAGAAGCTTGTTGACGAGTTGCGTCTCATCGCCGGTGCCATGGGGCTGAAGCTACCGCCTAACACGAAAAAGGACAAGATGCGGGACGCCATCAACCGCGCGTTAGTAAACGACGATGGCATTGCCAACGATCCGCAATGGCTTCCGCTTTTAGCTCACCGCTCTGCACCCAAAGCTGGTGGGAAGACAAGTGCGGGGAAGGCTTTGGAGGAACAGGTCGAGGCATCAAGGCCACCTCAGGCGCCAACGGGGTATGTAAAATATCAACCGTTCTTTAAGATTTTGCTCATTCGGCAGTGCTCATCACTTTGTACCTGTTGATTCCTTTCTCCATATAGCATGACTACCCCTGGCTCTGTCTCCTGCTGTCCCGTCCACTGGCGAAATTCATTCTTTACGATTGGCTCGTTTAGCGGTGCAATTGCTCCATTAGCTTTATCCCATTCTTTTTTGCTCTGCTCTCATACTGCAGGTCCTGCGCTCTTGCCCCATCTGCGTACAAGGTCTGTTCCCATGAAATTCAATCCCAATTCCTCAGCTGACCACGCTCACAGCAGATTTTCTCACTGTGCCTCAGCTATTTCTCTCACTGCGCCGCAAAATTATGCAATCTTTCCCACTGCGGCCGCATCACCGTGGTGTGGATAAAAGCCGAGCCTCCTCACCCCTTCCTCACGACTGCTTCCACCCGCTCCCACTTCGATCTTACGCTCGCCTCATTCGCAAGAATCTAGCCTTCCTGCCTGTTGATTCTTTCCTGTTAATCAATCATCTTGCTGCTTCCTATCTGGCTTCAACCATTCAACCGTTGGCTTACTCGACTGTATTCTGGTTTTGATGTTTCACGGCCAAGACCTGCTTTAAATTCCTCCCAAGTACTGTCAAAACCCTATCAGGATTTTTTTTCCATGGCAAATTCCATCGCATCGATCGTATTTCTCGTTTGGATCCTGTCTACTCAGAACTCTTCAAATGCGGCCCCCAAACAGTTTGCTCTGCTCTGATTTGTTTTCATCGTCAAAGCAATATACTCACCGTCTGTACTCTGAATCCTTCAAATGTTTTTATTTACTCAAATGCCCCCTTCTCTGGCCCGATGTCTGATTTGCCCGCACATGCATTGGGAACGGTCTCTGGTTTTACGGCTCGAGATCCACCCCTACTTATTCTTTCTTCAACCATGCATAATCGCCGTTTCTTCTTCAACTGTAACTCCCGATGATCTGCTTCTCTGGACTTATTGAATTCAACTCTCTCTATAATAACTTCTGTAGCGGCCAGTCGTATGCATTGATATTGCAATTCGGTAATTTCTGTTCCCATCGAATGCACGGATTGCCGGAGCGAAGCGGCGGCACGTCTTGTTTACTATATTCATTCTTCTCTTGCATTCTCTGATTTACTTTCAGCGCCAATAAAACACTTCTAGCTCAAAATCTCAAGACAGATCCACCCGGCCAATTCACCAGGCTTGCTCTTAGTGGGCCACAGGCCAAAGCGGTGAACATAAGCAACTCTGAGAACGGTGAGGACGAATAGTTTTACGGTTTGCAACTGCTCAATCAGTTCGAAGGTTCTGATTCGTCGGAAGGTGAAAATATCGGGGTGAGCCCCCCCCGCACTCCAGAGCTTGGTCTCCACCGCTTTCACTCTGGGTGGTCGAATTTTGCCGATTGGGTCAACGATTGTACTTCATCGGAGCGGAAGTTCACTTACCGCCAGTCACAACGGCTCTGGACGGAGCATTTTTCGCGACGTCTCCTTGTATTCCACAATAAAATCCACACTTTTCTGTGCAGTGCACACCCCAACACCCGTGTTCTCTCCGATGCTGTCCGGACGACCATTGGCGTTGACGGTGGTGTGCTTGCAACAGCCATGACACATGGATGTGTTGAGTGCACTCATGTCAAACGTTTCCGCTCCGATCTCGTCGCCGAGGGTGCTGTGTTTGGAAGGGACTATGAACTTGCGGAAATGGACAACGGAATTGAAGCGCCGGTGAAACCTTTTCCTCGTCATTCTGTCAGACTTCCTGGTATTTACGAAGTTTCTAGCCTCCTGACATTGGAGACGACCCAGCTGCTGTGCAGTTGCCCTTGCCACAACAACTAAATGCGCCACCACCTGGCTTGCCACGGGGATATGTTCGCCTGGCTGTTATGGACGGAAAAAACATCCAGCATCGGGTATGGCATCCACTTCAACATCACAAACCTTGCCCCTGATTTTCGAGTGCATTGCATTGATAGAAATGCGCATTAGACCTTTGCCAAAGACCTTTGCTGAACTACAGAGACGGGCGCTTCTGTGAAGTCCACCTTGATCTGCGGGATATTTGCGGCATCATACCCTGCGGACGTCCAGTACGAGAAGCCGGTGCCGTCACATGCAATGATCAAGCGCATATGGATTGGTATCGACAGTACCATAATCGTTTTTCCCGCCTGTCCTTCCCTGGCGTCCGCCGTGTGATTCGACGCCAGCAGGAGCGCGGTGACAACAGCACTGCACCGGCTTTACGAGTTGAACTTCCGGCTCTCGGGGATCTTCCTGGAGATCAGGTTGTTCATACATTCAAAGCTGGATCGACTTACTGCCTCCAGACAATTCAGTGGGCATGTGGCTACCCCATTGGCTGGGGAAAGTGCTACCGATCTGAAAGTGAATCTCAAGTTCTTGGGATCATGGATCGTATCTGGGCAGACCATCCCGATTCACGACCGAGTTTCCTTGCCTACGACAATGCATGCAGTCTTCTGCGTCATATTGTCACCCAGGATTCTCGCAGCCCATGACTCCCAACAACAAAGTTCATCGTGGATGCGTGGCACTACATTGGCCATCTTGCGACAGATGTACTTTGTCGTTTGTGGTGCAATCCAGAGCCAACAAATGGGTCGCAGCCTGATCTCATCCGCGTGGAGCAAGACACTAGTGGAAATCCCCATCAGACTCATGCCTTTAACACAGAAACCGCAGAGCAATTGAATGCCTGGCTCAATGGGTTTGAGTCGCAGCTCCGTCAGATGTCGGATACTAACTATGACTTCTTTGTGCATGTTCTGATGCTCCTATACTCGGAACGGGTTCAGAAGCGCGTGGCACAGAAAGGTTTGGGACTTACGGATGAATTTTGGGCGGAAGCGGTAGGAGACGAAGCCTAGTTAACGATGTATCCCATTTCAACCTGTAGACGAAGTGATCGAACATCCTGATTGAAACGAATTGAATATTTCTCAAAGGTATATGGGGCGCAGATGAGTCGATGCACGTCAAGTCCCGTTGATGCGGGAGAACGAACTAAGAATAAGTCTGAATAAATGGTCGTTAGCTCTTCGTTCGACCGGATGTGGGCAGAACCAATATAGTGATGTACCTAAGAATAGATGGTCGTTACTACATACGATGTGAGTAAGTAAGTAATGAGATATTAAAGTAGGAGACGTACGCTCTTCGTTCGACCGGATGTGGGCAGAACGAAGAGCATTGTTGTGCGAGGTACGTATGTATCGTAAAGGACAAAATAATGAATGCCATTTTGCTGTCGGGCTCACTTGCGCGACGCGCAGGCTTGCCCCGTTAACAATATTCATACAGAATTTTCTCCAAGTAAACCTCGAAGCTGTTTCATGCATCAGATAGGACCCTTGGACACTCAGAATTAATCTGGGTAGGTACGTGAATCATGCATTCTCATGCAAGGAAGCATACAATGCGTGCATTAGGGTAATTAGTGCATATTGCAGTCATTTATATCGTATAGTGTTGTCAACTCAACACAAAAGGTATGAGTGCGACTTCTGTTCTCCAAGTCCAGCGTTACCTGTGAGTTTTTATCCAGCGGTAATGTGTAAATCTGAGACTCGAGCGGTCTGCATGTTAGGAACATGATATGCGAAAGAATGCGAGATTCGAGCTAAAAAATGATTAGGCAAAATAGCTAGCTGTGTCTCGTGCCTGGAAGCTATCCGGGACGCGGGTATTCCACCCAAGAGCTCGAGTTAGCGCTTCATTCTCAGGTGGCGTGGTAGCATGGAATTTAATTTCTTACTGATCGAATCCATTGGTTTCCATTGTAATACGATGCAGATCAGTGCACTGCAGACACAAAAGCCAATGTGGTACACTGCGACTCGGTCGTGTACAATGGCATTGGATCACGCCGACATGCAATGCCGACCCGTGCCGATCAGCCGTTTGACAGCTCCGCGTGTATTACTGTCGGGAAGAAAGGGTCACGGTGGCGGTGTCCGGATCAATGTGGCGTTACCTCTTGCCGCCACATCCACGGATCGCGACGCTCTCCAGTCCATTTCGTCACAAGCTCACTGCTCTGAATCCGCTCAAGCAGACACTCGATCTTCTTTCTCCGGGATCCGATTCCACCGAAAACACAGAGATAGGGGAAACTTCGGCGAGCAAGCCCGCCGAATTTAAGTGCTACTCATATCGAACGAGGAACTGAAGCGTCTGTCAAGAAAGACTACTATCCCGCCGCCGCGCCCCAGCAGCAACATCCCATTCTCCCACCCTAACCCTAACGACCGCCCCTCATCTGCTGCCTGGGAGCTAAGGCTGAGGAGCTTGCGACTCAGCCTGTAGTGGGAGGCAAAGTAGACTAGAGTAGTTTTAGATTTGTCGCGCATCGTCTTTACATGCCGGCTGGGCCGTTTACCACGGAAGTGATGCGCACAGCCACGTCTTTCAGACTTCTCGTCTTCGTCGACTTAAGCATCCTCCTCGCTCCTCATCCTCGACTTTCACGCGTCTTTTTTGCTGCCACTTCGTCAAAATGGTCCAACACTCACGTTGCGGCCTTCCTTTGCCCCTCCCAGCTTCTTTCGACTGCGTCGCGTACACGACGCGTCCTGCGGACATCCCAGCTCTTCCGAACATGACACTGCGGGAAAAGAACAAAAGAAACGTCGTCATCGAGACCAGCAACACCAGAAGCATCGACTATACTCGCGCCTACGAAGCCGCACGCGCCTCGGCTGCTGGAGTCGGCGATCGGGACGTGGGAGCCCCCTTGCTGCCGTACTTCGAGTACTCAGACGACGAGAAGGCGATGCTAGCCCGCTCCTCGAGACTCGTCGATGCGGTGGGACCTCTTCCGACCTATATGGTGGAATACATCGTCACGGAGCAGATTCGGGCTGACGCAGAGGAGACCGCCGAAAAGGCCCGAGTCGAGAAGGAACGGGCAGACAAAGAAAATGAAAAGTTGAAGGCTAACATGCCTATTATTGGTACGATGCGTAAAACCAATCCGCGCTCAATTTCCTCTGCCCTCAGCGCACCAGTCACCATACCAGCTGTTTTTCTTATGACCATGGGACATCAGATCATGCCTCCCCTCCATTGGTTTTCGAATAACATTCTTCACAAGGCCAATTCCAGCCCACACTCTATTCCCATGGAATGGATCACCGCGCAGCAGACTACCGCCTTGGTCAAGCCGCCCCGGGTGCAAGTCATCGATATGACCAAAATGGCTAAACTTCATGGCGGCGAGGAGGCCTGGAGAAACCTGACACCTAGCACCTGGGAGGAGTGCTCTAAAAATCTCTTGTCAGCTTTCCAGCAGCTCAGCGCGCCGCAGGACCCGAATAACCCCGAGCCGACTCACGCTTCCGAATACGCTCTGCACGCAAAATTTTTCAAAAACAACAAGTGGTCAACGAGTTATTCGATGTCTGGTACCCTCTCGAGGCTGAGCTACGTGCAGAAGTTCTAGACGAAACCGTTTTCGACGAATCGGTCTGGTCCACACAGCTGACGATCCGTATCATGACACATAAGGCTGCACAGGATCAGACGAAGGCACAGCAGGTTCCTCCTAGCTCATCCTCGTCGTCCTCGGGTCTCAAGCGCGGCGCAGAAGGCGATGTAAACCCCACATCGTCTAAGCAGCAGCGTACTGGACGCAAAGAGGAATCTAACAACGGGCGTCCTCGTGAGCGCCGTGACCCTGCTTGTCTTGTTTGCACACAGGACCACACGGCTCACGACCATCCACCGACATCCTTTTCCTTTCGAGACGGATCAAAACTATTCGCAAAGGTTGATGGGTCGGACCTCCGCACAGCCGGCTCCTTTCGCGGCTCCCCATTCAAGAGTTTATGCATCAAATATAACACTAACCGGTGATGCAACGGCGAGCACGGCACCGAGCGGATCCACGCCTGCTCCCTCTGTGGTGGAGCTCACCCAGCCCTCTCGCGCGACGTCTCCTGTGCTCGCGTGCGAGACGGAGCCTTCGTTCCGTGATCTCGCTAACCAACATCTGGATTTTCTCGAAAACAAACTATCCCCAGCACAAACTACGCTAAACTATCCAGACTTGTTGCCATTCGTGCACCCACGCCCTGCGCCGCCTTTTGTCACGGAGGACGCCTTTTCTTGTCTGCTCGACCGCGTCATACAACCATATGACGCTGATGTTTTTGAGCACCTTCTCCACAAGCACAGTCTAACCACAAGCTACCCCCAGTTGGTCCACAACCTACGTCACGGTTTCCCTTTGGGCCGCATGCCGATTATCGAACAAACAATCATCATTCCAAATCACAGGTCAGCTTTGGAGGAGCGTGCCGCGGTCGTTGAGTATCTTCAATCCGAGCTCGCGGCCGGCAGGATGTCGGGCCCTTTTTCTCGTGCGCAGATGGAGACGATCTGCCGGGGACCCTTCTACTGCTCTCCCCTCATTGTGGTTTCACAAGATCAAGGCCCTCTCGTTGAGCCCAAGAAGCGCGTGTGCCGGCATCTCTCAAAAAGCGATAAGGAAACCGGAACGCCCGCAGTAAACGATTATATTATGAAGGAGGATTTCCCGACTCGTTTCGATATGCCGTCGAGGATGGCCGAAGTGGTGAGTCCCGTTATTATTCAGAATTAATTTTCCCCACCATTTTCGCACCGGGCCCTCGAGCCTCGCCTTTGTGCCAATAATTCGGCCGAGATTTTTGTTTTGCAACTTGGTCACTGCGCCATCGCGCTTCCTCTTCTTTTCTTTTGCGCCATCGCGCCTTTTCTGTTCGCGCCATCGCGCTCCTTTTTCTTCCTTCTTGTTTCGCGCCATCGCGCCTTTTTTCATCTGCGTCATCGCGCATTTCATCCGCGCCATCGCGCCTTTCATCCGCGCCATCGCGCTCTTCCCTCCGCGCCATCGCGCTCTTTCCTCCGCGCCATCGCGCTTTCCTTTTACGCCATCGCGTTTTCTCATTTCTCTTGGCCCATGCCCTCGCATGCGTGCTCACTATCTTGCATCAGGTCGCATCCGCTCCCGTCGGAGTGCAAGCGTGCGCATTCGACATCAAATCCTTTCACCGGACTTGCCCAGTTCTTCCCGCCCACAAACCGTTCCTTGTCGTCTCATACGATGGTGGTTTCTTCCTGGACCATTGCCACCCCTTTGGAGCATCGTCGGCCAGCAGCAACGCCGGGCAAATCGCAAATGCCCTCGTCGACATCTGGAAAGCCGAGACGGGCAAGGATGCCGAGCAGCTAAAGTACGAAGACGACCTCTGTGTCCTTCGTCTCCCATGCGCGCTAGTTTCCCACCCTCTCGACTCCTTCCTCTACCGCTTCGACCGCGTGTCAATCGTCGCACCGATCGACCCGCTCAACACGCCGTGGCACCCGGTGAAGACCGGTGTCGAATTCCATGAGCAGATCGTCTTTCTCGGTCTCTCGTGGGACTTGGCGCTACGACGAGTCTCACTGCCAGACGAGAAACGCGAAAAGCATCTGGCGCGCGTGCTAACCATGATCGACGGCATGAGGCGGAGCAGGAAGTTCACACTCCTCGACCTGCAGGAGATCCACGGCTTGCTGTGTCATCTGTGCTTCGTGTACGACGACGGCGCGTCGCATCTTGCGGACTTTTCTAATGCCATGGTTGCTTTCAAAGGCAACACGTTTGCCAAGCGATGGCTCCCTCGGCTCATTCGCGCGACGCTCGAGTGGTGGAAGGATAAGCTTGAAGATGCCTCCATCTACCGGCAATTACGCCCGCTGGGTCAACTGCGCGATTTCGGCCTGTACGTGGACGCGAGCACATCTTGGGGCGTCGCCGTCGTCATCGGTGGGCTTTGGTACGCTATGCAGCTGGCGCCAGACTGGAAGACGCCTGGACTCGACATATGCTGGCTGGAATCAATTGCTATCGAGATGCTGGCACTATTCCTTGTACAGCTAAATTTTCACGATATCTACCTTCTAATTCACTCGGACAATAAAGGCGCTATCGGCGCGCACACAAAGGGGCGATCTCCTAACGTCGGGATCAAACCTCTGCGCCCGCCGGACTTACGCGATCTTAGCGAGTCAGAGGATCACCCCTAAAATTGTGTACGTCCCTTCTGCCGACAACATCGCAGACGCGCCATCGCGCGGTCTTTCATCGCCCTCGCTGGATCCCGGCAGTCGCTTGACCCGCGAGTTTGAGTTGCCCGCCGAGCTCGCCAGGGTTTTCTTGCCCGATGGCGGCTCTGGGCGGTGAGCTCGACGACTTCCCGTTTCGTCGTCTCGTGCCGCTGCGTCTGTCCTCCGCGCCGCGGCGCTTTTCTTGTCCACATGCATCTGCCGTACTTGACGGCCCGTTCGACACATTCACATCGTACGTCACGACGGGCGTGGGTTTTTTCCCATTCACTGATCCCTACCAGGACTCTTTCTTCCTTTCAGTCACGTCCTCTTGTCTCGGTGCCCTTGCCGTCGTCTTTTTCGTCAGCCTTCGCAGCATTTGGCCGCCCATCGCAGGACCACGTTTCTTCCTTTGTATCGTGCGTCATCATTCGTGGCCACGCTCCCTTATTTTGACGGCTAATAGGTGCAAAACCTCGGCCGTACCTCACCTGAATTCAAATCCTGTGCACCCGTCGCCACTCCTTTCTGATTTGGCCGTGCCCTCGCGCGCCGGCACCTCATTGGGCTTGTCGTCCCTTTTTTCTACATCTTGTTTAGATATCGGTGGGGATCCTTTCGATATCAGCCTGCCGACCGCACCTCGCCAAGCCAAACCTACCTCTCATTGGCCGGGCTTCCCACCACCTCGCCCGCGCTCTGCCTCACCTCCACGCCGATACGCGCTCGCGGACCTTTCCAACGACGCCCAACGCGAGCCGCCATATGCATCGGACTGTCCGGCCTCGTCGTCACGCAACCCGGACCCGCACATCGCGCTCCTCGACGTTCGCCGGGCCGCGGCGCTCACGCTCCCGGAAAAATCGTCCCGTCGGCCGAAGAGAGGGAACGAACTACAGCCCAGTACGTTCCGTCCCCATGTGCCCGCCGATCGCCGTATCCTCTTGTGGACCTCACCCCACTCTCTCGCCACGCACTCCGCCATGCAACTCGCCGGCATAAATCTCCTGATGCAGGCTCGGATTTTCGAAGGCCTGCTCCTCGCGCACGTCCCGGAGACGCGGGAGTCCTATGGTGCCGGGCTCCTGCGCTTCCACCAGTTCTGCGACCGCGAGGGCATTGGCGAGGCAGCGCGCATGCCAGCCGATCGTTTCCTGCTCGCTGCTTTCGTCGCCCAGGCCATAGGCACATGCACCGGCAAATGTATCCGGAACTGGCTCAATGGCTTGCGGCTTTGGCACATCTTCAACGACGCCGCTTGGCACGGCGATGAAGGATGGCTACCTGCGCTCAAGAAAGCCGCGGACAAGGGCGGCATCCCGTTCAAGCGACCACCGCGCGGTCCAATCACCCGCGAACACCTCCGTGCACTGCGCGCGTCCCTCGACCTCAACACCCCGTTCGGCGCGGCTGTGTGGGCGGCTGCCCTTGCAACGTTTTGGGGCTGCCGCCGCCTGGGTGAGATGCTCATTCGCAGCGCGGCCAAGTTCTCAACGCTGCGAGACACATGCCGCTCCACACGCATATCTCGCTCCAGCGTCAACGGACATGCAGTCCTCGCCATTCACCTCGTCTGGACGAAGACCAGGGGCACGGAGGGGGGTGAATGCTTCCTCACTGCCATCATAGGCGTTGACGCCGACCTCTGTCCTGTCATGGCTGTCGAGAACCACGAGCGCATCAACCACTCGCCTCCCGCCGACACCCCTCTTTTCGCTTTCCGTTCGTCGTCGGGCTGGAAGCACCTACACAAGGACCTTTTCTTACGCTCATCCTCTGCCGTTTTTAATTCGGCTGCGTTGGATTTGGTCTTCGGCCATAGCTATAGGATTGGCGGCTCTCTCGAGCTGCTATCGGCCGGCGTCGCACCCGAAGTTATCATGAAACTTGGTGGTTGGTCATCGCTTTGCTTTTTGATTTACTGGCGCCGTCTGGAGAAGATCCTTCCCCTCGCAATTACCCGTGCCTGGGATGCTCGTATCCGGGAATTTGCTGCTGCTCATGGTCACCCCGCAGACGTCGATGCTCTGTCATTCGATGATTAACTTGTACTTCGGTGTAAACTTATCTTGTGATGAAATTTATTTATTTATTATTATCGTCGCTACGCTCTGTGTGGGGTCTCGGCCCCTCGTCATCCGCCCTCGCGCGAGCGTTGCTCTTTGAGCTTCACTCCTTTTGGGTTGCTCCGGGTCTCCTTTCCTCGCCCAGACCCTGAGTGGCCTTTGCGTACGGGTTCGGCCGTCCCCGTGTTCCGCTTTCATCCGACTCGGATTTTGCCGCCGCCTTTCAGCCACGTCCCAAAATCCCAAAGTCGGCCGGAACGGCCGAGCCCCCCCGCACACACACAAAACTCCTTGCTTCCACTCTCTCAGTATATCAGACAAATATATCTTTTATATTTGTCGCTATCTCCCCTTCACCCTCTCCTCGACAAATCCTCCCTACGGATCGTAGTCTACTTTGCTTCCCCTCCTCGCCAGCGTCTCCATCCCCCTCATAAAATGGCGGCCCTGGGCACGTAGGGAGCGCCTTTGCGGGCGGCTCGCGCGACCTTCTCCTCGAAGTGGACAAAGATGTGCGCGCTGGCGGCAAGCTACCCAGATTGATGCTGATGGAGGAGGTGCTCTTGCTTGGAATCAAGGACAAAAAGGGGTAGCTGAGTTTTTGGAACGATAATATCAGCTATGCGCTGCAAGGTGTATTCTGATTGAGCTGGCCCTGAGAAGGCGGATTGGGGTTGTAAAGGATCCGGGAAGGGCGAGTTTCTTCATTTCTTCATCTGAATTGGAGACCGACGAGACATTGTAGAAACGATCACCACTACCAGACCGACCGATCACAGTCATACCAACGCGGCAGACAGGCGAGACACTGCTCGACGAGACGTTAAAGATGATGAAGCAGACTGCAGATGCGGGCGAGAAGATGGATGTCGGTACCTTGATCGATTTACTCAGCGGTGCGTACTTCATTTCGCTTCTATTTCCCTCGTATCTTCTTTCGCTGTGCTGCATCTGGCGGGTGTCACTTCTTTCTCGGGACGCGCCCATGTGTGCGAAGTCGCCGTTAATCTGTGTCTCATTTCTCTACTGTCCTGCGCTCCCGCAGACCTTATTCGTGTCCTATTACTCTGCTTACTTTCATTCTCCCTGTGCTTGCAACTCGGGCGGGCTCTTGGCCTCACATGGCCGTCAGCGGTGTACTTACCGGCGTTCGTGGTCGCTTACTGCGTATGGGGCTTGTCATTGGGTCGTGATTATACCCATGGGCTGTACCCTGTATCTGGGTTCGTTGGCTTGCGGGAGCGGGCTTACCGCTGGCACTGGCGCCTATTCGGTAGCAAGTAAGCGCCTGAATTCAGGCGACCAACGGCCTTGCACACAACGCCGTGGCCATCCGGGGCGCGTATCGTGCATCTCTCTTGACCTGTTTCTCTGCTTTTCTACCCACTACGCATCTTATCTCCGTGCTTCGACGCTAACATTCACTTCCATTCCTCAGGTGAAACCTGGTACGCCCTCAAGATCGGCTTGCAGATCAAGCAGGTGCGCGAGCGCCTCGCCAAGGGCCTCGTCGGCAAGGGGGTGCTGCGCATGGAGAAGCGGAATTTCCTGCTGTTTGATATGGCGACGCATCCGGTAGTGAGTTGTCCATCCTTTGATCTGTGGTTTCTTTTTCTCTTCTCTTCCTTGGCTCGGAGCGCCGGCGAAGAGACATTCACTGCTCTCGCCGCGATTCCGTGGGTGTGGATCCTTGCCCCGTGCTGTATTCGAACGGAGCGGCGATGATATGGGGATCCATCGCATGCGACGACCGCGCCCTCGCTTTTCTTCCACAGGTCCGTGCGGTGCAGCGGTGTTGTTGGCGGCGCTGGGAGGTATAGTATTAGAGAGAGCGGTGCATGAGGTCCGGGGTGGAGGACCTCCCTCACCTCCTGCATGGAATGGACTGGGGGCGCGGTTGCAGTCTGCGCTCTTGGCACGTGTCCTGCACTCGTGCAATGACATGTAGATACACATGCGTACGGACGGACGCGGCCACCGGCTCGTACTCACGCTCCATGTGTGCAGGATGGAGTGTACTCTCAACGTCATCATCTTGCCTCATCTTCTTCCTTTCACGTCTACATCTATCTGACCTTTGTCTTCATTTTTCAGGCTGAGTGAGTGCTTTCTCTCTATCTATTTCCTTTGTCGAGGCGTGGGCTACGAGCGGAGAGTTTCCCTAAAAGGCAATTCTCTTGCTAGCAAGATGTGCACGGAGGTGCGAGCCGTGGTGGATCAGAACAAACAGGGAGATAGGCGTGCGCGATAGGACATGCAGGCGCGCTGCTGGTCCTGTCGTCTGCGGGTGAGGCGTCGGTGAGGCACAGTGCTTTCAGGATGGTGCTGGATGAAGCGTGACTACACGGCTATCCCGGCTTTCAGTGGAATCCGCTGGTTTGCAAAATCAGTGAATTCCAGCGGATCCATTTTTGATGCCGGCGGTTTTTGAGGTGATGAGTTCGCAGGCTGTATACCGAGGGGCAAGGAGGTCAGCTCTGCCTATCTTTCATAATTTTTGAACCCCAGCAGCGAGCTTGAAAAAAAAATCGGCAATCAAGTTCCACTGGATTCCGATGGTTTTGCAAATCAGCGGATTCCAGTGACTGCCGGGATAGCCGTGTATGATGGCCATTGAAAGCGGACGGGTTCGCTGGGAGGCGAGGTGGCGCTTCATCCCCTGTGCGCCACGTCCACCCTATGGCCATTGCCGCGCTTGTAGCGGTCGTCGCGCTCGCGCAGATACTTCCATGTGCGTGATGGAAGACCTTGTGCTTCGAGCGCCTCTCTGTCCCTTCTGTTGGTCCCTTCTCGTCCCTCCGCTCCTCCTCCCTTCCCCTTCGTAGCCTCTTTGTTCTTTTAGTCCGTCCTCATACTCACTCACTCCCTCCACACTCGACGCCGAAGGCACGCAGTGCCGCACCCTCCGCGCTGTCTGGCAATTTGGGCCAACACACCGACTGTCCTTTTGGGGAAGGCCGGCCATCAGTGGCAATTCACGCCAATCACTCATCCCAATTAGGATACTTGGCGCTTGCTTCGCACTTTGGACCTCTTTCCTACCTCGTATTCTCATTGTTTGTCGGTACAGGGTGGCATGATGGCCAGTATATACTACTTTCTCTTCTACCTCTCTCACCTGTATTTTGTTTTGCCCTCGCGCGCCCTCCGAGATGTCTGGTTTCACATTTGTGTCCGAGAACGACAACTTCGGACCTGCTGCCGTCCCGAGTGCGCCCCCCTCCTCCTCCCGCTGCCGCCTCCACCTCCACCGCCGCTACCACTGCCACCACATCTGTTCCACATCATCCGCAGAATTTCAGATGGGGAGAATATATTCCACCCGAGCAGAAGCCTAAACTCAATGCACGCAGTATTGCGGCGGAGGTCCCCTATCTCCCATTTAAAATTAATCCGGAGCAGCGAAAATCTATCGAAGCAATGTACCATCCAGCTAGCAGCGCCTCTTTCGCAACCCCGCCAATTCTTGACTACGTTTATGCTCTCGACGATAACTCCCAACTACAGGCGTCGGTGGTCCTGATCCATTATGGTTTGGACCCGGACTCTCGAGAACTTCTTGGAAATCGTTGGTCCCACCAATGGAGCCGTCATTCCGACAAAGCCAAGGTAGATACACAGAAGCTATTGTACCTCTGCGCTTGCGGGTATGATCACCATCAGCGCAATACGAAATACGACCGCACAGAGCCTCACGGAGCACCTGGGACCCAAGAGCGCCACACGGGGGTCCCTTTCACCGGATGTCTGGTGCACGCCGAGATTACAATCCGTGAAAATAAAATTCTTCGTATCCGCGGTCATTTCGAGCATAACGAGGAGTGTCGAACAGCAAAATACACTCGCGCTCCTCCCATTCCTGTCCATCCATCCGTATACGTCGTAGCATTGGCGCAATTATGTGATGGTGCAACCTTCAGTGACGTCCGCCGAAAGAACCGCGACCTTCTTCAGGCCAAAGCATATGCAGATTTCCCCACCGACATCGCATCATCCCCATATCGCTGGGTCCTCACCAACAACGATTCTCGCTCGCTTTACCGCCAGCATAGCCGCCTAAAGGGTGTTTCAATCACGGTCGCACCCGAGATTAATGTGGACGACTGGCTCAACCCGAGGTCAGACAAATATAACGCAACGCTCGCAAATGCTATTTTCCACTATTCAGCTCGTGCAGATAGGGGCGAGCGCTTCGAAGTCGCGATTGCTACTGATGACATGAATCGTGCCGCATGGAGGTACGGCTACTCTCCTGAAAGACACTTTTATATCAGTTCTAACTCGTTCTCCTTTGATTATAAAAGGAACGGCCATGAATCGCAGATCATTCTCGATGGAATTTTCGGGGTGTGCGATAGCCGACTTCTGCTATTCATTGTTATGGCCGTAGACGAGAATCAAAAGGGTGTTCCAATCGCATTCTTATTGTTTTCGGCCCCCACGGGAAACAGACAATCGTCCTCCGGCTACGACACCGCAATCCTTATGAAACTCCTCAAAAAATGGTCTGAATCGCTGAACAAATCTGCCCATTTGTATGGACACGCGGGGGTGTTGTTCAAGCCGTTGTCTGTGATCACAGACACAGATCTGAAGCAGCGTGGGGCATTGGTTGGCGTTTGGAGTGACATTTGGCTGCTAATTTGCCGCTTCCATCTTCGCCAATCATGGCGAAACCATCGCAACAGGCTCTTGAAGGGGAAGAGCGCGGTCTACATGGATCTGAAGCATCGGATGATTTGCCTCGAGAGGGCCCTCACGACGACCCAGACGATCACCGAAGCTCGTGCACTTCTGGAATCTGAACGTCAAGTGATGGTTAAACTATCTGCGGAGCAGCTGAAGGCAGCGGCTAAATCTATGAAGCATATCAACCATCTTGACACCTACTGGACTACCGACAATCTTTGGCCAAGCTGGTCCGATTATGGCCGGACGGTTCTCGCATCTATGCTTGGTACGGCCATTGATGGTGTCATCCCCACAACAAACCATCTGGAATCCTTCAATCGGGTCCTCAAGCAAATACACCTCCGGCGATTTCAGAATGGGGGCTGTCGGCTCCGGGTTGATGTCCTGATCCACGCACTCATGATTTTTATCCTGCCGTCCATTTTCAAGGAACGTAGCCTGCTTAGCGAGCAAGCAAGCCGAATTGCAGCTCTCGTGAGGTTACTGCCCGGCGGCGCGGCGCTTCTTGAAAAGAAGAAAGGCCCGAAGCCTGTTCCTGCCGTTCCGAGGGTGGCATATCTTCTTCCCGACGCAAATCGGGATGAGCGGGCCAGAGACCTGGTGGCCCATCGTCAGATCAGTGTCCCGGCCATTCTCCCGGCAGACTTTGGTATGACCATGACCTGTTACTCCTCCCGCGCTCTCTCCATCGACACCAACCCGAAAATCTACACCATTCGAGTAGGCTTCAACAGGGTGGTGACCTGTGATTGCCTAGATCTTATGGACCACGGAGGGGCTTGCAAAAACATTCATGCTGTGTTGATCATTCTGGATGACATGCGCCGCCGCGGAATTCCCATACCTTTCATTCCTATTCCGCTGTCGCTCGCAGATGCCCAAGCTTTGCAATCAATGATCCTCGCTGGTACAGTTCAGCCAAATAAAGCTGACTTGCCGACGGCTCAAGCTGCTGAGAAAATCGAGGGTATCCTGCTTGATGATACGTGCGTTGAAGAGGACGAAGAACATGATGATGTGGATGATGACAACGCAAGTGTGGCGACCGACGCGTCGTCCGATTCTAATTCGGATGATGAAGATGAATTGGATGTAAGTCCTCTGTTCAGCTCTTAGGTCGTGTCAAGACTGATGAATTCACCTCAGAGGACAGATTCAGTTCGCGTGAATCAAAATGTGGCCGCTCTCGGAGAACAAGCCGTCTCGCGCACCATGTTTGAGCTCGAAGAGATGGCATCAAGACTTACCGATCTCGGCGAGTACCTCGACCAAAGGGTTACAGGTCTTGCTCCCGAGGAGCGTGCAAGAGTGGGGAAAGGATACGGCCAGCTTGCTGGACTAATGGCGAAGCTTCAACGCGTCATGGATCTCCCGCCACCATCAACTCAGGAACCGACCTCTCCAACGATCCCTGTTCAGAACGTCATATCCCCTGCCGCTACCTCAGTTCCTACCCCTCCGAATCCAAGAAAACGAAGAAATCTCTTACCGCCTTCCCCTGAAAGGGCGCAAAAGCGGCACCAGTCCCATAATATACATTGATATTATATTTTCAAGTTGCATTATTTACATGGAATCGATGATTGTATTACTATGAACTGCCGTCCGTCCAAAGCTAGACTTACCGTCATCGGTGAGAAAAGGCGCATCAATATCAAGCGAAGGAATTCGCGAAGGACAGTGCGGAGATGACTGCTATTGTCCACCGAATTGGGATTCCGCGATCACCCGAGCTTGACCCGATCAGTCTTCTCCTGATTGCCGGCCTTCCCAAAAAGGACAGTCGGTGTGTCGGCCCAACCTCCAAATTTGACCCGTAAAAACGGTTTGATCCCCTATTCCTGACGCTCTGAGGGTCCCGGATGGGCCGGAAAAGCTTGTGCCACCCTTCCTTGCTTCCACACACGTCAAAAATGCCAGCCGTGTGAACGCCGCGGCGCCGCTTGCCACCCAAGCGGCGCGGGAGGCGAAAAGTCGATTTTTTGAGCCATTTTCAAGCGATTTCGTGACCTGTTTGGAGGATTCGTACATGCCCTCGGTGACCTGTGACAGGTACGAAATTTTTCGTAAATTTTTGGGCCTGTGACCCGTGACATACGAATTGAACAAAATGCTACAGTAGATGAGAAAGAAGTGGCAAGTTGAGGTGATGGCAAACGCGCACATACTGATACGGGGGATCTGTTTAATACACGAGGTAACTTATATGTATGTATGCCATCATCTGTTTCACATGCAACGATAAAGGAGGCGATGCATGGCAGTTCAGACTTTCTTCCATCCAACATTCTGCCGATGGCATTCCAGAATCCTTCATTGTGGAAAATCTACGCTCCATCCGAATCTTGCTATCTTGATCTTCAGGCGACCTTGGAGGTAGCAAATTATCCTGATTGACCGCCGATGCCTTTCCTGCGCAGCTTTGAGGAATCATACCCAACCTCACACTTCAACCTAGTTTCGACCCTCTATTCCGTCCCGCGCATTCTTTGATCACGCCTTATCCAGTCACTCTGGAGCGTCAATCTTCATGATTCCGGTCTGGATCTGACCGCATGTTTTTCCCCAGTCATCTCCAACTTCTTGATCATTTCAGGCTGTGTTCACCCCAGAATACTTAGCCCTTCGTCATTGTGCGCTGAATTCACTTTCCTGAGACCCCTCCCAATTTGCGAAACTGCGACGTTGGTTTCTCCATCCATTAATCTATGGTTGACTTCGCTTTCCGCGGCCTACCAAATGAGAATGATACGCCTCCATGATTAACTGCCGCATAATGCATCCGGGAGATTTGAAAGCGATCCGTCAAAACAAGAATAGAGCCGAAGCGGTGCGTGAGAGAGAGGAGCAGTATCGCTCTCTTCCTTTATCATCTACGCCATTCCCCACTCGGCCTGCATCCTGCTTCCGCAGTTAACTCCTAAAATTCTCGAATACCAAGCAGGAGTTGCAATGGCTACGCAGTTGGAATGTCCCGCTGTCGACAAGGCAGGCAACAAGCTTACCGGGAACGGCGAAGATGCCGGCGTGGTGAGCTGCGTCTATAGCTCTGGTCCCCCAGGACCATGCTTCTACGACGCTAATGTGAGTTGAAATTAGCATGGATATCTAAGATGCCCTCAATAACCATGTCTATCCAGGGCGAGCTCGACGCTGAGGCGTCTGGGGACCCGCTATGCCCCAGCCAGGTAGCTTTTAAGTGGATGCTCCCCACGATGACGACGGTCTGATCATTTTTCAGCTGGTTTCCCCTGCCAGCGTTAGCAATCGTTCCAAATCCTCCACCCCAACCTCAGGTGCAAGCAGTTCATCCGCACTCACTACCTCCAAGGGCGGAACTACTCAAAGTCAAGGGGCTATCTCTAGTTCATCACCACCAATCAGCAGCCCACTCGCATCCATTTCTTCTCAGGGTGGATCTATCTCAACTTCGAGTGCCACCACTGGAAAATCGCCAGCTGTCAGTAGTCCACCCGTTTCTTCTCAGGGTGGATCTATCTCAACTTCGGGTGCCACCACTGACATATCGCCACCTGTCAGTAGTCCTCCCATTTCCGATGATTCCCCCTAGTGCCACAAATCCGGCAGTGTCTCCAACGCTGAGTACAGCAAAGTCGTCCAACAGGTATGTCCACGTAATACAAAGATCAAAGACTTAAAGCTCTTCGCCTTTCTCGCAGGAACGAAGCACGGACCGCAGCAATCGCAGGGTCGCTTACAGCTGTCTTTGTTCTCGTCGCAATCGTGGTCGTTATTTTTTGGATTCGAAGACACCGAAAGCTGGAAGAGCAAACCAGACTTCCAGAGCAATTCGTTGAGGCGCAGGAACGAGTTTTGCGGGACAATTTGCGGCCCAAGGCTGGTATTCCGAGGCCTGCTAGTAACGTGTCGCGGGCAGACCCCATAGATATTGAACCAGAAAATACCGAAGGCGTTGAGCCAATCACCGTGCGAATGCGCCGCGTGGAGGCTCAGCTGCAGGCTATTTTGACCATGGGCTTTACTGAGGGCTCACCGCCGAGCTACATCGGATAATGTGATCATGATAGATTACGAACTAGGTTTCTGCCTACCTTGCGAGGAGTCTGATATGTGAATGTTGCGTACCGGATGGCAAATGAGCAAATACTAGAGAGTAGTATAAGATCCAGGATCTAGCATCAGCTGCCCCGAAACTACATTTGAGACCCTTGAAATTAATGAGGGCTGGTTATGCCCAGCCTATAAAAAGGGCGATAACAAAATAATGACAAAAGCATACTTGCTTAGACTGATGGAGGTTGCACCTTCTCTTGTTCACCCAGATCAAGCAGGACTCATGAAAGGAAGAAAAATTGAAGATCAAGTTAAACTTACAAAATTCCTCCTAAACTACGCTGAAGTTGCAGAGGAAGATGGCGTAATCATTGCCCTGGATCAAGAGAAGGTGTATGATAGGATCAACCATGACTACCCATTGAGTGTTCTACGCCGCATGTGTTTCCCTCCCAGATTCTGTAACACGATCAAAACCCTTTACCCAACTGCTCAGACAGTTGTGATCGTGAATGGAATGTTGAGCGACCCATATATGGTTTCACGAGGAGTCCGACAGGGTGACCCTCTCTCTTGTTGTATTAGAAGCTAATTAGCGCTCACTTGAGTTCACTGATAATTATATTTCCTGCTAATTGTCGCTAACAGCAGGGCAACCCAGGAGAATGACTAAAGAGTGAGAGTGGGACTCGGCTAACCCTCAGTTAAAGACTGATAGTGCGACTCGGGCCTCAGCTAATTCCTGCTTGTGTTACTCACACCCAGTAGTGGGACACGGCATGTCGGCACATCCGAATATCTAAATCTCCGCCCATGGCTCGGAATGAGCTTTGAATTCAACCTAGTGTATAGATCGCTGATGCGAAAAACTTAGCCATTGAAGAAGATCTGGCGTACTCGCGGATGCGCGTTAACTGTTTCAGGTTATGCGCCTTTGTGAGAGCACCATAGCACCATACCAAGGAGATTGAATAGATTCCTTGATTGTAGGAGTGAAGAATCCCAGGCAGAAGCACGCAAAAATTGCGAATCGCAGAATGAGGGCGGTTGACACACATTTCCCATATATTCCCAACTTGAAGGCCTGAAAGTATTGTCAAACTCACGGTGGGGTTTTACTTTCCTATCCAACGCTAGGATTTGTCTATTTCTTAGGCCCTCGACTCAGTTAGCTCGTGGGTCATGGGCTGGACGTCGCCATGGCTTTGCAGTCAAGGCGCGTTCCTTCTCGAGCTCCCCTGAAATTCTGTATAAGGACGAAACCATTTTCCATAGGTTTCAACATCAGGGAAAACCTCCCCTGATATTTTGCGATATTTTGACTGAAAATATTTTTCGGCCACCAAAATTTTGATATTTTATGATATTTTTGTGAACTTTGATGAGAATCCAGTCAAAGGTATGCACATTTTGTGAAACCTTCCACAGAATTTTGCAGAATTTGTGCAAAGTTCTCGTTAAATATTGCATTGCTCACAAACTGCTAACCCGGTACCGGTACCCTGCATTGACTCCGATCAGGTTCAAATTTCACGGCTTCGGCCCGCCAAGTACGGCGTCCATGTTGCTGACACGCAAAGGGAGAAAATACATCAAAGACTTTGGCACAACTCACCTTCTGCAACCTCCCGCAAAGAAATCTCGAGCTTTGTATTCCAAGCAGTAGTGAGTGAAATCATGAAAGAGTCAACGACAAAACAGCGCCTACCCTAAAGTGTATTAATACGGCACCAGTACGGCACCTAGCTGAGCGTCGGCGGATTGTTTTCACCGTGTACGGCAACCACGAAATATGGTTAGTTTTGATGCGACTGTCACAACAGTCAAAGACCTCTCTTCCTTTTCCCCCACCTTCCTTCTGCGAGCATCCCTCGTTCTTGTCACATTCTGCCCACTGCCCCTCATTCATACATTCGAAGAAGTCCCAAGATCATTTCTTCAAGCTCCCAGCGCTCTGGACCACCAGCTTCATGTGGACGGACTATGTCAGTGATCGGTACTCTTCACAGGTGCATCATCTTGTTTATCTTCCGAGTTTTTATGTTACAACTCATTGTCATGTAGCAGACCTCCAGAGTCTTGGAGAGCATCCCTTCGAGTTGTGTCTTCTTCCTTGTACGGTTACTCTGCTGCACCACAACCACGTATGTAACCTGCAATCTTACTGTCCAATCCTGTCACTGACTTGTTTAGTAGTGTAAACCTCATCAGAGGGACATCTCCATTTCTAACGCCACCCGAAAATGTATGTCGTAACCCACCTGGCGTGTGTCTTGAATGCTAATGCTGTAAACAAGCAGATGCCGTGTTTGTTTTCATTTCTTGTGCATGCAGGCGACACGCAAGGTTAGTCCCATTCATCATTCAGTGCGATCTTTCCTTTGCTCACCGAGTCCTTAGCATGAACCACACTCCTGGCACGCATCTGTTTCTTGTGTGAATTCTTGAAACTGTGGCAGATATTCATTATATTGATTCCTACAACACAGGCTTTGTTCACCCTCTTGAAGGGTTGTATGTATACCGTGGTTAAGCCCAGTATGAGCTGTTGCTGCGATTAGATAATGCTGTAGCGTATTTGTAGATACATATATGTTGTTAGTAGATTGCAATTTAAGTCATTTTCCATCCTATTTTTCGGAACTTGGAAAGCATTGAGCGAGCAAAACTATGCGAAAACCCCTATGAAATTTTAGCAAAAGTTGGAGAAATTTGGCAAATTTCTTGGCCGGGAAGATATTTTGAGTAAATTTTGGTATTGACCAAAACTAGTGATATTTTCGAGTATTTTGTGCAAAAATATCATAAAATATCTGAGGGGGGTTTTCCTGATGAATGTCCTCGCACCAAGATCATTGCGCGTCTGAAGACTGAAACTATGCCTCAGCGATCTCGGGTATGTCTCTACCTTTTTGGTTTATTAGTCCCGAAATCTTTTCCCCCGAAGCTTAGCTTACTTCCAATTGGATGGAGAGAAGGGAGACTATATTCGCGAGCCAAACTATGTTGGTGAACAAAATCTCACCTTCGTTTACATCAACGATCTTCTGAGGTGAGTTCTCGATCCGGTTACACTCTTTCCCCTCTGAACTGACACTCGATTATATAGATTGTGACTTGTCCTTTCACTTGCCGGTTCAAAAGGCCGAAACTATGGCCGGAACTCATTACACCCTTGAGCTTGCCTCGACGATCACTGCCTTCAGGCTTCAAGTCGACTAGGTGAGTTTCTATTATTCCCTTGGACTGTCTGCCGCCGAAACTACTGCCTACAGTGATAAATGCCCCTGTATCAAGGTAATTCGTATACGGCTCAAGACCGAAATTGTGACGGAGGAGAGTCAGCTAGAGAGTCGGCTAACAGTTCCGGCACACGAGTTCACGAGAGCTGGGTAGTCGTCCCAGCGGAAGGTAAGTGGCGTAAGGTTTAGATTGACTAAGGACCTCACTACGGACATTGACAGTTTATATACGATGGAATAATAGGAGTATAAGATGAAACGCGGAAAGTGATGGGAAAGAGGTATGCGACGCGAGGCATCGGTAGTAACGAGTGTAGTAGTAAAGTGAAATGAAGAAAGAATAAGGAATGTGTGTGTGTGGGTGATAAGATAAAGATAGGCGCGGAGCGCACCGTTACAGAAATTATGCCGGTTTAGTCTCGGGCATGTCTTTATTTCTAATTTTGTTCATTGAACCGACTGTCAACTCCCTTAGATCCTTGAGGTGACACCATATTGCCTTTCCATGCCCTGAATTGGAGGCACTAAAACTATTGCCATCGAATTTTATCATGACTTCGCTTCGAGGTTGGTTTGTTTCGAGTCTCTAATAGGCTGCTGTACTGACGGTCTAGTTCGGATTACTCTCTTAGATTTTAATTCTCATGGGCTACAACGTGGCACGGTGCGCTGCAACGCCTAAAAGCGCGTTTCCTCACCCAACGTGGCTCCTCCGGCCATTGGCGGTTTATATCCACGTTCATCATCGCCTCCAAGGCCATTTGTGACACCTACTCGAATAAATCGTGGCAGTAGCCATAGGAATTTTCGTTAATGAAACTTCATATAGATTCTTACATCATCGCGCCGCTACCAGCCCATTTGTTCCTTCACTCTCAGTTTGCCAGTAGGTATAAACTATGGGTCTACACAACTATGTGAGTAACAAAGACCTAAAAGGAAGTCAGCTATGGTGAATGTACGTGATGGTGGGCAATAGTATGTCCTATTGCATTTTATTCCGAGAAATAGTATAATCTTTTGTCAGCCTAGTTCAACCCCAAAACATTCAATTTTGATATTGCAAATGTTGGTGTACATGGCAGATCACACCCACAAAAATCAGCACAAGTATACAGTTTTCCTCTCTTCCCTCGGCAGGCGTCGTTCCTGAAATGTTTTCCTTCAATGCTATATAGTCTTCCAAGCATGTGTCTTCGAAGCGCCTCCAATGTGCGACCTCAGCTGCCTCATCTACGAATTGTGGTGGACATCTGAGCTCGCCATGGATTACGAGTACTAACTTTGTCAGCGAATACCCCAGCACATGCAGGCTACCGTCTTTCGGCCCTCGCCCATCTGTGTCTGAAACCGTCTCGCCGTTTGCCCTTCCCCCAGCTTTTCCAATCGCATCTCCCAAGCGGACCATATCGGTTTTGAGGAAGGCCTGCGATGGATGCCGGACGACTTTGTAACTAGGCCCCCTTGCACAGAAAATGGTGAAAATTGTCATGGAAAACAGTTCAAGGGTGTATCCGTCGCTCAGTAGAACTTCTGGATCAGAAACGTCGATTTTGTCCCAGGCCTGGGCCAAAGCTCCAAATATCATTGAAAGTGTTGCCTCAGGCTCTGCGTATGCGGGATTGGCTTCTACCCCCCATACTTGTGAAAGAACGAAGCAGAACTTGGTACGCTGTTCTTCTATACGAACGGATAACTCATCATTCCTGAGCTCTTCGTATTGCGAGATCCAGCTGGGTAAATCTTTGGAAATGATACTTCTCCAGTGGGGCATGGTAGATAGTCGCTCCCCCAAGTTTGTATAATAATATGCATTGGAGGATAATCCTCCGAGGTTGCGCCAAATCAAATCCTCTGCCAGAATTGGGCCCAGTTCATCGTCATCAAACCAATGACCTGCGGACACCAACACAGCAGATGCCGTACATCTGAGATTGTGGTTCCATTCAGCTGAGGATAACGCAGACAAGATCGTGCGAAGGGCAGAGGTAGATGGTTTGCCTCAGATGGGACCACAAAGTACCAGAGCTTGAAGTAACCCAGTTATAATGTCCGCACGTAGATCTGCATTGTCCAGCCCTTCCAAGCTCCTGTACACCCATGGTATATCCTTAATTTTGGCTTGGATTGAGCATAAATTGGAGGCAAGCCTGGAAGACTTCAAGTTCACGAGTCGCGCTGCAGACGTAATTGCTGCATGAGAGACTCCATCAGCTGCACAAAACCTATATGTAGCGTTGACATATCTCCTGTCTACTTCCCGTCTAAAATAAAGTCCCGTTTTGTCTGAAATTTCGGCGACTCTTATGACAATATCGTTAGCAATATCTCGGTGCAACGGAGTTTTGTCTGCGAGACGCTTGTTTATGTTCTCGAAAAGCAGTGTTATGAGCATGACTTCATACTTGCTGATGATAACTTCAGTACCTGCTGGAGATGGGAAGATGTCTCTCACCTCTTGTCCAATACCGAGCGATCACACGCCATAGTAGGCGAAAAGAATGAATTGATGCAGAACAGGAAATCTGCTAAAAGCCCGGGATCGTATCGTTCGGGCATATTACTGGGTTGGAAACCAGTGAGGACTGGTTTCAAGAGCATCTCGGAACACTGGCGAATCGATATGAACCGCAGGATCCATCGCGTTATGACCCACAGTTCTTCCGCCAATCGAAGCATCCAAGTATCAGGAGGGCTAGTTCTGCAGAAAATATAGAAAAATCGATGGAGGGATTGTAACTCCCCATTCCCGTTGTTTTGGAGAAGCGGGTAGTTGAGCCAGAAGCTCTCCGTCCGTTGATGCTGATCGGTAACAAGTTCAAGGACCGCAAATGCCATCATACATGCGATAGCCCGATAAA
Source organism: Mycena venus (assembly GCA_014462655.1). NCBI lineage: Eukaryota > Fungi > Basidiomycota > Agaricomycetes > Agaricales > Mycenaceae > Glaucomycena > Glaucomycena venus. The sequence continues at coordinate 1,770,300 of JACAZI010000015.1, read as the reverse complement.
TCATCCCCTCTTGAACAATGAACGGTGTCCGACCTAACAATGCATGAATTAAAAACGTCATGCAATCGTCTGAGAACGGGCTGAACATTGAATTTCACAGGCCACCATGGGATGTCAGGAAATGTTTGCTGCACTTTCCACCACGTCCGGGGATGTGGATGTCTCCAAAGCCCATAAGACTGCTGCAGCTGCGGAGACCTCGTCTGGAGAAGAAGTTGAAGAAGAGGTTGGAGAATCGAAAATGGGAGTGGGAGCATCTTGTGGCTTAGTGACTTTGGATAAAGGCAGTAGCGGTGGCATGGCTCTTTGTGCGTTGACGCAGGCAGACCACCCCTTCGAGAAAAGGCGAGAGATGCGGCGCCAGTATTCCCATACACACTGGAAATTACACACATTCAGTCAAACCGAATCTTAAACCGAATGCTAAAGTTTCAGATTAAGATTCAGTCAAACCAAAATTCAAACCAAACTAAGTATTATCAGTTTAAATTTTGGCCTCACTAAAAATCAATGTATTGGTTGAGGTTCTGGTCAAGCCGACAGTGAACCAAAACAGATTTTATTGGCTTAAGGATTTGTTGTACCAAAACTCAAATCAAAAGTACATATTTTGGTATGTAAAATGGTTCAACTGATACCCCCACTGAAACATAACATATCAGTTGGGTATCAGTTGTGCCAATATGAAAACCAAAATATAAGATGTCGGTTTTCGAATCGGTCCAACTGAAACTTCTAATTTCGGTTTGAATTTCAGCACAAGCCGGAACTTGAACCAAAACCACTGGTTTCAGTCATGCTGAAATTTGGTCTGCAGATGATCCGCAGACCATCCGCTGCTCGTCTGCAGACCATCTGCTGCTCATCTGCGGCGCATCCGCCCCTCGTCTGTAGAAGGTCTGCAGACGATCTGCGGTTTATCCGGAAAGGGTCGGGGCTTGGGTATTTTGCATACATTAATGACGAGAAGTTCTTTGGGCTGGTTTGAACACGCAATAGGGATTTATTGAGTTTATTGAGTCAAAAAGGCTGAGTAGGAAACATATTGAATTGAATACCCTGCCAAACATACATGCCCCCTCAATCCGGAGCAGTATCAGACAAGGGAAGAAGTAACATCTCTCCCAATATCACCATTCCCCTTTCCAGATAAAGTGCAGATTGTCTGCGGACCTTCTACAGACGAGCGGTGGATGCGCCGCAGACAAGTAACAGATGCGCCGCGGACGAGCAGTGGATGGTCTGCAGATCATCCGCGGACCAAATTTCAGCGGGACCGAAACCTGTGGTTTCGGTTCAAGTATCGGCTTGTGCTGAAATTCAAACCAAAATTAGAAATTTCAGTTGGACTGATTTGAAAACTGATTTCTCATTTTTTTGGTTTTCATATTGGCGCAACTGATACCCAACTGATATGTTATATTTTGGTGAGGGTATGAGTTGAACTGTTTTCCATATCAAAATATGTAGTTTTTGTTTGGGTTTCAGTTCACCAAACCCCCAAACTGATAAATTGTGTTTTGGTTTGCTGTCGGCTTGACCAAAACCTCAACCAATACATTGATTTTTCATGAAGCCAAAATTAAAACTGATAGTACTTAGTTTGGTTTAAATTTCGGTTTGACTGAGTCTTGAACTGACACTGTAGCATTTGGTTTAAGATTCGGTTTGACCGAATGTGAGTAATTTCCAGTGTGATACTGGGGAGTGTTCACTGGCACGTGGAAGTCTCTTCACAATGGTTTTGAGGACAAAACCAAGTGAAGTTTGGAATGGTGAATCTGGCCATACAAGGGCTGTGATGGTGATCGTGACGTATCAAATAACTCAATGGAAAACAAGAATTGTAAAAGATATAACATTAGAACGCAACACATACAATGGTAGCGAGCCAACTCCACACCGCCTTGGACTTCCCGTGAAAAAATCTCAAAATGGTCTTACAGGTTGTTCAGTCTTGGACGTTGAAAACTTGAGATGTCTTGCATTCTCGAAGGTGACGGTTTTGAGGAATTTTGATTCTTCAAGAGTTTTCTCTCCTGAGGCATTGAAGAGCGTGAACCGCCTTGAATCTTGGAATATCGTCCACCTTTGGAACAAAGAGGGCGCGTGTGGAACCATGAAGCAAGCGGACAAATCTTGAAGTTAAAATAAGCCAAGTCTTGACAGTCGTCTTGAACTTTGAGTGAGATCTTGCAGTGGGAGAGACTAGTCCTTCATCACGGATGGCTGCAGTGCTGGAGGCACCGAGACGAAGGCAGAATGGAGCTTCAAGGGGGGACTTGCACGGTGCCTTGCGGACTTGAGTGCCTTGTTGGTGTGACCTTGCTGGCTTGGGTGTCCCAGGGCTCGAACAAGTATCGGGGTGCGGGTGGGCGTGGAGGCCGTACAGATGTGGATGCGAGTGTGGCTGTCGATAAAAAGACAATGCGACGGGCAGGCGGGGAAGACGGCAACAAAGCTGAGGGAGAAATCGCCAGCACCAATTAAAATGGTGAAGAAAGCAAAGAAACTAACCACACACCACCCTTCGAACCAAAACTAATCCCAATCCAAAGGCTGCCCAGCTTGACGCCTCATGGGGCAAAAGGACGTCCAACTCCCTAGGACGGCGTCTCAATGGGTCGGGTCAATCGGGTCGATCAAGCCACACGTCTTGATCCTCGCATCTCGCTGCCTTCAGTGATGGCGTCAGCAGTGGCCTTGATGAGGGAGGCGACAAGGCGAGCGGGTCCGGTTGGGTGCCAAGGCAACAATCATGGCACTAAGAGCGGGGCGACGCATGTGTCAGCGGAGGTGGCCTAATAGCAGTTTAGTAGCGGGGAGCCAGTCTATTTGTCGATGGGTGATTGACCAAAACACAAGCTTGAGGCGATTTGAGGTTGAAGGCCGCTGGTCTTGACAGAATTTACAAACTGAGCTCGATATCAGAGCTCAAAACTTGACAAGTCGGTGTGGCACAAGTACCTAAGTATGCAAAGAATAAGTCAAGACTCATGAAGCCAAGGAGTACAACACACCTCGTAAAAGCTTCGGAGAATGTTGCACGCTTCAGCAACTGTGTGACAGCGAGATCATCAACAGAGCAGCTGTGCCAGTCAGCTACTAGAAAGATATGATAGTCGGCACATGCACGTACTGGTAATCCAAGCTGAGCCTGTATCTTGTACTGTTAACGTCTCCGTCAATTGCATTGGTTGTGGGTCGTCCATGATGGCGGCAGCAAAGGTGAGGCAACGGTTGGACCAGAGTGAGGTGTAGTGTTATTCGGGACCCGGAAATGCGTTGGTTATGCAACACCATGGTGGCATAGTTGTCTGCGACGGCGAAAGCTGTGTTCGATATCATGGTGTGTTGACAGATGCTCGAGATTAAACAAGAGAGTCACGGGTGATGGAAAAGAGGACATAGAGGCAATCCAATGAAGTAACCATAGGAAGAGATGGTGGTAAAGAGGAAAGGAAAGATGAACCACAGCCAAATATTTAGATGTTTGTGATCCATCACGTGCATTGCTGCAAAAATGCATAAGTCAATGTCTCCCTCAAACTCCCTCGGAGTCATCGTCCCCAGATTGGACTTCATCCTCAGATGGACGGCAATGGCGGCAAACATGCAAGTAACTCATGGAGTCAACGGCGCTCGGCTCGTTACCTAGTGGCGTTCTCAAGGCAATCTCGAGGCCATCTTTGCCATACCTGAGACGTTTGAGGGGCTTCCCTGTGTGCTGAAGGAGACCTACGATGGGCTCTTCAAGAAGGGCGTTGTCGCGTTGTCGTCCCAAAGCCCGAGATGGACCCCACCCGTCATCCCAATGGAGTTTGTCATTTTCTGCCTTTCTTTTGTGAGGCGCGTTACTAATGGGTGAATATTGTGGGAACTTAACCTCATCCGCAAGCCCACCGCCTTCATCTCCACCATCAGTGACGAGCACGGCCAGGAGCTGCTCTACGTCGGTATGCACATTGCGCGATGTCTTCAAAACAGGCATTGGCCTCGGTGGTCCAAGCGCCGTACACATCGTTCTCCCCTTAATCTTCCCCCTAGTTCTAGTTTTAATCCTGTTCCTTCACAGACCCACCTGCATAGGCGACCAAATTCATTGGGATGGTCCTCATGCTCACCGCTGAACACAGCAGTTTCAGGGTATGACGCACCCTTGTCCTACCTCAAGTTGGTTGCTGATACAGCAATGTGGTATGGTGAACAGGATTGTTGCATTGCGCGCACAGGCAAAGACCTCATCGCATCCCCTGCATCTGGGCCGCTGACCATTGGGAGCCGGTTTGGCAGTGCACTCACTGAGGCTGCAAGCATGTTCACGCAGGCATGCAACATAGGGGCTGGGTGAAAGTGCCGCGACTGCCGCGGCACTGACGCGGTTTGACGCGGCACTGACGCGGCAGTGGCTGTGCTATTGCCGCGGCGTGAGGGGTAAGTGCCGCGCGGCCTCTATTTCCTTCCACACACACTTTTTGCTCCTCCATTGACCTCTCCGATGGTTTACCAGTCTAAATGCATCGTTTGAGCCCAAGAAACCCTTGAAAACACACTGGGATCGCTGTGCTCAGAAGCTATCCCACTGTTTGACTAAACCTCGATTCTCCGCCACTTTCATCTCGAAAGATAGCAAAGAATGGTTCATGGACATCAAATTACCTGTAGAAACGTCATTGAGAGGACTTCCAGCCTGCTCGCGGTCCATTTATTTCGAACTTTAGGTGTCAACCACGCTGATATGAATCCGAGTTCACTTTCGCTCCAGTTCAATGTTTTTCTCTCTATTTTCGGAGACTAACACTTAATTGAAAGCTATTGCGTGGGCAAGCACCACAATACGGAACTGTGAGCACGTAAGAAGCAAGACGAACACTCCGGAGGAGACAGGGTTCGGCAATAACAGACCACTGCGGCGCGGAATCTCAGAATTTCCAGTCTTCCACGGCTCAATATCCATTTCAACTCACAATATTGGATTCAGGTGATAATTGAGCGAAAAATGTGAAACATTGATACGATTAGTTCTCCGCGATACCCGAGCTCAATTCCACGAAATTCAAGCTCCACCTGACCACTTAAATAGGCCTTTACAACAGTCATTCTACACTGGGAACCTGCCCCTTGAATTATATTCTCAATGATATTTCAATTGTACCCTTCCTCTGTCTTTGCAGATAGTTCCATTGGTGGTTGAACACCGGGTCCTGAATTCATCCAAGCCGAATTCCTGCAACCTCAAGGCCGTATCATCATGGCAAAATGGACCCCATCTTCGGCCTGTATCAGTGCAGCAAGGTGAGTGGCCTTGAATATTAAACATATTGTTGCTCTGACCTCCGGCTGTTCTCAGCCATTCGTGCTACCCTTCCCACTTCAGGAATCAGATCCGAGCAACACGTTGGTGAGATTATCATGATAGGCGTGAATGTTTCTCAATTGCCGACACAATATACGGTGGTTTCATGGTGAGAGAATATTCCAATTTCTTGGACCAGGATTCCAAATCGTGAGGTTGGGTCTAATTACTGACTGAATGACGGGAGTCCAGCATGCCCTGACAATCACTGAACTGCAGGTCTCTGGCTGCGGCACTGCCGCTCTCCAACATGGACCGGAAACTCAAGCCCAATTAAATTCTTCATGTCAGGTATGATAAGTACCCATCCATGTTAATAACAATAATAATTGTAGCTCGCAGGGAGGTGAACAATGCAGGCATTTTCAGCATGTCTCCCCAGCGGCACTTCACAGATTCATCTAATGCATTTGTATACTGCACCAAACTGCAAAATTTGAAAGAGTGCCACAGCAAAGTGATGCAGATGTGCTGCGCTGCTGCAACTTGAAGGGCTGCCGCGCTCAAGGGGAACATGAACCTGCTTAATTCTCCGGTTTGACAACTCCCTCCAGAACTGCATTCTGGCTTGACAAACTGATAGAACACACTCAAATGGATCGGTTCACATCTACCAGTTTTCTCGAGCATATTAAGTATTCAAGAAACCAATGGGGATAGCTCACCCCCAGGAATTCGACTCACCATCGCGACACGATACCTCTCCGTAACATTTGTTCCGGGATCGGTTTCTTACTCTCAACATAAAAGTCAGTGTTATTCTCATGGCTGAAGGGATCTGAGGACACCTCGGTCGCCAATAGGTTTGAACATAGGCTGCTCAATGTTCTCTCAAGAATACGAGGTTAGCCTGGTCCGGAGTCTTAGACATTGAGGCGGTTATTCATTTTTATAAGTCTCGGCGATTGGTCTGTCCAAGGAGCTGAGAACCTTGGCGTCACAAGGAGCCTCATACTAGTGCTGGATCCGTAGAGGCTGGAGCTCTGTTTGAACCAAAGACATTCAAGCCTAACCCGAAATTGAAGGAGTTTTTGTTTATTTGATTCTTGTGAATCAGTAAGAAACATTCCTGAGCCTTTATTACAAAGCCTAACCTGCTTGCATTGAAGTTGGACCAGTTCTCTCGGGCATCTCCGGGATAGTCATGGAACAACTTTGATACCGGCTCTTTGCCTTCCACTTCACTTTGGGTTCTTGCATGCCTTGCGTGTCAATTGTCGGCATGGCTACCGAACAAGTGTGAGTATCGTCACTTGTACACAGAAAGAGAAGGCATCCGGTGTGATGTTAAATGATTAACATCTAGCGAAAAACAATGGCTGGTCAAAATGGAGTGTTCCCAGTGAGTTCAGAAGAGCGAATGGCCCGAGCACATCCTGGGTTGCAAACCTTCAAATAGAATGTCACCAGTTTCTTACCGAGATGCGTACCCTATGAATGCCTAAGCAGTGCAGTGCTGCACCAGTGACGCGCCTTGATGCGCACCTGCGCAGAGCAGGTTCATTCACTCACAGTAAGTGCTGGATCTGTCACTTCGACCCTGGCCACAAATTTGTTCAATACTCAGCTTTTCAAGTCAGAGGAGTTTCAGGTTCGCAATCTCAGCATAACTGAAGTTTTTTTGCTAGTTTTTTCCCTAGTTGCGGTTTAAATCAATGCTCACGAAAGTTTGTGTTGATCAGCATTATTGCATCGCCCAGATCTTGATTCATCCTGGCCGCCCCCTCGAAAATGAAGTTTCCTCACAGAAAGTTAGACTTGATGAATGCCCAGGCATCCAAATACATTGCTCAGTGCTGCAACGTTGGCGCGGTAGTGGCGCGCACTGATGCGGTGCTGCTGTGCACAGCTGCGCCTTTGACGCGGTGCTGCCGCACAGTTGCAGGGATTTGCCGCGGTAAACCCCAACTTAAAAAAAGAACTTCTATGACCTTAAAAACGTCCATTAAATGAAAGAATACTCTTCCTAATCACCAGAAATTGTGGTGGTTGAAGTCTGGGGCATTTTGAAGGAGACTCGGTGCAAAACACACTTAACAAATATCATGATATCGACCAGAAATACTCCATTGAGAGATCTCAGGTCATTAGTGATTATTTCTATGCTTCCGGAACCTGATTCAGCCTGAAGGAATACCGATTTTGACGTTTAGTCATAATTTGGGATAGGCGTGGCAGTGCCGCGGCATTTTCTCCTGGCCCCACGGTGTGGTGCCTGAGATGCCCGAGCAATGGTTGAACCCGAGTTCAACCCGGTGATGTCTCGGCACACACAGTCCAACTGTGACTTACTGATAGATATACTTGATGAACTGGACCCAGAATATCTATCATACACTGTCTGTTGAAAATGACCTGAAGTGATACTCGTGTACTGCCATTAAGACAGGACTAGCGAATAGAGAACTGACTGCAAAGTGATCATTGCAGGTGATTTTCCGTTCTAAAAAATTACTGCGGCATGAGGAATAAGTACCGCCCTGAGAGTTGCCGTCATTTTCCGGACCCAGATGTCTTAAACTCCCTCCGAAATGCATGTGCATAGCAGCAAAATGGTTCAAAAAGATGTATATGACACCTGCTTAGTAAACTGGTTTTGGACCTCTCGGAAATTTTAGCTTGTCTCTAATTGAGTAGAGGGTGTGCAGGGAAAGGCCGCAGTCCTGGAGGAATCAAGTTGCCGATGAACGAATGTGGGATTACAGAGTCAAGGGACTTGATTTTGATCTCAGCTCTCTTACTTGAGAAATGAATACTCATTAGTCATCATGTCAATAAACCGCCGAGGTTCTTGGAAGGTACAACGGCAAATGGCCCAAATCAAACCACGAGAGTCAAAAGTGCGGAGGTTATATTCCGATGCCGCCGTCTCGTCTGAGATGACCGAGACAACAACTGAATGAATGCCGCATGCGGGATAGAAGTTGTGCCTACTCATTAATTCTGAAGTCTTACTGCGGCAAGGTGTGGCACTTCTTAATGGGTGACGCAGTAGGTTCAGCCTCAGACAAAATGTCCGCATTTAGTGCATTAATTCCATCAACAACCCTGTGACTGCTAAGGACTAATGTTGAACAAGCACAGCACTAGACTCCTCTTGGTTTGTAGCTTTGATTCAGGCACTTTTTTTTTTGACACTCTGAGACAAGTAAGTCACTTACTGATGCTCCATCGCGCAAGCCAATCGTTCCCTGTTTCTGGAGGTCTTCAGACAGAAGCGGGTCAAAGTAGTATGTTAAAAAGCGGATTGATTGTTGTGTATGGATGCCGTGTTTTAATCCATGGGATTTTGAAACTGCAATATTTGTATTTAATCACAGAGCGACGACTTCCAACAGGGCGAACGAGTACCAACGGACAGCTGGATTCATCGGAATGGCCTGGAAGTAATTCCCATTTACCATCAAAACCTGGTGACTGACATCCACTTCAAACCGGTGGTCGAGCACGAAGAAGTGTCGTGCAGTGACGCGCAGTGCTGCGACGGTGAGGCGGCACTGACGCGGTGTGCTGCGACACTGACGCGCATTGCCGCGGTATTGACGCGCACTGCCGCAGTATTGACGCGGCACTGCCGCGACATAGTCAAACTTAAAAGAGTGGTTTGAATGCTCAAAACGCATCTGTAGAATATGATAAACACCTCCTCACTCACTAGGAATGCAGTGGTCAAAGTCTGGACCACTACCAAGAGAAATCAGTATGGAAACAACATGTAAAATATTATTGTATTGGCTAGAAACACTCCAGTAGGCCTGTAGAAAGTGCCGAGGAAGTTCTGAAGTCATTCTCGAGCATTTCCACACCCCACAGGCTGGATTCAATCCCAAGGAATAGTGATTTTGACGTTTAGTCATTCTTTGGGACTGGCGCAGCAGTGCCGCGGCAATACCGCGGCAGTCGCGGCATTTTCTCCTGGCCCGCAACATAGGCCTCATGCTGCGTGAGTTTGTCGACAACTCGCACAAGACATAGACACTCAGTACATATTCCTTCACTCTTTGCACCATGATAAAATACATCTGACAGCATGCCTGCAGTCAGCGGAACCGGGCTCAAGATCAACAGTGTGACGGAGGTGTTTCGTGGATGGTTGTGGGTGTGCTCTTGGCAGGGAAGCCGGTGCAGAAAAAAGAGTGAGATAGAAGATGTAGAAACCTTACTGATACGTACGTATTTTGACATTAGACAATATAATCAACACCCGTACATCTTAGTTGTGTGGGCAAGTAGCACTTGATTCGGCAGCGGGACATTAAGTTTGTCGAGAAAATGCGTATTCTCTTTCTTGGCTATTGGCATTCAGTTGCCTAACTTTAATTCGGAACAATGGTAGCGAGCGGAACAATTTGGTATTCAACTAATCGAATTGTCCTAAAAATCTCCTGCTCTTTGTCTTTTTCCTGATGCCCCCATTCTTCACCCTTCACCTTACTAACCTGCCAGTACCTCGGATGCCGTTGGATGCAGAATTTTTATTGATCTCGATGCCCAATATCGTACTTTGTCCTTGTTTCCCAGTGCAATAAAGGCATTCACAGTAGAGAGCTCAGTGTAGCCACTTGGTTTGAGATGCACCTGTCACAATGCGTCAGTTTTTAGCGCGTTAGGTCACACAACACGTGCCTGTTACTGAGGCGAGAAAATTTAAGACTAGATATACCTAGAGCTACGTGTCTAAAACTACTGAAAACTACTTGGAAGGCCCAAAACTACGGAGCACTACGTAAAGGGCCAGAAACTACAGGGGACTACAGGCACTACGGGCACTATGTAAAAATGCCAATTTCTACAGAGCTCTACGTAGCGCTACGCAAAGGCCCAGAACTACAGCCAACTACAGCCACTACAGCAAAAATCAGGGTTTGCTGATGATAGATAAATGGACAGTGCTGTGGTAAACAACAGAAGAGCGAACTGGAGCAGCAGGGGGAACATCTGCATGACGAGATCGAACTTCCGCTGGCGCTCCAGCCCACATTCTTCAATTGTTACTCTGCTACCGACAGAATCGTAGTATGACAGCCACTGCTTGCCCAGGACCGCCATAAGCGCGGCCAGAAGTGTGGATAGTGGTGATTGGCAACTGGCGGGGATCAAATGTCTGTTTGTTCATGTTGACGTCACCACCAATAGCCGTCAAACTACTGGCAAATCACCTGTTTCCCGCCCCAAGTTCACCAGAGACCATACAGCTCCAATCCGATTCAGCCAAATCATCCAGTATACAAGTAGGGAAGTACTTAGGGTAGATATGATTTTCTAAACCACCAAACAGCACCGGAAACCGTAGATTACCATGTTTTGATGGGGTCACTTCACGGTTGTTGGCATGATTTCTTTGGTCCATCATTGCACTCTCAATATTGGGCCGTTTGCTCTGAAATAAATTGCAGTGAACTTGTGAGATCAATCTACAGGGAATGTCCCGAACAGAATTTTTGATTTTTCTCCTGAACTTGTGTTATAAATGATCACGAAAACACAGAAAAATATCAAAGGCCTAATTCAAAATTCTGGCCGGGACATGTTAGAATTCCGGGATTACGAGCCGTACGAAGCTCGTTAACGTCATCGGCGTCTGCGGACCGAATTACGTACCGCCTCCATATTCCGATCATTTACGTGTCGTTTAGCCGACCGTTTGCCTCTGTACCACCACCATGTACATTACGAGGACAAACGCCCCTTCTTTGTTGCCGTGACTTCGCCCCGCCCTCGCTCGCCAACTAGCCTGGTAAGGCTTATTCTAACAGGACATTCCCTGTAAAAGATAAAACTGAGATGATTTCTCACTCAAGGTTAAGCCAAAATATGACTCGTTCGTGCAGCACAATGGACTGACTGATTTTGCCAGAATTTTGGTGATGGGAGCCATTAGATAAGCGCCATCACTTCCCTTTCATTTGCCAGTCACCATGGATAGTAAGCTGAAATATAGAAGACCTTGAGCAACCACAACGATACAGGGTGGCGCCGTGTCAAGCTGAGGCATGAGATTCGGCGGAATTCCCGTATCCTTGAGGTTCTGAAGGAGGAGCACCAGAAGAGTCTGGGTGGGTGCATTGGGGTCCAGCTGAAACTCGGGCTGGATGAAGATGATGAAGGCCGAGCTGACAGCGGAGAAAAGACCTACCTAAATGCCAAATCAAAGGGTGTTAATTGCCCAGGTAAAATTACGCACAAAGATCACAGAGGTATCCAAGTCGTTCCCGTATTTTCTTTGAAAATCACTATCGAACTCGTCAGCGAGAGTCTTGTAATGAGTCCAGAAGGTCATCTTCTTGTCAGTGGAGGGTGGTTGCTGTTTCAGTGCTTCCACGGCCGCAGTTAATCTTATCCATTGTGAGCGAGTGCATGGAGTACACAAATTGCAGGAACCTCTCAAACATCGCCATCAAGCTGCGGGATCCCGCTATCAGCGAGGTAATGGGGCAAAAGGTGGTTCGTACCTCTCTGATTGCTCTGCAATTGCCCCAACAACGCTGCAAGTGTGCTTTCAATGGGCCATGCAGTGGAATATACAAATGCGTGATATTTACTGGTCCTCGGTGTTTCGGCTGTCTGGCAAACTCTCGTTTTCAAACCTGACAAGGAAGTGCATCGGCAGTACACAGATACTACGACAACTCTCACTTCTGTGTAGCGTCTGGTATTGCATCCTCCTTGGCCTCCGTAGGCACAGTGCCGGGCGGATTGACTGCAGAGACTTAAGGTCCAGAAGCACCATCTACGACTGTTGCTGGCCCATCATCCGGACGCACATCTGCAGGTACTGGACCCTCGAGGAGTGTACCTTCATCTGTCATGGCGAACGGTGCGTTGAGTGTGGGAGAGGAGGGAGAGAGCAGAGTTCAAGAATACTTATTATTGGACGCCCATCTTCGAAGTCTGTCAAGCTATTATTGCACCCCGATGTTCACGAAGATTGGTCACACCCGAAGTCCGCCGATTGCGGCGCTATATTTTTGGATGCCCGGTACTCACCATCACAGCAGGGGCCGACGGGATTTTTTGTGCCAAAACATCGGCTGCAAACATGTCTTGTTTTTAGACCCTATTTTTGCGGTCCCTCGGAAAATGGTATAAACATGACAGATTTTCCAGTCATTTTCAACAAGAAAACATGCTCAAACATGCTCAAACATCAGACTTTTGACAGATATCTTGTGAGCTTGTACAAGCCGAAACAAGCCCGAAAAAGGTCTAAAAAAGGTCCGGAAAGCCGGCAAGGTCACAAGCTCGCAACCTATGTCCGAAATTTCACAAGCTCAGGATTTTGTTGCAAATTAATCAGCTTTCAAGGTCCTGAATATGCCTCAATGGGCTGTAGGAGATGTTAGCTGATGAGAGGATGGTGTCTTAGATTTATTGAGGGTTATTCCACAATTTTTGAGATGGGTAAAATCCCGATTTCTGGCCTAGTTTGAGCTTGTGAGCTTGTTGCCAAGCCGACAAGCTCAAAAAAGCCGCCAAGGAAACTGTCAAAACACTGATGAAACATTTCACCTCTCTGTCCCCAAAACACTGCCAATTCTTCGTCATCTTTTCATCTGGGGAAAAGACCTCAATTTTGGTCCCCAAAATAGGAGGTTCTTTGTTCTTTCACTGTTTCAGCCTCAAAATGGAGTATGTCTTACTCCCTGAAATAGGTCATTTTTTGCATGGATGTTTGTCATAAAATGGGAGGGGGAAAAACTGTGTATCCAACAAGAATACTGTACGGGCATGTATGGATACAACATCACACATCACGCAGGGGTCGTTGTGTTGTTATTTTTGCGTGACATCACGCAGTTCTGGAGGTCGGTTGTTAACATCCGGAGCATGACGCAGGAGAAAAAAAATCAAAATATTTTGGGAAATTTTCTCTTCATATTCCACTCTAAAAATTAGCACATTTTGTAGTGTTAGAACTCTTCCCCATGGATCCTTCCCTGCAGATCTCTCTCCAAGCTGATGTTCTGTTGTTGACTTCAATAACCGTCATGGATCACCGTGGCCGCGTTGTTGTGGTACGGGTGCGTGATGGCACGTGACCGTTGTACCCATACATGCCGGTACAGTACATGCCAGTATTTATACCTCTCTGGAGAACAATAGATGTTCGAACAATAAATAACAAAACTATGCGGAGTTCAAACTCTTAGACTCGAAGAACAATGTGTGGCGCGTTACTACGCGTCCCAACGCATCTCAGCTTCATGGCAGTGCTCTCGACGCGTCAGCGACACGCGCATTCCACGTCGTCTGCCTACGTGCCACGTGGCTCTGGCGGGCTGACACGTTGCCTCTGACCTCTGATTCCAACAGTACATAGCAATAATGACAGGTAGGGAAGGAGAGGGAGGTGACAGGGAGGAGAATAGGGAAGAGGAAATCAAGGTGAACAGGGGTATCGGCGATGGGGAGGCGAGAGTACGGTATGAATCATGGTGGACAACTACAAGGGGCGAGGTAGATAGGAGGCAAGGAAGAGGGAAGGGCGGGAGGGGAAGACATCGAGCATGGCAAAAGGGCGTGTGCAGGGGGGAGTATAGCAAAACATGAGCACGAAATAGGTAGGTAGTAAAAGTAATTATGTAGAATAGCAAGATTACGGCAGGAAAACGAGCTGACGTAGAAGTGGGGGCAAGGGAACGGCGTGAAGGGCGGGAGTACGGTAGAACGAGTAATTAAGTAGCGGTGGACATAAACGTTCAAGTCGTTTGAAGTTTCCCTTCATGAAATACCGGTTGCCAGCGCCTTGACTGCAGACACATCCGGCCCGAACATGTCCCGTCATCGTGTCCAATCCAGCCGCAGAATCCACTAGCACGAAGCACGCTACGAATCGTAACCAAGCCGAGATTCCGGAGTTGGGTCATCCAATAGCGATCGAGAAATATCGAGTTGTAGAATGGGAGACAGTTGGGGGTGACGTCATAAGGAGGCCGAAAAAGGAAGTCGGTGAGGGCGGTGGACGAGTAGTCTCAGTGCCAGCCTGCCACGACATCCCAATCTGGGAGCCCTGTCGTGACAGTCTGGGATCTAACCGGTCGCTTAGCCGGACCCTTGCGCTATGCCAACGTGATGGCAGCCAAAACATGATTTTCACACAGTCAGCACTGCCACAGCCCAATGTTCGAGTACCATTTGCTGCATCCAAGGTCACCCAAACACAATTCTGAGTAGGCAGAAACGTTTGAATCGAATTTAAATGTTTTATTACTGCAAAATCCACATCAAAATCGGCTGAGAACATGGTATGCAAAGCCACTCAAAATCGCGAAAATCATAGCGCAAGGGTCCGGCTAAGCGACCGGTTAGATCCCAGACTGTCACGACAGGGCTCCCAGATTGGGATGTCGTGGCAGGCTGGCACTGAGACTAGTGGACGAGATCCAAGTGGAGTGAAAAAAAGACAGGATGGTACGGTGGGAGGGCATTGTGGGAGGTAGAGGCGAGACCATTGGAAAGAGCGTGCGAAGAGATCCAGCGCGAATAAATATAAAAGGCAGAGAAAATCGTCTGTACCAGCGTATCCATGCCCAATACCGTCAACCGGGTCGAGGTGCGGGAGGACGACGTGCTCCACAGAGCGGACGCACACACGCCCGCGCTCCTTCTGGTCGCATGCTACTTCCCGATACTCCTCCGCCGCCTGCTCTCTCTCCGCTGCGACCACCTCGCTCCGCCTTTCTCACTCGCTCCCGAGTGGTGTCGCACGATCCTTTTCCTTCACCGGGTACGGCATTGCTGGAGCCGTGTGTGAAGCGGCGGAGGGACTGGGCACGCACACACTCCGTGCTCGCGCCGCCGAGGGCATGCAGAGTGTTGGCAAGCTGCGCGATGAGGTTGCCCTACGTCGGCGTCAGTGTCAGGGAAAACCTGTGAAGGACAAGCGTCAGCAAAAAACGGATGAAACGAGACTCGAGGAAGGCAAGCAGAGTGTTGGCTCGGGAAAGTAGACACATGAAGAGATGCGCAAAAGAGAAGACAGAAAGAAATGCTCGAAAGTCGAAGAAGTGAAAAAAGGGAAGAGTAAAGGATACAGATCCGGTGCGAAAGATGGATGGAAGGATCGAAGCACTAAATAATCAAGGAAAGAGAAGATAAATGTAAGGACGGGACACACACCCAGCAACCTCGTTGACAAAATGTATGGCGTTCGCGTCGTGACTCCCATCCCGGAACGATTTCCTCCCCTTGCTTCAACGTCCACGCGGCGAAAAGTCCAAGTGCGTCCTCGTTTCACCCTCCCCTCGCTCGTCCCGCTTCCTCTCGCCCTTCCCTCCCACTCTCATTCCCCGCACCACCCCACTCTTCCCCGGGTAAACATACGCCATCACCTGCGCATTCGGACAACACCCACTTCGCACCCATCTTCCCCCTTCCCCCCCTTCCCGCACGCATCCAGTGCCAAATCAAGCGGCAGCCTCACAAGACTAAACAAAGCGCTTCGGCGTCGGGTACTTAGCGAGGAGGGCGCGTGGTGGAGCGGGCGCGGCGCCACGGAAGCCGTACGTCGGCGTAAGAACTGGTCGGGTACGGCAGAGGCGGAGCGCGGAGGACCAAAGGTGTGTTTCCGCCCAGGTGTGGCGGAAGCTGGGCCTGGGACAGGTTGAGGGCATCGACGCCGCGGCATTGGGCAGCGTACACGGAACTTGTGATGGGTAACGGGGTGCGGAACGATATCGTCATCGATGAGGAAGTCTTGCGTGCATTTGTCCTCGAGCTCATCGTGAACAGGCACGCCGCTGGGGAGGAGCGGATTCGCCTCAACTGCACCCGTGCGGCGTGAGGAGACGGACGCGCGGCCCTGACCTTTTAATGTTGGGGCGTGGCCGTTGGTGGGGAGCATGTCTGCAGAAATGTCATTAAGGCACAGCAGGATAAGAGAGGGAAGAAAATCGTGAGAGAGAGAAAAAGGCTGGGATGGCGCAAGGAGATGAAGAAAAGCAAAAAGAGAGGATAGAAAAGACTCACCGATTGAATTCTGAGGCGCACATATCCAGCACGCCCACTCCTCGGGCGCGCCCTCCTTCGAGATCATAAAGCATGCGCCTGCACCACCGCCTGCACACGTCGCACGCGATAGAGATTCCATCGTCCACTGTCGACCTACAACGCCACTTAACTGGACGTACCACCAGTTAGTAGATGTTCGAATACAATTGTTGAGTCACGCACTGGATGTCGTCCAGAGAGCGAAGATGGCGTTGGAGGGCGGTGCGCCGCACTCAAAGAAGTGAGGGTAGGCGGGGGAGGAGTGCGTCCACAAGTACTCGCCCGTGTTACAGAACGTGAGAGAGACGGCACAGGCTGGGTACGATAGCGGTCGGACGTGTTGGTGAGGGTAAGGCGAAGCGGCGACGGAGGCGCGACGTTGGAACATGCTGCACGCGACGTAGAAGGTGCAGATGGCCCGATGGTGAGGTGGCAGCCGGTGTGGGGTAAAAAACAGGGGTGGGAAGTGTCTGTGAAGCCTCTACGCTTCGCACAGCGCAGCGCTGTAGTGGGGAGCAGGTAAAAAAGAGCCTTGGGTCCGCGGATGGTTCTGCAAAGAAAGGGGTTGAGTGCGGCGTCGCGCGGCGCAACGAGGTAGACACACACCGGTGAATTTCCGCCAAAAACGCCTTAGATGCCCAAATCCCAGTGAGATTTCAGGTGAAAACAGCGTTTAGATACTTTCGCGTCGCTTGGGAAGCAATCTTAAAGCTGGAGGAGGCGCTCCAGTGGGACCTAGAGAAAATCTAGTGGGAGACCACATTGGGTCGCTTGCAGCGTCCACCAGAAGGCGAGACCAGCCGAGATTTGACTTTGGAGTACTAGCCAAGAGCCAAAAGGACGCGCCGGAGGAGTTGAGTGACAAGCCAAGATGGTGGACGGCATCATTGATCAGTGGTACGACACTGCCACCACCCAATTAGGCGGTCTGATAGCCGCACATCTGTTTTGTCCTCTTCCACGTCAACTTGATCCGACTCCTCGACCGTCCATCGAGGACAACGGCTGGTCAGCAGCAACCCGCACCTCGACCGCTTCCAGCGCGGTTACCGTGCAGTTGCGCACAAGCCTATGCACCAAATATATTTATTCGCTGTTTTGTACCCCGCCCCTCACCCCCGACAACCAATTCGCAGCCACTACCCTCCCACGTCGAACTGTACCTCTGCGTTTAACCGCATCTTGGCGCTCCCTTACTGCTCTTTTTCCGCGCATGTCACGCCCCGTTTCCGTGTAGGGTTGTGAAAGGACACGTATGTTGTTTATTCTTCGAGCCATGCGTTCCATGCGGAGCCAAAGCCAACAATCAACACCACAGGATAAATGTTATCGGCGTTGGGCTGCATCCTCCTTTCCAGCGGATACTGTCAGCCATCTCCCGACCGCTACTGTACTGAAAACGCTCCTTTTCTCTGCGAAATTACGCCAGCCTGCGTTTGCACCTTTGGCTGGGAAAGGATTAGGGTACTTCCGTTCGTTTGCTTTGAGGAAGTGAATATCGTACCAGAACAACGATCGATGTTGAGCTCGCTGCCAAGGTATGTTTTTTTTTTTTTTTTTTTTTTCGGAGCGTTGGGTCTGACCTAACGATACTCAGTCAGCAGAAGCATTCCGAGTCGTCCGCTTTGTGTCTCTGGCTGTGGACCAGAAGTTGCTGGGGAAGTTGTCCAGGAGGAAATGCCGTTACGCACAGTCTGTACTAGTGTGGGGCTCCAGCCACGACGTATGTTAACCTATTCCATGTTTTAATTCCAACAGCTGCATACCCACTAAAACCCCCTTTTCCCGTGTCCAGTCATCCGGCAAGCGGTCTTCATCTGCGAGTAAATTACTCCATGTGCTTAGCACTAGCTGTTTGTTAAAGGACAGCCTCCCGAATCTGCTCTTGTTTGTCAGGATCTTGTCCCTACTTAGCAACGAATTGACAACATAGAGCCATTTACTACCAATCTCTTTGTCAGAGTGAATTTTGCCTGGATTTGTGAGTACTCTGTGAACTCTCATTTGCCAGATCTCATGCCAAGCAATAGAAACCAGAATAGCAAACAACCGATTTTTTGCTGGCATCTGCTTCCCCTTCACAGATTTGAACTTGACCAGGTTGCATCCCATGATTAATCCCCAGTTCAGATTGGGCCAGGTCGAATACTTCCGGAGCCAGAGGCGTTCGGTCAGTTCCCAAATTAATTTGCGCTCAGGTGCCCCGCACTCTAGAGCAATATGTTCCAATGTTTCTGGAACACCGCAGATGTGGCATCGTCCAAGATGTTCGGAGTTTGGGATATGTTCCCAGAAATCCCCCACACAAAAGACATTGTGGATACATTTCCAATAGAATTCACGCGTTAAGCGCCGCAAGGTACTGGATCGAACCGACTTCCAAATAGCCTCGTCAGTAGGAGTGAAGTCTGAAAGTTCTTGAACTGCACAACGTATGCGGTCTAAGTTGACAAAAGTGCTTCTTCGTTCTGGTATTGACTTCAAGCTTCTGATAATTTTAGTGAAAGATTGCTGCGAGCCGTTGGATAACAAGATACCCGGACATTCAAACATCATATCAATTTCTGTATCAATTTCGGTTTCAATCAATTGTAGTGGGTCAACCCACTTTGCCGGGTTGAGGTTGACCTTTTTAAATTGGACTCGCGCTCCATGTTCATTTAGAGCTGCAAGCACGGGTTTTATCATCAGGAAGTAGGGGCTAAGCATGTCGTTCTCGTATCGCAATCGGTCCTTCACTAGGACACGTATTAGAAAGTCCGATGATGCACAAACCATCAACGGCTGGTTATTTGGGCAAGTCTGCAAGATGTGGAGCAGGCCCCCTAGAAGGGCCATAGGATAAGATAATGCAATTTTTTCACTGGCAAATGTCAGACGAAGGAGATCAGAATTTTCTCGATGGCCATTAACTGATTTAACAGTCAAATGGATTTCCGTATTGACTTGATTTGGATGCAGGACTAGAGGATGGAGGAAGACTATCAGTTGGGTGGATTTATCGCCCGTGAGCTGGCGCCTTCTGGCCGGGACTTCAGTTAGTGAATCTTGAAAGGCAAAGATCCGGAACCCGAGCCCTATTTCCTTTAAAGTATAATCGGGATCGAAGGAGAATATTGAGTCAGCCTGAATAGGTAGTTGGTTTGACTCCAATTCGTCTGCAGAAAGTGCTAGTTCTTCAACCAGGTCATGGTTAACGCAAGCAGGGTTCCATTTGGGATGGATGCTATTAATTAGGAGAGTTGCTGTGTCAATACACTCCCCAGGATGGATGCACCCAAGCTCGAATCGGTCGTGTCGACATAAAGGACACCCACAGTTCTGACGGCCAATACCTGACGGGTTAACTTGGTGAGCCCTTCGTTGCACTGTTGTGCTGCGAGAGGAGATAACGAGGGCATCCTCAACCGTCATGATGTTATGATTTAGACGCAGACAAGTAGCCGCCTTGCGGCGGTTCGCATGATCATAATCGGACTTCCGGACAGCCGGATGTTTCCAGATAGGTATTTTTAATTTAATGTCCCGAGAGAATGAAAGCGCAGTGAACTTTCAGATTATACTTGCGTGCAGTCGTGATCATTCTTCGAACCTGTTCAGGTAGGGGTGTTCTGCTAGAGATTGGGACATGAATATCCTGCAGGAATATATTGAAGATTTGGCCAGGACGGATTTTGAGGTAATTCGTTTCCAATAATCTGCATAGCATGAAGTCTACAAAATAACATCAAGAGGCTCTCTTCGACCCTAATTCCAGATACGATTTGAGGTTCCAAAGGTCAATAGCTTCATTCCGTGCTTCAATGTCAAGGATCCTCTCGCCACCTGTGGTAACATCAGAAGCCATAAGTTCACTGGAGACTCTGGCCCGTTTCCCTTCCCAGAGGAAACTGTGTATCAATTTGGTCAGTGAAGCCTCAATTTCGCTCGGCATACCCTGAACTCTCGTTAGATATTGGGTTCTTCCCCCCACAAACATGTTGATGATGTGACGCTTTCCTTCCAGGCTTGGTTGAGTGACTTTCCACCGCTCCAAGTCGTTCCTGATTTTATCTACTGTTGAAGGCCACGGCGTCGTGTATGGGACATTATTGCCGATCCAAGCACCTAGCAATCGGCATGTCTCACCATCTGGCACAATCCTGAGGTTACTCGGTATAAGGCCGGGCCGAGTGTCATCATTGATACGTCTTTCGGACAGCACTTTCCTGCGATATTCAGGGCGGCCAAATGGCAAAATGACTGTTTTATTTTCGTTGAATTTAGCTGAAGAAGCCGCACACCAAAGGTCCAGAATAGACCAAAGGTTGGACCACGAATCATGAGTGGAGAGGTAAATTGTCGTGTCGTCAGCAAAGAGCGACAGGACCAGGTCACGGTTCGTACCAGGGATCCTAATTCCTTTCAA
Source organism: Mycena venus (assembly GCA_014462655.1). Classification (NCBI taxonomy): domain Eukaryota; kingdom Fungi; phylum Basidiomycota; class Agaricomycetes; order Agaricales; family Mycenaceae; genus Glaucomycena; species Glaucomycena venus. Next base: position 1,749,547 of record JACAZI010000015.1, on the reverse strand, counting down.
GTCGCCTTTACGCACCAGGCAAGCTAGTGGCTCGATCGCTAGGTTAAAAAGTAAGCAAGAAAGGGAGTCTCCTTGCCTGACTCCCCTCAGAACATAGTATGGGTCACTCAACATTCCATTTACCATTACCACGGTCTTAGCATTTGTGTACAACGTCTTGATTGTATTGCAGAATCGAGAAGGAAACCGCATTCGGGCCAGTACCCTTAGGAGATAATCATGGTTAATTCTATCGTAAGCCTTCTCTTGGTCAAGTGCGACGATTACACCGTCCTCCTCAGCAGCTTCTGCGTAGTTCAACAAAAATTTGGCCAGTTTAACCTGGTCTTCGATTTTCCTACCCTTCATGAACCCAGCTTGATCTGGGTGGACTACAGAGGGGGCAACCTTCATGAGTCTGAGCGAGTAAGCCTTCGTCATTAATTTGTAGTCAGTATTCAGCAAGGTAATTGGTCGGTAGTTGGCTATCAAGGCCTTGTCTCCTTTCTTGTAGAATGGACATAGCCAACCTTCGTTGAAGTCGGTTCCTTCAGCGATACCATTATTCTCTATATGAGCATACAGCTTGGTGAGTAGCCCTATAACATCAAACGTGATTTCTGAGTTTTTCTTACCCTGTTGGAATTTAATGTCGAGCATTCTGTAGAATTCATAAGGGATCCCGTCCAAACCGGGTGCTTTGCCGTTCTTTGAAAATCGTAGAGCTTCTCGTATATCCTGTTCTGTGAGTTCCTTGTCCATTTCACGGTATTCAGCCTCAGAGAGACTGACATTACAATGTTCTAGGACAGCTTCTGTGGCCATCATTCTACCATACTCTTCGGGTACGTCTTTCTTCTGGATCGAATCATGATAATCACGGGCCATCTGGGCCATTTGTTTCGGTCTATTCTCAAACCGTGGGGGCGACGAATTGGGATTTGAATCGACTTTGAACTCGTGAATTGAATCTCTAGGTTGATATCCTTTTGTGGTGTGTGTCCATAACTTAGTTCGTAAAGTCTCTCCTTCAATGTCATACTGGGCTTCAGATAGCGCTTTTTTCCCCTCTGCTTTCTCGCGTTGGCAATCCTCAATTTTCTGCTCAAGCATAGAAATAGCCTCCCACCGATCCGCTGTGGGCATATCGTCATCATGAATTACGATCAAGAGCTGAGTCTTCCAGCTTCGGATTTTCTGAGTGTATTCATCAGTAACAAACTTTGTGCAGTGGCGTCCGAACTCAACGACATCTTTTTTGAATTTCGACCAGAGGGTTTGTAGGTTCACATCAGGGTTTCCATTTCGTTCCGCTTCCTCAATATCATTGAGCAATTTTTGTGCCAGTTGTTGGACTCGAATCATAAACTTTGGAGTTTTAAGAAGATAGAGTGGCATGTTCCATCTACCATGGCCTGGTTTTACTTCCGGCCTACACGTTAACTGCGTCAAGACCAAGCGGTGGTCAGTTTTCACTGCACTGTGTTTAATATTCCAGTCTCTAAACTGGTCAAACCGTTTACTGTCGACGAGAATCCGGTCAATTCTTGAGTACGAAGAAACCACAAGGCCGGTATCTTTATCTTCCCGGTGTTGCCAACACGTGTAGTCCCTCGTGTCGGGGAACGTTGTCCGCCAACCATCTTGCCAGCGGAGAAGGGCTTTGAGTCTTTTGAAGGACGCAGGGATACTCTCCTCAATATTAGATGAGCGATCCATAGGATCTTCAACGAAGTTCCAATCTGCTAGGGATACATCTGGTAGAGGTAAATTCGGGTCTGAAACCCACAGATCCCAAAGGTCGTCCCAAAGTTTACGTCTTTCTTCGGGGCTGTTGGGAGCATATATATTTAGCAAGGTTAAGATTCCATCCTCATGCTAGGGGATACAGATAAGTAGTGCCCGGCCTGGGAGTAGGACAAATTCCCGGTAGTTATCAGTATCTAAGATTTTTTTATTTAGCACAAAGGAAACCCCAGCAGTGGAATTTGGCTTAGACGGATGTCCGGAGTTAACAAGCTTGAACCAACGTTGAAATATATTATTAAATTGCACCGTTGCATCGATATCAAGATGTGATTCCTGAATGGCTAATATACCTATTTTATTTTCGTCCATAGTATTTTTGAGAAATTTGAACTTGTGGTTGGTGTGATGCATCGGTGTACTGCTATCCCGTCCGTTTATATTCAGAGACCCAATGGTGAGGTTTGACTTGATTGATTTTCCGCCGCGTTTGAGTTTTGGAGGTTTGTGCCTTCTTCGAATATTTGCTATCATTTCTGTCCAGTCATCTTCGCTGGACGTATCAGGCTCATGCTGCGAACGCTGAGGGTTCATTCCCTGTTGCACTGTGTAATCATTTGTGTCTGTATTCAAGTTTGCATTCGCTGAAGTTTCAGTATTAATATTCTGTGTTCGGGAGATTTGAAATCCCTCTCCATCTCCCAATACTATGTCCGACGACAAAGGATCACCATCTTCGAGACGGTGGATAGACTCGGATCCCTGGTTACGACTCACTACAGCCGACGGCGCCAGCCATGGCGAGTCATGATCAAGGGTACCGGCCATGAATGGAGAGGGACAAGTTGCTTGCTCTTCGTCTGTCACTGTAATAGCCAGAGCAGCAGAGCCATCACAGAAGGGGCCGTGCATTGGGTAGTCGGAGCTAGGCCCCGTATCACCCCGACTCCTGCTGGTTTCACTGTCTGAGCTCGCAGCCTGCAGGCACTGACGAGAGGGCTGTACCACGTCCCCGAAACCCTCCCCTGTTTGGAGAGGGCCCACGGTACCAGGTCGAATATTTGTATAGGTGTGTTGCATGGTTGAGGTGCGTTTCAAGACCGCCGTCCGTAGAACAGAGTACTAATGGATCGAAGCAGGGCGTTTAATCGATGTTGCCTACGAGTGTTGCGCACGGGTGCCCTGCGCTTGTTAATTTAAACACTCAAGCAACCAGAGGAAAAAATCCAACAAGGAGAAAATATATATTCAGTCGAGTCAATAGTCAACAATCGCCGTCATGCATAAAAACGTGTATGTGGACGACAGAGGATACAAGAGAAATACGGGGGTAGGGAGAATGAATATCTGAACATATGATAAACTAGAATGATGGCTCGACAATGGCTGTCATACATGAAGACGTGTACGTGTGTGACAGAGGATACATGAGAAATACGGGGGAGGTAAGGAAAGCAATCATCTGAAAGTGTGATGGAAGATGGGGACGGGTCTCGGAAGAATCACGCGTTATACCCATGATAAGGGGAATATCCATGACCGAAATTACCGCGACCCGAGCCACCACGCCCGCGGCCGCGGGACCAACCACGTCCTCCACGTGTGAACCCGCGTCCCCCCCGCCACCCGGGGGGAGTGTTCGTGCTGTTGTTGGAGGCTGCATAGGCGACGGGGGTGAATGAGAGGGAGGATTCGACCGTAGAAGCATTGTTGTCGTCCTCGGCGATTCCAGGAGCTTCACGGTAGGCTTGGGAATAGGATAATGGGACAGTCCTCTCTATAGTGATTTATGTCGTGGCACTCGGAGGAGCCCATGAACTTGGGCTGTGCGTTAGGTTCCGAGCCAAGCGGTGCCCGTGCCACGGAAGAAAGGCACATCGAAAGAGAAATCTGGTGACATGACGTGGCGGCGGACGTCTTCGTTCACCTCTGCGCTCTAAGAGAAGGGCGGGGGGACAACGAAAAAGGCAAGGATCGGGATCGGAGAGTGATACGCAACGCGGGGACATGCAGTACAGACTGTAACTTTAGCAGATCCGAAAAAAACTTCAAGGACGAAATCTGGATCGTGGTCCCCGGGGACGTTGGAGTGAGCGTTCCGCAGCATGTTGAGGACGGTAGCATCAGACACAAGTTTGGCCTGAATAGCGTCAGACACCTCGTCAGCTGGGGTCAGGCTCGCGATGCCGACGAAGGTAAGAACAATGTTGAAGGGGGCCTCGGGATTGACTGGGATGCAGTAGAAGGACATGACGCGGTTGCCGAATGTGCCGTGGAAGATTGTTGAGAGGAAGGCGGTCATGAACGCAGCCGCGCAGCGTGCGATGATATTGGTCCAGGGCATGCCCAATGGGTAAGAGTTGGTGTCGGCAGACACCTCCTTGGGAGTCGCGGCGAAGATGTCGATGGCGTCTGCGTCAGGGACATTGGCCGACTGGAGGATTGCTTTAATTGCCGCCGGGCCAGAGTCGCGCTCGAGGAAGTCCGAGGAGAGGATAACAGCAGCCACGCAAGTGTCTGGCGTTCATTAGGCGAATTCAAACTCAGTTTGTGCAACAAACTTACTATGGCGCTGGTTTATTCCTTGTGGTTCTTCCGAATTAGTGTGCTCGTCCAACCCATCGCAGGAGGGTTGTAGACCTTAGAACCGCGGATGAGTTCTTCAAGCTGCGTGGCGTAGCGTTAGAATGGATAAGGCTGGCGGGGCATAACACACGTTTTGGGGCATATTAACGTCGGCCATGTTGGTATACTGAGCAGCTGATGCGGGATTAGTGGGGAGCGTGAGTGGAGATTCGCGTGTTGTCTGGAAAGTGTAGAAATGGGTTACGGCGTTTGAGAGACTGCCTCTTATTAAATCTCAGTCGCCCCAATTATGAATAGGGGGTAGGGTTCCCCTGGGCACAGGAATTATCCGATCTTGACTAACCTATCATATCCTCGAGTCGTAGCCAGGGGTTTGACCCTATTCTCGCCGACGGAATTTGGAAAATCCGGAAAAACAATGATTTTCAAATGCGTTACACAGACATGGTGCCTGGTAGTCAGATACGGGGGATAATTTCAGGGAACAGGGCCAAAAATCCCGTTGGACTTGCCTAGAGCGGGAGGCGGCGCGGGAAGGGAGATCATGTCGGGTGATGGATTTAGATCGACCGTGACGCTGCGTCGAAGTGAAAAGAACCCACCGAGGATGCCCGATGTGTCGGGTGTGATAGGGATGAGACCGGCCAGCTGTCATGGGATTAATGACAAGAGGGGGGAGGAAAAAATTAGTCTGGTGTTTACCGAAGGTCCGTGTATGTAGAGCGCCGTTATTACATAATCTTATGTAAGTATTTTCCGAGTCGCGTCCCTTGGCACCAGAAACGAGAATTTTCGTTGAATTTGAATACCTATGAGGCCTAGCAGTCTACTCATAGCATCCTGACTCTTCAGATTTTCTAGAGAAGGCTGGGAACATGTGCTGCAGAATTGCGGCACTTTGACAGTTGCCAGAACTTCAACCAGTTAAATGGGACACTAGGATACCTTTAAAGTACTTCCAAAAATTCCAGGAACTCAAACGAACATGGCTTTCATTGATTAGGATAAATTTGAGGCAAGAGAGGGTCTTGGAAGAAAAAATTAAATGAGTGTTTAGTCCGGGTTCGAACCACGGCCTGCCAAAACTTATGTAAGATCACGTAATAAGAGCGCACTTTATACACGACCCCGCGGTAACGAACAGACTCTATACAGCGAGGTACGAGCGTTCGTATAGAGTGTCTGTCTACGAGAGACTAGGAAAAAATATACTGTCGTGGGACCGATGATCAATTGCAAGGTGGGGCAAAGTTTGTATATGGTTACTAGGCGACGGGGTTCTAAAGGGTCGTGCGCTTGTCCCAACGTAGGACGGGGTACGAGTGGATCTTCAGAAAGACCGGGCTCAAGGAGAATCGGAAGATGATCGACGGTGGTGGTGATCGAAAACGCTCATCTGTGTTTCACTTTACGGACAGACAGCCAGCGTAGATACGTGGGTACCAAGAGTATAGCCCGCAGTCGCTGGCGAGGGAGAGCGTCGAGGTGAACAAAGATCCCGGTACATACAGGTGAATCCTCGCTCGGGATGGCAATTAGCGAATGAGTTGCCGATTGGCAATGAGAAGCAGCGGTGGCACATAGGCCATCCGACAAAGCAAACGGGGGCTCGTAGGCTCCTTCCGCAATCTTGCGGGTAGCTCGCAGGCTACTGTGGCGAGGGTCACCGTGGCGGTAAAGCCGGCAGCAAAGCCACTCCCTGGTTCATCGCCGCCGCCAGTCTCGCTTCATCCCGCCGCTGAGCCAGCGTGGGAAAGTGGGAGATGGTGGTGGTAACGGATCAAGGAGCCCCCCCCGCTGCCAAGGTATGCTTATGAACTTTTTGTTGTGTGATTATACTAACCCGAGTCAAGCTTAAACCGTTGTTTTTTCTGGATGAGATATGTCTCACGAGAAAAGCCCGTTCTATCCCTCATGAAAACTCCGTCTGAAATACCTTGGGTTTAGGTTTGGGGGATGTTCTTTCGCAGTTTCGGTTTGAAATTTTCCGCTGACCTGATACAGAGTGCATGTGGCATCACCTTACTTACTTTACTATCATTTCCCAATTTTTTTTGTGGAAGAATTTTGCAATTTAAGAAGCAAACATTCCTGTATTTGAAAGTAAGAATCGGATGTTGTTCACACCACAGCCAATATTCCCAAGGCAAGGTTGATCCAGGTAGAGCACATCTGGGAACACCTTAGAGATGGTAAAAGCAGGGAATACAACCCTTTGAGGTGGAATAGAATAAATAGCACCATTGGCTTGTCGGATGAGCGCAACAGCCCTTGCATTTGGCCAGAAAGATAGCTGTCAAGTTACCAGAGCAGAGGTGTCCTGAGTTTGGATGCCAAGTAGGTAATGATGCCCACTAACTTTAGGTAGTGGGTCCTATGGTGCGATCACTTATTTTTTTGGCTGTAAATGCAAAATTTGGTCTTGTTTGGGCATATGCGGAGGTCATAGGTTCGATCCTCGCATGTCGCCCTTTTTAAAATAACACTTGTAGTGCGCTTTGCAGCAGAGTCCACTAACTGCTACTTATGTGGGCTGAAGAAATAAACTGTACATCTTGGTGCTCCCAATGTGACGTCAAACATTATACAGTTGCCAACATTCACAGTCAAGACCACAAATAAATGTGATTTCTAACCAACTTACATATAATTAAAAAATGAACTGGCGCCCAATTCTTGCTCGGTCGACACGTTGACCAGCTTGCATTGGGGTTCATTGCATGAGCAGAGACACATGATGATATGGTGGAATAAATAGAAAAATTTGGCCAGAGATGCAACACAGATTGGCAAAGGTATCATGGACTCAAGTCAGGGTTTTAAGTTGAAAATCAGTTTGAAAAAAATAAAAATAAAGTAAAAAAATGAAAGAGAACATTGCCCAGTTGCAGCTGAGCACATATGAGGTACCTCCGTCGTTTAGCTTGCTGACTGCAATTTCATTTTATCAGTGAGTTACACTCTGTAAGCGAGTCCGGACAACACTGATAAGGGGAAGTGACATCAAGATTGGTAGTTGGAGAGGAAAATATGGACATGTAAGGGTACGTGATTCCAGTGGCTATGAACTTTGACAGTGCACCGAGGACGAAGTAGTCCGAGTCAGAAAGCACTGCGGTAGCCTCCTTGGGATCGACAGGGGAAATGATCATAAGCTTCTTTAATTATTCGAAGACCTGGTCATTTTAATTTAGCAGAGACCTCATTTCAATCTATCTACCCTGCTCTCGAACAGGTGAACTTGGCAGTAAATGATGCCATCTGATGACAAGTTACTTTGGCTGATCACCCGTAAAGTACCGTAAAGTACAGTAAAGTTGGCTCCACCAAGTCAAAGGAGCGATCAAAGTTAAAGTTAGGTTTCACAAGCTACTTTATTCGCTCTCGCTCTCCCTGGATCATTGATGCTATTCTACACAAGTCCCGAGGTCTGTCAACACGGTCCTTGAGTTGCTCCGTCGGAGAGTCACATTCAAGCTGTGATTGGAGCCCTGGGAAAACTATCCTGAAAAGGAACAAATCAAAAATGTGTATACATATAAATCTTCGTGAGAAAATGATATTCTGGTAAGAAAGCAATATTTCATCTATAAGCTTTTGGTGTGCTCCTGTTTATTCATTCATTATTAAGGTTTGGATTGCAATCTAGGTAAAGGCTGCTGCAATCAGAGTGAGTAGGTGACTAGGGTTAGGATTATATATACTGTCTAGTTTTAGGGCAAGTATCTAACCCTAGGGTTGGAAATTTAGGGTTAGGGTTACAACTGGCTCCAGCTGCTGCAAATCTGTGACCACACCTGATTCGGGCATTTTGTGGACAGTTTTCTTATTGTTAACTTGAAGGCATTGGAGGGCCAAGAGATAGATTTTAGTCAGGTAAATATGTTCAAAACACATTCTAGAGGATGCCGAGGTGTTAACGCACACTGTCCTTTAGTCTTACACCTCCAGAACTATCTTGAACCTCATTATTCCAGAACTTGATCCAAACTTAGGCACTACAAGCTTGTGAATTACATCCTAAACTTTTCTTTGAGGTAGTGAGCTTGATTTCATGTGCATTCTACCCATTTCCTGGAGCTACAGAATTCAGTCTAGATCAGTTACATCAGAAGCGTGAGGGAGCATCTGTAGAAATATTGATTTCCCGAGGTACTGCCAGTTAAATGTCCCTGACCTTTGGCAGACATTATAAGGATGATGCCCAAGTATCCACGCACATCTCTCTGAACTGTCATTGGCCAAAAATGTGCTTACTTCTGTAACTTGATGGCATAAGTTACTTTGGTTGATTGAACTTGGACAGCCAAGTAAGTGGTAAGTAACTTGAAGTAACTTTAAGTAACTTCAAATAGCTTCAAGTAACAGTAAGTAAAAGTGTAAGTAGATGTAAATTGAGTAAACTGAAACAAGTCTAGGTCTTGTTTGCCTTCACCCGTATCTAGGGATGGCCATGGGTTCAGGTAAACCCGGTGGGTTTCCGGGTTGGGTCGGGTGGGTCCAGGTTGAGGGTTGGCCATTTTTCAGACCTGTACCTGGCGGGTATGTGTGACATGGCTGTGACTCAGTGTAAATTGACTGTAAAACCATGAATTAAAGAGGTTTTTCAGCAGAAAAAAAATTTATGGGATCTAGAATACACTTGGAACATCGGAATTTTGGCTTCAAACCTGATGCTGCAAGATGCCGAGGCTCAGATCATACTCAGCCCAGGCCTGCCAGTGACCCGTGATGGACCCGTGAACTCGCGGGTTCATGTTCGGGTTTCTCGGGTAAGGGCCCAGGTTGACCAATTTGTACCCAGGCCTGGACCCGTGCCCATCCCTACCCTTATCTGAGTCATTCGGCTCTCTGCAACTAGTGCTTCAACGTTTTGCACCCTACAGGTAATTATTGCACATCGTAGGCCATGCCCAGTTGTGCTTTAAATGAATGAGGTGGATAGCTGAACACAAAAGAGACATATTTCTTCAGTGTGAATGAACTGTCTATGTGACAAACTTCATCCCTTCAGGGCTCAGAAACCTATGCCCATTTCCGTGAGTTGGGGAATGTGTCCATTGTACAGCTTAATTCCAGCCGCTTCAACTTCGAGACAAGGACAACTGTTGAGTGGTACCATACTGTATATGGTTACGACTGATTCATGGGTGTTAACTGGCTGTAACAGTAACCGTAATGATGCTTCTGGGGGCCATTAAGGTTATGGTACGGTACATTTATGGATATTATGACTGTATAACTGTAAAGAATAAAATATAATAAAACTAAGGTAGAGAACATGTATCTACACCTCCTGTATGGCCTGGAGAAGGTCCTCAAGGCCCTTGCACTTGGAATGAATGTTATGTTTCAGCAATATCAAAGTCCAGATAGTTTCTGGCTTCAGACTAGCATGCTGCAAAGAGATGGTATCACTTGCACCAGAGAAAACACATTCCACAGCAAATGCCGAGCCTGGTAAAATCTATGGGCCTCAATTTGCACATACAGACATGAGAAAATTACCTAAAATTGACACGATATCACGCGCGAACTGGTACAGGCGTGAATATTCGGCTTTGCAGGCATACCACTGTTGAACAGGATCGGCATGGTGCCAAGTTCATTCATGTTCACATCGTCGTCTGGGCCCTGGTCCAAGGCAGCAAAGTTGATTAGCCCAGGGCACGTCTCGTTACTGTTTCCTGAGTTGGCAGCTGTATGAGCCAAAGGTGATGGTTACCAATAGTCAAAGTATTCTTAAGGTGTTGGGAAGCATGTTCTGGGGTCTTTGTCTTGTCAGAACTGTACAAGTTAGTTGACAACAAGTTACTTACATGTTACTTTTGCCAAGCATGGGAAAAGTTAAGTAAAGTTAGCCCCACCAAGCCAAAGGGGCAATCAAAGTTAAAGTTAGCTGTCATAAGTTACTTTGTTCACTCTCGCTTCCAGCAAGTGGGAGCTGATGCGAAGTGCCGGCGACTGCTTGTATAGGCTCAATCTGCACCAGAAATGATTTCTCCTTTCTCATATGTTTACTCTCTAGATCCAGCTGGCATGTTGAACACTTTGTCTGAATCATTATACTTAGCACCATTTTTGACATGCCTTACCCCTCCCGTGGGCAGTGATGGCTTTTGGTCGTCGTGCTAGCAGCGCCGAAAATCGACTCTCCCGACATTAATTCATATTGTCTTGATCATTGACTCATTTGTATTTCCTCTTCAATATATCTCTCTCTGCTCAACATCAGTTGTGTTTCTCCCTGCAGTTCACTCACACTCTTGCCCAACCTCCAGCCTGCTTGAATTTCTTCCTACATAGTGTTTGTTCTCTTATTCACAATGCTGAATCTTGTTCTCGATGTTGCAGATGATGATCTCGAGACTCTTTCACACGAGGAACGCCTCCAACTCGCTATCGCCGCGATCAACGATTCCACTTTCTCTGAGGACAAGGGCCCCATCTATTACTGAGTCCCTCGTGCGACCCCTCAAGGCTACCAGACAAGATTACTGGCGTGGGTGGAGGGCCACACCCATTGACGAGCTTTGAGCCTGGTATAAGAAGCTGTTCTCAAAGAATGAGTAGCGGTCTAGTGATCAAACAGCCATCGACAACATTTGAATGAGGAAGTATAGAAGGGATTGGACACTCAGATTTGAAACATCACCGATGTGTTCCCGAGCGTCCCAAGAACCGTGAGACAACCAGAAAGGTGCATGAGTGGAAGGATATAATTTCAGTACGAGCACAGTATCATGAGGCGAAGGGCTTGAAGAATGAAATGAAGTTGTTGCAGGCTATGATACACCGAGAGAATTACTGTTAGCGCCAGGTTGGAGGGTTTCCCCAAGATCGTTAATTGAGCGAGTCACGCCACCGCCACCTTTATTGTTTGGGCTTTGAATTGTCTGTGGACGAAAATAACCTCACATGCCGAATTGAACGCTTAAACACCGTAGAAAGTAAAATCCCGACCTAGGTAAAAAGGTTACCAGAAAGTAGATAAATCAATAGCTCAGTCAAAATTTATGAAAAGTTGATCTTTTCCTTTGAAATGAAACTGCCGTAGAAATGCAAACAATCAATGGTTGTTTCAAAGCCAAGATCATTGACTTTCAGCAGCAAAGGAACTGGACATTGATGTGCTCGTTGGAGCACCACAGGAGGTGGAACATTTTGGAATGGAAACCGAGACTTCAGTAGAGAGATTTGGTCATAGCCCTAGGCTGAAGCATTGCGGTAAGAGCAAATACCGAAATGTGGGAGGGTAGGTGACAGCTGCCGATGTGGTGGAAAGCAGGGCGAAATTTGGCACCCATTTGTCTATCAGATGCCCCTCGTCGACACACGCAAATGCGATATTCTCGTGGAAAGCTTGAGAGTCCGTAATACGTTCCCACTGCTTGTCTGTAATGTGTTCCGGATCAATACAGACAATGGGCCAGCGACACTCTGAAATCTCTGCCATAAGATCGCAACCTGACTTCTGCGCCTCGGTTAGAGTTTCGCTGTTGTATGCAAGGGTGGGAACATGGTGTTTAGTCAGTTCATAAATCTGGTTTCTTGGAGTAAGTTTGTTTTCATTAACATAAAATTTTTCTGTTGTGTACAATGTTGGTGCACTGCAGAGATGCGTTCATTTTACCGTGGGTAAAATGGGCTAGTAAAAAGTATTCGAGGTTCAAGTGGTTTGATAAGGTATTTTATCTACAAGTAAAAATAAAGTTTAATGAATCATTTTTCACGCCTTTTTTTCAATGAGACAAAGGAAAGCTTTTACCAAGGAAAAATTGTGCTGTTTTTCATGCACCTTTCATCACACTAAAACAAATTGTTTTTCTGTGGGAGAAGAAGGCTCAGGCTGAGTATTAAGATGCTGAGTCAATATGAAGAAATGTAAGGTAATGGATCAGAATAAAGTGTTAAAGAAGCCATTGATGTCAGCAGAAATAGCCTTGTACGAGCAAATGAAGATAGTATGGTTGGGGCAAGTAACAGGGATACCAATTTCCCACATTTGAGATGTCCAAGTGTTGGTGTACTCATAGTAACCCTGCCTGAGGATGTTGGTGTTGAATCTGATAGCAAGGAGTGCATTGTGGTAGTCATGCACTGTGAGTGAAGGTAAGGCATCTGGTCCATCCACCCATGTGAGTAAACTGTGATTCGGTTGGGCAGATCCTGATTCTGAGGACACAGTTACCAAAACATTGAAGTCAACAGCCACAGCAATATCACTTACATTGGCAAATACCACAAGGTGAATGGGACAGAGGATATCATAGACAATGTCACTCTTGAGAGGATACTGAAGACCCCCAACAAACCTGAGGAGTTGGAAGAGCCAGAAATGACCATGGAGGCATCATCTGAATACATAGCAATGTGTTAGAGAGTGTAGACAATGGTTCAATCATGATGTTTACCATGAGCTGTGGAAGTCGAAGATATAGAAATGACTGACCCATCAGGTGGGTAGTGTGGTGCAGCAGCAGCATGTTCACTGTTCGCCATGGAATTGGAGGAAATAGAAATAATTGACCCATCAGGGGAATAATGTGGCACATCAGCAGGGGCTGGTGCAATAACAGGGGCTAGATGCGATGCTGAGTATCAGTTTTCTTACAATGATTGAGGTATGCATACTTTTGTAATGGTAATTAAGTCCAGGAATTGCATCAGTGTCATTGCTGGCAACCATGCAGGTTTGAAGAGTGGTGTGAAGCAACATAGACAATGTAGGAGGCAAGATGGACTAATCCAAGGATGAGAATGGCTCAGCATTTCGTCAAAGAGGAACTGAAATAAATAACGAACCGAATCATTATAGGCCTTGGGTCTGGACATTGAAGCTGGAGCTCAGTGCATTGGAGTGGGCATATAAGGGGAGTAGCATACACATTCACACTGGGTCTGTGGCCAGCAGGGGTGGGCACTCAACAATGGTTTGCACAGGGCATTGGTGCGACTTCAGCCCTTGCTCACACAAGGTCCCGAACTGCATGGGTGATAATGAGTAGATCTCTCTTAGGGTTGGAAATCTGGCTGAAGTATCAGATTAAGAATAGCTTAGACTGAAACCAGTTTTGGAATCAAAGCTGAAATTATAAGAATGAATTTTCATTTCATCTCAACCTATTCCTAATTTCATACTTCAGGTTTAGAATTACACCTACAACAGCCCAAAATTTGGTAATCCCCGGTGTGAATGCTCGGGATCTGATCCTTACACCTCAAAAACCCCGAATGTCAAATCCAAAATACGCCTTTTGTATTTCTGCACTGCCAAAGCACCAAAATTTAGGTAAATTCCTCATCTGACTCCCAATTGACGTCGTCCCTCAGGTGGCGCCAAAAGCCCGCATATTTTGTGGTTGGCTTTCTTACCCGTTTACCCATCCCTCCTTCAGTTAGCTGCTCGCCATCTTCCTCACCACCTTTGACATCATCAGGAGTCTCGGCACTGTTGTTTTCGGAAGAAGCTCCACCTGCAATGATTTGATTTTCGCTCATTTGATGAAATTCCACACCCATCGAGAATCTCATCCTCCAGAGTGGTAGATGCCGGATCACGGTTGTCTGAGTATCGCTCATTATGCTTCTCAAGAGCCCAGATTTTTCCACCCTCCAATTCCACCCAAAATTCCGGATCTAGTGCCTTGATATTGCAAAGCACCTCGCATGCCTCGAAGCTGGTCAAAGATCAAAGTGGCACTAATTGATTGCTGAGAGCTTGTAGCGCAAAAAGAAAATTCCATAAACCATGCAGGACTCATTTTCCACGTCCTCGTATTGTTTTAGGAGATTATCGAAAATTTTATCCATGTCATGCATCTCCCGGGGGTCTATCGAAATATCGAATTGCTTATACCATGTCATGCATCAAGACCAGGTTTGAATTGAATGTAATGGTACGGTACTATTTTTAGACTGACAATGTGGTCAGCAGAAGGAAATATCCCAGAACTTTGGGGTACACCTTGCAGCCTGTTGATTGAATACACCAATGAGGCTTGTGAGAAGCAGTGAGTCGACACATATTGCGAAGACTCAGGGAGTGAGACATACTTGTTATTCACTCCACTTGACCCGTTATGGGTAGTTCCGCTGGGCCTAGATGATATTGGCAATGCAGCGAGGAAAGAGTGCTCATATGTCTTACTTGGCATGGTCCGCGGCGATGGCGTCCACAGGAAGTACAGAGGGTGCTTCGGCATTAGAAGGAGTTTCTCCCGGACACCCAGAGAAGGTAGGTGAGGGTGACATGTAAGTGGCGCAGATCGGTGGTTGGTGGGCAAAGGGAAAGTGACACAGCAAAATAGGTTCCTTCGACGACGTATGCTTTCACGATGGTACCATTTACGGGACTGTGCCAGCGATGGTAGTAATACGAGCTGAGTATGGCTTGGTACACTGTTCCGCCCATGAAACTGTTCGCGAGCGGGTCATTGAGCATATGAACGAGTGAGTAAGGTTGGGAGTCTTTGAGCCAGAATTGATCCCGCGCGGCAACCTTGACCTTATAACGAATGACTTGGGACTCGCACGCGCTCGTGATGTACGTTCCGCCGTCTGGAACCTCGACTGGACGTGCGTCGAATTTAAGCGTCCGAGTGAAGAAGTAATCCCAGGACGTGAACCCCCAATGGTCTTTTGTCGGATCGCACTCGAAGAGTTTCTGGAAGTCGGGCATGTTCTCCATGGCGCCCTCTCCAAGCCAGCCGTACTTCTCGGTTGTAAGGACGGAAGCAGAGGCAGCGGAAGAGAGGTATTTGGCCCATGCGCGGAACACGTTCCGGAAATGGTCGTTAACACGTCGATTGACGAGGATAGTGAAACCGTTGGACATCGACATTGGCAATTGTAAGATGGCAGTGAAGGGGAGAAAAACGAGGAAGTTGGGGTTCCAAGTCGGGGCTTCCCCAACAAACTTATCAAAGCACTGGAGCATGGTCAAGTAGTCCTTGACCTAAGTGGAAAAAAGCATCCGTGCGGTCAGCTCCATCGAGATGAATAGTCCATAATTGTCCTCACCTGAGGTCGATCGAGAAGATCACGATCAGGCAGAGAATAGAACAACCTGTGGAAGCCCATATAGAGCTCGGCGTCGCTCTCGATAGCGTTTTTGAATTCAATCACAGCTGGATTTCTGATTTCCGTGCGATTTTCGACTTCTTTAAGAATGTTGTCGATCCAACTGTACAGAAGTTTTGGTTCGGAAATCCAGCCACCGACACGCATGTCAGTTGCCAGATGGAGGTCGAATTTGGCGGATGGGTTGTCATTAGGTGTAGCCATGGCGAGGCTTCTAGTCAAGGAGACGAGAGCAGTAGTCAGTTGGATTTGAGGAAAAAAGAGCACTGATCTGTTACTCACATTTTGGTACGAAGGATCCTGTCAAGGATGCTTGGCGACAGGACGATCCTAGGAGTTCCCTTAGGCAAACCATCTTTATAGGAGTTAGACGTAAGGGACTATCAATGCGAATCGATAGGTGCGCAAATAGACAGGTCCAAGGAACTCATAAGCACCTCCTCTTTCGGACAGTCAGCTGACAACAGCGCCAACGGACGCCGAGGGGCCTGTCTGAATGAGACGATCTGGGGAACTCCCCGTTGAGAACACTGTGAGTCAATAAAGCGGAGAAGAATGTCGTAGCAACTACAGATACCGAGATGACCAAAGTCCTGGACGAACTGGCGCCTGCCGTCGCCGAACGCCTCAAATGAAAACGGGGCAAGATACGGGGAACTTTCCGTGGAGAACACCTCGCGAGTCAATGACGGGGAAAAGAATGTCGTAGTAACTACAGATACCGAGATGACCAAAGTCCTGGACGAACTGGCGCCTGCCGTCGCCGAAGGCCTCAAATAAAAACGGGACAAGACATACATAGCTTATATTTCCGTCAGAAGGGAGAGTAAATAAGGCGGAAATGTAGTGAATCTATGCTCGTGAGAATATGAAAGCTGTAGCGGCAATGCGAGAGTCCCTATTCTGCTTCTCAGCAAAGCACTTTCTCAGACCCTCCAGTCGACTACAATGAGCTGGAAACGGCGTCACAGCGCTCGTCGGCTGATCTCGGCAGTGTTGTATTTAAGGGTCTTAATAAGGATGCACAACGAAGTAAAGGGCTTAATTGTTATTAAGGCTTGTTAAGGGTCTTAATTTAAGGGGAAAATTAAGGGTTAATTTGCTGGTGGGATTTTTTTTGAGATATCAACTAAAACAGAGAGAATGGTGGTGAACAGGAATATTAGCCACTGTAGTCATCGCCCGAACCCTCCAAGGCCTCTGCGTCAGGCTCATCACTGTTCTCAGCAGTGAGGAGCTCTATGTAGAGTACAGGATTTCCTCAGTAAATGCTTCCTGGTGCCGAACAAGGGAGACAGGGCTGGCAATCTCACCTCCAAACAGCTTCTGGGGATGATAGGAACCAAGCTTTCATGGCCACCACTGTGTGGCGGCACAAGGTCCCTGTCTGTCCACCAACCCTCAGCAACAATTTCTGGGCCGACTGTGATATTAAGGCCTTATTAATGTCTTAGAGGAGAAATCTGAGCGACATTGAGGCCTTCACTTAATATGACTTAAGGCCTTATTAAGGTTAAGGCCTTAAACCCTTAAGTATAACACTGGATCTCGGGCCAATCTGCACCGATGTCCCTCGCTTCACGAACCAATGACGACATCGCAAAGAAATTTACCCGATTTGATACTAAAACCTACGTCGCGTAAAACCTCTTTTGGAAAGTTACCTCCGATTTGGGAAACTTATGTGTGGGTGTTCCAAAGACGGTCAATTAGAGGAACTCAGATATATATCCTCCAATTTCCCTTAGTTGGTTAAATTTCCTCGCTTGTGCTGCTTCATCTTTAAGATTCAAAATCTCAAATTGTTTCACTGACAGTGCTACTACTAGTACGAGTTATGTCACGCAACGCGACCGCAATCCTCTTAAGTTAAACTGGGACCTTCTCGAAATTAGCAAGTGACAAGCACATTCCAAACTCGGCATAATTATAGGTTTTGGTTGGCTCGCCTCTCAACACCACTGGCTTCTCTCCCCCGCTGCCACACTATCTGATTGGTTGCCCGAAATATTCTGAGTTTTTGACCCCGGACATGGTCGCATTGTGACGAAGTAACACATGGAAAGAATTTCCGAATTGATACTCGTAGAATGGGACCCACCCTGCACAGTAGAAGGCGATGGCAGGTGCGCATCATGCTGGTCAGACCACAAGCCCTATCTAATCACCTAGATTAGCCCAATACTCGGTCACACTCGGTAAGTCTAGGGAGCCAGAGTTTAGTGAGTACAGAGTTTCCGTCGTCGGACTGGATTTGATTGGTTTTTGCTGTCCAGGCATACTGTAGTAATTTGACCAAATGTTCAACTGACAGGTGACAGAGGTTCATGAACTGAACATTTTTGGTCTAGGAGACAGTGACTTTTCAATTTCATGCCCCACATAGGCAAACAAATGCGGAAAAATTTAGTCCAGTATTCACCGGACTGCCATATATAGGAAATTTCCCATGATTGCCGAGAAATAAACATCTTGCAAAATGAACGCCTTATGTGACAGGTGAGACCCAGTGAACATTTGGTCAAAATAGTACAGTAGTTCAAACCAGGAAACCTGGCATGGATTGGATGCCCAGGCTAAATGTGACATTCCGGAGGTGGAAGGCAGCAATGTTGTGCTAGGAGTAAATGTGATGAAACATGATACATTGGATGTTCAATTGCTGCTGGTTAATAGGACTTGTTCAGGACCTCTGTTAATACCCTTTGAGGCCAGATTCCGGTTCAGACAAAATTTGGCCAATTTGGGCTCCAAACCTGGGTCTGGTTTGGACAAAAATGGGGGTCTGACTGCACCAGACTAGTTCTGGTTCGAACAAAAATTGGCTGCTGGCGGAGTTCATCAGCAATCTTTTTGTTTCAAAATTTTTACAAAATTGGTCATTCCAAAGGGAAAACATTGAATCTACAGGAAAGAGTGCATCAGTCAGCCAGCAAAAAGATTTGGGGTCATGGCAGTGGGAAAATTACCTGTTTTGGAATGTTACAGTAATGCTTGGCTAGATCCAGTTCGGAAAGAAATTGGGTCATCTGCAAAAAATTGGTTCGGAAAAAAATAGGCTGTTTAGGGGTGGTCGGGATCTAGCCTCCAAATAGTCTCGTTCCCAGACGTTAAGGGCAGTCACGGCTCGTTGCGCTTGCAGGCAGTCACCAAAAAGGCAATGTTGAGATGTTAAACTGCGGGCGAGGCAGTTGTGATGGTAAAGTCTGATGGCGGTTGACTGCCCTATAACGTCTGGTGCAGTAGGACCCTTTATAATTGGTTGGTAGGTCGGATACTAAATTCGCAGGCCTGAAAAAATTTGTCTGAACTTTGCAAATGTGCCACCCTGAAAACTTGATCTGAATTCTGCATCTAGTGGGGGGTCCGTGCAGATTTTGTCCGAACTTTGTATTTGAAGGTAATTTTCGAAAATCGTCTCAAAAATCGCAGAAAATATCACAAAAAAAGACTACTTGGACTATTCCTCCGATTCTTTTCCTCCTCCATCTCCAAGATATTTATATTTGCCTTCCCTTTTAGCCGCACAGTGTTCAGGCTTGTGACGCCTTTCTCATTTCCTTCTCTGCGTGAAGCTCATCAAAAACCCGCTGAGCTGTTACACCAATTTCTACGTGGTCTCGGAATGCAGATCAAATCCCACACCGCTTGCTTAATTCGGTATTTTGTGGTTGAGTTACAAAGGAGGCTAAGTAAGGTAATTGACAAGGGGAGTGGCGCAGCATCGTCCGAACTCGTATCTGACCTCCATTCCATTCATCTGATGTCCGAACTTTACATCTGAGATCCTTTTGTCAACGCGAGGTTTTGTCCGAACTTTTGCCTTGACCTCATCGGGCGAAAAGTGAAAATTTGTCCGAACTTGGTATCCGACCTACCAACCAATTATTAAGGGTCCTGGTGCAGTTTAGCTGGTGGGAGGGGCTTGCATCACGCGCTTACTCTTCTGCCACAAAGACTTCTATTGCTTGCCCTTCACTCATCCCACAATCTTGAAACTTTTTGGACACCTTGATACCCTATATTCAAGCCTCTGAGAATTTTCCCGACAATTTTCGGTACTTTTTTCGTGACGTAAACCTCCTCGCACCTCCGTGAGGAATTTGGTATCCAGCAATTCAGAAACAGAGTTTTTGGTTGGGTAAAATGTTCCTTCCCGGCTCAATGAGTAATAGATATATAGCAGCAAATCACAATCTTAAGGGCTTGCAGATGACTGTGGAGGACTGAGACACAATCATCCTCATTTCAGAATGGCTGTTTATTTTCTGCTGCCTAGGCCATCTAGGATCTCTTTTTTTTCAACGGTAGAATTGATCCCATGATGTGCCTACACCGCAAATAAGTGCGAGCTAACAATAAAGTATGAGCTGCATGAAGTAGGATAGTAGGAATAATAAAATGCAAGTTTTTAAAATAAATCTGGTGCTGTGACACGAGACCAAACGGCCGAGAGATGTGAAGACAAGGGCGAGGGCGTAGCGTGAGGACGAAGGCAATGGCGATGATGACAGTGAGACGACGGTAGCGATGCGAGTGCAGGTGTGAGAGCGAGTGCAAAAGCAAAAGTGAATTTGGGGTGAAATTAAGCAGTGCTCAGTGTGGGCAGTGAAAAAGCTGGGATTGTATTGAGAGTAAGTTAGATATTTATGCAGAGAGAGAGCAGTGAAAATGGAGTAAAACAAGGTAAGAATCATACAAGGTAAGAATCATACTAATCAAGAGCCAGGAACTAGAAAAACAATAGAAGGACAATAGTGGAGAATTGTTAATTAGCCAAGATACAATAATTGCGGCGAGGTTGATGTTGAAAAAAGGAAATGAGACATATAATGGACTATATATTAAGGGGAATGAGTCAGAAAATAAGATGAGAGTGTCAGATGTCTGGGCAGACCACGAGTTGGTGGGTACAGAGTGGATGAGAGCCGGCATCAACGGTAACGGAATATGCCGACATTTGACAAGGTAATTGTTTGACAGCTTACCTGTTAATCCGATAGTTACTTGGTTCGGGCTTGGCGCGCGAATGAGCACGTCATCCAGTTCATTAACGCTCTCGAACAGGTGAAACAGGCGGTAACTTATGCCATCTGATGGCAAGTTAGTTTGGTTGATCGCCTGTAAAGTACAGTAAAGTACCGTAAAGTTAGCTCCCCCAAGTCAAAGGGGCAATCAAAGTTAAAGTTAGGCTTCACAAGTTACTTTATTCACTCTCAAGGGTAGGTCTGCTTCCATCTCTTTCCTTCATTCCCTTCATTGACCATGCTTGCTCAGATTTTGGCTTCACCATGCTCTCGAGGTCTTTGCAATTCTTGTATACTTTGAGGTACATTGTTTCACTCTTCGAGATACTGACTTTCCATCTCAATTTGACCTCCTACTATCAAGGGTCTTGAACGGCCGGCAAGACTACGAGGGCCGAAAACATGCCAATACGACTTGAGGTGCATTCGGTCTATCAGCTTGAATGAATGGCAACTCGCTTGTGTTAGATCTACAGATTCACAATCTGGGTCGGCCGGCAATGGGCTCGCTTCAATTCCCTTACTAACATTCTTGCTATGATGACTCCAAGTGCTCCTACATTACCCCCACGCCGTCAAGTCCCAAACATCGGAACTGTGATACTATGGACTTCACTGACTTTAATCTTAGAGGCTGTTACTATTCTCGATAACCCTTGCGCCCAGTATAGTGTTGCCGCGACTCGTTAAGTCGAGTCGCGACTTGGAAGTCTCGACTTGGAGACTCCAAGTCACTTGAGTCGACTTGAGTCGCTTTCGAAAAATCATATTCCTGAGGGAGGGGTGGGAGTAAGTATGGAATACCGGGTTTATTATCACCCCATCTTACGTTTCCAATGGCAGGAAGTCCACTGGGAAGGCCACAGACGCTCTTTTTCGAGGCCAAGGAAATATTGGGAATCCTGGGATATTTGACACTTTACAAGGAGAATCGGCCACATAATATTGTTATTTTACTTCTCAAGACTTAAAATAGTCTGAGGATAACAATAGAACAAGTTGAAAGCTGTTTTGACCCGTAGAACGAGCTGCAGTCGGGAAAGTTTGTTCAAATGTCACGCTGCGTCACGCGGGTCACTGGGGTGACGCGGCTGTCACGCGGATCAAGATTTCATCAAAGTCGGTTTTTTCAACTCTAAACCACTGAACACGCTGATTTACATTTCAGGTGGTCCAAGTCGACCCGAGTGACTCGATGAGTCGAGTCAAGACTTGACTTAAGTCGGCTTCGACTCAGACTTTGAAGTCGGGATTTCCCAAGTCGCGGCAACACTAGCCCAGTACTTTGTTAGAAGAACTCAAAGTAAGCCTTGTTTGTATTCTCTTTCACACAACGTTGCTCAGGAGATTTTAGATAGCCTGCGTGCGCAGAATCATGAATTCCTAAGTGATGCAGTTTCTCCGTGGCCGCTGGGGCACCCCTCATAATTCCGCAGAAATTTATACAAAGCCGGGAACACTGCACTGAAATGAAAGGAGTACGTTTCGCAGATACTTCCTCTTTCTCTTGGGACTCAAAAGATCAAAAGTTCCTCGTCGAAAGCGATGTTAATGGCTACAGGTCTTAGAAAGGGAGTTTCGCGTCTCAAGCAGGTCTGTATCCATTCAATTCCATTTGCACCATACGAATGAGATTTTTAATACTTATTTTGAACATTTCACAGCTCTTGTATTTCATACGCCCCCGAATCAATCTCCGTCGAGAGCCTCACACATCTTAACTTGGCCTCCACACTCATTTCTGAGTACCTGCTTTCCTCCACCTTCACGACCTTGTCCTGGTCGTCGAGATGACCCCCTGGCAACGTCAATCTGTAGAGTCATTGCGCTGAAGAAACGCAACCCGACAGGCTGAAGGTCTCCCTTTCCGTTGGAGGGTTTGCGTAATGCCTAGTGTGCGTAATAATCTTATTCCGCACCTCTTGCTTCCATTCTCGTGGTATTGCTAGCTTGAGACTGAACAATTGGATATAAAAACCCTCCTACGCAAAAAAATATTCCCCGACATGGTTGGCTCGGAAGAGAATAGAGCACAGTCCATCAGCTCGTTACTCGCGGTGTTTGAAATGTTTGGGTTGATGTGCGTGTTGTCCTTTCTGTTCTGCCTGTCCCCCTCCTACTGTACTATTTCGACCAAATGTTCAGGTGACGGTGACTTTTTTTTTGATGTGCCTAAAAAATCGCTATAATTCAAAAGAAATTTTATCGGCCACCTCAGTCGACGAAAATCTAAAAATAGTGAACATTTGGTCGAAATAGTACAGTATATCCGTTACCAACAATATATACCTACGTATTTGCAGGGTCTCGATGTAGACGAGGGATACTCCTCTGTGGCAGACCGAGGAGACATCGTGGCAGACCCAAATAACTCCGTTGATTTCATGAAGGCAGTTCAGGTCAACAAAATCTATTTTCTTTGTACCCTGCATCGCTAAATCCCATTTCTTCCTAAAGATTATCTTTCGAGGTCCCAGCTATGGGCTGACCTTGTGGGTACCTCGCGATGATTTTCTTGGCGGGAAACTGGCTTTTCTTCATGGAAAGTACTGCGCCATCATCCTGCTGGTCTCCCTCTTTATAAAATCACGGGTGTGTGAAGCCTTTAACCTTCGCTCTGGGACATCCGGGCTCGAAACTTTGGAGCTGCCACTCAATTAGCGCACTCAGTGGACTACTGACTGACCGGTATCTCAGCGCTCATGATCAAAGGTAAGTGCAAGCTAATCGCACAAAGTTCACACGAGGAAGTGGATGTGAGGCCGCGAAGTGGCCGAGCAGCTGCTTGTGCCTCCAGTATTTTGACTTCCCGGAGATGTTGGAATATGCTGATTGGGTCGACATCACGTAGTTCCTGTTCTCTATTCCTCAAACCAATCCCTGTATATGGTAGCGCTGATGTTTAACAGGATGTACGATCTTTACGTTACCTGGGACCGCCATGACATCTAGATCGAGTGCATCTTCATCCATCTTCCTCTTTCTACCTAGATTTAAATAAACCAATATGACACCTAACACTAGTCCCATCGTCGCTGCACACATCGACCTAACTGAGATCAACGAGCCGTTCAAACTCTACTGGTGCGTTGGCGTCAAGCCGAGGAGATGGTTGGAATGCTATAGCTTGTTTAGGTGAACGCCAGTTGTCTACTCCTCGAGGTACTATATATGGCAACCGATGCGAGGTGTGGCAATCATGGAAGGGGGTTGCATTTGATGGCACTAGGTTATTCCGAGCAAAAATCGGGGTTTCGTTGCAAACCTCCCTAAGTTGCCATTTTTTATCGACAACCCCTCATGAAACTTGCACATTCCTTACCCGTTTTTGAATCTCTATCACCTCACCAAATTTCTTCATCCCTATACCCCCCCCTCACCCCATTGGGGTACTCTCCAAAATGCCTACTTTTTGGTACCTAAGTGAAAATCACACTGGGATGCCCCGGCCTTCCGGCCAAAAAATGATGCCCTGCCCCTCCCCTGGCACTGCGGCCGACCTTATAGGAGAGGGCATGATACATCATTCCCCCAGGTAGCGGTGCGAAATTACCAATATATATGGGGAAATATATGCTTGCAAGATTGATGCACAAGTCAAACTGAGTTTGAAAACAAATCTCATAAGTTGGATACAGTCATGAGAAGCATTAGGATACCAATTTATTTGGAAGTATATCCAGTCTGACCAACATTGGCAAAGATTGCAAAGGAAGTAAATTTTGATTCAGAACATGGGAACAAGTCAGGAAACATGGCTAGAGATTAACGAGGTACACCATTGGCAGCATAGCTCTCTATTGTAAACTAAACATGCGAAGCGACCCCACACACCAACTTCATTAGCAGACCTTTGATTCTCCCCATCTTCACCTCAGGCTCATCATCACCTTACTTAGTTTACTATCATTTTCCCAATTTTTTTTGTGGAAGAATTTTGCAATTTAAGAAGCAAATATTCCTGTATTTGAAAGTAAGAATCGGATGTTGTTCACACCACAGCCAATATTCCCAAGGCAAGGTTGATCCAGGTAGAGCACATCTGGGAACACCTTAGAGATGGTAAAAGCAGGGAATACAACCCTTTGAGGTGGAATAGAATAAATAGCACCATTGGCTTGTCAGATGAGCGCAACAGCCCTTGCATTTGGCCAGAAAGATAGCTGTCAAGTTACCAGAGCAGAGGTGTCCTGAGTTTGGATGCCAAGTAGGTAATGATCCAAGAATTGATGATATGAGACATAGCAGTCTTCCAGGCAGGTTCCACGCCTTGTGTCAGTGCAACAGATGCGAGTGCAGCACAGTATATGTGCACTCCTTGGTTGAACTCCAAGTTGAATATTAGAGAGGTTGTGCAAAAGCCGCATGGTGTGCAAGGTCTTTCCATGCAGCTTTTTTAAACTCTGCTGCGGCAATCCGGTGGATGATATAACGAGTTCTGGGGGGGGCTGGATGCAAACGAGCACAAATCCGCACGCGGCATTGTGCAACCGCATGCGGCTTTCCGCAACCTCTCTATTGACTCAACATGTTGTGAGAGCTCAAAGTAAACACCAAGAATCAGAGTAATGCTTACCACAAGAAATAGCTCATACACCTGTAAGATACCTCTCAAGAAGATAAACTCAAGAGGGAGGGAGCACGAGAGAATCAGACCTATTCGCGTAAGCAGAATCATGAGTTTTTTGGACAGCAATCATCGGCTTAGCTGCCGAAGTGACAAAGCCGAAGGATTTTGGCGGCGAGAGATCAAGACATCACTGCTGACGCTAGTGATTGCCTAAGAATTTTTTCAAGGCACTACCAAGGATAAGTCGCGGATTGCCCACAGCTACACCCGATGTCGAATCCTGTATGGACGACAGACACCCTGTTTGATTCGGTGGTGGCCACAAGTATACGGAAATCATTTTATTGAAACCCTTCATATCTCAGGCCAGGTTGGCGATTATATACTGATTTTATGTGCTTCAAATAATACTTGACTCTCCGCGGATACTGAGGTATTTCATTCAAATCGACAGGGGGTGTGACGCGTGACCCGAAATTCCAATTCGACACTTCGACAGCGGCCGAATTTTTTGCGTGACACCCCCCAAAATTTCGAAATTCTCATGAAAAAATTCGTCTTTTTTGCAGTTTTTAGGCAGTTTTGAGGTCTTCGTGACAGCTTGGAGGTTCGACAGAGGCCTTCGTGATGCGTGACAGCGACCAAAATTCGTGTGCGACAGAGGGGTGCGTGACACGTGACTGTCGATTTGAATGAAATACCTCAGTATTTCCAGGCGCGCGAAGACCTGAAGCTGGGCGTGGGTCTATCATCAACCTGATCATTCACGATGAAATTGAAAAAACAAATACTCCTAGATATATCTGCTTTCAAGAATGGCCATCTTCATGAACTCGAAGATCCGTCGTTGTGCAGCGAACGTAATTGCTGCCGCAAGCACGCTCTGCACAATCTTCGTCCCGACGCCTCTGTATAGACCTTTTATGCCCTCCGTGCGGATGATAGTATGCAACGACGCCATATACCTTCTTGCACAGCGCATTTTTTTCCCACTCTGTAAGCGAGTCCGGACAACACTGATGAGAGGAAGTGACATCAAGATTGGTAGTTGGAGAGGAAAATACGGACATGTAAGGGTACGTGATTCCAGTGGCCATGAACTTTGACAGTGCACCGAGGACGAAGTAGTCCGAGTCAGAAAGCACTGCGGCAGCCTCATTGGGGTCGACAGGGGAAGTGATCATGAGCTTCTTTAATTGTTCGAAGACCTGGTCATTTTAATTTAGCAGCGACCTCATTTCAACTAGAGGAACACAATACTGTGTACTGGATAATTGGATTGATGACAAGTACAAGGGCAGGTCCGACACCTGCCCATAAAGCCCTTTCAAATGGTAGGTGTTATGCGACACAAATCGTTTAGACCAATTGCTCACTGAAGACCATCCGACGCAATCAAATATTTCGCCGTTTCAACCATCCCCGGGGTGTCCGTGGGTTCGGTGTCGACGAGGACCTCTGTCGTCCCATGAATAGCCTGAGCATGGATACCAATCAGGACGGAACCAACGTCGTGAACAAAACACTGAACCGCTGGGGACAGTACCTGCATGGTTTGAATAACCCAAATCGGGTTCGAGATAATAGTAGCTGCGGAACCTAATGTAGAATAAGGACCAGAGGAACACAATGGAACCGAGTCGCTACCAGCAATTAACCCGGCGAGCATTGACTCGGTAGTGCTCATTGCCTTCTTGCCGCCAGATATTGCATTACGCACGCCCTCGTAGAAGTAATAGTAGACGCTTTAGTCGACACTTAGTAGGCTGGAGACCCGGAGACGCACAAACTCGTGACGCACCCATTATTAACTGCTATTCCCAGCACACTAGATCCCAGTCCGGAATATAATAAACGAAGTCGCTTCTGCTTGATGATGGACGAAAGAGTGTGGTAAGTTAACTAGAAGCAGAAGGGATTCAGACAGACCGTTGAAAAATGTCTTCATACTTCACACACCTTGCTATTAGTCTCTACTACTGCCGCGCGGGTAGATAAGAGGCTGAGAGGGCTTTGATTCGTACTAATCAGAATAGACGCCAAGTTCGTTGAAAAAAAAAGGTACTAAGTCCCAATCATGGCAATAACGCCCGCTTGTGAATGGATCAGTTCAAGTCTTTTTGGAATTACGATGATCTAAATTACCCGCCGCTCCAGCAAGCGCATTTAATGCAGAGTCACTCATAATGAAAGACGGAGTGACAAAATACAGGGGAGGAGGAGAAGGCAGTCACAAGCAGGATGGTGTGCATTCTAGGAGAAATACCTACCATGAGCGAATGCGAGATTGTGATACCCGACTGGCCACCGAGGGGGATATGTGGCCAGCAGAACTAGTCACGCGACAAATCCCTGAATTGCGACTGATCCGAAGTTGATTCTAACTGGTGGAATTTCGCCGGTTGAACAGAAATGAAAGCCGATACTGCCCATATCGGCTCTCTTGAAATCAACTGATCTACCCGATATGGTATATCGATGGGCCAAAATGTAGGGTTTCCGCTCTCATTTCCCCTCCGCTTATTTGGCATTCCAATACTTTATCAGTTAGAAACAACTTTCGGATCGACCGAAATTTAGGGATTTGTGTTGCTGCAATTATTAATCTACTGGCGCTTATTTTCAGATATTCTCTTCACACAGACTGTCTGGTACTAATTATTCACCTCCAGATCTTTGTGTAGGATCATCAATATATTGGGCGCAAACTGAAAGATCACCACAGAATTTCATCTCTCTCTTGATAAAATTGCGGGTGTCTGTCTGAAGCCTTTTAAAATCCGCTTATGGGAGATCAGCTCCGAATCTTTGGAATATCATCGTTCAACTTTGTTCCTGGCGCTGATTCAGGCGCTCACAGCTTAACCGGAGTGGTGGGCCGCGAAGTGGCCCACCGCACTCTTGTATCATCATACGTTGTCAAAACTGTAGTTCTAGCCTGCACTAGTCTCTTGTACGACTACCCTCACTGGTGCCGCGTTTTCAAAATTCGTGCGCAGCTTATCAACATCCCGGTCATATGTGCGTCTTACATCCCTCAAATGATTCCGCTCGGTTTTGCTGAAACTGTGGAGTCCTGAGCTCTCCCTGGATCATTGACGCTATTCTACACAAGTCCGGAGGTCTGTCAACGTGGTCCTTGAATTGCTCCGTCGGAGAGTCATCACCCCTCTGATGCTCTACCTTGGTTATTCCGAGCAAAAATTGGGTCTTTGTTGCAAACCTCCCTAAGTTGCCATCCCCCTTGTCAAATATTTGACTGGAGGGACCTCAAATTGAGAGTATCTAGCATACTTTCATTTCATAGAAGAGCCCAGGTTGATACTTTTTTTTTCATGATACTAGATGCTCAGGAATGCAAAATTTAAGGTTTTTTGAGAGTGGTTGGAAATTTATTACCTGGTCAATAGTCGGGCGCTTGAGCTAGAACTCGGGGAGGGGGGTATTTTTGTATGGGGAATCGATCTATCCATTTTTCCCCCCAGGGTGGGGGGGGAGCCCCCAAAAAAAAACTAAAATGGGCACACATATAGATCTTGATGAGAAAACGATATTCCGTCTACAAACTTGGGGTGTGCTCCCAACCATTAGTGAGCTACAGGCAATTGATCCAACCAGAAAAATAGCTGGTTTCTGGTTGGATAGTAGGCATACCCACAGACCATAGGATGGTCTCAATGAGACTCTCAGGGGCAAAAGCCCCAGAAATTGGCTGCGGAAGATGGCAATGGCCAACCCACCTAATGAAAGATAAACTTTCACAAAATACATGCATGACAGGGGCATCACCCTCCAATCAGACCTAAAGATGGTCCAAAACTGGCCCACAAGAGACCCAAAATGCAATGAGCAAACACTCTGGGCAGCCTTCAAAAGGACATATGCACAAAGGCTCGAGAAAGAGCCAAAATAATCATGCCCAGGAACATCAAGGAGATCCAAGAGTTAGAAGTGAAACTAGAAACCATCATGAATGATGAAAATCTAGACAAAGAAGAGAAGAAACTATCAGGAGCAGTGCTCACAGAATGGATTGAAAAGCTAGAGTGTGCGGGACACAAAAATGCCAGAACAGATGCCCAAATACGCAACAAGATAGAGGGTGAAGTGATTGGCCAATACTGGTCAGCCATAAACAAGCCAACAAAGCCAAGAGATATTATTCACCAGCTGAAAGATGGTGTCCTCCCAAACGGCGAGGTTAAATATCAAAGGAACTCAAGCAGAATGGCCTCCCTAGCCCAAAACTACCACAACAAACTCCAGAACAACAGAAGGGAAACAGTGCCTAACATAAGGGACCACCCAATGGACCTAGTAACACAATGAATACAATGGAGAGCCACTGACCCGCAAGCCAAGAAACTAAGGCTTAATCTCACACGAGACAAGGTACACTGTGCCCTTCGCCTCTCAGCCAACCACAAGGCCCCTGGCCTAGATGGCATAAATTATGAGGTCTGGAAGACCCTAGATGCAAGATACCAAACAGACACCCAAGCTGGGAAGCCTGCATTTGACAGATTAACAGTGTTACAGATAGTCTTCAATGATATCAAAAAGAATGGCATGGTCAAAGGGACAAGATTTGCCGAGAGTTGGATGTGTCCCCTATACAAAATGAACAACCGGGCTGAAATAGCAAACTACAGGCCAATATCACTCCTGAACTCAGACTACAAAATATTCACCAAGGCACTCACAATTAAACTAGCAAAAGTAGCCCCTAGCCTAATACACCCCAATCAGGCAGGCTTCATACCAGGATGGCACATATACGACCAAATATGGCTCACAAAAAGAATTATCAAACTATCAGAAGCCACAAGCCAAGATGGGGTGATTGTTGCCCTCGATCAAGAAAAGGCATATGACAAGATCGAACACAACTACCTCTGGAGAGTACTCAAGGATTTCAATATACCAGATGAGTTTATCAACATAATCAAAGCTCTATATAGTGATGCCTATACCACTCTAATAGTAAACAGCATGATGAATGACAAACCATTCAGGGTCACCAGAGGTGTCCACCAAGGGGACCCCCTCTCTTGCCTCTTATTTGACCTAGCTATCAAACCCCTGGCAGAGGCCCTACGCCAATCAGACCTAAAAGGCTACCAAATACCCAGAAAAACAGAAAAATTAATTGCAACATTATTTGCTGATGACACAATAGTCTACCTCTCTGGAGAGGATGACTTTGGAGACCTGGTAACACTCCTTGAGGAATGGTGCATGGCATCAGGAGCAAAGTTCAACATAGGAAAAATGGAAATGATACTGCTTGGAGACATAGACCAGAGAGATAGAATAAGAGCATCAAGGTTCATAAATGGGCTAGATGGGACATATATCCCAGACCACATAAAAATTGCTGCAGAGGCAGAACTAATCTGCAGCCTAGGCACATGGGTCGGACATGGAGTGGTGCAAGTAGACATGTGGGCACACACTCTGGAGAAGATAGACAACACCTTAGACCAGTGGGAGCTAGGACACCCCACAATGGAAGGCCGTAGACTCATAATATTAATGGTGGTAGGTGGAATGACACAGTACCTAACAAAGGTACAGGGGATGCCCCCAGAAATAGAAAGGAAGCTCAAAAAGAGAATCAGGAAATTCTTGTGGGCTGAGAAAACAAGTGTAACAATCAACAAAGAAACCATATATGTACCATCAGACCAAGGGGGCCGAAACCTCCTGGACATAATAGCAAGGAATGAAGCCATTGCCATCACCTGGCTGCAGTCTTACCTTAGCTTTGGAGCCGACCGCCCACTCTGGGCATATGTAGCAGATGAAACACTAGCCCTCAATGCTCGAGATGGAGACCTGAACATTGACGAAGCTGTACGCTGAAGAGATATGGTCGAAGCTGCAGATAAATATGACTTACAGATGGATGGACTAGCCATCTCCCGTGAAATCCAATGAGGCGATCATATGGCACCATATCAAATCAGATGCCACAAGAGGCATGTTCAACAGGGGATCACAGACCCTCTGCCTAAAAACAAACATAAAATAATGACAGTTGGTGACACAGTTGACATGGCACGAAAACACCAAACGGCACGGCACCAAAACAGACAAGACTGTAGGTGTGCATCCTGCACAGAAATGAGGCAAACTGTGCACTGTGACTTGCCATGGCACTGCTACCAAAGAGCCCAGACACTGCTAGACACCCTACCAGACAAATGGAACCCCCTCTGTCCACAACCCAAAGACCATGAGAACATGGTACAGGCTGCACTCACAGATGAAGAGCAGGAAACTATATTTTACACAAAGGTAACTGTCACCGGTACACTGGCAGACACATTCCGCATATTCACAGACAGTCTTGAAGGGGGCAGAACAGCCCCAGATACAGCTATCGACCCAGAACCTGATGAAGAACCAATAACCATATACACGGATGGCTCTGCAAAGAATAATGGAACTGCAGTTGCCCAGGCTGGAGCAGGAATCTTTTTTGGGGAAAATGACATCCACATCAGGGCAATAAGGATCCCAGATGAACTCGGACCCTCAAACTAAGTTGGAGAACTAATAGCAATCAAGGAGGCAATAGAGACATGCCCCACAGACATCCCACTAAAATGCATAAGTGACTCAAAGTATGTTATAGAAGGACTAACAAAGAACCTGAGAAGATGGGAGGATGAAGGCTTCTACCTCACGTCAAACGGCCCCCTGATACAGGCAACAGCAGCAAAAACAAGAGCGAGGAAGGCAGAGACCAGTTTCAAATGGGTCAAAGGCCATAGCGGGGTAGCCGGAAATGAAGCCGCCAACAAGCTGGCCGCAGAGGGGTGTAACAAACTGAACCCAGATATGGTTGATACACAAATCGGTCGGAATTTCCTAATCCCTGGGGCCAAACTGAAAGGCATGACACAATCCCTAGCATTCAAAATCATAAGGCATAAAAAGATGGAGGAGCCAAGATACCAGGAAATGCTGGACCGCCAGGCCATGAATAGAAACATGGAATATGCCCAGGGGGCAGCAACCGATGGCGAAGGGTGCACACCACAGCATAGTGTGATCTGGGGCTCAATCAAGAAGAAAGATATCCCAAGGACCATCCGCTTCTTTCTGTGGATGCTAATACATGACGGCTACAAGGTGGGCCGTTATTGGGAGAATATATCAGGCTACGAAGAACGTGGCCAATGCGAAAAATGCGGTGTAACAGAATCAATGGAACACATACTCACGAGGTGCGAAGCCCCCGGCCAGAAAGAAATATGAAGCCTAGTGAACAAAATGTGGATGAAGAAAAACAGGGCTGGAATTAACGCCCACAACAGGTGAAATAATGGCATGCAGAACTATAAAGAAAGGACAACCAGGGAAAAAACTGGATGCAGGCACAACAAGACTGTATAGAATACTAGTCATTGAATCAGCATACCTTATCTGGTGCCTAAGAAATGAAAGAGTCATACAAGAGAGACCCCCTGCCTCACTAGCCGAAATAACAAACCGCTGGCTATGGACACTAAACTCCAGGCTCAACCTGGACTGATTACTAACAAACTCAAAGAAGTACGGCCCGAAGGCCATATCAATGTCCCTAGTAAAAAGGACATGGCGCTCTGTCTTACAAAATGAGGACCAACTCCCAACCCATTGGGCAAGGGAGACCGAGGTTTTGGTGGGTATAGGATAGTGCACGAGGATGGGGCGGCCCTGCCGCCCCGGGAGTACACTTGACGAGCCCCACTCGATGCGCCAATCGATAGGCGCAAGTGCGTAAGTGCATTTCCTCGGGGTGGTAAATCGGTCAAAATCAGTTGGCAGGGTTCACAGGCCTTGCCAATTTAACAGCGCGTGGTGGACGACATGGTCGGTCCGGAAGACCCGGTCCCACGAGGGAACGGCGACGGAAAGCAATACGCTTCCCAAACCCACGATTCAAAACGCTCCAAAAAAAAAAAAAAAAAAAAAGTTAAATGAGCCCATTTTTGCCACACTTTCATTGGCCAAACTTGACTTCCGACACTTTTGTTGACAGATGCAAGATTGCCGACACTTTCATTCTCCAAGATTGAATTTGCGACACTTTTATTGACCAAACTCAAATTGCGACACTTTTTTTTTGACCAACTTCAAATTTCCGACACTTTTATCAAGTTTTGAAAAATTCAATAGATTCATATTCTGGCTAATGTACACTTCTGCCAAGGCTGGGCTTTTACATTAATTAACCATTCTCTAAGATTTTGCTCATTCGGCGAAATAATGTATAATCTAGCTCTTTCGGTCCGACCCACGATATTGGTGGGAAGCATCCAGATTGATTGTGTTAGGAGCCGTCAAGATCCTCGAGATGTAGCGCAGGTTCAATGGATCATCAGAATTCAATACTGTACTTTTAGGTTCAAATCGATAGTCACGCATCACGCACCCCTCTGTCGATATCGAAATATGGTCGATGTCACGCATCACGCAGGACCTTATTGAATTGAATTATCAAACTGCTCAAACCATGTCACGCATCGCACCCCCTATCGATTTGAACATAAACAAGCACTCGCCGGCACTCCGCGCCGGTGATAGGGCGTGCACCAAAGCACGCATAAAAACACCTAGTTTTTATTCAAATCTGAACTATCATTAACGGGAACCAGTGAGGTTAGGAAATAGAACTTATACTCTCCTCAGAGTGGTAAGTTACACTGTTGATGGCCGAAAGCCAATAGGCTACCATAAAGACTGGTTAACTTAACAAGGTTGCCTGAACGGCACCGAGTTCTGTTATATTAGATCTACACTATTGGGCTCCAGGAACTAGTGGTAAACTACTTCCTTGAGTGCTGGAGGTGACCATGAGGAACAAATATATCTTTGGTTGACTGCAGCTCATGCAGAGACTCAGAAATACTTGAAATAGATCAGATGTTCAACTAGCGGGGAGTCCTTCAGACTTCTCGGTTAAGTTGAATGCTTGACATACCTTGTCTGACGAGTACACGGTTGGAGTCCCGAGTTACAAATAACTCATTACTGAACCGGAGGTTGACTCCCCGGTAGTCAATCAGACTGTGATTGTTCAGTGTTCCAGATCGTTGCTATGTCTTGGACTTGCGGCTACTACTGCAACCCAACAGACCTGGATAGAAAGATAACTTTCCACTATGCAAAGGCTAGAGAGGCTTCAACCTGACTGGCAGTGAGTCCCCTAGACTTGATTATGGGCCGGTACAAGTCAGTTGTCGATCTCATAGACATCCTTGTGATATTGGCTTAGGTGTTGCCAAGCATCAATCAGCCATGTGGACTGACGGGGATAGGTGCGGCTTAAGGACCGACTTCCCATTACTCCGAAACCTATTCAAGATTTATTGAAGACTTGTTGCTAGTCCTCTAAGACTAGGATATGGGCTCAAGTCAATCTTATAGAAGCACTAAGAACATTAGAGTTCCTGGGGCAATATGTTAGAAGTCGTACACAGAAGTCAAGTGGCGTTGGGACGCACGCGATGAAAGACAAAGACAAGATTGATTAATGATGTGACATAACGGGTAACAATCTAATATAAGCGGGTCTCGGCTCGAACTCCAACACAATAGAAATATCTTAATGAAGCGGCTGGATGGTCCAACTTCTGAGTTGCAGTTAGTCGGATCACCAAGTGGATCATTAGAAAGCAGTAGCGGCCAGTACTCTCCGAAGTAACCTGGCAACTAGCATGCCATTCTGGTGCAATACCTTGGCAGCATGCAGTTCATCTCCAACGGGAGGCTACTATACCCATGTTCACAATTCCTTGAACACTATTGGCCATTGACCTGTCAGAGGAGGACTCGCGGTTTGTTCCTATAGTTCCTTTTATCTCCTTAAGTGTTTTCTTCAATTGTATAAAAGCTACATAGATTTGTGTGTATAGGCAGTCAACTATCTGCCCACTAGACAGGGAATATAGTGGATTCTTGAGATCAGAACTGAGGGATTAGAAATCTTGAACAGAAATAACAGAAGTCTTAAGTTGTTGACATTGAAATCTAGTCATCAGTGTAAGAGCTGAGTGCCTGCTAAGCCTGAGCCATCTGAACACTACATTTCCTTGTCAGCTTTTGAACCAGAGACCTTAGAGTCCGACCTTGAGAGTGGAGACCGCAGAGTCTGGCTTAAGTTGGATAAGAAGTCGTACACCTTGAAAGCCTGTTTGTCCAGCCGCTGCTATCCTTTAGCACAGATTTAGACTAGCTGCTGGTGCTCTTCAACTTCAATTCTGACGTTGCTATCTCTTCTCGCTACTCCCTGTCCTGTGTGGTTAGAAGTTGTACTACCCAAGCAATTGCGCTCTGAACCAGACATCTTGCAATCCATGATACTTAGACATTGTGCATAACAATCTTGAAGGGTGATACATACCCTACTTCCCCGAACTCACACACACACTGCGTATTGGTTTGGAGTTGTGATATTAGATTTTGGATTTGGGTTGAGTTAGTGACTTGTTTGCTGCGCTCTCAAGTTTGATATCTTTTGATTTCACAGCTGCACCCAAGTGCACCGTTTCACCGGCTCCCACTTGCTGATGTTAGTTTTTAGAGCAGAGAAAGAAGCGGCCTTTAAAGCTGAAGAAAGGAGTATGGGGATATGGCTTCGGACAGGCTTAATCTCATAAAGATAGTGAAGTGAAGTGATGCAAAGCTGAGAAGAGCAAAAGATGCCGATCATGAGCGGAGCTAAATACGATTAGATGCCGCTAATAGCTGTTGTGCCGAGCGGCCCGTGTTTTGATTGGGCAGCTCAATATAACCATATGGAGATACAGCTTCGGATGGACAGAGAGGCTTAATTTTATAAAGAGGGTGAAGTACGGTATCGAATTCTGACGATCCATTGAACCCACGCTACATCTCGAGGATCTTGAAGGCTCCTAACACGATCAATCTGGATGCTTCCCACCAATATCGTGGGTCGGACCGAAAGAGCTAGATTATACATTATTTCACCGAATGAGCAAAATCTTAAAGAATGGTTAATTAATGTAAAAGTCACTAGGATCATATCGGATTATGACCATTGCAGTGATTGACTTTGGTCTTGCTTCGGTCTGTACCCTGCACTCACGGACAACCTCCAGAGTTCGAAGAGGAAAAGGCGGAGGCACACGCCTCTCTGCGCAGGGGTCCAGAACCTTCGTCGACGACCAGTGCTCAGGGCTCAGGGATTCAGCCTGTTCCACTGCCTTGACCCACGGCACAGGTATACCTAAGATGGGCTTCTCTTGCTGTTCAAATTCTCTCACAGAATGTCCAATTCACAAATAACTCTACAGCTTTCGACCCCGAATCTCTTTAAAAACGGGAAGATATGACTCGACTCTAAAGCTACTCCAGCACTACACCACTGCCCCATGTCTGACAGTCGCCTTTA
Source organism: Mycena venus (assembly GCA_014462655.1). Classification (NCBI taxonomy): domain Eukaryota; kingdom Fungi; phylum Basidiomycota; class Agaricomycetes; order Agaricales; family Mycenaceae; genus Glaucomycena; species Glaucomycena venus. The sequence goes on along the minus strand of JACAZI010000015.1, from coordinate 1,713,150 downwards.
CAGCCGCCTCCTACTACCAAAAGGGCACGGGTACCCTTTATTCCACCCACAACCCTTCGACGACTTGCCTTTGGAATCTCGACAAGTTGGAACGGATATCGGGGACGTTGGAGTCGTAACATCAGATGGCTCCTTCGACGTGATTTTCAACATCTGTCATTCAGCAGACGACCCGATAAATCGGTTCGGCGTACCTGACGGGTTTGAGAGGGTTATTCTTACTGTCGGAGACGTTGCTCCACGAGCTCAGTACCACCGCCCTGGATCTGATGTTTCGAACACAAGAATCAACAAGCGACGTCTAGATGTAGAGGCTGGCATCGAGAGCAATGTGTAAGCACCCACCTATCTGAGCCGATGGATTGTATATACAACATGTTCATTCTTCATGTTTCAGATTCCTCCCACTAGGCGCAGGAGCAGTTGTGGAGATATCCACCTCTTCAAAAGAAACCGCGGTGCTTCTATTGCCCGACGGGGCCTCGCGGATAGACCTTCGCCGGAAGAAAAGATTCAGAGACTACGCTTTAAAACATGCACACCGATGGTACGCATTCGTCAACGGAGATCTCGAACGCATGGTGGATAACGGGGACTTATACCTTGTGACCGGGACCGACAAATCATCGTCGTGGAGTGTTGCGGCAGTGGAGAATCACTCAGACGACTGCAAAATTTCACTCAAACTGAAGGCTGCTCCGGTTGGATCTGCTGGGACATCTTGTGTTTGGGAATGGGAGACAGCAAACTCCTTTGCAGACTCCGGCCCAAGGCCACTTCCAGGAGAAGCGGAGAGAACCGAGAATCAGACTGTTTTCCTTCGTGGGTTCAAGGTCGCAATTAGATCCTCTCCTCTAAAGAAATCTGCGAAGGCGATCTCGATTGTCGACTCAAAGCCGTCGGACATCCTTTCAAAAGCCGGCGGCTTCCCTTTTTCAAACGCACGCTCAACTAGCATGGGTAGCTTCTTCCGTAGTTCTCCTGCCTCCGGACGGGGTGGATCATCGGACGACGAAAGATCATTTAACGCCTCGGCTGAATACTTCCCTAAGAATTTCAGGGTTCGTCATCACGGTTTTCAACTCAATCCTAATTGTCCTAACGATTTGACAGGCATACCATCCTTTGTCCGCCATAAACGAGTATCTCCTCAATTCTGTGAGCTATTCATATGGATGTTCGCACTGGCATTGACAATAACCAAAAAATTATCGTCAGGCCTCGATTGCAGATGTCGTAGTGACTCACGACGACGACTGGGTGTCTGTGTTACATGAGGTACGTCACTCGGATTCAAGCTAGACGCAAATGTTTACCCTGCCCTGGAGAATGATGCAGAATTCCCCGATGACTGCGAGCTCATTAGACGCATTGCCGATAAATATGAAATAAACACATCTTCAGGTGATTTTTTCTTGGCTCGTCCATGAAGTTTGTGTTGCATCTCTTGGTTGAAGATGGAGCTTGGCTCCAAGACTCAAGCCAGCAACCTTCCTGTCGCCCAGCTCTTGATGAAACCATTTGCCATGAGGCCCTCGAAGATGTTGATTTTGCAGCGCTTGCACCCAAAGAGCATCAACTCGACACTTCGTTCTGTCATGCACCACATGCCTATGACGCCCAGAACGCCTCCGGACACTTGGGACGCCAAAATGACGAATACTGGGCTTATACTCGTGCGAGATGGATAAAGTCGCCTCCGAAACCCATACTCGCCATCCGCCGTGCAAGCAACAAGGACCACATCCTCCAGTATGGGACGGTCGCCGGCACACTTCTGAAGGATATCGGCAATGCCTCGAATCAGCCTTACCTGCAAGCTATCGCCTCTGTTTCGCTGCTCATTATGGAGACGGTCCAGGTGCGTCCGCCATTGTTCCTTTCCATGTGCTCTACTAAAGGTGGGCCTCACCGTGCAGCGAGTAAAGAAAAACAAAGATAGTGAGTTTACCAATTCACAAGATATTACCGAAAGAAATTGTACTGCTTATTCCAGCGTGCATGAAGATGACCGAACGAATCTATGAGCTTGTCTGCGCCATCATCAACATCTGTCGTGATGCAGAGGCTGAGCTCGTGCCGGCGATGGTTCGCAGCATCGCCCAATTCTCTGAGTCGGTCGATGTTTTTTTTCCAGATTCTGTCCCGCTCATCCAATTTCAGGACGCTCGAGAAAATCCTCACCTTTGCCCGGAATCAGCTCACGGGCGGACTTCTCCGGTGGATGTTTCGCTCAATGGAGGACGCAGACCTCATCAAGGAGTGCAATGCGGGCCTCAAGCACGCACTGGACGTCTTAGGGGTGCGACTTCCTTGACTTGTCACTCCGTATACACCTTGATGGGATCCTCAGGTTCAGTCTGGTATTATTGCTGCCATGACAATGGCGGAGATGCAGGTGCGTTTCCTTGCCCCTCTGTTCGGAATCAATGCTCCTTCCCACCGCAGAAAGACGCCAAACAGCGTCATGAGGAACTCATCGCCATCCTCAACGAGAAGCGCTCCATGAAGCGCTTCTCGCCTTCGGGCTCCGGCAGCTCGGGGTCCTGGCGCCGGAAGCGATCTTCCAAGACCTACCTCAGAAGCGAGTGCGTTACGTTATTCTTGCCCTCTGTTTGCATACTAATTGTGCACCGCAGCCACAGCACCATTTCGATGCTCCCCCGCCGCGCCGAGAATCCTCCATGGCCGCGACGAGGAGATTAGAGCCGTTACCAACCTTATCACCGACCCGGAGCCTACACGCATTGCTATCTGCGGCGCGGAGGGTCTGGGCAAGACCGCAGTGGCCCTCGCTGTGAGCCACAACCCTGAGATCTCCCAGATGTTTGGGGTCCACCGCTACTTTGTCGAGTGTGACGGCGCACGAGACCCGAAGCAACTCATTGCGGCGATAGCAATCCATCTGCAGCTGGAGGGCACAAGAAGGAAGCATGTTATCCGCCACCTCGCTGCGATCTCGACGAGGGAGACACCGGTGCTCCTCATCCTCGACGCCTTGGATCGCGCATGGAAGCCGTACGAGAATCGCAGCGATGTGGAGGACTTCTTGTCGCTCCTCGCTGACCTACAGCACCTCACCCTCATCGTACGTCCTATGTCTATTCCAGCTCATGTCGTCGTGTCTAGTTACGCTTTCCCCACAGGTCACTGTCCGCGGTGGCGAGCGTCCCCGCCAAGTCAAATGGACCCGCCCCCTTGTTGCCGACGCTCCAGCCCCTCCCACCCGCCGCTACCCGCGCGACCTTTCTCGATATTTCTGATGTATCTCCCGATGAGCCTGACCTCGAGGAGCTGCTCGAGAACACCCAGAACAACCCCGGCACCATCACACACATGGCCATACTCGCCTCCTTCGAGGGCTGCTCCTCGCTTATCTCACGTTGGAAGCGGGAGGGCCCCGCACTCCCTTCTTGCCCGGGCCGAGCGCGTCCCTCCTCCGAAACCTATCTTCGTCGATGGGATGCTCTCCGACGAACTAGAGGAGATGCGCACGCCCACTGTTACCGCGGAGACGGACATCCTCTCTCTCCTCGACCCCGACGTCAGTGCTTCCCCGTGGGAGCCGATGCCGATCATCGACACGCTCATGAAGCAGCCGACGCCGACGATCGACAGCGTGCGATCAGCGTTACGCTCAACTCCGGTCAAGAGAGGACGGATTAGCCGTTCCCTGATGCGACCCCAATTATTATATCTATAGCGGTGGGAGCACCAGTCCCCTACTCTGTTTTCATTTTGCTGTGTTCAAGTTCTTTTGAAATGACAATCAATTAAAATGCAACTAAGTTGTGTTTAGGATAAACTACTTATAGACAAGCGAGTGGAGAGACCAGTTATATCTCATTTGGGTTGATCATATAGAGGTGACCCTCAATCTCTCTCAGGCGAGCACGCACCCAATTGTCCTATTGAATTTTGTAGAGGACAACAAGCCGCCCATAAGGGCAACGATGAGAGTGCTTCTTTGGTGAGCTTGAGATCAGGAAACTCCGTAATTAACCATTCTTTCGTTCGGCTGCGCTATATCCCCATGCAACCGTTCTCCTTTCGATTTTCCCTCTGCTCTTCGTGCCTTCTCATTCATGGTCAAACAGCTGACCTGCGCACAGCTTTCTCTTGACAGGACACGGTTGATCGCAGACATTGCCCATGCATCTTCTATTCATTAGGCCACATATACCCCGGCGGATGATTTTTCACATATAAAAACAGCTTACATCAAACCCTTCACCGTGTTTTCCCTCAAAAATTATTTTATTCTCTGTCTCATTTTTGGAACCTCTGCTGCCGGGGAAAGTCCTGATGTTGGCTTCGACTCAAGACTACTGTCTCACCCTGGGCATCTGCCTGACCATCCTCAATATTCATGTCTGCACCTGCCACTGCTCTCAATGCCAAATTTCGCACTAACCGTGTTGTAACCACTGCTATGATTGCTTTGTTGCAACAGTTCTATGAATCAAATTCACACCCCCATATCTCGAATCCTTCCGCATTTCTGGCCGGTGCAAGTTTCCAGCTGGATCATAGACAAGGTTAAAACATTCAGCTCAAGTCATCCTCAATTACCTGCTCTTGCAGCAGTAAATAGTTGCTTCTCACCTGCTGTCTTCCCATTTATATCTCGGAAAACCTCCTACCGTGCTGAATTTGTTTGATTCCCCGTGTCGATCTATGCTGGGAGATATGCCGTTCCAAATGCACTTTTATTATTCCCCACCTTTTTCGCATTTTCACCAACTTTTAGTGTAAATTTCACAACTTTCCCCACAACTTTGCTCACTTTTGAAGCTCGAAATAAGGTGGGGATCTCTCCTGTTTTTCCCCCTACTTTTATTATTGGACTTACAATTTCACCAACTTTTGTTTCAAACTTCACCAACTTTTTCGGTTCAAAAATTTCCCCACAACTTTTGGGGACAAAACATTTTATTGCTCCAATCAGCGCCTAAAGCCATCCAAATACTAGATCTTGATTCCCTGCGGGCCTAACCATGCTAGTTTCACCCCAGAAGTGGAAATACGGTGAGCACAAACTTCAAACACGATCACGTGTCACCAGGGCCGGCAAGCGCGATCATTTTGCCCATCAAATGAATGTGCCATTAGGCATTGCTATTTCTCCCCGTTGACGACTGGTGGTTTGACGACCGTCGTCTCAGAAAACCGTCCCATCGAACTTTTTCTGAACCCCTCAATGGAACGGCTCGGCTACCCGTCAGAGAAAACACGTTGAACTGTTGGAATATGAGTACTTCGCAGTCACGTACTCACGGTAACCACCGGGCCCGGACTCTCCCGATGCGCACACTAGCCATCACACCCATTCCCTTCAGACACTGCCTTTTGCATATAATCCATGGTAATCTACCAATATATTTCACTCGGTTGCCCTCAGAGCAACATTTACTCTACCTGGGCAAGCAAGACAGCCCCGATCATGTCCTGCACGTTCCTGTGACCCCCGTATTTCCAATACGAACCTGTGCAACGGGTAGAAATGGCAGTGCCTAATGGCACATTTATTTGATGGGCAAAGTGATCGCGCTTGCCCTGGTGACACGTGATCGTGTTTGAAGTTTGTGCTCACCGTATTTCCACTTCTGGGGTGAAACTAGCATGGTTAGGCCTGTGGGGAATCAAGATCTAGTATTTGGATGGCTTTAGGTGCTGATTGGAGCAATAAAATTTTTTGTCCCCAAAAGTTGTGGGGAAACTTTTGAACTGAAAAAGTTGGTGAAGTTTGAAACAAAAGTTGGTGAAATTGTAAGTCCAGTATGCCGTTCCAAATGCACTTTTATTATTCCCCACCTTTTTTCGCATTTTCACCAACTTTTATTGTAAATTTTGCAACTTTCCCCACAACTTTGCTCACTTTTGAAGCTCGTGTTTTTCCCCTACTTTTATTACTGGACTTAAAATTTCACCAACTTTTGTTCAGAACTTCACCAATTTTTTCAGTTCAAATATTTCCCCACAACTTTTGGGCACAAATTTTTTTATTGCTCCAATCGACACCTAAAGCAACCTGAATACTAGATTTTGATCCCCCACAGGCCTAACCACGCTAATTTCCCCCCAGGAGTGGAAATACGGTAAGCACAAACTTCAAACACGATCACGTGTCACCCGGGCCGGCAAGCACTATCAATTTGCCTGTTAAATGAATTGTACTTAAAAGGTATTTTACGTGAGTCCAATTGACACTGCACAACCAGAGTATCTGCTCCGTGCAGCACACCTGGTCCCACCTGCTACCACTGGAATTTGCCGAGTTCTGACAGCCCGGGCGCTGGACTGGTGCCTTCGTGGTATTAACCAGCCTTGTTCTGGGCTCATCTCATCTCATCTTGTCACTTGTCCAATGCGCCTGCAGGCAGGAGGGCCCTTGCTCCAACAAAGGTGTCATACACCTTGTTTGGGGGCCCTCTTATCTCAGATGCACCTTGTTAACTGGGATGCGAAACAAGAGCTGCAGCTCTCTTTCAGATTAGTGTGCCATTAGGTACGACCTTTCTACCCGTTGCACCGGTTCAACAGGTAGAAATAGCAATTAAGGTTGGACACGGGTCTCAGGTCCACCCGCGGGTTTGGACCCGGGGTTTGCCGGGTACGGCTACAGGTCAGGATTTTCAACCTGCGCTAGTACCGTAGACCCGTACGGGTACCCGCGGGTACTCGGCAAACGCGGCCGACACTCGGCTGAAGCCTGTTCCGATGTTGTGCGGTCGGCTAAATTGGATGCCGTGTGATACGGTGGCCTGGGCACATGTGCTCCGTCTTTATTCAGCATGCCAGGCATTGATGCGGGCACTGACAGATCACAATTCCTGTTTATTCGCTGTTTTGGCCGGAGACCCGCGGATTTTTTTTTTGAGGAACCGCGGGTACGGTACTGGCGGGTCCTGGTACGGGTCGACCGTTGGGACTCGCGGGTGGACCCGTGTCCAACCCTAACTATTAGCAATGCCTAATGGCACATTTGTTTGACGGGCAAATTGATCGCGCTTGCCGGCCCGAGTGACACGTGATCATGTTTGAAGTTCGTATTCCCACTCCTGGGGGGAAACTAGCATGGTTAAGCCTGTGTGGGACCAAAATCTAGTATTCAGATGGCTTTAGGTGTCGATTGGAGCAATAAAAAAATTTGTGTCCAAAAGTTGTAGGGAAATTTTTGAACTGAAAAAGTTGGTGAAGTTTCAAACAAAAGTTGGTGAAATTGTATGTCTGGTAATAAAAGTAGGGGAAAAACACGAGCTTCAAAAGTGAGCAAAGTTGTGAGGAAAGTTGCAAAATTTACTATAAAAGTTGGTGAAAATGCGAAAAAAGGTGGGGAATAATAAAAGTGCATTTGGAACGGCATAGTCCAGTAATAAAAGTAGGGGGAAAACAGGAGAGATCCCCACCTTATTTTGAGCTTCAAAAGTGAGCGAAGTTGTGGGGAAAGTTGTGAAATTTACACTAAAAGTTGGTGAAAATGCGAAAAAAGGTGGGGAATAATAAAAGTGCATTTGGAACGGCATAGTATCCTCTCGAGTTTGGCTCCATTTCTCAATGTATTTGTCACTCAAGTTGCAAGTAGCATGCCTAGAACTGGACTTAGCAGGCATCACACTTGCCGGCCCGGGTGACACGTGATCGTGTTTGATGTTTGATGCTCACCGTATTTCCACTCCTGGGGTGAAACTAGCATGGTTAGGCCTATGGAGGATCAAGTTCTGGTATTTGAATACCTTTAGGTGTCGATTTGAGCAATAAAAAATTTTGTGTTCAAAAGTTGTGGGGAAATTTTCGAACCAAAAAAGTTGTGGGGAAAATCTTTGAACCAAAAAAAGTTGTTGAATTGTAAAGTTGGGTAATAAAAGTAGGGGAAAACAAGGAGGAATCCCCACATTATATTGAGCTTCAAAAGTGTGTAAAGTTGAGGGGAAAGTCACCAAATTCCCAATGAAATGAGGGGAAAACACTAAAATATGTGGGGAATATTAAAAGTGCATTTGGAACAGCATATACGCTTGCCATTGCAACTCAACGAGTGAGCCTGAGATCGAAGGTATTAGAGTCGTTCAAAGTTGCCCATTTTCATTCTCATTTTTGCGCTCATTTTTGTCTCATTTTTGCATTTTTGGCACTAAAATAGCAAAAAGGGAAGATTTGTATGAGGGTTCATCGGCGTCGAGGTAGGTGTTCTGCTGCTACTGCTGCTCCGCCGCAGACTTGACGCCGTGCAGCGACACTAGATGCATGGGCCACAGCGTGTGCATCATGGTCTGCTGCTCCCCAGACCCATATGTACTGCAAACCTGACTTGCCCAAGCCTGTATAATGACTCCCATGATTTTAAAAAACCTCGGACATCGGACATAGCCACCTGCGGCTGTGGCATGAGCTTAGCCACTATTTTGTACTACAAAACAGAGCGGCATCCTATTAGGAATTGGGAAACTCCGCCCTGATCAGACATCGAAGCTCCGATGAAGTGTATAGAGATGGACAGACAGTCGGCCCTGGCTGGATAAGTATTTTACCCTGGTATGAATGACCACTATCGGGGTTGTCATTCAAACGGACACTGACGTAGGATCAATGCGTCTTCATCCGTTTGAACTGAAGCAAGTCGAGGCCTACGACGGCGGAGCGCACGTAAGCTAACGACGACAAGGACTTATGCCAAAGGGAATCCAAGGAACCACGTTCCATTTACGATGTCCAGTCCACGACAAGGTTGGGGCAGCTGGCATGACGGATCTAGATGCTCAATCTTAGACAAAGGCACAATCAAGGTACACACCAGGCCTCAGGTGGTTCTACTTTTTGCATGGAACCTCCTGTAGCTCACTGAGCCAAGGCACTGAGCTCGAGACCGAGCTACTTGGCATCCTCCTCGGGAGGAAGGTCAGATATTGAACAGACCACTACCAGAGTAGTCATTCCGACTGGCAGGAACATGACATTGACATTACCCCCTTCGGACTCTGTCCCCGAAGATTAGACACCTGGGCCGTGATAACCCCTTTAAATTCGCCGTTCTGCCGCCCTACATAACCTCCAATATCCAACTTCCCCACTGCATTCACCACGCACACTCAGCATGACTAAACTTCTTGGGATCGCCATGCTCTCCGTTGGCGCGGTTGCTGCCTTCGACACATCCAACTTCTTCACGTCGCAGGGGAATTTGAAAAACGCAGCGATTGTGTTTGGGGGGGATAGCTACAACACCTTCCCGGCGGATGCCTCGCAGTTGGGGGTATGTTACCCCTCTTTGATAAGACCGACGTTGAGGCGGGTCGTAGGCGATTGCATCACACGTCAAGGCCTGCAGCGACCTGTACGATGCAGCGATTATTTCTATGGCGGTAGGACATTCACTGCTGCCGCGGTACCCATCCCAATCTTCCACTAGGCCATCAGCCCACTGCAGTTCCCCAGCGGCCCACTTTTCAGCGACGCCGATGCGCAGCTTCTAAATTCAACCTTCGTGCCGGTCACCCAGCAAATCATCCTCAGCAAGCTCAATAGCCTGCAGGCCGGACAGGCTTTCTTTGAAAGCGTCAATAATGCGCCGCTTTTCCTCACGAGCTTCTGCCACTGGGTGGGTACCCTCGCACAGGAGAATATTGCGTTCTTGGACTCTTTGATAGTGAGCTCCCCAGTACGTATCAACTCATAGGTTTCAACGACCGCCACGCCACCACTGACGAGGTTCCCCAGGCGGCATACCAACCACTGTGGGAACAGCTTCGGACCGAGGCCATAACGCAATACAACATCTGGCTCACTGAGGATGGGTTCAATTGCGGGGGAATCTGCTTGTCTTGAACGGCGTTTGGACGCTGACATATGTACGAAGTTTCACCGGATTCGTGCCTGACACTATGGCATGTGTCAACAGAAGACCGTTAACATTTGAAGCCGTCTAACTGCCCCGTTTGTGACTAGTAATGTTTCCGCGTCCAGCAAAAGGAAGACAAAGATTTTCGATGTGAAATACTTCACAATTCCTGGTCGGCAAGTACTATAGTTGTAACAGAGGCAGATGGTGTGCCTCGCACTTTCTGACTTTTTGTCGCAACGTGATGTCCAAATCGGGGAATTACTTTCGGCACGATCAACGGCACATCAAACACTGCCGGACCTGCCGCGGGCAACTTAACCTGAGACCTTTTACTATTGAGCAGCGCAGTTATGAGCCTAGGGGGGGCTTCACATTATATCTGGAGTGGATGCACAAAGGGGAGTACAAGAAGGGCAATGATGTTTCTCGCATCCCTGTTACTCCATCTGCCACCGGTGACCCCGAAGGTGTGGTAGTTACCTCCACAACAACCTCTGTCAAGTCTTACTTAATCACCAAACACGACCTACGCAAGCTCACTAATATTACAGCTGCCAACAGAATTGCTGGACATTCTGCTAGCTATTTCCTCAAAGCAGTTGACGCCCATATTTCCTCATTTTCAACACTTGTTCCTCAACCTTTCGACCGATTTAATCTCTATAAACGACTCACTTTGACGCTTCCTGCAATTGCTGAGGTGAGCGCAAACAATCACCAAAAATTTGTTTGCGTTAGTCCTCTGGTCCCCGCCCGTGGGGCTCAATCCCCAGCTTGGCCAGCCCACCTGGGATTTCGCTCTTGTTCACACTGGCGAGAATAATGACAAGACAGCGGGAACTGCTCTTCAAGGTGTGCATTCAGCCTGGAATGCTCAAAGAAATTAAATACTAATACAACAACTGTTATTTCAGGGCTCTTTATAGCTCAGATTAAGGTTCTGTTCCAGCTTCCACAAGTCTACCACCTCTACACTTCCCGTCCTTTAGCATATGCTGAATGGTATATGCCATTTGGCATTCCTGATCCTATTACGGGACTTTTCACGGTCCAGCCCTCAACACGCAAAAACCATGTCTATGGTGAAGTTATCGGGGTTGACAGAATTGTGCGAAATTGTCATCTTCTTCCCATACAGGCACAGGAAGGACCTGACATGGACCACAGACAATGTGGTGCAGCGATGCTCCACCTTTTTCCCCAGCCCATATAGTGATACTTACAGCTTCTGCTTATTCAAAGTAGGTAAGAAAATATGCTGTTTTCAATTAATCTTGTTTACTCTCTTTCTTGCAAAGAAAATACAGTCGTAGCTGGGATACGTATTTTTGAGAAATATCATTCTGGTTGCGAAATGTATTAGAAAAACATTTAGAGGTGCAGTTGCTAGAGAGGGTTGTGAGTAATGGTAGAAGTACAGAGAAATTACCGCCCCCCGTGTTTTACAAATTTATTTTGGTGCTCAATAACTTGCAGACTGGCGGCTACGACGCCGATCATCCAAATGGAGCACTACCTAAATGGGACAAAATCTAGGTGTTCTAAGCGCATTGCGTTCATACACGAAATACCTGTACTACGTAGACCTACATAGTGTAGGATTTTCTTGGATTTCTACGTAGAAGAGTGAGTTCTATCCAGCACAAGTGCCTTTCCACATGTGCCGTGCAATCTGTGGCAGCCCTCCTCCCCCAAGTCAAACCTTGAATTAGATAGTGGACACAATGTTTGGTCCAGCGACCCCGTGTCCCAGGACACCGGGTTTCATAGCGACTTGAACCTACTTAAGTCGACTTGGGGTCGACTTCAACAACTTCCAAGTCGCGTCAAGTCACATGTGAAATTCAACTCGACTCGACTTGGAATCAGACTTACTTGTTGACTTCCGAGACTCGAGTCGAGTTTTGCGGCAACATTAATATGGCGTGGTTGCTCTGATCGGGGATCACTTTAACTCTGGCCACTACCACCGCGCCGACGCTCTTTTCTTACCTTATAAGCGAGAAGTGGACGAACACCACTTCTATCTAATGTTCGAAACCAAATACATCGGCCTCGCGATGGCCATCGTGGGCTCGTTCGCCATCGGCACAAGCAGCGCCATCACCAAAATGGTGTCGTGTCCCATAGTTACACCACTGCGGAGGAACTCATGGAGGATATAGGGTATAACTGCCAGCGCCGACGGTACATCTGCGACCGAGAACATGTCTTTCTTAAGAAATTCCATGTGGTGGGCTGGGATGAGCGCATGTGAGTCCATTATACCTTCTGGTACGATCACTAGCTGATTATCTATGCAGTAGTTGTTGGGGAAGGTAGCGCCAAAATTTCAGCTCAATGATCCGTAGCGAATTTCGGGGCATATACGTTCGCTCCTCTAATTATGGTGACCCCGCTCGGCGCTCTCAGCGTGATTGTTGGGTGCGTATACCCAGTTCGACTTGAGTTCAGACTTATTCTCGTACTTCAGAGCGATATTCGCTTCTTTCCTGCTCAACGAGCAACTCGGCCACCTCGGACGGGTCGGATGCGCAATGTGCATCCTCGGATCATCGATAATAGTGCTTCACGCGCCAGGGGATCAAGACCTCGAAACAGTGACTGAATTTCTTGAATACGCTATCGAGCCAGGTGCGCAATCTATCTTCTTTTTTCTCTCCGAGTTCTCCATCAGTTAAACTCGTTATTGCCCGAAAGACTTCCTCCTGTACTGCTTCACAGTATGCGTCTTCTCCCTTGTTATGGCGTACGCAGTCGCCCTCAAACATGGGTGTACGAACCCCTTGGTTTATATATCGATCGCACCTCTATTGGGTTCCGTCTCAGTCATGTTCGTCAAGGGTTTCGGCGTCGCGCTGAAGCTCACGTTCGCGGGGCACAATCAATTTATCTATCCGAGCACGTACTTGTTTGGGGTCATCTCGGTGGTTTGCATCGTCGTTCAGTTCAACTATGCCAATAAGGCGCTAGATTTGTTTTCCGTTAATCTGTAAGTACGACGATTCCCTCCAGTTACCTCCGCTAATACGTGTTCAGCGTTAACCCGATCTAGTATGTCCACTCCCTTGTTCATTTTTAACTCTTTTAAATTTTCTACAGCTACGTCGGCTTCTGCACCGCAACAATCGTCGCCTCCCTCATCCTCTTCAAAGGCCTAAACACCACCTCCGTGACCGATACACTCTCCCTTCTCACTGGCTTCATCGTCACCTTCCTGGGCGTGCACATCCTCAACCTGGCCATGCTCGACCCCGACTCCCTTGCCGACTCTCTTGCTGTGCCCGATTCCGCTCCAGCGCTGCCGCTGGACGGTGGTTCTCCTTGGACCCAGCACGCGCGCGCACCGGGCTACACAACTGGACATGCGCGAAGAGCGAGTCTGACTGGCCTGCGTACCCCGTTATTTGGCGCTTTTCCGCGTGAGGGAGGCATCGGTTCGGGAAATGGGGACGTACGGCTGGAGTTGCTGGAAGAGGATGAGGAGACCGAGTTTAGGCGGGGAGGGCAGCTGCTGCCTAGCGCTCAGTCGACGAGGACGAGCATACGACCCCCGAATATTCGGATATCCCCGAGGCTGGTTTAGAGTGAGGATATCAAAGACAAGACGTACCGTCGCTTCGCTCCGGCTACCTGCGCAATCAAAGGGGATTGAAATTAATCGAATTCTACACTAGGTTAATACCAAAGCATGTTGTTTGCCACTACAAAGGGTGATATAGACAGTGAAAATCTTTGATCAGTTGATTGTCGAAGAAATCAAGCGAGTTAAATTCGACGAATGCTGAGAAGGAGACCATCGAGAGAGGAAGTGCGGAAGAAGGAAATGGTGCCCATTCATGCTAGACAATGAATCCGAGCTGTAAAAACGGAAAGCGTGCCCTGCAGACAAAGTAGATGTTGACACCCGATAAGTAGATATTTGATTAAGCAGAAAACTTTCAAAGAATCAAGAGGACCTGCGGCGATGAAAACAAACAAACCAGAGCACGGCAGAGTATTCAGGGGCGGGATTTGAATTTGAGCAGTCCAGTGGCGCAAAGAGATAGGATTGACGTGATGAAATTGCTGCAGAAACAAATCTTGTAGGATTTTGACCGTACTTGAGGTGTTTCAGGTTCTGGCTGTGACAGAGCAGGCACGACGGGACAGGATAATTGATTAATCGCAGAGATTTCCCAGTCAAGATGGCCAAAGGCTTGTGATTGAGGCTAGCGTAAAATCAAAGTGGGGGGCAGATGAAAGCAGTGAAAGAAACGGGGCGAGGAGGCGCGTCTTTTATCCAAGCCCCGGGGATGCGGCCACAGTGAGAAAATTTGAACAGAATTGCGCCGCAGTGAGAGAGATAGCGGCGGCGCAGTGAGAAATCAGCTGCGAGTGTTGTGAATAGTGGTCAGATGAGGAATTGCAATTGAATTTCATGGGAATAAACTTCGTATGCAGATGGGGCAAGAGCACAGCACCTGCACTGCGAGAGCAGAGCAAAAAACAATGGGGATAAAGCTAATGGGGTAATTGCACTGCCAAACGAGCAAAATCTTAAAGAACGGTTAATCTTTTTGCTGCGCGGGGTAATTATGGGTTAATGCGGATGCAATGCGAAGATAAGCTACATGTTTTATCTCAGCGGGCTTTGTCAGTTTCCCAGCTATCATCGAGATGACGCGTGGTACGATATATTGGAAGATTTTTCCGTCGTTTGATTTACCTCGAAAGAGAGAATAGAACACATTAGTTGCGTTTCTGGAATTCCCTCGAAATATTGATCATTATAAACTACACCCTAGTCCCTGTAAGTTCGCTTCCCCTGTTTGGTTTGATTCTGTTGGTTACGTCTGAAGCAGTATGATGAATGGCACCTCCTCATTTCAAACAGATAGCTGTAAACTAAGCAATATTCCATTCCGTTCCGTGCTGTTCTACATCAAAATCATACAAACACAACAAACAACCTATTCCTACTCCACACACACCCACCCGGCCCCGGCATTCCACACGCTCCGCATGGGGTACCGACAGTGCGCGCGCGTCGCGCCGTCCGCGGCGGTGCCGACGATCACGTCGGGCGCGGTGCCGTGCTCCACCCAGGAGACGAGCGCGGCGAGAATGTCGTGCGGCGCGGACTCGGACTTGGCCGCCGACTCCGACCCCAACGAGGAATTGGAATTCGCATTCGCACTGATGGGTGGCAAGGCGTTGGGCGTCTGCCCGAAGCGGAAGGCGGCACCAGGGGCAGAGGCGCCTGGGGCGGGGATGTCGCAGTGGTCCATGCCGGGGATAAGGAAGAGGCGGTAGAAGGCGTCGAGCGTGGCTTGTGAGTGTGTGCGTGCGATGAGGTTGTAGAAGCGCTTGGAGATGCCGGAGGGGATTATCTGTGGGGTCACGATCAGCTGGCTCTTTAGCGAGTGAAGGTGGGAGGTGAAAGAAAGACAAGTACCGAGTCGGCGCGGCCGTGGTACGCGAGGAACTTGCCACCGCGGTTGCGGAAGGCGGAGAGGTCGCCGCTGAAGGAGGCGATGTCGCCGGGGTTGACGGCGTCGATGAGCGCCAATTGTTCGAGGCCGTAGTCTTGCACTGTGTAGTCGGTGTCATTGAACACGACGTATTTCAACCATTCCTGAAATATGTCAATGACATTAATGTATGGGGAACATGACGGACCTCGGTGAGCGGGAAGAACTGTCCGCCAAAGAGGTAGGGCAGTAGCGGGCTCTTTTCGGCGCCGGGGTCGAAGCGGGGGTAGAGCAGCTCGCCGGCGGTGCCGTAGAGCGGTGAGTATATCTTGAGCAGGGCTTCTACCTGCGGAAGGGTGAGGCAGAATTTGTTCTTACTGGGCGTATCTGTGCTGCAGAGGAGGGACTCGGGGCGGAAGTCGCACGCGTCTGGCTCGGTGATAATCCCGTCTTTGATGCCGTCGAGGGCGTCGCATTGCCGAAGCACCTCGTCGCCGATAAGTTTCCAGGATGCGAGGGGGATGAATGACGGAGAAGTGGGGTCGGGTGCGCCAATGTGCCGTGTGAGGATGCCGGACCAGAAGATGAGGTGGTTGAAGTCGATTGCGGGTGCACCTGCGAGGATACCGTCAAAGTCGTCTGGGTGCTTGAGGGCTGCTTGTGTCGCCTGCCTTCCGCCGGTGGAGCAGCCGGAGAAGTAGGAGTAGGCGGGCGGGCGGGCGTAGTATGCCTCGACGAGCTGCTTGCCGACGACGGCCTCGATGTGCACCGCGCGCGAGGCAAAGTCTATGGCGGAGTCGGGGTTGTTGAGGAATGAGCGGACGGTGTCGCCATCGTGGCCGTTGTTTGTGCCGACGGTTGCGTAGTGCTGCGCCGTCATGTAGTCCAGATCGTCATAGCGGATACCTTCAGCTGTTCAGTAGCTTTTTGGTAGAAAATCACGCACGCACATCCATCGAGGCCGCGGTTGCCCACCCCCATGAACCGCCCGTTCCACTCGTCGGGCAGCCACATCTCCCCGGACAGCCCTGACGTGGCGCTGGTGTTTGTGTGGAACTGCACGCGGCACAAAGGCACACTGTAGGGTGCGCTCGCCCCGCACGTCCCCAGAGTGGTCAGTTTCGGCGTCGCCCACGACGGCGCGGGCAGGTACGACGCGTCCAGGATCATCGTGTTCTCGATCGCGACCGTCGATTGCAGCGCGAGGCAGTTGGCGCGCAGCGTCGCGTTGCCTGGCGGGGCCCCGAACGTCGGCAGGTGCACAATGAGTTTGGAGAGGAGGGCGACAGCGAACTCCATCTGAGCTCGATGAGCAGGGAGGGTATACTACTAGTAGTGGTGGGAAGTAGCGTCGGAGATAACGGAGGCGCGGTGATGCGTGAGAACCCCGCGGCGGGTTCTTCCGCGAGCCACGTTTGACATGGCGCCACCCTCTTCAGACATTTGTTTCTGGAACCGTGGAATTATCTGGATGAATTCAAAGCTTCAAATGGTTTCATGTCCCTCAAGCCTTCGGAAAATTCTGCTCCTGCAATCATCTTCGAACCTCGCAAATTGAATCTCCCACTTGCCCCGGGTAA
Source organism: Mycena venus (assembly GCA_014462655.1). Classification (NCBI taxonomy): domain Eukaryota; kingdom Fungi; phylum Basidiomycota; class Agaricomycetes; order Agaricales; family Mycenaceae; genus Glaucomycena; species Glaucomycena venus. The sequence goes on along the minus strand of JACAZI010000015.1, from coordinate 1,696,276 downwards.
AAATCTGGGCCACTGGTGCTACTGGACTTTATAAACCACTCTCGGCTTCGGGAATTTACACAATTTGGCAGGAATAGTGGTCATTGCCATTGGAACACTGACTTTCCCTCTTCGATGGTATTTTATCAGCTTTTCTCATATAGCAAAATGGCATCATATGCAAATTTCCTCCACTTCGCCTTCCCTGTATGTATCAATGTCAGGCGCGGAGCGAAGGCATATCTTGTCCGCCTTCAACAAAGTGTTTCGGCAAACCATAAGATTCAGTATCTAGCGATCTTAGGATGATCATTGAGCTCGAGACAAATTCCCGAAATATTGCGGAAGCACTAACCAACATGAAAATGTGTGTATGGGTAATACGGAGGTTTCAAATGAACCGTGCTTCAATCAAAACCCCACACCAGCGAATATAGTAAATGCCAGGGAACCAGGGGACGACAACTCCGACAATTTCAATCAACAAAGGCAATCGTATTTGCGAGACAACATGAGCAGCCTAGAAGCGCTGAACCTGATGAGAATAGCTGAGCAACAGAAAACCGGGCTAGACACAAGCCTCCGAGAGTGATCAGATCTGGGAAGTTCACTCGTTGGAACTTAACCACTGGATCATTAAATATTTCCGGGCGAAATGCGAACATTTTCATGCAACATAAACACCGTAGGTTCAAATTTCTAAAACAAACAATCGCCGTGAATAATCTGGGAATCTTAGGAATGCAGGAGACCTACTTTGACAGTGATTCTTCAGCACAATTCAATGATGTTTTCAACTGCTGGTTCAAACTATACTACTCGGCCCATCCGGAGAAACCGTCCTCGACGGCGGGAGTAGCCTTCGTACTCAATAAGAAATTCCTTGTACTGATAATATTCTTTCTAGTTTTTCCAGAGCTTAAACTGAATTCTGTTGAACATGATCAATGTTTTGATCAAATTGTGTCCAGCCCCTCGGGTTCTTGGGTTCTAAATGTTTCAGGGACGTACCACGATACCGGGCATCTGGAAGCAGTAAAAAGCAGCCAATGAAAAGATGTGAGTTTCCCACTGAACGATCGCCGGGAAGAACCCACACTGAGTAGGCAAACTGGACATTATTCCCGAGGGCGGTAGGCATGATCATTGCGATAAGGCAGGCAGAGTGTAGGGCCGCTACCGTATTTCTCAGTTTTTAGGAAAACAAGGTTTAGTGGGCCGCTGGTGACTGTCCGGATTCAGAAATATTAGTGATAAATAAGTGCAGCCTGTGGCCTGTGCTCGAATTCGGAAGGTAGATTCCCCCACCAGTTGTAAGACACCATCTTCTCTTCGGCGGAGAGCGCAGGACACTGAACAGCATTTGTCTACTGTATACATATTGGCATCTACCCCGTTGTGAAAAATATACACAATGACATGCACATCGCGTATTCAACCCGCACAGCCAACCGCGGCCCGCCGGGACCGCTCACACCTCCTCCTTCTCCCCCTCCTTCCCCCCCTCCTTCCCCTCACCTTCCCAGCTCGCCCCCGTCCCGCGGCTGCGCTGCGTGCCCTGGCTATGCCCGTCGAGGTGCAGCTGGATTCCAAGCCCGAGTTGATTTCGATTCCCGTCCGAATCGGTGTCGTCGGCGATGTCGTCGGTGGTGCCATCCATCTCCGTGCCCGTCCCCGTACGCGTGCCAGTCACGGTGCCCCGCGTCCGGCCCCGCGTCTGGCTGCCCGCGAACTGTAGCACGCTCATCGGCGCGTCGCCGGCGCGGCCGGTGCTGTGCGGGCTCAGGCCGGCGCCCATGCGCACGATGATGAGTGAGAACTATTTTGCATTGAAGGGAAGATGAGAAATGATTTGCGGTGATGAGATGGAACAAAGCACGTACAGCTATGCCCTGTGCACGTACGCATACACAAGTGTTGATTGAGCTTCGTGGATTCTGGGGTTCTTAGCGTTTCAGTTAAGGGACGTACCACGATACCAGGCATCTGGAAGATGGAAGAAGCAAAGCAAGGAAGAAAAAGATGTGAGTTTCTGTGTGCGATCGCCATGGGAAGAACGCACCACACTGAGTAAGCAAAATTGGACGTTGTTCCCCAGGGCGGTGGGCACGATCATTGCGATGAGGCAGGCGGAATATAGGGCCGCTATTTTCAGTTTTCAGAAAAGTGAGGGTAATCAGCCTTCTAGTAATGAGTTTATGCACCTGAGAATAGTACATACCGGACTCGATCACGATAGTCATGGTCATGCCCAAGTCAAGCCCAGACGCGATTATTCCCTTGGCGCGTCGTTGTGTTAGGTAGATGCGGAGTGAAATGAGGACTGGAAGAATGGAGTTAGCTACTTAACTGGATAGAGGCGCGCGCCGACATACAGGTGCACAGAACGTTGAGACTGAGTGTGAACGAGTAAAATATGATGGCGTGGGTTGATACGTTATGCCCGTCTGGACTGGCGCCGGCCGCGAGTTCCCGGATGGCTTGGATTAGCAGCCCGCCGGTGACTGCGAATGCGGAAATGTTAGTAAGTAAGAGATACGTGCGGCCTGCAGACTGTAGAATGATAATACTGGAGTCACCCACCTATGTCAGCGATAGCGAGTAGACAGGGGAGCACAGCGGCCATGAAGCTCCCGCCCCACACTGCGTAAACACGATACACCTGGTCACGATGTGTACGTCAGCAGGTGGATGAGAATAGTACAGCGGACTTACGATAAAAATGTCAGCGACGATTGTGAGCGCAATGTACGTTCCCGTGCGGAACATCGCGCCGTTCCCGAAGCTCTGGAGGTAGATGTCCGCGGCGTTCGGCGTGGTGGGTGCGTATGTGAACGCTTCAACGACACCCTTGTTGTCAAGCACCATGCGCTGATCGGTCATGAGCATTGCGTAAACAGGCACAGAGCGGGCATGCCGAGCCTAGGTGTCGGTAACTGGAAAGACTTGCCAGGGTGATGAGGAAAAAGAGGACAAGAGTGATGAGGAGCAGCCGTATGGATGCGCCACTTTTGGCGTTTTTCCGTGCGAGGATGATCTGGAGACATTGGATGAAATACGACAGGTACAGGCCTTGTGAACGCAATGAGAATGAGATCTGAGCCTGACGGATAAAGCGAGACGCGAAGGAGCGCACCGTATGCGAGGTTTTCCAGGACGATCCCTATAAGGGCAGACTTTGAATAGCTCAACATCGGGATGGATGTGGTGGGGACGGAACGGACGCAACACCTCTGCGGGCCAATTCGACTATATATCGATTAGAATAGGATTCCTATCCTCGGCTACGCACGCGTTAATTCGCGAGAAAGCGAGAATCAGATGGAAGCACTCGCTCCACAAAAAACAGATACGTCGGAGTTCACGGATTACTATATTTATGGCGACGATCCTCGGCAATACAAGCAGCGTTTGGAGTATCACGGTCCATGGCTGTTCAGAAGATGTCAGCAACCAATCTACAAGACGGATGAGTTGGAGCAACAGTCTGCAACTGGGTTCCAAAAAGATGAAAGCGCACGTTTTCCCATGAAAATCAAATGGAAGCACTCGTTCCACGAAAATCATACAATGGATTACTATATTTATGGCGACCGTCTTCAGCGATGCATGCAGCGCTTGGAGCACTACGGTCCATGGCTTTTCAGAAGATGTCGGCAACCAATCATGCAAGGCAGATGAGTTAGAGCAAGATGAAAGCTCACGTTTTCCCATGATATCCTCACCCTGTTGTCTTGTTGGGTTCTTGAATGTCGTTTTCATGACTTATCTCCTCCGGAGGTTGATGGGCGATCCGCTCTAGACTGTTTTGCGTGTCCGGATTTAGGTTTTGCGACGGCCGCTGGCGAGGAGGTATTTATAGACCAGCACCGATCAGTACGCTGCGGCATTCCCTGGCATTGTCCCCGTTCACGCGACGAGGACACGAGTGAGGCGTAGGTGGAAGCCCACATTGATCGGCCAGGTCAACGCGATCTCTCTCGGGGATATCGAAGACTGCGCGCTGCGGGTTCGGAAAAGGCCACTGCAGACTCCAGAGTCAGTTGTTCAAAGCACGGTGTGTCCTGCAGTATTCTATTCGAGCTAGCGCACGTCCTGCTTGAGCTCTGTCGTGGTTCCGTGAGACTTGGAAGGAGATGGTAACGTGATGTACAGAAGATGTGTTGATCTGGGTTACAAGATCAAGGCCAAATTAGTTTGTCCAAGTAACTTTGTTAACCATCTCGGAGGGTGCTGGGGATTGAACCATCGGGAGGCTTGGGCTACTTCCTTGACAACACTGTCCAGGGGCAGTGTTTCCCTATTCCCTATTCCACCTTTACACACTTCCTGGTCAGCGCATAGACTCGTCACCAGTCTGCCTGTGATGAGCAACAAATGTGGCGAGCACGTTGCTGCAGGCAGACTGGTACTTCTCGGATGCTGTCAATGGTCTGCGCATGGAGTTTGAAATTTTGGTGCGCGCCGATCGCTGGCATCAGGTGGCTGTGCTATACCATCAATCTTCACTCAAATTCAACCCTCTAGTACGTGCCACCAATGCACTTAGTAGAAATTCTGAAGAGACAAATCTTGAGTCAAGTCAAATTAGATTAGATGTTTCCCTTGGAATTTCCATGTTCGACTTGAATTGACACCAGAACAACAGAAAAGGAATTTTTTCAAACTCCGCGCTCAGGCCATTCACTTAGCCCGAGAAGTACCAGCCTGCCTGCGGTAACGTGCTTGCCATTTGTTGCTGCTTGCAGGCAGGGTGGTCACGAGCCTAGTCAGCGCAATGGTCGGTGGAAATGTTAGCTGGGCTATCATGTACTAGTATTTATTCATGAACTCTTACGTTCCATCCATCGCTTACTGTACCGGCTTGTATGGTAGCAACCACGCCGGCAGCGTTACGCAAAATTCAGTCCCCGACTTAGCAACAGCGCCCAAGTTATGTGTTATGTTCGACCATTTAGACAACCCACAAAAACTTTGAAGGACACCAAGACACTCTAAAAATGGACCACTAACTTACTTAAAATGAGAATTTTGTGTCAACAATGTTATTCACGTCATCTAAACAATCCATGAGTGTGGACTGAGGGAAAGTTAGCTGATATTATGGACACTTTGTCGCACCATAACAGCGATTTTTTGGCCATTTTTTGACTTGTTTTACAGGGGAATAAAATAGGGGAAAATGCATTATTTTAGCTAGCAACTGAGCCTCCATTATGCGTTACACAGCCGAAAATAGGCAACATTTTGAGGGCCATGTTATGCGTTACGTTGCTACCATACAAGTCGGTACAGTACTGCTGTTTGTATATTTTCTAACTTGGATCGCGCAAGGTTTAATAGTGACGCGAGAGCACGCATTTAGCTAACCCGATCATGTGACTTGACTGTCATCACGACGTAATGAGAATTTTCCGTCTTGCTTCTCACCAGCTTCCACTGAGTCAAAAATCTTGATTTCGAGCGGAGCGAGTCATCAGAGATGAATCAAGACTTTATCGAGTCAAGAATACAGTGCTAGACCAAAGCTAAGTAACATTTTAGTCTCATTATACTTATACTTATTCTGTGCTAGGTACCCCGCACGACCTTTCGTCTCTGGGTTGAGCGCGGCAACGACGAGAGGGCATCTAGCGTCTGTTGCAAATCGCCGATTCCGAAAAGGAGCAGGGTGGGATGGAGACACAGGAGCGAGAAGAATAATTCATTTCAGCAATGCTGTGATATCTGCCGTGTCATCGGAGAGGGGCGCAGGCTATGAAATATCCGAATAGCCAGAGCTCAACAACAAAAAAGTAGGAGTCAAATTTTTGTGTAAAAGACGGGACGCCAGTTCATAAAATGTTCATTCTATGTAGCCCAAGAAGCACTGTATGGGTTATCATTTTGGGCACTCTGCTCACCCAAAGCGAGCATGTCATCGTCATCCTTGCTCTCGATGACAGCATTCACCCCGATCACGAACCTGTGGACCTGTCCGAAATATCGGTTTTGGGCATGGCTCGAGCCAACAAACAACTCACCGATGGTATGTGTGTAGAGGCTACCTGCTGTGAGTTTGACTACCGGAAATAGATCAGCGTTCCTTTGACTACGGTCCGAGGTAATACAAACTCCTGAAAATAGAACGTTCGGAGCACGCGCTCCAATCGCCTCTCCGTTGCGTGCATTCAGGGTGGACATCAGAGCATTACTGTAAAGCTTTGGTAGGCCAAAATCAAACACGAAATTCCTACACTCGCAGTCAACCTATTATCATCGAAGAAAAGAAATTGAAGACGGACAATGTATTGTGGGAAAGCGCGACAAAAAGAATAACATCGAGAAGGGTGAAGGCCACAGTGAGGGCACCCGTCTGTACCGTGTCTGACGAAAATGAGCGGTATTTCGCCAGGAAAAAGAGAGGATTACTTCTAACGATGATGTTGATTGCGTCGTCGGTACGCTTGATACCTGTTCTTCTGTGTCTCTGATGTGTGTCAGCAGAGACCGAGGAATTTCTTGAGACAGAAGTACCAAGCTCCAGATGAGCGACGCAGTTATCATCACGTCCGCGCCTGATGTATAGGAGCATGAGCGAGAGTCCAGATGACAGACGCTAAACCCACCCGCAGCAGAAACAGACCAAACGAGAGCAGGGTTGTTTACGTCGGGTTTATGTATGTACTCTTTGACACGGTGGACAACGATCCCAGTCCAAACTGCTCCAACTAGAGACATTGATTAGTTCGGTGAGCTTAATATATAGAAAATAAACTAGCCAGCGGAAGTTATAGATGTTAGACAAATGAGTACAGGAGCGATCCAATCTTGCATGATCACCGAAATGCGCCAAGCATAGAAGAATTGAACCGGAACAAATACGGCCGCCTACAGCGATCCATCAATATCCATCTTTCGGATGGCTGGTACTTTTCTTCGCACCTCCAAGATAGGCTCTGCGGGTAGTGTTTTTCAATTTTCTGAATTGCTCTGGGAAGCATAAGTAGTCGAAGGAAAGACTTACGAGAAGGAAGCACTGGGGAAGGTCTGAATTCAGACTGCAGTATAAGGAGTTTAAGGAGTTTAAGGGAGCTCACGTACAAGAGGGAAACAGAGACATTGGTTTGTCAGTACCTTTAATCCGCCGAAAATGCGTCAAAATACACCCAATCAAAAGAGAATATCACTTACCAAACTGTCCCACAAGCGGTTCATAGATCATGGTCACCGACATTGCCGTACTGCATGTCTCGACCAGGAACAGATAGCAAACCTTGGATACAACCATCCATATAAAAGAAGGGAAGATAATCACTTTTACTTACGAAGAGGCGAAGCCAAAGCTCGTCCCTGGGAGAAGTATTTGGAAATGGATTTCACCCAATGCAAAGACGGCACAAACCTCTTGTAACACTGGTAGTAGATGATTGCCTAAAATGAGGTCGATGTTATTGAGCACAGCCCGACATGCTCATAAGGGTGAAATTGAACCTGTAGCACGAGAATCTATGGGGTTTCAGCACAAAGATGAGATCAGAGCAGAGAAGCCGTTTACACCGTATAGAAAAGTGCCCAAAATCACGCCAAAGTAGTATGGGCCTAACCTAGATCGAGGATGACGGTCAAACAGGGGAAATACCGACGTGAGCACCTACAGCGACTGCGGGGTAGGGGAAACTTCAGCCATTGTAATACGTCGTCAACCGTTGGTTCGGGCAAATTGATGTCAAAGCCGCCTTCTATTTAATGCCAGCAATTTAGACGCCTACGGCAACCTTTCCCGTGATCTGCCTCAGGCTGTCAGAGGAAGCCCAAAAAAAAGCTATTGCCGAGAAAAAGCATGTCTTGAATTCCTGATGCGGTTAGTGTTTTCAAGGGATAGGATGTAGTTATCCGGGTGGGGTCGTTAGGAAATTGCCACCTCGGCTGCATTCCAGAGTTCAATCACTGATTTTGTAGCTTAGGGCAATGGCAACAACCGTGCGTAGGAAATATGTACCGTATCGTTACATTCAATTCGATAGTCACGCGTCACACCCACTCTCGAATTGAATGTAATGATACGGTACCGTTTTGACAAAGTATTCCCAAGCAAGTGCCGGGTGATTGTTGCTGACAGCTCGCTTTATAAATGGTCATGATTGAGTGAAAGACCGTTGCCATTCACCTCCGGTACGTCAAAATAACTCGCGCGGCCGAAACTGTCCGCAGTGGGAGTTGGATACCCAGAACTTCGAGTTGTCAGACTCATCAGGGCGTCAACCACTTTGAGATAGCCGTGCATCATAACATTAACTTAATAAGAAAGGGGGACTTGAATATCATGTACTGTGGTGAGTCATCTGCAATTGCAGGTGCCGTGATCATATGGCAATCAAACTTCAAAGTGCAAGATGAAACGCTGATTTCGGACTTACCACAAAAACCGGTGATTAGATCCCTTCCCCGCAAACAAGATAAGGATTGTGACATTGCTTAGCTTGCGGGGAAATCGTGGCATCCCGCAAGAATATAGTCGTTGCCCGCAAGGTACAAGTTGCGTCCGCAACTTTCGTGCTCCCCGCAAAACTTTTGTTCAGAACAACAAAGTACAACGACCGTGCCGAGGCAATTTTCAAGAGTGCCAGCGTAAGGACACACTATGACAAACCAAATAATTGATCCAAGTGTTCTGAAGGGAACTGGCTGGTCTATGCTCATCGTCTCATTGAGCATCACAGTGCTTTCATAAGCCTTACGGCCATGTTCGGCCATCTTGGGGATGTTGGGAGACATCACAGCCCATAGGGCTAGACTGATACATTGCGAGGCTCTGATCAGAAGAAAAACACGATTAATCAAAGGTTCTCATGAGAGGGCTCGCGGTATATCAGCTTAGAAGACTTGCCTTTTTCGGTATCCCTGGCACGCGTGCATTTTCCCATCAAACGGCGGCGTTGCGTGGCGCTACTTCGGCTATTTCGACGATGAGAGCGCTAGCGGGTGGCGGGGGCAGGCGGACTTACCTTTTTTGGAATGTTGTGTCTGTACGTCCCTAGCTCTCGGGATTATTGGTATAGCCTAGGTGGATGCTAATTACGAGGCACCTGTGTTTATAGAGCAAACAGAAGCCACTTTCGTCCCCAGCGAGCATGCCAATGTGGCGGTAATTAATGCAAGTTTCACTTTTAATATTTAGAGATCCGTCAGGTATTGAAGGAGCTATACACTAAAATCAAGCGAATAGCCCTCAAGAAATTGAAAATGGGCTGGATCGGCCTCCGGTGGCACTGCAAAGCGATGCATGATATTTCGGCTCTTTCTTGGGTGGAGGAGAAGCAAATAGAAACATCGCTTCTTCCGATGATCGCAACAGTTATGATCGTAACAGTCCGGAGTCGGCGCCGGACCATCTCGGGTTGCTCAAATGACTTTCAATCCACGATCGCGTCATCGAGGGACGCATTTACGGTTTGGAGACCTGGAACCTAACCGGTACCAGGAATTTGTGGTGACAGGTGACACCCCATGAACATTTGGTCAAAATGATACAGTATAGGAAACAGAGGAAAACAAGGGGGTATCAACTTTCAAAAAATGGACATCGGGTTGGTTATAGGGGGCTGGCAATCGATTTTTGATTTTTTCCGATTTTTCCAATTTTTTCTTGAGAAGTTTCCCACGGTGGGGGGGGTCTGGCCAAAAATTATCAAGAAATGCTCTAATGGATGCGTTCATTTCAGAAAAAATGTCAAAAAATTCCGAGAAAATATTCAACTTCACCATCAAATTTGCTATATCTCCCTAACCTCAGCTCGTATAAACCTGAAACCTTCAAATATCGATTCCCCACCCTCATTTACCCCCAAATTCAACCTGGTTCCGAAATTTTAAAGTTGGCACCCCCTTGGAGGAAAACGAAACAAGAGTAAAGCCAAGAGCGAAACAGGTTAGATGCGAATGAAAGCGCAATTAGACAGGTTGCGCAAGCCACTGGAGCCACCCAGTGGCTCTCGGAATGTGCGCAAACGAGTGGCTCCACCGCCAAAATATGATGCCAACAGCTTATTGGTGGTTTTTTGGAGCCACTCGCCTGCTATTTTTGCGCATGGTCCGAGAGTCACTGGGTGGCTCCAATGGCTCATGTGCAACCTGTCTATTTTGGCTGTAATATGGCAAAAAGGAGAGCAAAAATGAGAACAAAAATGAAACTGAAAATGGTCAACTTTGAACAACACTATTAGAATATTGAAGTTCCTGCAGTCAAGTCTCCAGCCTTTCCCACTGAGCCACACTTTCAGTCCAGTTCAACCCAGTCTCACGGCACCGGCGCTAGAGTCGAGTCCCACCTCTCAATTTCCCATCTCTCCCTATCCATCTCCTCATCACCATCAGCAGCAGTCCTCACAACTCCACACGTGCAACCCCAAATTCCAACCGTGGGTGTGAGTGTGGTGTGATTGATGATGAATATGAGGGGAAGTATAAGCAGATTGCAATGACCCAGGCATGCGGATGATAGACGCGATTTCGATCTCTGCGCCTGGTCGTTCCTTTTCCTCCGTTAGCGATTCATTATGGGCTGAGGGCACCGAAGGTATACATAAAGAGTACTTATCGGCAACGAACACATCTTGAGGAGCATCGGAGACATAGCAATGTTACTGCGGTCATCGTTACTGCGATTCATGGTCATGGGTCGAAGGACGCTGCATCCCCGGCGTGTAAATATTCGAGATACGGGTCCGGGTGGTGATACAGTGAGGTTGTTTACTAGCGCAAGCTCGGGCTCCGGCTCGCGCGGTGATGTTGGTATTATAGGACCTTCCAACGTAGAAGTCACGGATGGGGTGTAGGTTGCTGCGAGCGGCTTCATCCATCATTGGAAGAACCAAGAGTTGAGCCATGGTAACACTATAAGAGAATGAAAAACGGACGCACCGTCATGGAATCCCACTGTGTCTCGAGAATCGGGTCGCTCAGATAGGCGTTGAGTATTCGGGTCGCAATCGGCGGCGTTTCGCGGCGAGATCCACTGCCCAGTGGCGATGAAGTGACGCTGGCGGCGGCGGAGGTAGAGGGAGCGCGCGTAGATGGCGCTGGCGACGCGGCCGAGGAGGAGGGTCCCGAGGAAAAGGTATACTATGAAATTTAAGGCAGCATATGAAATGTGGGGTATATGGAAGGAAAGCAAATGACAAGGAGGTAAGGCAAGTTAGATGGTAACAGGTAAGGCAAGTAAGAAAGAGGGAAGAAAGGGGAGAGTGCGGATGGGACGTACAGTAGATCGGTCCGGGCTGGGTACCGGCGCAGCTGATAACGCAGGTGGAGGTCGCGCGGCTGTTGCTGGTGGTGCCACTCGCGGCACCGGCCGTAGGTGTGGTACTCGAAGACGCCATCGCGCCAGCGGAAACTCCCTCGAATGTCGTGCGGTTCAACTTTGTATTACCTAGAGAGCTCTCAAATATATATTCACGTCGGATCGTGACGCAATTGGATTTTTGGGGGTGGGTGAAGCTCGAAATGAATCTGCGTCATACTTAGTACCCGTTCGTTGGGTCGTAATTGCTGGCTTTGAGCCAATGTATAGTCTATCACCCTATTTATAAAATCGCTTCTGTCTGTCTGCCTGTCCGTCTGTGCGAAGCCTTTTCAATCTCTGCTGTCAGTTTCGAATCTCCGCCAAATGTCGTCAACTTCCTGTTTTGGTCCTTTCACTTCCTTTCACCACTCCATCACATTTATCTCAGATGCTTAACTTCGGAACTCTGGAAAAGTTAAGGCATCTCAAATAAGTTCAAAGGAATCCAGTTCAAAGCCAGAGAAATGAAAAGTAAGCCCGGTTGGCTAAGCTCCTAAGAGAAAGGGATGCGAGGCCGTGAAGCGGCCGAGCAGCCGCTTGTTTTCACACAGATTGACGTATGTGGCTGATGATTATACAGCGGATACTATCGACCTCATCAACTTTTGAGATTGAACAAGCTTCCGAGGCAGGCCGTTAATGTTCCCGTTACACCGGCAGGTACGTATTCACCATATTGGAGCGCTTCAGAGCGGGGAGCTGATGGGGGGAAGAAACACCGGAAGGTCAGGCGTACCACCCTTTAGAGTGGGCCTTGAATGGAGCGGCAGCGCCGCACCGAAAAGGGAAGGTTGAAGTTAGTTTGTGATGTCCAAAATTAAATGTGTGAAAATGACCTTGAAGTGACCGAAACAACAGGTTTCGGAGGCGGGGCCAACTTGAAAATAAATTGTGGAGCGGCCAGTTCCGTGGACCGAAAATAAATTGCGATGCACCGGTTATCTGGAGAACCCCGACAATAAAACAGGAAATTGCATGGACATATGAAAAGCACCGGCAGGTAGTGAGGAAATAGAAGGTTGCAAACAGGTGCAATGTGATACAAAGTATACGAGATATTGAACTTGGTTCCATAATTCACTGTTACTGTAACCGCAGTTATTGCGGAGAACCGGCGGACATTCCTGGACACAGAATTGGGGAGCACCAACGTGCGTGTCTAAGGGATGACAAGTCGTCAAATGACAGATATTCAGAACACATCCAAAAATAAGCGGGTCTAACTAGGGCGAGATATCCAGAATACGCGGGGTGTCGCTAGCGCGAGCGGGATTTCGGCGTCATTATCTTCGTCATTTTGTAGTGCGGGTCACATAAATACGGTGGGCAGTCATCACTGGATAATATTCGCCACTATGATGCTCACCTTCAGTAGAATGGCACCTCTCAGCTTAACCTTCATGCAGGGCAAGGGAATTTCATCATTAATATGCGAAAATTCACCTGTCGCTGGAAGCATTTGCCCAGACGCTGTACTACGTCTCCAACAGTGTACCCTCCCAAACGGTCATACTTCAGGAGGGAATCACTGTCTCTGCGGTCGGCACCAACTCGCTCGGAGGCACAACATACATCGGGGTCGAGGCTATAACCTCACAGATAGACATTGTGCCAGACACAACATTTACCGCAGTCAGCGTCCCCACCACATTCACCGGTATCTTCAATGACCGCAACGAATATCGATCGTCCGAACTGATTCGGAATTTGCAGAAACATGGGTGGAGAACGCATCAGGAAGGTTCGGAAGCATCGGGCTTGTTCCGCTCCCGCCAGCCAGCCCAACGCTTATTCCACAATCGTGTGGGTTCGGGCAAGACGGGCGTGGCACGTGTGGTGACGGTTCCTGCGGAGAGTAGCGGGAAGATGGTATCGGTGGGACAGACATATTCAGGGAGTGTCGTCCCGTTCTACACTCTACAAGCCACACCGTCAGTCCCGTCAGCCCCGTCAGCGGCTCGCCGCACGACCGCGACACTGACTCATTGGGTCTTGGCGCCCGCCATCCTCTTCGCATTCGTCTACGCCTTGTAGCTGTACGTCGATCTCAAGCATCGGTGTCCACAGTGACATTGTGCTTTGAGATGGGTCGAGCTTTGAATCAATATTTGAAGTCCTTCAGGACCAGTTGCGCAGGGTTGCCTAACTGAAAACGATATGAGGTAGCATGGAAACGCATTGATGCATGTATGTGGAACTGGTGTCCGATTTAGGGGCCAAGATGAAAAGATAACGCTCACATAAGGCTCCAACCATTTTCCTTTTTAGCCGTTTTAAACGGTAAAAACCATTTCTATTTTCGTTTAGTTTAGGCCTGGGCCAACACGAAACGGTCCCGCGCCTGTATTACGTCTAAATTATAAATGATTAAACGGTTAATTTTTTCTGCGCGGCAGACCAACCCGGATCTCACATATTCACCAGTTCACCGACGAAACCGTGACACATTGACTAAACGTCCACCCGATGGAGCCAAGAACCACTCCATAATTGTGAGATCCCAGGAGTCGTTTCAAAGTCGGCATCCAAAGCCGCAGATGAAGAGTCTGATCTCTTCCCGCTGTACTCTCAGGATCAATTACTGGAAGGCATGCGCCAATGTTCAGCATTGAATACATTGCATCCGGAGAAAGGGGTAAGACAACACGTGGTGCTCAGAATTCGATCGCCGTTGAACCCGGGTGGTTCTTTGTGAGTTTTTGGGCCGTCTTCGTCGTCATTTGGCTTCGGATTCGCCTCTTTTGGATCAGCGGTAGTTGGAGTTTCCACAGGAGGGTCCTCATTGTCAGAGATATCTTGAAGACCGGGCATATCGACGTCCACATCTGGCTCAGCTGGTAGCGCTTCAGGTGCATTCGATGGAGTCCAAGGCGATCCCTCGGGGAATTTCGTACGCTCCGGCGCATTGTCCTACTGGGTTTTATCCAAAGACTGCTCATAATCCATTTGAGATGCATAGCGCTCTCGCATGATGCTGGCCCACGCCAAGAGGTCGTCGAGTGGCGGAAGACAATCGTTTGCAGCGAGTTCGTCGAAGTGAGTGAGAAGATCTGAATCACAGCTTTGAACAAGCAGGGCGACAGTAAAGAAGGCATTTGAGCAAGGGAAAAACTTTCCATGGATCCAGAGAGAGCATTTTGAGCGTATTGCTTTGGCGATGAAAACAGATCAGAGCAGAATCCGGATTTGAGCGGTAGGTGCAATGCGCCATGGAGACCGATGCCGCTTTGCCAACGATTACCCGCTCTAGGTTTTGGAATCTGTGACATGAACATGGACAGGAGAGGATACCAGCTAGTGATGAGAAGATTACAAAGCGCGTGGGAACTAGGGGACGCGGAGGCAGGAGGCGAGACTGAGTTGGGAAGAGAGCGGGCAGGCCGGGGCTTGCAAGTGCGGCACACTGAGAGTCGTCGACTCCAAAAGACCAATCGAACGCCTAGCCTGGAAGAGAATCCACGAATTTGAGTGTAGTCCCAGAGACTTGACGAAGTTGGGAGCAAATCCAAGAGGTAGGCGGCAATTCCCGATCGCACACAGACCTCATTGACAAGGCCCCCAAATTTGGAAAGCTGTGCCGATGGACCGCTTTTTACGCCCGAATCGCGAACTTTTCATTTTGGGTCTCATTTCCACTCAAATCTCTCCCAGATTTTGGCTACCCTCCCATTTTCATACATTCCTCATATATTTGTGTCCTCAGAATGATATTCTTGATCCTTAAGAGGTCGTCTCGAAGCAATTGATATCTGTTCTCGGGAGTTCCCGGAAACCCCAAATGGCACAAAGCTATGCGTGGCTGTGCGCGGACCGGTGATCCACACCCTCCCCCCTCCGGACCGCCGCTCCCGAAGCCTCCTCCTCCTCAGGTGCACAGCATGTCAAAACTTTGAGAGGTTGATGTCGGGAATTTTATTGCCGCCTACCTCTTGAGCAAATCTGCGGAACCAAGCCCAGCTCAGCGTGCATAGCATCGCCGTCGTTGATGGTGGCGAACATTCGCGTCACGCCCGACATCAGCGGATCCGTCACGACTAGCACCGCCACACTTCCACCTCTCTTCCTGCACCGACCTCCATGATTCTGCCATCGTGCCCGTGCTGGTCGTGGCGGCTGCCAGTTGGCTGCCAGTGTAATAATCGCTGGGAGTTGGAGAGGCGGAGAGCTCTCCCTTTGTATTCTAGGCTAGGAAGGCTGTCCAAAAATCTAATACTTGAGCAGCTCATGTCTGCTTGATGGGATCTCGTGAGCGCTCACAGCGACTCAACGCCGATGGCGACATTTTGGACCGCTCATATGAGCGCAGCTCAAAGTCGCCAGATCCCAAAAATCTTGTGGGTTGGTATCCGCCTGTACATGCTCACGAGCTGTGGTCCGGACGAACATCATATCACAACTATCACCTCTTCTAATACTATGCATATATTCCCGCTTGCTCTAGCTCGTGGCCCAAACGATAGTAGACAAATCACGATATTTTCAACGAATAAATACAGGCATATAATTATTCTCAAGCTAGACGAGCTGCTGACGGAGTTTCGCCATTGAGTTAACAACGACGTGGGAGGTGGAGGCCGACGAGGCGTGCATGGGGAATATTTGCCTAGAATGCAGGAACTCAGAGAGGAAGGAAATGAAAGAGGACTGCAACGCACTTGTTCCACCATGCTGTCGACCGTCTCTCTTCATCTCTCCGCCCTCCTGTCCGTTCAATCCCACGACCATCCTCCCACCCCGATCAGTACCCGCAGTCGCAGAGGATCGTCTCTTGCCTCTCTCCACGTTCGCACGTCGATCTTTAATCGCATATCCCTTCCCTCTGGCGACGCTTCGCATGTGTATCCTGCGCCACGGGTCGATCTGCTAATATGGATCCGGGTCAGCCGAAACATATAGAAAATGGGGAAGGGAAGCACAACGCAAGCGGGCACACAGGACATCCAACGAAGGAAAGCACAATAGGTGTGATTTGCGAAAAAAGAAATATTGCGTGTGGCTCGTGGGGTTGGAGACAAGTACCAGCGGAAGCCTCTGGAGGACTAACAATAGAGGGAGTAAACGCGAGAGAGGAGGAAGGCACCGCCCGTGCGTTGACTGGTGTAGAGCCGATTTTGCATCCTCGGATCCACAGGTAAGTGGGTGCGAGTACGGATGGAAGGAAGAAGCTGAAGTGGGGCGAGCGCGAGCGAGGCCCGGACAACGTGGACGTTGTGAGATGGTAGGGGCAAAATGCAACGTGCGAAAGAGGGCGAGAGACTGGACGGATGGGTGGTGGTGGCGTTCGCGGCGGAGTGAGCGCGATCAACGAGTAGAAGGATAGAGAACGATACCCGTTTCGACCCAGCGATCTCGATTCCCCGGTTAGGATGGCCAAGGTAAGGGGTGATCTGTGCTGGCACAATACTCTAGGACCCGCATCCGCCTCCCATACATCACTATCAAGGCCGCACTGTCCCTCTCCAATAAGAATGACGTCACAAGCTGCATCCGCCCATTCGTGCTTGGTGAGTCGTGATGTCGCCAGCGGCCAACCCGCGTGTGCCTGCGTCCAGCGACGGCATGGGCACCATACGATCTGCGCGTCGGTCTTGTCTCCCTACATGAACGCAGCAGAAAAGACAAGGACGACCGCTGCCAGCCAGTGTTCGCACACCTCATCCCATCCCCATCCCCAGCAAATTGAAAATACGAGCTCCATGGCTCGTCCGGATGGTACGAGAGGCGTGCACCACAGGGCTGCAGCGGCAGCGGACTGTCTCAGCGGCCCTGCCAAGCCCAATCTCCTCCCCACCCTCTTCTCCCCGACGGCATCCGACGCGCGTGCTGCGATTATGGAGGCGAATGCGAGGCTCTGACGAGGAATGGAATATACACTTTCGAAGCGGGCGGCTGGAGGGGAGGGACAACGGGAGCTGTGGAGGAAAAGCGTATGCGAATGTGTGTCCGTATCCAGGTGGGGCGGGGTTCGAGAATTGATGGCAGCAATAGCGAGGGCTAGGAGGCGGCATGAATACTAGAAGAAAGGTGAATGTGCAGCGGGAGGCGAAGCGAAGGGGAAGGGCGACTGGCATGCGAAAAGTGTGGGAGAGATGGTGGGGGAGAATCTTCAATCCTCGACAGGCCGCCGCTGGTCGGTGATGGACAGAGCGCGAAAGGCGAAGCGTAGCCTGTGGAAGGGAAATCGGTGGAAAGTGGTTCCCAGCGAGCAAGCCACAAAATCCCGGAAGTTGACGAACGGCATAGGCGTGAAAGAGAAAAGAAGTTGTGGCGGTGCACGGATCAAAATGGTCCTTGCTCCGCGTCTTGCCTTCCTCCAGCCTCACGACATATTCCGGTGTTGGGTCCCACGGACACATTGTTAGCCGTCAGCAATGGCACAGAGCACGTAGAAATTAAACCATAAGGGTTTAAACCTAATTGAGGAGTCGAGCGGAGAGTCAGGACAGAAGAAAAAAAGTACAAAGGGAAGCCTCAGAAAGGAAGAATCCAGGGAAATCAAGTCGAGGGCAAGTGGAATTAGGCAGTGGCGTTCAGGCATGGCGGCGACTACGCATCAGGATGAGTTCGCCGATCGGACAGTTCGCTCATTACCCGCCGATGCTATTTGCGGTAATTCCGTTAACAGTCAGACACTGATTCTCCATGGGCCACTCGTACTAGTGCTTGGGGCGGGGCGGAAATAGCCCAGCTGGGCAGAAGCAAGTGAAGAGGATGAAAGACGTTTATCTGTTTTGACCTCTTTTTCGATGCTGTAGATAGCTCACGTGAAATCGACCATTTCATCCAGCTGGTAGTTGCATCCTGGTTTAAATCTCAAAATTTTAACCTGTAAAAATTGGAGTGCGTCTGGAAGTTGACAATGCGTAAAGAATTCTCACTCGAACAGGTGTATTTTCAAAGGCCTAAGACACCCGGAAGACTCTCTCCCACGCAAAGACTTTGGGAGGGACATGGACGGCTGCGGGAGGCTAGCAGGCCATAGTGACCGTCTCGTAAAATAACCTCGAAATCTTTTGACGGGACAGTTGCCGTTTACGGGCGATAGTCACACCCGTAAATACAGCAACGATATGCATCCCTAGTGACCTCTCGCAATCGCTTATATTCAACCTCCCCGAGCATCTATTACTAGGTCTGTGGCTGGCTGGCCCTCCAAGTACACGATTTTTCATTTTTGTTCCATTCGACCTTCATCTTTCCATCCACTTACTCCGCTTCTCGGGTCTCTGATGGATGAAAACAACAGATGCGTAGGACCCTGAAATTTCACAGGCCTCAGTGCGGGACTTCCAGACAAAAATTTGGGGCGGGACTAAAAAAGGGGCGAGGTTTCACAATTGAATGATAATAACATCTTTATTGCAATCAGGGCGAAAGTGAGCCGAGCCTGACATCATACAAGGGAGTGTAGCAGAGGATCCTTGATCGTGGAATGAGACAAGGTCTCTAGTTAGCCGGAAACCGCGCAGCTTTGAAGTCTACACATTGATTGGTGAGGAAATTTCGACCAGACTCAAACGACCTAACAAGAATATCCTGGTCTGTGAGCTCCGAGAGTCTTATGAGACGGTCTTGAGCACAAGAAATCCCAGACCCTCCCCTTTACTAATTGGTTATTTGGGGGCAGTGACGAAACTACAACACCAACACAACTGACATTTGAATAAGGAGTCTAGAATCCGGATAAGATTCAGGATAAATATGTTATTCTCAGCTCGGTCCCCGTTCGGAACGTGCTGTGGCGCTGAATCATGAAATCCACGCAAAGTTGATAGATCGATTTCGGGGACTTCTCAACTTCTTAAAAGAATTGCGGCAAGAATGAAAAGGAGGCGGGGTTGAGTTTGTAAATGGGGCGGGACCTAAATATATTATATATCTTGCGTAAAACAAATTCCTTTCTTTTTAGTTCGGAAGGCGCCAAAAGAATTAAATTTTGAGAACATCCGAAATCTGGACCGCCACAGCTTAAGCCGAAAAGCGCAATCGAAAGTCAATCTCGGGGTACGAATGCTCTCGCCAAAGCGTTTAGCGAGGGTCCCAATGCCGGCAATGACTTAAGGGGAGCCCGCATTCGAAAGCGAATGCGTATTGACTGCTACAATGCTACCGTCTTCACCGCTTCGGCCGTTTCCGAAGTCGGAGATCACGACAGGATAACAAAGGGAACTACAATCTGAGCGCAATCAATGCCGAGATCACGGATATGCCGTGAGTTGCTGCGCCACCCTCTATGAATTGTTGAACCAAAGCCGTAGTGACAGGTGCAAGCGGTGCCCTAATCCTTGCTAGGTACTTAATGACGAGGACGGCCACTGGTTGCAGTCCACTCAACGCCCTCATCCAATGTCTCTTCCAGCTCTTGACACAGTTATCGGGTAAATCATGTCTGCACTCTTTAGCTCGCTAGTTGATTTTGGCCAGCAGATGCCTTCTCATTGGAACCTGGGCCAGCACTGTAAGCCCCGGATTTTCTGTGCCCCCCTGATGCAAACTGAAGTTGACCGCCAGCTTCTGTACATGTTCGAAATCTATCAGAGTTTTTACTACTTTCACCACTTCGAACAAGATGATTGGAAATTGAAGGTATTCCCTTCTCATTTACAACATAGGTTTCCCAGGACCCACTATTCTGCAGACGCTGGTAGTGATCGCCTTGCTTGTTGACACCCTGTCCATCGCCGGTGACTATATCTGTGTGTACCTTGTGAGCATTCACCTTCTCTTCTGAATGTCACGGGACTGTATGACCATCTAGTACACGATTACACATTTTGGTATGTATCAGAACCATCTTTCGCCCTTCATGACCGACTGGATACTTGCAGGCGATCCGGGATACCTCGAAAACATACACTGGGTACGTCAATCTCACGTGTGTCCTGTATTTGTTAACTACAGCAGCTTAGCCTGTCCCATTATATGGCTTTACCACTGGTGTGCTTGCTGTTTTGGTTCAAGTTTTTCTGGTCGTCCGATATTGGCGCTTGTATGTGCTTCATCGCCCTTCTCCGTCCGTTTCTCTCGACAGTTAGCTCAATTCCGGCAATTCCAGTACCCAAAACAAGCTCATCGTTCTTTCCCTGTCTTTCGCCATAATCGTCTTGGTATGCAGATCAATGTTTCTGCACATCGCTTGATACCAACGTTACCTCCTCCGCAGTTAGGCAGCGTGTTTACATGCAGTTTGATGCTCACGCTGTACACCTCCCTCGGGGACCGCCCGAAGTTCAAGATCCCCGCAGCGTGTGTCCTTTACCGTAAACTTCACTCTGCTGGCATTCATCAATTTATGACCATCGCGTCTTTTGTACATTTTGAATTCACTTAGGCTCTGGTTGGTAACCGAGGTCGCTGTGGACGCCGGAATCGCATCAGCGCTACTCTGGGAGTTCAGGAAGGCCAGGGGTCTGACAATGACAAAGACACGGGGGTGCGCAATATGCTAATTCGTTTACCTGCATGGCTCAGAAGCTAACAGCATACTCGACCGACTCACCGCGGTAACAATCCAGAGCGGCGCTGCGGCTGCGATGCTCGCCGGGACGGCTCTAATCTCGTAAGTCACACGAGGTGCTCTAAGTCGTCAATCAAACTTACAGGACCGCGAACCTAGGTATTACTTGAAGCAGGAGAGCAATGGTCTGTTGTTCGAGTTGGATTAGCACTGTGTTCTCGGCTCATCTGGCCTTGGCAGTTTACATGGGTTTTTTGTACCCCCTCGGACGAATCTACGTCATCACTTTGGTTCGCTTTTCCTTACCATATCCGGATCAGTTTGGGACGTTGTTGACCATCTCATAGCTTTCAAATCTCAATATCCGGCAATCAGGAAGGTCTTTCTCTACGATAAACAAGTCTTCGGGTCGTGGGACGACCGGCGGGGTGCGAGGGCCGCTGACACCCAACAATTGGGCCCCCGGCGACTCATGCGGTATAAGTACGTTGTTCCGGATCATTTAATTTCCTTTGAGTGTCCGAATTCCGAATAATAGATGTCCACCGCACCGTCCACACCTCAGTTCAAGTTGTACGATTTCTTTGACCGATTAATCTATATTAATTTTATTTCTCCATAACAGCGTTAAATCACCGCGGGACCGTCCCCGGAGACATTCAAAAGCGTAAGGGGCGGTTTTAGAAGTGGCTTCATGTACACACCGTTGACTTTTGGATGCAGCCATCAGCAAAACCTGAATTAGCTCTACGTAGCACTACATAGCCCTGTAGTCACCCTATGCGTAGAACTCAGTATTTCGGGCCATTCTACGTATTTTTCTGGAGATTTACCGTATTTCCCTATAGTTCGCTGTGGTTTCCTGTACGTGGCCCAAAAAAAAAAAAGCCCAATTTGCCCGCATTTAACAACGGAGCGCTCGAATGAGAGTAGAAAAAAATATACTTTAGATTGCATCAGCATTGCAAATTGGCAAGTTCTTTCCGGCCTGCTTTTCTGCACTTGTCATCCTTTCGTCTTTTTCATCCACTTTTTTTCGGTCACTTTTGCCCCGGATAATCCCTTTTGAGTCTTTCGTATCATTCCAAGCCTTTCCGATTAACTTTTGAATGATCTTTTCAGGAGAGAGCAAAATGTTCAGCAAGAAATTTGTCATAGTAGGCAACCTTTCTTCATGAAGTTCCCATAACTCTAAAGTTGCTGTGGTCCGCCGAGAAATTAGGAGGATGCATCAGGACTGAGGGAAACGGTTTTCAGCAGTGCCAGCATCACCAGCAGAATTCAACCAGAATTGATGTTGATCTTCGCGGATGCGACACTGAAGGCCGCTTGGTGCAGAGTGCGTGTAACGGCCATTGCAATAAACTTCCCGAGCCTCGAAGAGTCGAAAGTTCATAAGTCATTCAAACTCCGCCCTTACGGGTCCTTGACATGGCATGATTGATGGCCAACCTGTTAGGATTTGTGGATTCCGAGCTGTACGGAGCTCGTCGGCAGGTACGGACCGCATTACGTACCCACGTTCTTATTGGCTGTTACGTGTGACTGTGACCTTGATCGTTTGCCTCTGTACCACCACCATGTACTGTACTATAATGACAGTTGGCCCGCACCTGTGCGGCAGAGCCTACTATCATACTAAAGCTAATGCAGCAACACTGTGTGGAGAGCAAAATTTTGTGAAAGGAAGCAATTTTGTGTTCAACTCTGAGTACTAGCAGCTATCAAGCAGCTATTAAGATAACCGGCAGACGCCACGAATGCATGATTAATTTCCGAGATCATCCTCGCCCGAACATCGAGTCTGCTGGAGATCCCAAGACTCAGAAAAGACTTCAATCAATACGAATGCATGATTAATTTCTGAGATCATCCTCACCCGAACATCGAGTCTGCTGGAGACCCCAAGACTCAGAAGTGACTTCAATCAATAGCAAAAGGGGGGCAATGGCAGTGCTAACACGCAGCAGCTGAGCAGGGCTTCTGTGGAACAAATGGGGGTAACATTATCGAGCTCACCCTTGCCCGAACTTCATTCAGCTCGAGTTCGCCAGAAGCCCCGAGACTGGGCGGTGAATTCACAAAAGCAAAATGGAACAGCCTAGTAAAACAAGTGCGAATAACGAGTACTTGTTGATTATGATTGTGTTGAGCCAGAGGTGTTGAGCAGCTCCCACAGGCAGCCTCATGATTATTGTCTGTGAGGAGCAATTCCAGGTCAGGCATTCCAATCCAGAGAACCGTCCAGGGAATTGTTAAAGCCCAGTAATTGGCAGTAGAGGCTTGGAGACAGTGTAACAGAATAGAACTGAGTGAAAGACAAATGCAGAATTCTGACTGCTGCAGGGAAGAGTGCCAAGATAAAAGGAAAAGATACTGTGGTGAGTTGACGCTTAGACATCGGTGGTTGAGGAAGAGGAACCTAGAGGAGCACAGGAAGGGGCCACAATTATTGTACATGCAATGCTAGATAATGAGGCAGAATAATGCAATATTGCAAGATTCTTGTGTTGAACAACCAGCGTGGATATATTGGCCTAAAAAGTTCAATCCCCCAGCTCACCCTCGCCCGAACTTCATTCAGCTCGAGTTCGCTGGAAAGCCCGAGGCATGCTCTAGATTTGGGCAGTAAAATGTCCGCGCAAAGGTAGGCTTCCGCAACGGGACAGTAATGAAATAGAGACAAGTGGTGACCATGAGAACGAAAGCAACCCGAAGCAACGGCTTAAGAGCGAGCGGCGGACCACAACCGGGCCGATTGAATTTTGGTGGCATTTAGCACCCCCCAAGAACCCACTACATTCTGATAGTGGGAATTACGGTCAAATCGACAGGGGGGTGACACGTGACCCATATTACCTATTCGACATTTCGGTAGCCAACAAAATTTTGCGTGACACCCCAGAAAATTCGGCAATTTGAACCGGAAATTTTGTCTTTTTGCCTTTTTATTTATTATTATTTTTAGACAATTTGGGGCCTGCGTGACTGCTTGGAGGTTCGA
Source organism: Mycena venus (assembly GCA_014462655.1). Taxonomy (NCBI): domain Eukaryota; kingdom Fungi; phylum Basidiomycota; class Agaricomycetes; order Agaricales; family Mycenaceae; genus Glaucomycena; species Glaucomycena venus. Next base: position 1,672,513 of record JACAZI010000015.1, on the reverse strand, counting down.
CAGAGGCCCGAGTGACGCGTGCCCTCGACCAAAGTTCGTGATCGACAGGGGGGGTGCGTGACATTGGCGTGACGCGTGACTGCCGATTTGAGCGTAATAGTACAGTACCTCGGATTTCACTGTCGTCCGACTACCTCTCCAGCTTTCAGCAAACATGGCGGGATCTCTCCATCTTGCACAGGAACTTTGGGACGAGATCGCGGACCATCTGGCTGCTCGCCCCTCTGAAGCGGGCTATTTGGTGGGACCTAAAATCCGCTTCGCTGATCACCCGCTTCTGCGTTGCCCGCGCACAATCTTACATCTTCCGCTCCATTTCTGTATGAAATCTGCCGGGAGTGTCGGCACCTATCGTCGCAGAGCGCCTACTCCAGTTGCTGATGGCGTCCCCGCATTTGATCCAATATGGTCGCGAGCTGGAAGTCTTCCATGGCGATTCCGAAGTCATGCACTCCGTCGCCCAGATTCCCTGGACCAGTGTGTATCAACTCACACTGAGACCGGTAGATCCCACACCAGGGAGTCTCATACTCGAGGCGGTGGCCGTACTTGTTGGATAATCGTCCCTACGCAGTCTGGTCTTCCGCTCGGGACGTTGGGATGCGTCTCAGTACTTCCACATATTCGCCAGTTGCGCCAGTGGAGTGAAACGTCTCACATTCCTCAGCTGTCGAATTTCACCCGCCGTACTACGTGCGATGCCCAAAACGGCCGCGAAACCGACGTACCTCGGCATAGGTATCGCTTCGGCAGAGGATCCCTCGTCTGGGCTTTCGTTCGGCGCGCGCGCTGTACACTCCGCGGCCGTTATCGGTCTTCTGCTCGAATCCACCTGTCCGTTGGACCTCTCCGAGCTCACGCACCTTCAGTGCAGTGACTTTTACGATCCCGAAATCAATGGCTTCCTGCGCCGCACGACTGACCCACCTGAGCATTAAAGGAAGGGGTGAGTATATATATTTTTTCGTTGCGTGGATTGATATATTCAAGTACGCCAGATCATACGCTAGACCATGTCGATCCCAATGCTCTTCCTGCTCTAACTAATATCGACGTCTTCGACGCCCACCAACCCGTCAATCGTTTCCTGCCGCGTCTCCCAGCCGAGAACCGCGTCGCGGTCATTACACTAATCACTTACGGTGTTACGTACGACAAGCATTTCGAATCGTTGTTACTCGGGCGGTCGATGCCGGCTCTGAACCATGTCACTATACAAGTGCTCGAAAAACCTCCCGACTTGGAATCCTCACACCCGTCGCCGCCGCACGCAAAGACGATTCGTAATTACGAGGCGGCATTTCCGACCCTTCATGCGGAAGGTCTTCTCTCGGTTGAATTATTCCACTTCACTGTCAGATACGTGTTCAGTTTTCCGGCTGCACTATTTTTGACGGCATTCCTTCCAGCCGATGCTGTTAGAGATGGCATCCGAGAGCCTCCCCCGAGGGCGAGCCTGGCGCTAATTTTGGGTATGTTTAGTGTTACAGGGATCCTCGGGAACAATAATTAATATTGTTCTCGCACATGGCGATGCATGTCGGAGAAATCAAATTTGCATTATAAGCTTTCGGCATTATACGGCGTGATAACCGCGTTATCAGGCCGTTATCCCGTTCTTATCAGGCTTCGGCAATGTGTTAATCGGACCCAGAATCATTATTTTGTCATTATTTTTAGAAAATAAGGCGTTATAATGCCTTATAAGGGATCAGAATCAGGATAAAGGTTCTTTATTAGGATCACGTCAGGATAAGATTGAAATCATACCGTGATGTTTTCTCTGACACACTGCCGTTGAATGAGACGGTCAACCGGTCTGCGAAAATCTCTGCGACCCGAGCTAGTTTCCATAAATCATTCAGACCAGCCAGACCTGGTGTATTGGGATTCTAAAGTGACGCGCAGGATACATCTAGAGTGCAGGTGCACCTATTCAAACGACAAGCTCTGACAATTCTTAGGGCGGTATATAATTATCAACTTTTGGTTGATCCGATCGGCCAGGACTCCGCAGAACACTCGGAAAACGAGGGGCCTTGGAGCCTTGGCGCTGCTACAAGGGTGCTTCTCAATATTCCCCGCCCTCTTCTGTCCGTTCAAACGGCCTGGCGTTGGTTCGGAATTTTTCCAACTGCGAAAAATAGCACGGTTGCTAACCCAACCTCGGCAATCCCGCTATAATTATTTTTCACACGCGGCGATGCTCTCCCGTTCTGATTTGAATGACCGGCGTGGTATAAAAGGATGACTCTCCCTGACATTCCCATTCCCATCAACGAACCTGCCATGGCTTTCAACCGCAGCTTGATCTCGCTCATTTTGGCCGCTCTTTCCTTGTCAATTAGTGCTCAAGCCCCAGACGAACCTTCGTACGAATCGAACGCCCTCGGCTCCTCACTCATTGTGACACTGTTTTCGACAGGCCTGGACAAAGTTTAGTCTATGATACCGCCCTCTCGACTGGTAAGTGCTGATACAGGTTCTCAAATTCTCTTTCTAATTTTCCGTTAAGGCCCCGTGGGCGGCTGCCTCACTGCATCGAGCAACGCCGACGGCGCGTCAGTGATAATCTCCAGCTGCTTCGATGGCGAGGCCAGTGTGTCTAACACTTGGGTTGCCACGAACGGTACCGGAATCGGCACTCTTCAAATTTTCGGGGACAAGGTGTGTTTTTTCCCTGACAAGCTTGGGTTTCTTAGCTCATAATTCGTGACTCTCCCAGTGCCTGGATGTAACCAACGGGGTAGACGCCGATGGAACGCCACTTCAGATCTCCACTTGCGTTGCTGGGGATGCTAGTATGCGAACATCAATTCTGTTATTCGTCTTGCCATTGAAATATGATTTGCACAGGCCAGCAGTGGATTTCCGCGGGTCAGATTGGAGGGACCCCGCACATCGTCTGGGCCGGACAGAATAAGGCATGTACATCCTTCGGCTTCTGAGCATTGAATCTGACTTTAACCTCAGTGCGTCAACGTGCCGAATGGAGACGTCACCGCTGGGACCGTGGTGAGTTGTCCTTGTGTTTCGACCAAGTGTTCCCGCGGATTGATTTGGGCGTTCTCAGCTACAAATCACGGAATGCGACGCGACTTTCAACGACATAGACCAAAACTGGGGTATTGCGATTCAGAACTGAGGCGTACTTGGGGTAAATCCTACGCAGACGATCTCGTCTGGAGGCCGCTGATTGATTATTTCATCAGGTTGGTATCTTGAATTCCAGGGAACACTTGTGCTCCTACAACTTCTTTTTCATATCCGGGATCAGCGTTTGTTTTCAATGGACATCATCTTGTTTGAATGCATAAAATTCGGCAAGCCCTGATCACACCAAACATACCAAACATCAGACCAAGCGCAACCAACATTAAACCATATAGAACCAAATTATTATTACACTTTTAGATTTGAAGAACACCACTGAAACTGCGCGCCGAGCCAACGGCACTGGTAGCGAGTCTACGAGGCGGGCTATTTGGCGGACCTTAAATCCGCGTCGCTCATCACCCGCTCCTGCGTTTCCCGCGCACAATCCCACATCTTCCGTTCTGTTTCTGTACGAAATTGCCTGGAGTGGCTGCAACTATTATCGCAGAGCAACTACTCGACTTGCTGACGGCCTCCCCTCATTTGATTCGATATGTTCGCGAGCTAGAAGTCCACCATGGCGATTTTAGAGTTGTTCAATCTGTCGTCCAAATTCCCTGGTCCAGTGTGGATCAACTCACGCTGGGTCTCATGGATCCCGGTTCAGGGGATGTTATACTCGACAAGGTCGCCGGACTCGTTGGATTATCGTCTCTGCACAGCCTTGTCTTCCGCTTGGGACGCTGGGATGCTGCCCAGCTTTCACGCATTTTTGCAAGCTATTCTCCGGGAATCAAGCGCCTCACCACATTCGCGGCATGTTGACCTTCCCAATCTGTGCTGTCAGGGACTATCACTCCTCTCCGAATCCCGAGACCGACCTACATTGGCCTCGGCCCCTCCTCATCCGTTGTCGATCTTCTGCTCCAACAGGAGTGTCCTTTGAGAGGGTACGGTGAGTATATCAGATTCTCATCCAACATAATATTGACATTGCCCTAGATCGGACACTGGAGAATCTGGATCGTACCCTTCTTCCCGCCCTCATTCAAATCGACGTCTTTAGCATCAATCCCTCATTCTATCGTTTCCTGGGGCGCTTGCCCACCAAAAAATCGGTTAGAGGTCATAGACGTGATGACCTACAGCGTCATATCCCGGCCGGCAGGATTTGAATGTGTGCTGCTAGGGCCGTCCATGTCGGCTCTGAGGGCGGTCAATATACGGGTACTCGAGAAACGCCCCGACTGGGAGGCTCTGAAACCCTCGCTACCGTGGGTAGAGACAGTGCGCACTGTGGAGTTGGAATTTCCGGGCCTCCATTCGAGGGGCCTGCTTTCGGTCAAATTCGTCCCACTTTATGCTCAGGTGAGTGTCCAACCTTGCTGTTCCGCTACTTATTTCCCTGAGTTGCTTCTTCTCAGGGAGTTTTGTTGTAGCTGCATCGTAGGAACTATAATCAGGTCGAGCCCTACTACCGGCACTCATACTTACTGTGGCCTCATTCTCCCGCTCAGTTGTGTAATTGCAATGTGAAATAAATGGTCTTGTACTGTTTTGGATTCAGGCGTCCCGCGGCATCTTCAATTCCCATCAGTCTATGCACGCAGTACCTCGCAGTGCTTGCTTTTTCAGTATAGTGCTTTGCGAACATATTCCTCGCATTGGTCTGCATGTGGACATCGACGTACTTCTCCTCTGAGCTTATGTTCAGAACATTTGCTCCGATTCGGAATTCAAGGCCATCTGGTGCGTTCCATAAAACCATGATAATCGTCTTGATTAAATTGACTACAATGAAATTTCTGGAACACCAATTTGCCACTTCATTTAGCCTTCGCTGCAAGCCCGCTGCGGACAAGGAGACGAGCAAAATGTCATCTGCCTGCGCCAGAATGGCTATTCGAACACTGGAAATGATCGGATCGTCTGCATCATGGCATTATGAGGTCGGCCATAACCAGATTCCAGAGCACCGGGGAGGTTGGATCACCAGTGAGTAGGCCAATGAAGGCTTTGAATTCTGCTGAATTCTGCTGAATTCTGATCCCTGTGCCGAACATAATATTCCATCCGTTCATAGAGCATGCGAAACCAGTCGAAGATTGCGCCTCCAATTCCTATGCGTTGGAGCTTCAGCCATAGCGTTGGATAGTCTGTAGAGGGGAACACATTTGTCACATCCACTAATGCAACATAGACCGTGAGCTTTGTGGCACGAGCCCATTCCTTGATGCACCGCAAAATGAAAGGATTGTTCAAGGTCCTCCGACCCTCACAGAATTTATTTTGGTACTCAAATATGAGACCGTTCAAATTAGCCCAGCCCGTGAATCGTTTCAAGATTAACAACATCAAGAACTTCAACATGCAGCTCTAAGGCCTACAATCCTGTAGCTATCCGGGTTCGTCTTAATCTCCCCCCTTTTCAGAAGTCCAAGTATGACTGTTCTGAACCATATTGACGGTCCATCCTTTCGCGTGATACATTCGCTGCATAGTAGAACCAGGTCGTCATTCGGAATATCAAGAATTTCAGCATACACCACCGAATCCTCCCCGGATGCACTGGCCAATCCACGACTGCGAATGTGCTCTTTTGCCTCCGCGACATCATCCTCAGTGAAGATCCTTGAGAAGAATTTCTCTGATGTATGATCGTCTGACAAGTGTTTGTGAGGGTATCAATTTCATCATCAAAACCCGAAAATTGATGATTCGTCCTATTCCTCTGGAGTAGCCAACAAGATTTTGCGTGACACCCCAGAAAATTCGGCAATTTGAACCGAAAATTTTGTCTTTTTGCCTTTTTTTTTTTTTTTAGGCAATTTGGGGCCTGCGTGACCGCTTGGAGGTTCGACAGAGGCCCGAGTGATGCATGACCTCGACCAAAGTTCATTGATCGACGAGCTCTGAACCTACTATGGAAACCAACGGAAACTTATTCCCTAACTCAAAAGCCCAATAAAACCTCGAGAAGAGACGAATCTAATCACGAAGCTCCAAGAGAATGAGCGAGAACCAGGAAACCGGAAGTTCCAACAGTCAGACGAGTTATAGTCCCTGGCACAGAGCCTTGTAAAGGTTGGAGGGAAGGTTATGGTCCTTGTTGCGACAGAGAAACAGTGCTGTGTTGTTGCAGAAAGCGTAGGAACTCGCTTTACCGCCCACACGAGACAAAGGGGTAGGGTGGCAGGCAGCCAAACAGTGGTTTTTAGGAAGCAAGAACACAAGGTTCAACGGTTCTGGTGGGTTCCCAACGATGGGATAGACGATTCAATATGCAAGACGCAATTCCAACGAGCCAATACGAGCCAGAGACAATCCGAGACGATTCAATAGTACGATTTGATGCGATTCAAGGTCCAAGACCGGCGATTCAATACGATTCAATACGATTTGATATGTTTCCACCCAATAGAATATATGATATTTGATACAATTACAATCCTGAGATGGTAACTGGCTCGAAGACCCGGATACACCCTCTAGCGTGAACTGGGCTCACTTGAACTGGGGTGGATCGCATGTCGATCAAGTCAGAAACCCTAGCTACTTATACTAGTCCGAGAATAAATATTACAAACAATGAAAATAAGAGAAAATGAGTCAAGACTCCGTTTATCCGTCTTGGTAAGAGTCTGGGTATAGTTCCTATTGGTTCCCAGCCTGAGCACGCCATTCCTACACCATTCCGAGTGTATTCCGGATTACAGAGCGTCGGGCTTTTGTGTGGGGCCTGATGTAGGATTGATCCCCATCAAAGTCCTGGTCTCTCTAGCAGGGTCTCCTAGGTTTTGATTGGTGTCCCTCGAACAACTCTACCAGAACTGAGCAGTACTGGTCAATAGCTTTCGAATGATACCCAAGTTGTTGTGTTTCCGAGAAAGGGATCCAGAGAACTAAGTATAGTCCTTGTTCCAGGATAGTGATGCTAAAGATAGCGCGGTTCCTTGACGATCCTGGTGGATCAGCACCCCATTAGGGACGATCCCCATCGGTTTCCATCATCTGACAGAACACGTCTCGCATTCTGAGCCAAACACCAATGAACAGAACTGCGAACCAAGCTGAGCATAGGTTCCAAGAGATTCCTGTCGTCAGGAATCTTGTAAAATCAAACAAATATCCCCAATGTTTAACGTTGGACTGCACATTCTCCTACAGGTTTCAGAGCGAGCACCTGCCAGAGACCCCAAAGGTTACCCCTTTGGGATCCACTCGTTACTCTGTGGTCAACATCCTGCCAGCTACTTCGGGAACTCAGTACTGACACCAGTAGATGACATGCACAATGTTTCAGTTGATGAAATGCGAAAATATAGTGTTTCTGTAGCCGGACACATCCACTGCATATCATCGTGATCGACAGGGGGGTGCATGACGCGTGACTGCTGATTTCAATGTAATAGTACCATATCATTATATTCAATTCAAGAGGGGGTGTGACGCGCGACATGGTTCCAGCAGTTTGATAACTCGATAGGAGCCGGATTTTCGCGTGACACCCTCTAAAATTTCGACAATTTCATTGAACTTTTGACTTTTATGGCCACTCACTGCATTCAGACCCCCCCGTAGGCACAGATGTGCCCACCTTCGCTGATCTCCGCCTATGGATTGCCCACGTAAGCCGATGTTGGTTGACGTTAATAGGCGTTGGCCGATGTTGGTCTAGCATCCCTACCGAGGCAAAGCCTGCCCACCTTGGCAGATCTTCGCCGATGGTGGTGTGCCTACCATGGCTGACCCTGGTCAACCTGGGTCCAGGTTGGTGGCGGTCTAAATTAGGCCGCCAATTTGCCCTAGTTGTATTGGTAGTTACTGTTTCAACCTCCTGGCATGTAATCTTAGCGTATCTTTCATTGATGTCCACAATAATCACTTGGCAATCAAGCATTTCTGTCAATCTGTCAAATTTGACAGATTGACAGTGAAGGCAGACTGATGGACTCTAATAGGTTAACAAGGTGCATACATGTGAGAATGGATTAAAACTGGTGTTTGGATTGAGAGGACGAACTGTGCTGGTTATTGAATTTACCCAGCTAGGCACATTGGCCCACATTAGTCTATGTGTGCCTAATCCCGTTGGAATACCTAGACCAACCTCGGCAGAGATGAGCAGATGGATCGGCAAGGGTCGGCACACTGGTCTGCCTATGCATCTGCCTATTGGGATCCGGCAGACCTGTGCCTATGGGGGGGTCTGAATGCAGTGACTGGGGGGGGGGTCTGTCACAGTTTAGATGCTTGATAAAGTCGCCCGTGATGCATGAAATTGACCATAATTTGATACTGATAGAGGAGTGCGTGACGCATGACTATCAAATCGAATGTAATGATACAGTACAGTACATTAGAGGACAAACGCGCCCCTCTTTGTTGCTGTGACTTCGCCCACCCTCGCTTGCCAACTAGCCTGGTAAGGCATATTCTAACACAACCGTCGCCATGTCTTGCCACATCCTCTTACCTTACCCCTAGGACTATTCCATGTGCCAGCTTGACACTCATTATCAGAAATTCATGTTCTGCAACAGAGCCGTTCCCACCGGCGCTGTGGGAACAGAATCAATTTCCAAAAAAATTCTCCAAAAATCATTCCCACCACGCTGCGGGAACGCCCCTGCCCCCAAAAAAATTCTTCCCCAAAACCGTTCCTGCCGTATGATGTTCCAGGTGTTGCATAAATCAAAAGTGAACTTTTTTTTTTAGCTTTTCAAAAATTTTTTTTTCTCAAAAGTTCAGAATACCTTCCTATTACATCCATACATACTAGGTAGGTGTGGTAGACATATCCTAGAGTAAATAGGGCCACATTTGAATGGAAGCACCATGAAACGTAACTTCAGACTTGCCGTCCGATGGTGTATAGCCACCGTGTCATGTCCAACTAAAGTACGGTAGCTAAGTATCATGAACATGAACAAAGGTGTGCTCTACAATATGCCTGGCAGGGGTAAAGCAAACAGTACAATTTTTCAAGCACAAAGTAGTATTGAATGGTAGCATGCTCTGCAGAAATATGTCCCAATGTGGACAGTCGTGGGGAGGGAACATCATAGTAAGAGACAAGTGAAGCATCATGCCTGTCCTTAAAATATGCCAGAGTCTTTGAATGAGAAACAACGAGTTTGAATGTGGGAGAAGGACTAAGTGTGAAAAGCGCTGGTGAATCCCGATCAACTGGGTACAAAGAACAATTAGTGGTCATTCCTTCACTGCAAAAGTGTAAGGATCACATCTTGTCTGAATATAATGGTCAAGCTATCTTCAACCAAGAGATTCTGTATGCCAACACCAAGGCATATAGTGCAAAAGATCTGGGACTGTGCATGAGGCGTCCATGATCTGTGAACCAGTGTACACCGTAAATGATCCTCAGGATCTACAAGGCAGTCTGAGGTAGTGTTGACAAGTTCCTGAGGAAATACAGGGATCATGGCTGAAGCAGGCCGAGGCTTGAGGTCAATTATGGCTGCAGTGTGAAATGGCACAAGTGTCCAATATGATGGCGCTAAAAACAAGCTTTGTGGATCATTTTCTTTCATCTTTCTTCCTCTCATGTGTTTAGCACTTATTGAGGGCTCCTTGTGCAACTGTGACGAATATGACACTCGCCTCGACGTAGAGGCTCCATCCAAATGTTGTGAGTGCAGTCACAGGAAGTCCAAACACACGATGGTTCCAAAGTCCACTGGCAAGAAAAGTGTTTTGGAAGTCTTCGCTGCACAGGCAGAGAAAACAATCTCAGAACGCTTTTCAGTCACATCACAGGTCGCTAATTTCAGTGTGGCAAAGGAAGACGCGCTCAAAGGCTACTGCATCAAACAGGAGGAGACTTCAAGCAATACCAAGAAGGGTAAGGGCAAGAATAAGGCAAGGAACTCACAAGTCCTGGGTTATCTATAGTATTCACTCGCCCATTCAACTATTAGGATGCTAGAGGGACTGTCAAGGAAGCGGTAATCAAACAAGTGGTCTTGCTCACAGGCGGAGTTACAGCTAGTTCCTTGTTATTCTTCCTGAATTTCCAATGAGTAGATCTAATCATGTTCTTGATGATTCTAGAGCAAGCTTGAGATGCGAAGTTCAACCAAAGCCCTGAATGCCATTGATATCCAACATTGTGGTTATCACAGTTGTGTGGCCACCAATGTTGGAATACGCCACAACTGGACAGATCAGCAATGCATGGACAAGTTTGCGGTGGAATTTCCCATTCCTTTTGCATATGCGACCAAGTTGGCAAAGAAGTCAATTGCAGGTGAGAGCTTGTGGGCTACAGCATCAAAGAAATATCACAACCTCTGGAATGTTCCCAACCTCAACCTCTCTGGAGCTGGGATTGTTAGATACAAGATCAAGACGACAGACATATTATACATTGGTGACAGTTTTGAGATCCAACTTTTTTTTCTATCTCAGGTGCTCATACCAATGTTTAGTCCTCACTAGGAAGATCCCCGACAACATTACAAGTCCTATGTTTCTAACCTAGTGGATTAGCGCTAATCCCCATGGCTGTGCCCCAAGGGATTAATGTGAAATGGGTCAGGATTGGCACAGGAGGGTAGGGATTGGTGCAAAATGGGTCAGGATTGGCGCAGGAGGGTAGTGATTGGTGCAAGAGCAAAGGGATCAGCGCAAAATGGGTCAAAATGGGTCGGATTGGTGCAAAATGGGTCGGGATTGGTGCAGGAGGGTCAGGATTGGTGCAAGAGGGTAGCGATTGGTACAAGAGCAAAGGGATTGGTGCAAAATGGGTTGGAATTGGTGCAGGAGGGTAGGGATTGGCACAAAATGGGTTGGGATTGGTGCAAGAGCAAGGGATTGGTGCGAAATGGGTTGGAATTAGTGCAGGAGGGTAGGGATTGGTGTGAAATGGGTTGGGACTGGTGTGAAATGGGCCAGGATTGGTGCAAGAGCAAGGGATTGGTGCAAAATGGGTAGGGATTGGCACAGGAGGGTAGGGATTGGCATGAAATAGGTAGGGATTGGTGCAGAACCCTCAGGGATTAGTGTGGGAGGGGTAGGGATTGGTGCAGGAGGGCAGGGATTGGTGCAGGAGGGTAAGGATTGGCACGAAATGGGTTGGGATTGGCGCAGACCATGTAGGGATTGGTGCAGAAGGGTAGGGATTAGTGTGAAATGGGTAGGGATTAGTGCTGACCCCTCAGGATTGGTGCAGGAGAGTACAGATTAGCGCAGACCCCTCTGGGATTGGCACAGAACCCTTAGGAATTGGCGCCAGTGGGTAGCCACTGGTGCAGAATCCTCAGGACTTGGCACAGAGCCCTCGAGAATTGGCGCAAGTCATTAAGAACTGGTCTGGAACTATAAGGATGCAAGTGGGTAGGAACTGGCACAGACACCTATGGCATTATTTATCATTGTTTATTCACACGTTTTGTGTTGAGTTCTAGGTTCACAGTCTCTAGTTTTGATGCAGGTTTTGGTCCCAAGTCTCAAGTCCTGATCATGTTTTGATCTCGGGCCAAGACCTGCCGAGGTCCTAAACAGGAAGTTTGCCCCTATCTCCAATAGAATCTCAGTGTAAAATCTTTGAAGACATTTGTGATAGGTAATATGAATGAAACCTGACCAATGGGCCTCTAAAATGTCGCTTCAGCATCAATCCTTCCAAAATATTGTATCAGGGGTTAACAATTGAACCATTTGCATATTGAAGTATTCCCAGATTTCTGTGATTTTTGAAAGGCAGAAGCGTGCCAAGAATCTTTTGACCACATTGTAGTCAAAGATTGACTCCTCAGAGTCTAACAGAACACACTTATGTGTCCATCTGGGACCCCTTTGTGAACACCAGAGATCTGTACAACTAATGTGAGTACAGACTCTCATGTAGTTCGTAACAAGAACCAGTGAATTAATATTACCTGTACGCCTAATGTGAGTACAGACTAGCAGAATATTAAGTACAGAATGCTTTGGATAATAAAATAAGCCATACCTCTCACGTAGTTCGTAACAAGAACCAGTGAGAGAAAAACAAAGAAAAGATGTGATCACATGAAGTGACCGCGGACACATGCTGGATGTGTAGCACGATGAACCCAAACTCTAACACTCCTCCTCAGCATGTTAAACATGTCCAGTCAACCTACAATGCCCAGCATTGCCCAGAATTTCTTGAAAAGAGGTTCCGGAAGTGGTTTGGTGAAAATATCGGCCATATTTTCAGAGGTGTGGATGTAAGTGAAAGTCAATTCCCTGTGTTCGATGTGGTCGCACGAGAAGTGGTATTGGACGTTGATGTGCTTAGCACGGGAGTGGAAAGATGGATCAGCAGTAAGTATCAGGGCGCCCTGATTATCACAATGGAGAACAGTGGCGGCTTTCTGAGTATACTCTACTGCATGTAGTAACATGCACAACCACACGGCCTCCTTGGCGGCATGGCAGCATGCGATGTACTTGGCTTCAGTGCTGGAAGTCACAACAGTGGACTGTTGTTTTGAGCTCCAAGAGATTACTCCACCTCCAAGGGTCAGACAGTACCCAGATGTAGATTTCTGTTTGTCAAGATCACTGGGAGGTGCATAATTTGGGTCAGTGTATCCAGCAAGGCAGATGGGAGAATGTCCCCCGAGGACTAGGCAGTAGGATTTCATTCCAATGAGATAGCATAGTATATGCTTGGCAGCAAGCCAGTGAAGTTCGCCAGGGTTCTGGCAGAATTGACTCACAACTCCAACGGAGTGGGCTATGTCCACGTGAGTCGCAACATTTGCATACATCAGAGATCTGACAAGCTCACGGTAAGGTATGTTGCTCATTCCGGGCTTTTGCAGAAGGAGTGGATGGCGACATGGAATGAGCTAAGAGTTCTCCATGAACCATGGGGGTGCGGGCTGGGTGGGTGTTTTCGAGTCCAAAACGTGCTGCCATCTTCTTGATGTAAGCTTGTTGGTCAAGAGAAATCGTCTGGGCGATGCAGTCACGAGTAACGTGAATTCCCAAGATCCATTTGACAGGCCCGAGATCCGTGATCTCGAAATGTCTCTTTAGCTCCTTCTTGAATAACACCATCTCACCTTTGCAGCTCGCTACTACACAGAGATCGTTGACATGGACGGCCACCAGTGATAAAGAACCATTTTGGCGTCTCGAATAGATGCCATGCTCAACAGAAATGCATTCAAATCCCATGGAAATCATCGCGGTGTTTAGGTGCTTGTTCCATGAGCGGCTGCCTTGTTTCAGTCCATACATCCCCCTCTTCAGTTTCCATACCCAGTTCTCCTTCCCTGGGACCTCAAACCCCTTGGGCTGCTCCTGCCAAATCTCCTCCTCAAGCAAGCCGTTGTAGAAGGCTGTTTTGATGTCGACATGGTTGATTTCATAATCAAGTGTGGCGCCAGCGTGTAGGACCATCCTGAATGACTCGAAATGGAAAGTAGGTGCATACGTCTCACGGTAGTCTTGCCCAGCAACTTGAGCATAGCCCATGGAGACTAATCGTGCCTTGAACTTCAGGATATCACCATTGCTTCCATGTTTAATCTTGAAGACAGATCTCAAATGGATGATTTTGCGACCTAATGGGACCAATTCATGTGGCACAAGTTCATATACGCCATGGAGTTTAATGGAGTCGAGTTCAGCTTGCTATGCTTCGCACCATTCTGCCGCAAATGGTGAGTTTTGAGCTTGTTTCCAAGTCTTGGGCTCGTCATCTGATGCTGCTGTACTCAATGCCCAGTATTCGTACTCATCATCATTGGCCAGTGCAACTTGTTCCTCCCTCGTCAACGGCTTCAACAGTAGCTCGCTGTGTCTTTGCCTCGGCGCGCTGTTCTTTTGCACGTGTTTCCACAGCTCAAGCTTCCGACACTGCAGCTTCCATCCAAACGTCTGGAAAGGCACCATCTGATCCTCACGGTCTTCTTGTGTGTGTTGGACAGTGTGTATCAGTGACAGGATCAGTTGCATGGTCCTCCTCCTCACTTTCAGGCTCTGGCTCATACAGATCCAGGTCTGGGGGTGCTGCTGTGCTCAGTGATGAAGTGGGAACATCAAGCTCACTGGCACTTGGCTTCTGTATGGGACTTTTTTTTCACCGTTTGGGCGGCCATCAGCGGGTGAGGTACCTTGTCCTGCAACTCGATGAATTCAACATTCTGTGTGACATGGATGTGTCCCGTTGTGCAGTTGTAACATCGGTACGTGTCTGTCAACGATGGGGAGTATCTGACCATAACACACTCAATGGAACAATTGAAGATTTTAGGGTTTTTATTCTTCGGCAATTTCAAGACAAATGCACGGCAGCCAATCTCATGCATGTGCGAGAGGTCGGGCTTCTCGTCTTTCCACTGTTCATGGGGCGTCTGTTCAGGATTCCAAAAGGCACTAGTGAGAGTGTGATTTTTGATGTACATCTCCATGATTATCATCTTGCCCCACAGGTTACAAGGGAGTTTTGCTGATGAGAGAGAGGCTAGGGCATGGCTCATGAGCATGTGATGTGTCCACTCAATGAGGCCCATTTGCGCTGATGAGTAAGGTGCAGAGGTTTCCTTTTGAGTCCCATGTTCTCGCTGGATTCTGCTTCAACAATTGCCTGCCATTCGATGAATTCCTGCGCGGCATCAGATTTCTGTTTGAGAAGAATAGTCCATTGTTCATGCGTGTAGTCATCAATCAATTGCAGCGTGTACAAATAACCGTCCTTGGCAGCTACTGCCTGCAGTCCCGCAAGATCTCCGAACACCTTCTGCAGCTTCCTTGTGGAGTGCAGTCCCTTACACTTCTTGGGAATGGGTTTCTTTTTCTGTTTCCCAAGAACACAGTCAGCACATTTTGGGGGAATGTGGGACAGGTCCATGTCCATACCGGTAACAGCAGATCCGCAGACCATGTCAAGTACAGTCCCAACATTGACATGTCCTAGACAATGGTGCCAGGTCCTGAGGGTGGCACAGGCTTTGATGACAACGTTTGCGATAGTGTTATGAGCCCAAGAATTGCGAGAGGCCATTTCTGTGGGATTGGAAACCCTATAATCTGTGAACACCGGAGATCTGTACGACTAATGTAAGTACAGACTCTCACATAGTTCATAACAAGAACCAGTGAATTAATATTACCTGTACGACTAATGTGAGTACAGACTAGCAGAATATTAAGTACAGAATGCTTTGGATAATAAAATAAGCCATACCTCTCACGTATAATGTGAGTACAGACTAGCAGAATATTAAGTACAGAATGCTTTGGATAATAAAATAAGCCATACCTCTCACGTAGTTTGTAACAAGAACCAGTGAGAGAAAAATAAAGAAAAGATGCAATCACATGAAGTGACTGCGGACACGTGCTGGACGCGTAGCATGATGAACCTGAACTCTAACACCCTTTGGTACACTGTTGCATAGGGGAGTATAAACTATATCCTTTCCATCACAGCATTGAAATAGAGGTAGAAGCTAACAAAGCAAGTCTCTGGAAGGTTTATTGTTTTGATTTGTTTGGGCTACATTCCCACAGCTTGAAAAACTTTCAAAACGCAGACCCATATCAAGATGTTGAGGCCTATGGGGCTTTCAGCCCACCATAAAATTCACTGTAAAGCCATTCTCAGGCCAAAAACATAGTCCACCTCTTTATGCTCACTGAATGTAGCCATGGTTACACTTTAAGGTTGTTTTGCACCCAAAAGAAAAGCTTAGCTCTTGCAGCCCTGAATACGTCACATCAGTGATCTGATGTGGAACTTGTATATATACCCCACGGCTCTGGTGTCTCTTAACCTTTAACCCCCATCATTTCCTCTCTTCATAGATCAATTCCCTAAGCCACTCTTTTGCAGACCCACCTCATTTCTTTTCACAATCCACTCTTTCTCAAGAGTTCCTACCATTCTCTATCTTCTCTCTTCAGGCCCAGATTAGATGTGTGTGTGTTCAGGGAGGTAGGGTACATATCACCCTTCAAGATGTTGTATTCAAACTGTCTTGCTTGTGCAGGACAAGCAAGATATACTCCTGCGGTACAAGCACTTCTCATGGGTTCAACTCTTGTACTGCATGAGGGTAGAGGCAATGGAAAACTAGAGACAGACTTCAAAGACCAAAGTGAAGGGACACTGTGCGGCAGGACGCTAACTGTGCAACGGATAGCAGCAGCTTAGTGGATACTCATGCCGTATGAAGGACTTCAAACTTATTCTATTTGGTCAGACTCTATGGTCTCTCACTCTTGCCAGACATGCTTGGTCACAGTATATGTTAGACTCTCAGGTCTCTGTTCTGATGGATGCTTTGGTCTCCACTTAGACTCAGAACAAGGAACTCCAATGGCGGAATAGCTGACCCAGGCTCTCCTTACACAGTGGGGTGCTTACACTACGCGGTGAGGTAGTTCAAAGTTCTTATTCTTTCTCAAGGACTTGCAAACTTCCGTTCAGATTCAAAGTCTCGTCAATTCAATTCTAGAGTCCACTACAATGCCCTGTGTCTGTGGGTAGGTAGTTTACTGCCTCTACACAAACTAATACTGCCCTTTTTATACAAACTGGAAAACACATAAGGAGTTAAGGAAAATATTGGATCTTTAAGGAACAAGCCCACAGCAGGACAGATGGCCAATAATAAGAGATGTATTAGCTCCTGTGGGTATAATGGCACTCCTGTGGGGCAAGCCCATGTGGTGCCAGGATGGCAGGCTGGTCATCAAGCCTGCGGTACAAACAGCTTAACTACAATCTGATCTTCGACACTTTTCCATGATTGCACTGCAGACACACCGGACCTTGACTTATACGGTACAAGCCCAGGTGTCCCTGTAGTACAATGCCAACCATCTAGTTTTTACTTCTGTGTTGTGGACTCGTGCAGTACAGTCCCTAAGCTCTATGAAAGGCCTCGAGGTGTTCCTACAGTAGGTGCTACTGCTCCTGCTGCACAGCTGCTCTGCTTGATTGGTGTTGAAACTCCTTATGGGAGGCCCCACAAGCTTCTCCATTAGCCCCATGTGTTCCATGGCAGGACATCCGACGGTCCACTTCCAGGCTGCTCCTGCAGGATGGCTAACTGTTTGTCTCTTCTAAGTCTCCACCATATGGGTCTGGAAAATCCCAGACCCACGATTGTGGTCCACAATCTGATCAACACTTTTCCATGATCACACAGCAGACACAGTGGACCTTGACTTATATGATACAAGCCATGGTGTCTCTGCAGTACAACACCGGCCTTCTAGTCTTCACTTCTGTGTTGGGGACTCTAGCAATACAGCCTCTGAATTCTATTGTGGACCTCAAGGAGTCCCTACAGTAGGTGCTACTGCTCCCACCACACAGCCGTCCTGATTGATCAGTGTTGAAACTCCTCATGGGAGGCCCCACAAGCTTCTCTGGTAGCCCCATGCGTTCTACAGCAGGACACCTGCCAGTCCACTTGCAGGCCACTCCCACAGGACAGCCAACCATTCGTCTCTTCTAAGTCTCCACCATGTGGTATAAACCAGTCCAATTAGTTACTCAACTTCCTTGTGCAGCAGGAGCATCTCAGCAATGCTCATGCGGCACGAGTTCAGAGCATTTCTGTGGTATGGCGCAACCGGAGTTAGTACCATACATACTCCTGATGCTCCCATAAGTGCTTTGATACTTCCTGTCTATCAAGTCTGGTCTTCCCCCAGGAGGAAACCTCCACATGGTAGGACCTTCTCATCTCGTCTAGGTTTCTGGAGCACCGCTTGTACCGCAGCTAGCCTTTTGATATAGTAGTCCCTCTTGATCACCTCCAGCACACTGAGACATTGCTTACCGCAACCTCCCAGAGCCCAACGGTAAGGAGTCACAACCAAAATCTGCTCCCATAGGAAGCATAGTTGAGTTGTGGCTCTAATAGTGTCCTGCAGGCGTTCAGCCATTAACAGTGTAGCCTACCACTTCAAGGAGAGTGTACACCCTTAATCTAATGCCTCACTTATTCCCATTAGATAGTTCAAAAATGAATAAAAACTTGGTGTTTTTATGCATGCTCTGCCACATGCCCTATCAGTGGTGTTTGCTACAGGTGTCATATTTGCTCTGTGGAGGTGGCACCCTTCATCCTGCCTTCTCCAGAAGGACTGCCTGCCCTAACCCCAATCTCATGCTCCCAATGGCATTGGCAATGTACATGAGCTTGAGCCTCCAACAGCCAGCAATGGAATTCTTGGGTGTTGAAGCAGAGGAGTGGGACTCAGTACGAAAATTTGCTCAATGGTTCTCAAAGCCAAACCCCCAGTATAAGAGGAACAGCATGATGCTCTTGAGCTGGTTCCTGCACAGATCACAAGAAAAGTCCTAGATGTTGCAATATTTACAGTGTATGGCATTTCAACAATAGATAGAGACAGCACCGTCTGTAAGGAAGAAAAAAGGCAACCAAATTTTACTCAATGTCTTCACAAACTATGGACCACTCTCCCTAGAGGTATGACATATTTTCCTTGCAGGGTGAATACAGCAATAAAACCATTTTTCTTCTTTTTCTCTCCAGGC
The DNA here is from genome assembly GCA_014462655.1 of Mycena venus. Lineage (NCBI taxonomy): Eukaryota > Fungi > Basidiomycota > Agaricomycetes > Agaricales > Mycenaceae > Glaucomycena > Glaucomycena venus. The sequence goes on along the minus strand of JACAZI010000015.1, from coordinate 1,653,897 downwards.
TTCTGCAACTCTTTCCACCTGAGTTCTATTGGTCCAGGGGTTTTTCTTTTTCAATGCTATTCCAATATGCATTTTATAGTTCAGTTGTTCCCTAACATATGTTGCATCTCACCCATGAGACTCACTGACAAAGCAAGTTTCTGGAGGGTTTGCTTCATGATCACTGTCTCCTTGGTTTTATATTCCCTGTCTTTGGTTGGCGATCGCTGGATCCATTGCTATCCTCATGCTCACAATTTCTTTAGCCAAGGCTTTGTCGTCACTTCAATGTTGCTGGCTCTTTTGTTTTATGTTCACCATCTTCAGTTGGTGATTGTTGGATCCTTTGTTATCCTTATGCTCACAGTTTTTTTTTCTTTGCCAGTGCTTCATCTTTGCTTCAATATCTCTGGCTCCTGAATTTCATCTTCCTTACCCTCAGTCTGTGTTTGGCGCATTCTTTCTACTTGTGCTCACAGTGTTTTAGGCAATACTTTCATCATTGCTTCATCCTCTGAGTCCTTAGTAGCTAGAATCTAGCTTACAAGAGCATTGTAAAGCAGTATATAGCAGGTCTGTGTAAATTCACTTTTTCAGAGATTGTCAGTGTATACAGAGAGGATTCATCAGAGTTACATCATCGGCAAATGCTAGTTACCTGATTCAGTTTTTATGTGGCGTTTTGTGGCGTTCTTCTGGGATGCAGTTGCAACAGTTGCTATGTGGCATATGGCGGGGTGTTCTTTGTTTCATGGCTAATCACATTCTTGCTCCTAATGGCCATGACCAAAAAGAAGGTTGGCTTGCTTTGAAGTGACTCAGTTCCTATCCATATATGCTGGGATTGAGAGCTCTGAGTCCATTTTGGTGGCTGTGCAGCTCAGCCTACACAGATTGTGAATGACTGGAGGGGCTCCTTCTGAGGTGAAGACTTGAGAGGAAATATAGGGTAAGTCAGGTCAAGTTATAAAGTGGGAACACATGGAGGGTATTTGTCCATTCATTGTCTCAAACCAATACCACAAGGTAGCTGTGCCGGCACATCACCAATCCCATTATACAGCTCCTGCAGCCATGACCAACCCACCCAAGACCATGACCATCATCAGCGCGAGGTGCATCCCTGCACTGGGGGTGAGTGCTATCATGGTGCCTGTAGTCCCGCTCTCACTCAGGTTCAGGCCCGATGCCAATGCCAACCCAGAACTAGCCGACACAAGGGACGTGGAGGATGCAGAAGCCGCCAAAGACAAGGAAGAGACCACCGAGCTCGCAATAGAGTGCGCAGACAACACAGCTGACGAGGCCGACAAGGCAAGCGAGTTTGTCAAGGACGAAAGGGAGGTGGAGATGGATGAGCCAGGCACAGTCGCGGTTGTCAACAAAATACCTGACATGACTGTACTACTTGTAGCGAGAGACGAGTGTGGCACAGAGGGCGCGGAGATGATGAATGCGGGGCTGCTGGTGATGACTTCAGAGGTATTGGTGACCCTGAGGAATGAGATGAGGTATGTCCTGTTTCGAAAAATGAATTACAGTACATCAGCACAGCGTGCGGTGAGGATAAGGTGGCAAGGAAAAAATATCAAGAATAGCAGGAAATGGACGTCGTAATGATTGAGCGGGCGGGATTCACAGATGGACAGATTGAAGGGAGGGGTGCGTGGATGGAGCAGATAGCATGGATGGGGATCTGGGGGGGTGCAATATGGAGACTAGATGCACCCTGAGGGGACGACCTGCTGGATCACCACACTAAGATGGTTGCTCTGTATGTTCACAATGGTGGTGATTGCGAGCCCGCCAGCCTACACACTCTTAACTGATCTGCAAGAAATACGGACGGACAGTCATCGGACTCACGAAAGTGGGGTTGTTGCCTGAGCTGATAACTGCGAGCGTTAGCGGGTTCCTGTGGGTCAAGGGCGTTAGTATTACTGAATGAATGTGGTGCAGTGAAAGAGAAAGGCAGGGGAATCATACGTGTCGGAAGAGTCGGACGATTAGGTTATGGTGATGTTGGAGCCGGCGGTTATCGATGAGGGCACCTACAAGTTTGAGACAGCCACGGCGGTGGCGATAAATGCGAGGGCAGCAATGGCGCTACAAGGTAGAATGAAGCACTTCAGTTGTCGATACCAGCCTTGAAAACAACCGGACGTACTAGAGACTGAGGCAAGGAGACATGGCGGTCGTAGTGGTGGTTGAATGAAGAGCCTGGAGATCGACTTTAAAAAGTGTGCAAGAGTTCGGGCACCGTGTGAGAGTCCAGGTACGAATGAAGCGCGGTGGGTCATGATCATATGACCGTGGACGTCGTTTTGGCATCTCTGAGTCCTTTAATTTATAGTCTTCGGTTACAGGGTCAACGCTGATCTCATTGGTGAATGGCAATATTGACCGAAGAGCAAGATAAAACACCGACACAGAGGAACCCCAGAAATCGGACAACAAAATCAATCGTGATGTTTGGCGACCAGAACTGAACAGTGTAGGCAGATACCAGTGTTTGACGGAGGGTCGGAATACGGAATATCGGTTGGGCGCGAGAGTGCGACGATGTCAAGGAGCGCGCGTTCCAGCTTACGTGGAAGTCAAAGACCTGATCACAGAGAGTAGAGACAATAAATACTCAATGCCTTCAAAGCTGGGTGAAACAGTCGCCAATCTCCGAATGCACTTTTCCGATTGCGGTGGTCAAGGACAGGTTTGAGTGGTCTCCACATTTTCGCGGATTGGTTGAGTAATTCTCGTTCCACAAGTTTCGGGGGCGTGGACCTCTCTTCACTGCAATCGCGCCGAGTGACACTTGTGTCCCTGAAATCTCGGAATGTCCAGCACATGTCTCAGAAGATCCCTAAATAAACTCACATTGTCCTTATAACTTCGGCGTGTCCCTTGCAGGAAATAGAAAAGATTAAATTTCGGTCCTATTAGTATACTTCTGAGAATTTAATTTGAGTACCAAGCCCCAAAAAATCAAAATATGTTCTCGTCATATCCTCCATGAGTGTGCCGTGTCGGTTTCCAAGATGTAGAACCGCGTTGCTGGCAATGAATTACATCAACCGCTTCACGATGGGGATGAAAAACAATAGTCTCACGAGGAACTTTGTCGGCGCGTTTTGCCGCAATGAACGCCTCTGCTACGACCCAATATTCATGTACTGAGCCCACTCTGCGAAGCCAATCTAGACCAGCATCTCTCATCGTTTCCATTTTGACCCAAACAAAGCGGCTGTCGTCCACAGCTGGTGTGATGGTAGTCACGTCCTGCTGATACTGGGGAAAAAATACGATAGCCTGGAGCCGCGTAACCGCGCTGAGCGCCGTTTCAAAGACGGTGCTGGGTCGCGTGGACGTGAGAGAGATGTGCGTGAGATGTGGGATATGGGCTAGACGTTCGCATATTCCGGGCTCGTCGCTCACGAGGAACCACCCGGTCAGTGTGAGGTGGGTGGCGTTTCCGAAGACGGAGTCTGCGATATCATTTACTGGGATCTTACAGAGCTCCTTCATGTCGAGGGTCAGGTGGCGCAGGCACTGGAGGGAGGCGAGAGATTTGATATGAAGAGTAGGGACGACCATGTCCACTACCAGGGTCGAGACACGAGGGCATGCCGCAAGGAGGGCGTCCAGTTCGGTCGCCGTGGCACACTCGACGTACAGATGTTTAATGGAGGATGTGATGAGAGGTTTCGTGCTGATTGTCCGGAGGAGGCTGTCTATGGGTAGGATACGGAAGCCTCGGCGCCGGCGCATCGTGGTCAGCAGGACAACATTATAGCGAAAAGGTTCAATCCTAGACACAACGTGCATCGATGAGGAAGGACAAAATTGGTGATTTGGTGGCATACCAGGCCTGAACGCGCTGAGCGACCAGAATGAGCCTCGGAATCGCCGAGGGCCACCCAAGAGCAGTGATCTCGAAGATGTCTCGTTCCAGGTCCCGAGGGAGTCTCGGCTCAAGCTGAGCATTCGCAGTCGAAATTGCGACAGCCATCGTAAGGCGATGGTGGAAGTTAAGCGCTCTGCATCAATTTCCCACGCTTGACAGCTCCAAAAAAATGTACCCGTTTGTCACGCGTCACGCACCCCCTATCGGCATCGAATATTGGTCGGGATCAAGCATCACGGCGACCTCTGTCCAACCTGAAAACCGTCACGCAGGCCTTAATGTGCCTGAAAACTGCCAAAAAGAAAAAAGAAATCGGTCCAAATATCGAATTGTTTCAACCCTGTCGCGGGTCACGAGGGGGTTCAAATTGAATGACATTGTACGATGATCCAGACTACACCATTCGAGAAAAGGACAGTGACACAGGACGAGCAGTCCATTCAAATACTGTGCCATTACATCCAAATCCACACTGGTCGTGACCTTGAACCCCGTTGAACGAGTCGACACATCGACCTCGGCCGAAAATTTGTGTGACTCCCCCCTTCGAAATTTCGATTCGAAACGATTTTTCCTTCTTCCAAGCAGTTTTGGGCTCTGAGTGGGTTCCGTCCTGAAAGGCAGCCATCGTTACACTCATATCCAGGGATAGCGCTGTTTTTCAAATATTCAGTCCACCCTATCCAATGTACTTTTACCCCCCATCACCTCTCCCATCCCACCTTCCCATCCCACCTTCCCATCCCCATATTCAAGATCATCCAAAGGGGTATCTTTCACTGCTCCAGCCAAAATTCACCCGAAACTTGCCACGGGGCTGCCCCAAAACGACTGCTTGCCCGTTGGCTTCGCTCCCAGGTAGAAACCCACATCACCGCCTGACATAAAAGCCCTTCTCCAAATTTCCAGCTCAAGCGCCCGATTCCTGAGCTCACGGCAGCTACATTTCGAAAATATGAACTGTATGGTAAATCCTCTCAATTCTAGGACAAACGGGCATTTTTCCGAGGTATTTGAGGAGATATTCACATTTCTTTTCTCGACACGTCCAAAACGTGCGTCTGATCGCGCCTGGTTTCACCATGTTTGTGATTTCGTCACTCATTGTAAGACCATCACATCAGAACCTTTGGGTGGGAGAGTTCCTGCCAAGCCCATCTTGGAGGCTGACATCGGCTGACGCAGGCCGACGGGATCAGCCCACGTTGCCGACCTGACGTTGGTTAGGCTTGGTTAGGTTGCTGGAACGGCATTATTACGTCAAGCTGTCCACTGTCGTGGGTTTCTATGGGTCCAAGACAGGTGTAGTTACCGTCGGGAGCACAAAAAATGAGTTTTTTCGAGTCTTACGGACGTCGGCTGGGGTTGGCAAGGCCGGCCAACCTCGGGGTCGACCGAATTTGGCTGACCGGGTTCGGCCTCATCTGGGCCGACGGCCCCTCGGAACGCTGTGAGATATATGGCGTTCCCTGCCTGGTGCACTATTATCGTATCACCTGGGCGCTCGTGCACCAGCGAATACGAGCGCCCAGGTGGTCTGATAATCGTCTGTTGAATTGTCGAGGGCGCTAAGTCATCTTTACTGCAGTCCCAAAACGTCTCAAGCTAATTATAAGATCCGAGTGGTCCAGAATTTATGGCGTTTCCTGCCTGGTGCACTGTACGAGCACTAGTGACCACGAACCCCCAGGTGGTCTGATAATTTTCCGTTGAATTGTCGAAGGCGCTAAGTTATCTTTACATTGTATTTAAAGAAATGAAATCAACGTTACAACTGCGCAGATTCGTCTCCGGCATACATGAGGATTTGCCCTAGCGCTTTTCGTGAGCGAGCAGAGCGCAACTGCCTGACTTCAATGTGTCTGCTTACCTCTGCCTGTCTGAGATGATAGGGAATATTACTCCATGAACAACAACGTTTTCAAGCCCAACATAAATTTCAATCATTTCCGGTGCGTGGGTGTTCAAACTTCAAACAAACACTCCGACCTCTCTCACGAACCAAATTGGAAACTCATACTAGCCGATGTACGCACTGGAGATTTGTGTGCGTGCGCGAACAACCCTGTCTGACTGTTCCGGCGCACCGCACGCGCTAACGGTCAAGGGGCGAGCCATGGCTGTGCGCGACGATAGCGGATGCGTATGCACACCTGAGCCGGCATCTGCAATCTTCGGGTGTTCCTGCACTATAGACGCAGTCCCGCTTCAGCCGCGCCAGTACGGTGGACCATCAAATTCCGTTCTGGCCTTCCTCCACTTCCCACTTTTGGCGTTTTAAAGGGGAACCAGTTGTTTTGCGATGTCGCAATAGAACTCGATACATGTGAAAGAAAAATCGAAATCGTCTCTGAGCACGAATCTGAGTGTGAACTTCTAGGAACTCTCAAGAGAACTTCTGATGACTCCATTCCGTATATATTTTACATTTGAAAGTAATCCTCTTCTTAATTTCTTACATGACAGTTGGAAAGTTAAATTCGAACGTCCTACATAGGTTCCTGTTGGCATCAACTTTAACATCATATCAAATATGAAGCACATTACTGCCGGCGCTTCCGGCTCCACTGAGAATATTTTTCTTCAGTAACTTCGTAAATTGGACAGAGGCATATTTACCTTTACAAGCAATACGCTCAACAGTATGCAAGTCATTCCTCTCCCAGAGCTCGGGGGCAGCCTCCGTTATGAGGACACAGTGGAAGTCTCTTTTCCAAGAGCTCGGAGGAGGTAGCGGGCGCAGCGGCGACTAAGGCGGCCATGATAGCAGCAGCAATAAGGGTTTTGAACAAAGGGAATTGCATCTTAGGTGTGAATCGACTTGGAAAACAACTCAATATTTTATACCTTTCGCTCTCCTGATAGGGCCGGCTTTAATCCCCGGGTTCGCGGTTAGCTGTTACCGGGCGTTATTTAAAGGTCGTTGGGCCCTAAACCCAAGATATATGGCGTTCCCTGCCCGGTGCACTATTATCGGATCACCTGGGCGCTCGTGCATCAGCAACTACGAGCGCCCAGGTGGTCTGATCATTGTCCATTGAATTGTCGAGGGCGCTAAGTTATCTTTAAGTACTGCAGTCCCAAAACGGCTCAAGCTAATTATAAGATCCGAGTGGTCCAAGATTTATGGTGCTCCCTGCCTGGTGCACTATTATCGGATCACCTGGGCAATAACTGCAGTGAAGATAACTTAGCGCCCTCGACAATTCAATGGACGATCGTCAGACCACCTGGACGCTCGTAGTTGCTGGTGCACGAGCGCCCAGATGATCCGATAATATTGCACCGGGCAGGGAACGCCATATATCTTGGACCACTCGGATCTTATAATTACTTAGCTTGAGACGTTTTGGGACTGCAGTAAAGATAACTTAGCGCCTTCGACAATTCAACAGACGATTATCAGATCACCTGGGCGCTCTTAGTCGCTGATTTGCTCAAGCCGGAGCTGTAGTTGGAAATACATGGGGGGCATACTGTATTATTTCTACCTCAGCGAAGTCCGACGGACTTACGTAAAGGGCCTCTTAGGGGGTTTACTTATAGGCAATATCAAACAGTGAACACGCAAAAAAAAAGTGTACATGAGTAGTTTGAATCGATTCAGACTCTTTGTCGCATTCTCTTAACATTTGTCATGGATGGTGGAATTGGAAAGTTACGAAAAGCTGATAAGGGCGGTAATCCGGGAAAAGCTGGATAAAAAGCGGCCAAAAAAGCCGTCAAAAAGCTGAAAGCCGAAGAAATCCCAAAAAGCTCGGCGAAAAGTGCTTGTCAAGTTGGTGATGCTCATCCCTGGCTGGTGCCACAGAGTTTTTCGTTCAACCAAATTAACACATACCAGCCGGAGTTGTACTCTTCCGTATCAGGTCTGAAGGACTTCCACTGTCAACTAGAGCTGCTCTATGTTGTTCAGGGCCTCACACAAAAGATGTGGAGGTCCAACTCCTTATACATTGGCAGAACATGGTATTTCTGAAGACTTCCATATAAGGAAGGAGCACCGGGCCGCACCGGCTCGGGACTTTGAACGAGGGTCATATAGCTCTAAAAAGGTCCCAGTCCAGGTTTCAGGTGATTCTGACCATTTCCCAGCTGGTTCAAGGACAATCCTTACTCGTAGTACGCGTCAGGGCCGGAATATCCGTAGGTAGGATGCGCGGCCGTTGCAAGTTGTATGCCAAAGGAGTTTTACACTCGGATAACGGCGGCGAGTACCAAAAGTCATGAATTCAAAGGATTTCTTGTTAAGAACTTGAATGCCGCCTGCCAGTCCATGATACGCCGGAACTCAAGGGCTAGCCCAACCCAAGTCGATCAGAGGAGTAGGCAGCATTCCTTAAAAAATAAATGGGTGCGTGAAAAACTCGCGGAGACATCTGTGCCAAGTTGAAAAATTTGTCGGCGGAAGAAAGGAATCTAGCGGCAGAAAATTAAGCAGTCTCGTGGGTGTGCTTTGTGCTCACTCACGCGCAGATACGGGATTCAAGCTTCAACATTGCTTAGGGCTAGGGCAACCCGAAACAAAGTCCGTAACAGACAAAACCTCCGCAGTGTGCGCGTCAACAAAGGACTCCAACGACGTGCTGGTCTCCTCGTCCTGGATTTGTATCACATGCGTGAGGCGGACGGATCCGTCCTCGCGCGCGAGCAATTTGAGGGTAGGAGGTGGTTGTTGAAATTACCGTCGAGCGCGTCCTGGGGCGCGGCGATTGCATCCTCGAGGGAGATGGCGGGAGTTGAGGAGACGTTTGTTGGAAATAGAGATATGCGGTGACGCAAAAACTCTGGGAAAGAGGCCGGACGTACTGGTTGGGACGAAACATGAACCGACGGCGGCAACATGGAAGGACCATTGAGATGACGAGAATGGATGTTGGACCTCAACAAACACACCTTGTCGTCTTTGTTGAACGCGACGTTGGCCACAACATTGCCAACGCGGATGCCATCTTGTCAGAGAGTGGCTCAGAATGAATGTTTCTCATGGAAGGATATAATATCTAGATAATCACAAACTTCTGGTGCGCAAAAGCGTGGTATCCAGCGAAACTGCTTTTGAATGTCACGGCGCCGCCGGAAGGTCGAGATGCAACTCGAGGAACACGATCGTCCAGCTCTCTAGGACTCCATTCGTCGAAACACCCTTAACAGATACATCTAAAGCCGAGTTTTGTTCTGGATTCAACCGTAGATCCGCGCGGCGCGCGGCCACTGAGATTGGGATAAGTTTGGGCTAAGTATATTGAAAGTTGGCGCCAGTAGTTGGCCAGTGGCAGCGCGAATCGTTTTCGCGCAGAGTGTGGGGTGGTGGCGACCGAGTTGGAGAGGGCATATCCACGGGGTAAAGTCTGTGGAGATTGAGAAGACGAAGCAGGTTGAGGCAGCGACGGCAAGATGCCAGTGCAATGACGAGCGACGCCCTAACAGTTGGTTGATCGTTCCGGTCGCTCCAGATCATGGTGACTGCCGTGCACTCGCGTTCTGTGCACTGAATGCTCTTGGATATTCGTCAAACCGCTCATAAAGAAAAGAGTCAATTGAGTGAGGTGGACCTGAAAGTGATCTGAGAGTGGAGGCACAGCGAACTCGGAGCCGGTGACCACGGCTTGTTGGATGGAGATCAGATTCAAGGTGGAAATTTGTCACAGCCAGAGGACAATAGAATCTTAGTGCTGCCTCAAGAGCTCAGGATCCGGAGAAGTTCTGTCGGCATTGAGAATGCCCTCCAGTGATTCACTCTGCAGTGATTTGAAGAGACTGGCAGCCCAGTACGAAAAAGGCTTGGGAGAAATGAAAGAGCGACAGGTTCAAACAGCGGAGAAAAGAACAATAGGGCAAAACGAAGCCACGCAGAGTTTTTTCCGTCCGTGCAGCAACCAGAAATCCAGGTTTCACACGCAGATATATCAAGAGACAAATGATGAAGAGCATCAACAGTAGGAAAAAGACAATATGGGCCGTAACGCGCGGCCAGCAAGGGCCAGGTCGAGATGAAGCTCGTGGTAAAGGGGAAAGTGAACGTGGGATCCTGCCATCAATGACCCATCATCGCATCAACACAGCATTTGCTCTGGCTTCCCACCGTCATGGTCGACGCCCCGTTGCTCGCAAGTTAGGCCAACTCGCCTCTTGTGGCTTCAATATCCTAATGGTACTCACACCAAATGCGAACAAATCTCGGATGCCCGATGCTTGAACCTCAGGCGGGCACTAGCACCAAACTTGCAACCTTAACCAGATTTCGGGTACTCTGGTCAACCTGGATTTGCACAGCCTGCTTTCTGGAAGCTGCAACAGAGGTGCTCACGACTTGCTCTTTGTTACTTCTGTGTGACTCCGTCGATATTTTGCTTGCCGCGGTTCATGCTTCACTTTGATTTCACCGCTCCGAATACCTACGTCTCAACAGTATCCGAATTTCAAGTCTATTTCGGGCCCGTTCCTCAACGTCTCGATTGAACGATGAGTTCACTTACTTCCCGCGGTCATTGCCGTTGCCGTTGCCATTGCCGTTGCCGATTGCCCCGTGATTCTTTCACCACATACGCTGCGTTGAATCCATTCCCTTAGTAATGGGGTGCCGCTCTGTTTTGTAGTATAAAAAAGGTGGCTCAGCTCATGCCACAGCCGCAAGTGACCTGCGGTATGAGGATATGGTGTGCTTCCCAAGCACCATCGAAGATACCGTTGACCCACTGACACTCTGATACCGAACTTGTTAGGCCTCCCCTAGCTCCCCGGACTGCGCCGCTGCGCATGAGCGTGTGATCATGTCCGCTAACGTACGGAGAAGGCTGCGCCCGCGAGTCTGCATCTTGAAACCCACGAGTTATGTTCTTCAGACTGCTCGCAACTCTCCTCAGAGCCGCTGGAGCGTACGCCCTGTACTGGATTATAAGTGCATTATATTACGAGTTTCCATCGCCCTCGCGGTATCTGGCGGGCCCCCCTTCTACGCATTGGTTCTTTCGGGAATTTGAAGGAGTTTATAGATGACGTGCGTTTCTTCCCATATTCTACATGCTTTACCTCTTTTGCGTCTGATCATTCAAATTTTCATTCAGGAGGACGATGACCTCAAAAAAAAGCTGGCGGCAGCAATATGGGCGGACATTCAAGGGAGGACTTGTTTACCCTTTCTGCTCATGTTGCCATCCCTCATCTTGGTCTTTCCTTGAGGTTCTGTCTGCTCTTTGTACGCGTCTCTGTTCATTTCTGCAAGGAGCTCTTGTCTTGGATCCCGCGGTTCAGGGTACAACTACGCTGCACCACACGGATACGAAGGCGACCCGCCACTTCCTCTCGAACACACATATATAGGGACCGCGCCAATATAATATATCCTCCTCCTCCTCCTGAAGTCCGAGGCCTCGCGACTCAGTCTCGGACAGACCATGGGACCAGGTGTATGCAAGCTCGGTTACACCCAGTAGGTCAATACGGATGAACGCTCTTTTTTGAAGGGATTCTTGTCATCGAGGGTCACGTGCAAAAGCAGCAGGTCCGCTTGTATAATTAACCTCTTCAGGGACGTGAATATGAACTAACGAAGTGTTACTAGCACAAAATGATGGTATATACTTGCTGCTTTGGCAGTTCAAGCCTCCAACCAACTGTGTTCACAGAACCCAGCATTCGGCGCACCGCAAGTGAGAAATCTCAGAGATTTTCGTGGATAAACCGATTCAGGTACGTCACGCGCCTTGACGTGAAGTTCACTTTCCATGACATTATGGTAATGTAACGTTGCATTACTAGCTTCGAGACATCTGGGTTGCACACGAAATCAAACGCGTCGCGCGTGTGGATGCAGCTCATTTATCATAGTCCGCCCCGGCTGCAGGCCAGACTCGTGGCCCGCTGTAATTTTATAAATAGCTAAGCTGCTTGCAATATTTCTGCGTCCCACCTCGTTCCACTAACTCCAACATAAGAACATAAACTCATTCAAATCTTCTACTGCGTTTACGTTTAAACTCAATGTCCCCGGCGCTACTTCCGTTCGATGTCTCGGTCTCTTGAGGGCAGAACTGTACTGGGGCCATGAATTTCGTGAAGTGAGCATAGAATTTTCGATGTCCTTGCTCTCATGTTTTTTTTTTCTTTCCGTGCTGCGCGCGGTCGGTTCTCTTTGTGATTTCTGTTTCTATTCCTTCCACTTTCTCTCCATTCAATTTCAAAAACCGTTTCTTGGACAAATGGTTGGTAGCTGTAAATAGCGGCCCTTCAAAGATAACGCATCTAGATATCAGATGTGTACATAAGGTTACATATGCAGCTGCTGCTTACGCTGTCGACTTTTGACTTTACCAGGGGAACGGTCCGGCCGGGAGTGAATATTAGACGCTGAGCTGGAGACAAGACATACAGATTAATGCAAGGTCAAGAGAGTCTTACCGCTAGAACAAAAGTGTGGACGGTGCGGTGGGCATCTATCATTAAGACTTCGCACGTTCAAAATGTAATCAGTTAATTCGAAACAACGCACGAATACCGCATAAGTCGTCAGTGGCCCAACAGGTGAACGTCGGCGGCTCTGGCTTGCTTCCAGTTGTCCCAGGACTCGAAAACGGGCTTGGCGTGGAGACAGACTTTACAGATTTCCGGATACATATTAAGATTTGAAAGTTGTGAGATGGTCAATAACGTCTCAACTCGACTGGCTATGGGAGGGAAAAACGAACCAAAGTGATGAAGTAGACGCGTCTGAGGGGATACCCACGGCGATTGCCAAGGGCAGATGACCCCAGAAAACGGCGCTAATTCAACTCGGAAAACGAACCATTGCTCTCCGGTTTTATGTTATACCTGCGTTCCCGGTCCTGTAAGTTTGATCAACCACACAGAGCAGCTTGTGCGGCTCACGCGATGAGAGCCAACCTGGCTATCGTTGCAGTCGCAGCCCCGGTCTGGACTGTTATCGCGGTCAGTCGATCGAGCACGCTGTTATCGCCTTAGCCATGTGGGCAGATGAAACGCCATATTTCCCACCTCCGTATGTACGTCAGAATCTCCCTGGCCTTCCAAAACTCCCAGAGCAGCGCTGACGTGATGCCGACATCTGCGGCGAACTCGGTCACCAGCCAGAACCTAAGTAAATAAATTTTATAAAAATTACACAAAATCCGCGGTGGCCACCGATTAATAAATGACAGAAGATGGAAAGTTCAGGGCATGGGACGCACGCGATGGGGATCTTGAATTTCAGGCGGTCCTCCAAACGAGGTTTACAGCGTCTTCATTGTACTGCATGCAAAGAGGCTACCGAACCGCACAGGGGGTGCTGTATGGCTTGAGCGACGGGCAGAAAAAATGAGTAGCATACCGAGATGATCATTGCGGAAGACAGGAAAGAGCGATAAGATTTTTTCGAGCACTGGAATTTGTCGGAATTGAGCGAAATATAGAGAGAAATGGATGAAGAAGGACGACGAAGCACATACAAGCCCCAATTTCGGAAGACAAGAAAGGCTTGGACCAAAAAACCGAGCACGCTGGTGGAGAAGCTAAACAATGGGACGGGCCAGGATTTTGCGGTTAACCCATACGATATATATGCAGATTGACGTACCCAGTGTAAGCTGCGGAGGCACTCTGCATCGCCTGCAAGCAGCCAGTGGGCTATAAGTGGGAGTGGCGGAAGATGGTTTTGGGACAAACCTGAATAAGTGATCGTGTACTGTAGCCATATAGTCCCGAGCCGTCCAGTGTAAAAGGTCAACGTTCACGAGGTACACGCAGATATAGTAACGCACGATGGACAGGGTATCAACAAACAAGGCGATTGTTACCAGCGTCTGCAAAAAAAAACTGGGTCCGGGAAACTAGGCCGCAAGTGAGAAGGATACCTTGAATTTACAATCGTCCTATTCGAAGTTTCGAAGGTAGTAGCAACTCTGACTGATTTCGAACATGTAAAGAAGCTGGCAGCCAACTTCAGGTTGCATCACAGTGCGTATAAAATCCGTGGCTTACGGAGCCGGCCCAGGTCCCAATGAGAAGGCATCTGCTGGCCAGATCAGCCAGCAGACTAAAGAGCGCAAATCTTTACCCACTGAGTGTATCAAAAGTTGGGACAGACATGGGAAACGTGGGACGAAGTGTCTGCGAGTTGTTGCCATCGCCATTAAGTACCCAGCCAGGGACCGGCATCCGCTTACGTCTGTGGGTATCTACAGTTTTGGCTGCCAACTCGAAACCATGCCCTACATATTCGGGAGTGATCGTTGCGGTGGGAAGGAGGTAACAGTTTGACTGCAGGCAAGTATTCCCGAGTCGGCGTTTTAGGCCGCTGGTTGCATGATTATAGATAAAAGGATCCGATAGTATGCATTTATGGTTCCGTATTGCGTATCGATACAGTGGTCGTCTCGACAAAGTTCAAAGCCATGAGCGCCGGGTGAGAGGCGAATTTGATGCCATCAGCTGCACAGCCTCTTCTCCTTGCCCTTAGCCATAACTTTGTCCGTGCATTTTTTTCTCGGCTGGCCACGGTCAACTGCCTAGTCCACCGTCGGATCGAAGATAGTTTTATCACCCCCTAGTTTAAGCAACTGCTGGATCTACTCTTCTGAGCTTGGCTTGACTCTAGATATTTGCGGGTAAAATGTGTGTACTCTTCTCTTATAGCAGGAAACTTGGGCTCATGTCTTGCAGAAGCCCCATGACCATTGAGCTAACCCTCCCAACTCTCTTGTGCCGAGCCGCATTTCATTAGGTCGCTGGCGCTGAGATGGTGCAACGGTGACGCGCCGGTATCTTCGTGTAGGTGCCGAATCGATACACGAATGGGAACGGGCGCGGGCATGGCAATAGGCAGAGCCACGCGCACAGGAATGGTGTGAGGAGCGCGTGGAGCGTGCCGAGGAGTGTGAGCGTCGACGAGTGCCAGGGTCGATGGCTTGTCCGAGCCTCTGCCCCTCTTCTCCGTGTCATCGCCCACGGTGCTAGCGGACCGCTGTCTGTCCCCGTCGCGCTTCCGCATGCACTGGGGTGCCGGAGTGTGATGGAGCAAGCAGAGAGCAGAAAGCAAGCCTGTGGGGATCATGCTCCACAGCCGCGCTGTCAGCGCCCGACGCGACGAAGTCTGTGGATCGGGAGTGCGGGGACGGAATGGCTGTCAGGCGATGCAAGTGATGCACCGTGTCACAATTGGTGTACTTCGATGGTCGCCGTTGCAGTTACGCTGGTGCAAAAGGCACGTCCTATCCATCTTCTTCCATCCTCCTGGCTCACATACGATCTGTAGGTGATCCTTCGCCGTTCATGACACGGTTGCCGCACTGCCCGTACTGCTAGACCAAGCCGCGCACCTGCATATGGACTCGTCGTTGGGGCATGGCACTAGATGGACATGTCTGAAGGAGGGTACCGTCTGTACCTCTGGCCGTGTGATCGGCGTCCACGCTCCACGCTCCGTCACCAGAGTGCGGGACCGCACTCTCGTGGCTTGCTTCCACCGCCCGCCGAGGCTACACAGGTTGCGCTCGTTCTTGATATCTCCGATCACCATCGGCTCCGCGCGCGCACTACCTTCGACTCCACCTTCCGCCCGCCCCCTCGACGTCCGCTGCTCCCTTGCGCGCTCTCCCAGGATAGGCCAGCGGTTCTTCCCGACATTACTGGGGGTTCCATGCACTGGTTGTCGTCGCGGGCCGAGTGTCATCTTTACAGGCAGCGACAGCTGCATTGACGGAGGCGCGTTGGAACGAGTGCTCGTGGGTATATTTCCGCAGCTGGACTTATGTGGAACGACTCGTCGCGGGTGAGCGATGCAATTCCTCAGGTTCGGATGGACTCGTCACTGCATGCTCCTTAGCCCCTGCCTTCCGCTTCAGCAGTATCTACCGTCCTAGTGATTTTGCACCAGAGACATCGCATTCTTTTGCTCGTACCTGTTTTGCTATGTGGGAGACGCCCCATCCTATGTTCCCCTGCCTCTTCCATCTGCCTCTTGCGCTTGTCCCGTTCCTGTACACGCGTGTTGCTAGTGGACGGTACCACATACCTCTCCTACGCATGCAATCGGTTACCGGCTCTCAGTCGTACCCCGCTTGTGGTCTCTTCTAAAGAATTCGCTCGTTTGAGTCGAAATTGGGCGACATTCATTCTGTTTCCGCGGTGATACTAGGCTGAGAAGTCCTCAACTTTTTTCAATGTCTTTTTCATGGTTATCCTGGCATCTCATCTATTTGCTCCTTAATCTTGACGGGATTCGCTTCGTGTCTCGTTATCTCCCCACATCCCTCCTCACACTCGTTTGCCCATTCCTATGATATTTTCATCGATCGTATTGTGTGTACATATTTCTCTTTCAACCCGATTGTGACTATGGACTTGTATACTTTGACTCTTTTACTTCTGCCAATGTAGAAAAAACCTTTGCTCCCACCGTTTCTGCAAGGGCTTAATTGTTTGACTTCGAGCGTACAGGCTTGACTTTCGCCTACTTTGCTCAAGAATGAATCCTCCTGTAGCTCATTTGTTCGTGTGACTTCGGAAAGCCTTGGGAGCTGGAAAACGAGTCGCCGCAAACGTCCCATTGATTGCGGATTCGCCTACTCCGCTGGTCAACAGACAAATCACATAGTTCAAACATGATAGATCTTCGTCCCTACGACCGAATCCCTCTCCGTTCATTCTCGTATCGAACTAACCTCGGATAAGTCGAACTTTCCCTGACAACGGCCGCCGGCGTGACTGTAGGTTTCAAGGGCAGCTAATGAGGCACTCGCAATCGGCGAAGCAGGTCGGGTCGGTTCCGAAACCGGGGCACGTAAAGCCCAGAGCCTCGCAGGCAACCACTTCGGTGGGACCGCCAGAGCAGGTGAGCGTCGACGTGCAGCGTTGCTGGAGTATGGGCTAGATAGAGAGTGTTAATCATCGATGCTCCAGCAAGAGAAATTCCAGAAGGCTCCATACGTTGGTCACAGCCGCGGCAATGCTGGGAATGAGGAGAACGACGGTGTAGATGAACTTCATGCTTATAGAATATGCAGTTATCTGTCAGATGGCCTGAATACTCCCTTTATACTGGGCTGCGGAGCACAATGCCCATGAAGAGAAATGATTAGTCTTGCAAGGAGGACGAGCGGGCTGCCATAATCCCGCGAATATGCGGACTCCATTAACGCGCAGTTTAGTGTTACTTGATTAGAATCCGATGCTAGCGGGCGTTGTCCGAGGGGAAGAATAGATTTGTTGGCCATGACTGAACATGACATGATCAGCAGCCATAATTCTGGAATGCTGGATACGCCAAGTTTCGGGGGCGGGCTTTACGATAGGACTAGAATTTGTTCAAAGTTTCGGCGGATCTCGCTATTTTATTCCTTCATGTACACGTTCGTTTGAAAGTTTGAATGGGCCTGCAGAATTCCGTCAGCTCAGGGGTGAGCGGAGCCACGTTCGAAAAAAATGTTGTCTGATCGGCAACATTTAACACCGAGCGGCCCAGCCCGCTGTGAACAAGATGATAACCACATTGGCTCGTGACGTTTCCAATGAGATAAACTTGATACCGGCGAGGAGCGGAGGCCGTTGGCACGCTGGATAGTATATCCTTGGAGCTTGCTTTTCACAACGAAAACAAACGAGGTGACTTTCCGATTTTTCTTCAAGCTAT
The DNA here is from genome assembly GCA_014462655.1 of Mycena venus. NCBI lineage: Eukaryota > Fungi > Basidiomycota > Agaricomycetes > Agaricales > Mycenaceae > Glaucomycena > Glaucomycena venus. The sequence continues at coordinate 1,636,390 of JACAZI010000015.1, read as the reverse complement.
TGTAAGTGGAATGTAACGAGATCGGGAGACCTTTCCCCGACACAGTTCTGGAGTCCAACACTCAATCAAAAGCCATCTGCTCGGTGTTGTAGATGGTATTGTGTTCTTGACTGTAGCCATAGCGTGAAAGTAGATTGTCTCGCGCCAGTCTCCCTGCCCCCTGGCCGCCGCCGGTTCCTTGAGTAGCATCATGCTGAATGCATCAGCTGCAATCCAGCCACACCTCCGCGACACACGACAAACCCCTGCTATTTTTACCTAAGTATCTTAGCCAACCTCTGGCACTAGTAATTGGGACCCCACCGTCTACAGCATGGGCCGTATAAAGACAGTTTGGATGTGGTTTTGAGGGCCTTATGGGATATGATAGATACCACTATCGAGATTATTAACAAGAATTTTCAACTCCTCAAATTCCGGTAGGCAATGTTTAGCCACAAGTTCAGAATGGCCGTTCTCCATCAATGAGGGCCCGACCATTGACACTAGATGACTCTTGAAACTAAGAACAAGGCAATGATCTGATCTGGAATATTGAAAACTGTGTACCTAGCATGACTAGTAATTTGTTAAACTGCAACCCCCCCTTATCGTAAATAACCTCTGCCAACAGAACTGGCCTATCAACCCTGGGGGAGTTGTGCGATCATGAAACGAAATCGAGGACCAAACAAGGGCACATGAGATATCATCAGACTAGGATAAGAGGTATGCACAGGGACTCCTTTGCAATGATTTGAATTGCTTGTGGTGGTTTGGGTCGGGCCCGGCACTTTTTTGAGCTCAAGCCCTGACCGACTTACCCAGGCCCGTAATTCCAAGCCCAACACGAGGTCATCCACTACGGTGGCCACTTTCCACCGCGGGCCGACGGAGAATGTAGTGGTAGAGATCCCGTAATCATTCAAGGGTACCGTCAAAACACCTCGTCAATATATATGTTTCATATCTTGCCAAGACAGCCCGGTAAAAATGGCTCAAAAGGAGAAGTAAATTCAAATGGAGTATTTACTGGATACTTGCTGGATCTTCTCGAGTCTGGGGTGCTTGGGATTGGCTTGGGATCTCCATGTTTTCTTGGCGCTAGGGCTATTCACGTACTTGCCGTATATTTTTCCCGTATTATGGATTCGGCTACGGTACAGCAGGTACACATGACTTAATTCGCTACGGTACGGTACAAAAGGAACACGGCCGGAATACGGGGTACGGAAGGTACTGATGTGATCGTGAAATTTTCGGGTGTCGAGCACGATTCCACAGTGCGAGTTAGATAATTTTCTGCAATAGTAATAGTCAATAACCCTCTCCCCCAAACTTTTGGCATCAGGCCTCAAGAGAAACGATACCAAATTCTGAACGATATCAAATTCTGTGTATCCGGCACCAGAAACAGGCGAAATGTCGATTTAACAGTGAACTCTGCCAAAATTGTCAGATGGGCGAGAGCTCAAGAGGGACTAGCACACTCGACCGACATGTTTTTCGAATAATGGTGCTGAACGAAGCCTGAGCGAAGTGGCCAGCGGCGGCGAGATGCTTCATCTCCCTTCATACGGCCATGAACGGGGCTATGGTACGGTCACATACGGAAGGCTGTCGATGTATCTTCTTGGCTCGTGCACAGTACGGATTCCACTCCGTACTAAGTCGGTATCGGTGACCTTATGGATGCGGTGAATGAGCCCCACAAAACTAAATCCCTCCAAAAATGGGCGTGGTAACAAATGTTATCTCGATACCCTGTTTCCAATTTGGTCACTGTGCTTGATGCACCTTCCAAATAAAGCACCTTCACTTGGTCCCTAAAACTCAGAAATCCTGGGCACCAGGAAAATCCAATGATCTCCTTTGGTTTCATCCCTGAAACTTGAGATCCAACCATTGTTTTCCCCTCAGGGAAATTCATTCACTTCAGCCCACTGAAAAATTACTATTAAACAATTACAAGTCCTCGCCACGCCCTGCGACGGCCTTATCCCCCAAGTCACATCATATCAAATAATGCTGGCGACGCGCTGGTGAGTGCTGGTGACTGCCAGATCATAGCGGGTGAAATCCGCCAGCGCTCACCTTCCCGTCGTCGGGCGGCCCATCGTTTCATGAAATCTCCGGCCAAAAGATAATGTTCTGCCCGTCCCCTGGCACTGCTGCCGACCTTCTAGATCGAGTCCAGATACAGAAATACCCCTCTCCCCGAGCTCTAGCTCAAGCGCTTGATTATTGACCAGGAAATAAATTTCCAACCAATTTGAAAAAACCTTAAATTCTGCATTCCTGAGCGTCTAGCGTCATGAAAAAAATTGTATCAACCTGGGCTCTTCTATGAAATGAAATTATGCTAGATACTCTCAATTTGAGGTCCCTCCAGTCAAATATTTGACCAGGGGGATGGCAACTTAGGGAGATTTGCAACGAAGCCCCGATTTTTGCTCGGGATAACCTAGCTATTGTCGAATTATAGTCTTTTCCCTCCCAGTGTGCACATTTCCTATTCTGCTGTGATTGACAAACGGTTCGATGGGTGCAGGTGGCGGGAACTCGGGGAGATAAGGTATGTCCCGAATCTCTGTGGAGTACGGAATATTGGGAGCGTAGTCTTCTGCAGTAAAAACACCACGGTTGATTGGCCAGATGCCGCTCTTCCGGAAAGCTGAATTAATGACGGAGTCACGGAAGGTTGCCTCGCGGACACCCATATACTCTTTAATACAATCCTCCTTCCGCATTTCCGACCCGGTGATGATAACAATGTCATCGCAGACGTCGATCCATTTCGTCGCTCATCCCCAACGTGCTCGACTACCTCCTGTCCCGCTTCCCATGCATCCCTTTGAAAGGTCGATCTCCCCTTTTGTTTCTCTGCAGTGCCGCCGTTGGTTCGTGCGTTAACGTTCTCCTCTGCCTACGCTTGCTTAACGGGAGCCAATCACAGTGCCCTACACCATCGAGAATTGCCTGCAGTACGCACTTCTCCCTCGCTTGTTTTGTTTTTTCCAGAATCTGCTCCTCGCTCGCACCAATGTATCAATATGCAAATTCGAGCCGACACGACCAACCAGATGCTTCTACGCGCTGTGATGCGCCCATCTGACATCCAGCTCATTCACAATGCAAGCCTGAACTTTAGGCCCTTGCCTGTACTGCGCTGGTCAAGATGGAACCGGAGCACATCTACAAGGCGCTCTGAGAAACATCTTGAAATATTGTCCGCCGCAATATCATAATATCATCCCCACTTGCGAATGGAAAAGAACATACAGTGGTGGACCCAAATCGGGTATTTTGATGGTTATTTAGGGAACTATTATTGTCTTTTGTACGAACTACTTCAAACCCCTCCAGTACCGGGGACATTGGTTGTAGCATGGGCACCGGCCAAGTCAGCCACCACTATTCCCCGTCCCGCTGTACCTATAAAGACTCGCCCATATACCCTCGGATCCCCCACAATGAGGTTTGGACCTCCGTACTGATGTTCATCGTCGTTTACTCTGACCCACGTCTCTCCGTCATCATCCGAGCGATACAGTCCGTCTATCCCCTTGGGAGTTATCGTGCCCCACAGGAACAGCGCCGGGAGGGTCGAATCCGCCTCTCGTGGGGCGCCCACGGTGAAGAAGCTTATCGACAGCGCCCCCGGCAGCGCCTTCCAGGTAGCCCCGAAGTCGGTGCTGTGGTATAGGCCCAAGTCCCCCAGTGGGAGCCAGATCTCGCCCGCGCGCGCGAAGTTGACAACGGGCACTGCACCCGAGGCAGCAGCCGGTAAGCCAATCTTGGTTCCCTGTGAAGCTTTGTACGAGACACCGCCGTCCACGCTGACATACCACACACCGTTGGTGAACGAATAGAACGTCGCGGGCTGCACACGGTCTGCGCTCAGATTCGGGGTCTGGGTATCGAGGCCGCCCGACGGTGCTGTCCATGTCTCTCCAAAGTCGCTGGTTGCCCACGGTCCCGTTTGGCCGGCTGTCGCGTCATATGTGAACAGTGTCGACCACACTACGTGTTTTCCCGAGGCGTCCACGGCCAGCACGCCTGTCGTATCGACTGTCCAGTTCACGCCCGGCGCACAGTTCGCGAATAGCGTCCAGGTATCTGCACCGTCAGTTGAGTACGCGGCCTGGGCGCAGCCACCTGTGTAGTTAACACCACAGGCGCCCGTTCGGGCAACAACATTGGGGGCTTGGCCACCAAAGTCGATACTGTCGAGGTTCGAGAATGTTGGCAGTCCAAACATGGGCTGCGGGTCGTTGAGATTGGTGTGCTTCATCCCCATAATGTCGCCAATGCCACTGAGAAGATGCGCGTCACCCCCGGTCGGGCTAACAGCGGCGAGGATATCGGTTTCTTCGATGCCCTGGGCTTGGATGTACCAGGTGGGGGCTTTATTTGAGTCGACGAGCGACAGTTCGTCTGTTGCCCAGATCGTGGCGCCGGTGCCATAGAGGAGGTGTTCGGGGTTGAAAGGGTCGATCTGCACGGCTGTCATCCACCAGCCGAATTTGGCGAGGCCATGGACAGGACTGGGAGCGCCGTAGCCACCCCAGAGACGGCTCCAATCTGCAAGACTCATTCAGCCAAGACTCCATGAAGGGCTTCCGTAGACGAGAATTGAAATCAAGAAGAGGAATTATCGAAAAAGCTTACCGAAACTGAGCCACGGAACCGGCCTCCCATCCTTCAAAGCAGCCTCCCGGATTGGATGGCCCCAATAGCCTGTAGCCGTATCGTTTGCAGGGGTTGAGAGATGTGAAACGTCTTTCCACGTAAGACCACCGTCGTGGGTGAGATACACTTCAGCCAGCAAAATCAGTGCCACCCGAACTAGTGATAAAAAAGGCTGCATACTGCTGTCGAGCGCCGGTCCCGGGTCGCGGTCCAACGTTATTACGACCAGAGTCTCCGGATCTTTCGCATCCAGGCTCAATCCACAGTACCCACCAGGTGGCCATGCCTGAGGCGTGAAGGGTGCTGGGGAGCTATTGTTGTTACGGCCAGGAGTGATGTTTGTCCACACCTCGCTTGAGACATTGAGTTTCCACACCTCGCCATACTGCGCACCGTATGGGCCCGGGTAGTCCGCGTACGTGACATAGAGCATGCCATTTGCTGCCAGCGCGACTTTCATCGGCTGCGGCCCGGTGCTGAGCGCCGGCTCGCCCGTCACGAGTGTCGCGTCGTCCCATGTCTGCGGCTGGCCCGGTAGACTGCTCCACGTCGTGCCGCCATCGTGAGTGACGTAGATGCCATTGGGAACGCAAGCGCTGACATAGATAGTGCCCTCGTGACGAGGATCGAAGATGACAGAGACGATGCCAATGGTGTTAGCGAAGGCGTTGGGAAACGAGGTCACATTCGTCCATGATTTAGCACGGTCGGTGCTCTTCCATAACCCCTCGGTGCGGGTCCCGATCCAGAGTTCGTCCGTGTTGAATGGGTTGACCGCCAGGCGTTCCCCGTTGTTCCGCCCCAGCTCGTTCGAACCTAGGGGAAAGGGTGCTGGATATATTTCGAACGAGCTGCCCTGGTCGTCGGACACGAAGAAGGCTGAGTTGTTCGATGTCAGGTATCGGCCCTGGGCCAGGTAGAGCCGGTTCGGGTCAGTAGGGTCAAGCGCGAAGCTCTCTGTCCCCAGCAGGTTTGAGTCGACGAAGCTGATGAAATCTGTGAGCGGGATCCATTTGTCGAACTTCTGATCCCAACGGTAGGCGCTGCCAATGTCGGTTCGCGTGTACAGGAGATTGGCCTCTGTCGGGTGCGCGATGATTCCCGTAATGTAGCCTCCGCCTGTGATGGCGACGGCGTCGAATTCGTAGGGCAGGCTTTGGGTTGCCGCGTAGATGCAGGGCAGGAACGATGTTGTGGCCGCCCACAGTGCCAGCTTTTTGCAGGAGAATCGCACCATTGCGAGGTATTGGTCTGTGCGTAGCCTCGTTGTCTGTATTTGATTGCCTTTTTCATCACCCGGTAGGTACATCCCGGCGCGTTGTCGTTGAGAAGCGGTAGAAAGTGTCCGATGACCACTGGGAGGAACATGTGGATGTCCTATTTCTCCGTCAAACAGCGCAAGTCCGAAGTTAGTCCGAAGTTGCACTTGTTGAAGTCTCTGAGGCCCGGGAGCTGGATAAAAAAGTATGCGTATCCATAATTGAGGCCTGTTCCACAAAGCCTGGTCTTTTCTTGTCAAGATATGCAAGGAAGGGAATTTTATTCCGCCGATGAGCGAGAGCTCTAGGGACGACGAAGGATTGGATAACCGTGCACATGGCCAGGAATTGGGACATTTCAACCGCAGTTTGCGAGCTTAAGCCGGAGTGGGAGAGGCCCAGAACATATGCGGTAGCATGTCTGATCCGAAATCGCCATTTCAGCGTTTCCGTACATGACTTTTCGTCGGGAATCCATACGCATTAGGATCGGGTATAGTAGATCATTTTCTTTCTTCCATCAGTCGGCATCTTGAGTTGTCAAGACGGGTGACTTGGAACGTACGGAGCGGAAGGGAGCCTGGAGGGGGAAAAGGTGCGAGGTTTGTGTTCTGCACAACGAACTCCAGAGTGCAGGCTTTGAGCGCGAGCAAAGGCCAAGTCATTACGATATCATTGAGAAACAATGAAACGCGTAGTTCAAGGCAAAGACCAAGCAAATATCAGGCTTGCAGCGTGCATGAATGATGTTTCGGAGTCGGAGGATTAAATCACTTTATTCAGGCTTGTCGAATTCCTGCCAAGCGGATAGACGAGAACCAACCCAGATCTTGATCCAGTCGAAATAAGAGCGACTATACCCTCGATCTGCACCTTTTGTTTTGATTTGCGTAGCACAGCATAGAACCGTACCATTGAAATCTTCTCCTTTCTCCGGCAGTCATCTGCAACGACTTAAACCTTGGATCACAGCTGAAAATGTACCTACATAGTTCGCCGTTCACGCCAACCACATTCCCGCTCTATAAAACCGCACTCAGCGTACAAAGAACTCGAATGAAATTTGTCATACCTATAATCTCATCTCCTCGAGTCGGGACAGATCGCCCAGCCCAGTAATATTTTGAGAGAATATTATCGGGGCGCGTTGCCTGAGATGAGAATTCAAATTCAATCTTGAATGGAACGGTAGACATCGAATGGTTACTTGATAGGAAGGAAGCGAGACTAAGCGAGACTGGAAAGTAGGCGGCAAGAGCCACACCGTGGCGCACGCGGAGAAGGAGAGACGGAATGAAGCAGAAAAGGAAGTGAAGGGAGAGCACTCGTCAATTGCTGTTCCACCAGACCACAAGCTCCTCCTGATCTCAACGCTCCGGGAGCGGCATCGAATTTGGTGCTGGGACGGGGTCAAGGATGGAATCCACGGTAAATTTGATGAAATGCATGTCTTTGTTCCACTTGCTGATGATGAGCTGTCTTGAGATGTTTTCAAGAGAGTGCGAAAAGCGGACTTGAGATTTTGAAGGCAAGACACCAGTATTGACGAAGCCAGGCTTGAGGGGAGAACGAAGGCACTTTGAGGAAGCCAGGCTTGAGGGCCCAAGCGAAGGCCGTTGCCAGTGTGCCACCGACTCGGCGCAAAGTGGCACTGAGCAAAACAGATAATAAGCGTAAACCTTGGCGCCAACATTGAAGCAAGCAAGGCTCGAGGAAAGGTGAGAGCTGAGTGATTTGGGGATTAAGGAGGGATTGTCTGAGTAAGCCGAGCAGAGAAAGATGACGAGGATGGACGAAGGAGAAGAGAGAAGAAAGTGTCTGCCACCGTGACTGTCCCTCGCCTTGATGGTCTCGTTCGGAGTTTGAATGACTTCTTCGACTTCGACTTCGACTTTGACTCGCCTATCTTGTCGCTATCTATCATCAGCTCTGCTCGCCAGTCTCTGCAAATGTTTCAATCCTTGTTCAATCCACTCTCTCAAGGTCAACAGTACCCAGGCTGGTGTTCACATCAACTTTTTTGCTGTCTCGCACAGTAATAGTACTTGCCACCCCCGTACATTTGCAGCCACTGGTGACCTTCAAGCTTTTGTGAATCCTCAAGTAGCAATAAGCTTCTAAGCCCAACCTGGTGATAAGTGAGCTCGGAACCTAGGATGGAAATGCGCGATACAACAAAAACCAAACACTACAACCAATATATAGCTTAGGAACAGAATAAATCTATCCCAAACCAACAATTAGAAGCAGCGAGTGTGATGTTCCGTACGTTCCAATGGTACCCGACGAGTGTCAGTCCCTAGTTCAGAGCCTTGTAAAGGTTGAAAGGGAGAAAGTTTATATGCAAGAAGTTGCAGGGCGATATATTGTGTTTGTTATGTGCGAAACGAAGAAATCCAAAGGATATCTAGTTCGAACACCCAAAGGCACGATATAACAAGGCCAGAAAAAGGTTTTGGAAGACAGGAAACCAAAGGTTTACCCAGATTCCAGTTGTTCCGAAGAACGAGTTGTGCGTATCCTGAAGATCCGCGATAGTTCCAAAGGTTCCGAGAGATTCCAGACAACGATACAGACGATTCAAGACCCAAGGCCAGCGATTCGATACGAAGCAAGGTCAAAGACCACGAAGCAAGACGATTCAATACAATTCAAGACCCAAGGCCAGACGATTCAATACAATTCAATACGATTCAAGAGCCACGCTCAGACGGTTTGTGCGTTCCAGTGTATGGATACGACTTTATATGCCAACAACCCAAATGATATTCACAACCCTTACAAACTAGGCTTGCAAGAGCTCTGAAGATCGACAAGAACCTTCCCTTAGGCGCAAGCTTTTGGGCTTACTAGTCGGGGAAGATTCTGTGCCGCTCCCAGAAACCCTTCTAACTACTTATACAAACGAAGATATAACTATGACAATAGTGTAAATGAGTAAAATGTCCGTTTAGCCGTGCCAAAGTCCGTGTATCCGTCTTGGCAACCAGAATGCAGACAGTCCTATTGGTTGGAGACATCGAGTACGTCATTCCGGGTACATTCCGACCATCCTTTGTAATATTCATGCACATGGTGGTTTGATGGAGTCTCAGTCATCATCCACCATGTACGCCTTTTTGCAAGATAACTTGCATTCCGTTGGTATCCCTCGACCAACTACATCAGAACCACATAGCCTGGTGATATAGCTTTCGAATGATACCCAACTTCGAGATATGTCCAAGAATGGGTTCTTGAGAACGACTTCCCAGTCCAAAAGGAGGAAGTCTGCAACCCCAGGATCGACAATCAATTTGTGATGAACCCACATCAAACTCCGATGCTGAGTAGCCGGACCTTGGGTACATTCAGAACACCACTGCCAGTGCTCTAAAGTCACCTGAGACAACGTGAACGCGTTGACGAGCCAAATAACCAACAACCGAATCACCCAGCACTTTGGTATCCATGGTTCCGAGGCTATGGAACGGTTTCTACCGTTCCATGGTTCCAGAACATTTGGAACCAGTGTGATATCCCCTATGTTTAGGTGGGCTACACAGCCTCCTACATGTTTCGGAGTGAGTACCTGCCAGAGACACCCCTGGAGTCACCAGGAACATCATCTCGTTACTCTTGTGATGCTTGCCACAGGCCAGCTACTTCGGGTACTTAGTACTGCCTCTTTAATAGATGGTATACTATGAATGAACTACACATGAAAAGCGAAAAATAGTGCAATTTCAGGTGGTGGTTCATTCACTGCTTATCACTGGACTACCAATACAACTGCTTTACCTGCCTGCATGGTTGTGTTCGGATATCGAAGGAAAATAGATTGGCCAGTCTTGTCACGCTATTTCAGCTGTTTCTTGGCTTTTTTCTTGGTTTTTCACGAGCACCCTTTCCCGTGCCAGAGGCACTTGCCGATGCGGCATACAGCAGTTGTCGAGCGTAGATGACGGGGTACTACCTTCCTATCACCCACCCCGCACTCCCTTTTTCTCGTGCTCTGTTCTTCCAATACCAAACAACAGACTTCAAGTCGCTGGCTGTATAAGAACACTTCATGTTGGCCGAGATGAATATGGTAAGACAATTAATTGTGGTACAAAGTAAGGACCAAGTCCGACTAACTAATTACTACCTAGATAATCGTGTATGCCTTGCCCAGATTCAATCCTGAACGGATTAAATCTTCGTGTTACAGATTAAATTGTCACGATTTGAGCCTAATTGCTCCATCTTATCTAAGCACGTGACGAGATAAGACAATGGAGAATATCGAGGAGGAATTTGATCATCGGACATATTTCTATTTTCTTGAAATGTATTCTATATGATTGGAGGTACATTAACCTCGAGGACAATTGGACACACATTCACAGAACAATAACCACGTATGTTACACGACCTTTTAATATAACTGACAGTTCTTCGACTTTGATCGCTATACATGTTGTTACCTTTTGCTTCTGTTCAGATATCTATAGACTACACAGCCACTCATAAACAGTATAAATACGAGTAGTTATTTGCTTGTAGTCTTTACACTTTTATTCACTCATTTTTCGAGAACTAATACCTCACTCCCCAATCTGCGATCTTTGTATCATTGGATGAGAGGTTCTTGATTGTGACATAATAAAAGCATACCCTTCATACCGTTTCGTACCGCCCCTACTCAACATTCCTCTCCATACTCCCTCCCCTCCTCTTCCACTTCGTGCACTTCTTGCGTGTCTTACTCTCTACTTGGTTTCTTGTACCTGAAGATCCATTTCCCTCTTCCCTCCCCGCCGACTCTCTCCTTCATCCACACCAAAGTAAAATAATTGCAGCACCAACTATCGTCGAACCAGACCAACCAGACTGCGCCACATGCTACAGGAAACGTTGAGTCTGTCCCCACACAAGGCAGCAACAAGGCCACTAGTCTAATCCTCAGAGAGGACTAGGGCGCTATCATCGGGTGTGTCGTAGAAGACCCGGGGTAGTTCTGGCAGCAAGAGTTCGGGTTAGTAACACCCACCGCTCCGTGTGGTATTTCCTCCCACGTCTTCCATACGCACTCCGACTTCAACCTCTCCACTGCCACCTACTTCGTCCCAGTGGTCGCTACTGCCACTTAAAATAATACGTAGCATTCAACAAGATTACCAGAGTCTTTGACCGGAATCGTGCTCTCATTCGGAGCAACTCGGCTTACTGAGCCAACCCTGACTTTTTCGCCCCTTTCTTCGCACTCCCCGCCTCTCCTGCCATGTCCAATGGGACATTGTCCGACTCTTGCCCTTTCCCCCTTCGTCCCTCTCTGGGCATGTTTAGCCTGAATCACCTCTCCCCCAAGGAGTTTGCTGCTCTACAGCAGCAACAACTCGCCGCACTTTGCGCGGCCCACGAACAGACGCTATAACAGACATCTGCAGCCAGGTTTCCACCTGGCTACGCACCAACCCCGGTTCCTATAGAGGAACAAATGGCAACCGCGGGGTTCAACCCTGAACAAGTCCTCGGGCGTGAGAGACTCGAACGCGTGCATGCACACTTACGCAAACAGTTCCATTTATTGGAACTAGAAGAATACCAGCACGTGCTGGATGAGTTGACTCCACCTTTTTGGAGTCATGCGGGATCGGCACGCCCAAGTGCAGTTCCTCACTTGGGGAAAATGTCTCCTCGAGAAGTTCCCCTCCCCTCGGGCGGATCATCACTCCGGTCTTCTCTCCGACCTTTGCTGACACCCCCGAAACCACGGGTAAAGGCACAATCGCCGCATATTGCAGCACCACAGCCATCTCACACGGCATTTCCGCTGCTCCCAGTGGCACATACCCAACCGCCGCCACCTGTGGCAACCATCCATCTGGCACAACAAGTGCCAATCGCACCGGTCACCCTGGCCGACTTACTAAGGGTGGCCCAATCTGGAGCCCACAGGATGGGCTCGTCAAAAGTAGTCCTGGCGGATGTTCTTGACGCTTTTGACGGGAACAACAAGTCCAAGTTTGAGACGTTCTTGGAGTCACTGCGCACTTACCTCAGTGCATATTCCTCGGAGTTCAATACCGAGAAAAAGAAGGTCTTCTTTACCCTCTCATGCCTGAAGGGGAAGGAAGGTGTCATGTGCCCAGCCACCAACTGGGTACGAAATTGGAAGATGGTCAATCTTCCAGGAGACTCCCTATGCCTGGGAGTAATGTTCGCCCACTTCCTGGGCAATTTGAGAACAACATTCAAGGATCAGAATGTCAGAGAAACCACCTTCAAGCGGTTGGTGGAGACAACCCAGTGGACCACCCCCCTGAACGACTTCATTCAGCTCTTCGAGCTGAACGTGGAACTGGCCGGCTTCATACCCGGCCTTCTGGTTTACGACACATTCTTGTGTCAGACTCTGGAGTGGCTTCTTGCCACTGGAGTCAAGAAGATGCTGTACTGCAGCATCGCCATCCCATGCGACTATGTGGGATTCCGGGCCCGCCTAACCGAAATAGGCGGAATCATGGCACATAACCTGCAGGTGGGTTCCAGGAGTCAATTTTGGACTCCCGCGAGCCAGAAGGACATATCAGCCACATCAAAAAATAAAGGTCTGACTGGGCCGAATCAGGGAACGGCACCAAACCCAACACAGGCGACTTCACAGGGTGGAGCTGCCAAGACTAACAAAGAGAAGGGCGGGCCCTTCAAATGTTACAATTGTGGCAAAGAAGGCCACATGGCACGCGAGTGCCCAGAACCACAGTGGGAACGTGGGAAAGTCAACGTGCGCTCCTTGCGCACTGATGAAATGTCTGAGGAGGACCTTAAATTCCTCATGGAGAAGGCCCGTACAAAGTACGGCAAGGATTTTTAAAGAGGACTCTGATCAAGGCCGAATCAAGAGTCCCGGAAATTAAAAAAAGAACAAAAAAATCAAGAAAACAACTGGTGGAAAGCCACCGGTATACAAATAGTGCCTAAGGAGCCGGGATCGGACTGGGATATAAAAACCAAAAAGGAAAAAGGGTCCCTTGGGATGGTGGCTCAACCTGCACAGCAACCGGTCAGAGTGTACAGCTCTGCTGGAGCGGGGGTAGTGCCACAGGGCGGTCTCTTTTGCCCCGCTGGCAGCGGCAAAGGATACAGCAATTTATACAAAAAATCATGTACAGGAAAAAGCAAAAAATATATTACCTATGCATTCTCGTCCCATACATATTTTATCTAAGGCCCCTGGAACCCAAACCAGGGAGAAAAATAGTGCAGAGAAAAAGGTCGTCGTCGATGAGACGGCTCAATCCACAGTAGTGGAGGAAGCGCTGAAACACACACAAGTCCCATTTGGACTTTGGACTCAAGAAGCAGGAAACGGCCCGGTGGCTCGCTCGACATGCCATGGGAGTTTCTGAGAATAGGTTAGCGCAGGAATTATGCGCTTTCCAATTTCAGTGGACTTGCCATGAAATGTGGGTCAATCTGACGCTTGAGGCATTAGATATGGGAAAAACCGAAAAGGTTAAAGGCCTGTTGGATACAGGCTGTACAACCACGTGTATGGACCAGGACTTCGCTAAAGCCTGGCAGTATGACCTAAAAGAGCTGGATACCCCAATTTTAGCTCGAAATGCCAATGGAACCGAAAATACCAAAGGCAAGATCACCCATTACGTGGAGTTGATCATGGGAGTCGGGCCGCATAAAAACCGGCAACATTTTTTTATCACCGGCCTTGGGAAGGCACGGATATTTATCGGATACAATTGGTTGTTTTGGCACAACCCCGCGGTGGACTGGAAGTCCCAAACAATATTATTTAGCCGGTGCCCACCAGAGTGCGGTATGACTGGCACGGAGTTCGGAAAAGGCATCTTCAAAGATGAGAAAATTGAAGATGGAGAAAGTATTTTATTAGTCGACTTTGCGTATGAAATCATGATACATGCAAAGGAAACCTCGGTGCAAAAGATGGCGCAAAAGGTGAACGCAGAGTGTGAGCATCTGATGGAAGACAAGATCCCGGAACAATATAGGAATTATGTCAAAGTATTTGCGAAAGAGTCTTTTGACTCTCTTCTGGAATGACAACTGTGGGATCACGCAATCGAGTTAAAACCAGACGCAAAAGCCGTCGACTGTAAAATATACCCGCTCTCCTTAATAGAGCAAGAAAAACTCAACGAGTTCCTTGAGGAGAACTTGAAGAGTGGACAGATTCAGCCATCCAAATCACCGATGGCCTCGGCGTTCTTTTTTGTAAAAAAAGAAAGACGGATCCCTTGGACTGGTACAGGATTATCGTAAATTAAACAAAAGGACAATCAAGAACTGGTATCCCCTTCCTTTGATATCGGAACTTGTCAATAAACTTTGCAGAGTGAAATATTTCACAAAGCTCGACATCTGGTGGGGCTATAATAACGTCCAGATCAAAGAAGGCGATGAATGGAAGGCTGCTTTCAGAATGAACCGGGGTTTGTTCCAAACTATGATGAACAACATCCTTTGGGATCTCATCAACGAAGGACGGGTCATCATCTACTTAGACGATATTTTGATATTTACGGAAACCCTGGAGGAACACCGGGAGATCGTCAAATGAGTGTTAGATACACTTGAGAAGAATAAATTATATTTGAAACCCGAAAAATGCGATTTCAAGAGAACGGAGATAGAGTACCTGGGCATCATTGTGAGCCACAACTCGATGAAAATGGATCCAGTGAAAATTGCCGGGATCATGGAATGGCCCAAGCCAAAGAATGTCAAACAAGTCCAGTTGCTCTTAGGCTTCATTAACTTTTATCAGCGATTTGTCAAAGGATATAGTGACGTCGCCCAACCACTAACTAAACTAACCGGTATAGCCGGGTTCTCCTGGGGAGACAAACAAAAAGAAGGTGTTTAATGAACTGAAATGCCGGATTGCCGAAGACGTCACATTGGCGTTACCGACAGACGATGGCAAGTTCCATTTAGAAGCCGATGCCTCCGACAGGGCCACAGGTGCTGTGCTCAGCCAAGAACAGAACGGCGAGTGGTGGCCCATGGCTTTCCAGTCACATGGGCTCAACGAAACCGAGTGGAATTACAAGATCTATGACAAAGAAATGCTCACGATAATGCTCACTCTCGAAGAGTGGAGGGCACTCTTGATGGGCGCATGGCAGACATTTGAAATATTGACAGATCACCAAAATCTGCAATATTTTAGACAACCCCAAAAACTTAATTGTTGGCAAGCTCGTTGGATTATAGAGCTGGCCGAGTATGATTTTACTTTATCACACCGCAGAGGAACGCTTAATAAAGTCGCTGATTTATTATCCTGCAGGGCGGATCATGACCAGGGCAAGGGTGACAATGAGAACGTCACTCTTCTCAAGTCTGAGTATTTCCAAGCACAAGACATCATGCTCGAAGGTCCCGAGAGAGAGATCATGGATCAAGTTCTCGCGGAAAAGAAAATCGATAAGAGCATCAAACTCGCTCTTGAGAAGAAACTTCCCGGTTGGGAAAAGAAGGACAATATTATTTATTACAACAATCTTATTTATGTCCCTCAGAACGAAGAACTCCAAGATAAGATTATCGGGTTACATCATGACAACCCGATGCTTGGCCATCCCGGGGAGAACCGCACGCAGGAAATAATCAAACGTAATCATTGGTGGCCGAGACTTGGTAATCAAGTCTCGAAGTATGTAAAAGCATGCGAGGCATACGGGCGATCTGGCATCCCTCGGGACACCCAGGGAAAGCTTAATCCGCACAAGATAGCAGAAGGTCCCTGGCAAATCATATCTATGGATCTTATCGGCCCTTTGCCCAAAAGCAACAGGCACAACGCCATACAAGTCTGGGTGGACACATTCACCAAACAAATACATGTCGAAGCTACCTCCATGGAGATTACGGCCGAAGGTGTTGCATGCTTGACGCGTGATAGAGTTATTTGGTACCACGGAGTACCATGTAAAATTATATCAGATCAAGATACCCAATACACGTCTGGGTTCATGCAGGAACTCAACAAACAGCTCAGTATTGAAATGAACCCGAGCACCACATATCGCCTGATAACCGGCGGGCAAACAGAATGCATGAACCAAGAGATCAAGAAATGTCTCTGAGTTTATGTTAATTATCACCAGATGGACTGGTTGGAATGGCTTGCATTAGCCGAGTTTGTACATAATGACAAACAAAGCTCGGCAACAAAAGCCTCTCCATTTTATTTAAATTACAGCTATCACCCTTGGAAAGGGATTGAGAATGCCATTGAATCAAGGAACGAAGCAGCGCAGGAATTCGCTGATAAAATGAAGAAAATTAGAAACGAAGCGACAGCTGCACTCGAAAAGGCGCAGCAACAAATGAAAAAATATTATGACACACACAAAAAAGGGCGCACCTGTATTTAAACCCGGAGATAAGGTCTGGCTTTACTCAAAAGAAATAAAGATGGATTGACTGTCGGGGAAGTTCACCGAAACGGGGCTGGGCCCTTACGAAGTTGTCGAAAAGGTCGGAGAAGCGGCCTATAAACTTATTATTCCCGGAACACCATTGGAAATGCATGACGTATTTAATGTGGCCAAGCTTCAGCCATACATAAAACCGCCTCCACATCGGCGAGAAGAACGACCCGTGCCCGTAATTATTAATAATGAACCGGAGTTTGAAGTAGAAGAAATTCTCAAACACCGGAAGAAAGGGCGTGGATATCAATATTTAATCAAATGGAAAGGATATCCACTTGGCGAACGACTATGGGAACCGGAACAGCACTTGAAAAATGCCAAAGAAACTCTAGACGAGTACAAGAAAAACATGGCATTAAGATCCGGACAGTTCCGATATTTCTGAAAGGCCACTGGGATTATTTAATTCATCGGTATAAACCAAAAGGAGGAGTCCAAACAATACTCAACAAAGAAACTATATAATTATTTATGGACTCGGATATACTCGACTCTGAGCGATTCGAAGAGATCGAAGACGATACAGTTCGATCTATGGTTGCCAAGGATGTCGACCCTTAAGAGGGGGGTAATGTCGCGATTTGAGCCTAATCGCTCCATCTTATCTAAGCACGTGACGAGATAAGACAGCGGAGAATATCGAGGAGGAATTTGATCGTCAGACATATTTCTATTTTCTTGAAATGTATTCTATATGATTGGAGGTACATTAACCTCGAGGACAATTGGACACACATTCACAGAACAATAACCACATACGTTACATGACCTTTTAATATAACTGACAGTTCTTCGACTTTGATCGCTATACATGTTGTTACCTTTTGCTTCTGTTCAGATATCTATAGACTACACAACCACTCATAAACAGTATAAATACGAGTAGTTATTTGCTTGTAGTCTTTACACTTTTATTCACTCATTTTTCGAGAACTAATAACTCACTCCCCAATCCACGATCTTCATATCGTTGGTTGAGAGGTTCTTGATTGTGACATAAATCCTAGGCAGATTAAATCTTCGTGCCTTGCCCAGATTCAATCCTGAATGGATTAAACCTTTGTGTTATGGATTAAATCCTACGCAGATTAAATCTTCATGGTACGAAGCCCAACTAACTAGTCCTTACGTAGATTAATTGCGCGGCACCTTGAAGGGATCAAACCCTGGACAGATTAAATCCCTTGCAGGATTAAATCGTGGACTTTGCGAGCAGATTTAATGGGACGGAATTTGACGGCGGAACACACTAAATTAATCATAGCTACTCGTTCCTACTGTATTTCAAGATTATATCTTGGAATAGTGACTTGGATAATCCAATACAGGATTATTCGAGTTCTCTTGGATTATCCAAGACAAGATTAATTAGCCTAGCTGATATCACTGACAATTGCTCGACGTTGAATGACTGATGGCGACCGAAATACGAGGAGTGGAACACCTCGCGAACATGAGGTTCCAGGCGACTGGCAAGGATGAAGCGGAACGGAAGGGTATCTTTGGAGGACGAGTTCCCGATTACACGCAGTATCGCCTCTTGAAAACCATGTCCCTCGCATTCGTCGAACCCATCGATGAGAATCAAGATGGGCTCACCCTGGTTAAGGTCGCAAGAGGGCTGGGAAATGAGCTTCCGCATTTGGGTCCAGATGGATCGTGCAAGAACGGACGGATTATGCTCCACAACTTGTGAAATCGGAGTCTGAAGCCATTCAACGTTGAGGGCGAGCTGGTATGCGATCGTCGAGAACAGCCTCTGTCCATTGCCGTGTGTGGTATGTCCACGTTTGAAAAAAAAAAAAGAACCACTGAGGTGGCCGGCATCCTGGAATTGGCGTGTGAGAGTCTGCATGATAGTGGATTTCCCAGCACCTGCAGGGCCGTATATTACAGAGGTTGTGCCCAAGCGGCATGAGCGGCATGGGGAAAGGACATCCCAGGGCACCCCAAACTAAAAGTTAACAGATTTCATGTATTCCAGGAATGACATTGATGTGGCTGTGCTAGGGAGCAAACGGTTGTCACTCGGCGTCATCATCAGTCTCCAAGTCTGACTTGGTTGGTGTTGAAGGCGGGTCAAGCAACGGGTGCCTGATGAGAGGGTAGGTAGGTAGGTAGTATTACATGGCACGGTCCCGCTTAGGAACGCCGGTTCCAGGAATTTATCCCTGATGTACATGCACTACGTAGATACATCTTCGTTCCTGGACCCCTATGTACCCTCGTAGCCGAGCTCACGATCGCAGCCAATTCTTGGAACCTTGCTCGCCGCGGTAGAACTAAAAGAATACAAAGAAGCAAATTAAAAATTAGCACATCAACACGGGTCATCCTCTGGGCCAAGCATCTAAAACGAAACACGGAAATGACGTGAAATACCTGGGACCTTCAAGAAGACGGTACTTAGCATGCTAATCGTTAAATTGAGAATAACAGATGGGGGAGAACAGTCTCTTGATGCGTCAGAGTCTCAGCCGATTCAAGCAAACAGTAAGTAACGCATCGAATTGTGTCTCAGGAGAACCACGAAAGCGGTCCAACGAATAGCGCTCGTTGAGCAAGCTGATGCAGCTTGGTGAGATGTTTGAGCCGAGATATCTTCACTCGTTCTTGAATCAAGACACGAGAATAAGACATTTTATTTAAGGCTCAGGAAATACACCAAGGAGATAAGCAATCAACTTGTACAGGGGTCCCAATCTTTGTGAGGAGAAGGAATGCAGAGCCAAGGATGAAATTGAAGATTTGACAGGTGAAGTGAGGCCAAATATACTGGTTCATTGCTGGATGTTCCGTGTCAGGTAGGGTGTCGCATACAAGGACAGACATTCAGAGACATTTAAGAACACCAGCCAGACATATTTCAGCTCTTTCCGTGTTTGACATTCACTTTAAGCCTTCAATTTTCAGATTCTGCTTCTGCAGTCACAGGAGTGCGTGTATGGCAGTGGGTACATTCCGAGTAACTGGATTACGCGACTGTTTCCATCCCGAGTTCCTTCAAGAGATAGGCAAGCGATAGAACGCCTCGAAAGCAACGACCCGATACAGAACTGGAGGGTTGAGACGAATGGGGAAGAGAACAAGGACAGCGGACGACAGCGGCGGCGAGCGACGAGGTTTGGGAGATAGAAAGTAGTATACATTGGGAGATATGCATGCATGCAACACAGTGTACAGTAGAATGAGGGAACAATGCTCAAAACGAGCTGGATGCACGACCACAAAAGTGGATGACACTTTTGTCTTTTTGGAAATTCTTTCGTCCTTCTCAGCAGCATCTGTCCGGATGTGTGAAGGGCTCGTATAGGCTGCTCTGAGGACTACTGTGGCCCTTTGGAGCAGACAGAGTGGCTGAGAGGGCTAACGGCGAAATTCGACATCGGAGATGATGGTGGTCAGGACGGGGGAATAGAAACCTGCTGCGTCCTTTCTTGCAAGCCATGGGAGACAGTGAAAAGTGGCACAAGGGACAAGAGAAGCCAGAATGATGCCGTCAAAGTCGGGTTTCTCATGCTTACTTTACCAAAAATTCACAAAATACACAAACTCGGGTATAAAACATCAGTAACAACAAGATCTGCAACTCAGGTAATGATATTTAACTGAGAAAAAATTCTGCTGTGCCGCTTTGCACAAGTGCCAAAAGTGGCATGCCGCTGGGCACAACCTCTCTATTCAGAGAATAGGAGTTTCTGGATACGACCCAAGTGCCAATTCATGCAGGTCCTTGAGCATTTTCGAGCGCGTTTCAGGGTAGCATTTGGGCTGCGGAAAGCTCTCTGCTGAATCGTGGATGGCTACCAACGCTACTGCGCGGTGTAGAATGTGAATGCCTGTAACCATCATTCAGCTCCAAGGGGAATCCGGATATCTCATCCACAACATACCTTTTTCGCTAGGGTGGTACGAATTATTCACGGTGAAGCTTCTGGCCGAGATATCGAAACTCAGGTTCGGGCCCATGCCATGGCCCCCAGCTCCACCTTTACCATTTGCGTAGCCATCCCCGCCAGAGCCTCCTCGGCCTCCCGCGAAAAGGAATGAGTAACGAGACTGACCGAGGAGGGACGTGACGCCGACGGGGTGGGAAAAGATGCCGCAACGAGATCAGTCTAGAAAGAGGGAACAAGATAGCGTGCGAGAGCGAGGGAGGGGAAAGATTAGATGAAATGAAAAGGAGAATCTGGGACGTTCGGCACACACTCGACTACGAGTGAGGTCAGTTAAGGGGCCGCAAGGACGCATGAAAGACAAGAGAAACCAGAAGAGAAAAAGCGCACCATGCCCAAACTCCGCGACAAGAACGCGCCATATTCGTCCCTCCTTCCCTCATTCGTTCTCGTTACGCGGCATCATTGGCCGAGGCAGGCGGGAGATTTGATTTTGGGGATGCGTTGGGTGGGATTGCTCGGGTGCTCGTGCAGATTACAAGTGAAGGTGAGTCGTGGCGATCACTAAGCTCAATTGCACGTCCTGGGTAAGGGCTGGGAAAACCAATGGAACGAAACGAAGCCGCTGCCGGAGGAGCGCAACGAGCAGATGCGGACCGTAATTGCACACACGGCACCGGAATCTTTGGAAAGAACTGAACGCATCTCGGGAAGACAACGGCGATACCAACGAAGCATATGTCCGGGTCCAGACCAGAGTGAAAAAAAAAAACTCTAGCCATCACAGCCCGCGCTCGATTCGAACGAGGCATCCCCGGCCCGCCTAACACGTTGAAAGAATGCTATATGTAGTTAACGGGCGCGGACCGTCCGCCGTTGAGCCTCGTCCATGTGGGTGTGGGTCTCAAATTGTATTATCTGCTCGAGTACAATCGAAGGGGGAAACGGTAGAAATTCAGCGACGTCTTGAAGAATTGAAAACGCGCCGGGGATCTGAGCGCTTTGCAGTGCAAGAGAAAAAACAAAAGCGCAAGGAACGCGGATTATGGTCTGGGCTCGATTCGAACGAGCAGCTCCCGTGAAGTGGTGCCTTACTGACGCGTTCTAATACTGAGCGGACGCTCTCAGGCCTTCCTCATATTCTTGCGAACTCGGTTAGTTTAGGACGTTTCTGGTGGAGCGAACCTCAGGCTGCCGCGAAATATTAATAAAGCCATGTCCGAGGAAGCGTAGCCGAGGCCCCAGGATGCACGATTCTTGCGACACGTTGGGTCCTGCTGGCTGGCCTGGAGCTAAAGCGTCTGAATTGAACAAAGAATTCCACTCACTATCAAGTAGGAAAAAGAAGAACAAGGAGAACGAGAAGAACAAGAAAAGAGAAACCTGCATGAAGTATCACGAAAGTCCAGGCTCGATTCGAACGAGCGACTTCCACAGAAAGTTGAACACGCAATCTAACTTACGTCACGTGGGGCCGGACCATCCGTTATTGGTCCTTGCACACCCTTTGTTAAGCATGGAAATACAATCTTACTTCAGAAAGAATTGAACGCACATCGGAAACCCCACTTAGCGGCATCAGCAATGTCTGGGTCCGCTACGGACCGCTACGTACCGCTACGTACCGCCTGTAGCGGCTGTAGCGGCTGTACTGAGGGTCCCCTGTCTGTAGCGCCACGTAGCTGGGGCCGTAACTACGTAGTTACGGCCCCAGTTACGTAGCGCCGCGTACGAGTCTGTAGCTGGCCTGTAGCAGGCCTGTAGCAGATCCATAAAAAAAGAGAATTTCCCTGCCCTCAAATGTCCTTACAAATACTAACACAATAGAACAAAAATGCAGGAAAAGATATTTCATTGATTATATACTACAGAGGGGGTAGGTACGATGAGAGTGGCGGCAAAGAAAACCGCGCTGGTGACGCAGTGGCGGCGCGCGCGCGTGCGCGTTGGGGTCATACGGCCTCCCGAGTACGCCGTATCCCATATCTGGGCCCACACCAGCGGCGACCCGGGGAGACGGCGGCAGGATCCCCTAGCTGAGTTTGGTGGAAACATAGAAATCTGGGCCTTCCGAAGTTAGCGCTCGCAATCATGAATAAATGGAGAGAGACTTACAGTTTCTCTGTCCTGGATCACTGCACCTGGTGGCGGCGAGATCAGTGGCATATTGTGTACGAGAGGATAAAAAACTGACCTCAAGCGACGTCCTCAGCGCACGCGTCAGACTGCGCACGAATGGATTGGAGACGAGCAGCTTGCAAGAGCGGGGCAGACCACAGGCGGGCTGGATGGAGTGAAGAAGATAAGCAATCAATATTTAGCAAAGAATAAGGAACATACCTTGAGATTCAATAGCACGCGGGCCTTTTCTTCATCTGGGGCAGGCGTCAGTCTCGGGCCATCACAATAAGAAGCAAAATAATTAACCCAAAATATTCCAACAACCCCGGAGTACCGACGGAAAAAAGGGATGGGCCAATGGCACTCACCAGCCAAAACTCGGCCCCCCGCTGAACATGTGCCCGCTCCATTCTAAAAACCGCCAAATCACATTCGCCACCACCTCGTTTGAGGGCGCGTAGTCCGTGCCATGAGCCGCTCTGACGACATCAGAGGCACAGGGCAAAGTCGATAGTGGAGGACTACGGTCGTTCTCAGCTTTCGGCTCATATGTCAGTGCCACTGAGTATACGCACCTGCTTATGATAGAACGGCGGGTTGTGGATGTGTCCGATGTCGTGCCTAGAATGAAGGGCGGTGTCAGCCAGGCGCAAAAGAGATGCGAAGGACGGGGAAGGGACACACGAGAAAAAGATGGCCTGGGGCTAGTGGGGTGGTGGTGGTAGAGAGGAAAGAAAGCGAAATCCAAAACGAACCGTGTCCAAATATTTGGACACGTGCGCTGGCCAGACGAGTCCAGACCAAGTCGGACTAAGTCGGAGTTACCACCCTGACAACCACACCTTTCTGTCTCCACCACTATGCGCTCGTCATCGTCGCCGGCGAGCTCCATAAACCCACACTTCTTTGTCAATAACAACTTGTCGGCTCCCTCGCTACACGATCTGGCAAAGAGTCAAGCAATTGGTCACATCGAAACTGGTCCACTCCGACACTGATATCTCGAACGAGGACTGCGTCGTCAACGACATTTTCGAGCGCATCATATGCGAGGCCTCCAGTGCGTCTCATCTCCTCTCCCTCTCGGCTCCTTGTTCACTGATTTCTTTTTCCAGAGCTCGCCTGGTCTCGAACAAGCCAAGGATCTCCCACACCTTCTAGGCACTATATTATCGTCTTCTATCCAGTGTATGTTTACTCTCTTCGTTCTATGTCTTCTATCCCCTTTCTCTCCCTTCTTTGTTGTTCTATTCCTGAATCACCCGTTATTTTATTTTCCTCTTTGCCTTTATTTCGTCTATTGTCCCCCTTACTAAGATCTTTCAGGCGTCTTCTCCGCGAACAGCCACGCAAGCGCATCCAAAGGCCGATGGGGCGCTTTCAGGACGGCGGACGTGCACTATCAAACTGAGTCCGCTCTTTCTTGGCACGCAGCTGGACGACCTCGAAGACGAGCGGACGCAATACTTCCTCATCGACGACGACATCGTACCGCATGCCGCGACGCAGCACCAGCTCCGCACCTATGCTGCACAATGGCGCGGAGTCTCTGCGCTCCAGCCGACTCCACCTCTGCATGCGCAGGGTCACGCCCTTCGTCTTCGGCGCAACGCTGCCTCCCCACCCCACGTTGCTTCACCCCTGCGCATCGTCTTCATCATCCTCCTACGTGCATACCGTCCTCCCGCCCACCTATGCCCTCCGCACCGCCCTCCCCGCGCCCCCACACACCCTCCTCGCGCGCTACCCCTCCACCATAACACCCTCCTTGACGTACCTCCGTGCCTCGACGAACGGGTACGCGCACTCTGGTGCCCCGAAGCGATTCGTGCATCTCGTGGGCCCGCCGTTGGATGTGGTGCTGGATGCGAGGGGTGCAGGAGGGAAGGGGCGGTGGGTGAGGAGCGGGTGTTGGCCAAATGCAAAGGCGTATATCTGTCAGGGGTGCAGGTGCGGGGAACGCGGGTACGGCAGGTACGAGTGGGAATGGACATATGAATGGAAACGGGAAGGGCAAGGGGAACGACGTGGAGGCGAGCGCCGGGCATCGAGTGGCAGAGGTTGCTGGATTGGATGGGTGCGTCTCCATGCTTTTCTCCCCCTTCATACTACGTCTTCTACCCTCGTCCATCTTCTATGTCTACCCACTCCCCAATCTTTCACTTCCTTTTCTCTTTCTACATTGCCCGTTTTCGTACGCAGAGACCCTTCCCCTTAAATTATTACTTCTCTTTCCGTCGCTCCCAACTCATTCATGTCCCTCCTAGATTACCTATTCCGCCAACTCCGACGCAGCGGCACCTGATCGCCCAACTCGCCAATATCCTCCACGCGCTCGGTGGAACAGGCGTGAAGTGCGCTTGCTCGTCTTCGACAATGGCCACCGCGACTCCGGCTCCACCCGCCTACGTCCTGTTAACACCGAAGGTGACGTCGGGCATTGAGAGCCGCCCGACAATGGGTATCGGCAGACAAGGAAGAGGTGGATGGTGGAGACGGCGAGCAGAGGGACGAGCGTGCGTGCGTTATACGTACGCGCGCTGGGGCCCGCTCATCGGTGCTGCACGGGGAGTGCACGCGGTCGAGCGCGAGCGAGGTAGTGGGGGGTGGGGTGGAATCGTACTGGATCGCGAGATGCTGGATGCGGTGGTGGGATTTGCGGGATATGGGTACGGGTACGGGACGACGGAGGGGTATGTCGGCAATGCGTATGGGGCCAGGAATGGGTTTGGGGAGAAGTATACGTGCGGCGGATATATGGCGGCGGCTAGCACGAGCGCGGAGGCGTACAGCGCGAGTACGAGCAAGCCGTATGAGATCGCTGAGTGCGCTGGCGGGTGGAACGTTGTGCCCGAAGGTGGGGCGTATGGTGTGAAGGGTTCGGAGACAGAGGAGGATGGGGAGATGGACGTTGGCGATAAGACACCTGGTGCGTTTCTTTCTCTCATTTGTATACCCGTGCTTCCATCTCACTTTGCCGTAGACGATTCCACCCGCAAGGATTGTGTGCGGGGCAAGACACGGCGGCGTGAGGGCAAGCGGGAGGTCGTGCCGGAGTCCAATGTAGCACATAGAACAGAATAGACATTTTTTTTGAAAACTAAGGTTCGAGTCGGGGAAAAGTATTCAAGGCGCTCTGAGAGGCTCGATTAAAAGCGTATGCACTTATTTTTAGGTCATTATTCTGACTCTAGGATTCGGCAGCGCCTGTGGGCCCAAGTCACATTTTGGATGCTACGTAGAATTGGCAATGCCACATGGCACTACGTGCTGGGTGCCTTTGGTACGTAGTGCTACAGAACGCACCACTTGCTACAGAGTACTATGTAATGGTACGTGATCGGGCCGGTGCTACGGCTTGCTACCGGCACTACAGCTTGACTACAGCAAAAATCACGCATTGCTGATGGGTCCGAGACTCTGAATAGTGGAAGGAAGCTCTGCTGCTGTCAATGACGAGAGTTAAAGAAAGAAAAAGGAACGAAAATCCGTTGATGCCCAGGCCCGTTTCGGATTCGAACGAGCCATCCCCGCCTAACCTGTTGATATCTGCACCATTTATAAGTTGACGGGTGCGGACTGTCCGCCGCAGAGGCTTAGCGATTTGCGTGCGGGCCTGAACAGAATCAACAGATATCCTTGAAATTGTTTTGTTGACAATATTTCTCGTGTGCAGATAAAAAAGAACATCCACCACTGGAGGTTCCCAGATACTCATTAGATGAAAATGCTATGGCTGGTGGTATGCCAAATGTGTTGAAGAACATGTGGCGATTGCAAGCACGAGATTGAAGTTGTGACCAAACGAACCTGATCCAAGCACAAACGGGACATGGAATCGAATCGAGAACTTGAAGAAGGGCAGAAAGCACTTGAAATCAGACCAATAGCTGTCTCAGAACACCTTCGCGGAAATTGATTCGGGGTCGGCAGGAAAAGACTCGTGGCTTGAAGAAACTCCACAAACCTCACCGGACGCCAGGGATTCAAGTAAACAAAATTATTGCCAAGAACAATCCAAATGAGAAGGCTAGACTCAAGTATGAAGCGGAGCTTGGATGATGGAGGTTGCGGAAGAACTGCAAGCGAGTCGGATCAAGCCGGGCGGAGTTTGACTCATCATGCGTCGAACCTCCTTTGCTTTTTTTTCTGGCCATGGAATTCTCATGTCACAGCTAGCTTGCAAAAGTCGTTCATAGGCACCTTTTATCGTGGTTTTCTGCTCTCTTCAAGGATAGTACCAAGTCGACGACCCCAGCTCACCGGGCACCCACGCCGAGGAGAAGCTAAGGGAGCTCGATGTGAAGCAGAGCAGGCATAGGAACTGTGCGTTGTATACTTTTGTGCCTTCCCTTCACTCTTCCTCCACATCGATCGATTTCGTTCCCGCAGTACGTGCACCTACTCTGCCCAGTGCGCTCCTCTGCAATCCCTCGTTTTTCCCTGTCCTCGTTTTCTCCCAGTGTTAATGCACGTAGGCGAAATAACGCACGGCCAAGTCCATTCCGTGCTGCATAACAACGGTAACTTGTCGGTGAGTCAGTGACACCTTTCTTTTCTTTACCTCTCGTTTATCTCTGTTTCGAGCCACCGTGACGGTACGGATAGGAGTGGGAAGGAGCTGGATGACATGGGATGGTCGTGGGCTCGCGATCCAGCTGCACCTTCCGTGCGCTGCCTCCACTTCGCATCGCCCGCAGTGGAGCTCCGTTGGCCTAAACGAAGCCCAGCAGCGCGTGTATTCCATATCATGCCGGATGAAAGCCTGCACGAATGGGATGCCCTGGAATGAGGGTGAGACGAGGAACGAGGGCGAGACGAGCCGCGGGCCGGGCTGAGGTCGGCGATGACCGTGCAAGTCGTGGTCGTTAACGGTTACCGCCGTGGCCATTGGATGAGCGGGAGGAGGAGTTTGGGTGTGCGGCGGTGGCGACCGAGCGCAGATGAGCGTCTTGCGGAGGTGGGGCCGCGCTCGTACCGTTGCGTTCGAGCGGGCAGCTTGTTGGCTTCCTGCACGCGGTGCACGCGGCCTCCTTCCTGTCCAGCTCTTCGCCTTCATGTACCCCCGATGCCAGACTCCAATTTGACGTGCTTCTCATCGCCCATTCGCTCGTCGCCCACTCACTCGCACCGCCTCCGAGTCGGCATGATGCTGTCTTAGCCTCCGTCGGCGTCAAATCCCCTTTGGCTTTCGATATACCCTTTGTACACTGCAGAATGGACGCCAAGACGGAAGGGAAGGCCGCCGACAACGACAAGGCGACACTCCCTCGGCCGTCATGCCTTCCGTTCCATCGTGTCGCGCTGGACCCTCTCCCGCTCCCTCTCCCTTTCCTCCCTCCCCCCTCTACCATAACTTCCTTTCCGGTTGCTTCCCGTAATATCCGCCAACACGCACCCTCCGCTCCTTCTACGCTTTCCCCGATGGGATAGACGACGCGTGAGTCCCTAGCACATATCCTGCTATCCCTTCAGAATAACTTGGTGTTGCTGCTTTATACGTCGAGGCACCACAAGGTACATTTATATAACGTGCCTTGTGATGTCTCGTGTTAACATGGTCGGGTCGGACTTGAGCCCAAGCCCGGGCCTGAGAAATTTTTTTGCCCATTTCAGTATTTCTTTAAGTCGAAACTCTCCATTTCAAGGAGGCTTGCCCAAGAAAGCTACAAGACATTTTTTAAATATTTTTGCAACTGCACAAAACAACGTTCAAGCGATCTGCACTCAGGTTCAAATTGAATTCGGACACTTGCAAAATAACTGACAACTCATGAGGTACTGATTTCGACCCATTTGTCCTCAACCGAGCGGGAAAACCAAAGTTGAGTTCAGATACCCTCAATAACCCTTTGAGCTGCAGCTTCGGCGAGGCCTAAGCTGGTACGTTCAGAAACGTTTCCAGTCCAGCTGAGATTTTCCATTTTGCGGTGTCATTGGAAATATTTTGGAGAACAACTTACTCAGTGAGACGTGCGTGGGAATATGTTGGATGTCATTCCTTCCTTCCGATCCACCGCGACTTCGACTCTGACCTCTTCGATTATCCAGGTCCCCGGCCGCTTTTCCTCGCCCTCAACGAGTCATCTGCTAGAAACAGGCTGCCAGCTGCTGCGGGCCCTCCCTTGTTCGGTGCTCTTTAGCTCAGCGCCAACGTGCACGATGTCGGCTTATCTGGGGTCATTAAGGGTCCGGCGAACGCAACTAGAAGGACAACGGGAACGAATTTGGGCCCCTGGACCTCGATGTCCTGCCAAACCATGTCGATCTGGACAACGTACCTCAGGAGACCGGTCCTTGTGACAAGCCCTCTTGTCCCGATGCCGACGCAGGTCGTCCTCAACCGAGTTCGCCGTTGGATCTTACGGCTGAGCTGCTCTTTAACCTATATAAGAGCTCCTAAAGGCGTCAAGTAGCCTCAGAGTTTCTCTCTTTCTTCGAACTCAGCTGTATCGTCAACTCCTCGCTGTCCTCTTGCAATGGCATACCTACTTGCACCGTACAATTCAGCCATGCGCCTAGGCATGGGGTGAGTCTTTCACGATTTCCCCTCAGACTGAAGAGTGGTATCTGAAAATATCTCTTATCAGTTTCAATTCTTTCACCCAACAGCTCTGCATCAACGACGCAGTGAAGACCGCGAACAACCAGACCGCCACAGAGAAGAATCTCAGGCCGCAATACAAGAAGGGTGAGATGGAATCATCCACAAGCCAAGTCGTCACCTGGTCCGCCAAGTTTGTCGACCGCATAAGCGAGGTTACGGACAGTATGAATATCAGCGGTATGTTTGACGACCACGATGGTCTGAACTGCGCTCATGAGACCCGTAGGTTCGCTGGAGATCAAGTGCGACGCTATTGGCGGCGGAGGGGGCGCCTCCGCTCACTTTATCGACTCCAACAAGTTCAAGGAGAGCGACCTCAACTACTTCATTCAAGTGAAGGTCACGAACGAGCAACTCGTCGCGCACGACGTGACCGAGTTCTGCCCGATTACGGACGTCTCAGCCGCGGACTTCACGCGCGTCTACGGCGACTCGTTTATCTCCGGCTTTATTGAAGGCGGCGAATTCAACGCGCTCGTGTCCATCAAGCTCAAGGACCGCAGCAAGGCCAAGGAGATTGGCGGCCAGCTCAAGATCGAGCTCGACTTGAAGGCTGCTAGTGTTAAAGGCACGGCCGAGGGCAGTAAGAAGGACCTCGAGTCGTCATATGAAGGCGAGACGACCATCAGCGTTTCTTGGACTGGTGGGGGGCGATATCAAGGATGAGAGCGTGACCGACTGGACGTTCGCCACTCTGAAAGCGGTAGCTATGGAATTCCCCGAGCACGTCATGGCCTGCCCCATGCGCACCAAGTGAGCAGATACTCTGATTATTTTAATGTTCATGTCACCGATATGTACCACAGCGCAATCTTGACGAAGTACACCAGCTTGAAGAGCTTCCACGAGAAGACTCTCAAAGGAAGCCCTCTCGGTACGCCCTAGCCACAAAAGTTCGACCATAAACTAATTACTCGTCACAGACTATGAGAACGCAGGTGTTTACTCATCCGCTCTTCTCGATGCCTACATGGACTTCAAAGTCATGTGGCGGAACATCCAGATGGGTACGCTTGCATGTTGATTCAAATGTGCGACTCACGCGATCGTTGTAGCCGCGTGGGAAGTTGAACAAGGACAGTCCTACCTCATAGCCAAGCCCAACCTCCCAGAGTTCTCGGAGATGGCCACTGAGGCGCAGAAGCACTATATGGCTCAGACGGCCCGTTACCAAAAGTTACTCACCGGTCCTGCTGCAGAGAGCGAAACATCTTCTCAGATTGTACCGGCGACACCCTTGGAGGACGGAAGCACTGCCACACAGGCTGTGGCCAAAGTGGGGTCGCGCGAGCTCGTCGAGGCGCCTCTCCCGCCGAACGCACTCAAGCCGTACCCAGCGACCATCTTCGGCCTCGACAAGGCTCGCCGTGACTGTCGCTTTGAGATGATAAAGATAGTCAAAGAGGTTCTCAATTCATTAAGTGCCTTTCGGTGCTTGATTGCTGATGCTCAACTCAACAGGTGGACGCAGTCGCGCATGACCCGAAGGTCGCCATCGACCCGAGTCGCACTTGGCAATATCTCAGCCCCGCTATTTTCCGCATGCTTCTTCCAGTACGTGCTCATACGCCGCTCCAAATGGCGCATCACTAACCGTTTTCCGGTGCAGTCCGTACACAACGTCGACGCGGAGAAGCGAGCAGCAGCTGCTTCCGAAGAGGCTCGTCTCGCAGAAGAGAACCTCGCGAAGACGAACCAGGCGGTCCAGAACGAACTGACGGAAACGAAGCGGAAGCTAACCAATACCGAGGCCAATCTTGCCAAGGTGCAGGACCAGCTGGGCCAGAAGACGGGCGCGGCAGCGGATCTTGAGAAGCGCCTGGCGAGCGCGGAGTCGACGGTGAAGGAGCTCGTGTAAGTGCTTGTTTATCATAACTCATGTGTCGAAGCGCTCACAGACGGGCTTGCAGCCCCTACGGAGGGTACTGCCCCGTTCCGCTCAACACGCCTGTCCGTTTCTTAAATGTGCATACTGGAACGGCGGTCGACTGGGACAGGAACGTCACGCACATGTGGCAATCCTACCTGGGGCCCAACCAAGGCGTACGTCCTCCTGTCTCATTACTATTTACACAGCACGGTGTTGATGTTTCTGCAGTGGCGCATCATCCGCAGCAAGTACGGCTTTTATATTAGGCACATAGAGCAAAACAAGTACCTGCAGTGCCAAACGGTTACCCCCAACAACGACAGGATCTACATCGGGACTGGCGACGTCGGCAGCGCGTTTTGGTTTGAGCAGATGCCGGACGGCACGACTATGTTCGTCTGTCCATCACTCCCGTCTCTTTCACGCGTTGATTTTCGTTTCTCTTTGAAGGGTTCACCTCGCAGATCGCCTCGAATACACCTTGGACGTCGAGGGCGGGTCGCCGGCCAATTGGACCAAGCTTATTATGTGGCAGGGGCCCAAGAGCAACGTCGACAGGTGGAGGATCCGCGACTACAATCAGGTATAACTGGCGCACGTTTCGAGCGTAGGCTGAACGAGCGTGGTCGTCGCAAGTCATTCTTATCTCAACCACGTAGTACCGAACTGCACGAAAATTCAGGATTAGTCATTTACGTTGCATTTACGCTTACCTTCAGGGAAGGAAAGGTAGCCACGACATCCTATGAGCAATTTTGAGCAGGTATGAGTACTGAACACCGTGCGAAATGGTCACGCGCACTTCAGGCCGCGAGTGAAAGAAGCCGGGTGTTCAGTAGGCTCGTGACCAACCGCGTTCGCCAAGCACGTGGCTGCGCTTATCACGGTTGGCGAAGCGGCTGGGATATCATGCTGCGATTTTGGCTGATGCCGCCAAATGAGGTTTTGGACTTGGGATTTTTGGCCTCCCATACCTTTAGAAAAAGTGTAAAAACTTGTATAGTCAAAGATGGACAGTTTTCAATTCTGAGTGGAATGAGACCACCTTGTTTCAGATTTTGACCAAAAATAAGTCGTGCTTTATCAATTCAAAATGAAAAATGAAGCAACTTACTCTATATAACCTAGGCCTTGAACTTCTTCGTTATGAAAGTACGGGAGGGCAGGGGAAGGGCTGAGATTTACAAGTCCACAATCATGATTGGCGCCATCTGCCAAAATCATGACATGATGTTCCAGTCGTTTCACAGCACTGATCTTCTTGCCCCCGTGATCAGTGCTGGAAACGAACTGGTCGCGAGTCTAGGTGTTCAGTATCATCGCATGCAACAAGACAAGAACACAAGTCTAAAGGGCCAATAAATTCAACCAATCACAGTCACTCACCAGTTAAAACGGCCTTGCGAGTTGTTGGGGCGGTACATCGTGAATTCTAAAGTAATTGTATTCGATTCGCCGATGGGCTTCGATTAGTCCATCAGAATGTCCAGCTGACCGCAGTGGAGGGACGACGTGAGCGAAAGTATAGCGCAAGCGCAGCAATCCGCGCGAGACGCGTCCCAATACCCCCAACACTCCGACAACGATACGAGCGGATAGGCGAACACAACACACCTTCGACTGCTCCCCCGCATGCTTGATCGCGTCGCCCCTCTTCTGCGCAGCAAGCTTTGTGAGATGCTCTACCTCCTTCTCGTACTCCTCTTTGGCCTTCTCGAGGGCAGTTGCCTCCTTCTGCGCGGCCTTGGCTTTGGCGGCGGCGGCTTTGGCTTCGGCCTGCGAAGGGCGAGGTCAGTAAGGGTGGTAGCAGTCTAGCGAGTGGAAGGAGAGGGACAAAGGCGAGATAGGGGACATCGCAAGAAACAGCGTTAATGGAGATGCACACACCTCCGCCGTCGCCCCCTCAGCCTTCTTCACGGTTTCCTCCTTTGCCTGAATCTCCTTTTCAATTGCCGCAGCGTCCTTACCGTATTCAACGCTGGCTGCAACGTCTTCCGTAGCGACTTCGAGTGAGGCGTGGGCTTTGACAGTGCGGGCTTCGGCTGGTGCGTAGCGCAGAATCAGCGTCAGTGTACCACTCCACTCAAGCTTCTGAGATGTGATCTGGGCCCCGATCCGCGTCTCATTAACATGACGCGGAAGCTGAAAGCCGTTGTCAACTGGCAGCGGGGTGGTACGGGCCACCCGGACCATTGGAAACGATCAGAAGGTTTCTTGGCCAAGCGACAATCGGGAGAATGTCCCGTCTTCGTCGAACATCATACAAAAATTCACCGTCCGTTTATAAATTCACCCTACATCCTATCTTCGTGGCTATAGCCGGCGAGTGATTTAAACTTGGTATCTAATGGATGGGCGCAGTGATACACTATTCCCACATGACATGATTAATCCCTCGATGATGGGTCTTCGAGGCGCTGAAGTGGGTTAAGTATCCCGCTTATCGTCAAAAATGCCAAGCATTGACTGACCGGCACACGCAAGTTGTCTCACTTCTGCCGTGTATTTCCTTCACATTGACTCGGAGTATGACCGTGTACGCCGGCATCGGGTGCAGTACGCACAGGAGTTGATTCCTGCGCGGCGGGCGGTGTTTGGGGCGACTATCAACGGAGACAGGGCACGCATATGGTTTTCAGAACGTCCTGAGGAAGAGGGGGAGTGAAAGGAGAAGGACCATACAGCGGGCATCATAAACGGCTCAATCGGCGTGGCGGCGTTCTTGGCAGCGCTCTCATGATTCGCGCGCTCAGCTTTCTTCTCCTTTCGGCGCTCCCTGACATATTGGTATAGCAGGAACATGGGTATGGTTTGCGATGGGCGTGAAATTGAGAGACAGCGATCGTTAGTCAGTTTCTTATTACTTATAGTGGCGGAGGCTGATGGGGCGCGGGTTACACGGCATAGGTGATATGCAAATATACAAATAGCGACAACGCCGCGTTGAGAAAGAAGCAACGCGGACTCCGACACTCAGACACTCGGCTCTAACAAGCGATTCAGGTCGATTCGCATGAAATTTCCTCCGTACGCACGGACTGTTAAACCTTTTCTCCTCTTTAGAGAATACCTGATAAATAGATATATGTCAAGTATGTGGTCAATGAAAAGCTTTTTTTTTGTTGCCCTGTCATTGCTGTGTTGCGGTGTCGAGATAAAATGATCGCTTATGCTGACGAGGTAACTCGCCGGTTGCACACCAACGAACCTTCGGCTGAAACATTCTCCCCATCCAACTTATTGTATTTCCCTGCATCCTTTCCTTCCCCTGCGACTTTGAACGCTCACAGCTTCTCGAACCCTTGAAAAGTCACTCAAAACGATCGGGTTGGGCTGGGATGCCTGAGCTCTCTAGTACGAGAACTCAGAAAACCATCAACCACGGATTTAGCACGAGCTGCGCGAGGAAAGTGAAAGTCAGCTCCGGATGGAGGGCGCATAGATAGTAGCCGCCAAGACAAGACGCACCGGGAAAAGTATGTGGCCGCCCGTGACGATCCTGCGAACGTGTCAGAAATAGCGCTAGGAATCAGGCCTCAGGGACCGCAAGGCGTGTAGTACTTACGCTAGGGGGAGGATAACAGTCCAAGACTGCCGCGTCAACGGTACGACCGGGAGTGAGGGGACGACCATGGTGAGGATGAAGATGAAGCATATGGAGAACACGGGCTTGAAGCGCTTCCAGATGCGCGGGATTTCGATCCAGAAGTTGGTCCGGTCTACTTCCTGTAGATGGGACATGATGAGGAGTACAAAGGGCAAGGATGACAAAGGATGGGATATATAGATGGTCCGGAAATGCCCATACCTTGCTCGTTGCGCCCCAGGTCATATTATAGGAGAACATGTGTGCCAACAGCACAGTGGCAAGATGAATACTGAGCCCGCTGAAGAACAAGATCCTGCAAACCACGTCAGTCTCTGCTTTCCCACCTAGTAAAACCAGCCAGCCCACTCACAAGAATGGCAGCCAGGTTATATTCTCAATGAACGCCGGCGCAATGCTGCGATGTCCCAGCCGATACTCGAGCAGTGTGTACCCTAGGCTGACTGCAACTGGGAAGGCCACCGTGCACATGAGCCAGATCTCAAAGCTGTGCGAAGAGAAGCCGCTGACGTTCAGTACAAAACTGAGATAGTTGATGACAGAGAGGATCGCAGACGCGGCGATGCCGTAGTATGAAAACATGTACGTGCTCATGGAGATCTTGTAGTGGACGGGCGCGTCGGACCAATAGAAGGTCTAAGAGAGGGCATATGAGCGGCGCGGCACGGGAAGAAGGAAATATCAGGCAGCGTACACGGAGCCGCTTCGTGATCGGGCCCAGGCGCCACCAGTCGATGAGGGGATTGAAGATGAGCTGACTGCAGCCTAGAAGCGCATGCATCAGTCGCCGATAGCCTAATCCGAACGGAAACAGGGATAGTGCACCATAGGAGTGCTTCTGCCAGCGATTGAGCTCATCCTCAATCGTGAGCGACACGCCCCTCCTTGAAGCCGCCTTTTGAGTATGTAGCCCAGCGAATGATATACCCTTGCAGCTAACGCCCAACAGAAAAATGTCGAAAAAATCACGGACGGGTGCACGATAGGAGATCCGCGTACCAACAATCGCAGAGCCATATCAAAGTCTTCCGACACATTCGATTCAGACCAGATCTTGGTCACGCCGTCGTCAGGGTCTACATACGCCGTGTCCTGGATGGCGGACCAGCGTAGGAAGGCGTTGTGGCCCATGAACGGCGCGACCTCGCCATTGGCACAGGCCATCGAGATGCCCTTGGAGGCTCGGCGCGTGAAGTGCGCGATGCCGTTCTCAAAGTAGTGGTGCGCGACTTGCATGACATCTGCCGCAACCGAATGGGTGAGTAAGCCAGCGTCCTCCGGGGGAGGAACGAGCGCGACGTACCAGACTCGTGCTGGATGATGGCAACTTCGGGGCACTCAAAAAACTCCCGAGCAGCGTCTCGGAAGCAGTCCTGCGCATAGGTCAGTCAGGACCGCGCAACCCGAGAAGAAGGCAGCGCAAACACACCTCAGGTACGATCGTATCCGAGTCAACAATCAGAATGACGTCCCCGATGCGACACGCACCCCCATTGCTTGCCCACGGCTTCCACCTCCTCCCCGTCTCCTCATACACCTGTTCCACCGCCATCTCCAGCGCTCGGTCCTCCAGATAATTCCTACCTCCCTCCTGAGAGCCCTCCCTCCACGCGCCCTCCCCCATCGCCTCCAGCTCCGCGAGGTGCGTCTCCATCTTGAGTGACAGCGCCAGCGCGTAGTTCATGTTCGACGCCTTCTTGAAGCTCCCTGTGCGCTTGAAGCCGCCGGGCCTGTCGTCGTGCGGCGGGCGCGCCACCCAGCCAATGTTGTGTTCCGCGTAGAAGGCGATGCGCTGATCGCGCTCATCCGGGTCGAGAAGCTGCAGCGCATCGTCATGCACGAAGATAGATGATGTTCCGCCCTGCCGCGTGTACGTCTGCATCGCCTTTTTGAGCGAACAGACAGAGGGGCTGGCTGCGGATGCGTCGGCAAAGGTTGTTCGAGAGCTGCACATGAGACGAGAGACGAAGGAAAGACAGTCACTCACATGACCTCTTTCAGGCTCTCCTTATACACAGGCAACTCGACCGTCACATGGGGCAGGTGGCGGTCGACCTCGGGGTTCGCCTCGGGGCGGATGGCGGAGTAGTAGCGAGAGTTTTCGTGGTATTGCGCGACGGGGCCGACTCTGCGCCGTGAGAGAAAGGGCACTTCAGTTTGGATTCATTCAAACACGGAAGAGAAGAAAAGAAGGTATAGGAATGTCAGATCGGTTTGGATTCGGTGAAGCGAGTCAGAGGACGGAGAAGGGTGGACTATGATAATGATTTATTGAACTGGGGAGAAAGGGGTGGGTTCGAGGCATGGAGGCGAAACTGAAGGGGAAAGGGAAGAAGGAACACACAAAAACGAGATACAATTGATCACTTGCAGCGCAAAGAACTGCAAGCCAATGAAAACATTAAATTAAGTGGGATGACGGAAGCGGCGGGACTCACGAGTGAGACGCAGAAGAGGTACGGTGCAGTGAGCATGAGCGCAAAGCGCCTGGAGTCGCTGTCGTAGTGCCACTCGATGAGCAGTGTCGAGAGCCCACGGGTCACAAAGACTGCGGGTGGGAAAAAAACGGTGTGTCAGCGTGTGGTGCATCCTGGAAGCAAGAGGGGACAGAAGGGGGGATGGAAATTGAAGGGCGAAAGTAACGCTAGCGCAAAAGGCGGAACGCCGCTATAAGCACAAGAACACCGCGGAAAGCGCAAGTGGAGCGCCCATTGCCATCGCCAATCGCAAGCGTAGCGTCGCCTGAAGGGTAAGCATGTAGATCTATAGATCCCATCCACGCACATAAACTCAGTCCTGCCCCTAACCCTCCATAAAACGGCGCAAACAGCCGGATTGGCCGTGCCGCGCGTCCCGAGCAGCCCACGGGAGAGGACGGGGTCTTGGAGAAGCTCCAGTGCCAGCCGCGGAAGAGCTTGTTTGTGAACTTGTCCCTCTCTTTGTCGGCGTCTTTCTGCTTGATCTTATTTTTTGGCGAACGCAGCGGAAGCGGTAGCGCGTGCCTCTGTATCAAATCCGAGCGGAGAAGGAGAGCCGGGGATGGCGCCGGCAGCAGACTTGAGGTTAACCGCCGACCCCGCGGCGCTCACCGTCGTCGTGGGCGGGAGAGAGACGGCGGTGAGGATCGACGCAGAGGTCTTGGTCGCGTGCGCACGCCAGATCAAAAAATACTGCGCGAAGGCGTCCCAGGAGTCGTAGCCCATATACTGAAAGAAACGGGATGGGAGAGAGTAGAAGACAGAGACACTGAGAGACGCGTCATCTAGAGATTAGCCGTGCTTTTTAGGAAGCTGCCAGTGTCTGGTGGCCGAGTAGAGAGATGGTAGATTCCTAGTCCTTGACATACAGAAAATAGAGCCTGTCCGGCGAAATTGTGTCGGATCCAGCCCGATCGTAGTAAGTCGAATGCCATGCCGCGCTTTGGCCCTGTTGTGCAGTGCCCCCGCATCAGCCATCGGGCTCATTGCCGATGCCGATCGGCCCGCGCATTAGCATCCAACAAGCTTTCAACCGCGCATTGCTCAACTTCTCGTCTCTCTCGCTCCTCTACAATCTCATGTCGCCTACCTCATCACCATGCATTCTGTCCGCATCCGGTACCGTCGCACTCGTCAATCAACGCTCCACCTGGCACCAACATCGTTCCACCCGCTCGGCAAAGCTCGGCAAAGTATGCGACCGGTTTTGTCATGGCAGCTCTCTGGCTGTGGATCCTGACAGCACGAAAATGTTCCTTGTTACTGGGCTTGATTAGCAGCGCATCCGGGAGTCCAGGACCTGACGGTCCCTCTCGGGTACCCTCCACCAAAATAAAAATTAAGGAGTGTGTGCGACGTGCGCCGTTCTATGCAGCAGGCCTAGCGCCCTTTATATGTATCGTCTCTGAAGCCCCGGCCCTCGACTAAAGAAATGGTAGCGCGCGCGTCTGCGGTTCGCCCCCCTTCCTATCGATATACCGAAGCTCGCAGAATCACAGAGCAAACTTATAGAATATACTTCAATATATTGAACATGGCAGGAAAAATGAGTATCAGAACATGTGTCTACGACCCCGCAGCCAAGACTTGACGCCAGAATAATAGACGTCAAGATAACATTCAAGACGCATGAAGCTTGAGGAAGTTTGAGTCCATTGGATGCCAAGATAGTACCAGTTCCCATAGCCGCAGAAGGAGAGAAAGATGAACCGGGCTGCTTGATCATTGAGTCGAATAATTGATTTTCGGGTACGAGATATCTTGTTATTTACTGCTATGCCAAGGGGGCAAGCCACGTCTTGAAGAGATCTTCCCGCTCTCTAGTCCTGTGCTATGCGCACACGGACCATTTTTACACATGAGGTCGCCGTTGAAACAGTTCGCGGCACCGATTTAAGCGGCGGTTACTGAGACCTGATATCTCCATTATTGGAAAAGATCTTGAAAACTTGGGCGCATGAAATTTCAAGTCAGCCAATCTTATGAGGCACCAGAATTTCCCAAACCCACGTACTGGAGAACAATATATGGCAGACGAAATGGAACTTCTCATTTTTCATTCCGTCTGTCAAAGTTTCTCGCTGCATAAGTATACCGCGTATGAATGGGCGGCGGGAAATGACACGTTGGTGCTTCAGCAGCTGGCACGAGATCAGCGCGGCATTTCAGATGCCACGAGAATCACGGGAGTACGCACAGAGGAAATTTTGACAATCGGAATGAAAGCAACCCTAATTAAACGTTGCCGACCAGGGTCAAGGTCTGTTTTAGGCAACTCTTGAGCCATCGTGCGGTGCACAGGAGTGTTTCCGGCCGTGCCCGTGACGGACACGGCCTTTGAATCACCGGGTTTTCAAGGGCACGGGTCGTGTTAAAACGGCCCGTTGAGTGGTTGAATAGGTTCTGGACGGGACTGACACGGCTGTAAAGAGTAGATGGGCGTGTTCTGAACTTTGTATTGGTGTTTCTTCATCTAATTCAACTCTTTAGGTGCTCCGAGATGAATTGTAAATGTACCTAGGTCTCAGAACTTGATGGTACAGAGTTGAAGAGCCTTCTAACAAAACAACAATCAAACTCCGCCATCACGCCCGGTGATTGCCGACTCCCGTCCAAATGAAGTGCAACTTAAATTATTTCGCGGGAAAAAATGGTATAGTATGGAGAAGGCGTGTTCGGTAGTTACGAGAAGATATTTGGACATGTCTGTCCCCACCTTTATGGCAGAAAAAACCAGGCCGTCGGGATTGGAGTCCGTGCCATAGCCGTGCCGTCATTCTCTCGAGAAAATACCTCACCGAACGAGCACGGCACCCGTGCCACGGGAGCCGTCGAACCGTGCCCACGGTCACGAGCGGCAGCCCAAGCGGGGGGAACCTACGTATTCATATGTGCTGATTGTTGGTGATAGTTGTAGTCGACTTTCACCACGGTCGATGTACGAGATCATATCATGTTGAAGGCTGACTGCGAGAGACTATAGTCGACTGGTAGTAGGACAAAATATCCATCACTGGTTGGTCGGCTATCCTTGAGCGCGTACAGAGGTCTGAACCTCACGTCTTGCTGTCACTTCACGGGATTCAATGTTCCATCCACCGCGTTCCACTGCCCCCTAGCTCAGGATGAGTTCAGTCTGTACAGCTTGTGTTGGCAGGTCATCAACCGAACCATGCTTCCTGGAGGCTGTGCGTTTGTTTCGTAAGCACCTCGTCACTGCGTTCAAGTCCCTCCCTAGACTCAGTCTGTCAAGGTGCATGTAGGTCTGCATAGCTAAGTGTAGGAGGCTAGACAGGCCCTGTCCAGAGAGACTACACAGACCTAGCCATAATTCTGGCAAGGTGTGTGTAGTCCCCAGCTAGGTGTGTATAGGTCCCTAGGCAGACTCTGTGTAGATGAGTTTAGGTACCTATACTCAGCTCAAGCTCAGCTCTACTCAGCTCTGCTAGCATTCCCATGGTGAATTTCAACCTCAACATGGCAACTAGAATTATGTCTGCCTAGGAGGCTAATCAGACCTAGAGCCACCTACACACACCTTGACTGACCTATGCACACATACACAGACCTACACAGAGCTATACATAGCTACACAGAGATTGTGTAGGCCCCTACACAGAGGTGGTCTGCATAGCTGTGGCTAGGGACTTTGACTGAGAGTCAGTCTAGGAGGGCCTTGAATGCAGTGAGCGCGGGTTGAACTCTGGTTAGCGATGAAAAATCCACTGTAAAAGAAAAGAAAAGAATGACCATGTACAAAGACTGACGACATCGTCACATCGATTGTAACTCTTGTGCAGGATTCAAGAATGATACGTCTGTTGTGGCCATCTCCGTTGTGTCTCAAGTAATTGATATGGCAGGAGCTTGGCGGGTTACTTGATCCAACTTCAACAAGAACACGCACTGCATTCAAGGCCTTCCTAGACTTACCCTCAGTCTAGGTCCCTAGGCACAGCTATACAGACTGCCTCTGTGTAGGGGCCTACACGCACTCTGTATAGTTCTGCATAGCTCTGTGTATGTCTGTCCATGTGTGTGTAGGCCAGTCAAGGTGTATATAGGTGGTTCCAGGTCTGACTAGCCTCCTAGTCAGACATAATTCTAGTTGCCCATGTCAAGGTTGAAATTCACCACAAGAATGCTAGCAGAGCTGAGTAGAGCTGAGTTTGAGCTGAGTATAGGTACCTAAACTGATCCACACAAAGTCTGCCTAGGGACCTATACACACCTAGCCGAGGACTACACACACCCTGGCAGAATTATGGCTAGGTCTGTGTAGTCTCCCTGGACAGGGCCTGTCTAGCTTCCTACACATAGCTATGCAGACCTACACACACCTTGACAGACTGAGTCTAGGAGGGCCTTGAACACAGTGAAGGCTCAGAAATCGACATCCTTGAGTCCGTCGGATGCACCCATAACATTTTCGCCATTCTCATTCTGATGCTCTTCCATTGTACAGATTTTTTTTACAGTTCACCTGCGCTACTAAACTACAACGGACTTCCAGTGCCACGATGAAATAGATAATTAATAATGATTAACCTAAACCCATCCAAGATCCATCAAGGAACAGCCCAGAACGAAGTGTGTTTATTGTATTGTAAATCAAGGTGCAAGTGTGGGCATGCCTTCTCCTGGAGGAAATATATACGAATTCTGGCAGAAAACAGTGTCAATCGGCTCATCCATGCATGGAGTAGGGACGATCACTCACATGTAAAGAGACAGCACTGAATGAGTATCGATCTGACCGCCATGTTGCGGCTTTGGGACAGGAGATATCTCCCATCTTGAACCGCACGTCGTCGATTTTGAACTGCGGAGGCGGAATTGAGTAACGTAGGAGTTACATAAATAGCAGACGCACTTCACTGGTCAGCGGGTCTGACGAGTTTAGGCTAGGAAATGAATCTCGCCGTCTGAGATCGGGTGCCAAGTGTAACAATGGTTTCCGAGCGTTCAGCCTGCGCCATAATGAGTTCCTGTACATTAAATGAGCAGAAGGCCGTACGAAAAGAGCAAAGAGTTCGAGAACACTGAAAGAAGTCTTGTGAGCGTCTTCCGCGAAAATAAAAATGGCAATCGAGCGGCTTACACTTCGGTAGTACAGCGGATATCGCTATCCAGTTGACTTGTAAAAACATGATAAGCGTTCGACCATGATAATCACCGCGTTGGAAGCTCACAGTTGTCCTTCATTGTAACAAACTGCATGGGGTTCAGGTGGCAGGAAAAGCGGCGAGAGAAGGAGAACTCACGCAGATAAGTAGAGCTATTGCGCCAACGCTTCCAAGCCCACATATGTCAGTATCGGGGAAGCAAACTCGAATCGTCCTCATTCACCTCGTTATCAAGCCGGTTTCTACATTTCAGATCCATGAATCAACGCTTCAGAAAATTGGTCAAATACAGTAACGCACCAATACTCCACTGCATGAGCCGGTTGACCAACTGATTCATGCTGCACCAACCCAACAGTTAACTTAGGATTAATGATGAGGCTTGGGAGTGGTGATTCGTACCGCTCGAAACCATCTCCGCGCCAGGCACTCAGGTAGTAACAGAGCCCTAGGACGAGAATAATATCCGTCACTGCACCAATGACTAGTAGGACCTCGACGATCCAGCCGTATTCATCGATGAATACAATGACGGGGATGGGCCGCGCACAGGCTATGGCTCCGACCACGACGGAACCACATGCACGAGAGGCGGAGAGGAAGGCACAGAAAAGGGGGAGGTAGAGCGAGTGGCTGAACTTGTACAGCCGATATGCGAACCATCCCTGAATCAGAAGGTGAGTGAGTGAGTCCTTGCACTGTGCGAAGAGGAAGAGAGTGCACCTGCTCGAGGGGCCCAATAAAGCCGCTGATGATGATTGTGAGGTTCAGCGAGTCTGGAACGAACTCAAGCAGCTCCGGGTGGCCGTATTGAACGACCGTTACAATATAGATCGCGTTGCATATGGCGATCGTGTGGCTGAGATCAAGACACCATACAAGCGCAACCTGGAAATTTGTTTATTTAGTGGATGCGAG
Organism: Mycena venus; assembly: GCA_014462655.1. NCBI lineage: Eukaryota > Fungi > Basidiomycota > Agaricomycetes > Agaricales > Mycenaceae > Glaucomycena > Glaucomycena venus. The sequence continues at coordinate 1,593,390 of JACAZI010000015.1, read as the reverse complement.
GAAGGAGAAATGATGTGCACACACCAAGGCTTTGAGGAAGAACGAATCTGACGGAAAACGAGTGTAGTAGAGAACCACCTGTTTTAAATTTACCATTCAGGTAGTTGCCCTTTAGATCGAGAATGAAACTCGCCTGGACGGTGAGTGCGCCAAAAAGACAGACAGCAAAAAGAACGCCAATTTCAAGAGCACCGATAGTGGGTGCAACGTCGAATCCGGTACTAGGTGGCATGAAGGAAAGAGGAATGCCCTCAAATCCCTCGCTCTGTGGTAATAAACGAAACTCTGAATTAATCTGGGTTAATCCGGAGGTCGGACTGATAAAGTGCATGTCAGCGTGGCATACCTCGTCGAGGCGACCTATAGTTGTCGCTAAGGTCGGTAGCCGAGTGAGGGAAGCAGGTGGGATTCCCAGGGCGGCGTAGATATATTGCGGAGTCTACGTATGAAGAAGAAGGCCCTGGGAATCGTTTCACTTAGCTTGGCTTAATTACTCGGGCATGGAAACCCATCATGATTCTGAACTCCTTGTCGACAGATCTAATAAAATGCGTTGATAGGCGTCGGACAAACCGACGCCCGCCGTACACCCCGCGATTTCGGGTCCACAATATATTTTGAGAGGGCAGTTGAGTGGGCATAGAGACGGGGAAGACAAAGGGAAAGCAACATGTCGAGCTTTGGAACGCTGTCACCGTCACTCATCAAGAGATCAAGAGCTTCGGTCCCGTTTGTATTTGAGCCGGCACAGAAACCCGGAGGAACGGCCTCATCAACAGCACTCAGATTGTTCTTCTGTGAAGCACGGTATGCCGACAACTGAATAGCTGTAGGCAAGGCTCGTGCGGGACGCCCGCACCGGAAATAGAAGGTCAAGGATAGAAAGCTGGATGGAAGCCCTAAAGGATGCCTGCATAATTAAGGTACGAACCATGAGAGGGTAAATCCGCTTGCTATTATCAGCACTGTGTGACGTCCTCGAATACACTTAGCGACGTACTTTCTTTCCATTTGAAGGCATGTCGAATTGGGTCCGTCTAATTGATCTGACAGATGTGCACTCGGCGTGAATTCGCCGACAGCATATGTCCTACGGAATCGCATTTAACTCACTTTTTGGTCAGCATCTAAGCCGCGGAGACACCATTTTCGGCGAGTCCTAGCACGCATTGGCTAGAAAACGGACTTACTGCATGCAGCAACGCAGCGTCTAGACCCAGTGACCAAAGCCCATTTACCATTTATTTAAATCCGCATTGCATGCATCTGACGTGAAGCGCCGCAGGCGTACGGACGACCCACTGCTGTCTACGATGTCACGGCCAATCTCTGGATTTGTCAAAGTTACCTCGTACACATCGCACGGGATGTGCTCTCGATGGTCAGAGTACTCGTTCGCATCCACGTACCGTTTTATGATACATGAGAGCACACCCCGTCGTCCCCGATGGGTATCGATACGCGCCAGTGGAGGATGCCGGACATAATGACCATCGGGTCCGCCGCGGCAAACCGTGCGCACGGCACGTTATTCCAGACGAGCAACCTGGAAGGCAATATAAATTGATCAGTAACTGTGGGCAGATGGGAGTGAATGCGCAAAGCGTCGTGGTGTTCTCTGCCAGGATGACAGGGTGGACAATTCTCATCATCCAACGAGAGTGGACTTTGCCCGAACTGTGAGCTAGTGGCAACAATGATGGTCACGAACGAAAATAGCGGAGATGCTTGAAATATCGGCTTGAGAATCGCTTCGTGGGTCCATTGCCCCTCGTTTCCTTCGCTAGCTGATTGCTCTCACGGCAAAGGTGTTGCGATTATTCCTCATTAAGTTGGCTGGCAGATACCTCACAAGACGTAGCACTTACACCGGGAATTGGGCTATTTTCTCAGTGTTGAAATTACCGAGGATAATGTGCTCGCCACCGAAAGTTTCGCTGTTCCTGAAAGCAATGTGTTCTCCCGTGCGCGTGTAAACCATTGGAATTTTAGCGCAAGGCCCAGGTATAGAGTCCATTCAAGGGCATATTCAGGCTCTTGAAAAAGATCACGGGTGCCGTGTCAGAAAGGCAGGAGGCTGTTGGTAAAAAATCCAGATCCTGGCCGCGAGACCAGCGTCGCTTGATTGTCTCTTTTTGGAGGCTTTCATCCCAGACGAGACGACGACCGCAATAGATGGAGGCCGAGGATTCGAAAAGATCTCGATGGAGGACTACGTACATTTCGTTCAATGGAATGGGCTCGAGCAGAGTGGGTGGCAACAAGGTGGCAAGCAGTCACAAGCGGAAGTTGAGCGGAATGACAGCGTGACAGCGCGAGAATAGGTCACGTGCTGGGAACTTTTCTGCTTCGAATGAAAGGGAGTGGCCGGCAAGCGGCGGGGCACAAATAAAAAGGACTGATATTAATTAATTAACCGTTCTTTAAGATTTTGCTCGTTTGGCGGTGCTCATCAGTTTGCACATGTTGGTTTCATTCTCCATCAGGTTCAGCTACTTTGTTCCTTCTCCTGCCAGCCGCTTGCGCAATCCACATTCTCGGCGTGCCTAAGCGGGACCTTCTCCTTTTGCTTTCTCTCTGCTCTTCCTCTTGGACTGATCCCTGGCATCGTTGACTTTCTGTGCTTCTTAGCTTGGCCGTTACATTTAGGGCGGATCAGCTGACCTACGCCGGAATTGAAGCCGCCCCATAGCATGCCCAAATTGGGAAGTCACGTGTGTGACGGCGATCAACGGCACAGAACAATGGCACACTCTCGAAATCCTTTCTTGCACCACTACTACCACCATCCCATCCCCCGACTGCCTTTCTTTATGTTTCCCCCCATCTAAATGGCTCCGAATTTATCTCCAGGTATCATCGCCTGCGGCATGTACTGAGTCCAAAGACTCGCATGAGCACATTGCCACCCGTGCTCCGTGGTTTATCGCTGAAGGGTAGGGCACGGATTCTCGTGAAAGATTGGGCATTATAGGTCTGCAATTACATTCCCTGATGCCTGTGAGATGGTGCCATTCCTGCAATGCCACCCACCCGAATGATTGGATCCAAAAACCCTCCGACGGTTTGGTTGGTAATTTCCTTTAGGATCCCTACGTCTACGCTGTGTACTATGAACCATGTGCAATTTAATTTGATTCCCACTTCATTAGCTATAATTTTTGCAACTTTTAACACATCTCCGTACCTACTTACGAAGTGAACAATACCGAGCCGCAAGGATTGCCGTTCGAGCCGTGTTGATGGCCGAACTTCACGTGATGTCCCAATTTGGGCATGCTATGGGTCGGCCGTGTGTCCACCTACGCCGCGGCGCGCGGCCCTTCCTTGACAGGACGCAGTAGATCGCACGCAGTAGATCGCTGCTGCTGCTGCCCACGGCGCAGCATGAGCTTATTCAACAGGCCGTGAGGCCACTTTGTCCTCCCGGCGGATTCTTGATGTATAAAAACGGCGCTGTTGTCGATCGGAAGAATGTCATTCCTTCGCCTACTTTTCTCGTTCTCAAGTGCTTCTGTTTGGCTCAACTCAAATCTGTTGCCTGGTTCTGGTTGTCTGTCCTAGTGTGGGTCCAATTAATGCCATTTCTTAAAGTATGGTCTCCACTCAGAAACTCCTTTTCTGTGGCTGGGATCCGGGATCAATCTTAGCCGCTGGTGATTTTACACTCCCCTAGGCTGTGGTTCTCGTGCCTACGATATTTCTAAGTCAATCCATGCTCAAAAACTTTTCAATCCGGCACTTCCTATTGCCGCCGTGGTGCAGGGCGATTTGCACTCCGGCACCTCCTTGATTGTACATTTTATGCCAATAAATAAACCTCCTTTTGCATGTGCATCCTATAGTTCCACAGTTTCTCGCTGCAATCTACAACAGCCTGAAATTTAATTTCTTTTTTCCGCCTGTGATTTCTGCTAAACACTTAGGTATGCTGTTGTCTGCAACAAGATTTGCGGATTTAATCGTCTTGGACTCCTGGCTCGGAACCCCGGAGCGAAGCGGAGGTTTGTCTTGTTTTGGTTAAACTTTTTAGACACGACTTGCGCGCCGACCAGTTTACATTGAGAGTGGATTGATTGTTGCTGATTAGCACCTAAACAAGCGCCGCAGTGGCTGAAAAGTTGTGTGCACTCATTGAATGATCCAATGATGCCCCTGTTCCTGGCTTGACTTCAAGCTGCGAAGCCAAGCCAGATCCTTTGGCTTTGGCTTGACGGTCTCAGCGGCAGTCTGCCCTAACCAAACAGATGTAAACATTTTGCAGTGGCACTCTGCGGCACTTTTCAGCGGCAAATTTGGACTTATCAGCGGCAGTCATGCTGATTGCAGCGGAATTCCTGCGGTTTACCGCGGCACTCATGCGTCGTGACATAGCGGCAATGTAACATTCGGCGGCAATCCCTTTTCAACTATGCAGTAGCAGTTTTGTTCACTGTCTGCCATTCTTACGCCTGTCTGCAGCAGTCCTTGTGCGAGTCTGGATCCCTCGAGAAAACCTACTTAGGCCTCCGAACTCAAGTTCCCTCACTATGCCGGCAATATCTGTACAAATGTTGGCTAGCGCTTTCTTATGTTCAATTTTGGATCTCCGCAGCCCAGACATGCATGCATCGCGTTTTCTACGCATTCTTCCTACTCCTTCCACCATGGCCACATCCAATGGTGCAACCCCGAGGTCTCAAAGCGACTCACACCCCAACTTGTCAACCATCCAAAAAGAGGAGGAGATTTTACGCAGGTTTCCTCCGCCACTGCACTGGCACAAGCCCCAACCATCTAAACCTTTTGGTCGGCTGAGGCAGATGGTCTTCAGTTTCTTATGCCTGGCATCCCTTGGGCTTGACAGTTTAGACCCAATCTGGGCGGCCATAAGACTCGAGGAGGAAGGCGACGAGAGTGTATGGTACACCGGGATCGACCATACGTGCGACCGGCTGAACAACATGCTTGTGGTGGTATGTTCGCATCTTGTGTTGGAGGAATTTGACTCGCTAATATGGCTCCAGGCGAGCTTGCTCCTGGCTACTACAGCGGTGTTCATCACCACACCGCCACCCAGAGTGTCCATAGTGGATTATACCCTCCGCGGTCCCTACATATGCATGCTTGTTTCGTTCGGGCTGCTCATTGGCGGTATTATGGCAGCTTCGGTGTGTGTCCTTATTACCCGTAAAGCGCGACCAGACTGGTCGGAACGAGTGAGTGCTTTCTGCACTGGCAAACCGAGCTCGATCTGAAGCGTGTTGTTGCAGGTGCTGTATGCAGGCCGATTCCATGTGTACTGCACACTTGTTACGCTGTCTTACCCGTTTCTCTCCATCGGTACTGCCGCTCTTTTCTTGTCCTTTGGTATGACCTGTCCGCTCAGATATGAATTCCACACTGACATTTAACACTAGGAGTTCTCACTGCCGTATGGTGCACTCAGGATCTGGGGATCCACGTTACCGCTCTGATCCTACTATTCATCCTTCCAGTCGCGGTGGGAGTTATGTTCGGAATTTCGTGTTCAACGGCTGCGGCCAAATGCCGGCAGAAAAAAGAGGATCCAGTGGCTTAAACTCATATTTTTGCTGTTCGTTGTCCATGCGTGTTGCGTACTCATTCACTTTCTCGACATAATTATTTTATTTCAATGGGTGGAGTCATACGGAGACTGCGGTTGACAGGCCCGCCTGTGATATGACGTTTCCTATTCTCTAGAGACTTGTTCTAAACTTCTATCTTAAACCCTCGGCCATCTCCGCTTCATAACTTATCGTTCACTCGCCCACTGAGCGACCGCAACTTTGATGGTTCAATCTTATGCGACGTTCAACATTTGACTCTGGCACCTTCGGTGCCCATAATATCACGTTGTGAATGGTTGCATTGTCTCACCAATTTATTTTAGACCGAATCAGAGTTCTCATATTCTGTCATCTAACTCTTTATAAAATTGCGTGTGTCTGAAGCCTTTAGACTCCGACGGCATATCATCGAGTTTTGGCGCCGTTATACGTGGGCCACGTGGTGTCACGACGCTCGGACAAAGTGCCGGGGGTGCGTCGCGCCCCCAGTGCGCTTGTGAACAAATATAACTAGATCAGGCACGTTGAATGTTGTTGGTCACGATTCGCGAAATTTGGAGTGGATTGCGATCCATGACTGGGCCTGTTATTCCTCGACGTAATACCACTTCGATAATCAAAAAAAATACTCTTATCTCCTTTCCATTCGAATTTCTTTCCAATTCCAAAGTAGGCGCTGAGGCTATGCAGTGGCGCCTATCGACGTCATTTGAATACCTCCTCGAGTCCTCTCTAAACATCTATTAAATCCTCTGTAACCACCATGACCATACCATCGCTGAGTTTTTTAACCGCGGTCCCGTTAGGGACAAGGTCGAGATGGTATATACCTTGAGTAGCAGCAAGCCGGGCGAAGCGCGACTCCGGATTAGAAAGCAAAACCTTTGGATCATCGAACTCGGCGACCGAACCACTGTCCAAAACGAGGATCTGAATGGGTTGGGTAATGGGATGCGGTTTGACGACTGTTAGTACACGTACCTTGTCGTAATTGACGATGGTCGCTGGGAAATGAAGTTGGTCAGAAAGCGTACTCCAGGCTCCAGAGAACGCACATATGCGATGAGCAATGGCCAGGACGGTGAGGCCGTGCATCTGGGTATCGACCACGTGCCGTATTTTCTGATCAGTGAGGTGATCCATGCTGATGTTCAGAGGCTATATCAGCGAATATTCAAATACAATGAGGTTCACTCACCTGGAAGTTGATTCGTCCAGAACGATAATTTTCTTCTTTCTCAACATTGCTCGGGCGAGACAGAGCAGCTGCCTCTGACCTTTCGAGAAACTTTCTTCGTCGACAACTAGATGATCAAGTTTATCGTCCTGCGGGGAGGGCCTCTTGTGAGCCGCAACAACGATGAGTGACGGACGTTATACCAGAGCAGACACCGCGTCATACATCTCCACGAGTTTGAGAGTTTCCCAAATCTCGGAGTCGGTGCACGCGTTTGTGACATCGAGGTTCTCGCGGATGGACCCATGCCAAAGGAATGGGTCTTGAGTGACGATGCTTAAACAAAACTCGTATCTGCGACGCTGCAAAATAGAATTATTCGGCGCACCTCATCGATTCGCGAAGGTCCTTCAGAGGTACAGTAGAGATATCGACGCCATCTATGATAATCTTGCCAGTGACGAGATGCTGATCGATGCCTCGGAAGAGAGCAAGCACGGTCGATGATTTTCCAGAGCCAGTGCTGAAAATCGGTCGAGACTCAGAGTCCGAACTGGATTCGTGGTCAGAGATGATTACCGGCCGCAGATCCCGATCTTGAGCCCCCCTTGAAGGTCGAAAGAGAGGTTTTTGAGCGCAAGGGGAAAGTCATCGCTAAACCACGAACATGTCAAATGGTGTATGGGCAAGAGTACATTTGAAATACCGATATTTCATGGAGAAGTCCGAGAATGTCAAACTGCCCGCTGAAGGCCAGGCGGAATGGCGATTAATGGCAATTTCGTTCGACTTCTCCTCCATGGGTAGCTTGGCGAACTCCTTGATTCTGTCAATGGCAATACTACCATTCTCTACTGAGGCATACGAGTTGAGGAGAAGGGTCAGCAACATTCCGAGAGATACTAGGCTGAATAATGTTCAGGAGAGAAGCCAAATTAATGAAAATTACGGAGTCTACGGACCTAGATAGGGCGACGCCCAAGAACGCCGGAGACGTAGTATCTCTGAGCCATACGGTGAATACTGCGACGCCGCATGCCAGAATCGTTTGGAACCACAACATGAAAACGCCAAGAAAGAGTTCACCGCTAACTCGATGATGAAAGGCCCCTTGCGACTCATTGACAAACGCCGCATTCTGTGACCGGAAAAAATTCTGGGCCTGATAAGCCCTCACAGTGATTAGCCCCGAAACCGTAGTCCCGAATAGGGTGTATAGCTGTGGAGAAAGTGAGCGCCGTCCTGTGGAACAACTTGCAGAACAAACCGGGGATTTTGAGGCAGACTCAAGTCTACGCAATTGCTGAAAATAGAGTTTCAAAGTCTGCGATGCTCGCAAGCTCAAGGAATACCTTGCTGGTTGCGAGATAGAATCTCAAAAAGTATGCGCCAAGGACAAGGAGGAAGGGAAGGGCCAGAGCGAGCAATGGCGTCGCAATTGTGACGAATACAACGGTACCGACCTGGCCAAGGATGGCCATGGCGAAGTTGACGAAGGCAAATGGAAATTCCTGTGGAGAGTTTTCCGCGTTTTAATTCTCTTCCTCTCATCTGTTGCAAATAAACACGGCGTACCTGATCCGCGACTTGAATGTCTTGAGAGAATCTTATGCCATTTATTTCAGTATTCTCGGCAGACTGTAGATGAAGAGAAAGAACTTACCGATTCAAGATCTTTCCTACAGGATTTTTGGTGATCCAGGAGATCGGGGACCGCATTACGCCTGCAAGCTCGACCTGAAAAGAAGGTCTGAGGGGTATAGATCAGAACCAAGCAAGGCCGACGCGCCCTGTGGATATTAGGTGCAGTACGCGTTGAGAGGGTGTATGAAAAGTGAAGGAGCATCAACAACATAGAGAAGACACTGATGGAAGATCAATCGAGGGCCGAACCCAAACCAAATAACGTACGTGGCAGCGACGACACCTCCATACCCGGCGACCCAGAGCCCCAGGTGCTCGCCCGAGGAGGAGGTGAGCACTACATGGAAAGGTATGGTTGATGTGAGATTGAACGATAATGAGGTTACGCACTAGATAAATACACCATTGAGAACACACCGAGCCCACTCCACACGGCGATGAGAGCAAACAACCCGCAGGCCATCGCGACTCCCGTGCACTTGATGTAAAAAGCGTATGCACTCCTTCTGGAGGTCTGCTCATGAGCCCATTTCAGCTCCTCATTCTGTTCCTCGTCGACGACGGTCGCTGCCGTTGCATCTTCCTTAACAAGCACCTGGCCGTGTGCAGCTTCTCCTGCGATGGATGCCAACGGGAATGTCGCCCCGGCATCGCGCACCTCCTCGAAAGAGCCAAAATGCGTGATTGTTCCCGCATCCATGATCACTACTTTGTCGGCGTTCGGAAGGTGGTGTATTCCGTGGGTCACGAGAACCGTAGTCTGGAGTATTACATCTGGTAAGCAGCGACTCGGTTAATGTTCAGTAACGGGCACTAGCCTTTCCCTTGAGCATTCCATTCGGGCCAAACAAGGACGCAAATACTTGCGACCAGGTAAGCTTCACATATGGATCGTGATGAGGTTTCTAACCGTGTGCTTCGGTCTCGCCATCCAACGCGCTGAACACATCATCCAGCAAGACAAGATCGGCTCGTGCGTAAACAGCGCGAGCAATTGCCTAACTCTCAGGAATGAGCGCCGTCAAGGAACCTACGGTCAACACAGCCTACCAGTCTCTGTCGTTGCCCGCCAGACAGCGTGGTTCCTACATACCCATGCCAGACATGATTCAGCGCCGCCAGAGGGAAATAAATATCTGTGCATACATACCTTTGTCGCCGAGTTTGGTCATGTCCCGGTGCGGCAGGGTTTCGATGTCTAGACGCAAGCCGCACGCATGAATCACCTGGTCGTAGAAACTCTCATTGTACGCGCTGTCAAGGAGGATATCTTTCATCCAAAGAAGTCAGTAGTACATATCATCTGCATACCACGTTAAGGCGGGTGGTAACTCACTGGCGCGCAGAGTTCCGGGGTAGATAAAAGGTGTCTGGCTCGCAAGGGCGATCTGGAAGGGATGTAATTTGAGAGAGAGAGAAAAAAGAAAGAATAGACAGCCTTGTAAGCCCAAAGCGTACCTTCTGTGCCTTAACTTTCACCATACCTCGTATCAGCGTGGTCTCTTCCAATATCGACATGAGGAGGCTTGATTTGCCCTGCGACGCATTGGGCTGGGCATCAGTCTCCAAGAATCACCACCACAATTATAATTACACTCGCGACCGATCCAACAACCATGTGCAGCTCGCGCGGCACAAGCTTGAGCGTGATGTCCGTCAAAACATTGGTTCTGTCTTCCCATGCAAAGGTGCATCCCACAAGGGACACCTCGACGCTGGTGTCCTTGACGCCGACGTCTGCATCGGCACGGTCATTGCCCAGGTCCGCGTCTATCGCAGCCTCCGAGTGTTTTGACTCGGGCTTCTCGGGCAGCTGCAAAAAGCCCTGGATGCGTCCGAGAGATGCGAACGCCGCAAAGAGATTAGGAAGCTGTTGGCCGATTGAATTCAGCGGGTCTGGTTCCACGCAATGGTCAGAGAAGCGGGTATAGATACAACAGGAACCACGGACGCACTATTAAGGAGGCTGACAATAGTGAACAGCCTGACACACCCAGTCAGCTAGTTAATTCGGGAGACAGAGACAATCTAACTGACGTGAAGACCCGCGTCACATCGAGCGACGGGAGGTCACCCCCACCCCTTGGCGAGCATGATAGCGTACGCTGCGAGTGTGACGAAAAACGACGCGCGGCCGCCGATGCCGGCTAAAGTGCCCGCCACGGCAATATAATACATAAACTTCCCGAGCGCCTCTGTCTCGCGCTGACGCAGCGCGTTGATCTTTGCCTCGAGCGCCGCCTCGTACGCTCCCAGTTTGATGGGCAGGAGCTGGCCGAGAACGGACGTCTATTGGTTACGATAGTGGTGAATTAGTTTCAAGAAAATGGCATCGATGATACGAGACTCGACTCGACGTACAAGGAGCTTGATCCGGGAATCGACGGCCTTGAGCCACACCTTTTGGGCTGCGCCAACAAAGCGGCTGACAAAACCTGAACAACAGACGCCGTAAGGAAAGTATCCAGATGGATACTGGGAAGCAGGAAGCGCACTCGTTGTCCCAATGAGGGCGATGATAAAAAGCAGCGGCGCACACATCACGTAGAAGTTGCCCGCTTTGTACCACAGCAAGTTGCAGGCGACGATTATCGTCACCACATCCGCCCAGAGGCCCTGGAACGTTCGGAATCCGCTGGTGACCTTCTCGACGTCGACGGACATGTACGTCGTGGCGGCTCCCTGTGCCGGGAATTAGTTAGTATTCTGGAAACGGCTGCGAGTCGCTCTCGCTGGAAAAGGAAAGCGAATGAATTAATACGTACCTGCCCGAGTTCGCGCGCCGCCGTGGACGTCAGGCGCAGCGTTTTAGCATAAAGGGTGCCAGTGAGGGCCGAGCGATAGAGCACGACGAAGGCGTTAATCTTGTGAGGTTCCAATTAGGACTGTGATACACAGCGGAAAGACTGCACAAACCTTTTCGGAATAGACATAGTTTGAGATCGCCAACGAGACTGTGATTTAAGGGTTAGTGAACAGAAAAGGCGCAGAGAAGAAAGGAAATACGTACTGTAGACGACAAAGTAGGCCGCGATGAGTGATGTTCCGCGTTCCTTGGGGATGGAATTGTCGGAAACGTAGAGGACCGTTTGTTCCACGAGAGTGACTTGTGCTTCAACAACAGAATCAGACGTGTTGATGGATCATTAATTGTAAACATACCGAACGTTCCAGCGAGCACGAGCAGCCGCGGGAAGATGGGGCTTAAGAAATAGCTACTGAAAGCCCTGAAAGTGGCCTATGTATTACCAGCGTCAAGCACACACCGATCAATCGACCCCGGGCATGATGGCAGCCTCACCTTAGCGAGATACCGACTGTTGGTTGTCCTCGATGGCGAGAGCGGCAAGGAGCTTCTCGGTTGCTGGGTCTGACTGTAGGTGAAGAGGGATATCGCGAAGCTCTGGGAGGCTGATGCGTCGCCGGTACCCAATGCGTAAAAGTGGAACAACGTGCGGGAAGAAGGGCTTGACGAATAGGGAGAGCGTTGATTCGTACGCAGGCGGCTGGATCGTTGTTGCATAGGTTAGAACACAAACATGAGAGTATGGGAACAGTACGCACGGGATCCATTGGGATCAGTAGACTGCGTTTGCTCATACTTTCGAGGAAGATGAGAACAAGCAAGGATATGGCCGCGGCGGCGTCGGCACACAGATACCCCGACAGCCCGTGTATGTCGTGGAGACCTCTGAGTGGATATGCATAGAACGCGGTACCAAAGACGGCGAAAAGGGAGGTCAACGTGCTAGGCGCGATGGAATGATAGTGCTCGGATATGGAAGCCATGGTAAAGGCGATCTAAGATGTGCCGTTAACTTGTCTCTGAAAAAGACCAAGTGAATCTGTACTCACGGCCGTTGCAACCTCCGCGCTTGACAGCGCCCATCCAGTTCGCTCCAGCTGAGCACAAACGAGCATGGCGACGGTGCCGGCAGTATACACCGCCCCAAATAGGATTTTGAAGGCGACCAAGACGTCCAACTGTTTCGGGAGACATGTCGGAGCCTTCCGATTGGTTGAGATACGCAATAAGAGAGTAGCTAGGGCTACGAGGAACGCGATCCAGGTTATGCTCGTGTCTGGCGAGTAAGGCGTGTACCCTGCTTGTCGATACGTGTTCTCAGCGTGTTGGCGAAGGTATTTCACGGGCAGCGAGAACACGCCACGGAAGGGAAACTCCATTCCCGAAGGAACAGATTGAGGAAGAGAGTAAGAGGAGAGCGCCCAGACAGAGAATTTTTCAATGACTCGACGTCGATCCCGGCCGGCACCGCTGATTGCGCAATCCGAACCGGGACTACGCCGGCTCCTTCGGGATTAGTCTACTTAGGTGATCCCCAGTGCCTTTGAATTTGATCTATAATCCTTCCAGGCCCTGCGCTTCTGCATGCGTCAATTCTCATTCCCTGAATTTGACTTCCGTTCCAAGTCGTTCTTCAACATGTACTCGTCCAGACCATTCGACTCGGACAACCTGAGGATCAACCTGAAGACATGCGTATAACTTGCTTTGAAAGGAACAGTGCAAAAGTGTACATACCGACGTTCCCGATGGACATCGAGATTATACGCGGGCGTGGAGGATGTCGTATAATTACACAACGACTACCGCCCGCCGCTGCACACGCAGACACAGCGACGAAGGCGGGGTGAATTTAGTAGCTGTAGGATGAATGGGAGTGAAGGAGTATGTGCTCGTTTCAATGGCTAACTGATTGCTTTTACCGCAAGGGCTTGAGATTTTTGAATTCGGTCGTAAGATGTGGTGGAATCGCGGGGTCAACGAGCATATGAATACCAAAGACAATACTTCATTGGAAGATAAGTCACGGTATATGAATGCTAACGAAGCGTCTCCACGAGCCCAGTGTCTGTGTCCACAAGCATCAGCCTCAGAATGCCTAGTACTTGGCCATATAGATCCTCTGAAGACCACGAGATAAAGAGCATGAGACCATAAATGAAAGAAACGCACTAGATCGCGCTACCGCTCGAATGTAATCGTCATTCGCAATGGTCATCTCGGCGTCCAGGATCCGCAGACGTTCGGCCTGGAGCGAGAGGCGTAAAAAGACCTTCAGCGGAGTAGTTTAGACAATGAGTCGCACCTGATCCGCCTCAGGCTCGACTTCTGGGAGAGATTTGATGAGGTACTCGACCTGCTTGGCCTTCACGATGAGATCCGTTGCAAGCTCTTTTTTATTAGCTGCAGGAAAATTAATGAGGTCACAGACGGGCCCGTGCATATATAACCTTCAAAGACAGCTGGAGTATCATACTTGTCCGGATTGCGCTGTTTCGTTATGGGAATCTCGGCGCTGATTTGGACGAAATTGGCTCGGGAAGTGAGGTAGGCGATAGTGGAGGACATGATGGTTAGGAGCTGCTGTATCTCGTCCTGGAGCTGGGTTATGCGGTCCATATGTGACAGTTCCTGCTGCATGCTTCGTCGCCGCCGCAGCGGTCCAGCTCTGAGGAAGTGAGATGGTGATGGTTTGAGAGAAGAGTTCGCAGCACGTGCCAATATGTCATCGGGTCATTTCGGCAGAGCCATAGCCACGTCCGTCGTCACTGCTCACAACCCCCATGCTCGTTGAATAAGAAGGGGTGGCCTTCATCGAAAGCCCTTCGAATCTTGTGTAACCATTCATTGCGTTCCCAGAATCGTGCTGAGTGAAATCAGAAAAGGCCTGGACCAAGAAGAGACGACGCAAATTTTCAGATGAGACCTGTTTCATCGAGGTAGTATGCTGGGTGCGCACGAAGCCTCTATCACTCATTCCATCGCATTACTCGATGTGCCCATGGCTCAATGCAAGGCCTATGGTCTCGCGGTCGACCAATCTTCTTGTCGTGGGCGTGTCGACCCTCTGGAACTCTCCCAGCCGACAGGTCCGTCAAATATGATGGAAACCCAGCAAGGCCGGAAACTATGACCACACTGGTCAAAATTCATGGGCAAGTAAGCACTGCAGATATTTTTTTCAGACTTTCCCACATAACTCCATTCACGACACGTCGATTACAGTATCACGGCCACAGTCCTCCAATGTCAATCATTGCCAATCTTCCGGATGGTCCTCAATATCTACAGTTGGTCGAGCTTCCCATTGCGGAGTCCTCGCTCCCAGCTTCACCGGATCCTCTGTTCTGGGTCAATTCACCAAATCGCAAGAATGGCAACTTGTTACCGATACTGTTGAAAGCTAGACACTGTAAACGGCCGCGATGCTGCTGAGCTTATGGCATCCACCGGGTTGCTTCTATTCACTAGATCCAAAGCTTGTCTATGCCCCTTCCTCTTGGAAAACCACTAGCTTATTCGGCGCTGAGACCAGTGAACACAACATCTCCTGGCTTCGCCGTACCATCCGCTTCAAACGCGCGGCCATCAAAGGCCTGCCCACCATCTCTCAACGCCGTATTGCTTCCCTTGTCACGGGTCTTGCTAATGGAACCTCCTTCATCTATAAAAGGCCAACGTATTCACCTACTTCCCTCGGATCTCCTTCACTGCTCCCCTTCTCTGTTCCCTTCTTCCAGTCGATCCGAGATCGTTTTCTTTGCCCTCTGCTCTCTTCTCTCTCATTCATTGACGACTTACCACCGGTCTTTTTTTTCGTTTATTCGACTAATAATCTAATCCTTCAATCGATAATCAGTTCGAGATGCTCGCCTCCATGTTCCTTGCCCTCGCCCCCGCGATGTCTGCGATCACGTCCCCGACCGGCATGCGCCGTGTCAACGGCCGTGCCATTAACATGCCTGCGGAAGTGGCCGTCAACCCGCGCCAAACAGTGTTATACGCCCGTACCGCCGCGCCACCACCAATGCGGTCGCGCTGAAGGACGGGCAAGACGCCATCGCGCTCAAGTACGTGTGTCTACTCCTCCCGCTTCAATCCTCATTTCAATCGCTTCCTTGCGTCGCAACCGCGAACTGACTTGACTTATGCTTATAGTAAACAATTCGCCACGATCAAAGCCGGCGGCGCCTGCTCTGCGGGCCCAAACGCCTGCGCGGGCACGCAGTTTGCGCAGTGCGCAGGCAATAACACGTACATTATCACCGCGTGCGCTGGTGGCCTCATCTGCGCCGCGCTTCCGAATGTGAACGCCCCTGGAACAAGCATCGCCTGCACGACTACTGCAGACCGTGATTCCCGGATTGCTGACGTGTGTACTTGATTATTCCTGAGGGTCCTTCGCGGTCTGACTTCTTTTTCTTTGGCTGTGGCAGACCGGTGCAACGACCGCCGGTTCTGCTGCGCCGCCGCCCCCGCCTCCTACCACCGCGGGGACGGATGCTGCGGCCCCGACTGATGTTACGCCTCCGGTACGTTTTCCCATTCGATGGATACTTAAACCCATAATATCATCATCTCAGGCTGGAGACAACGCTTGAGGTGATGCAGCGACCGACCTCCAGGCATCCTTGAGTATGACATCTCATGGCTCTCAATTTTCTGCGCAATTTGTTAATTGCTATTGCCGCTAGCACTTGACCCGAGCGTTAATATCCAGACTGGATTCCAAAACGACGGGCAGCACTCGCCAGTCACTGGCCAGACTGCATCTCTCACGAGTGGCAGCAACTTCATCAACTTCTGTGCGCTCACATTCCCGGCGACGCCCCTTACGAACGGACAACAAATCACGACCAGTGCGTTGTCTGCTTGCTCTGTTCTGTGGCGGTGGGCGACGCTAACCTGACACCTATCTGCAGGATCTTGCAATGGTGCGGCGATCGGACTCATTCCCAGTGTATCCAAGATGCCCTCGGCCAAGTTTGTCAGCCCTAAGAATC
This sequence comes from Mycena venus, assembly GCA_014462655.1. Classification (NCBI taxonomy): domain Eukaryota; kingdom Fungi; phylum Basidiomycota; class Agaricomycetes; order Agaricales; family Mycenaceae; genus Glaucomycena; species Glaucomycena venus. The sequence continues at coordinate 1,577,190 of JACAZI010000015.1, read as the reverse complement.
TTGATACTGTCCCAGCCAACACCAATTTCACCATCCAGCTCGCTATCAAGAATCTTAACGTTCGTCCTGGCTCACGAAAACTCTATCCATTTCTTCATTGACTTCCATCCACCATATATAGGCTGGCTTCTTCACCAACGCTAAAGAGAACTACTTCGCCGTGCCCCAGCAGCTCGACTTGACAGGCACGATCGTCGGCCACACGCACATCGAGGCGGTCGGTACGCTCGACTCAGTCGATGTCACAGACGCAAGCCACTTCATCTTCTTCAAGAACATTAACGAACCACTCGTCAACGGCCAGGTCTCTATCGTCATGAGGAACAGCACCTAAGGCGGCGTGCCCGCGGGTGCCTACCGCCTGGCTGCGGTGAACCATCAGCCGGTTATTGTGCCCATTGCGTAGCACGGGATGCTTGATGACTGTGTCTATGTGTGTATGTTTTACTCTTCTTTTTAACTGAATGTACCTAATCCCACCATGTCTATTGCCAGTTCACTGCGAAGTGAAGTACTTGAATTCACTTGGCTTTACGGGGACCCAACAGATGGAGAGGGTTTCGTTTTATTATTATTTAGTCGCGACATCGTTCTTTGTTTGAAATGAATGAGACCCAGCTTGTGAACCCGTGAATTTCGTCCGATAAGAGATTAACACTAGTTCAGTTGATAGAATCACTTAGCCAGAGGCCAAATCAAAGTTGCTGTGTCATACCAAAGTAGGCGACCAGTTGTTCGCCGCCGTTGGTTCCATAAATATCCGTCCAGTGAGACTCGAACACTGCTTGGGTTTTGGGTGCGCTCGACGCTATAAAAGGGTCCCGTTACAAGATCCGGTTGAATAGCTCGTTTGGCCAGTATTTTAGCAGCGACAAATGCTCTCACTGATTCTCAGACGCTGGTCACACTGACTCAGCCACACCGTGGAGATTGACAGATATTCGGGTCGTTACTATTTTCACTTTGATTGGGTGCAATCCAATGGCGAGTCGGATCTTCCAGAATTCGAGATGTAAGTGATCGTGAAGTGCCCTGGGCTTGCTATATATGGCAACCTCCAAGGATTTCAGGACAGGAATGACTTTACTGTACCCACCACTGCGAAGCAGACTGTGGTTACCCATTAAGAGCTCGCGTTTCTCCCGTGAACGATAGTACATATGTCATCCGTGTCCGCTGACAATATGAATGGTGCCGGGAACAGACGGGACCAATACGCTGTCTACGATATCGATTGTATCCTCCCCAGTTGCTGGTTGAGATTGGGTGGACTCTTACAATGTGACCAAACTCGGGAGTAGATGACCATGATACTCTCAAAGTCATTCAACCATCCTCCCGAATTGGGGTACTGGCTTTTCTCGGCTGCAATGTTTCCTCCGAAGCGTGAGACAAAGTTATCCCTCTATGGTATGAATATATAACACTGTGCGAATTGTGTGGCATCCAAAGGTGAAAATTTCCCAGGAACGGAGTAGAAAGCCAGAAACTGCGGGCTTCGGCAGTCAAAAAATGGCCCCACAAGCGACTCCCACCCAAATCCGCTTGAACAACATAATCAGATGTCTGACCACAACTGCGAATACTCTGGATATTCTCTCCAACGGCATTGGCACCCCGTTCTTGAGGGCCATTTCTAATACGATCCGATCCATCTTGAACTGCCTTCAGGTGCTCCTATGAATGGATTGGCACTGATCTCAGCTCACTTTGTCCAGGCTGTAAAGCAAAACATGGGTGACTGTGCTCAGTTACTTGAACAAACTTATGTGCTCCTCAATGAAATCATTATTGTCCACATACGGTCATCTACATGTGAAGAATTACCCATAACCACACTCAAACAAATTGGAAAATTTGCAGAGTATGTTTGCAGCATCAGGCTTTGAATTCTCTTCACCATTAATAGGACACTGCACAAAATCCATGGCTTTGTGGAGGCTCAACAAAACACAAGCACATTGAAAAGATTTTTGCGCCATGGTGAAATGAGTAGATTGTTTTATGACTGTAAATCTGGATTGCAGCAAGGGCTGAATCTTTTCGGGGTGAGCCTCGTGAACCCTCAATATTGGCCATCTGATGTCTTATTGACCCTCAGGTGGAGAATGAAAATATTTTGCATGATGTTTGTGAAATGCAACGACAGGCAGAGGAGATGTGTCACAAAGTTCTGCAAATGATTGAGGCTCTCTCTGATTCATCCAGTTCAGGGCCAACACCTTCAGTAATGGCACTCCATTATTTTAAGAGAACTGACCAATAACAGAACTGGTAAAAAAGGTCTATTCTGGCTCTCATGTCAGGTGAATAAGTGTTCTCTCTCTCTTTTCTTTTTGGACAATGGCTCACAATAGTTGAAGCTCCAAATCAATCTCAATGCTGCTGCCATCAATCCCCAAAATATTCTATGGAAGAGACTCAGAAATGGCAGACATCTTCCAGACCTTCATGCTTGGAAGTGTCAGAATCACAGTTTTAGGAGGAGCCGGAATGGGGAAGACCAGCATTGCAAAAGCACTGTTACATCAATTGGAAATTGCGGAAAGATATGGGCTGCATCGTCATTTTATTGGGTGCGACTCAGTTGCAAGTCCAGTGGGACTTCAGGGTTTAATAGGAGCTTATCTTGGGCTGGAAACAAGCAAAGATGTGATTTGCTCTATCCTTGACCATTTTGCGAAAGGTCCCGCAAGTCTTTTAGTTCTAGACAATCTGGAGACAGTATGGGAGCCCATGCAATTCCGCAATGAGGTAGAGGAATTTTTATCTCTGCTCTCAGAGATTGATCACCTTGCATTAATGGTGTGTGGGGTTTGTTCCTTCCTGTGGCTCAATTAATTTTGCCTCAGGTCACAATGCAAGGAGCTGAGAGACCAGCTAAAGTGAAATGGTCTAGGCCATTCCTACACCCCTTGCCACCATTGGAACAAGATGCTGCTCTACAAACATTTATTGATATTGCAGATGACAGACATGACCTAGCCCAGGTTAACGAGGTTCTTGCCTTGACAGATAACATGCCACTTGCCATTAATCTCCTTGCACATTTGGTCGATTCAGAAGGGTGTCCTGAGGTGTTGGCTCGTTGGAAGGAGGAAAAGACATTGGCAATCTCACAGGGATCAGATGTGAAAAGAAATCTGGATCTGTCTATCTCACTGTCCTTAACAGGCCCCAGAATGCAGGAAACACCTCATGCAAGGGATCTACTTAGTCTATTGTCAGTGCTGCCAGATGGCCTGTCTGATGTTGAGCTTCTGCAAAGCAAGCTGCCAATCCCCGATATTCTATGGTGCAAAGTTGTGTTGATCCGTACTGCTCTAGCCTACATTGATCCACAGAAACGGTTAAAAGTATTTATCCCAATCAAGGAATATGTCCTTATGCGATGGCCTCCTCAGGATAATGTGATTCACTCTCTTCTCCAATACTTTGGAGAGTTACTCCAATTTCACAAGGACTGCAAGGGAACACAATTAGCTGTTGGACTGGTTGCTCGCATAAAATCAAACCAGGGAAATATACAGCACATTCTTCGGAATGCACTTACAATCGGGCATCCAGACATCATAAACACCATTAACTCAGCTGTTGAACTTGATTCCTTTAGCCGGCTTGCTGGTCAGGGAACAATTTCTCTTGTTGAGGAAATTCAAAAGTTAATGCCAAAAATCTGTGATGAAAGAATTGAGGTGCACTTGATCACTGCAATCCTCAACTCATGCCTGCAACACCAAATACAAGATGCAGAAACTTTAATTGTCAAAGGCATGAAAAACTTGGAACATCTTGATGATGCCGGCATTAAATGTGGGTTGTTCATTATTCAAGTGGCTTAGTCACATTTTACAATAATTTAGGTCGGTTCCACATAGGTCTCGGCCTCTACTATCTCCATTGCAGCCAGAATAGTAGCGCTGCTATTCACTGTTTTAACACAGCAGTCTCGATGTCAATGTTGACCGCTAGCCCTGCACTTCAAATTGATGCACTCCACTACTGTGCTTGGATGAAATGGCGGCTTGGCGAATACTATGTATCTAAGGAGCACGGGTATGAATGTCGAAAAATAGCCTGGATGTCTGGAGATTTGTACAGAGAAGCTGATGCTCTTCACATTGAAGCCATATGCTGGACCTCGATTGGCAACTATCCGGAAGCTCTTGCTCTTTGCGACAGAGCAAGACATCTGGTGTCCCTCTGTGGAATGAGCGGCGGCAATTTGGATAGGGCTATCATGATCTGCTCTGGAGAGATCTATCAATTCAAGTCAGAATATGCTGAGGCACTCAACATCTACACACAGATTCTTGAAACCCCAGTTGACAAGGAGCCATTAGTACACGCCATGGTGTTGCGCAACATTTCAGAAATTGATATATGAATGGATGCAATGCACACAAATATTTAGAAGAATTTGGACATGGCCAGATCGATTTTTAAACATTTAAGTCAACCTGGGGGAATTATGGGATGTGATGTGCTTCAGGCAGAGCTTAAACTCAAGGAAGGAGACACTCTGGGTGCAAAGAGCCTTCTTCTGGAAATCCTGAAGAACCTGGGATGGTATGATTCTGAAAGGACACAATCCTGTTTGATGATACTCGCGGATACGAGCCGTTGGAGTCCCATGGACCATATGTCCAACTGGACGAGTCTTTTTCTGGTGCATTCTCTCAGGTTGCAGGAGAGGCTTGGAATTTATACGGCTCTGCAATTCCTCGGAGAGGTCTTCTATATTCGGGATGATGCAGAGACGGCTGTTGGCCTTTTTACTGTTGCTCTTGAGGGATTCACAACAATGGATGTACATGCGGGTGCAGCAGAATGCATGCGTCGCCTGGGAGACATTCGTGAGGCTCGTGGTGATCATCAGGGGGCGGTGCAGGTTTGGAGAAAATCCCACTCTTTGTTTAAACGGTCGTCACAGATGAAGCGGGTCGCAGAAGTTGAGGAAAAGTTGGCTGGCATGGCCTCTGAAAAATAGATGGAGAAATACACTGATGGGCCAGAAGGAGCGTAGGCTAGTTGGAGCCGAGGAACTTATGTAAACCTTTGTTGTTTAATATGCTTCTCGTGTCAAAAGATACGCAAATGGAATGGACATAATAGGGTGCTCAATTCTTAACTTGCCCGTCCCTTCCCGTTGAATAATTAATTAATACAAGAAATGCCTTCGCTTCGCTTCGGCAGTTTAAGTAACCTTGCGGGGCGACAAAAAGGAAAAGAAGAGCACAAATAAATTTTACACAACATAAAGTCAAACATGGAAATCCTGTACATGTGTCAATAGGTAAAGTAAAGACCTGGAGACAGAAATCAGAAATCTGCTCACTGCCGGGAGAATCAAAGATTGTTATCCCTCACCCAGTAATCAAAAAGAAGCCAGGCACATAGGACCTCCAAGCTAGTGTGGGTTCAGACAAAAAAATGCATGACTTGCTGCCTGATTTGCGATGTTCCAATGGATTGCCACTAGCAAGTGATGTTGAGGCTCTCCAAAGAAATCCAATTGTGGTGCAATAAGTTTGACCCAGGCAATGGCATGGCAGGAGGCAAGAATTGAACCCAGGTGCATGGTCAGGAAATGAACTCAGTTTGCGAGAAAAAGAGATTTCCGGTGGGAGCGGGGCCACAGAATACGAGATTTGTTTGATGAGAATTTGGGGGCCTTGAGGGCTTGAGGAACAGGCAAGACCCTGACAAAGCCCGAGCAAGTGAATTTTATTGATGGAAGTCATCAAAAGGCAAAGGGATTTGAATGGTATCTGGTGGCCGGAACTCCTAGTTTTATATTGGGTAGACCACATACGTGGCCGCAGTTTGAAGAACTTTGTGCCCTACTACGCAAGTGCTACGCCGAGCTAGAAAGAATGTTCCAAATGGGGAGATTTTCAACAGCAGTTGAAGGCTGTGGAACCACGAGACGTGGCTGCAACACCAAGTCACCCGTATTTGGATTCATTTCCGAAAGCCGCAGTTCAAGAATTTAGGCGTGTGTCCCACGCAAGGCGGTTTCGTCAGCTCCAGCCGTCCTGAAGTCGACAGATTGCATTCCCACCCAGATTCCGGAAAAATGAAACACACAGCAGTCGTCCAAAAACGGCAAGTCTGTGGGAGAATGACGGTGGATGAAGCTGTTGAGGTTTGAGCTGAGCAGCAGAGATTGCGTGATGGGGCGAACTCGAAGGAGATAGAACCAAACACTCCCCAACAAATTGAGCAGTAAATCTTAATAGTACGGTTAATTTGCTCGGAACAAACAAATTCAAATGGCCCTCCGGGCACCCCTGGTACCAAGGACCCGGACCGGTTACTTTTACCTAGACACATTTGCATTAAAGGCCCTTGAACGCGACCAGTCCGGTGAATCTACGACATACATGGTCAGTTGTTGAAGGCCCTAACGCGAAAACAGGTTGACCAGGCGCGCAAAATGGAAATCAATGCCGTCCTCATCAATGCAGATAACACAAAAAGTGCTGGCCTTGGAAAGAGGGCCAGACGACAGCCAAGCTCATTTATATCTCACCTGAGATGGTTTACTCCGATAGCTTTATTCATCTCTGGAAGGATTCCAAATTCTGCGCCTGCATTACGGCCCTAGTCATGGATGAGGTTCATTGCATCCATGAATGAGGTGACGAGTTTCATCCCAAGTACAAGAAGTTGGAGATGCTTCGCAGCTATTCAGGTCAGGAGGTCCCATTTGTTGCCTGTATCGCAACCGCATCGACCTCTACCTTCGACACCGTCTGGAATTCACTCGGATTCGGGAATCGACTGTTCTGGGGACTTGATGTCGGCTGCGCACGGAACACCTTCTATATCTCAAAATCCAGGTATCGATGTCTTGCATCTTTTACCACAGTCATTGAATGACAATACCCCACGCGAAGCAATTGATAAACTGGTTGTTTATTTCGATTCTGAGACCGCTTGCAGAAAGGGTGTCAACACCCTTAGATCTGCACATCCAGCGCACTTACGGGATTGTGTCTACGCTTTTTCATCGGGCATCTCCGAGGATGCAAAGGAGGACTGTTGGTAAGGCTTCACGAGCCGCCGGTATCGCATTGTTTGCTGTACAGATGCAGCCGGTATAAGGTGCAATGTTTCCGACGTCAAAATTACGGTTATCTTTGAATGTCCTGCTTCTTTAGTGGTTATTTCGCAGCGTTGGGGACGTCCTGGACACGTCCAGGACGCAATTGGGACATGTATTCTCCTAGTGCGCTCATGGGCATTTCGCCTGAGACTCATAGCTGTTGGGCCCGATGCAACGCCGGCCGTTCAACGCCTCAGAAGCCAGGGAAAGGTTCAGCGCGAGCCTCAGAGTCATATCACATCTCGATCCAAGATCGAGCCCACTCTCAAGAGATTTATCAATTCTGAATTAGCAGCTACCGAAGACGAACGTAAATTAAAATTTCTGACCTGTTTTTCTTGCGTCAATTGATGAATTTTCTGTCAGGATGCTCTCACCAAATCGTGGCTCGGATTTTCTGTCCACGGACAGGCCACACAGTTTTTGACAGCCCTTCGAGCCACGATACCTACGTCTGTTGGTGGATTATCTGGAAGCTCTGCCTATGACTTGCACTGGACGCAAATTGAACTTCCTGGGCGATATCCACCCGAAAATTGCTGTTGTTGGATATGCAACCCCGGCCTGTCAGCCCGCTTTAAACCCGCGACTCCCCGTGACCATCGCTCGCACCAAATTGCCACAGAGTTCATTCATCCAATTGCTAAGCAGGAAGAGCATCTCCAGCCGTGACCTACCTCCCCCTAGCTCTGCCATGTCCGACGAGTCCAGAGACACCACAGATTTGGAGCCCCTTGCAAAGGGCCAGTCTGTTTCAAAAGTCGAGAAGGTCACACTCCGAGCCCGTATTGTAGAATGGTGAATTTTGCAGTACAAAAAGTGCGGAAGTAGCACATTCATCTCGCCAGAGGTAGTCTTGCCTCCATGGATGCTGGAGGCACTTGTATTGTCCTCAGGCAAGTTCCTGTCAGAAGCCATGATTTGGAAGAAGCAAATTCTTACTGTGGTCAAGCATTAGGATTTGGTAGGGATGAGGATTTCCGTGACGTCGCTCAGATTATTTCTGATTGGCGTACAGCTTTTGTATCGACCACGCGTAAAATCCCTGTATCCCAACTTCAGACGGCGTCTTTTCCTCCCCGGCATCGCATGTACCTCATTCGGAATCAGCACTGCGGGGACCGGCTGTTCACACACAATCCATTTCACGGACGCTACCTCGAATGGGCGACGCATTTTGGCGAGCGCGGCACATTCCAAAGTGTCATGTTTGGCTCTAACATGTCGTACTTGATGAACTTCCCGGGGCCGACCCGTTTAGCTCACAATTCAGGAGAGGTACTTCGTATGCTAGAGTTGGGCAGGGATAATCAATATTACTTATTGGAAAGTGCAGATCATCCACATTCGAATATTAGGTTGTAACACTAGTTTACGATAGAGAGGTTCCCTATGAGGCTACCGTACTCTTTTCACGTCGGAAAGGAACCCGCGGAGTCATGAATGGCCCTAATGCCGTCAAGAATACCGAGAATGCAATGGGTAAACTGCTTACCTTGGGGTGAAGGGATGTGCAGTGACGACGGCAATGGCGGGGGCGGCAGAGAAACCAGTCCAGGGAATGCAGGAATGGCCTGCAAGACAGCTTTCTTCGCCCGAATGAATGCATGCTGGGCGTGGGTTGCGGAGCACCGGTGGGAACGATTTCGCTGGGGAGGAGGGACAGGGAGGTAGGCAGGCGTAGAAAGCGAACCCCCCAAAAATGTACCGCTCAAAGCCATACACGGCGTGGGCGCCGCAATTGGGTCCGGAAGCACGACCTTGCCCAGGGTCTCCCTGGGTACTGCTTGCAGTGGAGGTGGCCATAGAACGCGTCGGGGCGGTGCCAGGAACATCGGGGGTCGGGATGGTGGTGGTAGAGAAGAGGGATGTAAAAATCTCGCCGCATCAGCTGCCAAGGGTTTGACAATGATGCGTCGCAAGGGAGGACGAGCAAGTGAGGCAGATTCCCAAAATGGACATCTGTCGCGCTCGCTAAAATGTGTCGCACATCGTGCAATCTGTTTCGAATCACCTTTATTTGCCTCCATCAGAATTTATCTGGGCCCGCCATCTTGTATATCCTCCCCCAGAGACAGGCTTGCTCCACGCCTCATACTGAAGCGACACATGTGAACGCAAAATATTTGGCACTGAAACGAGATGGTCACTGATGTATAAGGGACGAGGGAAACATGGATAACAATCAGATGGTCAAGGAGACCATCAAGCCAAGAACTCGTCGGCCGCTTGCGTGCGCGCGAGGCGAGCACGCTTATATATACACGTGACCGCGTGCTATCGGTCTGCCAGAGACGCTTGAGAGACGTAATAACAAGTCACAAGTAACTGTCTGCCGCCCTGAACAAGCTAGACCAAAAAATTCTTTGGAATAAAAATCAAGAAGTTCCATCAAGTGGGCACGAGTACAGAAAATCCGGCGGCGCTGGTGAGGATTAAGGCCGACTGCGAGCAAGAAGCTTGGAGAGAAGGAAAGTGGCATCATGACTAAGCCCCGAATCTGCAGTAAAACGCAGGATTCGGATTTAAATGTTTTTTCAGCCACCATGAGAGCGGGAGAACCCGGGGGGCAGTACAAACACCCGACAGATGATGTAAGCCACGGATTTGCAGTAAAACCAAAGTAAAATATGGGTGTCCTCTTTGGACAAAAATAAAATGGTTTTGGTGCTACTGAATTCAGGTTTTTGCATGTGAGCATCGCCGATTTTGCCAGTGATCACAGTGAATTCATGATGATCACTGCCAGAAACGACAGAATTCTGGAAGCTAAACATCCCCTGGTCTTATGCAAAATCATATTTATATCTCCTATAACCAAATTCTGCTCAACAAAAACGAAAATTTTGCTTCATCAAAATGAAATGTTCAAAATGAAAACAAAAGTCTACTTCCAGGTTTGAATCTTGTCCCATTCAATTCAGATTTTGGCTCATGGCTTTTCAATTTGGTCTGTGCAATTTTTGTTTTCATTGACAAGTGATGGCATCAGTGTTGAATGACGGCCATCACTGTGCCGACAATAGGTATCCCTAGGTCCTACAGCTGTGTTTGGCGTCCAATATCTATGAATTGAGGACTAGGGTTGTCCCCACATGTCTCAAGACAAAATTCAGATGGAGACACACTAAGCTTGTAAACCATCCAATGGTAGCCTGTACGCCTCTGGCTACAAATGACTTAACAGAGGGTTATCCAGTGTCTTTTAAATTATTGCTTTAGCTATGCCTTTGAAACATCACCAACTTGGCCCCGAAATTGGCCAAAATTGAATGTGAAGCTAAAATACTAAGAGCTCTGTAACTAATGGGCCAATTATGCTTAACACCGGCTTATTACTCTTAAAATGTTGAGAGACATAATTGCTCTAATGTTCCTGTCCTGGATTGGTTCACCTCAGTTGGCCTCGGGCATGGCATCGGGTACATATTTGAAAAAAAAACAAGTTGTATGAGGTGGCCGGCTGAGGCCATCATTCAGTACTTGATCCCATCACTCGCTTCTAAAACAAGATCAGACAAAACGAAAACGAAAACAGACCGTGCGAAAACGAGATTGCTGAAACGAGATCTCGTTTTTGATTTCACACTTTCGTTTTCACTTTTACGATTTCATTTTGGGTGCAGTGGATCTCACTTTGTATGGGTGTCCTCTTTGGACAAAAATAAAATGGTTTTGGTGCTGCTGAATTCAGGTTTTTGCATGTGAGCATCACCAATTTCGCCAGTGATCACAGTGAATTCACGATGATCACTGCCAGAAATGACAGAATTCTGGAAGCTAAACATCCCCTGGTCTTCTTACGCAAAATCATATTTATATCTCCTGTAACCAAATTCTGCTCAACAAAAACGAAAATTTTGCTTCATCAAAATGAAATGTTCAAAATGAAAACAAAAGTCTACTTCCAGGTTTGAATCTTGTCCCATTCAATTCAGATTTTGGTTCATGGCTTTTCAATTTGGTCTGTGCAATTTTTGTTTTCATTGACAAGTGATGGCATCAGTGTTGAATGACGGCCATCACTGTGCCGACAATAGGTATCCTTAGGTCCTACAGCTGTGTTTGGCGTCCAATATCTATGAATTGAGGACTAGGGTTGTCCCCACATGTCTCAAGACAAAATTCAGATGGAGATACACTAAGCTTGTAAACCATCCAATGGTAGCCTGTACGCCTGTGGCTACAAATGACTTAACAGAGGGTTATCCAGTGTCTTTTAACCCCTTTGAATTATTGCTTTAGCTATGCCTTTGAAACATCACCAACTTGGCCCCTAAATTGGCCAAAATTGAATGTGAAGCTAAAATACTAAGAGCTCTGTAACTAATGGGCCAATTATGCTTAACACCGGCTTATTACTCTTAAAATGTTGAGAGACATAATTGCTCTCATGTTCCTGTCCTGGATTGGTTCACCTCAGTTGGCCTCGGGCATGGCATCAGGTACATATTTGAAAGAAAACAAGTTGTATGAGGTGGCCGGCTGAGGCCATCATTCAGTACTTGATCCCATCACTCGCTTCTAAAACAAGATCAGACAAAACGAAAACGAAAACAGACCGTGCGAAAACGAGATTGCTGAAACGAGATCTTGTTTTTGATTTCACACTTTCATTTTCACTTTTACGATTTCATTTTGGGTGCAGTGGATCTCACTTTGGTTTGATAGTTTTTGGATTTGGAAAATAGTTCCACAGACTTCTCACTTTTGACGGTGACCACGATGATCATGGATCAAAATTGAGATCTCTTTTTTGAAAACCAAATCCATATTTTAGTCCAAGCAGGACACCTATACTTTGGTTTGATAGTTTTTGGATTTGGAAAATATTTCCACAGACTTCTCACTTTTGACAGTGACCACGATGATCATGGATCAAAATTGAGATCTCTTTTTTGAAAACCAAATCCATATTTTAGTCCAAGCAGGACACCTATATAAAACGCAAGAAACAGATTTAAAGGTTTTTTCAGCCACCATGCGCTCGGGACAAGCCGAAGGCGGTACAAGGCAACAATCAGACAGGTGACCACCCATATATAGCAGGAGCCGGACCATATATAGTAATTTTTGATGCATTTATAAGTCGTGATCTGGCAGTGATTTCCAGGATTCAGATTCCCGGTCGGTAGACCTGGAACCTAAAACGGTACCAGGAACAGCTGGCGTATTCAAATATATTGGGATACAGCCTACTCGAGGTTTGATCTATGCTCAGGCCGATGCCAAGACACCCTCCGACGACGCCGAGAGCTCTGATTCTGGCAACATCCCCCACGCAACGGTCTTTGGGATGGCTATGGCATTAAACGGCACACCAGTTGCAGCGGCCGATGATGGGAAAGCTGAAGTCGAACTGTATTGCGGGAATATCTCTCCTGTTGCGCCGCACTTCGACAATCCTCTGGGGTGGTGGAAAGTGAGCTTTTCTCTTCTTCTTATTTTCCTTTCAGACTGGTATTGATCCTTTATGTTAGGAAAATGCAGGCACGCTGAAATTCATGGCGCGTGCCGCTAGGGACATTCTGGTCATTCCCCGGAGTAAGCATTTCCGTCGAGTGGCTTTTTTCGAGCTTGAACCACACTCTATCTGATGCTCGCTCATCCATGACTGCGGAGACAGCTTCCGTGGAAATTTTTACGAAGGAGTGGTTACGGTCGGGACTCGCTGAGGGCGTAAACTACACGGATTTCATCAAAATTAACTCCAAGTAGAATATATTACAATATATTCAAAATATATTTGGATTCAACCGACTGGATATGAATATGATACACTAAAAATACGATATGAGCCCTCAGAGCAGAATATGATACAGATCTGAATACAATATGTATTCATATCATATTATGGCCAGCACTAGCACTGGAGGAAAGTCACGGAAGCGGGATATGTGGCGACTCATAACTGTTCGCAGGAACGACGGCCCATCAGTACTGCGCGTACCAGATGTGTTCAAAAACTGTTCAATTACAGATGACTATCTTGTCTCGTGCACCGACTGGTCGATATATAACTCCTGCAAAAAGGTTGATTACCAGCCTTTACCAGCTTCAATTTCATCAAGTTCAGAGACATCGTTAGAAACGGCGCACACAATTGTCAACGAACTGACAGATCGCCCTGGATTTTTTGTCTCGCGTACTTAAGAGTTACTACGGAGTCGCCATTAAAATAGAAAATAAGAAATAAGAAATAGATTTTGCTGATATTAATAACCGGCTGATATGGCAGCTGTCATGTCCTGCTTGACAGCGGCACGTAAGCCCGAGCCAGACGCGCCTACCTAAGGTCTTTCTTATATTCCAACCATTATTACCGTTGCATTGTATTCTAAGCTTCAAAATACACGTCTCCGTGAATTGCCTTCATGAAAAATGCGAAATGGAGGAAGAAACACGTCTAGGTGGCTTTGCCATATTTATTTTTAGTACAAGAACATTGGTCTCAGCCGAGGCCGCATCAACGTCGCTTGTTTTCTGCTTTGACGGTTATCAGCAAAATCTATTTCTTCTTATTTTCTATTTTAAAGGCGACTCCGTAGTAACTCTAACGGTATACCTGGATTGTTGACTGGTGACAGATAAGTCGAGTAGCGGGATACCTGGGTCGTTTCCTATAAAACGCTAGTCAACTCGCAGAAAAGAGTCAGTGTACAATGCGCACTCTCTCCGTGGCCCTTCTAACCACCGCTTTGCTCCTGGCTCAGGCGGTCTTCGCTGCTCCTATTGATGACCCTGTCGTAAGTTTCACCTATGCCTCATGTCGGAAATTGAACTGTGTGGTACCCTAGGTCTGCGACAGGAAAAAACGCCAGGACACCGCGACTTCTGAAATGATACAAGCGCAAGCCGCAGCGCAACTTGCTTACCAAGCGGCTGTCGGCGCCGCCGCCGCCGCTGCCGCGGTGGGGAACTGGGGTTTGGTCGAAGTGGATGCAGCCGCCGCCAATACCGCTGCCAGTCAGGCGCACGCCGCTGTCGTTGCTGCCCAAGCTGCCGCCGCTGCGAGCGGGACGGCCGCCGACGCGGCTGCTGCGAAAGCTGCCCAGGCACAAGCCGAATCGGCTGACCAGTCGGCCAATGCAGCCAATGTTTCCGCGTCGGGCGAGCCTACTGACCCAAGTCCACCCCCCGCGCTTGGAGATAATGGAGGGGATGATGGAGGCGACGGAGGCGACGGAGGCGATGGAGGCGATGGAGGCGATGGAGGCGATGGAGGCGATGGAGGAGATGGAGGAGATGGAGGCGGTGGAGGAGGTTGCTAGAAGCCATGGCTCTAATTTACGCCTTAAAGATATCTTCGTGGTTGTCAATCTAAATTCTATCTTGTTCCAGTCGCTTTTTCGGCGAAATCCTCCGCACTCGCCTACGTCCCGTCGAACCGCACCAACCTGCTTGGATATATAATAGACGCTGTCAGCGGAAAAAATATCGGGCCCCGGTCTTGGAAATGGGAAAAACATAACTGGCAGGAGACTAGCGACGCCGTAACGCTCCTGCAGAACTGCTTGAGGTCTGGGATCAAACGGCCTGGTTCGAGCCGTTGAATATATACCCTTCAACTCAGTTACATAACCGGGGCTCGAGAGGTCGGTCGTCGGCATATGGCCCCACTCCTCGAGGGCCAGTTCGACGCCTATGCCCGAATTCGTTCGAGATGCACGTCTCATATGACTGTCATATTATGAGTAGAGTTTTTGGGTCATGTGGTGACGTGCCTTCAGACGCGCTATGGCCTGGAGCGTGCGCTTTTGACTGAGAGCTAGTATTTATTAAAATCATGGAAATAATATGAACCCGCCGTTCGAGAAATATGATTTTTGGAGGTGTTCAAACTTTGACGGACTGAAACTATTAGTCTTCCGAGAGAGCTTGGCTGTGAATTAGGACAAAGTCAACATCCCGAACGCGTGCCTGAATGCTAGGAAAGCCCACTAGGACCATTCCGCGCACCAGCGCGACTCTCATTATCAGAAATTCCTGTTCTGCAACACAGCCGTTCCCGCAAATTTGCGGGAATGCACCGCCACCAATTTGCGGGAACGGAATTCACTTCCCAAACAAAAGTTCTCCCCCGAAACCATACGCCTGTCCTACTCTGCGCTTCTAACATGCTGTCTCTATAACCTGCCTTCACTCCCGCCCGCTCCTGCCCCCCTATGCTCCCAAACCTCTTGCCCAACCCCATGCGACGTGTTTGTTTGCATGCGTGTGGCGCCGCCCTCTCGCTTGCCGACGCCACGTCACACGACGACTACGACTACGACCACTCCGCTTGACCTACACGCCATTGACAGTGAGCACACCGCCGCCGCCCCCTTCACTGCCGCCCACCCGCCCTTCTCCGCCCCGCATCCCATCCATCCACGCCATCACTCCGCCGTCCAGCGCCGCACTTCTCCGGCCCGCCCTTCCTCATCCACGCTCCACTCTGCCATCCAACGCTGCGCGTCTCCAGCCCGGCCCTCACTCATCCATGCTGCCACTTCGCCGTCCGGCGCCATGCGTCTCCAGCCTGCACCCTGCTCATCCACGCCGCCCCGCTCATCCGGCGCTGCCACACCCTCCACCCGCAATCGCTGCTGCTGCCCGCCTAGCTGCCCATGCTTCCCTATAGACGACTGCCCTACGCCGTGCTCTAGGCTGAGGCCAACGCCTACTGCGCCCCTCTCGGCCCTCGTGCGTGCTGCTGCCGACGTCTCCTCCACGACTCTGCTATCCCTTTGCCGGCCAATCCCTCGCACGACCATCTCAATAACATGCGTTACCTGCTGGCCTCTTATGCCACTTTCAGTCCTGCTCCATCTCAACGCAAGGTCAGTCTTTTTCCAGTTATTTTGTATCCTCTCAGCAAAGAACATCGGTAATGATGTCTCTTTTCTGTAGGCACTTTGTCACTTCACCTTCTGTCTACGATGCCACCACGAGGGTCGAAGTCCTCCTCCCTCTGTCTCACCTCGCCCGAGCGTAGCGTCTGACATGTACTGCGACCAACAACCAACCCTCTGTAGCCGCACCGCTCGCAATGCACCAGGTGACTACGAAGTCAGTAGACACACGCCCGATTTGCCGCTTCACTGCGATGACTGCACCATGCGCATCCCCGATGCTGTACAATGCCCACATGCCCGGCACACGCGCAGGCACCCTCTATGCAAAGCGCGACACCACCACCATTTGCAGCGCCCATCGCCTCCCCCGCCCACTGCCACCGTCTCCAGCAGAATCCCGCCATGCTGCCTGTGGCCCATGCCCACTGTACACCGCAAATCACGACAACGCCCACCAATGACATCTGTGTTGGCTGCAGCCCCCCTTCGCTGTCACTGGTGCCGCCCTGGTCACCCACTGAGCGTCTCCAGCATAGTACCACCCTTCCCACTCCACAAATGTGCTCACACGCATCCCCAGCATCACACACAGCGCCACCGGTGTGAGCACTGCATACAGTAGCCATTCCCCATCGCATATGTTGAAATGGTGCACTGGGGTGCAGCCGTGAAATATCCAATAGAAAGGATAATAAAATCAGTGAGTGCAGCGAACTGATCACTAACTCAATCCAATCCTAAAACCTCTAAATCAAATCACAACTCCAATCCAATACTCTCTTGTGTGTGTGTGTGTTTGGGGAGGTAGGGTATGTATCACCCTTCAAGATGTTGTATTCAAACTGTTTCGCATGTGCGGGACTAGCAAGATATACTCCTGCGGTACGAGCACTTCTCGCAGGTTCGACTCTTGTACCACATGAAGGGTAGAGGCAATGGAAAACTAGAGACCAACTTCAAAGACTGAAGTGAAGGGACACTGTGCGGCAGGACGCTAACTGTACAATGGGTAGCAGCGGCTTAGTGGGCACTCGTGCTGTAGGAAGGACTTCAAACTTCTTATTCTATTCAGTCGGACTCTATGGTCTCTCACTCTTGCCGGATGTGCTTGGTCACAGTATACATTGGACTCTCGGGTCTCCGTTCTGATGGACGCTTTGGTCTCCGCTTAGAATCAGAACAAGGAACTCCAATGGCGGAATAGCTGGCTCAAGCTCTCCTTATGGGGTGAGGCTCTTACACTACGTGGTGAGGTGGTTCAACATTCTTATTCTCTCTCAAAGGCTTGCGCACTTCCATTCAGATTCAAAGTCTCATCAATTCGGTTCTAGAGTCCACTACAATGCCCTGTATTCATGGGTAGGTAGTCTACTCCTTTACACAAACTAATACTGCCCTTTTTATACAAACTGAAAATCACATAAGGAGTTAAGGAAAATATTGGATCTTTAAGGAACAAGCCCACGGCAGGATGAATGGCCAATAATAAGGGACATATTAGCTCCCGTGGGTATAGTGGCAATCCTGCGGGGCAAGCCCATGCGTCCTTCTGGTATGGTGCCAGTATGGCGTGCTGGTTGTCAAGCTGGCGGTGCAAACAGCTTAACTACAATCTGATCTTCGACATTTTTCCATGATTGCATGGCAGCACACCGGACCTTGACCTCCTGCGGTACGAGCCCAGGTGCTCCTGCGGTATGACCCCAACCATCTATTCCTCACTCCTTAGTTGCGGACTCGTGTGGTATGGTCCCTAAGTTCTACGATAGGCCTCGAGGGCGTCCCTGCGGTAGGTGCGACTGCTCCTGCTGCACAGTCATCCCGTTTGATTGGTGGTGAAACTCCTTATGGGAGGCCCCACAAGCTTCTCCGGTAGCCCCAAGTGTTCCACGGCAGGACTGCCAATGGTCCACTTCCTGGCTGTTCCTGCAGGATGGCCAATCGTTCATCTCTTCTAAGTCTCTGGTGTGCGGCACGAGCCAGTTCAATTAATTACTTGACTTCTTCGTGCAGCAGGAGCAACCCAGTGATACTGTGCGGTACAAGTCTGGGTATTCCTATGATACGGCACGACGGAGCTAGCACAGTATGCACTCATGGTGCTCCCGTAAGTAATTTGACACTTCCTGTCAATCAAGTCTGGTCTTCCCACAGGAAGGAACCTCCGTACGGTATGACTTTCTTATCTCGTCTATAGGGTTCTGGAGTGCTGCTTGTACCGCAGCTAGCCTTTTGACATAATAGTTCCTCTTGGTCACCTCCGGCACACTGAGACAGTGCTTACCGCAACATCCCAGAGCCCAACGGTAAGGAGTTCCAACCGAATTCTGCTCCCGTAGGAAGCATAGTTGAGTTGTAACCCTAATAGTAGCCAGCTGGCTTTCGGCCATTAGCAGTGTAGCCTACCACTCTGAGGAGAGTGTACGCCCTCAATCTAATACCTCACTCATTCCCCATTAGATAGTTCGAAAACGAATAAAAACTTGGTGTTTTTATGCATGCTCTGCCGCACGCCCTATCAACGTCACATCCGAGCGTGCCATGAGCATCCTCAGCGCCATTCCACCCCGCCGCCCAAAGCTTCGCCTGCTGCACGCCGTAAATATGGCCCGCACGCCAAGATGGTGGTATTCGCAGGCAGCTACACCGCCTTCCCGCACGCGTACCCCTCACCGACGCCACTTTCCACTACAATGCCCCCTCCCTCATCTCCAGAGGCTCCCGCTGCGCCGACTCCCTGACGCCAGCACCTTCGCGCACCCCTTTCGAATTTCGCTACCGCAGTTAACCCGACGGTGGCACCGCAAGCAGGCAGTGCATGCACGACATGCGCCAGCGACGTCCAGCCACACCTCGCTCCGACGGCACCCGGGGATTTGAAAGAAGCACGAGTGCGCAGGAGTGTGTCTCTTCCTGTGCTCTCGACCCACGCTACCATTCGCGCGAACCGCTACCGTACAGATCCACCTCGCGGCTCGCCCGTGACGTCCTCCCTCATCCCGAGTGACCAGGTACTCAATGCATTCCTTTACCTACCTACCCTTCCTTTATTTACCTTTACCTCCGACTGAATCTCTCCCTAAGCATTCAAATACCAAGCGTATGTACATTACAGCTAATCTCATGTCCCATTTGGTCCGCCCATACTTCCAATGAGCGAACGTTAGTACTTTGAGTGTAAATTCAAAGGGAAAAAAAAACGAAATTGCGGGCTGATGTCGGCCCTTTTCTATGAAAGTGAGTGAGTTACCCATCAGCCAATGTGCCGCGGTTCGTCTAATACCTGGTCTCACGGTAAAATTCAGGTCAAATTCAAGCAAGTCTCCAATGAGGTCAGCAACAGTCCCTCTTTTCTCGCTTGATCTTTCACTCAACTGATTTGGTTTACTTGGCCTAGATCTTGTATTGGCTTCAAGCCTTTCAGTTCAACTAGTCCTATGCTCCAGAAGACCGTTACACTTGAAGCTGAGTTTTTTTACCTGCTCACTTGATCTTTCGCTCGACTGATTTGGTTCACTTGGCTTAGATCTGAATCTCTGCTCATGCGTAGTTTGATACTTCAACTTTATTTGATTCACGGTCATCCTTCGTTCGTTTCTCCTCCTCGTTTTTACGCCTTGCTGACTTGAATCACTTAGCATTGGCTCTGCGCCTTCACATTTTCATTTTCAAGTCTTGGATGTCGAAACCATGATGCCATGACCCAGGTTAGTTTTCATCCTTTTTTTACTATACAATTGTCGGTACAATGCCTTGTTCTCGACATTATACTAGCTCAGCTGGTATTGAAATCTTCTTTGACTGTTTCTATTCTGTTTCTCGGACTCTCACCTTGAACGCACGTTCGGCCTGCCAAGCACGGAAATTCGAATGATCACTCAGGTCTGGCTTCAGGCGCATCTCATCCTATTGCATTAATTTATCGTCCCATTCACTCTTACCAACTTCGAGCTTCAGTTCGAGCTACCCTTACCCTTTGAAAACCATTACTATGAATTGAGACTTGAAGGTGAGTTCACTTTCGCCGTTCGTATTCATTTCCCTACTCACTTACTAGCTTAGATATTGATCTTGATGCTACCATTGTTATTTTGAGGTGGGTTACATTCAACTTCATGTCTCTTATTAAACTCACTTGATTCGCCTACACTTGAAGCAGATTACTGCAGTAGCTTCGTATCAACTCCATTACCGGCCTTCTTGCCATACTGACTGTGCTCAGATATAATCTCCGCGCCTTCTTGTTCCACGTCCTTGAATGCTGGAACTAGGATACTGTGGGCTCAGGTGCGTTCCTTGTCACTTCTATTCGCTCAGCTTGACTGGTCTCAAGCACATAGCCGTTACTATCTTCAAAATTTATCTGGGTTCAGAATCAAGAGGCCGTCAGTTAAGTCTTGATCGTCTTTTCAGTCTGTTCTGATTGACCTTTGATCTTCCAGCTCCATTATGCGTGTACTTCACTGATCGTTCAGCACGGATCCATATGGTTCAAAGGGCCATTAACACTCGAAGGAAGGGTAAGCCGGCTTCGGTCTCTTTCCTTCATTCTCTTCATTGACTTTGCTTGCTTAGATTTTGGCCTCGCCATGCTCTCGAGGCTGTTACTATGCTCATATACTTCGAGATACGTTCCAATCTAAATCACACTGACCTGCCATCTCAATTCGTTCTCTTACTATCAAGTGCTTTGAATGAACGGCAAGACTATGCTCTCTAAGGCCGAAGCCATGCTGGTATGACTCGAGGTGCGTTCCGTTTATCGGCTTGAAATGAACGCCGACTTACTTGTATTGCATCTTCACTTGAGTCGGCCTGCAAAAGGTTCGTTTCCACTCATTCACTGGCTTTCTTGCCATACTGACTCGAAGGGCTCAGATGTTGACCCCGTGCCTTCACTTCAAGTCTTGAAACCGAGACCATGATAATATGGAACCAGGTACATATTGCTATCTATCCATTCAACATTGCTCACTTAGAATCCCAGAGGTCGTTACTGTCCTTGATGATTCAGTTCAAAATACTTGTGCTTGCCAAAAGTAATGGCGTTGGTGGTTCTCGATGTTGGGCACATCAGATCACTCCAAACAACTTGTAGACCAAAAGTATGGATAAATAGAAGACATTTGAGTATTTTAACCGACTTCCATAAAAGGCAATTCTCGTAACGTACGCGATTTTTGCTTAGATTTTGAAACCAACTTTTTGTAGAGGGTGCGTGGGGAAAATCTGTTATCACAGTCGAAAAGTACTCGTCGAGTAGTGCAGATTTCCACTTTGGATCATGTCAATACTATGTCATTTGAGCTAGCAATCACTCTCAGAAAGTGGCCATTTTTATCAAAAACAGGCCAAAAACAGCAAAAATGAGCAAAAATGGCCACTTTCTGAGAACAATTATGAGCTCAAATGACATGGTATTGACATGATGCAAAGTGCAAATCTGCACTACTCAATGAGTACTTTTCGGCTGTGCTAACAGATTTTTCCCACGCACCCTCTACAAAAAGTTGGTTTCAAAATCTAAGCAAAAATCGCGTACTCTACGAGAATTGCCTCTTATGGAAGTCAGTTAACATACTCAAATGTCTTCTATTTATCCATACTTTTGGTCTACAAGTTGTTTGGAGTGAACTGATGCACCCAACATTGAGAAACACCGGCGCCATTACTTTTGGCGAGCACAAGTATCGTTAGAACTCAGTATATGTCGTTTTTGAATCTTTTCACTCAAAAGTTTATTCAGACTGACCCTTGACCCTCAGATCTGTTTCACCTCCTACCACGCGCCAAAGCCGTTGCTATGACTGTGGAGTTCAAGGTAAGTCCGCCTAAACTTTGTTCTATATTTCCTTTGCTGACTTCACCTAGTTGCTGGCTTTGAACTGCACGCTGGATCCAAAAGGGGGGATGCCGTTACCATGCCAATATGCTCCCAGGTACGTTCGTCTCCATCTCAGTCCATTCTCTCATTATGAAAGCTCCAAGGGGTCGAAATTATGATGGTATACCTCGAGGTGTGCTCAGTTCATCGGTTTGAATCAACCTCAGTCACATATATTTGAACTCAGCCACCATCGACTTGGGTTCAATTGTTGAAGGCAAGCCAGCTTCACTTCCTTTCTTTCGTTTCTTCATTGACCTTACTTGCTCAGATATCGGTCTAACTTACCATCCTTGTCGAACGCTGTGAGGCCATTAATATGCTAGCATACTTCAAGCTAAGTCGTTTTCCCATTCAATCTCACAATTCATTTTCTTTACTGGCAACTTAAGTCTCGGATGGTGTCTCTGTACTCCTCATCTATTCAAGCATCCCAGTCCCTGGCTTTCACACTCCATGCCGCCCTAGCAAAGCGGCACGTCCCCAATCATTACTCCGGGCTCCGTCCTCTCCCACTGTTGTACCCACGTTCCTCATGGCTCCTGGAGCGCTGTCCAACCTCTCCGCTTCCAGGAAACATCTGACTATGTACCCCGTCACCCAGCCAACTGAACACTTCACCCTGTCAAGTGATTGGTCTTGATGACGAGTGATCGCTCTCTAACTGTGCGTACAGTTTCTGCCAGTACCCTCCCCAAACCCTCATCCATGTACATTCAACCAACCACCTACAGTCCCTCCCGACTTTCCCGTTTGTCCAGTGTCAACCACCAACCACGACCTCAAAATCTGGAGTGCGGCGCCATCGACATCTCGACTTCGCCCCTCCACGCCTTTCCCATGCTGTCTTGCTAAGCATCCTGTTCATCGCTTACCCCACGGCCCAAACTCACCGTACAACTCACTCGTAAGGTCAACCACCTTCACTCATCTCTGCTGTTTACCCGTGCGTTCTCTTCAATGGGATCACTCCATATCGCGCTTTGAGCGTTAAGCAGTGCACTTGTTCTGGTGTGTTATCCAGGCTCTTCTGCCTCGTTTCAGTACTAAGCTCTTTCTAAGACCTCCCATTGTGCACAACTCGGCCGCTCATGACATGTCCCGACTAACACCACTCAGCAGTCCACCGTACCATTGCACTAATGCCCTTCCGGTGAAGTTTTCTTTTTCTTTTGGTGAATTCTTTTTTGCCAGGCGTCCAAGACAATGCTCACACTCTTTTGTATTCAACATCCTCACCGTAACATTGCACAGTGCGCCAGGCTCCTCCATGATCATCCTCACTGTCCTCTTCTGCCTTCAAATCCGACTCTTGTATGCTGAGAAACTTTCACGAAGCCACGTCTTCTTTCTTTGCCAAAGCATGCGCACTCGAACCCGGAGTTTAACAATGAGGTGAAGCCAGGGACCTCCGATCAAGTACCGCGAGTTGAGTGTAGCGAAGAGTAGTGTAGCACACATACAATGTGCATCAGTTAGTTGTGAGTTGACCAGAATGCAGTGCACCCCCCAATGAGATGCAGACTCAAGGAATTCCACCTACGAAATGTAGGTACATGGATTCTCATGTAAAGCATGAAAGCGGCGCCTAGAAACAAGCGAATGATACCGATATGGAGAGTGATTATGGAGACAAAGATAATGATGGCGTGTTACAAGAAAAATGAGAAGATGCAAGCAAGCCGCTCGCTCGTTTGGTGGATAATCTTATTGTGGCGAGTGCCCTTCACCCAGATTTTACTTCCAAGGGCGACGATAAGTCTGGTTAGTGTCATAATCGTTAAGGCGAGGCACCCGCATTTCGATTCTTTCTGCAGGCCCCCGCACGCCGAGGAAGAATGATAGAGCCTAGCCTCACATTTCGTGCCCAAGCCCACTGTGAGGTGCGCGCCAGTCAAGCTGGTGTCGACAGCAGATGCAGCTAGTAGAAGGGGGGGGAGGGGGATCAGGGGCCGGAGAAGGAAGAGCATCCCAATGAGATGGAAAGTTAGATGGAGGGATGGCAGGGAAATCAGATCAAAGATGAAGGGATCGACAATCACAGAGTAGACACGCTGGCCCGCAGACGAATCGTGATTGCAGTCCCTATGGCTGAGTCAGCGTGCCCTTTGGTACCAGCAATATACCCCCACGACCAAACTCTCCCCCCGAGCGCTGACCGCCACTGGCTTCGCCGATCACCTCTCACTCCCAGAGCATGGCTTCCCAGCTCCAAAGCACAGGGTGTCGGTGGGTTAACCACTCTCTCCTACTCTGCTCCCTGAGGAACGCAATGTGCAAACCACGTATTTCCAGTGGACGCAATGCACCTGATACTTTAAGCCGAAATCAGCACCCTGACTGAGAGCAATATCGTGCTGAAGGCGCTGCTCACATACTCTTGAAGTCGAGAAAGTAGATTCTTGGAAGAAAGCGCAGAGCTAGAGAACACGGAGGGATAGTTCTGGCAACTCTGAAGATATTCAAGGACTTCAGATGGTTCAAAGCGATCTCTTCAAGGACCGAGAACCCGGAAGAGCAGTAGCGCCACATGCCAATGGTGCCAGAGCCAGGAGAAAGCGCATGAGAGGAGTGTACCACTTGGATAAAAATGGATGTCGAAGCCACAGAGAGAAACAGGTGGTGGAACCTGTCAAATATGCAGACCAAGATGGTAGTGAGAAGCAAGAGAGAGATCAGATCAATTCACAGCCACTCGGCTTTCTCCGAGTCTTCCCGGCAATAACAACGCTCACATCTGTTTTCGCGCATCCATCGCCTCGTCCACGTGACATTCCTGGTAGCTCATGAATAATCCTTCCTAGCCTCCCTGCCACCTGGCGACACTATCATCTCCCTGCAGTTCCCTGATCAACTGCAGAACTGCCTTGGTGCCAATTAGTGTTGCTGCGGCTCAGCTACGGCTAGCTCAGCTCAGCTTTTGATGGCTCCAGAGCCATCACCGCCTAAAGCTGAGCCGAGCCATTTATAGATGGCTGGCTTGGGTGGCTTGCGGCTTAGCTGAGCCTGAGGCTCAGCTGCGGCTCAGGAAGCATTTGTGGCTGCACAGGTTCCAACCACTCCTACGACCTTCTGATACTTTTTGCACCGGACAACAACCTCGGTACTCGACGAAATTGACTGTTCGACGTCAAATTATTATCAGATGTGCTGTAAGGTTATCCGATCTGCTGTCTCCACTCAAGATCTTGTCTCTTGTCCTGCCGCATGTGCCAGAAAGGACCCCAAGGCTGTTTCAAATCATCTGGATGCTTTGTCTACGCCATCCTTCATCCCCATTCTTCATCCCGTCCACTATGGGACATTTATTGGCCTTTTTTGGCTTCTGACCTCGGGCGCAAGGTCCTGGTCTTTGCACCATGACGAGAATACTAAAACACAGCGTGGGACATCATGCGAAGCCCAGTGACTTTTGGGTCTTTTCGACGTCTCAACCTGCCAGCTTTCCATTGTTTCCCAGCAAAACGGCGGTCGTGATGCTGGGGAGATTGAGGATTTATCGTGTGTGTCTGAACATTCATCTTTTCTTCCTCAATACTCACAATGACCTGAGGACCTAGGAATATAATCCGAAAAAAGGGCGCCCTTTTTGATCTGTTATTTAAGGGCCAAATTCACAAAAAGGAGAGAAAAAGGGCTTTCAAGAGAGGAAAAAGGGCGTTAAAGAAAAGGAAAAGGGGTCTAAGGGAGTAGAAAAAGGCTTCAACATGAAGGAAAAGGGCTTTACTGTGAAGAAAAGGGCTTATATGACAGTAAAAAGGGCTTTTAGCAGGGAAACTGAGGCATTAACTGCTCTCTGAGACAAAGAACAGTCCATTATGGCGTTGCACACTGTGTTTCGAGCACTCTGGCATTTCCAGTGGCGTGCTTCGCTAGAGGTTCACCAACCTGATCCAACAATGGCGTTCTTGTGTTTGTTCTCGATGAAAAAGGGCAGTGATTTCAGCTCTGCCAAGGAGACAACACCCGTCATCCGGAAATTGTGTTGTGCCATTCAGCTCACAGTACTGGTTGAAGTTCATACTCTCGTAAAGATTGGAAAGTGTGAACATCAGCTGATCGCATTGGGCGAAGTGGGTATTTTTGCCAAGGGAAAACAGTTGACAACGTTCAGGTACTGTCAATGCTTCTTTTATTTATGGAAAAACTTGGTTTAAAGAAACTTTCCAGCACCTTGATGAGCCTCCAACATTATGCAACAACCCTCACTAAACAAACCATGTCAATGCCCCAAATCTGGTGGTTTGACAGGGAGAACTGGTCAAAGCTGGTGTTTGAGGACCAGGAGATCACTTTGCAGAACCTGCAGACAATGATCTTCAATCTGGAGAAGACCATTGTTGCTAGGCCTCGATCTTCAGGTCGAGTATGGCAATATTGTGGACAACCTCGTCAACAACGACTTGGGCTACTCATTTTTGGACGATCCCAGAAATCCTTTTGCTGCCCACAAACACACCCTCATCACTCAACTCCTTGAAGGTCCTGCCCTTTGAGCCCAGTTTGTTATCCACATCCCTGGCACTGCCAAGGAAGTGTTTAATGTCATGGCAGCACACTCATGGATGACTGCACTGGCAGAGTTGGAAGGAGCATTGGCCACCTACAACGAGATGGCAGAGGGAGGTTTACTGCATGGAACCGAGATGGGGTCTCTTTTGGCCAGGAACACCGAGTTTCGTGTTCACAACTTGATGGGCCTTGGGCCCTTGGCCCTTGGCAAACATGTGGCTGTCGTTCAACAGTACGACAAGACCACCAATATCACCCAATCCGATCGGCTTATCCCACTCGCCTTGAGCACCTTTGCCGCTGACATGACGGTTCAACTTCATACCTTTGCACGACCCTTGGCCCAATTCTTTGCCAAAATCATCTGGCCTGAAAAACCCGGCATTTCTGCCAAATATGCGGAAATGTTGTTCATGGATAATGGAAAGGAATTTGACACTGACAAGATCAGTTCCATTATGGCCAGAGTCGCTCTACCAATCATTCATTGGCCAATGAAGATTTCCACCCATTGGCATATCAACATTGCATTTCAGTGCAAGCTATGCACTAGTGAGGCAGAAACTCTGGAGGCAGAGAGCTTCGGTGTTACAGTCACGGCGGAAATTGTTGCCCATACCTAAAAAGGGAATTTTGTGATGGCTCACAATAAATGTGTGGTGGATAAAATACTAGCTAATGCTTGGGTAGAGGGATATTCAGATGTTATATATTTGCCAAAATACCAGTTGATTTGCCATGCATTTGGCCTTGGATGCACAGTTATATGGATCATCAGGCTATCACTAAATCTCAGTGGCAGAGCAATTTTCAGGATTTGGTGCATCAAAGTAGCATATATTATGAATCAGATACAACATCTGGCTAATATTATAGCTCAGAACCCGCTAGTGGTTGGTTCACAGTGTCTTTTCTATGAGCCATCACAAATTTTCCTTTTTTGGTATGGGCAACAATTTCCACCATGACTGTATCAACGCCATGCAAAATGCACATAGTGCAAAAACCGAAACAAGGATATATGGTTTGTCACAGGACACACTGGCCGGACTTCCTGAAGACATCCTCTACTTGTACCTTGATGCTAGCACTGCCTGGCAAAAGGTTCTAGGTGTTGTGCCTGGAGGCTTAGGCCTCGCATACATGATGGCGCTTAACACGGCATTCAAATGGTTGTGTGCGCAAGGCCTAATCAAGCTTTCGCCTCGTAACAATCAAAAGCGTGGGCTGAAATGCATTGAGACCTTGCTCATGCAACTTGTAGAAAAGCATGAGCAGGTCTATGAAATGTGTGAACGTTTTGAGGCCAGGGTGGAGATACTTGAGGGTGATATTTTAGGCTTAGCAGATGAGGTTCGAAGTAAGACGTTGTGCCTTTCTTCAGGCAAAAAAATGACGCTAAAAGAACACTTTTGTCACAGGCAAAGTCGGAATATCGAAAAGACAGCCGGATGCTATTGTTACAGCAGATTGTATTCTCGAAATGGACAATGAAGATGAGGCGTCTGACCTGAAGCTAGCAGATAACAAGACGGTTCCAGGTAATGCAATATGCTTTTCTTTAAAGTCAAACAACCACTAAAGAAAGCCAATTTCATAGAGAAAAGAAAGCTGCCAGACGTTATAGAAATAGATGACTCTGACAATGAGTCTGATTGCATTCCAGCTTCAGCCAAAGGAAAAGGCAAGATGGTTGTGCCAGAGGAGCCTCACAAGGAAGACAAAGACAAGTCTGATGACGAGTCTGATCGCATTCCAGCTTCAGCCAAAGGGAAAGGCAAGGTTGCTACATTTGAGGAGCCTCAAGACGAAGACAACGACATTGAAATGATTGAAGATGTTCCGTTGGTCAAGCAGCCCCCAGTACAACCAGGTAACCTAGATATCTCTATGTCAAGCATGTTGCTCACTCGCCTTAGTTGTTCACAAATTGTTTATTCAAGGTCCCGGGCCCAGTAAAGAAAAGCGACCTGTTGTTTGGTTCAATCCTCTCAAGAAGCCTCATGGTGTGTTGACTATTTTCTTTATATTGAGGTGTAGTCCTGATCAGTCATAGATCTTCTTGAACGTCTGCGTGAACTCTATGGACAAGATGCAAAGTGGAAAAGTGCTGCCCAGTACTTGGCCGTAAAGGCTGTTATGGAGCTCAAAGGCGACCTAGTCATTGCTATCACCACTGGTGGGGGGAAAAACCCTGGTAGCCGTATTGCCCACACTTGTGGAATGGGGGTATACTGTGGTCCTCCTTCCTTTGAAGGCATTGATGGAGGATTGGGAGTGTTGATCTGGGAGTTGGCTATGAGAGGTTTGAAGGGGCCTCCAATCCAATCCTTAAAGGGCAGCACAACCTCATTCTCATGTCTACAGACATGGCCAAGCAACCATCAGGGAGAAAGGCCCTTGCTGCACTCAACCAAAAGCGCCCTGTCCTCTGCCACATCTTGGATGAAGGCCACTATTATGTGACAGACAAGAGTTTCTGAAGCGACGCCTTTGACAATCCCTTCGAGTTGCAATAATTTCCCACCCAATTTGTCATCTTCAGTGCCACATACACACTTGCGATGCAGGCATACATTGCCTCCCAGCTTGAAATGGTCAATAGCCAGTGAATCTCTACCAGCATCTATTGCCCAGAGCTTAACATCCAAATGGATTGCACCTCCAACGGGTTTAAGGCACTGCTGGCACTGGTCAAAAACATTATCCAGATGGAGATCAACTCGGAGGCGTTTAAATCATCGGATAAAAATTGTTATTTGATTTTTGTCAAATCCATGGCAGAGGGCCGAGCTCTTGCAAAGGAGCTGGCTTTGGAGCTTTACCATGCCGACTCCACTGAAAACCCTATCAGCAATGAGAGGCGACAAGAGATATACAATAATTGGATATTTGGAGTCCTCCTAGGCATTACAGCCTTGGCTGCCGGCAACGACTATTCACATGTCCGCTTTACCATCCACTTTGGTGTCCCTTTCGATATCGTCACATTTGAACAGCAACGTACTTGTGGAGGTCGAGACGGTCAACCAGCAACAAACTATGTTTGATCCAACACACATGCACATCGCCCCAATGTCACTGAACCTGACATGATTGGACAGAAAGCCATGTATAACATGGCTTTCCCCGAACCTTCGTCGACATACCCAAAAACCTGTTTCAACCATCAGATTACAGAGTTTTTCAATGGAGAGGGGAGAACATGTGCATCTTTGGGTGCTCCTACACCTTGTCCCCCATGTGTTAACGGTATGCCTTTATTTTGTGAAAATAAGCCTTTAAATAACATGTTTCTAGGTAACCATCTGCCTGATGTTGTGATTGAGGCTCCAGACCATACACATGAAGATTCTCTATTATGGACCGCTGAACCCATGACTGGGGTGAAGCACAAGCTGCAGGAGAACTTTGATGCTGCAGCACGCAAAGCGAAGAAACGCACTGGAGCCCTTATTTAAAAATGGTTCGACGATCTTGACATCTATAGAAATCTCTTCGCAAAGGTTGGCCAGGCATGCGGATTTTGCATTGCACATTCTGTTCTGAATCCAGGCTCTCATGCCTATAGAGATTGCCCAACAATGTGCAAAGATGATATCAAAAATGTCAACACCATAAAAAGCAGGATCGAATTTACCGCCTGACCAGCCCCATGTTTCAAGTGCTATATTGCCTCCAATCGCCGAGATGCTTTGCACCCTCCCTTTGTGACCATCCAAATCTCACACTTCCACTTGCATATGCCATCTGGTCTACTCCAGCTTTACGTATGGTAGCTAAGAAGGATTTAAAAGCAGGGGACAACTGGGATGAACTTTTGACCTTTGCTGATTGGTTTTGCACTTGTAACGCTTCTTCTCCTTATAACTGTATGGAAATTTTGAAGTGGTATTCAAAGTATATGGATTCGAAAATGTAGTAGATATGTATTGATTCCTGTTATCATTTTTAGAAAGAATCAGAACATGTTTTTCTTTACGGGTGGAAACAGCACAAAGAAATTGCTGTTATCAGACACTAGTCAAGTGGTATGTTAGAATTTGGCTTACCTCAACAAGCCGAATATGGATTCCTATACTCGGAAGCGAAGCGTGGTTGTTCACAGTCGTTCCGTAGTTATTCGCAGTAGCCGTAGTTGGTCGCAGTTGACTCGCAGTAATTATCTGACTCATATTTAGTTAGTTATGATATATGTGCGATGTAGCGGACCTGGCTCTACATCACTGATGTTCTCGAAAACATACACCAATCTGGATGGAGATGTGGAGCGGAGTGCTTGTCTGATCCTCCACGCTCGTGAGCAAGCCACCCAGACCTTGCCTCTCGCATTCCGCGCACTCGTTCGCTCCCGGGATTGGATGTCCCAATGGCTTACACCCGCCCAGTGCTGCAGATCTCCCATTGATTATAATTGCATCCACATCTTGTTCTTCCAGCTCTGTTCACGACTGTGAATTTTTTTTTCCGGACATCAGCGACGAGTTTGATTTTCCCAGGTGCGCCATCCGAATCTCATTGGTACCTGATTAACGATCCGCGGATAAGCAGCCTCATTACTCCCGCCGCGTTTACGAATGTTGTTGGTCAGGGCGCAAGCAGAACGGTGATTTCTTCGGCAAATGGATCTGAGGTCGTCAAAATCTTTTCAGATCAAAGCCTGGCCCGACCCGAAGTTGCACGGCTGCCGGTGCTTGGCGAGATTTTGCTTGCAGAGGTAAAGCATCGCAGCATCATCCCGGCATTGTCAAGAGGTTGATTTCACAGCTGATTGTGCGTACAGATGCGAACCCGTATATTACGTGTAAACGGCCGGTTACAGGGTATCCGTATACGGCCTTTTCTGTACCGTCACCGTACCGTTCAATGTCGAGCCGATCTCGTCGACGGTACGGGGACATAACCGTTTTTATGGGCCGTACTTCCGTAAAAAAATACGGCACGGTTGCATGCCCTAACTATAGTTATTCTTCTTTTGGGGGTCCAAAAGAGTGATTCCCGAGGTTACCCGAGGTCACGCGAGCGCGTATCATTGATTGCCATTCGCCTATCAACTGATATGCGAGCGGTGGCTGTCCATTTTTCCATTTTTCAAGTTCTGTGGTCCATCTTTCTTCTTGGAACAAGCTCTAAGTGGCTGTGTGTTTTCCCATATTCTGAATTTAGTCTATTTTTAAAATTCATATTCTGTGAATTTCCCCTAGAACCCAGGACATGCCTCCAAAACATAGCCAATCTTGATGCTTTCAGACATGACCTCCGGAATATGTCAATCACATATCGTTGTCACCCATCCAATACTTCTCATCCCGCCTGTATGTCTCTCAAACCTTTCTCATGCATCAGGAAAAGTCACCTTTTCTTGAGGTCCCAATAAACTATGCCCTAAAAGGTGGCTGCTCATCAAAGTCTGGTACCTCCACATTGGTTTAATTGCTCAAATCATTAAAACATTTTCACTTTTCGAGCACCTTGCATGTAATATAATTCTTTGACGGTCATTACTAGACCAAATTCCAATGGCCATCGGTAGTCATGCGTGACCATGCCTTCCCATCCATGGCCATCAAGGGCGATCTGTGGCCATGCATGAAATTGAATCGTACTCTGACCGCCAATACTGCACGTGTGTTGGGAATCATCACCACAATACATTCCCAAAGTAGCCATAACCCTCAACATTAGACTGTTGAGTCTTGACACACGGATGTAGCCACTTAAATTGCACCGTTGATTCATGACTCCAATTATCTGCTCGCTAAAGCAACCCCGCTTGGCCTGGAACTTTCGGTGTTGATGGTAACAAATAGGTTACGTTCATGCGACCTATTTATCTTGAGCTCAGTCCTGTGGGTAGACTGGTGGCTGTACACTTTTGGGTGTGTAGAAAAAAAAAATTCAAAAACTTAAAAGTGTACAGCAACCAGTCTGCCCACAGGACTGAGCCCAAGATAAATAGGATGAGAAGCCTGACCTCTTGCACATGCACGAGATTGGCTGTCGTGCATTTGTCTTGAAATTGCCGAAGAACAAAAACCCTAAAATCTTCCATCGTTCTATTGAATGTGTCATGGTCGGATACTCTCCATCATTGACAGACACGTACCACTGTTATGATCGCAAAACGGGACGCATCCATGTCACGCGTAATGTCGAATTCATTGAATCGCAGGATGAGGTGTGTCACCCGTTGACGGCTGCCCAAACAGTCGAGAAAACTGCCACGCAAAAGCCAAGCACCATTAATGTCGACATCCCTACTTCGGCACCGAGCACAACAGTGCCCTCAGGCTTTGAACCATACGAGCCAGAACCTGAAAGTGAAGAGGAGGAAGATCACGCACCTGACCCCATACCACTTGCACACCGTCCAACGCGCACAAGACGACCACGTGGGTCAGATGGTGCCTTTCCGGATATTCGGAAGGGAGCTGCCGTGTCGGAAGCTCGAGCTGCAGAGACGCGTGCAAAAGAACGGCGTGCTGAGGCAAAGTCGCAGCGAACTACAGTCGAAACTGCCGACGAGGAGGAGCCAGAGGAGGAAGATGAGGTGGAGCAAGCCGTGCTGGCCGACGATGATGAGTATGAATACTGGGCATTGAGTGCAGCAGCATCAGATGACGAGCCCAAGACTTGGAAACAAGCACAAAACTCACCGTTTGTGGCGGAATGGCGCGAAGCATACCAAGCCGAACTCGACTCCATTAAACTTCATGGCGTATATGAGTTTGTGCCGCATGAATCGGTTCCCCTGGGTCGAAAAATCATCCGTTCGAGGCCTGTCTTCAAGATCAAACGCGGAAGCGATGGTGACATTCTGAAGTTCAAGGCACGTTTAGTCTCCAGGGGATATGCTCAAGTTGCTGGGCAAGACTACTGCGAGACGTACGCACCTACTTCCCGCTTCGAGTCCTTCAGGATGGTTCTACATGCCGGCGCCACACTAGATTATGAAATCGACCATGTCGACATCAAGACAGCTTTTCACAATGGCTTACTTGGGGAGGAGATTTGGCAGGAACAACCCAAGGGGTTTGAGGTCCCGGGGAAGGAGAGCTGGGTGTGGAAGCTGAAAAGAGGGATTT
Source organism: Mycena venus (assembly GCA_014462655.1). Classification (NCBI taxonomy): domain Eukaryota; kingdom Fungi; phylum Basidiomycota; class Agaricomycetes; order Agaricales; family Mycenaceae; genus Glaucomycena; species Glaucomycena venus. The sequence goes on along the minus strand of JACAZI010000015.1, from coordinate 1,543,761 downwards.
ATGGCCTAAAACAAGGCAGCCGCTCGTGGAACAAACGCCTAAACGCCGCGATGATTGCCATGGGATTCGAGCGCATTTCTGTTGAGCACAGCATCTACTCGAGACATCGGAATGGTGTGTCTTCGCTCATTGCAGTGCACGTCGATGATCTCTGCGTAGCGGCGAGTTTCAAGGTCGAGATGAAGATTTTCAAGGAGGAGCTAAAGAAGCACTTCGAGATCACGGATCTCGGACCTGTTAAATGGATCTTGGGAATTCGCGTTACCCGCGACCGCGTCGCCCGGACAATTTCTCTGGACCAACAGACTTACATCGAGAAGATGGCAGCACGTTTTGGACTCGAAAATGCCCATCCTGTCCGCACCCCAATGGTTTATGGAGAACCACTTGCTCATTCCATGTCTCCATCCACCCCTTCTGCTAAAGCTCGAATGGCAGCGGTTCCTTACCGCGAACTCGTCGGATCTCTGATGTACTCGCTATGGCCAAAAGTAACCGGAAATTTGGTTTTGAGGGCTTCTGTTCCAAACTTTTTGCATTCTTGTGACCAAATTCTCAATCTATGGTTAATTTGGCATATATTGACGCATTTGGACCTGAAGTGGAACCTCTCACATCTAATATATTATGAAATTTCCAAATTGATCGAAAATTGATGATGTTTCCCTTCTTCTGATTGTCTGGACGGTATTTCTGGGTAGATCAAGAGGGGATAATTTACTGTGGATCCATAGAAATATGCACCCAAAATTTAGGGGGTTTATGTGCTTTCTAAACGGTTCCATGAATAAATAAAAAGAGGAAAACAATCACCACCTTAATCAAAAATTGATTTAGATCCCCATTTTCACAACACCAGTGCAGTAGCTGATATTTTTTGGTTGCACATGTTGAGGCGTGTTCCCCTTCAAATTTCAGAGAAAGAATCTGCCAAACTTAAACATAGTCTGCCGAAAAGTACCTACAGTATTCCAGTTACTTTTGGTCATACAATTTCGAAATTTGATAATATATTGGGTCTGAAAGATTGCACCCCAGGTCCAGGTGTACTAATCCATGCTGAATTAACCATAGATTGAGAATTTGATCACAAGAATGCAAAAAGTTTGGAACAGAAGCCCTCAAAACCAAATTTCCGGTTACTTTTGGCCATAGTGAGTATGCCAATGTTGCAACGCGCGCTGACATAGCACACCCTGTGGGAGTGGTAAGCCAATTCTGCCAGAACCCCGGCGAACTTCATTGGTTGGCAGCCAAGCGAATATTACGCTATCTTATCAGAACAAAATCCTTTTCTCTCGTCTTAGGTGGACGCTCCCCAATCCGCCTCGCTGGATATACCGACTCCAACTACGCGCCGCCGGGTGATTTGGACAATCGTAAATCCACTTCGGGTCACTGCATGAGTCTCGGAGGAGGTGTCATCTCTTGGAGTTCAAAGCGCCAAAGCACCGTGGCAACATCCAGCACGGAAGCTGAATACATGGCTTGTTGTCATGCTGCAAAGGAAGCAGCCTGGTTGCGTATGCTCTTGCATGCGGTCGGATATAACCAGACTGGCGTGACTACTATTCGTTGTGATAATCAAGGTGCCTTGATCCTTACCGCCGATCTTCATTCCCGTGCTAAGCACATCGACGTGCAATACCACTTCTCTCGCGACCGCATTGAACGTGGTGAATTACTTTTCACTTACATCCACACATCTGAAAATATAGCCGACATCTTCACCAAACCACTTCCAGAACCTCTCTTCAAGAAATTCCGGGCAATGCTGGGCATTCTTGGTTGACTGGACGTGTTCAGCATGCTGAGGAGGAGTGTTAACATACAGCATTGAGCTACACGTCTGACACGTGAGCGTGCCGGCGCAATCATAATTATTTTCTTGATCACGTTTCCTCTCACTGGTTCATATGACGAACAACAGTGAGAGGTATGTGTATTCATTGACTGATTCGTATTCTACACACTTACTATTTTACTTAGTCTGTACTCACTACGGTTGTACAGATCTGCGTTGTTCACAAACATAATGGATTTTCTTGCTTGGGGGCAGGGGGATGCATGGTCACGGGTTCTAATTATTGTACTACAGTTGTCCAAACAATTAGCGGGACGGTTGACCGTTAAAGATAAAGTGTGCCTCGGGATGGATCGGGTGAGCAACGGGGAAACATGGATAATTTATAATCCACAATTTTGGCGTGGTTCTGAGGTGGTCTTTTAATGATTTTTCAGCCATTGGGGCCGGGAGTTACCGTGAGGCAGTGTACCGCGATGGATCGGGTGAAATGCGCGGACAATCACGGATGATTGGTCAGCCATGATTTTGGCGGTGATCTGAGGAGGGCATTTAACGGTTTTTCAGCCACCGAGGTCGGCAGTTGCCGCGAGGCAGTGCTGATGTTAAGTAATCCACGATCGAGGCCATGATCGAAGGAAGGTATTTACGGAAGTGAGACCTGGAACCTAAAACGGTACCAGGAATTTCAAACTCCGCTAAGCCTGAGCATTTCCGGCGGCCCACTGGCCGGCCCTCTGCCCCACATTCACCGAATTTGAGTAGCGCCGCAGAGCTAGAATGTGTTATAGACAGTATGGGATCCATCGTGGGCAAAGAAAAAAATTATCTCGTCGAGTTGCACTCCGTTTGTCTTCCCGATGTTTTCGGCTTAACAAATGTCATGTAATTTTCTCTGGGCAGATCTTTGGCCCAGGAACTTATATAGGAATTGATTGATCATTTTCATGGCTTCAGCAGCATGTTAGAGGTAGGAAACAGTGAGAGGTTACCTTGCAACGTGGCAAAGTTTGAAGTTTGTTTGTTCCGAGCAAATATTAATCAATTATTTGACGGGACGGGACGGGCGAGTTAAGAATTGAGCACCCTTAATTGTAAACTGTGAAACCACTGACCTCGCAATTACTCCCGTCGTGCCAAAAATCTCGCTACTATATTTTTGAGCGGTTTCAACAGCATCACACCCGACCAAAACTGTGCATGAACAATGGGCAGGTCAAGGTGCGTCAGTGATGTACATTCAATGTATGACTCATTGGAATGACTCTCCTGCAAAGAGTGGTCATCATTAAGATGTTCCAATTCAAATACAATAACCCGAGGTAGCGCGCTTCGCGGCAAAGCCCACTATATCAGAGTCTAACATGACTTCAGAGCATTGATTTGATCTGTTCCTGGCTGTCGGGACTACATATACCGAATCGGAACTTTTGACTTTTGACTGACAAAGTTGTATTTTATAGAGTTCCCTATTTCATCAAGAGAGTATCAAAACAGTATCCAGCATGCTTGGCTGTCCCTAGGTGTGTTTAACATCCATCATCCATATTTTTAATCACCACCGCCCATAAGTTACGGCGCTTCAAGTACATCTTATGCCGAAGTCGTGAAAGTGGAGATTTAAAAGGAAATACAGTTGAAGGTTCAAGGATGATAAGGCTAAAACTCGAAATTAAGTGAAGATGTTTGTGAGAAGATCAGAATCATACAGCGGTGTCTGCTCAGTTTTTTTGGATCATTGTTGCCTGGAACAGTTCATTACCAGCATTGAGAGGTGGATCATACTGTGAGTCTCTAATATGGGCCAGGGTCTGCCCAGCAGAATGGTTTTGGTGAGACTGATAAATGAAGAAGAAAAATGGTGCTTTCAACCTGTGTAAGTACAAGTAGCATTCATGTGGTGTCTAGGCCCTTCTGGCGTTGTGGAAGTCATTGAAACAGGCTTGCCATGCACATCACAGGGGTTGCGGGATTGAACAGCAGCTTTAGTATGTTTGGATGTGAGGGTGAATGGGGAAAGCACCACTGGATTAGAGAGGTAAGCTTTAAGTCTTTAACTTGAATCATGATATTGAAAAACTCTGTACCTTGAAGGGCGAGTGTGACTCAAGCCAATCTGCTAGTTCTCCTCTTGCCTCGCCGACCTCCTCTGAAGATCCACTTGGTTCCATGATGGTGTTGAGTGCCAAAATCCTATGCCTTTTTGCATTATTGCAAACCTCCTCGTAGTGACAGCAGGTTATGCAATCCTGGAAGTTGTACCGGTTAGCAATGCCGAAGGTTAACAACAGTTTTTTTCAGTGGTTTTCCCTGAGACTTGTGCACGATGGAGAAGGCAGGAAGAACAGGTAGTTGAGTTCGGTGTGCTTCGGCCGCGGCCCGCATCATAACTCGGACTTAGTCGGAGGGATCCCGAAAAGGAAAAATAAACTGAATTTTGAGTGAGGTTCGAACGTCTGACCTTCGCACTTGAAGTTTGGTCTTGTTAGAAAGCAAAGATTCAAAATTTGGTAGAGACTCTATAACATTAGGGTGCTTTAGGACCCACTATCAAGATAGTGGGCATTGCTTACGGCCGGGCGGATGTGCAAGACTTTGATCTCCAGACTGAAGGTTAGCCACAAAGGCGCTGCAATGGATGACGGACCGACTGAGTCTTTTGGTTCATGGCTGACCACAGAATCTTTCCCTATGGCCAGAATGCCAATCTCTACACTGACAGTCTAGAGAACAGTAATTCATGCGTTGACAACACTTGAACATGCGAGTGAAGGATGAAACAAGGCGGATGAAGTCTTGCAAATGCTTTGTCAAACGAATGGACGAGAGCCTGAGGTATGATATGGTTTAAAAATGCGCTTATGAGGATGCCCATTGGGTCTGTTGCCCGGTCTGCGGTACCCCGATCAAGGATGATAATTCGGGCTTATCGATAAGCCCGAATCGAGGGCCAGGACGAGGTTGGATGCGAATTTCACTAGTGGCAGTCAGAGTAGGTTATAAAGTAATTAGGCCATTCTGGACTCGATTCTCAAATTTAGCGTGAGGGAATCGTCGAAGTCCAAAATCGAGTCAGAATTGTCGAACCGTGTAAAAGGTCCTGCAGAGGAGCTGCTAAACAATTCTGCAGATGATTGCGATGGCATTATTTCGTGGTCTGGTCGTGGCGCTCCGCTGAAGCCGCGGCGGTATTGCATGTGGCGAAGTATTCGAGGGAAATTGTGGAGCGGGGAAAGACGAGGAGTCGAGCGAGGAGGAGTAGGAATCAGGAAGGTACGGGTCGAGAGAGGAAAGGAATATGAAGTGGAAGATCGAGTGGTAGAGTCGAGCGGGATGCGAAGGGACGAGGGAGGATGGAACGGTACGGTGGTATATAGACTTGGAATGAAATGACGAAGGGAGGCATTGCGGGGGAGGACGGTGGAGATACATAGAATAAAGGAGGATGAGCGGGAGGGCAGGGCGGAGTAGCGGGAAGGAAGGTTGGAGAGCGTGTGCATGTCCAGAGGGACACTGGAGGTAAGCGGGGCCGAATGAAGGGCCTGTCTGTCTGCGGTGCAGCGCGTGTGGCCGGATCTCACCGTTCCCCACGAGGAAAGAAACCGTCGATTCCGAGAACTGCGCCGGTTTGACGCCGCGCTCGTCCGAGCGAAGGAGGCGAGGTGAGGATGTGAAGAGCTCCGTTCCGGTGTTTCATGTGCGTGATTGAGTGAGTGGGTGGGTCAGACGAAGGCTCAGGACGCCGGCGCTGCAAGTCAGTCGGACCTGGGAGCGAGAAGGAAAAGCCTTTGAGCGAGATGGGAGTGGACGAAGCAGAAATGCGGAACGAGTTGACGATGAAAGGAGAAAAGGAGACTGCGAAAGGACGAGGGACGGTGACGCGAAGAGGACGGAACGGGACGGTGGTATATGCACTTGAAATGACGAGGGGAGGTACTATTGCGGAGATGACGGCGGAGATACATAGAATAAGGAAGGCTGAACGCGAGGGTGGAGCGGAGTAGGGGGAAGGAATGGGTGGAGAGCATGTGCGTGTCCAGAGGAGGGGCGGTTGAGGTGGGTGGGACGCCGAATGAATGGCCTGGGGGCATGCGGCTCGATCGATCATCGTCTTTCCATCTTAACGTTACCGTACCCACGAGGAAAGAAAGTAACGACTCTCAGAACGACGCTGGTTTGACGCCGCGCTCGTCCAAGATGAATGAGGCGAAGAAAGGGAGAGCTTCGGCCCGGTGTTACGCGTGAGTGAGTGGGTCTGACGACGCCTTGAGTCCTGTCGCTGTAGGTCGCAGAGAAACCGAGATCGGACCTAGGAGAAAGAAAGGTCTTTGAAAGAGATGGGGGCGAACGAAGGAGGGATGCGGAACGAGTTGAGGATGAAATGAAGGGTGCAAGGAGAAGAGGAGACTGCAGAAGAACAGGAAGAAGACAGCCCTCGCTACACTGGCTTGTGACCCCTTGCTCCTCCCGCTCGACCCTCATCCAAGTGAAGGCACCGTCGCCACCCCACTCAAGATCACAAGTTCCGCACCCACATCGTATCGTCCACTGCTGCGCGCACTCAGGGCAACTCTCGGCTAAAGCACGCGCGGAGACGGAATGGTGTGTCGGTTCACGCCGACATTCACCGCGTTCTGCGCATCGCGAACACGCACGTCTACACCAGCGTCCCACGCGAAACCGCCAGTAGCAGCAGTCCCCAGAAAGCACCATCGAAGTCGTGTGCTTCGCGGGCAGCACCCGGAGCAGGTCGACCCTCTCCCGCTTCTGCCTCTGCCACTGAGTCATACATCGCTTCTGTGTCCCTGCGCGTACGTCCCGTCGGCACTGTACACAAATATGCGCAGCGTCTTCCCATCCGCCAGCACAGCCAGAAGAAAGAAAGCCATAGGGAACGGAGCGTACGCACCACATCACCCCCGAGTATCGTGTCTCACACCTCCTTCGTCATCGCCCATCCGGATCGAAGAGCATGCGCCAGAAAAAGAAAAAAAAACATCAGCGACGGAGTCGTGCACGGGCAGACCGATGAAAAAGAGCACCTCTCATATCATTCGCATCCAGTGTACGACGCCTTGCGGCTCGGACGTCGGGGCAATGAAAGTGGTCGCGTTGCCGGGTGCGACACGACCGTTGCTCGAAGAGGGTCCCTGCTGCGGGGATGTCAGCGCACGCGCGATACTTTCGTGAAAGGAGAATGCGGAGCAGAAGCAGCGAGGGCAGATCGAAAATGCAATAGGAATGAATAGAAACGGGCAACGCGGGGAAAAAATGCAGAACGTACCTTAGGCTTGTTCAGTGGCACTCACGCACTCTTCCTCTGTTCTGAGTGCCTACTCGCCTTTCGTTGGCAGGTGGACCTTCGAACACGATGAAACGTTTCATCCATCCTCATTTTGATAAGAGCTATTTCGTCAATTCGCGGGTGCGCACTGCATGGCAACCATCTCCAGAAAGAAGGCGTTGTGGGAAGATGGAGCCTGAGAGTGCTGATTTAATCAAGGTGACGACTCATCACTCATTTCCGGCGTGATCGAAATCTCTGGTCCCTGATGATGTTCGTGAGTTAAAGATGCGCATAAATTTGGCTGGATCAGGTACTGGCGTTTCAGTGCAGGGTGAGGGCTGTGTTTTCAGCACATTGAAACAAATGGTGGTATATGCGTGATGTAAGTCTCGAAGCTGCATGATTAAACAAAAGATGAACAGTGGCCAATCATAGAAAAAATTCCCAAGGCTGCGCAGCCTTAAATATGCAGATCTTTCCATCTGAGAAGTGTTGCTGCTATGGCCCACAAGCACACTCCTGCTCAGAATCGCCTCAACAGCCTTATGGCATGCTTAGGCGTGGCTGCAGACACATTACAAATACTTGCCGATGCTATGAAGACCCCGTTCCTGGATGCCATTTCTAACACAACAAAATCACTCTTGAAAATTATCGAGGTGACTTGTTCCCTGAATCACGCAATCATCGGTCTCAGCCTGGTTTCACAGACCATCAAACAGAACAAGGCCAATTGCATTGAATTGGTGAAGCAAACCAATGAACTCCTCAAAGCAATTATTATTCTTCACATTGAGTCGACCACAGAGGGAGAACTGCCACCAAATGTGCTGCATCATATCAGAAATTTTACCGAGTACTTTTCTCCCAACAAAATTGGAGTGAAATTAACAGTTTGCATCTAGGACCCTGTACAAAATCCATACTTTTATTGAGGCTCAACAGAATGGCAGTAAAATCAGAAAGCTCTTTCATCAGGGTGAAATGAGCACCCTGTTAAAGGATTGTAGGCTGGGACTGCAACAAGAAACTGAGTTTTTCCAGGTAAGCATCATGGCCATGGAAGCAATTCATCACTGGGTATATTGGATAGATTTGCACTGCTGATATTGGGGAAGGCATTGCAAAAATGCGAGAAGATGCAGAACAAAGACATCAAGAAGTTCTTACCATGATAGAATCACTTTCTAATGCACCTCAATCAGATCAGGAGTCTACGGTATGGAGATTTTGGCTGTCTTTCATCAGTCAACTGACATTTATACTGGGCAGAGAACTACAGTATATTCTGGGTCTCACAACAGGTATGTTAGCTGAAAGTTTCCCTGACTCAGAGTACTTATATCAAACCCAAGTTCCAACTCAATCTCAATGCTACCATCAGAGCCAAAGATATTTCATGGCAGGGATGAAGAACTCTCCCATATACTCAAACTTTTTGGTAAAGGAACTCCAAGGATAGCAATCTTGGGTGCTGGTGGGATGGGGAAAACAAGTCTTGCAAGAGTGGTTCTCCACCACGCAGAAATTACGGCCCGATATACACAAAATCGGTACTTTGTAACCTGTGACTCAGCAGCAAACAAAGTAGAACTGGCAACACTTATTGGAGCACATCTTGGGCTCCAGCCAAGCAAAGCCCTTACTCAGCTGATTGTTCAGCACTTCACTACTATTGGGCCAAGTTTCTTGATTCTTGATAATCTCGAGACAGTGTGGGAGCCTGCACATTCTCGTGGTAGTATTGATGACTTTCTATCCCTTCTCACAGATGTGGAACATCTGGCACTGATGGTGGGTGTAGGCCTTTTGCCATTCTCACTTTTGCTTATGACCCTAAAGATCACTATGCGAGGTGTAGAAAGACCAGCCAAAGTCCAGTGGACTCGGCCATTTCTACTCCCTCTTAGGCCTCTGGAACAAGAAGCAGCTCGTCGAACATTCATTGATATTGCTGATACTGTCCATAATCCAGTAGAGGTTGACAAGGTGCTCCTTCTCACAGACAACATGCCACTTGCAATCAATCTTCTTGCTCATTTGGTGGACTCAGAAGGCTGCTCCAGTGTATTATTGCGCTGGGAACAGGAAAAAACATCTCTGATCTCTGATGGATATGACCAAAGATCAAGTTTGGATTTTTCCATTCTGTTATCTCTGTCGAGTCCTAGAATTGAGTCCACTCCCCAATCTTGCCATCTTCTAAGCCTGTTATCAATGCTTCCTGATGGACTTTCCAATGTAGAACTGCTTCAGTGCAGACTTCCAATTGATGATATCCTTGCCTGCCAAGCTGTCTTGATTCAAACTGCTCTGGCATACAAAGATGGACAAAACAGGCTGAAAGCATTGGTACCCATCAGAGAGTACATGGATAAACATCAACCACCCAGTGAACATCTTGTGCAGCCTCTGTTTCAATATTTCCAAGAACTGCTTGAACTTTTTGTCAAAGTCCGTGGGACTACATCAACTTCTAGGACAGTGGCTCAAATAGTTGCAAATTTTACAAACATTCAGAATATTCTTCAAAATGGCTTTGAACCAGGTCATTCCAACCTCAGGAATATAATTTATTGCATCTGTCATCTCCATCAATTCTGTCGGTTTAGTGGCAGGGGGACTATTCCTTTACTCCATGGCATTCATGATATCCTTCCAGACATAAGTGACCCTCAATTGGAGTGCTATGTCATTATAGAATTGCTTAGCTCACGGACACATACTCCCATATCAGATCCTGATGGGCTGATTGCACAAGGTTTGAAGTACCTCGAGCATTTTGATGAGGCAGATATGAAATGTATACTTCTCCATATTAGTCTTGAACTATTACCTCTGACATCATTTTTCAGGTGAATTCTATGGGACTGTTGCAGACTATTATCTAGAAGCCAAGCATAATATCCCCACTGCCTCCAAATTCTGCCAAGCTGCAATATCATTGGCAATCTCAACCAGGAATACTAAAAGAAATTCAGATGGATTTTTCCGCCTTGCCAGGATTGACTGGTGGCTTGGTGATTATTTTTCAGGCCAAGTTCATGCATCTGAGGCACAACAATTGGCAAGGATAGGGGGAGATTTATACAAAGAAGCACGGGCACTACAACTTGAAGCAGAATTCTTCAAAGAGCTTGGAAACTACAAACACAGTGTCACACTCTGCAACAAAGCCATGGATCTCATGGTTCTCGGTGGTCTTTGTGGAAGTGAATTGGAACATGCTATCATGGCTTGTCAGGCAAATATTCATACTTTGAAATCTGAATACAATGAGGCACACAGGATCCACACCCAGATTATTCAAAATTTTCATGCCCGGATTCTTAAAGTGGGCCTCACAGGCCAAAATACACTGGTTCATGGTTTTGCATTGATGAATTTTGCAGAAAGCAGCATGAATATTGGGACTGCAGCAGATGATGTCCACATGACTATTGAGAAAGCAAGAAAAATATTCCAGACACTTCAATTCACTATAGGCGGTACAATGTGTGATATTATTCATGCAAATCTCCATTTGAGAGAAGGCAAGACTATTGTGGCAAAGGAAATCTTTGAAAGATGCCTTCATTTGTTCATGGGCAATCATATTCTAATCAAGCTGTACTGTTTAGAGCGACTTGGAAATGTCAGCTACTGGACTGGCATCCACAGGATGACCAGTTGGACCACAGTATTCTTGGTACAATCTTTGAAGTCAAAACGTAAGCTAGAAATATACAAAGCTCTTCTCCTCTTAGGAAATGTATTTCTTGCAGATGGTGATGAGCACACTGCAATCAACTTGTTAACAGTTGCTTTAGAGGGATTTGACCAAATGGATGTCCACCATAGCAGAGGTGAATGCATGCTCCGCCTCGGAGATATTTCTAAAGGCAATGGGGACCTGTTTAAGGCACTGGAACTATGGGAAACTGCAAGGCCACTCTTTGAACGATCATCACAGCTCAAGCAGTTAGAGCAGATTGATCAAAGGCTTAGCAATGTAGGCATAGAGGTGCAGGAGAGATACAGAAAGAATTTATGCCACCTAGCTGAGATCAATGTGCCTGATGAAATCCTTAAACAGGGTGCAGGTGATTCATCTGACATTGAAGATCTAGAGGAAAACCTAGAAATGGCAGACAGACTTGGTCAGGTTGTAGTCTGAGATTTTTTGTGGTTGCTGTCAACAGCCCTTAAGGATCACATGTGTAATTTCCTCATCAAATAGTTTTAAATCTTCCCAAGCCTTGGTATCACAATGATCATCTGACTCCATTCCCAAGAGTGGATCAAGACTATTTTTTGTTGTTGTGGGTTAATCACATAAGTACTACCTGTTGGATTATGAACCAAAGTAGCTGTGTGAGGCCTTGGTACTGAATGTTTGAACATTACACTGATGTGACTTGCCCTCTTCACCCGGTATTTATATTGTGTTGTTTTTCTTTATATTGCTTTCTCAGTACTTACCTGTGATCCTACTTACTGCTACTGATACTTACTACTATGAACACATTGTTATTTATTTTGTTTGTATTTAAGTAGTAGTTCCACATTGAATTCACTCAATTCCTTTCTGCTAAAACATTCCCCTCCAAGTCTACTGTCATCACCACCCATTGCATCCGATTCAGACAATTACACTAGCATGGATGACATTTTTCCCTTTTCTTTTCTTTGTTCTTTTCTTTTTCTTTTCTTCTTCTCATTGTGATTTTGAAAACCCAATGACCTCCTAGTTGTAAGTTAAGAGGGGCTGGGTGTTGCTGCTGCACCACGTCTGTGTCAAACATCCCCGATATAACCTATGATTTTTCACATGTCATAGCTTACTTCTTACTGCCACCCTGCCTCTGGTTCATTTTGGGAAATCAAGAAGCATGGAGATGGGGTGGACAAACAGAGGGAGTGGGGACAACTAGAGCACATGTGACACTGGGAGTCGAATTTGGGGCTGCTTCCTTCATCTTGGCAGAACCAATGAATGGGAGGAAGGAATCTTGCCTACACCATGGTCAGATTTCTTGCATACCTGGTGTATTCTAGTGAAGATCAATGAATGCTTGTTTTGGAGCATCGAAAATATGGTTAGTAAAACCAGGATGTAATTTTGACCAATGGTGAGTGAGTTAAACAGACGAATTCCTGGGCCTGAGATCCATCAAGCATTTAACAGCATTGCTAAAAACAGTAGGGAAACAAAAGTACGGACTGAAGCACTATGCAGACGGGGAGAGCTGAACCCGGGACAGCCTGTTGAATTCACCATGGCGATGTAATACTTGGTGGGCTGATGTTGTCCCACATCACACTAGAGTTCCTTGCCCTGTAGCAACGTAGTGGTTGGTGGTTGGTGCATATCATCCGGTACTTTGAGGTACTAATGTCATGGTGTGTCTTGTTTTTTTTCAAAAGTGCCATCAATGAGATGCAAAGGTAAAATCGATACAACAGTAAGACCTATCTGTAGCTAGGTGAACAAGAAATTACCGCCAAATTTGAAGGGAGCAGAAAAAAAGGAAGAGCATATTACAACACCCCATTTCGGATGCCAGGAGTCGAACCCGGATCTGCCTCATAAACTTGAAGCTTCATGAATAAATGACAAGAGGCTGTGTTGCCACATCGAAATAGCCTACCCTGCAACTGTGTGGCACAGAACTACCCTATTCATTCATGGTTGTCTGAAAATTGTGTCAGCGAAACTGGGAGTGCAGGGGGGGCCCCTTGATCCTGTACCACCACCATGGACAGATTCCCATGCCTCGGTGAGACAGCACAGAGCCAACTGTGCACTATCTAGCAGTTTTTGCACTTCTTTGAACCACAAATACAGTCTGCGGGATGTTCCCACTGAGTCTGCGGGTGGTTCTATTAATGGAGGTATGCATTACTGTGTCCCAAGGAACTATAGACTAGTTCCTAGGACCTCTGTTCGATGTTACAAGAGCCTATACATTCAATAGGGATTTATTCCTACTAAGAGAACCAATGACTGCACAGATGGAGTCTGCGGGGCGTTGACTGAGTCCAAGGGACCTTATTTATCAAACCAGAATCACTCGTGGGCTGTAGTGAGGCCCGCAGCATGTTCTTGGGGAAGACAATTGTTGCCAGCCAGGCAGAAGTGCCCGCAACATAGCTTAAAGCAAGTGATTGTACTTGGATTCGAGTTAGAAGTGGTTTTTAAAGCGAGAGAGACTTGTGCATTGAGTTGCCTTGTCAAGCATGAGCCCATGCATCTGCATTTGGGTTCCAGATGACTTGTTCAGGCTGAGTGATGGCTCTTCGGCATTCATCCGAGCCGTGGGAAGCCTCAACTTGCCTTTACGTGATAAGGATTACCCTCGGGAACTAGATGGAACTTCAGACTGCTCTGGATTTGTGGTCTAGGCCTCCCGTGGGATAGTCTTGACCCATCAGATGGCCTGTGGGGTCATTTCTGATGACAGTTGGTGGCTGGCACCTCCCGCAGCATCCACCATTGGCCTAAACAGGCTGTAGGAACCATGTGGATGGTTGCTCTTGGCATGCAGTGACTCAGAGGATACATATTTTGTTTTGATCTATTTTCTATTTGTTTTTATCACATGTAAACCCCATCTCAGTAGTATAAATACAGCTTGCAGACCCCGTGGAAGGCCAGTTCACCTCGGCAGATGTTGTAGCAGTTGTTCTCAGGATAGATCACAGTGCATACATTGCCTCGGTCGTTCTCAGACTACGGCACAGCTCTACTGTTGTGGTTGTTCTCAGGTCAGCTTTGCGGAGATTAGTTCTATCTCTGTTGTGGTTGTTCTTTAATAGAGACTTGGTTGTTGGCTCTAGAGTTCAGTCAGAGTTGTGTGATTAAGTTTCGCGTTGTTGGTGCCACAGCCCCTTCAATTGACCCATGGGTAACCTTCACGTATAAAAGAGTTGTGAAGCAGTTGGCTATTGCCACAGTAGAAGTATTGGGCTCTGTCTGTCAGTCTTTAGCAGCTTGTGGATGCAACCGCACTGTTGAATCGAAGGGCCTTTGGCTAGGTCATTTCGTTTGACCATTGTTGACCCTGCGGGCGGTCTTCACGTATAAAAGAGAGGTTTACCTACCTGAGTGGGCTTGTTGCTTTGCATCTGCTTCGCTAGTTGCATCCACGGTTGATATTGCCTGCCGTAACCAACAGGAAGATCAGTTTGGTCGCCAGCAAGGTGCTTAAGCCTTGAAGTAGAGTGAAAGGTACCTGTGGCAGGTTAAGCCAAGGTCACAACGAGAATTGCTTGTTGTGAGAGTGATTGGAAGCAGGATCTGTGACCTCAATTAGAGGATTTGCTGTTGAAACCTTACAAACTCTGCCCTGACGTAGACGAAGCTATCTATTAGTCTTCCTCTCGTCTTGTATCCACCCAAAACCACATATATTACTTGATCATCGAGGCTGCAGGGCATTGTTCTGTACAAATCCTGCGTAGTTGAAGTGCCGTGGGCATTTTTGTCAGTCAGATTAGTGAAGATTTGTTATCACATTGGGTTTCAAAACCAGTAGTTGCATACTACGACTTGGACCCAAACTCACCAAGGGAGCGCGCTTGTTCTTTGGGAGTGATAGTAGTTGGTTGTGTGGTTGTTAGTTGTGGTGTTTGTTAGCATCCAACAATAGTTGCATTTCTAGCTTATAGTTAAGCGCACTGTTTCATCCCAGGAGCAACGTTTGGTCATCCCGGTGCGGTAATGAAGACAACTTATTGTCTGAACTGCTCTGGGGTGTTGTGTGCGACCACACAGGCTCCCTGAGCATCATTTGTGTGCTTGCCAACTCCCTCAGGCACATCTGACTGCCAGTGGTGTCATACCGCTTCTGCTGCTGAAGCACTCCATCAGGAAAATCCAAAATTGCCCCATAGATGAAAGGGCAGCTATGGGGACCTTTCAGGTGCTATGAGTGTCTATGAGATTACCCTGAGCACTATAGTGGTCTATGGTGAGCTATACCAAGCTATGAAAATCAGGGTGGATGATGTGCACTATGAAAGTTCATAAATTTTTATTGTCTACTATCATGGTCTATAAGAAGCTGGAGCTTTTGATGTACTTAATCTTATCTTCAACTATGGGGCAGCATAACTCAACTGGGTTGGACACAATGTACCAACCTTGCATATTCAGACCTGATTAGGGCATCCAATGCTTGAGAAGCCATTGCTTCCAGGAAAGCATCTTGCAATTCAAGGTACCACTTGAAAAATGATCTGAGCAAATCTTGTAGCTCTCATTCAGCTCCATAAGTTTCATTTTTGGGTCTATTTTTAGATCAGTGACCTGCAAGGATGGTTTCTGGTTACATCAACAACATTCATGTTGCCTATCAATACTACTTCAAACATAACACAATGTAAATAGTTGAGGGCCTCAATGATGCTGGGATACAGAACAAGTGTAGTACATATCACATCAAGCAACAGACCTTTGTATGGTTGCTTTAGTGTAGTAGTTGTTTTGTTTATTTAAGATTTTATCAGTTTGCGTGAGGTCAGCAGTTCAATCCCCGGCAGTAGCATTCATTTACATTACATTAATTGATTTAAATTTAAATATGGTTCAGGATAACTTGGCTTTCAATTGCTTAGGACTCATATCAGGCATTATCATTAGAAACAATAGCACCCTTAAATGGGTAAGAAACATGTTTGATTTTTTGCTTGACTGTGGGTACTATGAGCCCTATGGCTCTGGCTACTAGTACTATGACTACTATGGAGGTCTATGGGGGTCTATGGGGGGTGACCCCCACCCCTACCTTTACTATGGTGACTATGTCTACTATGTGGCACTATCTGGGTCTATGTGGCAACTTTGGATTTTCCTGATGTCCCTTGCGCTGTCAAATGCTTGACAGGTGATATTTCCACACTCTACCTCTGCCCCCACCTCACCACATCGATGTCGCTCTCTCGCCATGCTCCGCTCCTTGACTACCCCATAGCCACTTGTCCCCAGGCCCCTCTTTGTCAGGATTGACTCGCTCCCCCTCAGTTCTGCTCTCTCCAGGACAAAGCCTAGCCTCAAGGCTCAATGAGGCATGCTTCCTTTACTGAGGCATCACCGCATGGCCACACAGCTCTACACCCCACCGAAACAGATGGTGAGGGAATGCCGCCCCAAATGCTGCCCTCCTCACATCGCTGAAACTGACAACAGCAGTGCATGCTGGGTCTTCCCTCTGCAGGGGCCCCCGTAAATCACCTCCCCTCCTGCCTCCTCTCTTTGTCCACCAGCACCCATCCACGGTGGTTGGCATGAGATCAGATGAAAGAAACCTTTCATCACTGGCACAGCTGTGCTCCGACGTTTGACATCAGCGCAAGGCTCACAATGTCAACCCATTCTCAGCCAGCACAAAGAACAGTGGGCCAGGGACCCATCACCCATCTGCGGTGGTTTTTTTGAACCAATCTGTGCATCCTCTTTGTGCTAAACAGAATAAATGTGACAGATCTGAGGTACGTCACCCTCATCCAAATGGACCTCCCAGCTACAAACAGCCTCTCCTTTCTCGCTCCCCCAGATAATAACTCCCACTGCTTCAATGGCCTATATCAAGTCCTCCAACAAATCCACCAACACTGTCACCGATTGCGCTGCAGCTGACCACACTGCTGCCCTGTCTGACTGTGCCAGCTGCCTCACCTGTTGCTTTGCAAGCACCCCAGTGTCTGATGCTGCCCCCAACGCGATGGCTGCTGCTGTGACATCATAAGATGCCACCCTCACCCCTATTAACAAATCTCCTGCCCCAGCAGCCTGCACCGCCTCCCATCTTGATGTCTTGGCTGAGGCAGCCATGCAGGTGGATGTGGATTTTGGGGACAGAGGCCTTAATGGTACCCAGGAGGCGTTCTCAGTGAGTCCACCTGCCTCACAGTTCCCTCCTTTACCTATGTCACCTTTAGGCTGTGAGCCCCCCTCCCTTGGTGGAATTGCTCTACAAGTCTCCAACCCCTGTGCCGGCTACCCCACTCCCTCCCCTCTCCTCTGCACCCATGGCAGCCAAGCTGTACTACGTCCCGTAAACCACCCCCTTCCTATGCTGCACCAAGTTCTAGCTGCTCCCCAGCCCTAGCTTTGAGCTGGTGCTTTCACAGGTGCAGAAGCGCAAGTTGAAGGGAAAGGTGAAGGAAACCCCTGGTAGGTCACTACTGTGCATCCAGCCTGTCTCATGGTCAATCCCAACCCAGCCAGGCACCCTCCATCCCATAGCCTGGCCCCGTTGGTGGCTCTCTCTGAGGTTGGTGCTGACTATGACTATGAGGCCAACATCACGTGTGCCACCGCCATGTTGCTCAGCATGCGCACTGATGCTGACAGGGGGAGCCTTGTCCTCTTGCTGCCCTGCTGCCAAACTGAGTCACCTCTCCCTGCCCCAGCCTCACCATCCAAGTGCCAGTGAGCCAACACCAATGGTCATGCTGCCCCCTGCATTGAACAGGGTGACCCGGCTGCCCCACACCTCAACCTCCCCCCCCACAACCCGCTCACAGTCAACAGCAACCCCCTGTGCGGCTCCTACACCCCAACACCTGTGCATGGTTTCCGCACCATGTATGGGATCACAGAGTTGTCCCTCTTCTGCAACCACCCCAGCTGCCAGCACCAGCAGTCAGACTTGGTCCCTCACCCCAAGATCATCGCCACCATTGCCAGGGGTAATGGGGACTGCATTCAGACCACCACCGCACTGCATGAGTACATTGCCAACAGGTTCAACATGGACCTGAGCAAGGTCCAGATCGGCACCCCTGGTCTCACTGAAGGCCTCGGCCCCAACCTGGTCGCCTGGCTCATCACAGGCCTCCACATCAACCACACCCAAGCCCTCCTCGACATGCAGGCACTCATCTCAGATGTCATCTCAGTCTTCTTCCATGTCTACCGCCCCCCCCATCACTGGCTTTGGCAGCACATTCCACAGCTTCACCATCTCCAACAATGGCGAGCTTGCCCTCGCTATTGTTGCCAACACCATTGCTGCTGACCCTTCCCTTCCATGTTTTGTCTGTGCTCACCACAATGCCTACCCCTCATGGATGACAAGTGATGAAGTCCTCACCTGCTTCCTTGAATCCACCTGGGTCCAGCCCATCCAACTCATGTCCCCGCGAGGTGTTTTCACCGCTTAGAACATTTACTTCAACTCACCCACAGACCATGAGGACTTCACTGCAGTCCTTCGCACCCTGTTTGACTGCCTTGTCATCGACACCCCCCTTCAATGGCCAGGGCTGCTGCTACCCCCACCTCCTCCGCTGCTCCATCTGTGGCGGGACCGACCATCCCCACCAACCTGTGCCTAGCCCCCGAGGTGCCCAGGTACCTTGGTGTCACCGTGGAGACAGTCAGGGCACTCCTTGACTTCAGCTGCAAAGTCAACAACCCCTGTGCCAAGAAGTCTGGCCATGACGGCAAGCCTAAGTTGAGCTCGGAGGGGAAGGGGAAAGGGAAGGACCGGGATGACTGCGAGGGCAGTGATCACTGCCATGGGAATTGATCCACCTGTACTTTACTTCCATGTACTCTCCTTCCATGTCTGTCATTAGAGACTTAGACTCATGGACCCTTGCTTCTCATGTACACCTTCTGTTCTCTATTGCTGCAATCCAAATATGCCATGTTCTTGAAAGATTAGACTAGTAATTCACCTGCGCTTCACCATGATGTCTTAAGTTTCAGCAGTAAATGTTTTTGAAACCTATCAATCTATTTGTGTCTTATCCTGAGGCAGGCATTACCGAATTCTGGGATTGAGCACTGCTCCCTACTGAGATACTGAGGCCAATACCTTTCTCTCTCTTCCTCTTGGATATTTTGCAGGTTTAGATGTAAAATCACATCTGCCACTACAGTCTTCTGATCCAAATCGCTCTCAATTAATCTTTAACAATATGTCTTCAGCCTCCTGTCAATGGCACTCATACTCTTCATACTCTTGGGCTCCCTCGTCTCAACAGAACTCTTTCCTCTACCTGGCCTCACCTTTCATCTCTCAGGCTACCCTTCACTGCCACACAGGGCTCCCTGGGCAGCTCAAGCAAGATGTAGACCTATAGTATCTGTGTGTGTATGATCACTCAAAATATTACTTGTCCCGGTGACCACCACCTCTGAGCTCCGAACTTGTACCAAGTATGTTAGCTGACTACCTGGTACACCAAACTCTTATGGCCTGAGGCTGCCCCCTCCTCCCTACAAGTCTATGCATGCAGGAAGGAGCCCCACCCCTGTGATAAATGGGACTCACATGAGGGCGCCCTTACATATTCCTTCCTACGTATCCTCACAGCAACCTCGGGCCCACACTTACCGCTAGAATGGTAAACCTGCAGGTTCTCTTCTAAATAGAGGCCTATTTAGGCCTGAGCTAGCCATGCCAAGAGGCTGAAGCTGTTGGGAACAATGATGAACCTGCCCATTTGGAGAAGTCGGATCAGTACTAACAGCATCGCTCACCATGGAGACCGGCAGGGTCTGCCCCATGCCCATGGTGGTAGTTGATGCCTGGGTATTGTAGTTTCAACGCCTTCTTGTTCTTTTTATCCACTGGAGGTTGAGGAAGTGAGTAGTGAGAGAGGTGCCCATTCTGTCCCCAGAGGGGACATGGCTTTGAACACTAGCCATGGACCCAATGAAGGGGATGGAGGGAAAGTAGTTGGTGGTGGTGAAACGGTGTGCTTAACTATAAGCTAGAAATGCAACTATTGTTGGATGCTAACAAACATCACAACTAACAACCACACAACCAACTACTATCACTCCTAAAGAACAAGCGCACTCCCTTGGTGAGTTCAGGTCCGAGTCGTAGTATGCGACTACTGGTTTTGAAACCCAATGTGATAACAAATCTTCACTAATCTGACTGACAACAATGCCCACGGCACTTCAACTATGCAGGATTTGTATGGAACAATGCCCTGCAGCCTCGATGATCGAGTAATATATGTGGTTTTGGGTGGATACAAGACGAGAGGAAGACTAATAGATAGTTTTGTCTACGTCAGGGCAGAGTTTGTAAGGTTTCAACAGCGAATCCTCTAACTAAGGTCACAGATCCTGCTTCCAATCACTCTCACAACAAGCAATTCTCGTTGTAGACCTTGGCTTAACCTGCCACAGGTACCTTTCACTCTACTTCAAGGCTTAAGCACCTTGCTGGTGACCAAACTGATCTTCCTGTTGGTTACCGAGGGCAATCTCAACCACGGATGCAACTAGCGAAGCAGATGCAAAGCAACAAGCCCACTCAGGTAGGTAAACCTCTCTTTTGTACGTGAAGACCGCCCGCGGGGTCGACAACGTGAAGCTTAACTTCTTAACTTGAACTGAACTAGAGCCAACAACCAAACTTCGATTTATAGACACACTACAAACAGAGGTAGATACTACTCTCCACAAGTTGGCCTGAGAACAACCGCAACAATGTCCACTGTGGTGTACTGGCCTTCCGCAGGGTCTTCGAGCCCTATTTATACTACTGGAATATAGATTTACATGTGAAAAACAGAGAGTGAAAACAAAAGAAAACAAAAGATGTCCATGCGTATCTGATGCGTCATCACAGGCCAAGAGAAACCCTTCACATGGTTCCCACGTCCTGATTTGGGTATATGGTAGGTGCCGTGGGCTGCCGTCTGCAGCCGCAGGCCTGGAACCTCTGGGCACGGAGTTGAATCCGCCCACTAGGATAATGCTGCTATTGTCAGAGGGAGCCCGCGGGTCTGTTCCTTGTCGGTCTGTACCTACGATCCCACTCTGAACTCTGGTCCAATGGAATAAATCCCATTGCTCCACTCTATGTGTCTCTGCTTGTCACTAGGGATGCGACGCATCTCCCCACGTGCACTCTCTCTTCATAGTTCTCCTCTGTAACTGTTCTCTGCTGCTCTGACACGGTCTGCAGGCGACTATCTTGCCCCTTGCGGCCTATCGTCTGGTTGGGTGAGTGGCCCACGGCCTATGTATATCACCCGCGGCCACTTCCCTTAGCCTGCAATCAACTCGCTATGATTCTGTAAGTCTCCAAAGACTTCCTCTGTGCAGTCGTTGGTCCTCTATTGTAGGATACAACATCTGAATGATGACTTCTGGGGCTTTTGTGTATTTATCTCCTCTTTTGTGTAAGAGTGACCGCCTGCAGAATACACTAGACCTCGTCTATATACTACAATCAGCAGCTTGGAGCTCACTCTGACTCTCCTTTGTATCACCGAACAGAAGTCCAGAGTACTAGTGATAGTACTACCAGAAACTACCTTGCAACTCTTATAATATGTGTTTGTGAGCGCAAAAATAGCTAGATGATGCATACTTGGCGGTGTGCTGTCTCAGCAGTGTGAGTGCACACACTGGGGTGTGTCAATCTGCATGGCTCACAAACCAAGGGAACCCCCCAAGGAGTGGGTCGGATGCAGATAGCATTCCAAACCCAAGCACACAGGCAGCTCAACGACCTCAGGGAGGTTGTGCATGGACCCAGCCTGTGCCTGCCTACAGTGCCTTGCCACCCAGTGCAACCCAAGCACACACGTTGGAGCGGGGCTGGCAGTTTCCTTGTTTGGTAGTGTAGATTATAGGTGTCGTAGCTTAGTCAGAATCCACATCGGGTCTTTCCTGCCTTCACCCACCTGCTGCGAGCCCTCCTGGCTCATCTCCGGCCCATACGCTCTCTGGGCGTCTCCATCTGGTGATTGGAGTGTTATTCGCTCTACCCCACGTCCCTACGGCCCAGATCGGCTGTTTCCTATTCACAGAGTGTTGACTCTGTCTCTCCCTCGCACCTACCTCGAGCAAGTTCTTTGGCACATTTTTTTTTCGACGCTCGGATCGACCCTCATCTCACGCCCATCCTCGGTTCCCGCCTTGACCGCATTTTTCACCTGGTCACCCAGTTTTTCATCGTCGGCTGCCTGTGACGTGGCGATGCCAACAAATCGGTGCGGTGCGCAGAAAAAGAAGAAAAGGAAGGAGAGGGAACGAAGGGAGCAGGAGGAGCAGGCACAGCTCGCGTCTGTAAGCTTTTCAGTCCCCTCTTCCACCACCATGACCCCCGTCCCCGACTCGCTTGACCATCGCACATACCCACCACCGGTGACGACACCGCGTGACTGGTCGCTGCTCCAGACCGACCACACCCACCCGTGGCGTACCATTCGTCGTCCGCAAGCGGCGCCTACATGCCCCGTGCCGGACGCCGTTCTCTTGCGTCGCACCGCTGCCTCCTGCACCACCGACCACCGCCCCTGCACCTGTTCTCCCCGTGCTGGCTGCGGTCGCATCTTCACCACCCCCCAGCAGCAATCGCGCCTGCGCCTCCCGCACCTGCACTCGCATCCCCGGCACTCCCTACCTCGCCGGTGGCATTAGCCACTCTTGATCCACCCCCCAAACTTGCCGCCGCTCATTCCACCGGCACTTCCCCCTAATCGAGTACCCGGCCTTCGTGCCCTCCAGCGCCATTTCCGTCCCTCGCGCCTACCGACGCCAGCTATGTTCATGCCGTACGGCGCAATCCGCTCGCCCCTTGCACTTGCGCTCGCACACCAGTTGCCAGATGCAGAGGAGGTTCTTGATGCAATCTCACTTTTCACATGGCACTATCCACGCCATCACCATCGGGAGTACCTACGTTACCTCCCGCCTGACCAGCTCGCCATCTTCGGACTCCTCGCGCAAGTCTTCGTCTCGGAGCTCGACCTGGTGCCGTTCCTGCTGCCTGTCGTCGCCGACTTCATTGAAGATTGGGCGGATCGTGTTGAGGAGGCTTTGGAGGGATACTAGGGCGCGGGGGCGCGCGCCCGCGTGCCTCGCTGCACTCGCACGCTTCTTGGAGGGGGGTGGCTGGAGCGGGGCTGGCAGTTTCCTTGTTTGGTAGTGTAGATTATAGGTGTCGTAGCTTAGTCAGAATCCACATCGGGTCTTTCCTGCCTTCACCCACCTGCTGCGAGCCCTCCTGGCTCATCTCCGGCCCATACGCTCTCTGGGCGTCTCCAACGTGCTCAAACCCAGGGCTCAACCAGGGCCCCTCGCCCCAGAGGCTTCAGCCCTCCACCCAACACAACAGAGGTCTAACCTCAGGAGTCCTGAGGGACAAGGATCATGCCCCAGCATTCTTTGCACGGAAAAGGACCTGCCAACACTCAGGCAACCCTACCATAAGCAGGAAAACTACTGCACATCTAAACATCTTTGCAGTAAATATAAATAGTCAGAAGAAGCGGTCAATTCAACACCCAGAACATAAATGGCATGGCCTGCACAGTATGATGTTTGATGAGAAGATTGGGGTTCTAGTGGTAGGGGAGACCCATCTATCCGCTGAACAGTCGGTCAAGATACAGGAGAGCCACCTTGGCTGCTGTATGGGCATCTATAACTCCCCCTTCCCTGAGGACCTAAGCACTAAAGGATAGCAATCATTCTAAACTGTGAGATAACCAACACCAAAGGTGTCAAGCTCCACTACTTGATCCCTGGCAGGGCCATCCTAGCTGTCATCCCATGGCATGGGACACACATTGACAGTACTGGGGGTCTATGCCCCAGCAGAGTCTATGGAGGCCAACCAGGCCCTCTGGGAGGAACTGACCTGCCTGTGGATGACAACAGATCTTCCTGTTCCTGACCTCATGGGCGGGGACACAAATGTCATTGAGGAACCTATAGACAGACTCCCTCACCAAGCAGATGCAGCTGGTGCAACTGCAGTATTAGCAAATTTCAAGCACATCATGGGCCTGATGAATGGCTGGCAGGCTGTCAACCCTGATACCAAGGCCTATACACATACCAGTTCCCACCATGGGACCACCCTCTCTCACCTGGACCAACTATACACCTCCCCTACACTCTTCAAGAACTGCTGGAAATGGGACATTAGTGATGTAGCCAGAGGCCTGACAGACCACTGGGCAGTATCTGTTCAAATCACTGCACCAGGCTCCCCATTTATAGGGGAAGGGAGATACCAGATCCCAAACTTTGTCCTTAATAACAAGGCCTTTGTTGCCTACGTCATGGAGCAGGGCAAAATACTAGAGCAGTCCATGCTGCTCACTTTGTCTGAGTTGGAAAACCTGCAGACTTGCTTCAAGGAGTTCAAAGAGAACATCCACAATTTTGCAAGGAAGAGAGCAAAAGTGCTCATAGGCTCCCTTGAGCAAAGGAAACACAAGTGGATATGTAAGCAGGAGAAGGTGCTAGGTAACTCCTCAGCATGCAGTAACTCTCAGGTTGTTGATGCTGTCTCATCCTCAAGTGAAGAGGAAAGCAACTCAGACTTAGAGATGACTCCTCAAGCTTCTCTGACACCAATCAATCTGAAGAATCCTTCCATGAGCAGCAGCCTGGATCAGCTGCAGAGGCTGCTGAGCTACAAAAAGAGATCGATGAGATTGTTGGGCAGCAATGGGACCGCCATCAGATTGAGACAAAGGTATGCTGCCACATGGAGCTGGACCAAATTACAAAATTCTTGGTGCGCATGAGCAAAGACTCCAAACCATGGGATACCATGACATTCCTACAGAGAACAGATGTAACCCCTGAGCAGACAGCCAAAAGGTCTGATAAGATGGCTGAGCTGGCAAGAGACTACCATGATGACCTACTGTGGTGGTGTTCCGTTCTGTAGTACAGATTGGTGGCTGTGGTGGCTGTGTCCAGAGTGGCTGTAGGCTGGGTGGCTGTGGGTGGTTATGTCATATTCAGTTGGTGGCTGGACATAGCCACCCACAGCCACCCAGCCTACAGCCACCCTGGACACAGCCACCACAGCCACCAATCTATACCACAGAATGGAACACCACTACAGTAGGAACAAAGCTTGAGCGATGGCATGCATGTATGTGTGCAAGACTCATGTGCATAAGCCTTGGTGCTGTGGCTTTGTTGAGCAGGGTCTGAGGGTGAAAAGTAAGCTAGTGGGGAAGAAAAGAGGGAGTGTACACACACTTTGACTGCACAAGTTTTCCTTGTCACCAATTACATCAGCAACATTGGTGGCTGAGGGGTGCACGGTGACATTGGTGGCTGTCACAGAGGTGTAGGTAGAGGTCAATTTATGAAGAGATTGCTGGGCCATTCTGGTCTGAGAAGTGAGTAGCTTTAGTGCAACTGTAAAGTGGGGCGGTGGTGAACCTCAGCTTTTTGGCCATCTGCTTTTTATACTCCTGGGTTGTTGAACAACATCACGTCTGTGTGGTGGTGGTTGGAGAGAGAAAAGACATGTTGTTGTCCAACAAACCCTTGAGTCATGGGAGTCGACGGTGCCGCCAAGATTCGTCAGGATGCGGCGGCACTGAAACACATGTTATTGGAATTTTGGGGGTCAAATCCGAAACAGAAATCACACACAGTGATCCCTCCGAATTACAATGCCCAAGCCCCACTGCCCATACTGCTCCAAGAAGCTGAAAACTGCTGGTGACATCAACCACTATGTTTCTAAGTCTCCAACGTGCCACGGTAAATGGCATGATAGCCTCGCTAGGGAAACCTTCACTGTAGACCATGATGAGGCAGAGCCTCCTGTGGATGCGATTCCCTGCACGCCATCCCCAGTGCCTTCAAATGAAGACGATGATGACCCTATGAGCATCGCAGACGATTTGACCTATCCTGTCCACGAGGAAACCCCACTGCTGGAACCAATTCCGCATTCACGGCGAGCCACAGTCAAGGAAGTGCCAGATGATGGTGACCCACAGAACTATAGCCGATTTATTGAGCCCTTTGAGGACGATGAACTCGGGCAATCTTTGCCAGGAAGACCACTGAAACCTAATGAGATGTTGTTGAAAGCTGGGGACACATTGTTTCATCGGATGCACACACACCAACAGCAGGAGTGTGAGACAAAGGAGTTCTCACCTTTCGTGCCTTTCCGTGACGAGGAGGAGTGAGATCTGGCCCGGTGGCTGATGAAGAATGTGCCCCAGATGGGGACAGATGAATATCTCAAACTGCCGATTGTGAGTTTGACCTGTCAGATTAATGATACCTGCACTCACCGTCATGAACCAGAATAAAAAGGCCAATCTATCCTTCCATAACAACTGATCCTTCCTCAAGAAAGTGGATCAGCTTCCTACAGGACCAGACTGGACATGTAACATGGTGATGACTGTGGGGAACCGGCTCGACAAGAACAATGAGTTGATGTCCAAGGACCTTGAGTTGTGGATGTGTAACCCTGTCGAGTGTATAAAGGAGTTAATCAGTAACCCTGCTTTCCGCGAGCACATGATGTACGCACCTGAATGCGTCTATGGGGCAAAGGATGGGGGCGAGGAGAGCCGCATTTTTGATGAAATGTGGATGGCAGAGTGGTGGTGGAAGCTCCAAGTAAGGATTGACTGTATTCAAGCGCATGAATATAAATCTAATTGCGATCTAGGAAATGTTACCTCCGGGCACCTGTATCAGTGGGATAATCCTGTTTTCAGACAAGACCAAGTTATCGCAGTTCTCGGGCAACAAAACAGCGTGGCCGATGTATCTGACGATAGGAAATATATCGAAGGACATCTACCATCAGCCATCTGCTCATGCCACGGTCTTGATTGGGTACTTACCAGTGTCGAAGCTCACCTGCTTCACTGACGACACTCGATCCCTCGCCGGCTATTGTCTATTCCACCACTGCATGTCCCTCCTTCTTGACCCCCCTGATTGCAGCCGGTAAGGAGGGCGTGGACATGGTCTGCGCCGATGGATTTATCCGACGCGTCTTCCCCATTCTTGCCGCCTACATTGCCGATTTCCCCGAGCAATGCTTGGTTGCGTGCTGCAAAGAGAACCGTTGCCCACGCTGTCTAGTCGGTTGCCTCAATCGAGGGGACAATATCCTCAATTACCTATTGCGAGACAAAGATGCAACATTAGCCACATTGGATGATCATCGGAACAGGCGGAATACACCTGCCTTCAAGAAGGACGGGCTGCGCGCAGGCTACAAGCCCTTCTAGGCTGCTCTCCCCTCACACCGACATCTTTGCTTCCTTCACACCCGACCTCCTGCACCAATTACACAAGGGCGTCTTCAAGGACCATCTCGTCAGTTGGTGCACCAAGATTGTTGGGGCAGAGGAGCTTGACAGGCGCTTCAAAGCTATGAATGCGTTTGCGGGACTACGGCACCTCAAAAAAGGGATCTCCACGGTTTTGCAGTGGACAGGGAGGGAGCACAAAGAGATGCAGCGTCTCTTCCTTGGCGTGCTGGTAGGTGCCGTTAGCACCAAGGTTCTCACAGTCGTAAAAGCGTTGATCAACTTTATTTATTATGCTCAACTACAATTGCACACCACCCGCACCCTTGACGCCATGCAGGCCGACCTCAATACTTTTCACGCCCACAAGCAAGTCTTTGTGGATCTGGATATCCGGGAGCACTTCAATATACCCAAAATTCACTCGTTACAACACTACGTGGATGGGATCCGTCATCTTTGCAGCACCGATGGATACATTACCGAGTCGCCAGAGCGACTGCACATCGACTTCGCCCACTTTGCCAAGAAGGCATACCGCGCAAGCAACCGTCGCAATTACACGGAGCAAATGACGCTGTGGCTTCAGCGCCAAGAAGCTATTGCGCTCTGCTCTGTATACATCCAGTGGTACCACAAGGAGCAGAATTCAGCATCAGATGAGTCAGACACTGACTCCTCTGACTCTGAAGACAACATGGGTTCTCCTTCTGGCATGCCTCGAGTCATTGTGGGCCTACCTCCTACCCAACTCCCTACGACCGCATACAAAATTGCAAAACTCGAAAACGTGACCGTAGCGTATCTACAGACTGCTCCACGGTGCCCAAAACATTATCCCCACTCTTGCCAACTTCCTCAAACTTCACTTCAAGTCCTCACCTGCGCCCGGAATCTATGATCACTTTGATATCTCTACCCAAATCTCCCTTATCTTACCCCGAAATCGGTACCTCAGCGACCAGCCACGGTCTAGCCATGTCCGTGCCATCCCTCCTGTTCCCGCTAAAAGCCGCTCTGCTGCCAAGCCTGCCGTCTTCGACACTGTGCTAGTTATTGAAGACCCCTCCCAGTATGACCCTTCATCTGAGATGACCAGTAAGATTGGGCCTAGTACAGTCTATTCTTCTTGAGCTGATAATCATCAGGTCCTCGTCCTGCACAAATTCGAGTCATCTTCAAGCTTCCACCTCAGTTCGGCACCTACTCACACCCACTCACATACATAGAGTGATTTACCCCTCTCAACAAACCCGACCCTGTCTCCAGCATGTTCACCACACACTGGTCCACCTGAAATCATACTCGTAACTCTGCTGTCATTTCTGTAGAGCACATTGTACGTGCTTGCCATTTAATGGCAAATTGCGTTAGCACTGTTGACCGGAAATGGACTTCCTCCAATGTTCTAGAAGAAGCGAAAATGTTCTTTGTTAATCCCTATGTACATGTAGATACCTTCACTCAACAAAAAATATCATAACTCTCTTTGTTTCTTCCGGATGCATGAACAGGCGGCAAGATACCGGTCCTGCCAAATATAGTAATTTGGGGCAGTGCCGTCTCTTGACTTGCTGCTGGCCCTTGAAAATATTCTAATTGGCTCCGCCCTGCATATGGACCTCGGTAGTCTCTTATTTTCTCAATATCTACAGTATGAATTCGATCCGATGAAGGGAGATTTCACCCCCCAACCTGGAGAAGCTTAAGGGTAAGACTTGCTTGCTTTTGTTTGCCAACAGCCTTGAAGACGATGAAGACTCCGTCGAGATTAGTAAGCTCTTGACAGAGTCTCCATCGTCCCTCTTTAGGGCCGGATTCTCCACTAGCGCTCGTCATAGCCACACATAGGTGCCGTGGGGAACCACACATCAGCAAACCCTGGGTGCCCTGTAGTTAAGGTCCCCCTTTACGTAGCACTACGTAGTCCCTGTAGTGGCCTGTAGTTTCTGTAGTTATGTGTAGTATTTTTAAATTTACGTAGTGTTACATAGCACTACATAGAGGGGGACCTTCGACCCAGGTTTTGCTGATGCATAGCATTATGTAGTTTGTGCACCGTGCTACGTAGTTAGATATAGTTCTGCAGGGAGCTATGTTGACTATAGGTACTATATATTTGTCTGCCAAGCTACCCCAACTACAACACTTACAAAGTGCTACATAATCAACCGGCCAACTACGAGCCCAGGACTTTTTCCTGATGCAGACCGGAACAGGTGGGAGTCGACGGAGGCACAAGGTCCGGACGTGAAAGTAACTGGAAAGCAAGGCCCTATGAAAGGCGTAGATTGAGATGAGTGTCAGAAGGAAGGTGTCAGGTGCATTCGGAAACATCGGACCGGCGACCCCGACACGTAAACAAACTCTCTTCCAGCCATCATTTCAGAATTCTTCCAGTTATACTAGACGTGCCTTACTAGTAGCTTTGCCTTACAGTTCAGCGTCTTAAGTGACTAACCCGCAGTCAGCGATACATATCCCGGAATCTCTCACTGCCGCCTGCGACAATCCTCATCAGCAGAACTCAGAGGGCTTTCAAGAGCTCTTCGAACTTTGAAGCTTGCGGATCCTACTTGTGCTCGCCAAAAGTAATGGCGCCGGTGTTTCTCAATGTTGGGTGCATCAGTTCACTCCAAACAACTTGTAGACCAAAAGTATGGATAAATAGAAGACATTTGAGTATTTTAACCGACTTCCATAAAAGGCAATTCTCGTAACGTACGCGATTTTTGCTTAGATTTTGAAACCAACTTTTTGTAGAGGGTGCGTGGGAAAAATCTGTTAGCACAGCCGAAAAGTACTCATTGAGTAGTGCAGATTTGCACTTTGCATCATGTCAATACCATGTCATTTGAGCTCATAATTGTTCTCAGAAAGTGGCCATTTTTGCTCATTTTTGCTGTTTTTGGCCTGTTTTTGATAGAAATGGCCACTTTCTGAGAGTGATTGCTAGCTCAAATGACATAGTATTGACATGATCCAAAGTGGGAATCTGCACTACTCGACGAGTACTTTTCGACTGTGATAACAGATTTTCCCCACGCACCCTCTACAAAAAGTTGGTTTCAAAATCTAAGCAAAAATCGCGTACTCTACGAGAATTGCCTCTTATGGAAGTCAGTTAAAATACTCAAATGTCTTCTATTTATCCATACTTTTGGTCTACAAGTTGTTTGGAGTGATCTGATGTGCCCAACATCGAGAACCACCAACGCCATTACTTTTGGCAAGCACAAGTACGTTGACAAATCGTTTTTTTTCGAGCTGATCTTTTCCGTCCTCGTAAACCTCTGCATCTGGATAGTTTTGAGCTTTGGTTTGAACTACTTACTTGAGGCCTAGACGGCAACACTCTGTCAGCACTCACTTTCATCCATTTCGTTTCTCACCTTGTTTGACACCTCAGCCAAAGTCGATTCTTCACCGCCTAGATCCCTATCTAACCGACCGACTAGCCACAGCAATAATGCGGACGTAGTGTGCGGTACACCCCGACATTTCGTGTCGAGTTTCGATGTTGTAAATGCGTAACTCGGAGCTCGGGATTCGACTCCCGCGTCCGAGTGAGATGTTTCCACTTTTTTTTGTTTTTGTTTTTTGTTTTCTCCTGCCAGTGCGCGTCAGCTCGCTCACGTTCACGTCCTGTTAACTTTCTATCACCATAACGCGTGCCCATGGTGAATATCGCACTCGAACCCGGCTTTCACGCGCCTTGGAAAGTGTGTATTCCGTCCAATTAACCAAACCGCATCATTTATTCTCGTTCAGACTCCATTTATGCAATCCACGGAGTAACAGAACAAGACTAGCAATCGGACATGGCGTGCGGCAAAACATAGGTTTAAGGAAAAGAATCAGCGCTCCCAAAAGAAACAATAGGTTTCTGGAGCGCGGAAACTATTCCCGAAGCAATTAGGGTTCGGGAACCGTTTCCGAAGCGCCGAAAACAGAGGTTGCGGGAGATGGGCCAGCCCGGACCGTCGGTCCGGCCACTGAAACTAATTGTTTCAGGAACGGTTTCTACTGCCTTTAGAAACCTTTTGTTTCTGGAACAGTTTTTTGTCTGAAGAAACTGTTCCCGAAACACACTGGGGATTGCCAAATTTTGGGCCATTGTAGGCATAATTCTGAACCTGAAGTATCAAATTAGGAATAAGTTGAGATGAAATTAGAGTTCATTCTTATAGTTTCAGCTTTCATTCCAGAACTGGATTCAGTCCAAGCTATTTTTTAATTCATACTTTAGGTTTCAAATTGACCTACAGCAGCCCAAAATTTGGAAAGCTTGTCCAAGCCAAAGTTTATAGGGGCAACTGCCAGCCAGCCAGTACATGTGTCCAAGATTACCAGATTTCAGGCAGCTGTAGGTGCAATCTAGAACCCGAAGTATCAAATTAAGAATAGCTTTGACTGAAACCAGTTTTGAAATCAAAGCTGAAATTATAAGGATGAGCTTTCACTTCATCTCAACCTATTCCTAATCTGATACCTTGGGTTTAAAATTACACCTACAACCGCACAAAGTTTGACAATCCCCGGTGTGAAAGGTTTCAGTTGGGTTTCAGAACCGATCATTGAAGAAGCGCTTTGATCGGGGGAGCATGCTGGCATGTGGTTTTGTCCAATGGAGTTACACGTAATAGCAGCAGCATACTTAGAAGAGATAAGGTTCAACCTAATTTGATTTGTACCGCGGCGTGGAAAGCTCTTTGTCCATATGACCAGCTATTATGGTACAGAAAAAGAAAAGAAGAATTTTTTGGCGGGCCTATTTAAGCGACCAATGCGAGTTATCGCACACCCTCTACTGCCCATCTATGGCACTCCCAGACTTCTCTATGAGTTATACAATTGTTTTTGCGGCTCTCATTGCTGCGTTAGCCTTGTCTCTAATAGTGCGACGACGAAGTGCGATCCGAGATATCGCAGGACCGCCTTCCCCATCATGGATATTCGGTGGGCTTGGGGTCTTATTTTTACTGCAAGGGTAGTAGATCAATAATGGCCCCGCAAGGAAACATGTTACAGTTTGTACTTCCCCCCCAGATTGGAGGCCACGAGTTCGCATGGCTGAAGCTATACGGACCAGTGTATAGGTTCAAGGGGTGTTTTGGGGTAAGCCCGTCTCCCTCTTCTACAGCTGCACAGCGTTCTATACTCGTCGTTTTGGTAGAAGAATCGCTTGATGGTCTCCGATCCCACGGCGTTGCAATATGTCGTCAGCAGCCCAGACTTCGAACTGGGACCTACATTGGATTCCTTGGTCCATGGGCTGTTGGGAAACAGATCAGTCATGGCTCAAAAAGGCACGTCTCATGGCTTAGAAGAAGATGCATCGATTGAAAAATGTCCTTGCCAGGCAGAAAGCATCAACAGCTTCGAGCCGCACTAAACGTCGCATTCACAGCCGCCGCTGTGCGCCAGTACCAACCGATTTTTGAAAAAGTGGCCCAGACAGTGAGTTTCAGGTTCAATATCGGAGTTCCTATTTAAACTTTTTTTTTTTCATTCACTAGATTTCGGAAAAATTGGACTATTCTGAAGGGCTCTCCGTCGATATGTGCCCCCTTCTCAGTGTCGCAGCTTTCGATGCTATAAGTGAAGGTTCTTGGCCCAATCCTGTAATCACAAATAATATCAATCACCATAACACTCTGTGTAGTGGTCCTCGGCTGTCCTACGGAAGACTTAGATGCCGACTTTGTCAAGATTAATCTTGAAGTCATGTGCGCAATCTATATGGCCGCATTGCTTCGAAACACATTCATGTTTGTCTCCGCAGACATCTCTCGTCAACCCAGTCCGCGAACCAGATTCTGGCTGATGCGATGATAGGGTTGCTCCCTAAATGGCTTCGACGGCAGGCCGTCAATCTTCCAACGAGGAGTTTAAAACTTATTCGCACCCAAACTTCCCTTGCAACCAAGGAAGGGCGTCGTGCCGTTCGCGAGAAGATAGAGGCTAAGCGACAGGGACTAGACCCCAACGACGATGTTTTCAGCCTCCTTTGTGAACGCATTCCTGTTCTATGCATACACTGACTGACTAATTTCCTTCAGTGAACTCGGAGGGCTCTAGGGAATCATTGAGCAGCGAGGATATCGCTGGTCAAACTTCAGTTATTATGATTGCTGGCGGTGAAACAACGGTAACAGAGCAGCGTCGATCTGAGTGACATCTAACACTTCTGGCTCATAGGCAAATACACTGGCTTTTGGGTTGGTTGAACTCGCCAGAGATCCTGGACTCCAAGATAGCCTCCGCGCCGAGATTTATGCTGTGCTGGGTACTGGCCGCCACAACATTGCGTACGATAACATGTCACTACTCAATGCATTCATCAAGGTATGTTACACTCATTACGCGAGCTTATAATGAGGTCCGACCGATTTTCGTGTGCAGGAAGCGCTCAGGATGTTCCCCGCGGTTCACTCCACAGAGCGCGTCGCTGTGCAAGATACAATTATCCCGCTGTCCGAAGATATCACCCTGAAAACTGGACAGCGTACTGATCGAATCCCTGTCCGTAAAGGGCAACTTGTGATGGTAGGGATTGCATCCTACCAAAGGTGGGCCATTCCTTGTATCTCTCGTCGCAACGTAGCAACGCGATGCAGGCATGAGTCACGTTGGGGGGATGATGCCGACAAGTTTAGACCGTCTCGCTGGCTGGATGGGACGGTACACCAATGTGAAGCTATTGGCCCGTATGCGAATCTGTCCGTTGGGTTCTTTGTCTCCTTACTGTCGTGGTTAATCTGGGATTCACAGTCTGAGCTTCTCAGGTGGTCCGCGCACTTGCTTGGGGTAAGTGGCTTTGAAACTACAACGCCTTAATCTGATACGGGCTCACAGATGGCGATTTGCGTGAGTCAATTTTTGATGTACCGGTGCACTGGTGCCCTTGATTACACCGAGACAGGGTCATGGAGATGCAAGTCATCCTTTGCGAGTTGCTTGGTAAATTTTCATTTTCTTTGCCGGTTGATCATGTGCTCCGGATCCGAATTGCTGCTACGTTGCAACCTGTGGATGCGACCGGCAACAAAGGCATTCCACTATGCGTGAAGAGAATTTTGTAGAATGAGAGGAGAGGTCTCCATGGTTTGCCAAAGTATGAGGTCTTCAGTCTCAAGCAGAATGTATATATGTACTTTATGTTGGGAAGCTGCGTATCCTGGACTAACGAGCTATAAGTACTGTATATCTGATTTTTTATGTCTGGGATGCCTCCTGAATTGAGACCCAGGTGAGATCGAGGATACTGTATCATTTCGACTGAGTGTTAGTGGCATGTTATGCATTACCTATGCTGTTCATTTTTCTAAGTGTTCATTTCTCGGCAACCACAAGGAAATTACCATAAATGGCAGTCCGGCAAGTGCCGAACCAGAAAATTTGCCTATTTTCAGCCTATTTGAGCTGCAAAATCTCGATGCAAGTTAAGTAAAGAATTCGGTTCAGAGGCCTACGTTACCCCTTACTTGCACACTTGGTCGAAATGATGCAGTAGACGAAACCCAGGAGATACATTCCAGTTGATCATGGCACCACGTCAGCTTGCCGATTGCCATCACAACTACTTCATCCCTATGGCATATATATTGTGTAAAAAGTATATTCTTGCAACTTAGGTCCAAATTGGCATTTTTTCACTACAACTTACCTCAAAATTGCAAAATTACAACAACCTTTGTTGCCTGCATGCGAGTACCTGCAACTTACGACTCCATTCCTCCAACTTGTGAGTTGCATGCAATTTTGGTGCCTGCAACTACATATTGTTACAACAGTTGTACTTGCAACATTTTGTACTCTTTCACCTTCTTCCAACTTCAACTTCAATATTTTGAAGGTGTCCGGCAGTCACGGAACTAGAAGATCTGATTAGGGTATCGATATTTTATTGCTGAATTGATGTCACAAAGGTTTTATCTGTTTGTGTGATAATGCATTGGGGAAATCAACTCTTGTTGGCTTGCCTTGCATATGTAGATTGAAAGGTAATATTTCCATATTCCCAGACCCCCCGTATAGTCTAAGATGTTGCATGCCAAACTTTAACCCATTGACACATTAAGTGATTGTTCTCACAGACTGAAGTGGTTTTAAAATATTAACCTTCTCAGAAACGACATAGATGTCAGGATTATTATCAGTACACTCTTATCATGCATCATGAAGCTCTGGTAACCTGAAGAACTTCACAGTGAGGACATTATGATGGTGAGACTGATGGGAATCATGGCATCAATAAAATTCCGTATTTGGCCACTTGTATCCCCAGACTTACATGTAAAAATTGTTGGGCCGGACTCCAGGATGCAGGAAACCCTTGAGAACATGTAAGATAGTCCTGAAGAACTTGATAACCTGAGGTTGCAAGCAAAACTTAAAGTTGCAACCACATGGCTGAAGTTGCAGGCATGGTTGGAAAGTTGTACTTGCCTGCAGGATAAAAAAGCTCAAAAAGATGCAAAACTTCGAGTAGTTTTTACACAATATATTGCCCATACATCCCCTCCACATAGTCCCCGCCACCTTCGTCCTCTAAATCGCACCTTTGTTCTGCGCATCTCTATTACACACTCGCTAACTTCGCGATATATACATGCAAGTGCGGAGGGACGCAATGAATATTAAACTCCCAGTGGTATATTTATATGGCACATATATTGTAAAAAGTATTTCCATTCAACTTGGGTTCAAACCACCAATTTTTCTCTACAACTTCCCTAAAAATCAAAGAATCCTAACAACTTTTATTGCCTTCATGTGAGTACCTGCAACTTGTGAGTTGCACGCAACTTTGGTACATGCAACTACATATTGTTATAACTATTGTACTTGCAACATTTTGCACTCCGCCACCATTTTTCAACCTCAACTTGAATATTTTGAAGGCGGCCGGCAGTCACGGAAATACAAGTTCTGATCTGAATATTAATATTCCACTGCTGGATTGATGCCAGAAAGGATTTATCTATTTGTACAGTGGTCCATTCAGTAAATCAACTCTGATTGATCTACATGAATTACTGTGGAGTTCAAACTTGATATTATCCTACTCTGAGATGTGTCCTAAAGTCTCAGGCATTGCATACAAAATTTCAACCATCAAAACATATCAGGTACTTTTCAATGAGATCATAGTGGTATCCAAAGGATTTAACCCTCTCAGGAATAATATGGATGTCTGTGGACTACTTACTCTCATTCTGTCCACAATACAGCACCGGCAAACTCAAGGAAACTCACCGGGAGGAAGTCGTGATAGTGGGACTGATAGAACTCATTGGATCAACAAAATCTAAATTCGGGCATTTATTCATCTCTGGACTTGCATGCAGAAGTGTTGGGTAGGCCTCCAAGATGTGGGATACTCTTGAGAATAAATACCCCAAGGTTGCAAGCAAAAAATTGAAGTTGCAAGCACATACCTAAAGTTGTGAGCATGGTTGTAAAGTTGTAGTTGCCTGCAGGAAAAAGTGGCGAAAAAAGATGCAAAAAATGAAGTAGTTTTTACACAATGTATTGCCCATACATTTACTTTGCGGTTGTTCGGTCATAATCCAGCCAACCAAGCCTAGCCCTGATTCCACGAAATGTCCTTTGCAGACGCTATTTACAAGCTTTGACTGCGGAACCCCCAAAATGGCCGGGGTCGGATCTGCTCTTGATTGGTTCATATTCCGGTCTGTCTAGAGTTTTTGGAGAAGTTCACCTGTTGGGCTCCAGACACGAACACGGGAATGTCAAAAACTCGGTGCCATCAAACCTTTCCGGGTCGAGATTCCCAACGCATTGGAAGCGTATCTGGAGGCGGGATTTGATGTATGGTCGGGACAAGATTAGCATTAGACATTTTGGGGTTCTGCAATGTTTGTTCACTGCCACTTATCCCACGAATATATTCTGCTCAAGATACCGCACCATACTTTGCTCACTGTCGATTGAAGGCGTCATCCCGCCCACGACTGGATCATGCACTCAGAGTCCAGCAAAAAGGAACAAATTTTTACTGACTACACACCTACATGGTATACTTGCACTTGCCAAAAGTAATGGCGCCGGTGGTTCTTGATGTTGGGCATATCAGATCACTCCAAACAACTTGTAGACCAAAAGTATGGATAAATAGAAGACATTTGGGTATAAAGGCAATTCTCGTAGAGTACGCGATTTTTGCTTGAAACCAACTTTTTGTAGAGGGTGCATGGAAAAATCTGTTAGCACAGTCATAAAGTACTTGTCAAGTAGTGCAGATTTCCACTTTGGATCATGTCAATACCATGTCATTTGAGCTCGCAATTGCTCTCAGAAAGTAGCCATTTTTATCTGCTGTTTTTAGCCTGTTTTGGCCTGTTTTCGATAAAAATGGCCACTTTCTGAGAGCAATTGCGAGCTCAAATGACATGGTATTGACATGATCCAAAGTGGAAATCTGCACTACTCGACAAGTACTTTTCGACTGTGCTAACAGATTTTTCCCATGCACCCTCTACAAAAAGTTGGTTTCAAAATCTAAGCAAAAATCGCGTACTCTACAAGAATTGCCTTTATACCCAAATGTCTTCTATTTATCCATACTTTTGGTCTACAAGTTGTTTGGAGTGATCTGATGTGCCCAACATTGAGAACCACTGGTGCCATCACTTTTGGCAAGTGCAAGTATCCATCCGAACGAAGGTGAAGTACGTACATACATATGTAGTAGAGCCCATTCCATTCCATTCGACCCCACACCCGATCCTGTGCACCCACCACTCCCCCAACTGATGCCCACACCATCTGCAATTGCGTATTAGACACCTTGTGCAAAAGCCGCATGAGCCACATGCAGCTTTTTTGCATTGTGCAAAGCCGCACGGAAATTTTGAAATCTGAGAGGTATGAAGTAATAGTTCCAAAGGAAGGTTACTCTAGGAAAAGGAGAAGGGCTGTGGGGAGAGGGAGCATAGGATCAGCCTTGCTTCAGCTGTGTGACAGACATGAGAGTGTGCGAAAGGAAAGTGGAGCCACTTCATGCAGTTTGAGTGATGCCTTTGCTTTGTGGAGATGCGGCCTCCCACGGTTGAACATGGTAACACATAACACTTCAGGGGAGTAATATGAGACTTAAGGGATATTGAACACTACTCAGCAAGATAAGACCCGAGAAAGAGGAAGAGAAATTGTGCGGCTTTGCGCAATGCAAAAAAGCCGCATGCGGCTCATGCGGCTCATGCGGCTTCTGCACAAGGTGCCTATTATGCAGCAGCGCATTCCCTCCTACTCCGATTCTGACTATGCAGCTCTTCTCATTCTCCACTGACCAAACAACTCACTCCCCTCACGCTGGCACGGTGGGTGACAGCGTTGGATGAATTGAATTGCGGCATTAATATTGTTTCGTGGTCGTGAAGTCTCGGCGGTATTTCGTGCGAGTGCCGGCAGTAGCGGTGAGGTATTCAAGGGAAATTGCAGAGCGGGGGAAGAGGAGAGGTTGAGCAAGGAGGAGTGAGAATCGGGAAGCAACAGCCCGGGGTCGGGAGAGGAAAGGGTATGAAGCGAAGGCTCGAGGTCCAGAAGTGGTAGAGTATGGGGGACAATGACGCAAAGGGAACGGTGATAGACGGTGATATATGGACTTGGAATGAAGAGGGGAGGCAATGCGGGCAAGGACGGTAACGGTGGAGATAGAATACTCAAGGGAGGACAAAGGTGAAGCGGTACGGGGAAAGGGAGGGGTGAAGAGCGTGCCCAGAGGAAGACTGCCGCCGAGTGAAGGTCTGTCTGTCTGGCGCAGGGCGTGTGGCTTGATCGATCGGCGTCTTTCCATCTTACTGTACCCCACGAGGAAAGAAAGGATCGACTCGACTCCGGGAGCCACGTAGGTTCACGTCGCTCTCGTCCGAGTTGAAGGAGGCGAAGATGGGGAGAGCTCCATTCCGGTGTTACGCGCGAGTGAGTGAGTGGATGAATAGGTCGGACGGACCCTCAAGCCCTGGCGCTACAGGGCGTAGAAAACCGAGTTCGGAGGTGGGAGCCTCGAGAGATGGGAGCGGACAAAGTAGAGATGCGGAGATTCAGAGCGAGTTGAAAATGAAATGAAGGGCGAAAGGATGGATTAATTTCCGATTTTATTTCTTTCTGGCTCAGATTAAATCTAGGATGGCTTGACGGAGGAGATTAGATTTCCTTGCACCAAGCTTATACTGTACACTGTACTGCAACTTGTGCAAAGATTAATTATTTTTTCTAAAGCAACTTGTGTACAAAATTAAAAATTTCCCAACTCACCAACTTGTGATCAAATTCAATCACAGCTGCTGCAACCAATGTTCCAGAACATGTTTAGCCCATGGCACATACTCAGGCAGAACAAACGCGAGAATGCCTGCTTAATCTTATAAGTACGGCAGAGGTGACCGACAGGAAGGCTGAATGGAAAATAGAACTAGGATGTACCTACAACGGCGATACTGGCATTCCTCCTCCCCTTCCAGGACCATTGAATGACTTACTGCCCGAGCGAAACAATAAACTAGCAAGCGTCGTCGTTACAAAAATGTGCAACTACATTATAAAGAAGTAAGTATCGTGACAAGGGTCCATCCACTCATTCTTTTCGTGAACTTGAAATACTGTGAAAAAGTCCGTGAAGAAGTCCATGTGCAGTCCATTAGTCCATGAGTTCATTCTTGATTGTGAAAGATCACAGAAGCATCATCAACCCAACAGTCCCAACCAAAGCCCCCACAGGCACAGTCATTCCTTGCGCCCCGCCCGTCTTCCCACTCGGCGTCGAACTCTGACTGGAGCTCCCAGACGTCTGCGACCCTCCCGGTTTCGGGTTCGAGTTCGAAGGGGGCGCGGATCCCGTCGGCGTTGAGCTGCCGGTTTTGGAGGCACCGCTGGTGGGCGAACTCGGGGGATTAAGAGAACCTGATACGTTGGGAGACGCCGCGGGAGCAGGACCCCCGGAGATGGCGCTGGGCCGAGTGCCTGCTGGGGTGCTGGTGCCGGTGGGGCCAGATCCTGTCGCCGAGTTGAAGAGGGCCGTGCCGGTTTCACAGGTGATGGAGCCGCTGCAGCCTTCGCCGGGGGCGGGTGTGCCGTCGCAAGTCCATGCCGACTGGGTTAATTAGTTCGCAGGATTACGCGAAAGGGATAGGATATGCTCACGGTCTGCTCTTGAGCAACTCCGATGGCTTGATAAGGGTCGACGCCAAGGCAGTCAGCCATGGTGACGAGCTGTGAAATTTGGAAGATAAAGAGAATGGACATGCGAGGACAACAAAAGCTCACGTTGTACCCCAAGCCCTGGAAAAGCTTGATCGCATATGGAACGAGCTTAGTGGCGGTGGTCTCTGGTTATCGGGGCACACGATCAGAATACAGCGACGCCCAACATAAATAAAATAAAAAACATACCCTCAGTTTCGTGCTCCAAAATCAACGCGTTCTTGGGTTTCGCACTGGCGATACTGTTATACACCGCCTCAGACTGGGCGACCGTGTTCCCATCCGCATCCCCAGTATCCTGATCCCACAGTGCGAGACTCTGCCCCCCGCCCAGCCGCGATCGACTGGATATTGCTATTGTAGTTCCCATACGGCGGGCGCATGAACGCGGCCTTGATGCCCAGGATGCGCGAGAACGCCTCCTCCATGCGATACATCGCATCCTCGATCTGCGCCGACGAGAACGTCGTGAGGTCACCGTGCGCCCAGGTATGGCTGCCAATCATGTGGCCGGCGGCGTATGCGTACTTGACGTCCGAGATGCGGTCGGCGTTGTAGATGCAGTCCCAGTTGTTGCCGTTCATAAAAAAGGTCGCCTTGGCGCCGGCGGCGGTGAATTGGTCGGAGATATTGCGCAGGTAAATATAGGGACCTTGGTATCGTGTTAGGTAGGATGCGGAAAGAAGATCCAAATGGGCGAAATACCGTCATCCTGCATGGATATAAGCGTGAATCAGGGAGGAAAGAAAGAAGGCTCACGAAGGTCAGAGCAATGTCGTTCGAGTTGATGCATGAACTGTATAATTGCGGAGTTGCGCGATATTCCTACAAAATCACAGTTAGATAAGGAAGACATAGATATGTCTCGAACGTACCAGGGCAGAACGACCCTGGACAGCTGAGATGGCCAAGAGCGAGGCCACTATCAGGTGCATCGACATGATGACGAGTGGAGGACGGAGGAGGGGGGAGGGGGAGGCGTCGAGTGCGGGGGGGAAAGAGGCAACTCGTTCTACCATCATGCTGGCGAGGAATATTTAGAGTAGAGATAAAAATAACGAGCGGTCTTGAAATACCGTAGCTGCCAACTGAGGAGATCCGGGGATCAGGCCGAGTAGCCAGGAGGCTCTCGACATTCCGATTCCAGCGGTGTTAGGGAATAGGACCATTAGACTGACCGGGTGGAAATTGCCAGTAGAATGATCGGCATGATTGCTGTAGATTGCTGTTGGGAACCAATTTGGACGCCTTGCAAATTTTGCTAAGATTGATATTGTGTGAAGGATAGCAGATTAAACGTTGTCAACAAACCATTAAAAGATCTCTGAGAGTAAGCGATCCAGTTGCCGAGTCAGGCTCCATTGGGCACCTTCAGCGGATATAGCTCAACCTACGACATCGGACCTAGACGCTACCCAGGCCCAGACCTAGGCATCAGGGAATTGGCGGCCATGGTGGTTATTTAGATCCACCATCACCGTGCCGGGCGGGTTTGAGGCGCGATGCGGTGATAGGCCACCTCCCAAACGTGTGCGTTGCCGCAGAATTGACCGGACCACTCCGCGGTGTGCTTTTGAAGTGATCCATGGTCGACGGAACTCGGGAGTCGCTTACAATAGCTAAAAAGGGACTAAAATGTTTATCAGGATATTTTTACGACGTCGAACCTGAAGTCCTGGGCCAGCTTGGGTGAGGAAAGTTGGGTCGCGAACGATAACAACACGCATTAATGAGATCTGTGTCCGAGTCTCTGGCCCGTAAGACTGGCTGATGATATGTACCGCAAATACACAACACGGGAGGAGGAAAAAAGACATGTTGTGCACCACGACGACGAAACTCACGACCAAAGGCGCAAAGTGATGTTCAAAAGCTGTAGTACGAGTACCTTTAACGGTGCAATTCGGGGGTGGATACCCAGCCAAAAGAAACCGTGTGGTACAAGGAACTCCTCGGTATTTACCGCTGCGTTTGTGGGCTTGTATATCCGCGAATGACTACCGAGCATTCTCTGGGTCGGAAGAAGGGTGGTCGACAACCGTTATTTTCGTTCTTAAGACGACGTCAAAGGGGTAAAGAAGTAGGTAGGATTGATCTGCATTGGATCTGCAAGGCGGTATGGCGCGTAAAAGCTAGCAGATGGCATGCAATGGAGCTCTCGGACTTCAGCTTGCCGGCGGCTGTGACACACCAATGATGTCGATGGAGAGCGTACTTAGTGATGATGCCCAGTGTTGAATCTTCAAGAATCTAATCCATGTGTCTCCAGTGTGGGCACTTGAAAATCACGGGCGTCGCCTATGGTCAATCCTCCTCTCCTGCTGATATCACCGGCCTTTTCTCCTCCCAACGCGCCTGATGCCCTCGTCCCTGTCGTCATACTGTAGCATTTTATTCAGTTCGTACCAGCCTGTGACCTGTGACCCAAAAGTACGAAAGTCAGTTTTCGTCCTTGGCCTCGGGAGACCGTGACATCCCCAACATTTTCGTACTTTCGTCGGAAAGCGTCAGGAAAATAGCAATTTGGCCAGAATCCAGAGACGGTGAGACGGTCGAGCGCAAGGAGGAAAGGTGCAGCCGTGGGATCGCCGAATTGGTTCCGCTGTCAACAATGGCAGCTCGTGCGAACGCCACGGCGCGCGCAACCGTATAAGTAAGCCGAAATTTCAATTTTTTGGGCGATTTTCAGCAATTTCGTGACATTTGATTCATCCTGGCGGTTTTCGTACTCGACCCCAGTGACCCGTGACATGTACGAAAATTTCCGTATTTTTGACGCCCTGTGACGCATGACATTAATTAACCGTTCTTTAAGATTTTGCTCATTTGGCAGTGCTCATCAGTTTGCAAATGTTGGTTGATTTCTCCATAAGGCTTGACTACATTTTGCTCTCTCTCGACTTTCTCTCGTGCCGGCCACTTGCGCAACCCATAAGTTCCCGGCGTTCCTAAGCGGGTCCTCCTCCTTTTGTCTTCTCTCTGCTCTTCATCTTGGCCGTGACATTCATGATGGAACAGCTGACCTGCGCGTGGTCCTTTCTTGACAGGACGCAGCAGATCGCAGCTGCTGCTGCCTATGGCGCAGTGTGAACTCATTCATCTGGCCGTGAGGCCACATAGTCCACCCGGCACATTCTTGACGTATAAATTGGCGCTGTTATCGGCTGGAAAAATGTTATCTTTCACCCACTTCTCTCATCCTCAAGTGCTTCTGTCTGAGCTGGGGCTGAACTCAAATCTGTTGTCTGGCTCGGGTTGTCTGTGCCGTCGCGTGGGTCTAGTTGATGCTGCTTCTCAAGGTTGGTTTTCCAAGGGGGCACCGGCATTTAAACCGGCGACTAAAGGCCGGGTAGTTAGTCCGGCCGCCAGGCTGCAAAAAAAAAACTTTGACCCCAACTTTTTCCCAAGAAATGTGCTTCTGGGTGTTTTTTGTAAGCTGTTTCCACCATTCCAGACACTTAGAAGCTCAAGAACTTGGTGTTCCATGCACTTTGGCCCAACAATCCAATAACAATCCATATATGGTATCCGATGTGGTTGTGTTTCCCGTGCACACCTGTTCACACTCAAATCAGTCAATATTTCATTTGAAAGTCCACAGGGCAGTTTGAGCACATTTAGAGCAAAGAACTGACTTTTTATCCACATCCGAGCCTTCTGAGTTGTGGTAAGTGCAGCTCGGCGATTTAAGCACGTGAATAATTACTATATATTGTGC
This sequence comes from Mycena venus, assembly GCA_014462655.1. Classification (NCBI taxonomy): domain Eukaryota; kingdom Fungi; phylum Basidiomycota; class Agaricomycetes; order Agaricales; family Mycenaceae; genus Glaucomycena; species Glaucomycena venus. The sequence goes on along the minus strand of JACAZI010000015.1, from coordinate 1,499,715 downwards.
GTGGGAATGCTTACGTAGTTAGGTAGTTCAGGCGAGGGTCCAAGAAAGAAAAAATCGGCCCTAGTGCACTTTTTTGAATGCCGGTTCCCCCTTGTGGTTTTCACTCAATAAGTCCTGCTGGGATCGCGGATCAATCTCAGCCGCTGGTGATTGTACACTGTCCTTGACTGTGGTTCCCATGCCTACGATATTAGCAGGTTGGTCGCCGCTCAAAACCTCTTAATGCAACAACGCTTCTTACTGCCAACGTAGTGCACGGTGTTTAATACTCTGTTTTCTCCTATTGTACATTTTATGCTAATAAAAAACTACCTCTTTACATTAATCCTGTGGTACAACCAGTTTCTCGCTCCAAATCTACAGCAGCGTGAAGTTGGATTCTCTTTCTCAACTGTCTCTTTTTTTGCTAGAATATTTTTTATCTGCGACAAAATTTGCAGACGCATTCATCTTGCGCTCCTAGCTCGGAATTCCGGAGCGAAGCGGAGGTTTTTCTTGTACGAACTGAATAAAATGCTACAGTACCCGTTCTGCGCTCCGAATCGCATCTCGTCGCGGGTACGGCTTGGAATCTGGGCTGCGATCCCAGATCGCAGGCGTCGTGTGTGCCCATTTTCTACTGATTCGGGCCGGGCCCAGTGCGCCCAGACTACCGAGCGTGCCCCGCTGCCCGACCTCCTCGCCCGCGTCGAAGGTGCCATTCAGTCCGCTATTAGTCCCTGGACGCCCGCCTTGATCGTGCACCCAGAGTACTACAACCAATCTTTTGTTGACTACATGCATTCATGATATGTATCCATCCGAGCAAAACCGAACAATTACTAGTAGACCTACATCGAAGTACGTACGTACGTGTGTAGTACAGTCCATTCCATGCGACCCCCTACGCGATCTTGTTTGCTCCCCCGCCTGACTCCTACTCCGACTCCAACCACGCTCCCACTTCCCGCTCTCCTCCGCCGAACGACCGACTCACACTTCCACGCTGGCGCGTTAGATGAATCGAGGCATTGGTTCGTGGTCGTGAAGCCGCAGCAGTATTGCCTGCGTATGCCGAAGTTCTCAGTATATGAGGGAAATTATGGAGGAGGGAACGAGGAGAGGTCGACCGAGGAGGAAACAGGAACTAGGACGAGACAGATCGAGTGTGACGTGGAAGGTCGAGGTCCAGGAGAAGTCGTAGAGTCGGGCGAGCTGCGAAAGGACGAGGGACAGTGCGGGAAGAGGACGGGACGGGACGGTGGTATAAGGACTTGAAATGAGATGACGAGGGGGAGGTATTGCGGAGAGGACGGTGGAGATACATAGAATAAGGGAGGATGAGCACAAGGACGGAGGGCAGGAGTGGAGTAGGGGGGAAGGAAGGGGTGGAGAGCGTGTCCAGAGTCCAGACGAGGGAGGCTGGAGGCGAATGAAGGGGCTGCCTGTCTGTGGTGCGGGGGCGGACGTGTGCGGCTCCATCAACTCGATAATTGTCGTTCCATCATACTGTATTATACCCCACGAAGAAAAGAAAGTATCGACTCCGACAGCCACGCCGCGCTCGTCCGAACTGATGGAGGCAAGGATGGGGAGAGCTCTGTCGAGTGTTACGCGTGTGTGAGCGAGTGGTCCTGGCGCTGCAGGTCGTAGAGAAGCCGAATTCGGACCTGGGAGCGAGAAGGAAAGGGCGTCTTTGAGCGAGATGGGAGCGGACGAAGTAGGGGTGCGGAATGAATTGAGGATGAAAGGATGAAAGGAGACAGTGTAGAACAGGAAGAAGACAGTCCTTGCTGCAAAGGCGCCGTCTCCACCCCCCACAAGATTGCAAGTTCAGTATCCACATTGTATTATCCACCGCTGGGCAACTCTGAGCTGGAGCAAGCGCAGAGATGGAGTGTTGTGCACTATGCTGACATCCACTGGCTGGCCATAATCGCAAACCCGGACGTCTATAACGCCTGTGGCAGCAGTCCCCGGAAAGCACCATCGAAGTCGTGTGCCTCGCGGGTCGGGCAGCACACCGCGCAAGTCGAGCCCCTTCCGCCTCAGCCTCCACCTCTGAGGCATACACCGCTGCTGTGGCCCCGTACATACAACCCGCCGGTGCGCGCGCGTGTAGTCCAGACGAAAGAAAACAAAAGAAATCCACAGGGAGCAGAGCGTACGCACCATATCACCGCCGAGTATCACGCCTCATCCCTCCTTCGCCTTCGGCCATTCGGATCGAAGAGCACGCGCCTAGAAAAGAGAAAAAAAACGTCAGTAAGGGATTCACCAGACAGGAGTGAGGCGAAAAAAATAGGAGGCAGGAGACGTAGGACAACGGGCGCGAGTGCTCCGGCCCATTGCAGGAGAGTCGTGCACGAGCAGACCGATGAACAAGAACTCCTCTCATCTCACTCGCATCCCGTCTGGACGGCTTACGCCTCGGACGGCGGGGTAATGGAAGGGGCCGCGTTGCCGGGTGCGACACGATCGGTGCTTGAAGCTTGAAGAGGGTTCCTGGTCAGCGCACGCGCGATGCTTTCGTGAAAGGAGAATGCGGAGCGGAAGCGAGGAGGGCATATCGAAAATGCAATGGGAATGAATAGAGACGGGCAACGCGGGGAAAAATGCAGAAAAAACGTACCTTCTTCAATGACATTCTTCCGCTGTTCTGAGCGAGCAGGCGCAGTTCGTCAGACCGGAACGGGTGGGAGTCGACAGAGGCACAAGGTCCGGACGCGGCAGCGACCGGAAAGCAAGGCCTGTGAGATGAGTGTCGAAAGGAAGATGTCGGGTGCAATTGAAGACACCGGACCGCCTGCCCCGACACGTAAACAAACTCCCTCCCAGCCATCATCTCCTCAATCGTCCATCCACTCAATTCTAGACGTGCGCTGGCTTTACCTTATTACAGCTCACCTTCTTCATTAACCCGCAGTTTGCAATACGGATCTCGGAATCCCTCAGTGCATGGTTCTCTCTCCAATCCTCATCGGCAGAGAGGCATCAGCTTCCAAATTCCGCACACCGTTAACAATTCATTTGCATACAATTTTTGCTACTTTCCAGTTGATCTTTTTGTCAAATTCCATCCGCGCACTTTGAGCGTTGGCTTGAACCGCTTACGCACTGTCAGCGCTCGCTTTCATCCATTTTATTTCTCATCCTGTTTGAAGCTTCAGCCAAAGCTCATTCTCAGTGGATCCTTATTTAGTCGACCGATAGCTACAGTAATAATTCGGACATGTGCGGCACACGGAGATTTCGTATCGAGTGTCGATGTTGTAACTGGGAGCTCGGGGTTCGACTCCCCGCGTCCGAGTATGGTGTACCTTGATTTTTTTGGGTTTTTCTTGTGCCCTCACCAGTGCGCTTCACCTCGCTCAAGTTCACCTCCTGTTGAATTTATATCACCTTCATGCGTGCCCTTGGCAACATCGCACTCGAACCAGGCTTTCATACACTCTGGAAAGTATGTTTTCCGTCCAATTAACCAAACCACACATTTGGCTTATTCTCTTTCAGACTCCATTTATGCAATCCACAGAATAAAAAAACAAGACTAGCAATCGAACGTAGTGTACGGCACCCGACTGGCATCCTTGAGAACGATGCAAAGCGTGAAGAGTAGCCAATAGTTCGGGTTCGATTCCCCGCGTCCGTTGACATTTTTTTCATCAGTTCTCGTTCCTTTTCCTGTCCTTCGTTTGGTTCTTCCTTTCTCGGAAATTGATATAAGTAATACGGAGGGATGCAATGAATATTAAAACTCCTGGCGGTACGTCTACGTTGTTCGGTCATAATCCAGCTAACCGGGCCCAACCCACATTCCACGAAATGACATTTTGCAGACACCATTTTACTAGCTCTGTTCGCGGCCACCTATCCTGCAAATATATTCTGCTCGGAACTCTGCAGATACCGCGCCACACTACGCATAAATGCCGGCTGTACAGCAATGAGACTCATTTCCGTGGCGCGAAAGCCGGTGCGACAATGGGCCGCTATTTGGCTCCTCCGAAATCCCTTCCACAACCTAGAGCAGCCCAAATAATCCAGATATCGCGAGGAGAAGCAAGCTTGCGGTCGGCGCGATTGCACCCGCGCCGTTATTCTTGAACTCGCCGGCGACGGCAACCTGCGTAACACCTACGACGGTGCTGTTCAAGGTCGCTGTAATACCCAGCGGTCAGTATCCATGTAGGCCGTCGTGGAAACTGGCGCCACTCACCAGTGAAGTTTGCGCCACAGGAGCTGTTGAGGGTTTGGAAGTCGGTATCCCCAGTCTTTGCCCTGAGCTGGTACCGTGCCTTTGCGCACTCGTTGCAGGGGGCGAAACCGTCCGCCGAGAGCAGGAGAATGGCGAGCATCACCCCAGCAGGACCTTCGATGGAGTTTCCTGCGTCCGTTACGTTCGTATCCACCATGAAGCCCTGCGTGAAGCCCTCGGTTGTGCAGAATGTGTTTGCCGTCGTGCTGTGGATATGTACGCGTTAGCGGGGCAACGATAATAGGCGCAAGCTTACTCTTTGAGGCACAAGACCTCGCGGAGGTTGCTGAAGTCCGTTGAATTGAAGGCCTCGACACTACACGTCGCATTGACGCCACTGGAGATCTGGCTGACTGTATCGGCGCTGCAACGATACCGTCTGAGATGCACCGAGCTGGCCAGCCTGTGGGACTCACCTGCAGGACCCAACACCACAGAACGCGGTGAGCCAAGTGTCCATCGTGCTCTTGATTTCCGCGACGGACGAGTTTTTAGACCCAAGAGCAAGCACGTCCTTGAACTGGGTGGGGGCGAGGCACTTGAACCCTGGGTTGGAGGAAGAAGCGAGGTTTTCGATGGCGGTTCCACAGGAGCTGTGCAAGGTCAGCTATTGTGAATATTTTCGAGGGGAAAGACTGACTCGTCGCGGGGAATGCTGACTGCGGCCACAACCGTCAGCGCAGCTGCAGCTGTGACAGTAAAGAAAGCGAATTTCATCATCATATCAACCAGGATAAGTCGATTCAATGAAAGGTTCAACAAAAAAGCGCGGAAGAGAAGAACGGGAAAAACAGGCGAGCAGAAAGAAAGAAAGAAAGAAGGAGCTGCAGATGAGAGTCCTGCTCGCGGTCCTTTATATGCTGCACAATCTCGCGATCAGTTCATCACCCTTTTTTTCTTTTGAGATCATGATGTCCATTGAACAGGCGGTGCCGTTATGGGACGTTGTGATGCATTTAGAATTGGACACGTCACAGTTGTCCCAGCCACATATGATACTGATTCAAAAGGGTCGCGACGGACTGTCAGGAACTGCCTGACGATGTCACATCGATCTTACAGCACTGCCGTGAGCTGGTTTGTCTGTTAAGACAAAGGATTTTCCGATTTTTGGAAACGCACAGACATGAGATTGAGCAGAGGAATACTGCATTCATTTACTGAGTCGTATTCGTCCCTCCTGTACAATTTAGGTATTTACGTAGCTGATAACGCTTGGGAAATAAAACACTTGAAAATGCTGCGGTTTAGCGCAAATCACAATTCATAGTTGGGAACGTGCAGACGCTACTCACTAACGAGATTTGACCACACGGGATCGCTGATTTGAATTGTTGCGCGTCGCAAAAGCGAGATCATGAATGATCTTCGGTCGTGATCATGATGTTGAGTCACTGATGCATTTCCCGCGGCGCGAATTGATTTCCTCCGTCTGTCGGATAGTATCCAAATCGAAGTACGTCTTTAGCACGCCCAGACACTCTTCCATGCCGAAACGAACGCCACAGCAGCTCCGAAAGCCGTCTGCACGAGCCCTTCCAATGTAGACGCATGGCAGGCAAAAGAAAAGAACAAGAGTCGTCAAAATTCGACATCTACCTGAATTTTCGAGCATCCGGCTCCTTAGGGCATAATTGATGCTGGACAGAGACGATGTATTTCTCACTGCAGTCCGCAACTCCTTGCTTGCGCAGGCAGACAACCTACTCCTTTTATCTAAGCTCATGGACTCCAGCAAAATCTTGATCTAGACATACTGGAACAGTAGTGCGCCCGTAACTTTATTTGAGTACCTACAGTTTTAATAGCATAAGTGTCTAACTACAGGCACTATGCCCACTATGGGGTCTATAGCCTCTGTGTAGTGCTATGCAGGAGGATCCAAGGTTTACTGATGAAGCCCCTTGGTGAGATTGTCATAAAGAAAAGGAAAATAAATGATGACCTACAAACACACATAGGAATGGATATCGCGAAGTTAACGAATGTATAATTGGGATACGCAGAGCAGAGGACTTAAAGGACGAAGGAGGCGGAGATGTGGAGGGAGTGGAGTAGTCGTGATTACAAGCGGCAAGCTGACGTGGTGCAGGGATCGCCGGGGTGAAGCCGGGAAACGCCTGGCCAGCGGCCGCTGTGATGCTCGGGTGACGGTGAAGATAGGGTCCGCACTGTAGGGGGGCGGGGTGCGAAGAAGAAGATGAGGATGGGACAGCATTTTTTTTCGAGGGGAGCGGGGAAAAGACGCGCCCAGTGCTGTGCGGGCGGCAGGAGCGATGGGAATCGGATGGAGCGCTGGGGTTGGTGACGGGGGCAACGATAGTCTGCGGAGAGGTGGCGGCATCATTGTGCGGCGACGAGGAGAGGTCGCCGGCGTTGGCGTTGGCAGAACAGAGGTGAAAAGAAAGAGACACTGGGGGCAAAGACCGAGGCACCTGAAAATCAAGTGCCTTAAATGCACTTGGCTTGCAGGTGGTAATGTAGCCAACAAAGAACAGACAAAGTCTCTTTGACAGATAAAGCAAAGACAAACAGCAGGCAAAGATCCTTGTGGTGCTGGGAAACTTTAATTGCCCTTTGTGTATCTTTTGTGTACCCTTTGTTGTTCAGAGACATTGTCTATTAACTTTAAACCTCCTCAACACCTGCAAGCCATGTGCATTTAAGGCGCTTGGCTATCAGGTGCCTCAATCTTTGCCCCCAGTGGGAAGTGGGGAAAGGCAGACCATTGTGAGAAACTCAAAGTTGATCTAAATTTGTTACCACTGTTAGGGTGGGTCAAGCCCTGCTGTCCTAATTTTGCTTGAAGATACAACCTGCCTATCATTTTCAAATCAACTGGAATGTATCTCCTGGGTTTTGTATACTGTGTCATTTCCACCAAGTGTTCAAGTACTGAGGTATTTCATTCAAATCGACAGGGGGTGTGATGTGCGACCTGATTTACCTATTCGACATTTCAACAGTGGCCAAAATTTTGCGTGACACCTGCCAAAATTTCAACAGTCCCATGGAAAATTTGACTTTTTTGCCACTGGGGGGAGAGGGGGAAGGCATTTGTGACAACTTAGAGGTTCGACAAACGGCTCCGTGATGCGTGACCTCAACCAATTTCGACATTGACAGAGGGTGTGGAGGGGTCGGACGGCCGGGATGTGGAAATCCTTCCACATCCTTATTTAGATTCTACTTTACTACGCTCCTATTTTACATTACAGCATTTGTTTGTACCATAAACAATGCCAATGAACATCTTTTTGCCACAAACTACCATCTTCCGTGACCAGTGCAGGGCATACGCCCAGAGGTACCGCCGAGGGACCTCGTCCCCTACTCCCCCAATGTCACCAGTGGGCTTCATAGCCACCCGAACCACTCAAATCACGCATTATGGCTTCACCTTCGACACTCGGCATTTTCCCGCCTTCGTACTCTGTTTTTATTCCGTTTTCACACTCTACGGCCCGAGATAAATTTCGATATTTATTTCCTATCATTCCTTCGACCCCTACACGGACTACCGACCCAATTCCTGAACCTACGTGCCGAGCGTTTCACCCCTCCACAAGGGGTCCGTGACCCGTGACTATCGATTTGAATGAAATACCTCAGTAACGTGTAATGCAGGCCTCTGAACTGAACACTTTGGTTATCTGTATCGGTAATATCGAGATTTTGGACCTCAAAATGGCAAATTTTCTGGTTTAGCAGTTGCCGGACTGCCATTTATGGCAATTTCCCATGATAGCCCAGGGACTAACACTTAGACAAATGAAAACTACAGGTAACGCGTAACATGTCATGAACATTTGATCGAAATGATACAGTATCCTCAATCTCATTCGGCGATTGCTACCTGCCAAGTCTCAACTCAGGAGACATAAGGAATCAGATGTACAGTATAGCTCGATAGTCCAGGATACGCAGCTTCTCAACATAGAGTACATGTATTCTGCTTGAGCATACTTTGGCAAACCGTAGAGACCTCTCTTCTCATTTCACAAAATTCTCTTCACGCATAGTGGAGTGCCTTTGTTGCCGGTCGCATCCACAGGCTGCAACGTAGCAGCGAATCGGATCCGGAGCACATGATCAACCGGCAAGGAAAATGAAAATTTACCAAGCAACTCGCAGAGGATGACTTGCATCTCCATGACCCTGTCTCGGTGTAATCAAGGGCACCAGTGCACCGGTACATAAAATTGACTCACGCAAATCGCCATCTTTGAGCCCGTATCAGATCAAAGCGTTGTAGTTTTAAAGCCACTTACCCTAAGCAGGTGTGCGGACCACCCAAGAAACTCAGACTGGGAATTCCAGATTAACCACGGCTGCAATGAGACAAAGAACCCAACGGACAGATTTGCATACGGGCCAATAGCTTCACCTTGGTGTACCGTCCCATCCAGCCAACGAGACGGTCTAAACTTGTCGGCATCATCTCCCCAAAGTGACTCAAGCCTGCATCGCGTTGATACGTTGCAACGAGAGATACAAGAAATGGCTCACCTCTGGTAGGATGCAATCCCTAACAGCACAAGTTGCCCTTTACGGACAGGGATTCGATCAGTACGCTGTCCAGTGTTCAGGGTGATTTCTTCCGACAGTGGAATAATTGTATCTTGCACGGCGACGCGCTCTGGGAAGGGAACCGTGGGGAACATCCTGAGCGCTTCCTGCACACGAAAACCGGTCGGACTCCATTATGAGCTTGCGCAATGAGTGTAACGTACCTTGATGAATGCATTGAGTAGTGGCATGTTATCGTACGCAATGTTGTGGCGGCCAGTACCCAGCACAGCATGAATCTCGGCGCGGAGGCTGTCCTGGAGTTCAGGATCTCTGGCGAGTTCCACCAGTCCAAAAGCCAGTGTATTTGCCTACGAGTCAGAAGTGTTAGATGTCACTCAAATCGACGCCGCTTTGTTACCGTTGTTTCACCACCAGCAATCATAATAATTGAAGTTTGGCCAGCAATATCCTCGCTGCTCAATGAATCCCTAGAGTCCTCCGAGTTCACTGAAGGAAATTAGTCAGTCAGCGTATGCAAAGACAGGAATGCGTTGACAAAGGAGGCTGAAAACATCGTCGTTGGGGTCTAGTCCCTGTCGCTTAGCCTCTATCTTCTCGCGAACGGCACGACGCCCTTCCTTGGTTGCAAGGGAAGTTTGAGTGCGAATAAGTTTTAAACTCTTCGTTGGAAGATTGACGGCCTGCCGTCGAAGCCATTTAGGGAGCAACCCTGTCAACGCATCAGCCAGAATCTGGCTCGCGGACTGGGTTGACGAGAGATGCCTGCGGAGAAAAACATGAATGTGTTTCGAAGCAATGCGGCCATGTAGATCGCGCACATGACTTCAAGATTAATCTTAACAAAGTCGGCATCCAAGTTTCCAGTAGGACAGCCGAGGACCACTACACAGAGTGTTAGGTGATTGATATTATTGGTGGTCACAGGATTGGACCAAGAACCTTCACTTATAGCATCGAAAGCTGCGACACTGAGAAGGGGACACATATCGACAGAGGCCACTTCTGAATACTCTAATTTTTCCGAAATCTAGTGAATGAAAAGAAATTTAGAATACGAGGTCTTGTGTCGAACGTGAGACTCACTGTCTGGGCCACTTTTTCAAAAATCGGTTGGTACTGGCGCACAGCGGCGGCTGTGAATCCGACGTTCAGCGCGGCTCGAAGCTGTTGATGGTCTCTGCCTGGCGAGGACGTGCGTCAGTCGATACATCTTTATTCTAATCCATGAGACGTGCCTTTTTTGAGCCATGACTGATCTCTTTCCGAACAACCCATGAACTAAGGAATCCAAGGTAGGTCCCAGCTCGAAGTCTGGGCTGTTGACGATATATTGCAACGCCATGGGGTCGGAGACTATCAAGCGATTCTTCTACCAAAACGACGAATATAGAACGCCGTGCAACTGTAAAAAGGGGGGAGACGGACTTACCCCAAAACACCCCTTGAACCTATACACCGGTCCGTAAAGCTTCAGCCATGCGAACTCATGGTCTCCAATCTGGGGGGAGCACAAACTGTAACATGTTTCCTTGCGGGGCCGTTATTAGTCTACTACCCCTGCAGTAAAAATAAGACCCCAAGCCCACCGAATATCCATGATGGGGAAGGCGGTCCTGCGATATCTCGGATCGCACTCCGTCGTCGCATTATTAGGGACAAGGCTAACGTGGCAATGAGACCCGCAAAAAGAATTATGTAACTCATAGAGAAGTCTGAGAGTGATAGATGGGCAGTGGAGGGTGTGCGATAACTCAGATTGGTCGCTTAAATGTGCCCGCCAGAAATTCTTCTTTTCTTTATCTGTGCCATAATGGAGGGTCATATGGACAAGGAGCTTTCCACGCCGCGGTACAAATCAAATTAGGTTGAACCTTTATCTCTTTTGGGCTTCTGTTATTACGTGTAACTCCATTGGACGAAACCACATGTCAGCATGCTCCACCGATCAAAGCGCTTCTTTGCATCTTTGCATCAGAGAAATCCTCTAGCTTTACCTGTCATTGCTCTCATTACCAGTTTTACAAAAGTCCTAAAATACCCCAGATTTGGGGAAGTTCACCGGCTCATGGTGCATGTCTGTTGTCAACTTTAACCTGATACCTCGTATATTAAGCAGATGCCTCGTATCACGATGTACACGTTTGTTCTTCGCACGCCACTGGGCGCTCGCGAATTCCCGAACTTCTCAGATTGGTATCAGATTTATGAAATCTTTTTTCGTCATTTATTCGTGCTTTTGATGTTAACTCCGTAGTTTTACTCTACTCACAAGTTCCAAGTGCAAAGTTTCAGGGTACTTCATAGTTTATAGTCTCAACTTTTCGGCAAGTTTGAAGTCCGAAGTTTGCGGTCCGAATGCACAATCATGTGATTCATATACTGAAGGGGTAATGTTAAAGTTTGAAGTCAGAACTTTCAACTTGCAAACATCTGTGATGAAGTTGCAATATGAAAGTATTATCAGCTCCTTAAGCACTTCAAAGGCTCAAGGATACCCTCCTCTAACCCTGGGAAGTGTGTCTGATGATGGGAGGTGTGTCTGATGCTGTGGCTGATGGATACTTAGTCCACCAATCAGATTTAATGTTTTACAGCTAATTGCAGTACCTAAGGCGCAAATTGAAAAACTGCTGTTTTGGGCAGTTTTCGGAGAATTGTCCATTTCTCGGTCAGTTCTGCACAGATTGAGATGAGACATGGCTAGATAATTCGAGGTAATTTGTGTGCAATTAGTGATAGAAAGGAAGTTGCGAAAATACTTTATAGTTGGTGGGCTGGTGTTTAGGGGTGATTTTGGGGGTCAATTCAATCTACCGGCCTCTAGACATGTTCAAATAACCTAGATTTTTGTGAGGGAAAACTCTTATGCATTCCGAAAGTCTTCATGAAGTCGGAATCTCCAATATCTTGGTTGATTGTGCTTGTAATGACATCGGGACAATGGCAATACACTGCAAACAGGAAATATTGTGATATTTGAATCCATCCCTAAACTCTCAGCAAATCTGACTCCATGCCAATTTTAAGAATGTATGAAAGTCTTCCCTCACAAAAATCTAGGTCATTTGAACATGTCTAGATGCCAGTAGATTGAATTAACCCCCAAAATCACCCCCAAACACCAGCTCACCAACTATAAAGTATTTTTGCAACTTTCCTTCTATCACTGATTGCACACAAATTACCTCAAATTATCTAGCCATGTCTCATCTCAATCCGTGCAGAACTGACCGAGAAATGGACAATTCTTCGAAAACTGCCCAAAACAGCAGTTTTTTGATTCACGCCTTAGGTACTGCAATTAGCTGTAAGTGCCAGAAAAATCAAAATTGACACAGAAAAAAATCGAGATGTGTTTGATGCTGTGGCTGATGAATAGTCTGCCAATCAAATTTAATGCAGTTAACTGCTTGACCTCCCAAAAATCAGAATTGACAAAGGAAAAAAAAAAAAGGGTTATCTTCTGGGGATATCTGTCTGAATTTCTTGCACCTATTCAACATGATGACATTCCTGCTGTTTACAATTTGGTGCAATCAAGCTATAAGACATTGAATTGGTGTGCTTTTATTTCAAGAACATGTACAAGGTGGAGATATCAATTTATTGAAATTTTGAAATAATTCAGCAAGGCACATATATGAGCCTAGCAATTACTGATTCACTCAAAGCAAACAGCTCCTACTGTTTACAATAAGTGGACAAAATGATTAAACAGTGTGTTTTTGATCATTTCTGGACAACCAGTGAGTATTTTGGGACAAACTCAAGTGCCACGACATTGAGAGAGTAGAGGCCATCATTTCTACAACATACATGAAATCAAATTATTTTGATGAGCTATCAGAATTAGAACTTAGTGAGGACAATCAACAACCTTCATGTTTTAGGGACAACAATACGGTGCATGGAAGGCATGGTAGCTCAGTCTATCTGCCATAGGAGTCTGATGAAGACAAGTTGTGACAAGCTCAAGATGAGCTCAGGACTTGGAGGTCAAAGATCTGGAGTGTGAATACTGGCAGTTGAACATTCTTACCAGACATTCAGGGACTTTGCAAAATAGGGCTTGAAACCATAACTGTAATTATATGGGTATACGGCAGTACAGAACCCATACTGTAACAATGCTTGCCAGCAAAATGTACTGGACAGGTGATGGTATGGTGAACCCTGTAATATGAGTGAGCAAGCACCATTGAAGCCATTTTGGGCAACATTTGTTGCTTGCTGATGGTTCCTTGAGGTAACTGGTGATGAAAAAGGGTGTTTGCATGCCATTAGAAAACTCACCAGCTCCAATGAAGGCTGACCAGGCAGTGAGATGTGAGATGGCCGTTGAAACGGTGCGCTTAACTATAAGCTAGAAATGCAACTATTGTTGGATGCTAACAAACACCACAACTAACAACCACACAACCAACTACTATCACTCCCAAAGAACAAGCGCACTCCCTTGGTGAGTTCGGGTCCGAGTCGTAGTATGCGACTACTGGTTTTGAAACCCAATGTGATAACGAATCTTCACTAATCTGACTGACAAGAATGCCTGTGGCACTTCAACTATGCAGGATTTGTACAGAACAATGCCCTGCGGCCTCGATGAACGAGTAATATATGTGGTTTTTGGGTGGATACAGGACGAGAGGAAGACTAATTGATAGTTTCGTCTACGTCAGGGCAGAGGTTGTAAGGTTTCAACAGCGAATCCTCTAATTGAGGTCACAGATCCTGCTTCCAATCACTCTCACAACAAGCAATCCTCGTTGTAGACCTTGGCTTAACCTGCCACAGGTACCTTTCGCTCTACTTCAAGGCTTAAGCACCTTGCTGGCGACCAAACTGATCTTCCTGCTGGTTACCGAGGGCAATCTCAACCGCGGATGCAACTAGCGAAGCAACAAGCCCACTCAGGTAGGTAAACCTCTCTTTTGTATGTGAAGACTGCCCGCGGGGTCGACAACGTGAAACTTAACTTCTTAACTTGAACTGAACTAGAGCCAACAACCAAACTTCAATTTATAGACACACTACAAACAGAGGTAGATACTACTCTCCATGAGTTGGCCTGAGAACAACTGCAACAATGTCCACTGTGGTGTACTGGCCTTCTGCGGGGTCCTCGAGCCCTATTTATACTACTGGAATATAGATTTACATGTGAAAAACAGAGAGTGAAAACAAAAGAAAACAAAAGATGTCCATGCATATCTGATGTGTCATCACAGGCCAAGAGAAACCCTTCACATGGTTCTCACGTCCTGATTTGGGTATATGGTAGGTGCCACGGGCTGCCATCTGCAGCCACGGGCCTGGAACCTCTGGGCGCAGAGTTGAATCTGCCCACTAGGATAATACTGCTATTGTCAAAGGGAGCCCGTGGGTCTGTTCCTTGTCGGTCCGTGCCCACGATCCCACTCTGAACTCCGGTCCAATGGAATAAATCCCATTGCTCTACTCTATATGTCTCTGTTTGTCACTAGGGACGCGACGCGTCTCCCCACGTGTACTCTCTCTTTGTAGCTCTCCTCTGTAACTGTTCTCTGCTGCTTTGACACGGCCCGCGGGCAACTACCTTGCCCCTCGCGGCCTATCGTCTGGTTGGGTGAGTAGCCCGCGGCCGCTTCCCTTACCCTGCAATCAACTCGCTATGATTCTGTAAGTCTCCAAAGACTTCCTCTGTGCAGTCGTTGGTCCTCTATTGTAGGATGCAACATCTGAATGATGACTTCTGGGGCTTTTGGGTATTTATCTCCTCTTTTGTGTAAGAGCGGCTGCCCGCGGGAATATGCAGACCTCGTCTATACACTACAATCAGCAGCTCAGAGCTCACTCTGACTCTCCTTTGTATCACCGAACAGAAGTCCAGAGTACTAGTGATAGTACTACCAGAAACTACCTTGCAACTCTTATAATATGTGTTTGTGAGCGCAAAAATAGCTAGATGACGCATACTTGGCAGTGTGCTGTCTCACCGTTACTGGACAGTTCAATATGGGTCTGTGCTGCACTCTGATATAGTACAGGTACCAGCCATCCGTATCAGATATCACAGTACAACCGTCTGCCGTATACTGTACAGTTTCATGCCCTATTGCAGAATGTTTGCTGAATCTTTGAACAATATTCATTCCTTGGACACTATGCCATCCAACTCTACACCTCCTAGAATGTGAGCAATACTCCTTGTTCCTCCTGAGCATGTGAATGTGAGCCAAAACCTAGCAGGGATCTGATGACTCTTGAGCAGAATTCTCACTGAATTAACATACAGTGCCTTTAGTGTGTCCCAAACAACCCAGTGTAAAGTCTCTGTGGGAGCAGTCAACATTCAAGCCTCTCAAGAACAAGCTTTCAGCCTGAATATCAGAACAGTTCAGTCCCAAATGGCTCCGACAAACGTTTTCACCAACCCTGCATTTGTGCTGTAACATCTTATAATCAGCACTGTATTGATTGTAATCCATATGAAGAATGAGAAGCACACCTGAAATCCAGCATACAATAGTCAAGTCTCCAAGAAATATCCTGTCTGACTTGTCCAACACAAAGTGCTTGAAGACCAAGCAAAAATCCTGCTCGAAAGACTGACCGTTTACTGAGTTTATCTGAATGCTTAATTTATTACTTTGAAAGTAGTATAGTATTGGCTTCTTTTCTTTTGTTCTTTCTTTTGGTGGCATGGAAAGGTGCCACCATTTTGGGGTAACAACCTTTGTTAGGATTTTTTTTGTTACTAAAACAATGTTACAAGGTAACCAGAAGAAGTACCTTCTTATTGGCTATAGTTGGTACTATGTGTCTACTTTTAGTTAAAGAAATCGCAATTTCTGGCTTAACTGTTCACTCAAGTTCAGGAATGAAGATGTGCTTTTGCAAATATGCTGCCTGTGGCTGTAGAAACTGTCTGGGTCCATTGTTGAACACTGAATGAGCCGACGAACACATGGATGGAGCGGCAAACAAGCCACTTGTTATCGGGAAAACAGCGACACTTGCCAGGAACCATATACCAGTGCACACTGCACACAAACACACTTAGAAGAACTTCCCAAGGGAGCCGACACCGGTGTATTTTACTTTGAATTGATATGTAGCATTTTGATTAATTTTCTATATCTTAAACTCGTGTTGTACATGTTTCTAAGAATCCACAGCAATTCAGTAAAAGGTTGAAACGTCCACAAGAAATAAATTTGTACATTGGACTCCAGGTCTTTAGATTGTACAGAAAACAGTAAATAAATCAAGTCAAGGAATGTCTACAGTTTATGCAAGGGTATGAAGGAGTGTATGTATATGTTGTGAAAGAAGCCCAAAGATAAAGGCCCTGGGACTGGACGTGGTATTGATCCACAAAGCAGAACATGCAGGCTTCACCCAGCTGTGATGGATTGGAAGACAAGCCATCAAGCTCCATGATGACTGGACCTTGAGAGCTCTGCTCAGGTTCTTGTGCAGGAGGTGCAGTGCAGCTTGGTGGGGTCGGAGTGGAAGGCAGGGGCATGGTACCACCATTAAATATGGGGTTTGCAGATAAAAAGCACTGGTATTCTTGATATTCGTGGAAAGAAATGTGCTGCTCATTGGACTGGGCAAAAGCACATTAATTACAGAAAAATGCAGAAGAGAATTGGCTCACAGCCATTTTCTCGATATGAGATCGGGGGAAAATGGACAGAGGAGTGCATATAGGGGAGCTGGAAGAAAAATGAAGTCACCTCGCAAAGCGCCTTAGCCATGGTGTGTCTGATGTCCTCGTCGGAGTGTAAATGGTTGCCTTATATAGGTGATCTGTGGCCAACAGTACCTGAAGCCCTACACAGTGAGGACTTGGAAGTTGAGAGTTGGACTTGAGATGTCTGCATTTGGAAGTACTATGTGTGTCCCATCAACCATGGAGTTCACTGCGGCACCTTGTCCCATCAGCAGCAAAAGTTCAACTTTGATGTTCGTTGTTCAACTTCAAATCACAATTTTTTGATGATAAATAATGTCATACAGATTCATCCTTTATTTTTTATTCCGCCCTTCTGTCGTCCTAGCCGACCCAGTAACGAGCTCTGTCTGAAGTGTATGCTGAACTACATGGTGTGTTGCTTTCATTGTATTTTTTCCAGCCAGCTTTCTCTTTCCCAATTGAATTTCAAGTTCAACTTTGCAACCGAGGAAAGCGACCTTGAGGCTTTGATTTTAAGTTCAGGCTGTGGTATGATGCATCATCCCATTGCACCTGTTTGTGACCTTCCATTTTTCCCACTCCCTATCAGCACTTCCCATATGTGCATGCAATGGCCTGTTTTATTGTTGGTGTTCTCTAGCTAACCGGTGCATCAGAATTTAGCTTCCGTCCATGGAACTGGCCGCTCTACAATTTATTTTCAGCCTCGCCGATCAGCGCTCAACTTCCGTTCAAAAGGAAGGGTCTCTGTCTCCCTCTTTCTCTCATTCTCACCTCCATCATCTTTCGCCCGTATTATTTAGATCCTTTGCACCATGTGTCCGCCACTCCAAACCATTATCCTATTGGGTCTGTAACTAACATAGGCACCTCCTAGTGCGTAATGAGTCCACGGGAGTTCAGTGTTCGCGTGAACTATTCAACAGACATGTGAGTGATGCATCTTCTCCGGCTCTTTGCCCTTTGATTCTGAACAGCTTTAATGCTGTGCAACAAGATATTTTCTATATTTTCTTTAATGCTCTGGGCTCATTTTTGCCCCCAGGTCGTAATTCTAAAGTTGAGTATTTTCAGCTGAAAAGTGACGCTTGGAAGCAAGTGAGCTATGTTCCAATAATCCTATGTAGTGTTTTTGGCTTTATGAACGCTCATTTAAACTCCAAGCGATCATGTTCACGCCCAACAGCCTGAGCACGCTCCAACCTACGCACATGGTCAGGCCACTTTACTTCTCGGATGCATGATGATTTACTGATGTTGCATTTATCAAAGTTCGTTGTTCTTTGCGCTCGGTCTAGTTGGTGAGTTTTCAAACTCCTTGGACTGCGTGGATGAGTTACTAATGTTGTGTTTATCTCAGTATTGTTTGTTCTCTGCTCTTGGGCTGAGTTGAGTTTGGTGACTGACAACTGTAACTCAAATAAATTCGCACGTACTCGTTTTTCGTTCCAGGTGATCCAAACCCAACCATGAGCAATGCAGATGATCATGCATTTGTTCTCCTCGATGCTCCGGGAAGGCAGGCCATTATGCTATTGCAGTCCTCCACAGCTTTTCCAATAACTTTTTAGCAACATTCCCCAGCCTCTTTCGAACTTGTGCGGGTGCTCAAGGTTATTATAATTTCATCCAGTCCGGTTATCAACAGTCTCACTAACTTCCAGTGGTTCAGTTTAGATTCCTGGCTCAATGCAAACAATACTGTACACGCTGGCACATGATACAGATGATGCAGCCTCATCTTGGCACTTGCGTTGCAGGGTACAGGATATGCTCTCACCTATCTTTACCTCTTCTAACACATGCTTTGTATCTTCTGGACTTGATGTGTCAGGAAATCCCGTAAGCAGGCGCAAAGCCATGGTAGGTTCCTTTTTCTTTTCTGAGAACACTGACTTCAGGCCGACTCCATCTTATGAGCTTCAAGCAGTGCCATGAAGAGCGCTTTCACCTTATGTTGTCCAGTAAGCCTCGCATCCACTCCAGAATCCTTTTTACATGTTCCAGGCAGCGAGCAGACACAGCAAGAACGTGTTTCCGGTATGCAGGCGTCCTTATAATGGTACATATGGATTTTTATACACATGTATCCCTAAATTCGGTTATGCGCTTGCTCCCACTGCCGCTAGCAATGTCCAACCCGTTTGAGGACCGCCAGGATCTCAATCAAAATGTTGGGATTGTCAGGAATGGCATGCGTCTTAGGTGCATGACCCCCATATCTTCCACGCTATTACACACTGTATAACATATTCCTTGTGTTTCACCAAATTTCGTACATGCAGTCTAACTCACCACCATTTTTAATTGATTCTCGGAAGTTCCATGGGCAGATAAGTACTTCAATTCCCAATGTCCTCGCACTTAAATTCAACATACAAGTGGGTCAGTAGTGTTATCATTTTTCACCTATTCTGCTGCAGTTCAGTACAAGGCCTGTTTGTAGAAGGTGCTTTATCACTTCCCCACTTATTCTGCCCTCACCTATACTTTCAGCTTCAGCAACCTGAAATTACAACTGGTGAAAATGGTATTTAATCTCATTGCATACGATGTTTTTATGTACTAGATACTTTGCATGAACACATTAACTTTTTAAGTATCCTTGCGCTATGCACTGCGAATACTAGATTTTTTTCTTTTCTTGATTGACGCTGCGAGGGTTAGCTGCACTTCCAGATATGGCACTTATGCCGGAGCAAAGCAACGGCATGTCTTGTTGGGTTAAATGAGACCTAAGCACGGGCCATGATTCCAGAGGTTTGTAATTAATGGCACGTGGGAAGTTCTGTAGTGCCATGATGGCACTTGATTGATTCCATTAATCTTTTTTTTTCTGGAGCATTGGGTCTGACCTAATGATACTCAGGCAGCAGAAGCATTCCAAGTCATCCACTTTGTTTCCTGGTTGTGGACCAGATGGTGCTGGGGAGGGTGTCCAGGAGGAAATCGTTACACACAGTAAATACTTGTGTGGGACTCCAGCCTAAAAGTTAACCTATTCCAATTCTTACAGACACTGACTGCATACCCACGAAAACCCCCTTTGTGTAAGTCCAATCATCTGGCAGAGAATCTTCATCCATTAGCAGACTGCTCCATGTGTTTATAGTACCAGCTGTTTATTCAGCGTGAGAACCAAACCGGAACTTGTCAGTCAAGATATGATCCCAAGTGTAATTTTCGTCAACCGCGGGTTATAAATTTCAGGTGTCATAGCATATCTGCCAGGGTCCTTGATTGCACCATCTACATGGAGCGTCCAAATCAAACGCCACGCAGTTGAAACCAAAATAGCAAATAGCCTTCCTTTTGCTGATGACCTGTCTAGTAGATTCAAATTTGACAAGGTTACAACCCAAAATCAAACCTCAGCTCATGGCTAGCCAAGCCCCATATTTTCTGTGCCAAAGCTGCTCAGTTAAAGTCCAAATCAATGCCTGGCCTGGTGTATCACATTCCAATGCTATATGTTCAAGTGTCTCAGGGACTTTGGACACGACACACATCCCAAAAATTTCCAGGTTCTCAATGTGAGACCAGAACTTGCCCACCCTAAAGGTGTTATGTATTGACTTCCAGAAGAGCTTGTGCACAAGAGGGTGTAAGGTTGTAGACTGAATAGACTTCCATATCATTGCATCTGAGGGTGCATACTTTGATATTTCTTGTATGGAACAACATATATGATCTAAATTGATGAATGTCATCTTCCAATGAGGCTTTTTTGGATAGCATTTCTTTGATAGCACCAAGAAAGATATAATTGGCTTGACAAAAGTTTTTATTTCTCTCACTGGTTGAACATTTCAAGTTTTCCAGTGAAAAAACTGTTGAAAAATGTTCTAAATTCTATAGCAATTTTTCAGTGAAAAAACTTGAAACTTCTTTCTGACTTTTTTGAATTTCAAAACTTTTTCAGGATTTTTTCAGAAAATTTTCACAAGGTTCAAAAAAGTCACAAAAAAGTTTCAAGTTTTTCACCTAGTTTTCTGGTGAAAAATTGTTGTAAAATTTGAAACATTTTTCACCAAAAGTTTTAGTGAAAATTTTGGTGAAAAATGTTTTGAATTTTACAGCAATTTTTCAGTGAAACATCAGGTGAAAAACTTGAAACTTTGTAGTGACATTTTTGAACTTCAAAACTCTTTCACCACTTTTTCAGAAATTTTTCACAAGGTTCAAAAAATTCACAAAAATGTTTCAAGTTTTTCACCTGGTTTTTCACTGAAAAATTGCTGTAAAATTCAAAACATTTTTCACCAAAATTTTCAGTGAAAAACTTGAAATGTTCAACCAGTGTCTGTGATGAAGAAAGAAAGATTCTCCAAGAGTTTTATTTTTTTTCACTTATTATAAAGTTTTTTCTTTTTCAGAAACTTTTTTCTTACACAACAAATATATATATCACCTGTTCAAATTTACTTTGTGTGAGATAGAGTTGTATAGATTTTAGATACATTCAAAATCCACAAGACTTCTTGACAGAAAACCGGCAAGGACAGATATATTATGAAGAACAGACACATATTACAAAAAACAGAGATATATTATGCTTTTATTAAAGGTGCAAGGTGACTGCCACAATCTTGTAGGATTCTGTAAGGATAACCACCTGTCCAGTACTACATGTTTGTCTTCCATAAATTTGATGTTCAGCTTGTGGGCTGCACAAGGATAATATATCCACCCCCTCTGATATCACTGTTGCAGCTCTGTACGGACTTTCTGTGAGCTTCAATATTACTCATACATGGTGTATACAGTGTCAAAACCCGGATGCGAAAAAATACCCGGATGCAAAAAATACTGATTTTACTTGTGAAATATTTAACTGTTTCCTCCTAAACTTTTTCAATCTATAGATGAGTGATGTAAGAATATCCAGTCCGCAAATCAGGTCCGTTGGGCTGGTCTAGGGTGCACAAGAGATCAAACATCTCTTTGATGGTTTTCGCACCCATCAGCCAGCCCTTGATGAAGATGGCCCTCTACCCTGGAAAGATTGGGTATCTCAATCAACATAAATATACCCAGCGAGACAGAAGAAGGCAAAGATGAAGATTAGACCCTATCCAAATGGAAAATATACAGTAGTCCCTTTTAACGAACCACATTTCGCATCCGGTCACCTGCCCAAATTGGGTAACAAAGTCGGGGACCAATTCTCAACCACAGCTGGTCCAAAAATCCTGAAAATATTCAGGGTCAGAAAGTAAGGAGTATAGATCATAAGCATGCACTTACATTTCTCAAATATAATTTCCTTATGCAGTAAAACTTGGGGAACATATTTTTTTCGCATCCGGGTTTTGATACTGTATAACTATAAACATGTTTATTTGACTGTTGGTGATCATTTCAATACGCACAGCCGCTGTGTTCCCTAAAAACAGTGCAATTTTCTCTTATGGATTCCGTCGGAATAAGTTAATCACATCAATCTTTGTTTGGAGTAGAAAACCCCGATTCCAGCCGAGTTGCTAGCTTTGGTTTATAGATTGCCGTAAAGCTAATGTGAATTGTAATCCTGTTTGAGATGTCAGTATTTTTGGACTTGACCGCCGAGATGTAGTCCAAAACCCTGTTTTCAACCACATGTCAGGCGTTACCACCCAATATTTGAAAGAGGCCTCAAGTTGCGTCTCGCAATCTTTTCTGAGCGAATTCGGGTCGAAGAACGGCCGATCTGAATTTGCCACTTTGAGCCTTGGTTGCAAGGCCTCTTGTCCAACTCAAAGGGTATGTACGGGATACCCAACCGTAAATTGCATTTTGCGAACTCTAGAAGTCACTTTTACCCTCCCCTCCCGCTAAAATGCTCATCAAAATATTTCTGGGTGGTTTGAACAGAATCGTATCCGATTAGAAACTCCTGCATGTCTTTCGCTGCGAATTGGAAGGATCAGTCATGCATATCTCAAATATAATCGCACGAATACTTGCATCTCGCGTACAGTCCCCTCTTCGACGGCTCTGTCGCCTGCTCCAATGACTCACGGTTGACGAACTCGCCGCGAGATTTACGCAGATGTTGGTACGCCTCCAGTCTTGCGGGGATTTCCTCTCGTCTGGTGCCCAATGGAATGAGACAGCCAATGGCAGCGGCATCCTCAAGCGCCATTCCTGCGCCCTGTCCAAGGGTCGGGAGCGTCGCATGTGCGGCATCCCCGAGGAGCGCTGTTCGTCCGTTGATCCACGTTGGGAGGATTGGAAGAGCGCGCAGCTGCCATCGAAGAATCGGCGGCTCTGCTAGCTCGAGGAATTTCAAGTAACGTGGATGGAAGCTTTTGAACTCTTCCAGGACCTGTTAATTGAACGATCAATTTCTGGCCAGGTTTTATCGCGAAATGGGCTACTTCTTCTACACTGGCCTTGGCATTCCAATCTGTGGCTCTTTTAACATGAAGGTTTGATGAGCGTTAGACGATTGTCTTACCGTGTTTATCTGGATCCCTGTCGTCGACGTGGTGGGCGACCACGTTAATGAGTGTCCCACTACGGCACGGGAACAGGAACAGCATGCGAAAGCGTTTCTCTGGTGATGTTACCACCTAGGAAGAATGAGCTGTCCACTGGCTTGTAGTTCCAAAGTCAGTTAAACATACTTTTGCACCTGATATACCTGCTGTGAACCACTCCATATCCGCGAGATCCTCAAGTTTCGCAGCGTCGAAGAGACAGCGGAAGGTGGATATGCCTGACGGCAGTGCCTTTTGAGCATATCCCAGCACACTCGTGCGGATGATGGACTATTCTGCCATTCAGCTTCGAGGTAAAGCGAGAGATGAGACGCCATGGATCGTACATGAATGCCGTCTGCGCCGACTATGAGATCCGCCTGGTGGACCTCACCGTCTTTCAACGTCAGTGTCCCTGCAACTGGGTCGCAGGAGACGACTTCCTGGCCGAGGTTCAACCTCACCGCCGGACCGGCACCGTTATTCCCAATTGCCAGTCGTTTGAGCTCGTCGTGAAGATCAGTCCGGTGACAGAGCCAGCCGGCCTGAAAGCAATCGTTATAATTCATTAAGCAACGAAAGGATACCGCCACGGCTTACACGACCCATGGAATCTCGAGGGATGAGGAACAAATGCGTCTGGCCCTCCCCGCCTGATCCGCTAAATCTAACAGTCTTACAAAGTTATTTAACCTTCCCAAAAGAAAACAAATGGAGAAGACATACCCCGAAGAAATCAACGCCTTTGAGATTTTTCTCCTCGTAGCCAAGATGCTCAAGGACCCGCATGGCATTCGCCTGCACGGTGATCGCTGCCCCAATCTCCCGCTTCATTAACGAGGACTCGAATATCTGGTTTACGAAGGTTATCCCAGTCACTTGCTTGGATTTCCAAAACCAAAGAAAACGAACCTCAACTCGATGCCCTTGCCTCCGCAACGAGACTGCAGCCGCAAGTCCACCCAGCCCGGCCCCGACGACGAAGATGCGCAACGGAGATCGTTCAGAAGGTGGCGATTCAGTCATGAGCGGGGGACGGGCGCCCACGTTCCTTAAGAATATCTGTGATTTTCATGATAAATTCGTCAACGGCACGCAATTCCGCGCTTCGACTTCGGAAGTCACAAGACAACTGAATTGCCCTTGTAATTGCTATTAGCGCTCTTTTCCTCCCCCCGGCAGGAACGCGAGAAGCACGAAATCACCCTATTCTTGTTATCACGGACACATTCAAGTTACCGTCAAGTTACCGCTGGTAAAAATAAACCGTATGCATCTCAATCATTAATATTTGTGCCCGGTGCCTGGGACTGCAAGCAGGCAGCGCGACACGAAGATTAGAGAGGCGCCAACGAGCAGCGCGCTACCTGCATATTTGCGAATACAGTGCATCAGAAATGAACTTCACAGTTGAAAACAATGTATAAATGATATTCTCACAGGCAAAGTACCCCACCGCAATGTATCCCAACCTCGAGTCCGCGAAAAGACCGCTCACGGGAGGCCCGCACAACGTCCCGATGCCCGCGATGGTGTTTATCGCGCCGAGTCGACGCCCGAGGTCTTCGATGCCGCCCATTTGCCCGACTGTGGACCCGATGAGGGCGAGCCAGGCGCCGGAGAAGAACCTTCATTCCCCAGCACTCAAATTTACAAAGATTCTTTGTTGGAGAAAGGAAGTCATACCCGTATAGAATGGAGATTCCAGTGATGCTCGGGACTGTGCGACAGAATGGCCACGCAATAGTGGCGCCGCCGGCGATAGCAGTCATTATGGTCATGATATTCATCGTCCCTGGGTATTCGTCAGATGCAATTGAAAAGAAGATGAGACGAAGATTCACCAAAACAATCCCCGAGCAGTCCTGTGCTCACGCGTCCTACCCCAGAGCTGAAATTGGCAATAGCAACTAGATAGAAGGCAAAGTTGGGGGAGATTCCGAACGCGATCGCGCTACTGCTGATGTAGGTCAACACTGGGGGCATGTGGAGATCAGGGACACAGTACGGTGGTACGGGTGGTAGCTGTGTAGAGCAAATCCACTGGTGAAAAGTCCGAGGAACGCCACAAATGTGCAGACAGCGAAAACCGACAGTGCGCTGCTGCGAAACGCGTGGAGGCTCAGTAGACCACCCGGTGCCTTAACTGGACTCAGGCGCCGGGCGATGCACTGTGACGGTACTGTCAAAAGCAATTCACAGAATACAACGAACCACATTCGCGATAATCAGCACGAAGAGCAGTATGAATCCCAGGCTACGCATCGCCCAAGGGAATCTGCGAGATTTTCAGCGCTATTGGTACGACCTCTCAAATTATTGCACGCACCCAACCTTTACTATGCTCTGCCGCAGAATGATGGGCTGCACAGTGGACCCCAGCGTTCCCCCGAAACATGTCACTCCCAGCGCAAATCCGCGCCGCCTCTGGAACCAGTGAGCGACGATGCACGCCAACTCCGAACCCCTGGCAGAGCATAAAGTTCCAGTAGACTTTGCATTGGGGGACGAGAAAGTGGAGAGAGCAATCAGTCCACTGCCAGCGGCGAACGGGGCTCGATAATAGCCAATGTCAAAAAGCCGTCCGACGATGAGTGCAGAGAGGAAAATCATAGCATGCTTTGAATATTCTGGGATTAAAAAACAAGACATTGTCATGCCATCGACATACCTGTATCGACCCAATCCACGATCTTGAGACGGAAAGGGTTTAATTTGCCATAAAATAAAGGAAAAAGCAAAAAAATACTAACATTTCGGACGGAGAGGAGTGATGTAGCAGTTTCTGCTGGTAGTATGCTTGGAATACCTGCAAATTCAAGGAAAGGCGATCACGTGGCAGCATATGAGTCGAAATTCTCACTTACACCCCAAGAATTCACATAGCCAAATGTCGCAAAGAAACCCGACACTGTCTACGAAATAAATCAACTCCTTCACGGTCCTCCGCGAATGCACTACGCACTCCGCACAGAACAATCCAAGCTTTCAAGCCGCCCTCGGGGTAATCGTCGATATCATCCTGGGCCAGCGAAGCAGCGATCTCAACCTTTTCATCACTTGCGCCGTCCATTGGTGTGCTTAATGGATTAACGTTGGGTTAGGGTACTATCTTGTTAAACGTCTTTATGTGGAATCGAGATGACGCTCAGGGTTTGAGAACTCTCCGACTTGGCGTGTATCAAGATTCCGGTGTCCATTCAGACGCGCGAACCATCATGTGGGCCATGCGCGCGCTCAATCCATGCGAATCGGGGACGAGCGTCCGTCGACCACGGAAAAGCCTTGGATGTCCGACGTGGAAGCAAGAGGTAGGCGGCAATATCCCGATCGCACACAGACCTTTGACAAGGCCCTCAAATTTGGAAAGCTGTGCTGATGGACCGCTTTTTACGCCCGAATCGCGAAATTTTCATTTTGAGTCTCATTTCCCCTCAAATCTCTCCCAGATTTTGGCTACCCTCCCATTTTCATACATTCCTCATATATTTGTGTCCTCAGAATGATATTCTTGAGCCTTGAGAGGTCGTCTCGAAGCAATTGATATCTGTTCTCGGGAGTTCCCGGAAACCCCAAATGGCAAAGCTATGCGTGGCTGTGAGCGGACCGGTGATCGACATCCTCCGGACCGCCGCTCCGGACCCTCGAGGAGGATCGAAGCGGCGCGGGCCGGCCAAGCGGATCATGACAGGACCCCTGAGAATCGGTTTGGGGGTTTGATACCAAAATTGGCTCTCCCCAATATCTTGTCCGGACTCTCCCGCGCAACGACTGTCGATTTCTTGTCCGGATCTTATATCACACCCTCGACCTTTGGCCAAATCTTGTCCGGATTCGGGCTCAAACCTCAAAAAATCAAAAAAAAAATCGCAAAAGAATCAAATTGCCATAAATCTACATTGTCTTCCTCCTCGAATTAAAAGGTGCGGTTGTAGCCAATCCATTAGGACTTGACCCATTGTGTGTTGGTTCGATGAAGGACGTCGTCAACAATGTATCCATAGTATTGTGTATGAAGGTGTTCTGTATAATATAAATATTTTATTATCATTACTTGAATGCTTTCGCAACTGCCACTGCTCTACGCTTTGACTAGTTGCATGTGATGTGAACAATTCAGTACAATTCCAGTAAGTCCACTCTGAGTCATGAACCAAAGTGCATACAATGGGCGGATCTCGCGTCTCACGCAAGCCTTGTCCGGACTCGGTATGTAACTTTCTCAAAGTTCGGCAAGCCTGTCCGGACTGGCACGTCAAAGTCGGTGGCCTCGAGGCCCAAATTTGTCCGGATTCTGCTCAAACGTGGGTCAAAATTTTCAAAATTTTGTCCGGATTCTTGTATCAAACCCACAAACCGATTCTCAGGGGTCCTATCATGACAACATTGTGACTTGTGACATCTCTCGACTTCTTTCACCGAATCGATTCTCAGAGCTTGACTTCGATGTGGCCTGCTATCAGGCCCCAGTACACGGATATAGTCACCGTCACCACGTGTTTCATCTTCTTCAAGGCATCAACGACCCGCTGAAGGACGAAATCGTCTCGAAATCAACCGTTTCTGCGAGGTCAGCAGCCACTGACACGGTCTCTCATTCCTTAATCCTGCCCTTATTCCCGCTTCTTGCCGCCCTCACAAAAAAAAAAGCCGATATCTATCAATCATGGGAATGGAAGTCATATCGTCTAACTAAATATGTCGTCAGTCGCCTGTCCATAAATAGGTGCTCGAGTGACTCCACGTGCTTCTTTGTCTTTCTCGCCATTCTCGCCATGTCTTCTGACTCCCCTCTCCCTACGTCAAACGGAGACTCCAAAAGTGCCGATGACACGACAATCCTGGCGAGCTTAGGATACAAGCAAGAGCTCAAGCGTCATTTCACAATTCTGGTAGGTGGAACTGCACAACATCGTCTCACCTCTCATTGTTTTTGCCCAACAGGAGTTATTTGGTTTTAGCTTCTCCCTCAATGCCGCCGCCCCAGCCGTCGCGTGGGTTTTCTTTTGCTCCCGTCTGAGAGGATTGGCCATGACGGAACACTAGTGCAACACTTTACTACTCAATTCCATATGGCGGATCATCGGCAATGGTTTGGGGGGTATGCCACATCCTCCGCTTCATGAATTCCCTTAATAATCTCCGCGTAGTGGGCTGTGTCCTCATTGTTCATCATGATAATCGCGATGGCCATGGCGGAGCTTGGCTCAGCTGCCCCAACCTCAGGTATAGACCGGACAACTTTTTGTACAGTCCGTATTCTGATAAATCCATAGGCGGCATTTATTACTGGACCTACAATTACTCCTCACCGAGATACCGCAACATACTGTGCTGGATCGTTGGCTATATAAACACCATCACGTACATTTCTGGTGTCGCTGGCTCCACGTTTGCAAGCGCGTCTGCGATCATGGCCGCCGCGACCATCGGCTCAGACGGGAGGTTCATTCCAACCATTTACCAAACTTAGTAAGTACGTGCACTCTAAATCCTGATGCTGAAATTGATCTTCTGCCTGTTTTCAGTGGCGTTTTCATCGGCATACTGGTAACATGTGCGGTTTTTGCGAGCTGCGCCACACGTGCGCTGGCGCGCGTTCAGAACTGCATAACTGCGCTCAACATTATGTCAGTAGCATTCTTATTCCCTTTTTCCTTGCTTCAGTGTTCTTTTTGAAAACGGTTCCTAGACTCGTGCTGGTGATCCTCATTGGAATGCCGGCCGCCACGCCCGCCGAGTTAAAGAACACTGCCAAGTACGTCTTTGGGCACTTTGAAAACCGTGGGTTTCTCCCCTTCATGTTCATTTCGCCTTGGAAAAAACTTTGTCCATGTCAGTAACTCCTTGGCCTAATGGCTATGCCTTCATCTTGAGCTTTCTAGCTCCACTAGTGAGCATTGCATTCAACCCAATAATATCAAGAACTAATCAGTAAATACTCGCCAAACAGTGGGCCGTCGGTAAGTCATTTGCCAATATCCGGACTCACAACCAACCCACCACTTGCATCGGTAGGCGGGTTCGACTCCGGCGTGCACATCAGCGAAGAGGCGCTGAACGCCAACGTCGCGGTCCCATGGGCGATGGTGAGTGCGCTGGGCGTGGACTGCACCATCGGCTTTGCTTTCCAGATCGCGCTCGCGTTTTGCATGGGCACCGATACAATCGACATCCTGTCCAGTCCAGTGCAGCAGCCCTTGTCGACGGTTTGCATAGAACTCAGTCCCGTTATACTTTTCCATTGATTTGAACAGATCCTACTGAACAGTTTGGGGAAGAAGGGTTTCTTGGCTGTGTGGACGTTCATCTTCATTGCACTGTACGATTGTTTGCAGTTGAGAACTGCTCAAATCTGAAGGTTGATATTCTGTTTCTAGGTATCTCGGCAGCGTGGAGCTGGTTCGAATTCACTTATCTTCGCCATGGACTGGTTTCAATATCTGATTCACAGATGGTTGCAACCTCCCGCCAAATATTTGCGTACGTGCCATCCTTTACCTATCCTAGCCTATTGATCTTATTCTTAGCTTTTCGCGTGACGGCGCTCTGATCTTCTCCCCCTTCCTCTACAATATCAACCCCACTACAGGCACTCCCGTTCGGGGGGTGTTGTTCACGGCCATCTGTGTTGCGTTACTCGGATTGGTGACGTTCGCGGGCCCGGCCGCCACAGGAGCCATTTTCTCTCTCGGCGTCGTCGGACAATATACAGCAAACTCTGTCCCCATTGCTGCGCGCGTTTTTGGTGGGCAGCCGTTTGTCCCAGGACCTTTCTCGTTGGGTGCCTTTGTTCGTGAAATTTTCCTTGCTTTAGAAATTCCTAGTTAACCATCAAACTCATTTCAGAGCATCCCCATCGCACTCACCGCCGTTGTTTGGATGTTGTTCATGACCGTGGTGCTCATGTTCCCTTCGGCGCCAGATCCCACTGCTATGACAATGAACTACACATCGGTCGTGTTTGGGGGCGTGCTGCTCCTCTCGGTCGGGTACTATTATCTCCCGATGTATGGCGGTGTGCACTGGTTCCGTGGGCCCATCGCAAATGTCGAATTGAGAAAAGCGGCCGAAGAGAAGGATGTGTATGAGGGGTCGACCGAAAAAATATAGGGAATTCGATTCGTTCTCTTCTCTTATTTATTTTTGGTCCATGATGCGCCTCTATACCACCCGACTGATATATTCGACCTGTAGTATTCTATCGTCCAGAGTATGTTGATCTTTATGTTGTTACTTGATTGAATTTTAAACTCATTGTCATCTGCGAAAAAATGTCAGTTAATTTCCTTCTATGTTTGGGTGTAATCAAACCGTATGCCACATTGGGGATCCATATGCCGAGTATAAAAGTTTCTCATTTGGAAGTTGAGCAACCACACTTGGGCCGTGTGAAGGCCAGTCGGTTGCTCGGGCCGATCTCCGCGCCTCATCTTGCCGTCTGCCATCACGGCTCCTCTCCGGCTTTTCCCTGGTAATGGCTCCCTGCCAGGTGCTTCCCCCTAGAAGTAATTGAAAAGAGAAAGGGATGGTGCTGTGGCAGCATCTTGGTACTCCTTAGCCACCAACGGTAGGTGACCGAAGAATCGCCGAGGAACGCGAAGTCAGTGGCACTCCTTGAAAGTCTTTGAACGTCGGCTCTTGACGGGAGGCATATGCTAGGATATTCCTCTCTGGTTTACGGGATGATGAGTGCGATGTTGATGCCAGCCCTTCCAGGTCTTCCAGGCGTAGTATCAGCAAACGATATTGCGGGGTTAACAGGGGCACTTGTGACAGTACTTCGCGAGGACTCAGAGGTCTGTTCATCTACTAACGTTCACCCATACCCTATAACAGGTGCGAGTGCATTTTGTTGGAGTATCTGTTCACAAGGGACCAGTCGTACCAGCCACCGCCGCGTCACGGCACTTTCACTCTTCCCGACCGCAGAGGTTCGGGCCGCACCATCTCAGGTCCCGACGTCATCATCTTTTCGTGTCCTATAATAAACTCCTTAGATTCGAGGCTGCGCATCGTTCTTCCTGTCACCTCAACTTGGAACGAACCAAACAAACATGACCCTAAGCGCGCAAGCCTATCCCAACACAGCAGCCCCTTCCTTTAGTCGTCTTCGCTCCTCCAATACGCTAATAAGCAGTCTACTCACACCCAAGCTGGCCCCATTCTCCGTGCAGATCGGGGTGAAACCAACTTTAGCTCACTTGTTTGATGGTAATATCTCCAATGGCATGGGTATACGCTCTAGCCTCGTATTCTCGGGTCCCTGTAGGTCCTCAACACGGCCACCTCGTCATTGCTCTTGAAGACGGCGCAAACATATTTAAGAGCCCGAAATCCTCAGCTTTCCCTAAGCCCTAAGTCTACGCACCATCCCCTCCACATTGCATAACATCATCTCCGCTGAAAATGGCCAGCGTCACTTCCAACATTGTCCGTCTCGTGCTACTGGAACGTACTCCGGTCCTTCGTCGGTTCTAAGGATACAAAGTTATCGCGCGAAATTAAACTCGTGGACACATGGCGGGATAAAATAGTAAACATTCCAGTCAGAAGCTGTGCAAAAACCAATCGGTCTCTAGGTCGCTCGGCGAATCGCCGCGCCTCATGTTGTTGCCGTGTGCCATCACGCCGCCTTCACTGGCCCTCGTTATCATGGCTCCCTGTCCGGAGCTCTCCCTCAACAAGTGATTCGCAGAAGTAGAAGGTGATGCGACAGCATCTTGGAACCCTTTGGCCAGCCAACTGTCGCTGACTGAAGAATCGCCAAAGAATCACAAAGTCAGTGGCAGTCCGTGAACATTACTCTCTTATAAACAGACACTACAACATTTTTAACGTCGTTACGTGAACGTCGGCCCTCAGCAGACCTTTTTACTAGCTGACTCCTTTGGTGCTCGATATTCCAGAATGCATTTACGGCTTGCACCTAACTCAGCTGCTCGTTGTGGAAGTGCGACTTGTCCCGCTCGTCGCCTTCCCATCCCGCTTCGTTCCGAGCTGTCAACCGAATTAGGAAACGCCGTAGCGCTTCTCTTTGTTTTAGCTCCTCATTACACAGTTTCCTCTCCATGCACGATTATTCTAACTTTTCCTCTCTTGCTTATGCACAGATTCCTCTGCCCCTCAAGATGTTACTTTTTCATATCTTCACGACTGTACAGGTTCAACGGCGATCAACAGTCACGTAAATACTGCAAGCCTCGAGGACGGACTCGGATCTTATTTTGGACTCTCAACAACTTCACGTTACGTTTGTCTGCTTCTCTTTCACGTCTAATTTTGTATATCTCGTAGCAATCCTGACGCGAACGCCGTACTTAGGTCCACGGGACACTCGGACCGCGCTGGGGATTGAGGCGGACACGGCTTGGGCGCCCGTGATCCACGCTGATGGCGGCAGCGCACTCTCCCTATTCGTAGTTGCGCGTCTCCCGGTGTTCCGTGGATCGAAGGTATGGCTTAGCCGAGGGATTTACAACGGCCATTCTACGTACGTTACACTTATGTTTTAATTTCGCTTGTGGGCTCCGGTGTCCCACGAGAACGGGAGCAGCCGTCCCATCGGTATTCTTCTCTCTCTCCCCTCTCACCACGACCTCAATCCACATTTTTATTCGGATTTATTGCCACAACCTCGGGAGTTTTCTGAGACCTTGAGCTGAGTATCTATCCATTCTGCCCTACTTATTACTTTACCTCTAGAGCTCTTTTCTGATCGCATCGGTGGGGATTACGCTGCACGACTCGGCACCATTTCCGGCACGACCTTGACACAACTCGGTCTACCAGCAGACCACCTTTCTCTTCTTCATCGTTCTATGCCGTTCTCCCTCCGAGAGGACGGATAAGGCGCTATAAACGCTAACTCCTGGTGCTGTGGCGTTTTTCTTCGGATGTGAAAGTGCTCGCTGTCTTCTCAGAATTTGGTAGTATTTGAGAACTCCACTTTCGCAGAACGTCCTCACCAGAATATCTACCTGGTCCCGGGTTGCCGCTCCGCCCTGACTTGTCATGGAATCCCTCATAAACAGCGGTAAAAGCTCTGAAAGATCGGAGATGGGGGTTTCCTCCATCGACAAAGACTTCAAAGAAACAGAAGAGGTTCTCCAAGTACTACCCTGCCTACCAGCGGAGGCGCTCGACGATTATCCGGACGGTGGCTTCCGCGCTTGGCTGGTTCTATTTGGGGTGCGTCTCTGTTCTGTCTTGAAACCTAGCCATTAAACTTTTCCAGGCTTTCTGCATCTCCTTCTCATCGTCCGTATCTCCATACCTGTCAATTCAGCAAATAACCGAAGGCTAATATCTCTGTAAAGATGGGGGTATATCAATTCTTGGGGCGTAAGTCATCTGGCCCATGGGATGATAAGTTCGATGTTAAGGTGTACACTTGCAGGTCTTCCAGGCGTACTACCAGCAAACGATATTGCGAGGCTCTTCGTCGTCCGAAATGCATGTCTCCTCTTATCGCTCTCCAATCTATTTTTACTGACCAGAACCAGCGCCTGGATTGGATCCCTTCAGGTATGTGCCCCTTTTCTCAGCACATGCACCCGCACTGAACACTAGTAGCACAGCATCATCTTCCTTCCGGGCCTGATCGTCGGACGGCTGTTCGACATCGGCCTCTTTCGTATCCCTTGCGCAACGGGAAGTCTGCTTATTGTGCTGGCGACGTTCCTTGTTCCACTCTGTCGGACCTTAACGCATTTCCTCCTCTGTCAAGGCCTCGCTATTGGGGTATGTACTCATCCTATATTGAGATGCAGTTCACTTACCTGGATTTATTCGATTCTCAGCTCGGTTGCGGACTGGTCTTCCCTCCGACCATGGCGGTGGTCTGTCACTGGTGGAAACGCCGACGCGGGTTTGCGCTGGGCGTGATGACGTGTGGCGCAGCATTGAGCGGAACGATCATCCCCATCGTCGTGCGGCAGCTGCTTGAGGTCGTCGGGTAAGTCGCCTCCCAGTTATACTTGTCTTTGCACGACTAACATCCCATGTACGTGATTTTAGATTTGCGTGGACACTGCGCATCATTGGGTTCAT
This sequence comes from Mycena venus, assembly GCA_014462655.1. NCBI lineage: Eukaryota > Fungi > Basidiomycota > Agaricomycetes > Agaricales > Mycenaceae > Glaucomycena > Glaucomycena venus. Next base: position 1,465,751 of record JACAZI010000015.1, on the reverse strand, counting down.
CTTGATCCTTACGTTGGGCGTCGCGAACATGGTTCGTCTGTTGTGCACTTCTCATGAATGTTCCGGAGGTTATGAGTTACTGAGAAGCGTTAATGCAGTGTGTCGCGCGCCGTTTACCGCCCATCAAGCCCGCCGGACGCATCTTTAACTGGAGCGTATTCCGCAACTCTGCCTTTTCAGTATACTGCGCTGCCCATTTCGTGCTGTCGTTCGGATCTTTCATCGGTTTGTCTCCCACCCAAATCCCTCTCTTCTCTATAATTCAAATCACGACTGCCCTTCAAAACTCCGATAGTGCTCATTTACATCAGCAGCAGTGCCATCTCAGCCGGAATCTCGCGCAACTTTGCGTTCTATCTAGTGGCTATCATCAATGCGAGCGCGAGCCCGGGGCGCGTGCTTTGTGGATTACTAGGCGATCGTTTCGGTGAGTCTCCTCTCAACATTGAACAGCTTAGAACATAGTGAGCATTAGGCTGAGGTTGATTCTGGGCAGGCGCCATGAACGTGATCATCGCGACGAGTGTATTCGTGGCAGCGCTCACGATGATTTGGCCTCACTGCCGCTCCGTCGCATCAATCACTTTGCTCTCTGTTTTTTACGGGTGCGCAACAATCTGACACTAATCCGCTTTGGATTCTGATTAACCTCATTTGCTCTGGAACTTTTTCCCGGGTTACAGAATCATCAACGCCTCGTACACTGCCCTGAGTCAAGTGCCCTCGGCAGCCATGGGCGGCCCTGAGGACATCGGTCTCCGCATCGGCATCGTCAATACATTCATCGGTATCGGCACCCTGTGCGGACCTCCCCCTAGCAGGTCTGTTGAATGACACGCGTCTCGGGTACGCTGCGGTTGGGTATTTCGGCGGTGAGTGAATAGATGCGCCGAGATCCCTCAGTTTGAATGATTGATTGGTGGTTAGGTGGAATGCTGCTCCTTGGGACGGTTTTTCTGACTGTGGCCCGGTCTCTGGCGGTTCCGAGGTTGTGGAGCAAATATTGAGGTTTACAGTTCGCGTGCAAGGGAGAGGATGAACCTCCTGAAGGGTTTGAATCACTAACTCGAAATACTTTATGCGAATCGATCTGTGCAGTGTTAAGCATCAGTCATTCCGTACAGAACCACTCCTCCCACGGCTCTTTATCATTGCGTTTCCAGTCCTACCCATCCTTCCGCTTCCAGTCCTTGCCATCCGTCCACTTTTTTATCATCCTCCCACTTAAAATCCTGATTATGTTGGTCCGCACGTCTTTGGCACGTGCCCCAGGAACAAGTCCTCTCACCTCGTGGACCTAGTTTACAGGCATTAGGCCTTTGCTTGAGTTTTTTGGACGTATGTTCGGATTGCAGAAAGATGGTATTTTCGAGGTAAATTCTTCCTATTTTCCCCCAATATCGCATCACAACCGAGTGATGTTCTGGCCGAAGGGTGATTGGAAACTCGTGAAAATTTAGAAATAAAAGGCTGTGTTACATAAGTGTCGGAATGAAAATGGGGCGCTGCGCAGGACCGCTAAGACAACTAGGGCTGTTCGCCGTGCCCGTCGTGCCGGTTCGACGGGTTCCGGCGACGGGTGGCCGACCCGTTCCGTCGAGGCCTCGAAGAAACTTTCAACGGGACGGTGCCGGGACGAATTTCTGCGCCGACGGCCGTCGAAATCACGGCCGTTGACCGTCACTTGACGGGCGACGGTTCTGAAGATGTTGAACATCTAAATCTTCGCATATTCCGACCATTTTGGTGTGGAAATGGTTGCTCAACCCCCCTGGATATTTGTATGGTAGGCTTCATACGATATCAGGCCTTTTAATAATGCCTTCAGTGTTTTCCAGAAGTTAGCGCTGATCGCAAGATCATCGCTTACCTTTTTTGGTCTTGAACTTGGTTGAATCCGTCCTCGTTAAGAGCAGGGAGAGTTGAGGACAGAAGGGGTTAATTGAAGAGCAAGAGCAGAGGGGAAACGAAAGGAGAAAGGTTGGATAGAGATATAGCATAGCCGAACAAGCAAAATCTAAAAGAATGGTTGATACCTCTGAATTTCAACTTAACGCGCTCCCACGTAATCGTGGTTGGCCAATCAACACGTATCGGCGCTAATCGGCGCTTACCCCTCGTCCTGAGCTTTGCACATTTCTTGCGCGCATTCCTGTCTGGCCGTTATTATGTGTGCTCACACTCTCAATCCCAGGCGCTGCGTGGTGTCAGCTGCTGCAGCTCGCAGGGCCGTCGTTTACCGGTGCCGACGACCGTGACGTGGAGTCGCCCGCATGGATGGGTAAGCGGAGTCGAAAGAAACTACGGAGCGGCTGCCTGGTGTGTCCCGGAGCATGGAGCACGCCGCACAAGGTACGTTTATATTAATTCGATGTCCTGGTTCCTCTAGTCGTGCTCATTGCATGGTCGTTTCTGAAGCTGCGAGGCCGCCTCGAACTGCAGTACTGCTTACACTGCACGTTGTCGACGTAACGTAACGTCTGGAGGCGCGTCGCGCACATTGTGCGGCCCTCCCAGCGCTGGATACCCCGAAGTCCGTCCACACCCCGTCGCTATGAGTGTAACGTCCGGACGCGTATCGAGGAAGGCCGGGCAGGAGAGGGTGATTCAGGCGGAGGAAACGAGAACAGAACCGCGAGCAGCTTGACGGAAAGGGAGGAAGGGGATGAAGGTACTTTGCGCCCGCATCTGGTGCTGGACTTCCGCGTGCGTTACTTTCGTACAGATGAAGCTTGAGTTCCTTTATCGCCGCTGGCCCTGTGCCGTCCTGCTCCCTGCTCGTTTGAGGCTGCCCGAGCTTGCGTGGGATGGCGGTGAGGCGCTGATGATCTGAATATGCCCCTCCGACCTGACCGTGCTGCCCCATCCTCACTCGCTCTCGTCGTTTCCGGCGTCTTTGGCTCTTGGCCTACGCAACGTTCTTCCCGCATTTGAATTGCGCGCCGCACACTACGCCAGCCCCGGTGCATGTCTATCTCGCTGCGCTCTGCGCTCTCAGCGTAGGGTGCACTACCTCCCTACGGCTTTTTTACACGGGCGTAGACTATCTACCATCGCGTTCCAGTATTCGTGCTTCGTCCACTTCTCTCACCGTGCCCTCCTGCCCTCTTATGCGCCAATAACCCTCGTCCTCGATTTCATAGGTCCCCCCACACGACGTCCTGCTTATACCTCCCCCTCACATCCCCCGCACCAATCCCGGAGGTCTTGCATCACACATACTGCGCTGCACACCCGCTGGGATCGCATGCATGCATCATGATTTTTCTCGCCAGCCACTTGCCACTCGCCGCTCGCACTCCGTTTCGCATGCCCAGCGAATAGCTGCGGATTCCTCGACCGCCTCAACTTTCAAGTCGGGCCTACCGTATACGTTCCTCCGCGCACTTCTCCCCCTCCCATGCTTCCCGCCTATGTGATCTCCCTCATCCGTCCTTGATTCTTCGGGTTCTCCCGCACGACGGCCCGCTAAACCCATCGCTCAGCATGCTCCGTCACGGTCTTTGCTGTCTAGCTCGGCTTTTTAGCTCCCATATCGCAGCCGCGCTGGCTGCTCGTGATCTCGCGGGGAGCAGGGAGCGGTGTATCGCCGCGAAGACCTCTTGGCGGGTACCCGTCCCGGCGCTTCGTGGATTCGGCGGTGGAGAATTTGGAGCCGGGGAGAGGCGGCGTCTTGGCTGGGGCACGAGCGTGTCGCGGAGACGTGTCCGTCGTGGTCTGATGTGGTGTCTGCACTGCCCTTCCTCGTCCTCCCCGTCCTCAAGTCCCGACCCCCCATGATCTACGGTGCGCGTGCGGGTATTCCCTACTCCTTAGGTTTTCGCATTGCGGGCGGTGGCGCATCCTCGCTCGAGGAACGCGAACCCGGGGTTTCATAGACGCGGGAATGGAGAATTTGCCATGGAGCGCGTGGGGGTACCTCTTAGTATGGAGAAGCAAGACTCACCTATTCCGGTGCCGGGAGCGGAGAGAAGCTACGACGGGTTCCGGGCGCCGTTCCTTGCGTCCGGGGAGATTCTCCTCGCGCTCCGAGTCCTACCCATCTCTATCTCCGTCCATGACGGGTGGTTCGATACGCTTCTCCCCCTTGTTTCCCTGGTCCCTCGTTGAGTTGCATTCCCTCGTGAGCTGGGCCGCATTGACGGGGAAAGGGTGGGGAGTTTGGTGCGGGTGTGGGGTGGCGTGCTTGTGGGAGAGATTTGAGTGGGCGTGTGTCGCGTTCTGCGCATCTTCTCGTTCTTGCTCCCATCCTCGTCGCCGCCCGGCATCGTCACCATCCGCCCTGGACCTCGTTGGCTTGCAGGGTACGAAAGTATCCCCCGTCGGGTTTCATGCCGGGGGTGGGAGCACCCGGAACGCGACGTTCAGTCTCTTCCCGCTTCAATATCTTTGTGATCGAAGAGTGTAGTAGCTCCACTAGCGTTGTTCTCTTCCCCTTCGTGTGTTCGGCCCACTTCTGCGCAGCTAGTCCTCCTTCTCCGCCTTCGAGCCCTTGATCCGCCGCGATTCCTCGCATGTCTCGCTCCCACCCACACGTAGCACCTAGCGTGTTCATTGCAGAGATCAAGACGCCAGTGCTGTCGTTCCGGACTCAGCGCTGCGCTTTCGGTCGTCTTCTGGTATGGAGAGTTACGGTGGGTGTATGGGCATCCCCCGCTCGGCCTGCATCCGCGCCGTATTTCTTGCGACGACAGCGAACTGGACAGGAGCTGCGTGACCCGAGTGTGGTTCTTGCATGGCTCTTCCGTGCGAGCCGTGGTGGCGTATCTTTTCGGCTCTACCGCGCACGTCAAACACCCGCTGCGCATGTTCGATGAGACTGCGGGCCTCAATGCAGGAGCAGCGGCGACGCCCCGTGTCTGATGAGCTGCCTCGGACACCCTCCGCATTCTTCGCTCACCCTGTCGGATGCTCGACGAATGTACATCGTCTATCGCTGTCTCGTCGTTTCTCCGTGTTACAATATTATTCAGATACGACTTTGTTTTGTTTTACCGCCACCTGTCCTCCGTTTCTGTTCTGGGATTCAAAGTAAGTAGTCGGACAACTTGCAAAAATGTCGGAGGTGGACGTGCTTTAAGAAGCAGAAAATTGGTTTTGTGTCTTGAGAAAACAAATTTGTACTACATATAGGAATAGGAAAATAGAGATAGGTACGCAGAGAGACATTTAAGATTCACCACGAAGGTCCTGGACGTCGTCGCTCTCGTCAAACTGGGTCAAAATGCGCTTCGCGTGTTTGCTCTTGTCCACCCATTCCTTCCCATCCTCCGGATTCTCGACCACCTCAAGGGTCTGGATATCGAATCTGTGGCCCACGCTGTCCGCCGGTACGCCCATCGCGCCCCCAATTTTCGCCCAAATAAGTTCGCTGAGCCCAAGGCCATTGGTCACGGTAGGTCCGCGGCAGTACTTGGGCTCGAACAGCGCGTCGGAGCGGGCGTACCAGTGCTTCGTGAGATTGCGTACGACCCAGATGCGGTCCGCGGGAAAGAGCGCGTCGGGGGCGGCGGGCTCGTACTTGGCAAGGCCGACGTGTTTAAGGTGCTCTAGCGCGTAATCGAGCGCGTCTTCTCGTGGCTCGGCGTCGGGGAACTTGGCGAGCAGGTCGGCGGGGAACTTTTTCGCTGCGCTTCCGACGTATTCGTCGACGATGAGGACGCGGTCGCCCGCCCAGTGCCCAACTGGGACAGGCGCGGGCGCCTCCCAGCCGAAGCCGCGGCGGCCAGAGCCACGCTTGGGGGTGGGCGATGGTGCGGGCGCGGGTTGGTTGTCGGCAGGGACGGTGAACAACCACAGGATATCCGCGGTCATCCGGTTGGCGATGACTTCTTTCACCTACGCGTCGTACACGACGTTAGTCTGAGAGCGTCGTGACGCGTCGCACAAGTACGCGCACCTTGAATTCATGCCCCGTTTCACTAGGGTCGACGACCTCGCATTTATCGATGTTGATGAGCGCGATTTCTGCCATATCGATAGGTTTAGGATGGTGATTGGTAGTCAGGACGCGATGCCACTGCACGCGTTTATGTAGGGGCTAGTGCACGTGATGTTGTCGCGCTGTTGGGATCAAATAATACGCACAAATCAGCGGCTTGCGCGAACCAAGGGCAAATCGCCGCCGTGCAAGTGGGCGGAAGGATAAATCAATCCAATGGAGTACCGTGCGACATTCACTGCTAACTGGCAATGTGCATAATAAAAACATCAAGACGTGGAGGTGGTACGTACACGCTATACCCTTCCGCAAAATAGGTTGAACTCCGTTGCCAGAATGGTTGCCTTGGTGTGCCATCTGAGACATCAAAAAACTGCAATATTCGATCCGTAATCCAAATACCGGGACCTAGTCTGGCTCGATGGTGAATACCTAGCATTCGAAGTGACCATCCTCTAGAACATGCAAGACACACGCCGGAGATTACCAAATTTTAGGCTGTTGTAGGTAACAAATTAGGAATAGGTTGAGATGAAAGATTGGTTGACTTTCCATAAGATTAAATTAATTTCTGGAGAATATCTGGGGGTGCCAGTGATGCCGTCACGACAGTCTATACCTATAATCTATTCGCTTGGGCTTCCCATAACGAATAGCTGAGAATAGATCATCTTGGATATATGTTTCGTTGTTGACTGTCATGGTGCTGTCTAAACATCAACAATCAACGCGTCTCAATTCTTTCAACGCGTCCACCTTCATCCACAATGGATCTCGATGTACTATTCCTGCACCATCAACTTGAAGACATCGAGGAGGACGGAATAGAAGCACGGACGGACCACCCAATGAAGGCGAAACGGGGGAGGAATCGAGGGAAACAATGGAGTATGTGATAGCAATTGTCGCCGTCATTGCCATCGTCGCCATCGTCGCCGTCGTCGCCATCGTCGCCGTCGTCGCCATCGTTGCCGTCGTCGCCATCGTTGCCCATGAGCCAATGGGTGTGGGTCGTTTTGTGCAGACGGGGTGTGGTACGACAAGGTGGAAGGCAGACCAATGACGTCCGTGACATCGGTGACACGCAGCCCAAAGCGGCAACGCGAATGGACGAGAGCCTGACGAGAACATTTATTCAAGAGTAAGAAAGTCTGAAGAGGGGGTAGGGACCCCCCCTCTAGATTATAATTTAATTAAGCTTTAGAAGAGGGTCGAAAAAATTCCAAGTGAGATCTGAGCCCGATGGGGTCCTGACAGCTGTCCCGGCATCTCGGCAAAATGACCGAAATTATTCCCCAGCATAAATCTAATCTTATGGAAAGTCACCCATTATTCTAATAATTTTAGCTTTGATTCCAGAACTGATTTCAGTCCAAGGTATTCTTAATCTGATATTTCAGGTTTCAAATTTCACCTACAACCACTCAAAATTTAGCAATGTTGGATGTGTGAATTAGCTGGCTGGCAGCTGCCCCTACACAATTGGGCTTGGGCAACATTCCCAAATTTTGGGCTATTATAGGTGTGATTTGAAACCTGAAGCATCAGATTAGAAATAGCTTGGATTGAAATGAGTTCTGAAATAAAAGGTGATATTATAAGAATGGCCTTTTATTAAATCTCAACTCATTCCTAATTTGATAATTCAGGTTTAAAATTACGCCTACAACAGCCCAAAATTTGATAATACCTACTGTGACAATAGTGGGTTTGCACTGCAGCCATTGAATGGCCAATGGCTACCAAAAATGGAATTTTCTAATGGACCTGCCACACAGTTCCCCAACTTTGAGTATGCCAAATTATGCTAGGGACCACCCCTATTGTTCTTGCAAAAGTGCCGAATGGGAACCGGCCCTATATGACAAAATTGTGAGCCATTCAAGACTCGAGTGGCTCTGCAAACTCTCTAATGTTCACCTCCGACTCAAATGCGGCCTTTCACAAATGTGTTTCCGTATTCCTCAAACCAGTCAACAAGAAAGTTGCTTGGAACACCATATAGATGAGAGAAGATTTGTTTTTGCTACATGGGTAGAAGACTGACCGGGATGCACGGATTTCAACAGCTTCTCCATCAAACCCCACCCTCCCAGCCATGGGGACTTGTATTTCCGCAGGGATCAGCACGGCAGCATGCCTGTATGGCAACGCCAACTGGACAGCTGCGGTTGTGCACGCCGGCTGTTCAGCAGGAGTGGATCCTTTGTGTGAGGGGGATCAACATGGTGTATTCACTCTGTTGTAAAGTGACTGGAATTGGTGTAGCTCTCAAAGACATTCTGACACATGGCAATCTTGTTATCTGGAATTCATGAGACAACTTGTCTTAATCCATTGAGCACAAAAAGAACTTCAATTGGGTTGCTCTTGCCATATACAGTCTGGTTTAGATCAGACTTTGATTAAATACATAGGTGATTTTTGTCTCAGTGGAATTATACATGAACACACATGGAAAGTATCTCAACCCATGGCCCTTTCTGGGTGTGTTCCTTAGTACCAGCCACTATTTATGACAGCTTAAAACCCCCCAAAATACCATGATGAGAATCTCCAGGAGAAGAATATCATTATTTCCTGATTTTTTTAATGATTCCCAGTGTGAAACCTTATGCCTTCTGGCATGTTGTTACAATCGTTGCCTAAATCATTGCCAAATGCATTATCAACTAAAGATCTACCCAGGAAATTTTGGAAAAGTTGGGTTATCTGTATATAAAACTGAAATTCCGGTCACTTTATGACATAGTGAGTAGTAGGACTACATCATGGGCATATTGTTTGCACATTTTGGTTTATAACTGTGAGGGACAATTGTAGACACATGAGTTTGGTTAGCGTGGCGCACACTTCAACTTACAGCGCTTGCGGAAAACCTTGGCTGCGCCATTTTTCGAAAAAAAAAATTAAATAATTGATTGCCGGTTCGATGCGCTATTTATATGCACTTTGCACGACAAGCGGGGTACCTGAGACTGTCCCAATGTTTACCTTGCATTTAAATGGAGGTGTAGTTGTGGTGTGAGGTTTGTGGTGTGAGGTTGCAAAGCATTTTTCAAGGTAGAGCAGAGGATGGACTGAAGCCAACAAGGTGGAATGAGAGCAACGAGAAGTGACAGGCGTGAACTTTTTCGCCTATATATAGCACATCAAAACATGCAAAGGCCTATTTAATTTAATTTTTTTCGAAAAATGGCGCAGCCAAGGTTTTCCACAAGCGCTGTAACATGCTCCCACATGACCATGGTTGGCTGATTGGCACCTATCGGGGCTAATCGGCACTTACCGGACTTTGCCTGTTGTCCATTATCTTGCACAAAAAGTCTATCCTTGCAATGGGCCAGGAGGCGCTACTGAGGATGGATCACATGTTTTATGGGCTGCTGAGGGGTATGTTCCACAATTATTTTGTTTCTATGGCTATGCCATCTTTGGCATTCTCTTCAACTTTGGGATTTTCTTGATGGGTGTTGATGAATTCAATGTATTTGAAGACAGGCACCAAAGCCCTCAAACACCAAAGTGAGGAGACATTCACTACTGCCACGCAGCATATGCATGTCTGCAGTGGTGATGGAAAGCTTCAGCACAGGCCCATGGGGTTCTACATGCTTAAAATTAGACTTTGGAAATTTGACAACTGGAATGGAGTGACTAATGAGATACTGGTGTAAACTACACAGGAGTCATGCTACAAACTGCCAACCACCAAGTTAGGCATGGGTCAGTGCACCTGTTGCCTCACAGTGTGCACATGTAAACAAAATGCAGTGAAAGAAAAGAAACAGAGAAAGTGCAAGAGCCAATGCAATGGCCACCAGATAAAGAAAATGAGATAACCAAACTGAATGCTGTGAGGTGTTGAGGTGAGTTGAATAAATCTGTCAGGAGCAAACTCATGTATTTATTCATGCACAGTTGATACCATGAAAAACTGTTACAAACTGAACCTGTTTCAAAATGGGTTAGTAGTGAACTTTTCAGATTTGAACTACATGTGAGAGGTAGACAAACCACCTACAAATGTACAGAGGTGCAGAAATAAGTGGAACTACATGGCATGCACAGGAATAGCAAGTTCTCAAGGGATTGGCTTCCTGCTGTGAGCATGGAAGCATTGGATCAGTAATTCATGCCTAGGCACAGAACAGAAGTCCTGCATGTCAGTGTGCAGTCATGTCTTCTGAAGCCCTTGATTTATGTTGAAGCAGAGGAACAACTGCAAAGCCAGTCCTGAAGTGGGTTTGAGCCTTTTGTGTTTGTGTGGTCATGGTTTCTGTTGGTGCTTGGTGAATCTGAGAACCTTTGATGTGCTCAGAGTGGCCTTCCCATCACGGTAAATGATTCATGCTTCTCCCAGGTAACATAGATTGAACCAGAACATAAAATAAAATTGATCTCAGACCAAAACTATCAATTCAGCAGAGATCGTAGATATAAAACTTTGCCACAGAAGGAAGGTAGACTACATAGAGAGACCAACACAACATGATCAGCTGTTTGGGAATGCTGGGGAAATGGACACATCACAATGCTAAAGTTGAACAGGTTCAGTTTATAATTTTACTGCATCAGAGTTCTCTGGTATGTCTTTAATATCTGAGGCATCTTCCTCCACATTACTCTCACTCCCTGTAAAGACATTCAATTCTGAATGCTGGACCAAATTCTTTCTGTGTTGTGTAAGCACCTCTTCACCAACACTTACTAGCTTTGCATCAATGGTTTCAAGTTGTTTGGGTTGTGATGAGCATTCAGAGAGCAGCCTTGCTTTGTCCCATACATAGTTCTACTGCCTTCAGCAGGTTTCCAACCCTTTTGAAAATATCTCCAAGCTGGAGCATACACTCAGCCCTGCTGCGATGTACATCCATCTATGTGAATCCTTCTAGTGCTGTGCTAAGCAGGTTGATGGCTGTGCCTTCATCACCCTGAGCAAAGGGGATGTCTGCAAGAAACTGGAGAGCCTTGTGGATTCCCAACTTCTCTTTGCATCTAAAAGCATGCACAAGGTAATTTATTGTCTAGCTGGACATCTGCTCAAATTCACCCCAGTAACCAACATTACCAAGGTGCTGCAAACAGTAAAGTTGGATTTCTGCGTGGTTGAAAGCTGTGAAACATTCCTTAAAAATGGTTATTGCAGTAGAAATGTCTCCTTCTCTCAGATATAGATCAGCAAGAGTAGCATCACACATTACTATTTCAACAATGTGATCCATGGAAAGGAAAATCTGCCTGGCTGTTTCAATTTCCCTTTTCACTTCATTCTTTGGAGCATTAATGGACAGACCCACTTCTGCAATTCAGTGAGACAATGACATGGTAATAGGGATCCATATGAAAACTAAGAGGTTTTTTGCCATGTTACAAAGACACACAGGCTTTTTTTGTACTTGCCAAGTTGCATGCAGCATGCTGCCTCTATGCAGAGTGCATATGCTTCTCTGCAGAAATTCCCAGTGATCTTTGCCAGCCTCTAGCTCTCATGTGCATGTGCTTGGCTCACAGCATAATCACCAAGCCTGCAATGACTCCATGCAAGCATGAATAGTGCATGAGACTACTTTTTTATATTGCCAGATGATGCTGCCAAAGCTATAGCAGTCTGATAAAAGTTTACAGCAGTGGAGAAATCAGGACTGTGGGCAATATAATAGTTTGCAATATTGATGTAGAATTTGCCTCAAACTGATGTCAGCCATTACACACTGAATATAAGGCAAAAACCTACATTTCAGATCTGAATCTTCAAAGTGCTCAAAGTGTTCCAATGCTTGAGCTATAAATCCTTCTGGATTGGGAATTGAAGAATAGAGACTTTGCACTGAGCCACTGGGAGCCACCTGGTGTGATAAGGACCATGGTGTCGCTATCTAAAGGTAATGTGTTTTGAAGGCAACTGTGTTCATCCTCTAGGGGGAAATAGAGTTGAATGATAGAGAGGAAGGTTGGTGCTTGGATCCGCTTTGGAATAGGTGGGGAAAGATGAAGGACAGATTGGGGAGACAGATCGTCTCCTTGGTGGTTTGTGTGTGTGGTGGCCTGTTGTAAGTCAAAGGGTGATAGAGAATGAAAGAATACTTGTTCAGGCTCCCTGTACTGTGTACAGGAACCTCCTATAATGATGCCCTGTCTGCTTTCCTTGGTGCACTCTTCCCCTTAGAACCAGTACAGGACATGCAATGTGTGTTGTGCCAACAAGGACACCGACATTGTTCAAATGAGGGACAAGATGATCTGTCTCCTCAACTACAGATCAGTGGTTTGGAACTGGTGGCTTCTCCCCAGGCCTGTCTTCAACAGAGCTGAGCTCGCAAAAATGGTGATCCTAATCGAGAAAGCCTGGAATGGTGACACCAGGTCCAGTGTGGAAGGACCCTGTAAAGGAGGTGTGGGAGGTAAGACACCTAAGGTGCAGGCAAATATGAGAGAGGTGGCCTGTCTCCAGCTTTGAGAGCAAGGGAGAAGGGTGCACAAGACAAGGTATGAGTTTGGGGGAAGGACAGAGAGTACCCCTTTAAATTGAGTGAGACTTGGTACAGTGAGTGGAGGAAACACCTCAGAAGCTACTGACTATTCTACCTAAGTGCACTCCCTTTTATACTCTTTCAACAACTTCACACGTTTCCAAGTGCACCATGCAGCTGCAGAGTGTTTCTAGGGCGCAGAAGTCGTCATAGTGATGAAATGGTGCACTGGGGTGCAGCCGTGAAATATCCAATATAAAGGATAATACAATCAGAGAGTGCAGCGAACTGATCACTAACTCAATCCAATCCTAAAACCTCTAAATCAAATCACAACTCCAATCCAATACTCTCTTTTTTTTTTTTTTTTTTTTTTTTGAATCCCTGTTATTTGCCCCTCACTGTGTACAGCATGTTAGGCATCCTTCTACACAACATCGTACTACTGTGCTACCATGTAAGTAGAAAAAGAGCTGTGAAAATCCAAGTCCTCGAAATCATACCCTAGAGCCAACTTTAGGCTGTCGGGCAAGTGCGGTTATAGAGCGCACTCATTAAGTGAGCACAACACAACCTGTTGAGTGTAAGTTAAATGGCCGTGTGCCTATAGTAAGGGGGGTATAGGCCTCCAGTGAGGGCAGGCTCTGGTGAATAGGATATAAAGTGGGAGAAAGGAGGTAGGAAACATCAGAAGAGTATCAGGGTGTGTGCAAGGGAGGGGAGATCGAAAGCTTCTCCGCATAGGGTGAGACCCTACACCAGGTCCCTGCCATAAATCCACCGTTTTTGATAAGGTGTGCAGCATCCACCTCTGACGATAGAGAAACTCGCAAAGCCAAGGAATCTCTTGTCTGGAAATCTTTTGGGCGGCACAAGACCGAATAACTTTTGAGCACCCCGTGAGAGGCGCCAGATGTCTGCAGCGAGATGTCGACAAGGTCAGAGCTAAATGCACCTGCCCGACGTGTGGGAGGCATCGGGACACCGTGGAAAACCACCGAATGCCACTGCTCGTCGGTTTCAAAAACGGGACACTTGTAATCCTCGGAAAGTTTGAGGAGTGGTCGAATGGCAGGCCAGATTCTATGGAACTGCTGGGAAAGAAGCTTTGCTGTGCAGGTATCTGTGGCTGGGTGCAAAAATAGGTTGCCCTTTCGACTCCATTGGACTCCAGCGACCAGTGCCGTGTTGCTAATATCACAATCTGCCAGCGCCAGCAAAATGGCCTTGTACAAATGAAGTGGGCTAGCCCTGACTGGTTTGGGTTGATTGGTCGGCATTTTGTCAAAGCGTATGACCACCTGGGTTGGTTGTTTGGGCGGGGAGCGCAAGTGAGCGGCACAGGCAGGTGACTCATGTTTGATCGCATCACATGTCAACGCCGGCTGCGGATCGGCTACCGTGACCGCAGCATACGTGGCAGTGGGGGGGCTCGAATTTGGGTGCATTGGTGGGAGTCGTGGTTGTGGTAGTGGCAGTGGTGGAATCAGTAGGTGTGGTAATAGGGCTGGGTTGGGTTATGTGGCAGTCAAGGACCCGAAGGACCCCCAGAAGATGTGGTGTGTAGACTGGTGAAGACGATATTCCGTGAATGAGTGTGAGTGTGGCAAGAGCAGAGTCCAGTAAGGTCTCAAGGTGTTGATAGCTCGTCATGAGAGGAGAGGTTGTCACTAGTGTGGTGCACAGGGGCCGGACAAGCCGTCTGCCCTTTTTGATGGTGGTGGTCGAGTGATAAGATCATCCCCAATACTCTCTTGTGTGTGTGTGTTCGGGGAGGTAGGGTACGTATCACCCTTCAAGATGTTGTATTCAAACTGTTTCACTTGTGCAGGACGAGCAAGATATACTCCTGTGGTACAAGCACTTCTCGTGGGTTCGACTCTTGTACCACACGAAGGGTAGAGGCAATGGAAAACTAGAGACCAACTTCAAAGACTGAAGTGAAGGGACACCGTGCGGCAGGACGCTAACCGTATGATGGGTAGCAGCGGCTTAGTGGACGCTCATGCCGTAGGAGGGACTTCAAACTTCTTATTCTATTCTGTCGGACTCTATGGTCTCTCGCTCTTGCCGGACGCACTTGGTCACAGTATATGTCAGACTCCCAGGTCTCTGTTCTGACGGACGCTTTGGTCTCCACTTAGAATCGGAACAAGGAACTCCAATGGCGGAATAGCTGGCTCAAGCTCTCCTTACGGGGCGAGGCTCTTACACTACGCAGCAAGGTGGTTCAACATTCTTATTCTCTCTCAAAGGCTTGCGCACTTCCGTTCAGATTAAAAGTCTCGTCAATTCAGTTCTAGAGTCCACTACAATGCCCTGTATTCGTGGGTAGGTAGTCTACTGCTTTACACAAACTAATACTGCCCTTTTTATACAAACTGAAAATCACATAAGGAGTTAAGGAAGATATCGGATCTTTAAGGACGAATGGCCAATAATAAGGGACATATTAGCTCCCATGGGTATAATGGCACTCCCTGCGGGGCAAGCCCATGCGTCCTTCTGGTATGGCACTAGTATGGCGTGCTGGTTGTCAAGCTTGCGGTGCGAACAGCTTAACTACAATCTGATCTTCGACATTCTTCCATGATTGCACGGCAGGCACACCGGACCTAGACCTCCTACGGTACAAGCTCAGATGCTCCTGCGGGTACGACCCCAACCATCTATTCCTCACTCCTGAGTTGCGGGACTTGTGTGGTATGGTCCCTAAGTTCTATGATAGGCCTCAAGGGCGTCCGTGCGGTAGGTGTGACTGCTCCTGCTGCACAGTCATCCTGTCTGATTGGTGGTGAAACCCCTTATGGGAGGCCCCACAAGCTTCTCCAGTAGCCCCAAACGTTCCCCGGCAGGACCGCCGACAGTCCGCTTCCCAGCTGCTCCTGCAGGATGGCCAACCGTTCATCTCTTCTAAGTCTCTGGTGTGTGGCATGAGCCGGTTCAATTAATTACTTGACTCCTTCGTGCGGCAGGAGCAACTCGGCGATGCCGTGCGGTACAAGTCTGGGTACTCCTAGGATACTGCACGACGGAGCTAGCACAGTATGCACTCATGGTGCTCCTGTAAGTAATTAGACACTTCCTGTCAATCAAGTCTGGTCTTCCTGCAGGAAGAAACCTCCGTACGGTATGACTTTCTTATCTTGTCTATAGGGTTCTGGAGCGCTGCTTGTACCGCAGCTAGCCTTTCGATATAATAGTTCCTCTTGGTCACCTCTGGCACACTGAGATGGTGCTTACCGCAACATCCCAGAGCCCAACGGTAAGGAGTTCCAACCGAATTCTGCTCCTGTAGGAAGCATAGTTGAGTTGTAGCTCTAATAGTGGCCTGTCAGCTTTCAGCCATTAACAGTGTAGCCTACCACTCCGAGGAGAGTGTACGCTCTCAATCTAATACCTCACTTGTTCTCCCATAGATAGTTCGAAAATGAATAAAAACTTGGTGTTTTTATGCATGCTCTGCCGCACGCCCTATCAGCGAGTTCTGGGGTGCATACTTGACAGGAGATGAGACGTCTCCGATAGGAGACTGATCATCTCTAGTGGAATGTGAGGTGTGGTGAGGCCAAACAACCTCAGAACTGGTCCGGGGCTTCAGGCACAGCCATTTGATCATATTCTAGAGCATCCAGCAGGTGCTAGTTCAGCAGAGACGAGTGGTCTCCCTTGGTTAGCAAGCACACCCTGTGAAGCACAAGCATGGTCATAGCTTGGGTAGCCTGCCTCTTGTCCATCCTCTTGTCTGCTTGGCCTTGTGCACATGGGTAAGGTCCAGGGGCTAGAGGACTCGTCTTCTCATTGTGTGGAGGGGGAGCAGAAGGCACAGGGCTAGAGGGCAAGGAGATCCCAGAGTGAGATGAGAGATATCCATGTGTGTGCATTGTCTTGGTGCAGGACAGCTAGGAAACGAATCATCTCGTGCCACTGAGGAAAGTGATGAGACCATTGTTCTTGTCACGAGACTAGTTCCGGTAATGTGGTTTCTTGATTGGAAGGTGCTCGTCTCAGACTCTGGTTGTGATTGCCATATTCGAGAGCCGCTTGGAGGGGCCATGAGACGACAAGCAGTGTGTAGCACACTCAGAGACCTCACACCAGTGGCTCATCAGGCATGCATTTCTGAATGGCTATGTCATTGGGTGGCTGATCTGGTGGCATGGAGATGATATTGCTATTCACTTCCTTTGTTTACAATTCCACCACTATTGACACCATGCCCATCCAGACATACGGCCAAAGCACACAATAAGGTATCGAATGCCAAGAAGAATGTTCCTTCTTCCCCACACTCTGAGAATGATAGTGAGATGGAGTCGTATGGAGATGATAAGCTATCTGGTGAGAAAGAGGGGGGGCAAGATGTTAATGACAGTGAAGAGGACATCCCATTCTTCAGATATGATGTTGAGCAGGGTAGCAAAATGAATCTAGACTGAAGTATGGCTTTCTGCATGGCAGTGGGTAAGAAAGTAATAAGATTACAGGTATACACAACAATGCAACAAACATGCAGCAGCCACTGGATTGGCCACCCAACAACATAGCCACTTGGAAACACATGCCTGATGAGCCACCTAGTGGCTCCTGGTGGCTCAGTGCAAAGTCTTTAATATGTGTATGAGCCAATCAACTCAGCAATAAAGTAGGCTGCAAGTTGATGATCAGAGCAGTATGGAAGGACATTGTGAAGCTGGCTGAGCAAAGAAATTGCTCCTCAGCTTGTGAGCTGGCTGAACATATTGAGATCCAATGTATAGAAAATAGTATCCTTGAGGTCCCCATGATTTGATTGTAGTTCATTCTGGAGTAGAGTTTGCATGTTAGCCATATTTGATGATATTTGGGCAATTGTTGGTGAACAGTTCCATTAAAGTCACGATACACATTCAGGATCTTCTGGAAATAATTCATAAGAGGCTGAATAAGATGATTTCCAGGGTGATGAGCTTTCCGCATATATTCTCAGATGGGAATCAATGCTTTTAGTCAGCTCTTTCCATCCTTGTATGCCAAAGCAGTTTGAATCAATGATGTTATACAGACAAGAACATTGTCTATCGGGAGTTGGCTATGGAGGAGCTCGGCCTCTGACAGACCATCTGGAAGCATGAACAATAGACTGAGATCCTCTGAATGAGGGACAGATGTGATCCTGGGGCTGGACAGAGAGAGTGAAATTAGGTTACATCTCTCTTTATAGCCTTCTGAGATCATAGATGTTCTCTCTTCCCCCCAGCAAGATAATACATGGGAACATCCCTCCACATCTGCCAATGTGCAATGAGATTGATGGCAAGAGGCATGTTATCTGTCAGGCAAAGAACATTGTCCACATCTGCTAGGTTATGACAGTCCTCTGCAATAACAATGAATGTTTGCCTAGCAGCATCATGCTCCAAGGGACTCAGAGGTGAGAGGAATGGCTGAGTCCACTGCACTTTAGCAGGTCTTTCTGCTCCTCACATTGTTATCTGCTGTTGTCTAAGAAAAGATGAAAGAAACAAGGATCAGGACCCACCATCAAGGTAACATTATTCATGTCTGTAAGCAGGCTTGGAATTCCACTATTCCACTCCAGGGGCTTGTGGGCTCCCATACTGTCTCAAGATTGTCTAGGATCAAGAGACTTGGTGGACTAGTAGTGAAACATTGGATAACTGCTCGAGTAAGATCTTTTCCAGGTCTTAGTCCAAGATGAGCTCCCATGAGAGTTGTCAGTTCCACACAGGTTGTTGTTGAGTCACAGCCAATGAAGAAGCTGCTATTGTCCATATCTAATGCTGCCACAACTCAAGTCAACTTGGATCAATGTATGGGAAAAAGCATGGCACAGCCACTACTAAACCCTGACAGTATATAGGGGCTGAATAGAGTCAATATAGGTGCATAATATATTCACAGTACTTGGCAGTCCAAGTATTAGTTGTTGAGAAATATGTGATTCATTGCTGTTCAAGTCATGACTTCAAAAGCAATGAATCACATATTACTCAATGACCATTCAGTGGGTGCTCCAGTGTTGTAGGTCTGTCATGCAGTCCCATTGACTCTATTCAACCCTTATATACGATCACGGTTTATAGGTGGCTGTGCTATAGCACAAACATTGATCCAAGTCAACTTGAGTCACAGCGGCATTAATCACTCTCTTCCATTGTGGGTCACTGTGTCAATTAATTTTGGTTGAGAAAGAGTATGAATGAACTTTAAGAATGGACATACAGTGACACAAACCTCGGGTGAGTTGTACAATTTAATTCAACGGCAATTCCAACTAGAGGCAGCAGACATAAGCAATGGCATACCAAAACGGTTGGAGCCTTACCGAGCATAGAAAGACCTGTGTCTCATCTCATCCCATCCCAAATTATCCTCATCATCACCTCCATCTACTTGTGGTGCAGACTCTGACAAACCATCATACATTTCCTCCACATGCACTTGCAGTTCCCCCATGGTAGCAGCCAGAGCCACAGTCTACGCAGAGGAGGAGGCAGCACAAGCACGGAGTACACCATGTGGGGTGGACTGGCTCCTCTCAAGGAGGAGAGATTGAATCACGGCACGCACTGCTCAGACGTGCTGTTCCATGGAGTTGGCGTGGACTCACTTACCTCAACTTTGTTGCTGGTAGAGGGCACAGCTGTCATAGGCAGACCCCACATCATGTGTGCTTCACACCCTTTGTTAGAATAAGCCATACTAGGCTAGTTGACAAGCGAGGGCAGGGCAAAGTCACAGCAACAAAGAGGGGCACAATTGTCCTCTAGTGTACGTGGTGGTGGTACAGAGGCAAACCATCAAGGTCAGTCACATGTAACAGCCAATAAGAATGTGGGAATGTAATGTGGTCTGTACCTGCCAATGAGCTCCATATGGCTTGGAATCCACAAATCCTAACACCCTTAGCTCTGGTTGGCTTGCGTCTGTAGTGGCCTCCCTGCTGAAATTGAGTCAAATACGAATCTAGTGGATTTAATCATCGCTGTTGTCATCTCCAACTACTGTAGTATTTTGTTCAATTCATATAGTCACATGTCACATGGCCAAAAATCTACAAAAAATTTTGTAAGTCACTCAGTCATGGAGGTGATTTTGGCCTTAGCTGAGCGTTTGCTGGCAGATCAAACTGCCTAATTAGGGAATCATATGAAGGTTCAGTTCATATGATGGTGTCACACCCAAAAGGGCCTTATGAATTGAATGAAATACTACAGTAGATCAATCACCGCCTTCCGTGCCAATTTCAAGTGTGCCTTGACAAACCTCAAAGTTCTGATAGTCTCTGCCTTCAAGCTTGCCTGCCGAAGGCCAATGGTGTCCCGCCTGCCTGTGAAACAAAGAAGCAGAAGAAGTGATGCATATTTAGAACAATGTGAGGTAGTGTGTTTTTGCATTCTGCCTACAAGGGTGTGCATATATTTTCTGAGAGTGGGACCCTGCAAAATTTCTTATATGGATGGTGTGAACTTTTCAGGCAGCTTCGTTGAAGCTGTGAATATTTTTTGGGAAATATCGCAGCTGCTGCATAAAAGTACAAAGGTGTGTAAAAATAATTATGCCCCAGAATTACAGCCATAAACATGGACAACCCTGTGTCTTTTTCTTGGTCCCATTTAAATTTGGTGTTTTTTCTCAAACAGGTTGCATTTCTTTTTCCCAGCAAATCATGAATTATTTTACGGTATATAGCCCATACAATATGGCCATGTTAAACTACACAACAGAATCACTCAACAATAACCAGGAAAGTGCAACAGGTGGCAAAAAATGCATTTTCTGTGTTCAAAAAGTCTGTTTTTTGGATAATACTTTCTATACAGTCACAAGTGTTCATGGGCTTCAGTGACCTGTGACCTGTGGCCTTTAAAAAAAGTGTTCAGTTCACTGGGGTCTTGACTTGTGACTGAACACTTGGTCAAAATAGTACAGTATATGCTGGAGTAACAAGTTACCCTTACTCGCATCACACTGCCCCCGCAGCACACTTGTTTTTCTGGACCCCGCCATTCATTGCATCCATTTCTGCAACTGTACCTGACAGGCTACATTCGTGCCTTCAATTACTGTTGACAAGTATTTATGTTCTGCCAAGGGGGTTTCAACTTTCAAAAATCGGATATCAGGTCGAAAACATTTTTTCAACCCCGAGCTGTCCCCCCCTCCCACCCTCTCCTTCCATATTGGGAAGGTGGTTCCCACCCCTAGAGCCGGGCCGGTTTGTCCGAGTTGCAGCGCCGCTTTCCAGGCTGAATTTCACCACTTATCTCTACTTTGAGCATGGTTATTTATATTCTACATGGGATATGATGACTCATAAGCCTCTTTGAGAAGTTTCTGATTTTTTCAAACAAAAAAATCCCTGTGCTCTAGTTGTGCTCACAACCTGTTACACTCAGCTCGAGTGCTGAACATGAGGCCCAGAAGCCAGGTAAACGCTGGAGCCCCCCCCCCCGATGTACAAATTTTTATTTTCTGAACATTTGACTGCTGACCCGGATACCGAACATTAAACAGGGAACTAACACAAACTAGAAATCAGAGAGACTGAGTCGCTGTCTACGCCCAATGCGGAATGAAGGTTGACCATTGCGGCAGGTCATACGCTCCTGCCGGAAGTGCTGCCAAGTTCAAAACCGCCTCAACCAACAAGAATATACGCATGGAAACCTCAAAGATTAGGACGATGACCAACCCTGAAAACGTTTCATCACGGGATCCACATCCGTAGACTGCAGCAAAAATGCCACCACCAGCGATAGCACAGCATGATACGCGCCATACCCATTGCAGCAGCGCCGGAGAAAAATCCGTGTTCCATCCCAGGGCATGAATGGCACCATATAGTGCTTCCGCGAACATGAATGCAAGACTAAAATCCCGGACCGAGATATCCTGTAACTGAAACTCTGGCAAGTTGGAGACGCGCTGAACAACATAATCGCCCTCGCGCACTTCAAGATTAGTTTCAGTCGACAGGAGGTCCCATGCAAGCTGCCAACGTGTGATATCGATGGGATCCAGTTTGAGCTGCTCCATTTCATAGCTGCCCATGTAAATGAATCCTGTGCCGGAAAGGGCATCTCCGTTTTTCAGGACCTTGTTAGAGAGGTCCCGGGGACTCCGTGCCTGTGTTTCACGATAGGCGCGTCGATCGACGGTAATCCAGTCAAATTCACACAGACGGGACAATCCCCCTGATTCCAAGAGCTTTCTCCGCTAACTGTCCGCTAAGCTGGCTGGTCATGAACATGTATGCGCTGAGGCGGCGCAGCTTCTCCCCTTCGGTGATGACAGTGGGGACGGATACATTCATTGGTTTGCGTGCCCACAAAAGGTACGTGAATAATGTGTATAGCGCATGACCTCCGGTTGTAATTTCCAGGAGGCTAATCGGCAGGTGCTGCGCTTTTCGAGCTATACATTGCAGGCAAAACCACGCTGCTTGCAAAGAAACCAGCAATTTCGTAAATCCGTCGGCCTTGCTTTTGTCATTGATGTCTTCTTCCGATACCCGTGGGACTAACTCCGGTGCAAGTTCGAGGAGTAAACGTACCCCATCGGGGGTCAATGTGAGTCGGGTGGTGCCGTTCGGTAGAAATGGATCGCCAGTGTTGGCGACGTCGATGACATATCCCCCCATAATGGCGTAGAAACCATGCACAAGGGTCCAGTCATTGCCAACATGGTTGGAGGCTCCTCTATTCTAATATGGAGTTAGAACACTCATTCTGGGACCTGAGCTCAGCAGACGCACCATATTCCTGTCTCTGTCATGCTGGGATTGACTTCTGTCAAGGAAAGGAAGTATGAACCGACAAAAACGTTGCCAGAGAGACCCTGCAGGCCTGGCTGTTGTCGAGAATCTCTGTACGAGCTTTTTCGCGCTAGAATACTGATACCAAGCTGTAAATGTCACGAACTCTGGCGCCAGAACGCCCACCCCAAGCCAAGACAGCTTCCGCAGAAACTGGCGTGCACCAGCATGTTGTTCTGGAATGTTCAGGTGGACTGCGGTCCATACACAGAGGCCCAGAGTGAAGACGCAGCTCGAGACGAGACTATATGTTCCACGGGTATTGGCCTCATCTACCCACCAAGAGGGACTTCGAAAGAGTTAGACGGTGTCTCGGGAAGACCAGAATATGTCGCACTGCATGCTTTGGATTTCAAGCTGAAATTGCCGGTTGGATCGGTTGTCAGATGGTTCCGATGGACTCAGATAGCCCAGACGATTAGTGGGGCTTTTATCCCTCGCTGTGGACATGAGAATATTTCAAAGGTCGTGGCGCCAACACGTACTTCCGGAATTAGTGACATGCTGTTACAGGTGGCATCCCGGGTCAGACTGTTCACACCATGTCATTTGTTATCTGAGTTCCTCACACTGGAAGTACAGTAGCTGTCCCGGGTTATATACGTGCGTGGTGTCCGTCGATGCAGGAGCTCTTTGGGCGCAGGCAGCTCGTCCAGTAAGAGATCGGTGGTCCGTGCTGTTGGAACGGTATGTGTTTGCTCCCGTGCTCATAGTGACAGTGGCGCAAATCAAAGTTCCTGTTCCTTAGCCTGATATTGGCAAGCTGAATCCGTTCCTATTACATACAGTAATTGCAACTTGATGTTTAGGTACTTATAGATACATACTGAATAAATTCCCCCACGCATTCGCGGAAGGTCTGCTGCTGAATATTCAGTCCATGGCTTTACTTCCAACACGTGCGACGACGAGCTATACATCGCGGTCGGAATGAGAGGGTGGGGGGAGGGACTAAGCGCGGATGCATCAACGAACCACCGACAAGGTCGGCATTATCAACCGTTCTATTAAGATTTAGTGCCCATTTCGTTGGGGGTTGTTTGGTGTTATCCCCTTGAAGCTTATCGCATCCCGCTCTCCCTGCTCTACTGCCTGAAATTTCACAGCTCTTCTGATTGTCTTCCCCATTGGGTTCTCTAACGCTGTTGCATTGCTGTATTGCCGGTGCACGCGCGGCCCCGCTGACAGAATCATGATCTTCTAGAATGGAATTGCGGCTTGGGAATCTAAATCTGGATTGGGAGCCTTCTGGTTCACAGACACATCCTGCGTTTCAACAGCATTCAACTGCTGTTTAAAGGAATCCTCATTTGGGTATGTCTTTCGCGGATCAGCACAGCACGAAACAGCCTTGAACTACGGCCACGCAAGCTCAAGGCATTCCTACTTTCCCGCGCTCAAAACCCACTCAAAAGGAGTAGTCCGTCTAATTGCCTTCCCTCCTTCCCCACCATCACCCCACTGTGCCCCCCAGAAATCCTCTTCCTCCCTTAAGTGCGAAGCTTCAGACTGGTTTCTCCTGCCATCAAACCCCTTAGCAAGACCTCGCAAGCGTCAAACCTGTGAACGGCCTCGGCAACTCATCAAGCCTCAAATCACGATGAATGCTTGGTTTGAAACCGAGGGACGGCGCAAGACTTCTCAAGATTAGGACGCAAGAAGCCGTGATGCGACTTGAACGCCTTGAGATGGCCGGAAGATGGCTGAATACTGACGACGAGACGATGGAGCCCTCGATAAAGACATGGAGGTGCAAGGTCTTTGAATGTTCAGATGCGAAGGGTTCTCAAGCCGATGGTTGGAAATTCCTCAAGCCGCTCAAGATAACCTGGGGCAACCCGTTGGAGCATGGCTCATATTTCGCCTCTTCTGTCCCGTTCATCGCATTGCCATCATCCTTATACCATTCAGTTTCAAGTTTTTGGTACTGGTAACCCATACTTTTCGACCTCAAACGAATCTCACTAACAATTTCATAGACAGGTTCAACGTTCAATATGCACCGTATCTATTTATTAACATGTGCTTCTTGATTAAACTACTCACCAATTGGAGGATCAGATTTACTGCTTTTTATTGCTGCGGACAGAGGCGAGGGGTTAACGCACACAATAGGCGTCTGCGAGCCTCGCATCTTTGACGCTACAGGTGAGATCGGTCCTGCATCCCTATATGTAGATTCTGAAACATTGACGTTTCCGCTATGTTCTCGCCACTCCGCCCTCAACCGCACGTTGCCGGCGCGTAGTACTACGGCTACATCTACAGTTCGATTGCTCGCGTTCCGCGGTATCGCTGAGTCAAACTCAACTTCAACTAGCCTGCCACCTGATTCAGTTTCTTCCTTTTTTTTTTTTTTTTTTTTTTGAGTCCTCCAGGCTACGCGCTATGTGATTGTGAGTTCCCAAATCAATATTGTATTTTCTTTAAAACTGCAGGGCTAAAACCTTCTGGGTCAGCGTCACGCTGGAGGTCTCATTCAACTAGCAATTCACTATGATTCCGCAAATGCACGCAATGAAAGGGAAATGTTCGCGCGCATTAGACTTGCACTTGATTTCTGGCATAGGTGTTTGTAGATATACCTTGCACCATTGATATTCACCTTACCATTGTTCACAACCATCTATCTAGCTTTGTGACAACAAGCTGAAATACTGTACATATTCTCTATTTTACTTACATATTTCCGCCTTGTAATTTGTACGAACAGTGCACGTGCCGTCACGTGCACTGGATAATGTAATCTATTCTTTGCATGTATCTTCCATGTCCGCCTCTTAAGTCGCATCTCACGTAAAGGTGGTGGTGCTACCGACTAGACCACTCCCTCAGCTGGGCATCCATACAACTGACCTCTGCTCCCGGGTGACAAGAATCACCAGACGAGCCCCAAATGCAAGGGCTCGTTGATGGCACAAGACTCTCTTCAAGATTCTTGGAACGGCACTTGCAGTGCCGTCTAGATGGGTCTCCTCTGATGAGAAGCCCCTAGTGCTGAAGCCAGCCGGCTTCACAGTGGTGGACACACAGGGGGCTTCATCAAGTCAGATGGAGACCTTTCGCCTATTTGCGGCGCCCGGTACTCAATGGCCTTGGTGAACCTCAAGCTGAGCTCGTTCCACCTGAATTGCCAATTCAGCTTCAGCCCTCCACCAAGATTCTGATGAGAGGAGAACTCAGCTTACCTCGGATGCTTCGGAACCGGCGAGTCCCTTCACTCGCTACAGTCGCCATTTGCAATTGGGTATATTGTTTCATCCCCAACACAGCTCCCGACTCCGAGACGCCGACGACACCACTTTGAATAAACCTTCTAGGGCCTTTACCTTATTCGCCCACACGCCTTGCTCTCCAGGAATTTTGCCGTCACTCTCTGCGCGCCATATTGGAGCGTAGTGTGTGGCGGAACCCGCCACCGCGAGCGGTTACAGAAGCTAGGCCGTCCTTACCCTGCTCAATCGATCGTTTCTCCCTGAAACGATCATTGAGACTGCCACAAATCCAATTCCCTTCTTCTGCATATAAATCCCCTCCGCAGATCGACCCTCTTGAACTACAACTCTCATGGCCCCTAGAAAGGTTATAGCTACATCTACCCCCAGCGATAAACCAGGCACCCGCCAGCAGACTAATCTGCGAGTTGCTAGCGAGGTTGCCGATGGCCCGTCTACTGCTGATTCTGTCCCCGCCACGTCGTCCAAGGTCCCTGCCGTCGCCAAGGACTCTAAGAAAGGCAAAGCTGCCGCCACTCCTCCAAAGAGATCCACACCAGCGTCCCAAAC
The DNA here is from genome assembly GCA_014462655.1 of Mycena venus. Classification (NCBI taxonomy): domain Eukaryota; kingdom Fungi; phylum Basidiomycota; class Agaricomycetes; order Agaricales; family Mycenaceae; genus Glaucomycena; species Glaucomycena venus. The sequence goes on along the minus strand of JACAZI010000015.1, from coordinate 1,439,732 downwards.
CAAGGGCGCCGCGGTGACCAGAATCACTCGCAAAGGGAAAGTCGCGAGCCAACCAGCTGTGTTCAGCAGCGACGGTAGCTTTTCGGGACCGACCGATTCCAGCTTCGAAGTCGTTGGGGAACCGGCCCCGAGGGAGAACCATGCCAGTGCAACACGTGTACAGACCGATTTGGAGGCTATTGCTTCGGTCGCCGGAAGTGGCATGGGCACCCAAGTTTCTGAAGTCGGAAGTGTAGTGGAGGAGATCCCCGAGCTTCAGAGTGTATCCGATTCCTCGGATTCAGACCGGGATACCGCAACCGCTCCTCTGGAATCTCACGAAGAGCAAGCTCACCTCCCTGCTTGGGCGAAGTTCCCTTTCGATCGTCAGCAGTTTCTTCGGATGCAGTATCATGGTGCTTCCATTACACCTTCACTCTCGTCCCTTAAACAACCGACGTCTACCATCTATGAAGCCGAGTCCGCAAGATCAGAGTGATCCTTTGATACTTTGTCCTCTGCATTACTGCAAGGTCATGGAGTGATTGAGACCAAAAGCGTGTCTCATCTGTTCTGTCAGAGTTCAGCCGATCATAAGATTTTCGCCTCGGTTTGCGCAAATATCGAGGTTCTCAATGAAGGAATCAGCGCCTCGCTTTTGAAGTACCACCTGGTTTACGACCCTTTTCAGGATGACGACCCCCTCACCGCGTATGGTTCTGTCGACAGTCTCTTGGCGGGCAAATCCACGGAGACTATGGTCCTCTGTAACGTTGTGATGCGATGGGAATTTCCCCATATCACTTTCGATTGGACGACCCTCGAGGAGAGAATTATCAAATTCAGTGAGGAAAAGCCTGCTCGTCGTGGCTTACTCGAGTTTCTCCAGTTTGGCAAACCAATGTACTCACTTGGCTCGTTCGTTTTGGAGCGGTTTGCCCAACTAGTCCTTACTGCAACCCAGATCCTTGATGGTCTCAACGAATTTTTGGGCAATCCTCCTCACAAGCGCTACCTCATCGACCCTGAGTGGAAATTCCTCCGCCTCATGGAATTCCACCGTAGCTGCACCGTGATTCTTATGACCTTCACTACTCTCCAGCTCCGACTTTCAAATGCCGCCAAGCACATTCGTAAGTTCCTGCACACTGTCCGTGCAATGCACGGACAACGCGGGCTCGATCTCATTTTGGTTTGGTCCACTTAAAGTTCGGTACGCACTGACTTCGGGCTCGACGAACCTCGTGTGGAGCTCGCCAAGCTGCTGGCTCACCCCAAAAAACGCAACGGTCGCTGATACGATCCACGCCGGTGTACAGGCGCAGTTAGTGAAGGAAGCTAACCTCAAACCACACGCGTCCTTTTACCGCGACATCCCTCGCCCCGAACCTCATCAAGTTGCTCTGCCCCTTTTGCCAGCACCCTCTGCAGCAAGTCCAGTCCCAGTGGACGTTTTGGCCCCCCGGGCGACAGATATGCAAAAGCCGCAACTCTGTTTTGCTCCGACTTTACGCTATCCCGTTCCAGCGTCCGGCGGAGGAGGTGGAGGTGGTGGACCACCCGCTCCCCCCGATGCCTGGACGCCTCATGAATGGCAGTTGAACCGTAAACTCAACCTCAGCATGGTGCCGGAGTGGGACGGTCATGGAAAAACCGTGATCGATTACCTCTGCACCATCGCGGAGCTCACACGTCTTTCGCCGCAGATGATTATCGACCTTGGTGCTCTGGCCCCGATCAAATTTACGGATCGTGCCCTTGCATGGTGGCAGACCATGTCAGTGGATTTCCGCAAAACTGCGTCAGCCAGAATTGGAACCTACTCTTTAATGCTATCTCGGTTCATTTTCTGAACGAGGTGTGGCTTCACAAGCGCACCAAAGAGTGGGAGGAGATGTGTTTCCGCCAAAAAGGATTCGATAGCGAGTGGCCCCTCAACTACATCCATTGTCATCCAACGCCGGATCAAGCATCACATGTTCCTTTTCACCGCGGAAACAGACGGTCCTGAGGTCGTGGCTCATTCTCCGCAATGCACCCGATGTGTGGTTGGGCACCATCAACTTCATCCTATACCGCGACATCTTCTCGCTCAAGGCTGCGATGGTCGCTTACACTCCCACCCTCATGTCGAACTGGAATATGGTGTCTGAAAAAATGCGTTCAACAGGAACGGCGGAGGTTACTTGAATCAGTTACAGCATCAAGTAGTTGACGCGACACATACCTGGAATACAAAGAACATTACGAACGAGCTTGTACAGGTGGGGAAACTGACGGCGGTGGGTATGCCCCCAGTCGAGGGGGTGAATCCCATCGAACGGGTGTGGGGAATTTTGAGTTGTTTTCGAGTCCGGTGGTGAGTGTACTGAAGTTCCCGGAATTCAATTGAGTCGACAGACGCTCACACGCCGCCACCCATTTCGCCAGCAACTCCTCGAAATGGGCTTGGTCCCACGGCTCCTAGTACCGAAGACGATTGAGATGGAACAAAAAGGAATGCAAGGGAACGAACCTCGGACGTAGCCGCCTGTTTTTCGAACATGGCCTTGATATTGTTTGATACTGTGTCAAGCTCTGTCAGGTACTTGGTAGCCACTGGCATATCCGCGGTCATCACAGCAGTGCCCTTCGCTATGGCGAGCTCTACCTCCATAGGCGGTGACACACCTACCGTCCGGCTAGACACGAGCTGACTTAAAACAGGTGAGCAGCACAAGGGGGACGGACGAGATAACAAAAATTCGAGCAGTGGCTCAACCAAGCCCGGTGCCGAGACTGGCAACCGGGCAGCGAGGTACGGTACGGAGACGATGATTAACGGTGACTGAGAGGAGAACTAGAGCATGGATAAGTACAAGAACGAAGCGGGAACGAGTGCGAATGCAAGACTTAGCGGTGAAACTTTGGGGCGAGTCCCAGTGTTGTTTATTGCAGAATGCTATCAGTATTTATACAAGGGAAGTACGTGAGCCAGCAGAGTAAATTGAATATGTGTTGACAGTATTTGCAGGCAAAATTATTGCTGCGGGACGTCTTGGCCATTCCAACTGTAGGACTGACGTGCTAAACAAGTTCAACAGTCCGAGAAAGTATGCTATTGCATCGGTTCAGCCAGTAAAATGAATATAGAGACAGGGTAGCGAAGGTGCCTCAGGGCTGATGGACAGCGGGCGACACGTGAAAACGACACTAATAGAATTCTAGCTGTAGGAGGAGGAACTGTAAATGGTCAAGAAGTCCGAGAAGGCGCGCGATCGAGTCGGGTCGGGTAATGAAATGAACATGAAGGTTGTCTATCCAAATGGTAGAACTCGAAGAAGGAAGTAGGGGGACAGCTGGAATGGCGGCGTAGCGCGCGGGGTGAGAGAAGGAGGCGACATGTAGGACTGATGCTCTTAGTTGCAAGTTGTTCGGCACAGTGTTGCAGATTACGGCCTTAGGATGGTGGCGTGCGTGTCAGCGGATCTTTGCGACTCTTGGGAACCTGGTAAGTCGGTAATGTGCTGGGAAATGGGACCATAGATGACCTTGCAAACCTGTTGCAATTGAGACACCGACACAGTTCAAATGGACGAAGGAATCCGTATCATTCGTATTACCGTGCATCTTGGGACCAATCTTAAAGACTTTTAGATTCCCCAACCAGCATTTCTAGTAAACCGTGTCCGGCTCGACAGAACAATCGGTATTTGCGCCAACTGACTCAAAAAAGTGACACGTACCTTATGCTTGGTGTTCCCCCGATCGCGATTTTGTTAGAGACTGTAGTCGCGCTTCTATCTTATCTCATGTACGCCTTTCTCCGCTGACACATTCAAGGCGGTCGAAAATCTCTCCATTCTTTCTGTGTCGTTCCTTTTTTGGCCTTTGGGCGGGGTGGTGTTTGGCTTGGCGTGTATTCGATCCCCTGCGTCTTTGACTGTGCCTCTCACCGCTTCTTCGTTGCTGCAGTCATGGCTTTCTGACTCGTCGCACCCGCGCTTTTCTTCGTCTCAACTGTATTGTTTATTTCTTCCGTCTTATGTGCTCCCTCATGGCATGTACATGCTACCCAACCAAAGTCTGGTCCGACTAGAACCATCACCGAGTTTGGCGCACCTTGGTACGGCACGACGGTCACTGTGCTGAGCAACCCGTACACGCAGGTCCCTTAACCACCTATTTACGCGTATTGAACGGATTTCCGAAAAGGGGGGAGTGTGCCAGCAAGCAACGTGAGCGTCCGCGCTAATCGCTCTCTCATAAACTGCAATTTCGCTTGACCACCACTGGACGTCGGGACTGCACGCTCTCACCCGATTGCCGATAGGCTTTCACGGTAACAGCTCCACCTGTATTCAACCTATCTGAATCCCTTCATTCCCCTTGTCTCTCCCTGCCTGATTCTTTACTTACAAAAATTAAGTCTGTCTTGTGCGTTTCCTGCTCTGTGTTCAAGGCGAACCCAGTTCAGGTACCCATCGGATCTATATCCACGTTTCGGCAACTGCAGCCAACTTGTATAAAACTCTCCTTGGGTGATGGTTTTCGCTACTGGTCCTGCGGTATCTTCTCTCCACCATGTTCTTCTTCCCTCTGCTCGCCCTCTCTTTAATTTCCGCGTCCTCTGCTGGTATTGGCCCAACCGCCGACATTACACTCGTCAACGCTGTCGTTTCACCCGACGGCTTTTCGCGATCGTACGCCGCCGTATTTACTTGACTCGCACTCAAACTAACCTCATTACCAACCAGGGCCGTCACCGCCAATGGGATTACTCCAGGTCCGATAGTCACCGCGAACAAGGTTAGTTTCTTCGTAAATCCGTCTGCCATCGCTTATCCTTTCTTGCAGGGCGATGAGTTCAACTTAAACGTCATCAACGCGCTCACGGACCATACCATGCTACTGTCGAGTTCAATTCACTGGTACGGATTCCTTTCGAGGCAATATCCGAAAAGAGAAACTGACTAGCCCTCTAGGCACGGTTTTTTCCAGAAGAACACCAGCTGGGCAGATGGGTACGCAAGCCATCTAGCCTATTCTTTTGCTTCACTCAAAATTCTACAGCCCTTCTTTTGTCAGCCAATGTCCTATTGCGGCGAACGACTCGTTCTTATACACGTTCCGTACTGGGGGCCAGGTATGTCGTGATCTGACCTCTTATATGTTCGAAGTTGAAGCCCACGAACTAGGCTGGCACGTATTGGTGAACTTAGTCTCTCGGAAACAGGCACTCTATACTAATAGTCCTACCCCACCGTATAGGTATCACTCCCATCTGTGTACATCTCTTCTATTTCCTTTCCTCGGGCAATCTGATTTGACCAGATTACAGCGACCCAGTACTGCGATGGACTTCGCGGGGCCATGGTTGTATATGACCCGAACGACCCGCACATCAGTCTCTACGGTCCGTTCCCTTTTCCCCCTTCCACTATAATTCGGGAATTAACTAACATCCCCCTTACAGACGTTGACAATGGTCAGTACGAGTTGAAAACGCCTTCCCTTTGCGCTAATTTCCCGCAAAAATTTAAGACGCGACCGTGATTACTTTGGCTGACTGGTACGTAAATTCATTCGCTTTCTGAGAATATTCTTGTTATCAAACTGGGTTAGGTACCACGCACCTGTGCATGACCTCGGTGTTATTCCCGTAAGTAGGGACCGAAATTGCATAAATTCTCACTCACCCCTCAGACACTCATCTCCACTCTCATCAATGGTCTCGGCCGCTATGCCGGAGGAGTATGTGGCCGATCTCTTAGCAGCAATAGCATGTTCACAATACCTTCAGCCAACTTCTCAACTCGCATTCATCACTGTGACGCAAGGATTGCGGTACCGGTTCCGTTTGGTGTCTCTCTCGTGCGGTAAGCGTTTTCGTATCACTTCTCCCCATTCCAAGAATAATCTAACTGGGATGTAGACCCCAACTTCATCTTCACCATTGATGGCCACACCTTTACCATCATCGAGGTCGACGGCGTGAACACCCAGCCTCTCACCGTTGACTCTATCCAGATCTGTGCACACCCCTTGCTTCCTTTCCCATTTGTCGAACACAGTTCTGATTCTCGTATGCGTAGACGCCGGCCAGCGGTACTCCTTCGTCCTCAAGGCTAATGCTTCGATTTCGAATTACTGGATTCGAACCGTCGCCAATGGCGGTACCCCGGGCTTCGACAATGGCATCAACTCAGCGATCCTGCGCTACGTCGGTGCCCCCATCTGTGACCCGACAACCACTGCGACGACCTCTGTCAACCCGCTCGTTGAGACTAACCTCCACCCGCTCGTCGCCACGCCTGTGCCCGGCACTCACGCTGTCGGCGCTACCAACGTTGCCCTCAACTTGGCCATCACATTTAACTTTTACAACGTTCAAGTTCGCCGTGAATGGGGCGGTGGGTCTCCTCCTTTTTGCCTCTACCAGCGCAATTTATTTCGAACCGATTGCACTGCTTTTCACCAGGAATTCATCCCTCCCACCGCGCCAGTTTTGCTGCAGATTTTAAGCGGTGCGCACACGGCCGCAGAACTGCTCCCCCCCGGGTCGATCTACACCCTTCCTCCCAACTCGGTCATAGAAATCTCTATTCCCGGAGGCACACCCGGAGCACCCCACCCTTTCCACTTGCACGGTGTGCGTTCCACATCGCTATTCTTTGATTTTACCCAAGTAGTATGCTAATTTCACGACAAAATAGCACAATTTCTGGGTCGTTCGGAGCGCGGGTAGCACGAAATACAACTGGGATAACCCCGTTGTTCGCGACGTCGTGAGCACTGGTCCCAGCACCAGTGATAACACCACGATCAGGTTTGTGACGGACAACGCTGGCCCGTACGTCGGCTCTATAGTTGTACCAATATGAAAACCAGAATATAAGATGTCGGTTTTCGTTCCGGTCTGACTGAAACTTCTGATTTGGTTTGAATTTCAGCACTAACCAAAACTTGAACTGAAACCACAGGTTTTGGTCGCGCTGAAATTTGGTCCACGGATCATCCGCAGATCATCCGCTGCTCATCCGCAGACCATCCGCTGCTCGTCCACAGCACATCTGCTGCTCATCCACAGGGGGTCCGCAGACAATCTGCGGTTTATCTGGAAAGGGTCGGGGCTTGAGTATTTTGCATACATTGATGATGAGAAGTTCTTCGTGGCTGGTTTGAACATGCAATAGTGGTTTATTGAGTTTGTTGAGTTGAAAAGTATGAGTAGGAAATGTATTGAATTGAATACCCTGCCAAACATACATGCCCCCTCAATCCAGAGCAGTACCAGACAAGGGAAAGAAGTAACACTTCTCCCAATATCACCATTGTATAGTGCATTGCTTCTACATCTGTCTGCGGGCTGGTCTGGAATAGGAACGCTGCGGAAACGGGTCAACATTCGCACAGCTTATTTTTTTCTAAAACAATGGCGGTATGATCAACTTAATAAACTCAATAATTCTGTTTTCTCCACTATCGCGTATTCAGAAACATCCATGGAGAACTTCTCGTCTTTAGTGTATGCAAAATACCCAAGCCCCGACCCTTTCCGGATAAACCGCAGATCGTCTGCGGACCTTCTACAGACGAGCGGCGGATGTGCCGCGGACGAGCAGCGGATGGTCTGCGGATGGTCTGCAGATCATCTGCAGACCAAATTTCAGCACGACCGAAACCTGTGGTTTCGGTTCAAGTATCGGCTTGTGCTGGAATTCAAACCAAAATTAGAAATTTCAGTTGGACTGATTTGAAAACTGATATCTTATTTTTCGGTTTTCATATTGGTGCAACTGATACCCAACCGATATGTTATGTTTCGGTGGGGGTATCAGTTGAACCGTTTTACATACCGAAATATGTAGTTTAGTTTAGGTTTCGGTACAACAAATCCTTAAACCAATAAATTCTGTTTTGGTTCGCTGTCAGCTCGATCAGAATGTCAACAAATACATTGACTTTTGGTGAGGCCAAAATTTAAACTGATAATACTTAGTTTGGTTTAAATTTCGGGTTGACCGAATCTTAAACTGGCACTTTAGCCTTCGGTTTAAGATTCGGTTTGACCAAATGTGTGTAATTTCCGGTGTGCCAGCGAAAACGGCGGCAAGCCACTGAGCCTTTTCAAACAGATAAAGCCAAAACAAACCAAATCGAGCAACACACACTCTTTGCTCCCATATTCGGCTGAACACTCCCAATTGTAACAAAAATCAACAGCAACATTGGCAGGAAAAGGTTTTCATTTTTTTGTGGTGAAGTCGTACGACTCGACGGCAGAGCTTACGGCACATTCGCCTCTTGCTCGCCTTTTGATCCCTTCCTCCCATTCCCCTACCCCTCCTCTCCCTCAGTATTCGATATGGTCAACGACTTCAAGACAATGCACAGAGAGAAAGTTTTAGTGGCCCCATGGCTTTGATGAGGCGTATCGGGTAAAAGCCTTAGCACATCCATAAACTCAGCATCTGCGGTCCTGATTCTCAGCGCCAAGGTCTCATGTGGGTACCGGTCCTCGACCCCGAGCACTGATCTCTTCTCATTCACCGATTCAACTCACTGACACACGAGGTACGGCATTTTGCACTTTCTTATTGATGTCGTACAATTTCTCTTATTTATCAACAATTGTTTCTTTGTTCAGATGAATTCAATCAGGTCGTAATAGCTCTCACCTCAACACTCGAGTGGCACTATATTCTCGCAACGGCAAAACCGCGAACACTGCTCAGCACCACCGGCTCAAGTTCTTCTCTATCACCGAGCACAAGCGTCCTAAGTTGGTCCATCTGTATCTTCCGACTTATTTACCTCATTAACGTGTGATTCATTGAACATTCCCCGATGACTGCTGCGTGAGCTCCTATAGCGCCAAGACCTCCATGTTTCAATCACCACGCCGAAACCAATTAGCGATGAGCTTCGTGCCCATTCCCTGTTACATTGCTGATGTTTATTCCAAAGATATTCTGATGCATACACTGCTTGTAGCGTGAAAGATTTCGTGTTTCCCTGGCCAACAAAAATCTTTTTACTTGCAGACACAGCTTCAGCGTCTGGGCGGAGCCTCTCTCAATATGCTAGGTGGCTGCATATGACGCAGCGGGGCAGACTAGCAGTGGTACCCAGTAGTACAGCCATATAATAGAATAATTCGATGTGAATTTATATGGTTCAATGCTGCTCTACACAGTTCAGTTGTGGTTCAACGTGTTGCAACAAATTCGTCAAGCCAAATCGAGCCCTCGCCCATTTCTCGAGCCATCTAGAAATATATCGGTTTGGCTTGCTGTACTAGTAGCTTGGTATGTCTCAACGTTAACTTTGGTTCGAATTGGATTACCGTGCTTTTCACTGGGCCTACACCCTCAATGACAATGTCAAACATTGCTTGCTTCACTCAATACATTCAGATCTAAGCTGACTTGAACGGCATTTCTTTCGGCATTTTCATGTGGAATGATATAGCTAAAAATGTTTTGCGAGCTTCTTATGTCACTTCCGTGCAAGTTAAAGTGGCTAGTATTCTATGGTAGCGGGCACTGCCGCTCGTCGGCCTTCTCCGTTCATCTACTACCCCCGCTTTATTTAGGTAGTAGATGAACGGGGTAGTCTTTGTAGCCGTAGTGACATGACAGGTCGCCGCTGGATTGTACATAATAATATATGCTGGCGGTCCTCTGGATGCTGACTGCCTGGGCTGACGACAGTTGCCGAACTGTGGGAATCGTAATCAAGGGATTTATTCGACACTTGCCGTCGCATTATGTATTGAAACCAGGTACAAAATCAGTTCAGAGGACACTTCGGAATTAGCCAACGGATCTCATCGGTAGACGACCTGGAAGGAATTACGAACATCGGGCACTGAAAGTAGAGACAGAACTGGATTCCGTAGAACGATTCCGAGGGCGTTGCGTTCATCGTACATGACCATATACTGCACAGGAGGATAATTACGTGAACTGCTATATAAACATAAAATGAGTTAGAGATGAAGTATCTAGAATGAATGGGCTTTCAGTCGTTCCATGGAAGGGCACAGAAATAAAGATATTGTCACATACATCCATCCGGAGCGAAACACAAATGAATCCTCATCATTTCTTCCCCCGCCACGCTCTGCCCTCTTCGCTCCTCACCCACTCTCCCCACGGCATCCCCACGCGCCCAACTCCCTCATGCCCCGGGAACCGCCACTCCCCCTTGTCCCACGCCTGGAGCAGTACGCCGTGGTACAATGGGCGCACCGCGCTCGGCGCCTCATCGTGCATCCGCGCACCGAGCTCCACCCAACGCACGGGCCGCCAATAGTCCGGTGTGCGGGCGAGGTCGTGTTGTGCGGCGAGCCAGGTGCGCTCCTCGGGGGTAAGCAGTACACCGCGGCTCGCGATGGGGATCAACGCGGTGTACGACCTCATCGCGGGCGTATTGTCGTATGCGCATTTTTGTTTATAACTGATCGGAGAAGTATAAGTTTGGTTGGCGCGATCTGGGAAGTGAGTAGGTCAGTCGAATGCAGAAATGGAGAAAGAGACGGAAGATGAAGATGTGTGCAATATGCAATGAAGCAGAATGCACAATATTAATCAAGATGAAAGAAGGGAAGCAGAGAATTCAGCGACGCTTACCTGGCACACCAGCTCTCGAACTCGAACCCTCTCCAGCCCGAAGCACCTGCGGCTCGACGACGGAAGGAATTGGTTTGGAGTTATCGCGATCTGGATTATCAGAATCAGTAGGATTTCAAGAAACGAGCAAACGCGAAATCGAATCGTATTTGGGAAGGGAGCAAGGACAAAGCTCCAGGTACCGGAAACTCGCACCATAGCCAGAAACACTCACCTGTCGCACCATGACTTCGCCAGAACTCCTTGACTTCAGCCGGGGTCGGCAAGGGTAGGTTCTTCGCCTCAGCAGGCACGGGCAAGGTTCTCGTTCTCGCTTCTGCTCTCGCGGCCGGTACGCCTCTCGCAGCGTCCGCCTGCGCGCTCCTCGCCCGCGTTGTCCTCGTCGTCGGTGCGGGCGCGGGCGCAGGCGGGAGCGGCGCCAATCCGCGCCTCATCCGCTTCGCCCGCATCTCGATCAGGGCGTCCTCCTCGTCTGCGGGCTCGAGCCCTGCGGAGTGTTGGCGCGGGCGTTTGGTACCGGCAGTCGCTGTCGCTGTCGAATCCCCTCTCCTCGCCTTCGCAGAGTCCTCGTCCACACGCGCGGTCGAGGGTCGTGAAGTGGCGACCTGCTTCTTTACCTTCATCTCTTCCGCGTTCCCATTCCCATTCTCCTTCACCTCCCGCCCACTCCCGCCCATCGATCGGACCCGCACGGGCGGCCACTCGTTACTCCTTTCCTTTTCCTTCGCCTTCTCCCTTTCTTTTTTGTCTCACTGTCGCCATTTCCCCCATCGGCCCGGCGCTGCTTCGGCTTTCGTTCGCACCCCCACCGCCGTTTCCGTTGACAAGCCCACGCGCACTATCGGACGCCACACGGCTCGGTCCGGCGGTACCGCTGCCGACTGTTCTATCTCGATCTACAAGGGAAATCCGGTTCAACGATCAGTAAGCGGTAGCTTGACTCGACACAGAAGAAGATATAGCGGAGGAGGAGAGGAGGGACGATAACGACGCACCCTTCGCAAGCATTGCATTATGCAGTGGCCGCAACGCGCGCCGGAGGGACTCTACCAGCTCCCTATCCTCTTCTGCTCCTCCTTCTCCGCTTCTGACTCTTGCTTGTCCTTGAGGTCGCCGCACCTCCTCGGACTCAGACCCCTCTTCCTCCCACCGCCCCTCTGCGCGTCGGCGGGCGTCCGCAGGGGCGCCGCGCGTACGGGGGGCGGGGACAGGTGCAGGGGCAGGGGGCAGGGACGGGTTTCGTACTTGGTTCGCAAGCGGGTACGGTACTTCGACTTGGTTCGCCATCAACAGATACTGGGGTGGAAGCCGGGACGGGTTGCGGGCGAAGAGCAGCACGGCGTGTACGCGGAACGGGCGTCGGACTGGAGTGGTTAGGCACGAGCGAGGACGAAATCAAGGGTTGTGAGGATGCTGGATCGGGTGGGGGCTCAGGGGCAGGGACGTAGAACCCTGCTCGGCGTTCGCGGCGCTGAGGCTCCCGCTCTTCATTGCTGTCGCTTGCCCCCAGGACACGCATACGCACACGCTGCGCGGCGGCGGCGACCATCTCCTCGCTGCGCCGTATGAGAGCGTTGTTGTCTGCATTCGAATGGATTATATTAGTTTTAGTGATAGCACGCCGGCACGAATTAAAGAGCATCGAGAAACGAGTCGCGAAAAAGACTCGAGAAGCGAATGGGGAAGGTAGAGAAGGCATACATACCCCTCAACGGTCCATGGAACATCCGATCCATTCTCAGTAGCGCCTCCCACAGCGCGTGCCACTCCGTCTCTTCCTCCTCCGTTAGCGCGCGGGTGAGGGGCTGGGACGGGTCCAAAGCGAATGCGAAATCCTGCCGACCTTGTTCGTATACTTCGTCGAAGCAGTCGAGAGTGAGCGAGCCACGCCGGAGAGCATCAAGTTCTTCGCGGGAGAACTGCCGAGAAGGAGGAACGGGAGTGGATGTAACGTCCATGGCTGGGTTCGTCGTTGGTAATTATAAATGACGGTGCGTGAAATCCAGCAGCGATAACGCTCACCGGACTTCGAGCTGCCCTGCTCGTTGCACTCCCGTTGCCGTTCCGCACCTTTCCCTTTCTCCTTCATAAGCATCCTCGGCGTTTCCTCCTCAACCTTCACCCTCACCTGCGGCGTCTCTTCTCCGCCAGCCTTCAGACGCCGCTCCCGCATCACCGCCTTCACCACCGTCGCATAATCCCACGCATCCCCTGGCGCCACACCAACCTCCGCGCCGCCAACATGGAAGGTTGGCGTGCCACCCGTGTTGCGGAAAACAAATTTGACCTTCTCGTTGGCGTCGTCGTGTCCGTCTGTGAGGGCGCCGAGGGTAGAGATGGGGGAAGGGGATGTGAAAGATAGGGGCGCCGCCAGTGGTCTCGATGATGAAGGTTGTTGTGCGCACCATCGGACAGACGCGCCGTTGAGGGGAAGAGAGGAGGTGGTGGAAGAGGACAACAAGGGAACACTGCCACCACGTGAGACGTAAACAAGGCGTGACCGCGTGTAGTTTACCGCTTTTGGAAGACGCGTCCGAGGACACGTTCGAAATGGAGTTGAGATTCAACCCGATTGGGCAATGCCACGACCATTTGAGGTTGGCCTCATAATGACCACCAATGAACCTTGACCTAGTACTGAGTACTGAGTACTCAAGTGCTGGATATTAATTTTGACTGGATCGCACGCTGCGAAGCTCCCTTCAATGCAACCTGTGCAAGGAAGGGGCCACTGTACGGCAAGCAAGCTCGGTGTTGGACAGTTTCATTTTTTCAAATAGTGGGCATTATGTCAGACCGATGTTACACAGACACTGCCTGTTCGACTCAGGCGTGAGTCATTGCCAAATCTCGTCTTTTTTGTTTTTTCTTGTCTCGTCGATGGAATGTTGTCGAATATAATCAGAAGACAAGTTAAAGTTGGTAAGGTTTGGTAATGCACAGTTTCGCATCTGCTCTCTGTAGAACTTCCACTAGCAATGATTACATTACTCGGAGTTCACTTGCTCACCCCAGGCCGAGCCATAATTGTCGACAGGTTTACTATGACATTTTAACACATTAACATCACGAGTTATACGCCTAGTAATACAAAATGCAAATCGTTCATGACGTATGCATCGCCTGTTCGACCCAGGCTCGAGTCATATTCCTATTTGAAGCTTTTTGTTTTCCTCTACAAAATACGACTATCGTTCTCAACTATGGGAAAAATGTGAATGCACAGGGCTCAGAGTATACGACAGCGTACTTGCTCTTAATTCTTTAATAAAAATTTAACAAAGTCACCCAGATCTACTTACTCGACTCGCCGCACCGGTCTTCTGTTTCTATGATTCAACACTGAATATCGCTTTGGGTAAAGCCAAGGATCTGGAAACAAGGCCCGGTTGCGGGAGGTCCGCATCTGCTCTCATTGGATGGACATCGTTCATTATGCGCAGTTCACCTGTTCAACTCAAGCCCAAGCCATCACACTACCCTTTTTCTTTACCCTATTCTCTCAGGTTCATGAATAGATTTCCACCGCAAGTCAGGACATGACACAGGTAGTAGGTAAGGCTCGGTTGTGGACGGCTTCGCATCTACCCACCATGCAAAGCCGCTGACATAACATTACGTAGACTTCGCCTGTTCGACTCGGGCCCGAGCCGTCGCTGCATGCTCCATTCCCTTTTTCTTGGTTTCAGTGATCAATTTATGCTCAAAATCAGGACATGAGTGGGGTGGGGAAGGCTTGGTAGCAGTTGGTTCCACAGCTGCATCTCATGGACAGAGCATATAACTGATATTATGCAGATGTCGCCTGTTCAACTCAGGCCCGAGCCATTAGCTCTTGGGGGAACTTTTCTATTTTTTTTTTACTTTTCCTCCACAAAAGTTCATGGATATTTTCGATGGTGGGAAAAGGGTAAACCTGGTCTCGATAACATACAATGTAGATAAGGCTCGGTTGCGACCGGTTCCGTAGCTCGGCTTTTATTAAGGCTGTGGTGTAAATATGGCCCGTTCGATTCAGGCTCGACCAGTGCATGTAGTTCTTTCTGTCTCGTTCATTTTATGTATTTATTCATCGGACCTCAAGCGACACGAGAATTGAATCAAGGCCTCAGCCAGATTCTCAACAGACGCTCTTGGTTTTCATTTCCTCGGGTATCTCAGGCAACAAACCAAATTCTGTAGACGCGCTTCAAATATTCAGTTAAATGCTGGTTTTCGAGATCAAGTCGACTGGGCTTGCTGGCATTTTTTCACTCACATGGCGTCAATACGCATTTCCGCAATGAGATTCAGAATATTGGTTCGGGCTCGGCACCCAGAGTTTATCAGCAAAATCTCGAGCGTACGGGAATCTGCATAAAAAAGATTGAAGGCGACACAAATACAGCAAGATTCTGAATAAAGGTAGTTTTGGACTTGTCAAAGAATGTCGGGTGAGCACTTTGGGCGCAAACCAAGTTGGAGGATGAAGGTGGGATCTTGGTTGGAGACCCTGGGCATGAGATTTTCAGACGATTTTCCTAAAGAAAGGCGGAACAGAAGTAAAGATAGGTTCCGGAAAATGAACGAAAGACTCGAGGTTCAACGAACGGATATTCGATTTAGAATGGTGATCGGGAAGTGAGATGACAGTCCAGTTCTGTGTCGTTGTGTACACGGGTAGACACAAATATGCTCGAGGCAGGCTTGATAGCTATCAGAGCACAAATCGAACACCACTTGGTTTCACGGAAAGCACTCCAGTATTTTTAATATGTTCAGCAGGAGAAAAGCCAGGCACAACTGACTCAACTCAGGCGAAGATGAGTTTGGGCCAGCGGAGGCAACACAATTGAATGCGACGAGGGATGTGGTATGGTAGTAAGTCCAGAAGACAGTCCTGACGGAGACTGGCTCAAGTGACACTGGCCCTAAGGGATTGGAAGCAAGGCAAGAAAAGTACTGCGGCAGTTCAACATTCACTGCATCCAGAATTCTTGCTGTATTCGGCGGCGTGGTTATCCCACTTTATCTGTGTTTTCTGTCACTGAGATGATATAGATTTGAAGCCGGAAACCCACCAGCGAGGGTTGAATTCAGGCATTTAATGCCAGATTGGGCAAATTTAATGTTGAATCAGGCCGGGTGAGTGCGAGAAAAGATTGCAAAAACTCTGTGCCTGAATAAATGATAACTGCGCACAAGCGGCGCCTTATCCAAGGCAATTGCAATGGAACCTCTGAACTTAAATTCCCCGTGGCGTATAACACGGAGCTGCTACGATTCTACAATCCTACACAAGACTCCTGCACAACCTGAAAGAGGATCTATATCATTGGCCTGAAATTGGGAAAGAATTCTTGTCGGAGGATCGATACATGGACTGTGAGGAACTCACAATTGATGCTCCATGATGAATTGAATGATCTCGTCTCGCTCTGCAGTAGGAAATTCGGCGAGCCAGTCCTGAACTTCACTGTTGATGGAAGACTTTGAGTATTGGATGAGCGCATCCTGGATTGCATCGGGTGCAGTGATTCGACGATGAGCGAGCAACAGCGTGGCATGGTGGATAATAATAGTTGCTACTGTTATGATTCCAGGTGTTGGAGCAATGGATGGGAGACAACAAGATTGAATACCGATGATTAGGAACTTCGGCGAGATCGTGGGAAAGCCCTGGTGTGATCATCTAGTCCAACTGTGAATAGACTAGGATGAGCATGACCTACAGAGCACATGGGAGTAATGGCATCGTGAATTTTGTCCTGATCGGGAAGCTTATAGATGAAGGCAGGGAGACAGTGGAGTGGTGGAACTCACGGCCTGGTGGGGATCAGGCACCGTATATCGGGAGTGGGGAGGGGCACTTACACGCTGAAAAAAGAGCCATGTGACGGGTTAGCTGTAGGTAACGAGAGGGCGGAGTCAACGCTCACTTTCTAAGGTGAGAATGACACGGCATGAGATCAGCGCCTGCACGGCAAGAGGGCAATGGAGGGAAGGCGGGAGAAGACTCACTTTCTAGAAAGGGACGTGCGCAGTGTGGGGTGAGGGAGGGCGCAGCAGAAGAGAGGGCTGGGACTCACGAGCTGAAACCGATGGGCGCAGTGTGGGATCAGCGACAGTGCATCAGGGGGAGGGCATGGGACCCACGTCCTGAAAACCGACGTGCAGGGTGCGGGATCAGCGACGGCGTGGCAGAAGGGAGGATGCGGGACTCACGTCCTGAAAACCGACGCGCAGGGTGCGGGATCAGCGACGACGCTGCGCACGAGAGGGCGCGGGACTCACAATCTGAAAACCAACAGGCGTGATGTGGGGTCAGCAATAACGCAGCGGAGGGGACGGCGCGGAACTCACGTCCTATAAACCGATAGATGTGTTGTGGGCCCAGCGACGGCACAGCAGAAGGGAGGGCATGGGACTCACGTCCTGAAAACGGTGCACATGATGCAAAATCAGTGACAGCGCAGCAGAAGGGAGGGCACCCAACTCACGTCCTGAAAACCGACGTGAGCGGCGTGGAATCAGTGACGGCACAGCAGAAGGGAGGGCGCCGGACTCACGTCCTGAAAACCGACGTGCGCGACGCACGTGCGGTGCGGGATCAGCGACGGCACAGCAGAAGGGAGGGTACGGGACTCACGTTCTGAAAACCGACGTGCAGGGTGCGGGATGAGCGACGGCGCAGCAGGGAGGGCACGGGACTCACAGCCTGAAAACCGACGCGCACGGTGTGGGATCAGCGACGGCGCAGGCTCAGCGGACTGGAGGGCGCAGGACTTACGAACTGAGAACCGACGCGCATGGCGTGGGATCAGCGACGGCGCAGAGGAAGGGATAGCGTGTGACTCACGTCCTGAAAACCGCCGCGTGCGGTGCGGGATCAGGGACGGCGCAGCAGAAGGGAGGGTACGGGACTCACGATCTGAACACCAACACACACGGTGTGGAATCAGCGACGGCGCAGTAGAAGGGAGGGTACGGGGCTCACGTCCTGAAAACCGACGCACATGCGGTGCAGGATCAGCGACAGCGCAGCAGAAGGGCGCGGGACTCACAGACTGAAACCGACGCATGTTGTGCGGGGTCAGCGACGGTGCAGTGCAAGGGAGGGCTCAGGACTCACGTCCTGAAACGTACACGGTGTAGGATCAGTGATGGCGCAGCAGTAGAGAGGGCGCGAGATTCACTTCCTGAAAACCGACGTGCGTGCGGTGCGGGATCAGCGACGGCACAGGAGAAGAGGGCACGAGACTCACAATCTGAAAACCGCCATATACGGTGCAAAAATCAGGGACGGCGTAGCAGAAGGGAGGGCACAGGACTCACTATCTGAAAACAGACGCACACGATGTGGGATCAGCGACGACGCAGTACAAGGGGGGCTCAGGACCCACGTCCTGAAAGCCGACGCACGCGGCGTAGGATCAGCGATGGCACAGTGGAAGGGATGGCGGAGTGGAAGGGAGGGCACAGGACTCACGGCCTAAAAACCATCGTACGCAGTGCGGGATCAGCGATAGCGCAGCGGAAGGGCGGGCGTGAGACTCACGGACTAAAATGCGACGCACACGGAACGGGATCAGCGACAGTGCAGGCTGGGCATAATAGAGGGCGCAGGACTCACATACTGAAAGCCGATGCACGTGGTGCGGGATCAGCGATGGCGCACCGCAAGGGAGGGCGCAGGACTCACACCCTGAAAACCGACGTGCACGGTGTAGGATCAGGGACGGTGCATCGAAGGGAGGGTATGGGACTCACGTGCTGAAAACCGACACACACGTTGTGGGATCAGCGATGGCGCAGCGGAAGGGATGGTGCGGGGCTCACGTGCTAAAAGCCAACGTGCGCGGTTAGGACATCAGGAAAAACCAGATTTGATAATTGGCAGCCAATTATCGTAAATTATTGCCAAGCTTGACAATCCAAATAATCGGCAATAATTTCCGCCAATGTACGTTAATCTCAGATAATTTCCACAACAATTCACCTGAAGCCTCGAAACAATGATAAATCACTCGGTATTGTGTCTTACCACTTCAGAAAGTACCTGGACTCCAACATGATGCCGAAAACTGGGCGGGTCTCAACAGTGAAGTCAGAATTTTGCTAAGTCCTTGACAGCATACATCACGTCTCACAATTGCCGACGGTCGAGAATCGCCGACGGTATATACGTCAAGCACACGTGGGCGGCAAAATGGTTCGTTTTGATGGGGTCACAACAGCCATAAATCTTTCTCTCCGTTTCCCTCCATCTCGTCTCCTCCTTCCCTCCCATCCTCCTCCCCCGATGTCCCCACTACCATCCAATATCGTGTTCGTTCATTGTCCTACGGTGTGGCTTTTGCATCATTTTGTCTTTCTAGCCCTCATATACTGGCTGGAGTCGTGCGCAACACTGTTCCTGGGGGAAGGAGGCAGACGTTTAAATGGTGGTCATCGAGTGATGTGTGCAAAGAAGCCTGTGACAGGTACGCCAGTGTCTTATTACAGGCCTCATCTTCACAGCCTGCACAGTTCTACCATTGTGCAAGTGACCTTTTGCCTTTGCCTGTCAACTGGGGACAAGCCGCCGCTGCCGTGATTTCGTCAGGTATGTCACGCTACTCATTCGGGCTCTTGACTGACCCTCATTGGAACAGAGCCATTGATTTCCTACCTTGCCCTGCACCGCACCCCGCCGAGAACGCCGTCCACGCCACAATTCGGGGCCATCAGTTCGTCAGGTATGTCACGCTATTCATTCGGGCTGTTGACTGATCCTCGTCTGAACAGAGCCGTTGATTTCCTACCTTGCCCTGCACCACACCCCGCCGAGAATGCCGTCCACGCCACAATTCGGAGCCGCGATTTCGTCAGGTATGTCTCGCTATTCATCCGGGATCTTGACTGACCCTTGTTGGAACAGAGCCGTTGATTTCCTACCTTGCCCTGCACTGCACCTCGCCGAGAACGCCGTCCACGCCACAATTCGGGTACGTGATCCCTTTCTTTCTCAGACGTTAATAACCTCGTTCTTCACGTACAGCTTAACACTATTTCCAATGTGCAGACAGCTGTTAATGTCCTCTTAGATATTGCGGTGGGCGCCAGTTATGGTAAGTTGTTATGATCCTCGTCTGTGTCCATTATTGAAAGACCATGCTTTCAGGGTATCTTCTGAGTAGTATACTTTGCATACATGTTGTACACGTAGATAATTGCATGAATACATTCGTTTTTACCTTGTTTTCACCTTCAGATGTCTGATAACTGTGATGAAAAGGTCAATACAATGCTGCCAAACGGGCCACAAACCCAGATAATGCTCGATAATTGGTACCAAATTGGTGCGAATTGGCGTAAACAGAAAAGGACATAGCCAATGTTGTAATACATGATAATTGACGATAATTCGACAATTATCCCCAATTGGGACCAATTATTGCCATTTGGGAAATCTGGATTTTCCTGATGGACGCAGTAGATAGGAGGGTATGGGACTCACCTTCTGAAAACCGATGTGCGCGGTGCGGGATCACCAACAGCGCAGCAGAAGGGAGGGCATGGGACTCACGTCCTGAAAATCGGCGCGCGCGATGTGTGATCAGCGATGGCCCAGTGTTGGGGAGGCGTAGGACTCACGATCTGAAAACCAACGCGCACGGTGTCGGATCAGCAATGGTGCAGCGGAAGTAATAATGCAGGATTCACAGACTGAAAACCGATGTGTGGGATTAGCGACGGCGCAGGCTCAGCGGAACGGAGGGCGCAGGACTCACGAACTGAAAACCAATGCGCACGGCGTGGGATCAGTGACGGCGCAGCGCAAGGGAGGGCACGGGACTCACGAACTGAAAAGGATGCGCATGGTGTGAGGTGAGCGTTGCCGGTTCCTGCCCGCCTGTACTTACCCAGAGCAATGGGAACGCTCTCAAGCATTCCTTCACCAGCCTACCGGAGTCATCGAGATTGCGCCTCTTGAACGCCCTGATTACAGAGTAAGTATTAAAACGTTTCTGTCCTGAGATGGAGGACTTACCATCTCACTCCAGATCGGACACTGAGCTGTAGATTCTCCCTTTGAACCGCTAACAGCATTAGAGTGACGACCCCGTCATTCAGCGCATCCATTGTAGTTTCGATGAGATTGTCACAACGTTTCCCAGGTTGCTCCATGCCTACTACTTAGCACTCAACACCATATCTTGCTCAACGGCTCACCTTCCAGTCGGACGAATCTAGGTTTTTCATCAAACTTGCCTAAGTATTCCTTCTCGAAAATCCTCTCAGTCTCGCGGATGGTTCTGACCAGCAGATCTTCGTCGCCGTCGTCTTCATCGTCATCTTCCAATCCACACCTGATTGTGTGCCGCAAAGCTTCGTATTTTGTGAACACCGCGATCATAGGTACTCCGAAGGATTGGTCGACAAGAAGGATGAAGGAGATGCAATGCTCACCATTCTCATCAGGACATATCTTTTTGAAAGGAGCGATGTCCAAGCCTGGGCGACGGGTGTCGGCTGAGATGCAGAACCTTCATTCGATCGACGGTGAACTGAGACGGGAAGATGACGAAAGTGAGCACCTACCAGATTGCATGCAGTCGTTCTTGTAATGTAGTCCGCCGTGACCTGTCGCGAACAAAATTTTGAACTATCTTAAGCTGTTCCTCATCCCCGTTCTCGAATCCACGAGAATCGTGGAAGACATAGCCGCGATTATTGGCGAACACGAGCTCATCGGAGATTTCATGCTCACCCCGCTGTACAGAGGGGTTCGTTACCGCATGCCCACAACGCACAAGCACACACCTCGGAGGTAGGTTGAAGCTTATGAATCTCGGGATCGTCGGTGGTGTCACATACTCTCTGCAGGATGGTCGTCTTTCCTGCATTTGCTCTCCCAACAATGAGAACTCGAAATCGAATGTCTGGTAAGGGCCTCGCGTTGAATGTCTCCTTTTCCATGTCTCAAAACGAGGAACTGGTCGGAAAGAGGGTCGAGGGAGGAGGGAAGACGAAGGCGAAGGAAGAGTGTGTCATAGGATCGCCCGATCAAATATACTTGATGGCCGCATAGGTGCCGCCACAGCGCGATGATCACGCTCCCACCAAGTGCGACCTGACTTAAGTCCATTATCCGGGATGCTGGCGATAATACTGATATCGTCATTTTCCTGGTTCTGGAAGTACGCTAGTGGACACAAATCGGACATCTGCCGACAGCCCTATGAACCGTGCGGCTCCAGAGTGATCGAACACTAAAATACAAGCGCGCCACTGACACGCTGAACCCGCATGGTTGGGTTAGTGTCTGAAGCCATTTCAAACTCCGCCATCCGTCAATCAGGTTCTCTGTCCGAGGATTTTCCGTAATTTAACAAGGGCGCGGTGGGGCGCAAAGCGCCCCACCACTTTGATTTAATTGGCTTGTAAGTATAAAGGACATGCGGTAAGCCAGTTATTGGGCTATGCTTAGATACATGCAATTTTGCGTGTTTCTGATTATACTCATTAGTGAAACTGTTTCTATATGACAGTACTGGTTCCTGGTAGCCAAGGGGGAACCGGCATTCAAAAAACGGATATCAGGTTGAATAGTTTTTTTTGGCCTTCGGTGGACCCCCCCTCCCCCCCTCTCCTTCCATATAGGGAAGGAGTTTCCCACCCCTAGCGCCGGGCCGTCCGCTCCCGAGTTGAGCCGTCACCCCTCATGTGTGTTCATTAACATTCCGTTGGCTTTTCTGCATGTAAATTGTGTTCTCTTGGATTCCTTCATAGACATTTGTAACTGAAATACCTTTATGAAGCTGTTATATACCGAGCCGGGGGGATAAGGATGTTACCGGTAAGTGCCGCCAGAGTGTTGGCGTGCCAGTAATAGCCGGAGTGGACCAGATATATGCACAACACCACAGGAAGGTAGGGCGAGCGTAACTACCAAGGCTGGTTAAGGTTCAGAGTGACGGAAGGCTGGCCAGAAGACCAGAATCGACTCAGAGCCAAGGAGAAGTCCCAAGCAATGTTTATAATCAAACTGAAGTACAAGACAATAGCTAGGGGTTTATATACCATGTATCTAATTGTACTACCAAATGTAGAAAGAAGTTCTTTTAAACAATAATGTGGAAAACATAGAAGTATGCATATGATGGAACCATAGTAAGACAAAAGGAAAGCATATGGTGAGGAACTGAGAAGGTGGTTAAATGGGAAACACTCAGTAATCCTTCATCGTGTAAAAACCCATCAAGTACAGTGAGGCCGGTAAAGGCTGGTAACCGCTGGTAAGCCAGCAGCCAGTAATGACCGGTCAGATGCCGGTCATGGTTGGGAGTGACCAGGATGTAACAGAAGCCTGAAATCTTTGATTTTCTACCATCTACACTGCCAAATGGCAGACATGTGGCCTCCAGCTGGTGGAGACATGTGAACTATATGGCAACAGAGGGTGGCCACCAGCTGCGTTCCAGGTCGAGGCCAGGTCAAATCTTGTATGGGTCCAGCATGGTACCAGTTCCAGCTGGCAGCCGGCTGGGGGGCAAGACTGGTATACAGGTATTGTGTCAGATGTATCCTGTACGGCTTTCCAGTTCAATTCAATTGCTTTCTTTTGCAGTTTGAATCATGATAGTATGCATTGGTCTAAGGAAAGATACAAAGAGTATTACCAAGGCTTGGATATATTCTATGCTACACTGCGTTACCGATGTCACTTGTCAATGATCCCGGCGTCGACATTGTTGACACATTGCTGAAAGTTGTAGAGGGGTAGTTTGTTCTGGTGCTCTGTTAGGATGATATGAAAGGCCCTAATGAAAATCAGATGATGACAGTGATGGTATTAGAGAGCGCTGAAGACATACTTGATGATTCTTTTGAGATCACTTTCAGCTTTGGTACAAACTTCAGCTAGGTCCTAAAACTTGATGCCGGGATGCTTGATGTAGACCTTGTGGTGACAACATAGAAGCCATGAGAAAGAATGCCGGGCTCATGAAGAACGATTTGCATGGCTTGAAATACATCCGACTCCATGTCAGACCTTGAAGGATAGTTGGAAAAAGCACAGATCCTTTGAGAGAGATAGTTTCCTTATCCAGGGGCGACAATTTGAGCGCTGAAGAAAAAGCCTGAGCATGCCTTGAGGGTCTCATTCGATGGAAGTAATGCACTTGATGTCAAGGATAGAGGAGCTGTAAAGAGGGTCAGATCAAGGATACTCGTGAGGAGCGCAGTGTGTTGATGATGGACAAGAAATAGGCTTGTGAACCCCAATGGCAGGATCACCACAAGATTGTGGTGGAGATATGCGACATACGGAAGCTTAGCACTCATCCCAGCAGCACAGATGGTGGTGCATTCCACCATGAGACTTGTGAAGACGCAGCATACGTTGGCATGGTCAGTAGGAGTGAGAAGCAATGGGCGGCAAGCACTGGGCTTGAGAACTTGACACACTGCATATAAGAATGAAAGAGGATTGGAGGAAGATGGAAGTGGGAGGAAAGAGAAAGGATTGGGCGACCAACATGCATGTGCCAGTGATGGCTGTCAAACGTCAAAGCAACATGTGCATGGACCTCCAACCCGCCACCGTCAATTGTCCGACATTGCCAAAATCTCCTCTCTTTTGGACCAGCATAGGTGTAAATAGGTACTATCAAGCTCTTTGAACTTGTGCAGCTCTTCAAGCCTGGCCTTGCACTGTGGCAGTGCTCACCTCCCGATATTCATGAGTAGCAGACTCTCGTAGAAGATTATGGCAAGTCGTTGGTATCTGTTGGCTTACAGCCAAATGTATGTGAAGTAGAGAATATCATGAATATACATTCGCAAATATGAATATTCACCAAAACTTCAAAACTGATATTCGCATTTGTACGAATATTGATGGCAATTATTTGTTGCTTAGTAAGCGTTATTCACGAATATTTGTGAATATCAATTATTCAGATTCAATGACTTTAAATATTCACTATTCACGAGTTATTTGTGAGTAAATCATCTATTCAACTCCATTATCATCAGCGACTACAATAACCTTTGGTGCTGACTGCCCCTCAGCTGGAGTATTAGCTTTCCTCTTCTTTTTCCCTGACCAGTCCTCAACAAGTTGGGCTTCAAACTCCTTGGTTGCAATAAGATCTGGTTGCCTGCCCATTGACCAACCATAACAGCTGCATGTGCAGAATCCTCGGACAGTTGATTGCGCAGCTTTGAAACAGTACCTCCTAAGGAGAACAATTGCTCGGCATCAACAGAAGTTGCTACACAACAATAACTATGAGTGCAAAGCATGAAACGGAAGACATTATCTTACCAGGTGCAGACAAATAATCAAGACACATTTGCGCAAAAGCTTCACCTTCCAGATTTTGCCCTGCTTTTGCTGCTTCATGCTGCTTGGAATGGTATCCAATTGGGTCATTCTCATAAGGAAGTGCTGGGGATGCAAGCCATGCTTCAAGAGCATCAGCTGCTGAAGGGTCTGTTTGCCCGTAGTCAATCATGACCTCAAAACTGATTTTAGAACACTATGAAAGGTATTAGATTTGAAAGGACACAAAGAAAAAAGCCATACATGAGAGCCAGGTTGGGTTTGTGATGTGCTTGCTACAGCAGATTGACCAGTGCTTCACGCAGTTGGTGTGGGCTTATAATGTGAGGTCCAGGAATGATGTAGAAGTTGGAGAGCTTCATTGATCCATGATTGTTCCCATCCAACAGTGTGGAAGTAAAAAGTCTTGTATCGTGGGTGAAGAACTAATAATGTCTTTCAGTACAGGTCTGTCTGCAAAAATTGACTTACTCATGGCAATCCGATAAATCTCACTGTCATCAGTGAAGGAGTAATACTTGTTGAGAACTGTGAGTGCTGTGTTGGCAGCATGACGGATGGAAATGTGTAGAGTCATGTCATCTATCATATAACCGAACATGGTTGTAAATTTGTCAATGAGAGGAATGACCTCAAAAACTAGAGCCACTTCAGCTTTTGATATCTTCTCGGTCGCAGCAATGAATGTCTGACAAGTCAAGGATTAGCAATTTAATCAAAGACTATATTGAGTTGACACACTTCAAGGATATCTTCGAGTTGTTCCAGGATTGTCCACTCCTCACCCAAAAATGTGTACTGTCTTAACTTGAGATGACAGTCAGTGCACATTTGGGTTACAACAGCCTGCCGGTCCAGAATGTGAAGCAGACAGTGAGCATGCGAGTTCCAACAAGTATCAATCACTTTAACAAGGGTGAGAAGAGTGACATTGAGCTCTTTTGACTTTGTCTCCCAAGCCTCGAGCCATAGCTGTAAGATTTAAAATAAATCCAATGGCTGTAGCCATATAAACCTACTAACAAAAGTTATGACTGTAGCCAAGTGTCGGCTAGCCTAGAGCGTGGTACCGGGCTCTCCGGTGATTACATGTTTGCCCTCGGCAGTCCCATCAATCAGCCATCAATTTACTGATACAACTCAGTCTATTCTGTGCTAGGGGGAACAGTGTTCCCCCCAGACCCCCCTCCTTTTGCCTGACGGCACATATGCCATATTTTAAGCACTGCTTTGTCTCTAAATACGGGTTTTCATCCTTTTTTCCACCTTTTTCAAAGGATGTAGCGCAGGGGAGACCCCCGCGGACCCCCCTTTGCGCTCGCCGCTGGGCCTGCTGCGCAGAGCTTACCGCTCACCGCAGAGGCCCACTGCATGGGGCTTCGGCTTGTTTTTAGGTGTGTAATTCATGTTATTCTAAATTTGGTAGTACTCCGGCAGTTAAACGGCGGCAGATGTCCCAATATAGACAAAACCGTGCATCCGACAACCGGATAATTTAGGGTAAGTCACATGGACCTAGCCATTGGAATGGCTACAGTCGTAATTTGAGTTAGTGAATTTACTTGGCTAGGTACATACATTAGGCTAAAACCTACAGCTATGGGTGAAGCCTCGGAGTTCAGTGAGCTGTTTTGGATGGTCTTTGAAAGACCGATAGCCTGATAATAGGGTGGTCAGTCTCAATGAAACTCTGGAAATAAATGTACCTTTGCAAGAAGGACCCGAGCTTGCTTGCGCTCTTCTACACTCAGAGGAGGGAGTTCAATATCATCATTCAGATGGGAGCCTGTGCACTTCTCCCCATCTTCGCACTCGTTGATCATCTCGCTGTCTGCTGCATTGCGGACTGCATCAAAATCTGGATCAATTGGGGTGCAATCCACCTCATCGTCACCATCCTTGTCCTCTCCTTCCAGCTTGCTGTCTGAATTCTCTGACTCATTATCACTGTCATCCACCTCACAAACTTCCTTCTCCAAAGACTGCCATTCTTCAGTTGTTCCTCCTGTGCATGCGGACTTTTTCACCTGCAAGAAAACACGCAAGAAAGCCTGCATGCATTGTGTATAAATTAGCGGGATAACCTTTGAGACAGTAATGAATACCTTCATAACCAAGTTCAAAATGTGAGCAAAACATCTGATGTGATGAAGCTTCCCCCGGAAACGTCCAGATGGACCGATTCTGGTGGCAAGTGAGTCAACCAGTGTGTTGTTATTGGATGCACTATCGGCAGCAAGTCCAAGAAGCTGCAGGCGATTGTCAAGGACAGCTCTTTAGAACAAAATGAAGCTAGAAAAACTCACTCGAAGATGTATTTTGTAATCCCGTAGACAGTCATACAATGCCTGTGCGAGAGTGACACCAGTGTGGCTTCCACGGATGCTAAAAGCCAGTAAGCTGCAATTTTTTCTAGAGGCTCAGCTCAGCTCACCTGTCAAGGACAGCTCTTTAGAACCAAACGAAGCTAGAAAAACTCACTCGAAGATGTATTTTGTAATCCGTAGACAGTCTTACAATGCCTGTGTGAGAGTGACACCAGTGTGGCTTCCACGGATGCTAAAAGCCAGTAAGCTGCAATTTTTTCTAGAGGCTCAGCTCAGCTCACCAAATGAGGTCAAGAACAAATCGCTTGTACTGTCCGCTATGGACAAGGTAGCATATAATTCCAAGCCATGGAACCATGTTCAAATCCGTCCAAACATCGAGAGCAACATGCATGACCCCAGTTGTACTCTAGACGGAATATTTCAGTGAACAGTTCGAGATTATGGCTTGAACATACTGCTAGGAAAATGCGAGTCTTGTTGTGTGAAAGCTTGTAAAGGTGCTTCACATCGCGGGCCTGGGTCATTGCTGAATGTGTATGTGCACTTGGGTTGAGAAGGTGGATGATTTCGCGGGAACTCTGGGTCTGCGACGACACCGAGTAACCCAGAGTGTGGTGAGCATTCTGAGTTTTTCACGCTTGTAAGTTGAGCCTGACACAAAAGAGTGCATCACGCCCTGCTGGGAAAGGATGTCGGACTTAGGGGCACAATCCCTCGTGTGATTGAGAAGATTTGAAGTGGTATTAGAGCTAGCATTGCGCTTTAAGAGTTTGCCGCATCTTTCAGAAGATAGCAAGGGTTGCGAGTAAGTAGTAATCAAACTGGCAGTTTGAACGACGCACTGGAGACATTCAAAAACATAGATGGGCACGGACAAGCCCTTCACCGTTGTATAAACAATTGAGCCATCCTTGTGCCGCTCAAGAACAGGCTTTTTGAACTCCTTGTAAAATGCTGCATGATACTCCCGCCATGCATGTCCTAAGGATACAGAGATAGGTACTCACGCAAATTGTTCTCTTCATCGGACAGATCAACATCGGTCAAGTTGTTGGCATCGTAGTTTTGTCGTTCTGCTGCCTTGGTTCAGCGGGATGGGATGCTGCTTGGAACCTGGGATGCACTATCCTCTGGTGGAATCAAATCAGTGTCACCATCTGAACAGGGGAAGGCTGGTGGATCTGGACTGGATGCAAGGGAAGAGGGAGTTGCAGAGCCTCACTGCATTCAGACCCCCCTGTAGGCACAGATGTGCCCACCTTCACCGATCTCCACCTATGAATTGCCCACCCATGCCGACATTGGTCGACGTTAATAGGCGTTGGTCAATGTTGGTCTAGCATCCCTACTAAGGCAAAGCCTGCCCACCTTGGCAGATCTTTGCTGACGGTGGTGTGCCCATCATGGCCAACCCTGGTTGACCTGGGTCCAGGTTGGTGGCGGTCTAAATTAGGCCACCAATTCGCCCTGGTTGTATTAGTAGTTCCTATTTCGACCTCCTAGCACGTAATCTTAGCGACTCTTTCATTAATGTCCGCGATAATCATTCGGCAATCTGTCAATCTGTCAAACCTGTGGCTGTGGTCTTCCCTTTTGCATTCGCCATGCGTCTATACTGCATCCATCCATCCCTGACTCAACAAGAGTATTAATATGGGTTGGTGGCGGCCTTCAGCTCTTCAAACTACTCACTTTCATCGCTCTATTTTCGCATATCTCAACACATGAATTGCAATCAGCCTTCTGGTCCAACTCGCTGGAGTGCAAGCGGCCCGGCACCTGTGCCGTCCATCCCACCCACGCAGGCAAGGCAATCGTAGGCATATGCAATGCCTCAGCCACGCACTTTTCTTGCGGCTGAAGATGACTCCTCGGATAGGTACTTGATGTCAAAAACTCCATTCCCTCGCTTATCAACCTCACGCAGCCAGTCAAGCACGCCGGATGGATATTTTGGTATTGGATTGGGGAATCCACCATGTGTATCTGAGATTCTTCCTCTAATATACTGACTGATTAAGCACTGCCAGCACCCCGTACCCCTATCTTGCACCCCCGTCACTACACTCCCAGCCGTCATGTTTCGCCGATCGATGAGGTCAGCCAGCTCATGCAAGCACTTGAGTTGGAGAATGAGCCCACCCGTGCTGCACAGGCTGATGCACGCGCTGCAGAAGCTGACTCACGTGCTGCTTTGGCTGAAGCCAGAGCAGCCATGGCCGAGCATGACCTTCTTCTGGCCAAGCAAAGCTCTCTCATGGCACCCAACTACGGGGCTGAGGAAGCGATGGTTACTAAAGTTACTTGGCAAAACTAACTTGCCCTGCCAAAATTAACTTGTACGTAACTTAAGTAACTTGTAAGTAACTTGTAAGTAACTTAAGTAACTTCAAGTCAGAACAAGTACTAGCATGCTAGAGTCAGTTAATGACTCTAGGGGTCATAACAAGTGTTGATTCATGCCCTTACAACCATAACTTGACGAACTTGGCTGCAATTAATGCCATCTGATGGCATAAGTTACTTTTGCTGATGGGATTGATCTAACTTGGCGCGCCAAGTTACTTCCAAGTAACTTAAGCTAATTTAAGGTGACTTTGTCGGGAGTGAGTAAAGAGCATTGAATGGACCATAGTTAGTTCATCTTTGTGTCTGAAATCAATAAGCCTCAAATTGTCCACCCACAGAGGCTACTTAATGTTGAAGCTATGAGGTACCAGAATTCATAAGGACTTCAAAGCCCGTGCCGCAAGGTGGATACTGAACAACGGAAATATTTGCACCGATTTTTTTCAACTCAGTGCATTTGACATCAAATGTAATCAATACCACACGTGCCGAATGTTCCTTGCCCGCATGAACAAATTGGAAGACGGCATCACAGTATCTGGATTGCAGTGGGAGCATGCTGTACTGTAGGCTGATGCTTTAGGTTCAGTCACTGTTGAAATCAATTACATCAGGTCCTTGCTTTTATGCGGCAAAGTTTGCACGGCTAGACAGTTTGGATACTAGGAGGGCGGATATTAGGGCAAGATAGAGCTGGCATGGTCCTAGTTCAGGAGTTTCAACCTTAAGTTTGATAGCTGAAATAATCGTTGTAACTTTCTTACAGCTTGCAGAGTGACGTCTATGATCATAGACAGAAGTTCCAACCAAGTGCGGGTGAGCTGGTAAGGAAGGCAGCACTACGCATCTAGAAATTTAAATGAGTGAGACCATACTTTAATTAACAAGTGGCCAGACCCAAATTGATGCACTGGAGACCCTCTAATATAATCCTGTTGTCTTGTTTTTTGAACCGTACAAGTTACGTGTCAACAAGTTACTTTCGCCAAGTGTGGGAAAAGTAAAGTTAAGTTAAGTAAAGTTCGCCCCGCCAAGCCGAAGGGGTCATCAAAGTTAAAGTTAGCTCCTGCAAGTTACTTTTTTCACTCTCTGAGGAAGCGCTGCACCCTCGCACTGACCAGCGGGACTAGTAGCCTGACAATTCGTGCAATAAGCCACAATCCGCATGCCGTGCCAGTGTACCTCAAGAAGAGCATGGGTTCCAAATCAGGGCAGGGTAAGGTAAGTTACTGAATCGCCCATGCTGCATTTGACTGAGTTACATCTAAGAATTTGGCATCTACTTTTCTGTTGTCTTACGGATGGCATGTGACTTTCTCGTCGTTCCAGCAACCCATCGAGCGGCTATTCTCCCGGTCACAGCATCGGTGCCACAAGGCACAACCAAGGAAAGCCGAAGGGATAGCGCAGACAATGCTCACGAAGATGTGGATCAAGGTAGGCTATCTGAAATGTTAGATAGTGTTGCAGTTCCTTCTGCCGTGTTTTTCTTTTTCTTTTCTTTTTTCCGGACAATATTATTGTTTATAGACGGTTTAAACCTTTTTTTAAAGTGTTTACTTTTCGTTTTGGTTTAGTTTATGGTCAACTGTAAACCTAAACTAAATGGTTGGAGCCTTATGCCCGCACTCGTTTCGGACCTTGTTCTCAGGCACTCCAGAAGCCCATGCGATGCTAACCTCACCTCGGTTCCAGTGCACCCTGATGCTTGGAATCCTCGATGGCTGCATCTTACACAGAGGACGCGTAGATGTGGTCTTTCATTCCATTGGGCTCCGAGTCTCGGGATTGACAGGCATGGCTCGCGTTCGCTTTGCGCACGCCTTCGTGACTGCTGTTGCCATCATGACACTCGAGTGTTTTGTCACTCTCAGGATGTACAAGGTCTATGGTACCTCGGATTACCTCAGACATCGACACGCGTGGATTTTCAATTCCTCCGGGCTGAGGTGCTCAAAATGGCCCATCAGGTGCTAACCAGCAGAAGAAGCACGAGCAGATTGTGCACGTGAAGCAGGTCGCAGATAATAACATTGGACGAGATGGAGAGCGCCAAAAACGCGTAGAGAAAGCGCAGGCAGCGATTGTTAACACAACAGCAATCGCGTGAGCCGAAGGTCTTGAATCTGCCTTCAAGATATCTGTCAGAGCCTGCGGATACCTCTCAGTAGCGGCCCTGGACCTACAGCTCAACTGGCATATTGGCAGTGTGATCAAGCAGAAGCCTGAGCACAAAAAACTTCAGCATGCGGTATGCCCAAGGCCAAATCGGGTGAAAATGACCGCGGCAATTGCGAGAACCGGTACACCTTCCTTCTCGAAGCCATTTCCAAACGTGCAGAGATTCTCCAGCACGTTTCAGAACTCTCCAGTGGCCCAGTGCAAGAAGTTCCTCCAGAGGAGACTCAGCCGAACCTTTTAGAATGGATATCGATGATGGCGGTGAAGACTGCGATGATGAATGTGTTTCGAGTCCTATACTCGCTATCTCCGACGCCGCAGCCAGGCACGACAAGGCAACAACTTACTTGCTATGTCCAGTTCCTGCATTTATCACGTTCAACCTCATATTCCGCCCTTTTGTACCTGACTTACGCTCCAGTCGTCTCTATTCTTTCTCTTACTGGTTATATTGATTCCTGACGAGTTGCGGATTTTCTGAATGAATCCCCTGCACGTTTACAAGGGTCTTCTGCCATTACCGGGTAACGACCGTGACTAGCTTTATTTCACAACAGAATGGGATGCGGAGGTACGTAGATTGCGAATGTAAAATGCATGTCTTGAGGCTATATACGAGTTATAGAGTTGTACAATATGAGCGGGCCTGAGCACATTCGCCGTGAATACATGCGGCATCACATTAGGCAAGTGAGCTAGAATGGAGGGAAGCGATCGGAAAGCGAGCTGGAATGGAGTGATTGGAATACATATGGGGAACCGAGGCAGGGAAGCGATCGGAAAGCGGGCTAGAATGGAGTATAAAATATGTATGGGGAACCAACGAATGGAAACGATTGGAATGCGAGCTGGAATAGGGATAAGGCTATGACGATACCCACCGATTTCTGCGGACTTTAGGACATGTCTGCGGACCATTTCTTCTACCAATCCTGAGGCAAGATGCGCAAAACCTATCGAAACCACTGTCCTCAAGTGACTAATTTTAGCTAACGTCTTCGCCTTCATCCTCCATGAACTATCTGCAGATATTGCAAAAGTACTCAAAGCCGTGGCTCTTCCCCGGATCCGACGGCGTTGAGTATACCGCACTTCCGCATCTTCCCTTTCATCCTTCAGACGACAACGACGGTCTACCAGAGGATAGGGAGGCTGGGACTTACGACTCCCACCACACTCAGTGTCACGCAATCATTAGGAGATGGCGGCGCTATGGAGCAATCGGCGCAGTGATGCTAGGGGTCCTGGGCTTAACGGTCTTCCTCACCTTTCCCGCTACACTGCATTTCGGGGGAGTCGGGATTTCTCCAATCTCAAGCACTGCCAGCGAACCTTCCGCAACCCCTCCAGCTCTGGACTCCAGTAAACCTTCCGCAACCCCTTCAGCTCTGGACTCCAGTAAACCGTCTGCAACCCCTCCAGCTCTGGACTCCAGTGACCCTTCCGCAACCCCTCCAGCTCTGGACCCCAGCGACCCTTCCGCAACCCCTCCAGCTCTGGACCCCAGTGACCCATCCGCTATCGCCCGCACGAAGGTCGATGCGCTTTTCGGGCGGCAGTCCAGCACGCTGGCTCAAGCGTCGGGACGCTATACCCTCCACACGGGGCGCGAACCGCCTCTGTACTACGCCAACTGGTATCGATTTGCCACGGAGAAGGGCTGCCTCATCGACGAGTATGACCAGGTCCACCGTGATTTCAAGCCTTTCTATGAATTGGTAGCACTCAATGCTACTTTCTTTGAAGACATGATAGAACGCGCGCGCGAGGCTGCACGTATTCCGGATTTTGAGACTGAAATCATGGAGCTGGCCACAATGATTATCCAGGATGGCCAAGTCTCCATGGAGGGGTTTACCCATTTTGAATGGGATTTTCTAGAGACGGCGAGGAAGGTGCATTTAGTTATTATCTCTGGATCTTCAGAGACCTGATGTATTGAATTTTCTAGTTCTCCCGCTGGTTGCCAGATATGACGTTCCTGTGGAACGGCAAGGATGGCCCCCGTGTGACGTTCAACGTCCGCGCACCCGGGGCTCTCGAAAGGGCATTTTTAGTCCATGATTCGAACCCATTCCAGCACTTATATCGCCCAACGGGTGAATTTTTCGCTCACCAGAGCGGTTGCAACGTCCCCATGGGCCCAGCTGGGTTCATGTCGAGTGCAAATAATGTTAGCGGATGTGAGGGATTATATTGCTCGTATTTATCATGATTCTCCGCTGATTATTGTGTTTAGTTCTGATCGAAACCAACAAACCTGGGTATACCACCGACCTGTATCCCGTGCTAAGCATGTCCAAAATATCCCCCTGCTTCGCCGATATTGTATATCCAAGTCATGTACGTTCTAAATAGCGCCTAGCGTTCTATTATATCCCAGCTCATCCCTGTCCACAGTTCCACTATGCACGCAGCTCATGGTCCGGGAAATATAGATATCCGGATAATATTCCATGGGACAAGAAGCAGCCGAAAATTTGTAAGTGTCGTGCCATTACTCTATCCCGCAAGTTTGCTTACCGGGAAACCTTCTTTTATCACCAGACTGGCGCGGGACAGCCAGCGGCGGTACGATCGTTGGGAATAACTATCTCAATTTCACACGTTTCCGACTGATGGATATGGGACGGCAACATCCCGACCTCATGGACGTTCGAATCGCGACCTTCGATCCAATCTATTGTCCAAGGCCTTGCGACCGCGAGGCTTTGATGGCGGAGTACAACATCACCGAAAAGAAAGATCCTCGCGAACATGAATATGACTTTAAATATTTGCTGGACGTCGACGGTGCCGCGTTCTCTGGGAGATTCCTCGGCCTTATGAGGTCCGGATCGCTTGTATTCAAAGTGAGTCGTACTGGGTCAGGTGAATAGTGGCTGCGATCGCTGACCGATGGCAACGCAGTCCACGATATTTGAGGAGTTTTTCACTGGCTGGCTGCGACCATTCGAGCACTACGTGCCAGTTCTCCCGGATCTCTCGGATCTCATAGAGAAAATCGAATGGGCGAACGCGAACCCGAACGAGGCCTGGCTAATACAGCAACGGGGACTGGAGACAGCGCGGCGGGTGCTGACAGATGACCAGAACGATTGCTATCTATACGCAGCGTTGGTTGAATGGGCACAGCTGGTGGACTACTCTAGACTTGATTAGTGACAGACTATCCGGGGCAGACGTTTTAGCATGGACTCTCGGACCCATGAAAGATGGAGTGGGACGTCACCTTCTTTCTGGAATGAATACCTACGGAACAATCAATGATGATAACAAATAGCATTCAGAGATTAGCTACTAGTCCAAAAGTTAAAACGGCACCCTGATATGCCCACAAGGTCAGGTTGAACATTAAGTATCTAGTACCGGGAATGACTCAATTGATCACTAACCGACTTCAACAGCTCTATCAGGGATCAGACGGAATCTTTCTTTGCTTCGCGTCCTTTAAGGGTACTGGGTTGAAATAAGGAAATGCCATTCTGTTCCGTCACGGGTTTTTTCATGTTTGTTTGACGGCGGGATGACGACGAAGAGGGTTCGGTTCGGGTTCGGTTCAGGTTCGAAATAGATTCTGAACCTAACCGCCGCAACACTGACTGATCACGGCCATGCCAAAAATCGCCTGAAAGACACAGAAAAGCAAAACTTTCCACAGAAAATGTTGAAATTTCGGAGGGTTACGCCAAATTTTGTCTAGTGTCGAAATGTCGAACATGAAAAACGTGTCACGCGTCACCCCCCTGTCAATTTAAATAGACAAATCCAGTATAGGTAAGTAGTACGTATACCTACCTAGAGGCTGTCGAGAATACTATCCAGCCATTCCTCGCACATGCAACTATGGTTTCAGGGGCCGTTGAAGCCCGATGAGCTTAGCAATACGAGGAATCAAATCCCGACATCGGGATTTCAACGGCTTCCGTAGTTTCTGTCAAGACACCTGTCTATCTACTAATAACGTCCACCCCCAAGCTACGTAATATAGTCTCAATTCGGGACTCTACGATATTTTTACCACACAGATTCTCTTTTTTGGAACTTTTCTTGACGGACATCCAACAGACTTCTTTTGCTTGCACGACCATCTGAGGTGCTCAGCTAACGAAAACACCGAAAACAGTCCAATCAAGGTGTGCTTGGCACCGGCCATGGCCACCATAGCCACCATAGACGCCGCAGTGAGCAGTATGGAATTACATAGTAGCAGCAAATCGTAATGCAGTTCTATACATGACTTTTCAGCTGGGAGCTACAGCAACTAGCGGCGCAATAAAGCTACAGCGGCGATCGATACCCCTCCTGGCAATGTAACTAACCGGGGAACTACGGTCCTGAGCGTTTTTCCTGATGGATTGGGCCCAATGAAATCGAAATTTCTCCTAATTTGAAGGAAAATCCGGTTTTGAGGCGATTTTTTGGCAATTCTGGACAAAAACCGCAAAAGTATATTTGCTCACAGTGCGGGGCCGAGTGTGTAGCGGCCATTGATCGGCAGGTTATCCTATCACTTGTTTCAGAATGAAGAGAAACCCATTGGCATGCGGGCTGAATGCACCACGTCAGTCATCGTCACTCGTGCCGCAGCTAAAATTTTCTCATCTCATCTCTGCTCCACTACTAGGCTCCCCTTGAACCTTGCTTGAACCTGGCATTGGACAGCCATCAGGATGAGTTGTAGGGTTATAAACAAAGCCGTCGTTTACGTGACTTTAGCTGCTGCTGCGTACACTCTTTTCCATCCCCAATGGCCGGCTCAAAAGTATCATGGATGCGCCCTCTCGCCCTTATCTCTAAACATCACTCGTACGAGCTTGTCCCAACGGACGCAGACCACAGCCCTTTGCTTTCAGCTTCCAAGAGGGACCGA
The DNA here is from genome assembly GCA_014462655.1 of Mycena venus. Classification (NCBI taxonomy): domain Eukaryota; kingdom Fungi; phylum Basidiomycota; class Agaricomycetes; order Agaricales; family Mycenaceae; genus Glaucomycena; species Glaucomycena venus. The sequence goes on along the minus strand of JACAZI010000015.1, from coordinate 1,403,090 downwards.
GATAGCTGCAGCCGCAATCGCGATTGGACACCTCCGATGTCATTCACAATCTCCGGCTGCAGCCTTGACGTCTGCTGCTCTTTTGTGCGCTCTCCTGGGATAGGTCGATGACTCTTCTTTCTTGCTCTGGATTCCACTCCAGCAGTATCTGCCACTGTTATATACCGAGCCAGGGAAACAGGGACATTACCAGTAAGCGCCAGCAGAGTGCCGGTGTGCTGGAAGTAGCCAGAGTGGTCTGGATATATGCACAACACCACAAGAAGGTAGGGCAAGTGTAACTACCAAGGCCAGTTAAGATTTGAAGAGATGGAACAAGAGGTGAGTGATCGGCCAATGTTGGCATTCATCAAAGCCACGCGAGCGAGTTCGACCTTATCCAAAACTGCATACAGAAATTTTTTGGATGGCCAGAAGAATTATGGAATATCCTGACACACTAGAAGAATGTCCCTAGTGAATAGTTCTGTCCAGCTTGCAGTGCTATGGACCTTTGTGTATCGTTGGCACTTTGGACCGATGTTTGTATTGGCCAAACACTTTCCTTATTTGGGGGTGGGGTGGGGTCATGGGAAGTTGGCCAAGATCCGAAGATCGAGCACCTCTTGTGATGGAAGGCTGGCTGGAGGACCAGAATCGACTCAGAGCCAAGGAGGAGTCCAAAGCAACATTTATAATCAAACTGAAGTACAAGATGATAGCTAGGGGCTTATATACCAAGTATCTAATTGTACTCCCGAATGTAGAAAGAAGTCCTTCTAAACAATAATGTGGAAAACATAGAAGTACACATATGATAGAATCATAGAAAGACAAAAGGAAAGCATATGGTGAGGAACCATGAAGGTGGATAAACAGGAACTGCAAAGGAGGTTAAACAGGAAATGCTCAGTAATCCTTCATCACGTAAAAACCCATTGAGTATGGTGAGGCCGGTAAAGGCTGGTAACTGCTGGTAGGCCAGCGGCCAGTAATGATTGGTCAGATGCCGGACAAGGTCAGGAATGACTGGGATGTAACAGTATCCCCCTCTTACATTCCTTGCCCTCAAGGAACAAAACAGCGTAGAGAAGATTTGAACCGGTTTTCAACTGAAATGTATGTCAGCCAATAATCAGGAAAATCCAAAGTCCGAATCACATGGACATGTGATCATGTTGAATATGTTGAAATGATGACATATGTGTGAGACATTCTCAATCTTTCTTTTCAACCACCACCACCGGCTTCCAATGCAGCACAATGGTGACAACTGCAACCACAGCAGCAGTGGTGGGGACAACTCTGGCAACCAGCGCAAGCACCTGGACAAGGGAAAGGGACATATGCCATTGGCAGAGGTGGAGGAACAAAACTGGAAGGACGTGGAGGAGAAGGAAGAGCTGTGACATAAAGTCGCAGAGCTCGAGGCACATGAGGCATGGTGAGAGCAAGAGGACCAGGATGTGGAGTTCATGCATGAGAAGGACTGGGAAGAGAGAGCAGAGGCAGCGAGGCACTGGAGGCAGGACAAGGATGCCGAGCTGGAGTCCAGCCAGAAGCAGATGGAGGCGCTCAGCACGTATTCAGCTGATATTGGCGTGTTGTGACCAGGGTGCAGCAGCAGAACTGGAGCAGGCAGAGGTACCAGCCTTGATGACAATGGTGCTGGAGGCGCAGACAGTTATCTGGGTGCCATTCGTTGTGCCCCCAAATGTCAACTGGGGAATCGGAACAGATGAGCCAAACAGCAAAGACAACAGCAAGCAAGAGTGGCCAGTTGAAGAAAGTGCATTGCAGTAATTTTAATTTTAATAAGAAACTGATTTCCTCTTTTCTTCCAGGGTGCGATACTTGCACAAAATTCAAGGTCAAATGCTCCTTGCTGCTGGAAACCACCTTGAACAAGTGCTGGAATGTGAAGGCTGGAGGCAGAGCATGGGGAATGGAAACTGGGATGTACCAGGGTTGCACTCAGGCTGCACTGGTGACCCAGGCTGCCCCAGCGACCCAATGTGGAGGCACTAGGATGACAGGGAGGTCAGCCAGGAGACATGAGGCATTGCTGGCACAGGGGCTGGCAACTGTTAGTGGACGTACACACGGTGACAAGATGCGCCAGCAGATGGAGGAGATGAGCGGGAAGCTGAAGGAGCTCGAGTTTCGCCTTTGCCGCATGGAAAAGGCACTCCATGCGTTGAAGAAGCAGGCTAACAAGCTCAAATCGGCGCTTGTTGGGGTCATGGAATGCACAAACAGCCTTTGATGGGTGGAGTGGTCCTTGATTGACAACATTTTGGCCCTGCTGGGACTGCCGGAGGAAACAAAGAACAAGTTGGAGTTGCAGATGGGGGAGCACTGGGCGAGGTTAGTGGGGACGAGACCTGGGAGTGATTTCTACTGGGTGCTGGGCCAATGGTTGGGTCAATGCAAGGGAATGCGCTGGGATACAAAGGATTCCAGATACCAGCCAGAGAGCAATGTGGGTGAGGAAGTTGACAAAGATGAGGAGAACTGGCCGAAGAAATGGGCCTGGGTCCAGCAACCCACATCCCAATCCACATTGGAGGCGTCAAGCGACGTGATTGTTGAAATTCTGCCTCCTGGTGGTGTGCTGGCCCAGTCAGATTCGTCAATGGACATCAACACCCAGGCTGCCCTAGCAGTGCAGTTTTTTGATGACGACTTGGTGGTGTTGTGGACCAGGGACATTATTCAGCCAGGACAACAAGTGGAGGAAGCACCAGTTGCTGGGCCATCCAGTGCACGTAGGATGGAGACACCGGAACTGCCGGTGAACAACAACAAGACAACTGGAACGCTGCCCGGCTGCTGAAGATTCACTGACTGGTGACGCACAACCTGCCGGTGATGATCAACTGACTGGGGGAGAGCTCCACCCCCATCACTGTGAAGGAAGAGGTGGAGACTATCCAAGTTCCAGCTGAAGGAACCAACCGGTTCATTCTGGATGAAGATGATGAACTGGTGGAGGAGCCGGAGATTGAAGGGGCTGGAGACAAGTCAGAGCAGGAGCGTTTGACTATGCTCCTCACAATTATCACCATCGAGGGGTTGGCTGGGTTGATGTTGAATATGAAGGATGAAAAAGAGGACAAATTGGTGGATTTGGAGTGAATATAGATAGAAATTCTTCTTGGCGATGAAAGTAGTGTAAATAATCGAATTTCTTGGGTTTATGATGAGTGAATGAATGTGGAAGAGGATTAGAAGTGACCAGTAAGACCTGGTAAGATGCTGGTATAGTGCTGTTGACTGTTATAAAGGACTGGGCTTCTCCAGATACCACCAGTGGAAGCTGGCGATAAGATTTGGAGCATCAATGTCTTCTGCTACCCAGGTGAACTGTTCATTGGTATTTTTGTATCTGAGCCATTCCACATAGTACTGGAGCTGTTTACCAGGGTCCTTGAACCGCTGGTTAAGCTTGGAATCAATGATTTCCTTGAGTTCAAAGTGAGGTTTGTTGTTGATGATTTCTACAGCTGCAGGCAGAGGTTCCTCACACCTGGGGAATGGATTAGGAAAATGAGGCTCAAGTTGAGAAATATGTAAGACCGGATGAATGTTCTTAAATGTCTTCAGTAACTGGATGGTGTATGAAGCTGCACTGGGTTTGCTGATGACCTAATAGGTTGCCCAGCCGTTTTGTACCGTGAAATGGTGGCTGTAGCATGGGTGGCTATGTCTCAAGTTCAGCCACTGGTTTGTAGTACAAATCTGCAGGGCAACATACTGTAGGGTTAGAATGGTTGGGTAAATAGGTATGCGGAAATAATACAGCTGGGAGTCATTCCATTAAAGAATGGTTAATCTGTCAATGCCCCACTCAACACGTCTCATCTGTGCCCCTCTCACCTGCACTCACTTATGCCGCTACTATAGTCTCTAACTCATTCTGCAAACAGTATGGAGTCCTGATTGATAATGCTATACCTACAAGACATTCAAGCAATCTTTCTCTTCTGCATCTAACATTGAGCTTTCAGTGGAGCAGGGAGAAAACCGACATTAGAAGTACAATGGAGGCCAGCATTTGCGAGAGCGGCATCCCATTTGGACAGTGACTATGCACCTGCCTACTCTTCCTCGATCCAATCCACAAATTTTCTCAATCTGCTCGAAATGCGGACTCAGAGGAGAAGACCAACAACAAGACATCCAAGGATGAGACCCAAAGATAAGCTTACTATGGCCCTCAATGAATCCCAAGCCGTCCTGAGCATGGGTGTGACAAATGAGGGCAGTTCGTTGGTCCAATAATCTTCATGTGCTCACTTGCAGTGCGGTTATTGCAAGAAGTGGAGGACTCATGAAGCACTATACAGGAATAACGCACTTAACTTACGGCATCTAACTCAAGCCCTAACTACTCCCAATCCATGGTCGGTAAAGTCACTGTAAAATTTAAGTAGTCACTATGAACATAAAGAAGTCAATCTGTGTGCAAAAATCATTGAAAACCATTTTGCCAAGCCTCTGCATGGTGAGCATGCCCCTCCTGCCAAATTAAGTGCTATCAGTGGCTGTGGTTAAGTGCATTAAGTGCACATCCTCGTCTCTTTGTTCTCTGGAGCCCATATTGCCATTTCTGCTGAGTCTGCTAGGTCTGCAGTTCTTGAAAACATACATTTGGGGGCTTGGATACTTTTTTTTTGCCTCAAACCTCGAAAATTCGCATTTCTTCTGCATCAATAATCTGCAAAATCATGGTGGGCCATGCGGTCTAACCCATCTAACCCACGCCCTTGGGGGCGCCCCAAGGGGAAGAAGGACAGTGTGCACTCTTTAGATGCTCCCAAAGAGGCCGTCTGTCCACCAAGGCCTGTCCTGAGGAGAAGTGGAATGAAGATACGGCTTCTACAGCGGCCAGCCGGCCTGGCATCTGTCCATGCGTAAGATCATCTTCCTTACACTCCAGACCTGCCGGTGGGGATGCCGATGATGAATATGGGTTCGCAGATGTTGGAGCCGACGAATGGCATCAACCAACGGGATGTCGCGGGGTGGACAGCGGGAAAACATGCACTTATGCACAGGATTGTGGAAAAAAGAGTGCCTGGGAGAAGTAAATAGTGCATTGGGTCACAAAAATATTACAATTTGGATTCCCGTGAAGATCCTTGAGTCTGTATTGAAGTTGTCTGAAATTCCCGCATTCCTTCCTTTTTCGATTTCTTTTTCGCACAGTACAACGGTCGGAAAACCCATGGTTGCCCTCACTTCAGTTTCACACAAGGATGACAGTATATTTCCTATTTTGTTCCAGTGTAGTGCTTGATTCCATCAGCCAATTGCGCCGGACACACTTGCCTTCCGCCCCTTCCACAAATCTTCTCCAAAAAGCTGACGGGTTTCATAAATGATTTCTGGACTAGAAAGTCCAAGTTCAAGTCTCAGACTTTGAACCACGGGATGCCAATATTAATCAGGAAATCACCTCCGAGACCAACCTGCTATTTGTCCTTCACGATTCCAAAGGCTTTGAGCCCACAGATCTCTCTACTTTCAATGTTGTCCGCGAGTTCTTGCTGAAGAAAAGCGATGCTGACTTGGAACTCAAAGATCGACTGCATGCTGTCTGGTGAGATGGCTGCTGTTTCCTAGTTGCCTCCATCAGGCTTTGCATTCAAACACCCATCACTGGAGCACGCATCGTTGAGACAGCCGACGAAGCATTCTTCAAGCTTGCACATGAACGTGAAAGCAAGTCAGTCGCTCCCACCGATGATGCACTCACAAACCCGCCTTCATGACCCAGTTCCCGTCGTGATTGTGTTTACCCAGTACAATTTGCTAGTTCGGAAGTATACGGAGGACAGCGAGAATGAGGCCAAGGTTGAATTCAACCGGTCTGTGAAATCGCTAGAAAATGCCATAGCACATCTGAGCATCAATATTCCACCATACATCAATGTTGCAGGTACGGCACAAAAATCCTCTATGTACCATCTAACTTGTGTGCTAGTGCCGAAAAAGAAGAGGCATGGTATCAATATCTCGGAACTTGTTGACATGATTCGTAAAATATGCTGCTCCAAATGCACTTTTATTATTCCCCACCTTTTTTTAGCATTTTCACCAACTTTTATTGTATATTTTGCAACTTTCTCCACAACTTTGTTCACTTTTGAAGCTCAAAATAAGGGGGGGGTTCTCCCATGTTTTTCCCCTACTTTTATTACCGGACTTACAATTTCACCAACTTTTGTTTCCAACTTCACCAACTTTATCAGTTCAAAAATTTCCCCACAACTTTTGGGCACGAAATTTTTTATTGCTCCAATCGACACCTAAAGCCATCTGAATACTAGATCTTGATGCCCCACAGGCCTTACCATATGCCGTTCCAAATGCACTTTTAATATTCCCGTCACATTTTGGTGTTTTCCCCTCACTACATCAGGAATTTGGGGACTTTCCCCTCAACTTTCAACTTTTTTGAAGCTCAGTGTAATGTGGGGATTTGTCTTTGATTTCCCCTCCTTTCATTGCCTTACTTTCCATTTCCACAACTTTTATCGCTACAAAAAATTTCCCCTCAACAAATTCGGTGCAAAAAATTTCCCCTCAACTTTCGGGCACAAATTTTTTATTTTATTTTTACTTTGCTTAAATGGAAGCCTGAGCGTGTAAAAATGACGGATTACTATATCCCGCTTGCCCTACCACGCTGGTTCCAACACAGGAAGCAGAATACGCGGTGCATGAACCACTAAATGTCAGATGTCAATCAGCTGTCAATGTTAAACGAAAAACATGCTGATTGCCGTGACATCAATCCAACTGACCTCAGGAGTCCAAGGTACAACCAAGTTCCTAATCCATCCTCCAGTGCTGCTGGCTAGCGGATTGCTTGCCAATACACCACTTCTTCCCATTAGATGTTGAGTACGATTAATAAATCACTCCAACTCGATTCTAAGGTGATCGGCATCTTCGCTTGTCAGTTGACATTGACAGTTGATTGACACTTGACACTCAGTGGTTTAAGCACCGCGTGTTCTGCTTCCTGTGTTGGAACCAGCGCGGTAGGGCAAGCGGGATATAGTAATCCGTCATTTTTACACGCTCAGGCTTCCATTTAAGCGAAAATAAAAATAAAATATAAAATTGTACCCGAAAGTTGAGGGGAAATTTTTTACACCAAATTTGTTGAGGGGAAATTTTTTGTAGCGATAAAAGTTGTGGAAATGGAAAGTAAGGCAATAAAAGGAGGGGAAATCAAAGACAAATCCCCACATTATGCTGAGCTTCAAAAAAAGTAAAAGTTATGGGGAAAGTCCCCAAATTCCTGATGTAGTGAGGGGAAAACACCAAAATGTGGGGGGAATATTAAAAGTGCATTTGGAACGGCATAAATCCCCACATTATGCTGAGCTTCAAAAAAAGTAAAAGTTATGGGGAAAGTCCCCAAATTCCTGATGTAGTGAGGGGAAAACACCAAAATGTGGGGGGGAATATTAAAAGTGCATTTGGAACGGCATATTACCATGCTAGTTTTACCCCAGGAGTGGAAATACGGTGAGCACAAACTTCAAACATTTACCAAATTTCCAATGAATTGAGGGGAAAACACTAAAATGTGGGGGGAACATTAAAAGTGCATTTGGAACGGCATAGGAACGGCATAAGTCTCCTCTCTCACTGTCTGCACTCACCGATTCATTCAACGAACCAACCCTAATTTCCAACAGAATCAGAGAAAGGGTCTCTCGGCAACCGAGTACTACCCATAAACTGATGTACAAATGCAAAAGTGCTTGGCGCGGGTTCGATTCCCGCAGAGTCGTACGTGCTCAAAATGCCATGTTTTTCTTCCTCTCTGACCCTGCCAAATGCTGCCCTTTATCCGAGCTAGTCCTCTCATACTTATTCGCACCTCCGAGATGTCAGACTCAGGCCGGGTGCTAGGTGGCAAGAGTCCACCAGTTCCCTGGCAGCCTCCTTTCCCTTTTTAGAAGTACCGACCGACCTTACACGCAAATTTCACAAGGCCAGGAGAGGGTCTATCGGTAATTAGCACCACTCGCGAGCGTACATCATTTCCAAGTGCTGGTTGGGGGTTCGAATCCCTCAAGACCCCCGCTATCATCAAAGACACCGTTTTTTGCCAGTCTCATTTTGTTTCCTTTCCTGTGTGTCCTGTGCTCGAGTCCAACAACACAACTTCGGTTGGTTTTTTCCTCTGTCTTGTTCCCTTACTGCGTATCTCTCATCTTAACCTCTGCGTCCAACCAGGTTCTTGCTCCCCGAGACTTCTTAGGCTCTTTTCGGAGGATAAAATCGCCCCTCAAACCTGGGTCCCAAATCAAGTAAAGCACGGGTCTATGATCTGGGCACCAATTTGTAGCCCAGCTGTAGAAAGATTTCGAGCAGATGCTCGGCGAGGATCCGAATCCATTAAGAGGTATATTGGTGGTCGTGTGCCACCCTCAAGCAATAGCAGACGGGGCACCACAGGTTTTAGTCAGCGTACTTTCATTCCATCAAAAGTGCTATGGATTCAACGAACTGACTCTCGGCTGGACATGCCTGTCCGTTCGGTCCTACCTCATCATTTGAGTTCAAACCCTCTCACCCTGCTCACTACCCTACATTCCAGAACAAAATGCAACCAAGGAAAGGGTCTGTCGGCTACCGAGCACTGCCCATAATTCTCGAGCGGTCGATTATCTTCGTTTCCCTTGCCGTGTTTCGGTCCGCAGACCTCATTTGCAAGCATGAAGCCAGTGCTGGACACGTTCTCTCAGTAGTACTTCTTCACTTTCCTCTATGCTTTATCCACGTACAACCAATAATCCTGTTGCGGAAGGAAAAGTCTCTTGAAGCGGCTTTCCATTTCAAGCCACAAACGGTCTATCGGTGAATCAGCACCACATCCCCAAGCTCGGCCCAGCATACGAGCTGCCAATAGTCCGGTGCACACCGCTGTGACAGCAGTTAGATGCGGCCTGCAGCGCGGTGTACTGGATGACGATGGAGAAGAAATCGAGGTAGTTGAGAAGTGCCGCGAGCCCGAATATACAGCCTAGGGGGATTCCAAGTAGCTCTTGCGAACATGTAACTAGATAGAGGTGGGGATACAAGCACTGAAGCATTTCTACACATCTACCAAATCATCCGTAACCACCACGACCGTTCCGTCGCTCAGTTTTTTGATCGTCGCGTTGCTGGGCACGAGATCCGGATGGTAAATTCCTTGAGTAGCCGCAAGTCGAGCAAAACGCGACTCGGGATTGGACAGCAAAACCTGTGGGCTATCAAACTCGGCCACAGAACCGCTGTCCAACACCAGGATCTGGTGAATCGTATAAGTAACATGATTCGAGGACCGAGAGGACGCACCTTGTCATAGTTGACAATGGTTGCTGGGAGATAGGGTTAGCAAAAGCACGCATATTCCGTGTTTGAGAACGCACATATACGATGAGCAATGGCAAGGACCGTGATGCCTTGCACCTGGGTATCGACGATATGGCGTATCGTCTCGTCTGTGAAGTGATCCATGCTGGTGTTCAAAAAGTTACGTCAATGACTGTTGGGAGAATGAAATTGAGGTGCACTCACCTCGAAGTTGACTCGTCGAGGACGAGGATTCTTTTCTTTCTTAACAAAGCCCTTCCAAGACAAAGGAGCTGCCGTTGGCCTTTTGAGAAGCTTTCTTCATCCACAACCAGATGGTCTAATTTATCGTCCTGGATGACCGCTTAAGCCATGGGAAAGATGGAAGAAGTGTGTTATACCAAAGCAGACACGGCATCATACATCTCGACGAGTTTGAGAGTTTCCCAAATCTCGGCATCGGTGCAGGCGTTCGTGACATCGAGGTTCTCGCGGATGGTCCCATGCCACAGGAATGGATCCTGGGTGACGATGCTGAAACAGATTTGACTCGGATGCTTGACGTTGCAGCAAGATGGACACACCTCATCGAGTCACGAAGCTGTTTCAGAGGGACGGTCGAAATATCGACGCCGTCAACGACAATTTTGCCGGTGACGAGATTCTGGTCAATGCCCCGGAATAGAGCAAGTACGGTGGATGATTTCCCCGAACCAGTGCTGCAGCGCGGTCAATGACTTAGGAAGGGTTGCTTGACTAAATTGTGGGGTAATTACCGGCCGCAAATACCAATCTTAAGTCCGCCTTGAAGAGTGAAAGAGAGGTTTTGGAGCGCGAGCGGAAGGTCTTCGCTGACGATTCAAGTGTTAGATGACGCAGGAATAACAGGGGCCAAAAATACCGATATTTCATAGAGAAATCTGAGAAGGTCAAACTTCCTGCAGATGGCCAGGCTGAGTGGTCATTAATGATAATCTCGTCGGGGAGCCTAGTCTTTTCCTCTTTGGGCAATTTGGCGAACTCCTCGATCCTGTGAATAGCAATACTACCGTTCTCCACTGAAGCGTAAGAGGAGAGAAGAACGATCAACGACACTCCCAGGAATACAAGTCTGAAATGTGTTAAGGATGGATGTATCAATGCCGGAGGGCACGGACCTTGCAAGAGCAACACCCAAGAACGCCGCAGACGTAGTATCTCTGAGCCATACAGTGAGCACTGCGACACCACACGCGAGGATGGCTTGAAACCACAACAAGAACACGCGGAGGAAGAGTTGACCGCCGAGTTGGTGATGAAGGGCACCTTGGGACGCGTTAACGGACGCGGCGTTCTGTGACCGGAAAAAGTCCTGGGCGCGATAAGCCCGCACAGTGATAAGACCAGCCACGGTAGTTCCGAACAGTGTGTAAAGCTGGATGACATTTCGGCAAAATACGGCGGAACGACTGGAGAGAAACGAACCGGAGACTTTGATGCGGCTTCGAGTCGACGGAATTGCTGAAAATAGCGTTAGATGCCATCCATCCACTGAAGCCCAAGAGTCTAGAGATGCACCTTGCTTGTTGCGAGGTAAAATTTCAAAAGGTATACACCAAAGACGACCAGAGGGGGGAGCGCAAAAACAAGTAATGGAGTCGCCATCGTGATGAATATAAAGGTACCCAACAAGTTGAGCACCATCATTGAGAAATTGATGATCCCCCAAGGAAACTCGTCATCAGCCACTCGAATATCTTGTGAGAATCTTGAATAGTGCATTAGTATTCCCGAAAACTCGGAGACAAAGTCTAATAGCATACCGATTCAAGATCTTTCCAACGGGATTTTTGATGATCCACGAGATTGGAGATCCCAACACACCTGAAAGTTCGGCCTAGAAGGAAGAATTTCAGTGATGGCTGGGCAGGATCAGACGTCCGCGACGCACAGCGTGGATATTGGGGGCTGTGGACCCAGACAGTGCGTTCACAAAGTAAAACTGGCATACGGCCATAGACAAGAAACTGAAAAGAAGGTTAGTCAGCGGCAGCTCGCAAATCAGCTAACTTACAAGGCAATGACCAAAGCCCCATATCCGGCGACCCAGAGTGACAGGTGTTCACTCGAGGCGGATGCGATCACTACATGATATGAGTGATGAAAGCTCAGATAATAAGGAAGCCACACACTTGACAAGTAAGCAGTCGTGGTAAATACGCCGACCCCGCTCCATACCGCAACGAGGGCGAACAATCCAAAGCTGCGGACAACACCTGTGCACTTCATGTAGAATGCATACGCACCCCTTCTGGAGGCCTGTTCTTTCGTCCATTTAAGCTCCTCATCCTCCTCCTCGTCGACGACGGCTACTGCCATTGAGTTTTCCGTGACTGCCATCTGGCCATTTCCAGCGTCCGCTTCTGCAATCGAAGCCAACGCGAACGTCGCGCCAGCATCGCGCACTTCCTCGAATGAGCCAAAGTGCGTGATTGTCCCCGCGTCCATGACTATCACCTTGTCGGCATTGGCAAGATGGTGTATGCCATGCGTAACGAGGACCGTAGTCTAGACAGGACCGTAAGCGGCGACTTCATTTCGCATCGGAAAACAGGTATCCACCTTGCCTTTGAGCAGTCCCTCGGGGCCGAACAAGGATGTAAAGACTTAGGGCGAGGTTGAGTATCTTCCCTCTGGCGTAAAGAGCTTCTTACCATGTGCCTCGGTCTCCCCATCCAGAGCGCTAAACACATCGTCCAGCAAGATGAGATCTGCTTGAGCGTAAACCGCACGAGCAATTGCCTGTGGAATAAGAATGAGCACCATCGAGTGGCCGTAGAAATACGACAAACTAGTCTCTGTCGTTGTCCACCCGAAAGCGTGGTTCCTGCCCATATTTTAACAACATCAAAGGTGAACATCAATTTCGCTCAGTACCTTTGTCGCCGAGTTTGGTCAGATCCCGATGTGGGAGCGTTTCAATGTCTTGACGCAAGGCGCAGGCATTAATTACTTGGTTGTAGAGTACCTCATCGTACGCGCTATTAAGGAGAATATCTAATGAAGATCTCGGTGAGAATGTACCGCAAAAATGAAACTAGGCGACTGACTGGCGCGCAGAGTTCCCGGGTAGATGAACGGTGTTTGGCTTGCCAGCGCAATCTGGATGGAGTAGAATATGAGGATGGGAAACGATGAGAGCGTAATTGCTACGTACCTTGTTCGCCCTGACCTTCACCGTCCCTTTTACCAGCGTTGTTTCTTCCAGTATTGACATGAGGAGGGTTGATTTTCCCTACGGCATATAAATCAGTAGCCTCGCCGGCCTAAAAACTGTGCAAGTATGAGCCGACTCTCACTTACGCTGGCGACAGATCCAACGACCATATGCAGCTCGCGCGGCGCAAGATCAAGTGTGATGTCTTGCAAGACGTGTGTCTTGTCCCATGTAAACGTACATTCCTTCAGGGACACCTTGACAGTGGACTCCTTGGCGCCGTTGACGTTGACATCAACCAAGTCGGCCTCCTCCACCTCCGACTGGGCTTTCTCGGGCAACTGCAAGAAGCCTTGGATGCGCTGGAGAGAGGCGAACGACGCAAACAGAAAGGGGAGCATCTGTCCAACCGTGCTGAGGGGTCCTGGTTCAATCAACGGTCAGACGGCGCTAAGTATATGCGTCGTGAATGTACATACCATTGAGCATGGTAACCAGAGTGAACAACCTATACAGGCCAGTTAGTTATTTAATGCGCTGAGAGATGTGTTTATATATATCAGAACTGACGTGAAGAGCTGGCTGGCGTCGAGAGGCGGAAGGTTTCCCCATCCATTCGTGAGCATGACTGTGTAGGCCGCGAGTGTGACGAAGAACGATGCGCTGCCTCCGGCGATGGAAATTGTCCCTGCAGTACATATGTAGTACAAGAAAGATCGCAGCGCCTGGGTCTCGAGCTTGCGAAGGGCGTTGATTTTCGCTTCGAGCGCGGCTTCATACGCTCCCAGTTTGATGGGGAGGAGTTGACCGAGGACAGATGTCTATGATCGCGTTCAGCGGCTCTTCGCGGCAGAAAGACAAGGTCTGTCCACGTACAAGAAGCTTGATCCGCACATCTACAGCCTTGAGCCACTCCTTCTGGGCAGCGCCGACGAAGCGACTGATCGAGCCTAATATACTGAACAGGGACAGCAAGAGCACGGCAAGATATACATACTCGTTACTGAAATGAGTCCGATGATGTAGAGCAGCGGCGCAAACATCACATAGCCCGCCCTGAACCACAGCATGGTGCACGCGACAATAATGGTCACCACAGCCGACCAGAGCTCATGGAATGTGGTGAATCCGCTGGTGGCTTTTTCGACGTCCACCGACATGTACGTCGTAGCGGCTCCCTGCGCGACAGATTAGTCAAGTACTTGAGATCGCTGTCCCCAAGAGAAGTGTTGAGTGCGGACCTGGCCGAGTTCGCGAGCCGCCATGGACGTCAGGCGGAGTGTTTTCGCATAGAGAGAGCCAGTAAGCGCCGAGCGATATAGCACAACGAATGCGTTGACCTCGTAAAGTTTAGAATCTGCACTGCAAATGTGAAGACAGGAATCATTATTACCCTCTCGAAGTAGACGTAGTTGGCTATTGCCAACGAGACTAAGATCAAAATCAGAACAAGTGTGCAATCGTGGACGAGTAGAATGAATGAATGTGATACCATTGACCACAAAATACGCCGCGATGAGCAACGTTCCGCGTTCCTTGGGAATGGACTTGTCGGAAACATAGGTGATCATTTGCTCCACGAGGGTTACTTGTGCTTTATTCACAACGGTCAGCATATCTAGATAACGCGACGATCTTTGGGGCGGGAACATACAGAATGTTCCAGCTAACACGAGCAACCGCGGGACTATTGGGCTCAAGAAATGGCCGCTAAAAGCCCTGAACGTGCTCTATAGCAGGGTCAGACACCGCTAAACAAGAGTGGGTTAGGCTTACCTTTGCGAGATACCGGCTGCTCGTCTTGTTCTCGATCGCGAGAGCAGCCATAAGTTTTTCCGTCGCTGGGTCTGACCTCAGGTAGAGGGGGATATCGCGAAGCTCGGGGAGGGTGATGCGGCGGCGGTATCCAGTGTAGAGAAGTGGAACAATGTGGGGAAAGAATGGTTTGACGAGGAAGGAGAGCGTCGATTCGTATGCAGGTGGCTGGAGCGGATCAGAGAGCGAATAAGAAATCGATTCTGATGACGGTACGCACTGGATTCATCGGTATCAGCAGGCTGCGCTTGTTCGTGCTCTCAAGGAATATGAGCGCGAACAGGGACACAGCGGCGGCGGCATCGGCATAGAGGTACACCGGTAGAGTGTGTATCTCTGAAAGACCCCAAAGTGGATAAGAGTAAAACGCTGTACCAACAACGGCGTAAAGGGTCGTGAGAGTGCTGGGCGCAATAGAGTGATAATGCTCAGATACCGAGGCCAAGACAAAGGTGATCTAGGACAGAGATGAGTAAATCCCAGAGAGATTTGACATATAACGCACCGCCGTCGCGACTCCCGTACTCAGCAACACCCACTCCGTTTGATCCTTCTCAGCGCAAACGAGCATAGTGACGGCGCCAGCGATGTAGAAGACGCCAAACAGGGTCTTCAGCGCTACAAGGATGTCGAATCGTCTCAAGAGACATGTGGGTGCCTGACGGTTGGCCAAGATACGCGATGAAAGTATGACAAAGGCTACAAGGTTGAAGGCGCCGGTCATAAGGTTGGACTGCGGGCGAAACTCTGGTGCCTTAAGTTGCGACGAATACCCAGCTTCGTGGCTGAAGTAACCCGCTGGCGAGGAAAAGTGGTCTTGGGAGTAGAGGTCCATGACCGATTGGGTGAGAGTTAGCTTCAAGTTAGCGAGCCAAGAAATTTCTGATGATCAAATATGCCTCGTGTTGATGGCGGGATGGCCCGACGGCCATACAGCCGAACACCTCCGAACATGAGAACACTATCATATTAAGTACTGTGAAACGGTCGCACACATCCGGACGTCTGATACGCGACAGCCATCGGAAGATCTAAGTAGGTAAGTACTTCGGTAGGTAGGATTACACGGCACGGTGCGAATCACAAACGCCGGTTTCCCGGAGTTAGAAGTCCCAAAGCAAGCTAGAAAATACACCTGCCAGTCCTCCAAACACGGTCACCTCCCAAGCCGAGCTCGCCGATACCACAAATAGCCTTCCTACCACCCGTGCCCAGCTGTATAACCCAGTCACCGTCTGAAAGCGATCAGTAGTAGTGGTACAATATCGCCGCAAGATTACCTCTTCTCCCAACAACTCTCATTCGTTCCACTGAGATCATGAACTGGCAGGTGCCAGACCAACTCTTATTGCGGCGGTCACGGACGGGGCGAGGATTGTAGATGCTGGAGGCAGCCGTGCTCCGCCTGCAGGTCTTCACCAGCCATAGATAATACGGGAAAGAAACGGTGGATGATGCGAAAGGTTGGACCTTGCTGTTTATTATTTCCACCAGTGAGAAAGGTTTGTTGGAGGAGCCAAGTTGACGCTATAGCCGTTCTAACTCCCAACATGCATCAGAATCAGGAGTGGCCTTCAGATGGCCGTCGGAAATTCTGAAGAGGGTTCGTTGTGCATATGCAAACCTCAGGTGGAATCCAGCATTTATGGGAGCCAAGAAGAATGGGGACGTCGCGGACAAGAGAAGGGCTCCATATAGCGTCTGACTCTGAAAGATATCATCCCGGCCTTAGGGAGTGCACCGCAAAACAACAATTTGCGGCGGGTGAAGGAGTTGAGATCAGCAAGGCGTCGGACTCAAGTGGTTAGGCACAAGTGAAGACGAAATCAAGGGTGATGATGATGCGGGTATTGGATCGGGGTTAGGCGAGCCACCGTACGTGGTTCCTCTTCCGCGGATATACGTGAGGGTGCCGAGTCGGGCTCGGGCTCAGGGGCAGGGACGGAGAATCCTGCGCGGCGCTGAGGCTCCCGCTCGTCATTGCCGTTGCTTGCCGCCAGGACACGCATACGCACACGCTCCGCGGCGGCGGCCATCTCCTCACTGCGCCGCATGCGGGCTTCGTTGTCTGTATTCGAATGGATTATATTTGTTTCGGTGCTAGCATGCCAGCACGAACCAAAGAGAATCGAGAATCCAGTTGCGAAAAGGACTCGAGGAGCGAATGGAAGGCGTACATGTCCCTCAACGGTCCATGGAACATTCGATCCATCCTCAACAGTACTTCCCACAGCGCGCGCGACTCCTCTTCCTCCTCCATTAGCGGTAGAGTGAGGGGCTAGGACGGGTCCAAAGCGAAGGCGGAATCCTGCCGACCTTCAAGTTGTTCGTATACTTCATTGAAGGAGTTTGTCATGGCCGTCGGCGGCGTCAGTGAAGGCGCCGAGCTGCGCCGAGGGGGAGATGGGGAAGGGAATGTGGAAGACAGGAGCGCCACCTGTGGGCTGAATGATGAAGGTCGTTATGTGGCGGGCGCGTCGTCGAAGACAAGAGAGGTGAAAGAAGAGGACAACAAGGGACACTGCCACCACGTGAAGGTTACCGCTTTTGGAAGACGCCTGGAGACGCTTTCACAATAGAGTCGAATTCAACCCAATTGGAGAGCGCCACGAACAGTTGAGGTTGACCTAGTGAACTCAGACTGAGTACAGAGTACTCAGGTGCTGGATCGGTCACTACGAAGCTCCCTTTACTGCAACCTGTGTTAGTGCGGGCCACTGTATGGCAAGAAAGGCTCGGTAGTGGACGGTTCCACTTCTGCGAAACGTGGGGACCCACCCTTGCGCGTTATGCAGACATTTCCTGTTCGACTCAGGCTCGAGCCATTATCTGTTCCTTCCTGCCTTTTTCTCTCTCTCATCAATGAAAGTCGTTGCATACAAGATAGTCGGAAGACAAGGCAACAATTCTTCAAGCAAGGCTCGGTCGCGGACGGTTCCGCATGCACACTTGGTGACCTAACTTCCGCGAAATGTTGGTAGTGCAGAAAGCGCCAGTTCGACTCAGGCCCGAGCCATTGCCTTAGAACTCACTTAGCTTGTTTTCTTGTTTCATCAATGTACTGCCATTTATAAGCTGGTAGCTCGATAACGATGCACATACTTTTTTTTTCGTTGATGGTTGCACAAAATCTAACCTGTCGTTCTCAATTATGGAAAAATGGGAGTGCAAAAGGTTCAGAATACGACAACGTACATATGCTCAATTAAAAATTGAGGAGTGTCCGCCTGTTTTTCACACTGAATGTCGCTCTGCGTAACGATTACGGCCCCTAGATGAGTAGATGCTTGTTCATTGGCAAGAAAGGCCCGACTGCAGAAGGTCCATATCTGCTCTAGCAATCGTCGATTATGCCCGATTCACCCGTTCGACTCAAGTTCGAGGCATCGCACTACCCTTTTTCTTTTCTCAGGTTCATGAATAAATTGCCACTGCAAGTCAAGACGTTACACAGGTGGGTAAGGCTCGGGTGCGGACGGTTTCGCATCTACCCACCATGTAGAGCCGCTGAGATAAAATCACGTAAACTTCGCCTGTTCGACTCGGGACCGAGCCGTCGCTGCATGTTCCATTCTCTTTTTTTCTTGGTTTCATTAATCAATTGCCGCTCAAAATCAGGACATGAGTGGGGTGGGGAAGGCTTGGTAGCGGTCGGTTCCGCAGCTGCATCTTATGTACCGAGTGTAGAAGTGATATTATGCAGATGCCGCCTGTTCAACCCAGGCCCAAGCCATTGGTCCTTGAGGATCTTTCTATTTCTACTCCACAAGAGTGCACATTGCGGCGGGTTCCCCATCTGCGCTTCGTAGCTCGGCTTTTATTAAGCCTGCAGTGCAGATATCGTCTGCTCGATCCAGGCTCGAGCAGTAGCTCTTTCTGTCTCGTTCTATTTTTTAAACTTAAAGTCATCGTGGACCTCAAGCAGCATGAGAATTAAATCAGCGCCTAGAATGCCTTTTCTCAGCATACGCTCGTGGTGTTCATTTCCTCGGGTATCTCGGGTATCAACTCAAATTTTGTAGACGCAGTTCAGATATCTGCTTGAAATTTAGTTACAGCTATTTGCGGAACTTAGGGCACAATCCATTTTTTTTAATTGTGTGTTTTTGTGAGATCAGCTCTCTTGAGCTCAACTCTCAGCCAATTTCCTTGAGAGTATGCTCATTCTGTTCACGTTGCGAATCCGGAGGGCATGGTGTCCTACGATCTGAACAAATTGGAAGGGGCTCCTCGTTGAATCTGAGCTCTGGAACGTTTCTCTCAGGTTAACGAGCCGGCGAATAACTTGGACTCGTATTCACGGACGCTTACTAAGCGTCAACGTTGTTGGAAGTAATACCATCAGCAAACCCTGGGTGCCCTGTAGTTAAGGTCCCCCTTTACGTAGCACTACGTAGTCCCTGTAGTGGCCTGTAGTTTCTGTAGTTATGTGTAGTATTTTTAAATTTACGTAGTGTTACGTAGCACTACGTAGAGGGGGACCTTCGACCCAGGTTTTGCTGATGACGCCTTGAAAAGGATAAAGTAGTGGTCTCATGCGAGTGTTGCCAACCTGCCATCGACTACCTTTTGGCCTCGAATCTCATTAACAATTCGCTCACATCTCAGTCGAATGGCGTTTATTCTGGCCTGAAATTGTGTTGAAACGAGGCAGGAACCAGATAGTTTTCCGCTCACACGGCGCGCTGTTGAGGCTCACAGTTATCAGCAAAAACGGGATTGAATGTGACAGACATACAGGGGAAGATTCTGATGTGGCAGGGCCGAAGAGCCAAGATGTGGATTTTAGTATATTTTACTTTTCATTCTTTCTCTCTGAGACATTCGGATTAGTTTACGAAAATTGTTTTGTTTGTCGACACAGATCAATATATACCTCGTGGCTCCTACTCTCATCTCGTGTGCCTCTCATGTGGTCCTAAGTGGCTCAGCGTCCAATCCAGTGTTTCTTGTGTTTTCTCTCGTGCTCTATTACTCGTCACATCTTGTAATCCATCGCCCTTTGGCAGCGGTTGCCACTCATTCACACGTACTCTGTTTTCCGTCACTTTTGTGCCCTAGCGGTACTCGCATACACCCTCGTTTTACGCTCCTATCCGTACCCTAATTCCCATCGTCCTCTCATTGCATTTCCTCCTCCACCCCTATTCTATCTTCTATTTTTAGCCCCATTCCTCAGTCCTCACGGCGGCCGAACAACCCTTCCTCACCGAAAGGTTTGACGAACGGATATTTGATTCAGAATGGTGGTTGGGAACTGAAATGACAGCCCAGTTCTGTGTCGTTGTATACAAGATGGCATTGAATCCTTCGGATCGGGTAGTACACAAATATGCTCGAGGCAGGCTTGATATCTATCCGACTACAAATTGAACACCCCTTGGTTTCAAGGAAAGCTCTCCAGGGATTTTAAGTTCAGAAGAAAAACTAGACGCAACTGACCCAACTCAGGCGAAGATGAGTTCGAGGCCAGCGGAGGCAACACAATCAAATAAGAGGGACGAGGTATGCTGGCAAGTCCAGAAGACGGTCCGGAGGTTGGCAACCAAGAGAAACTGATCCGGAGAAGTTTGAGACAAGAAAAATACTGCGGCAGTTCGGCATTCACTCCATAGAGAATTCTTGCTGGATTCGGCGGCGTGGTTACATGCAATAGGTGTTTCCCTGCCCACCTTATCTGTGGTGTTTATTTTCTGTCAATGAGACAAGCTAGATTTTGAAGCCGAAAGCCCACTATCGAGGATTGAATTCAGGAATTTAATGCCAGATTGGGCAAATCTCATCCAAGTGAGTGCGAGAAAGATTGCAAAAATTCTGTGCCTGACCAAATGATAACTGCGCACGAGCGGCGCCTTTCATTCGCATATCCGAAGTCAATTGCAATGGAGCCTCTGAACTTGACTTCTCCGTGGTGTAGCAAGGGTGACTGCTAGTATCCTACAACTTCAATGTAATCCTGCACAAAACCCCTGCACAACCGGACCTATATCATTGGCCTAAAATTGGGGAAAGAATTCTTGTCGGAGAATCGATACATGAACTATAGGGAACTCACAGCTGATGCTCCATGATGAATTGCACAATCTCGCCTTGCTCTGCAGCAGGAAATTCGGTGAGCCAGCCCTGAACTTGACTGCCAATGGACGATTGTGAGTATTGGGTGAGAGCCTGCTGGATTGCATCGTCTCGAGTGATTTGACGATGAGCAAATAAAAGCGTGGCATGATGGAATATAATAGTTGCTGCTGTTGCGAGTCCAGGCATTGGAGCAATGGATGGGAGACGACAAAATTAAGTACCGATGATTAGGAATTTCGGGGAGACCGTGGGAAACACCTGGTGAGACCATCTAGTCCCACTGTGAATAAACTAGAATGAGGATGACCTACAGGGTGCAAGGGGGCAATGGCAGCATAAATGGTGTGCTAAATGAGAAACTTATGGATGCATGCAGGGAGACAGCGAAGTGGTGGAACTCACGGCCTGATGGGGATCAGGCACCGTATATCGGGAGTCGGGAGAGGCACTTACACGCTGAAAAGAGCCAAGTGACGGGTCGGCTGCAGGACACCGAGAGGGCGGTATCAGCACTCACGTCCTAAGGTGAGAAGAATACGGCGTGAAATCAGCGCCTGCACGGCGAGAGGGAGATGAGGGGGAGGCGGGAGCGGGGCTCACATTCTAGAAATTGATGTGCGCAGTCTGGGATCAGCGACAGTGCAGCGGAAGGGAGAGTATGGGACTCGCAAGCTGAAAACCGACGCACGCGGTGTGGGATCAGCGACGGTGCAACGGAGGGGAGGGCACGGCACTCACGTCCTGAAAACCGACATGCGCGGTGCGGGATAAGCAACGGTGCAGCAGAAAGAGGGTGTGGGACTCACGTCCTGAAAACCGACGCGCACGGTGTGGGGTCAGCGACGGGGCAGCAGAAGGGACAACGCGGGATTTACCTCCTGAAAACCGACGCGTGTGGTGCGGGATCAGACGCAGCAGAAGGGAGGGCGTGGGACTCGCCTGCTGAAAATTGACGCAAACGGTGCAGGATCAGCGATGGCGTAGCGCACCGGAGGGCGCAGGACTCACTTTCTAAAAAAGGATGTGCACGGTGTGGGATCAGTGACGGCGCAGTGCACGGGAGAGTGCAGGACTCACTTTCTAAAAAGGGATGTGCAGGGTGGGGATCAGTGACAGCGCATCAGAAGGGAGGGCGTGGGACTCACGTCCTGAAAACCGACATGTGTGGTGCGGGATCAGCAACGGTGCAGCAGAAGGGATGACACGGGACTCACGTACTGAAAACCGACGCGTGCGGCACGGGTTCAGCGACAGCGCAGCGGAAGGGAGGGCACCGGACTCACATCCTGAAAACACACCGCACCACGGGATTAGCAAAGACGAAGCGGAGCGAGGGGCACGGAACTCACTGTCTGAAAACCAACAAGCGCGGTGTGGGATCAGCAACAACGCAGTGGACGGGAGAGCACGGAACTCACGAGCTGCAAACCGACGGACGCATTATGGGATCAGCAAGGAGGCAGCAGAAGGGTGGCCATGGAACTCACATCCTGAAAAACCGACATGCGCGGTATGGGATCAGCAACAGCGCAGCGGAAGGGAGGGCACCGGACTCACGAACTGGAAACACACCGCACCACGAGATCAGCAACAGCGCAGCGGAAGGGAGGGCACCGGACTCACGAGCTGAAAACACACCGCACCACGGGATCAGCAACTACGAAGCGGAGCGAGGGGCACGGAACTCACTCTCTGAAAACCAACAAGCGCGGTGTGGGATCAGCAACAATGCAGAGAACGGGAGAGCATGGAACTCACTCTCTGAAAACCAACAAGCGCGGCGTGGATTCAGCAACAACGCAGAGGACGGGAGGGTAGGGGACTCACGTACTGAAAACCGACATATGCGGTGCGGGATCAGCAACGGTGCAACGGAAGGGATGGTGCGGGACTTACGCCCTGAAAGCCGATGTGCCACGGTGCGAGATCAACGACAGTGCAGCGGAAGGGAGGGCACGGGACTCACGTCCTGGAAATCGACATGCGCGGTCCGGGATCAGTGACAGCGCAGGCTCAGTTGATAGTGTTGCCGCGGTCCGGTTCGGTCCAGTTCAGCACCCAAATTTTCCGAACCTCGAACTGGACCTCAGGTTCGGTTCGGGCAATTGGCTGAACTGTGAACTGGACCCAGGTTCAGGGTCCATTGCGGTTCAGTCCAGGTTCGAACCGAAAATTTCTTCCCACGCACCAGAATCATTCAAATTTTTGTCGAGAACCATGTGAAACATCAATATAGTCCTTCAGCAACCCAGAAAGACCCCCCTAACCCTTTCCAAAGTGCTCAATTCCATCTACTCAGAAATTTCGTCGTCCTGATGCTGATTTGATGCCGTCACAATAGGCGAAGTGATTATTCTCTGCTGGCTTTCTGATTGTCAGGAGGTCTCAAAATTATCCAGTCTCAGGGTTAAGTACTCCAACGTAAATTTGATACATACTACAGAGACCATTCTTTTATAATGGCTGTTTTGATTATTTTTGATGGGGCAGGTCCGGTTCAGGTTCGACAAGGTTCAGTGAGGTTCAACCATATCCGAACCTTGAACTGGACTTGGGGTTCGGTTCAGTGAACCTCACAGCCACTGAACCGGACTTTTGGTCCGGTTCAGGTTCGGTTCAAGTTCACTGGCGGTTCAGAACCTGACCGCGGCAACACTATCAGTTGAACGGACTGCACTTGACTCACGTCCTGAAAACCGGCATGCGCGGTGTGGGATCAGCGACCGCAAAGCGGAAGGCAGGGCACGGGACTCACAAGCTGAAAACTAATGTGCGCAGTGTGGGATCAGCGGCGGTGCAGTGGAGGGAGGGCACGGAACTCACGAGCTGCAAACCGACGGACGCATTATGGGATCAGCAAGGACGCAGTAGAAGGGTGGTCATGGGACTCACATCCTGAAAACCAACGTGTGCAGTGCAAGATCAGTGACGGCGCACCAAAAGGGGAGGGCATGGGACTGACATCCTGAACATCGATCATTGGCGCGGTGCAGGATCAACTGCGGCGCAGCAGAAGGGTGGGTGCGGGACTCACGTACTGAAAACCGACGCACGCGGTGCGGGATCAGCAATGGCGCAGTATAAGGGAGGGCACAGGACTTACGTGCTGAAAACCGATGCACGCGGCGGCGAGGGATCAGTGACGGCACAGTGGAAGGGAGTTGAGGGACTTACAATCTGAAAGCCGGCGCGTGTGGTGCGAGATCAGCGACAGGGTAGCAGAAGGGAGAGCACAGGACACACATCCTGAAAGCAGATGCGCGCGGTGCGGGATCAGCGAAGGTGCACGCTCAGTTGAATGGAGTGCACTTGACTCACGTCCTGAAAACCAGTGTGCGTGGTGTGGGATCAACAACGGCGTAGCAGAAGGGAGGGCGTAGGACTCACGATCTGAAAACCGACGTGTGCAGTGCGAGATAAGCGACGGCGCAGCAGAAGGGAGGTCATGGGACTCACGCCCTGAAAACCGACGCGCACAGTGCGGGATCAGCAACGGCGCAGTAGAAGGGAGGACGCGAGACTCACGTCCTGACAACCGACGCATGCGTCGGTGTGGGATCAGCAATGGCACAGCAGAAGGGAGGGCGTGGCACCCACCATCTGAAAACCGACGCGTGCGGTGCGGGATCAGCGACGGCACAGCAGGGGGAGGGGGCTGGACTCACGGTCTGAAAACCGACACGCACGGTGTGGGATCAGCAACGGCGGAGGCTCAGCGGAACAGAGGGTGGAGGTGCAGCGGAAGGGAAGGCACAGGACTTACGTCCTTAAAACCGAAGCACGCGGCGCAGGATCAGCGACCACGCAGCAGGGGGAGGGGCTGGACCCAGGACCGATGATTATCGGTTTGGAGGTTGGATCCCAATTTTAGGGGTCCAAAAAATTTTGTCGGGACTTTTGGTCCTCCAGCAACCCGAAATTTTGTCAGGATTCTGGCTTCAACCTCGGTCAAAATGGCCCTTTGTCGGGACTTCGGATCAGACCTTAATCTCGCTTGAAAATCACCAATAACTGTGCAAAAATCCTCAAATTTCCCAAACAGAGTAAAATGGTCCCAGAGCTCTTTGAGGGCTCCATTGTCCACAGTTTCCCAATTTTCCGGAGCAGTTCACTCCACAGGCCACCCAACTTACCATTTTGGAGCATTTTGACTCCGCTGAGTGCTTTACCGTGGGATGACCCATTGTCGGGACTCTGCATCAGACCTTCCTGCCCACCTGAGCCCATCTGTCGGGACTCTGGCACAGACATTTGAGGACCACTTTGGAAAATTTGTCGGGACTTGGGATCCAACCTCGGAACCAATAATCATCGGTCCTCTGGACCCACGATCTGAAAACCGACACGCACGGTGTGGGATCAGCAACGGCGGAGGCTCAGCGGAACAGAGGGTGCAGGACTCACATACTGAAAGTTGACGCGCACGGTGTGGGATCAGCGATGGCACAGCGCAAGCTAGAGCGCGGGACTCACGAACTGAAAACATATGCGCACGGGGTGGGATGAGTGTTGCCACTTCCTGCCCTCCTGTACTTACCCAGAGCAATGGGAACGCTCTCAAGCATTCCTTCACTGGCCGACCGGGGTCACCGACATTGTGCCTTTTGAATGCCCTGATTACAAAGTAAGTATTCAAACGTTTCTGTCCCAAAATGGATGACTTGCCATCTCGCTCCAGTTCGAACACTGAGCTGTAGATTCTCCCTCTGAACCGCCAACAGCATTAGAGTGACGACTCCGTCATTCAGGGCACTCATTGTAGTTTCGATGAGATTGTCACAACGTTTCCCAGGTTGCTCCATGCCTACTACTTAGCACTCAACACCATATCTTGCTCAACGACTCACCTTCCAGTCGGACGAATCTAGGTTTTTCATCAAACTTGCCCAAGAATTCCTTCTCGAAAATCCTCTCAGTTTCGCGGCTGGTCCTGATCAGCAGATCCTCGCCGCCATCGTCTTCATCATCATCTTCCAATCCACACCTGATTGTGTGCCGCAAAGCTTCGTATTTTGTGAACACCGCGATCATAGGTACTCCGAAGGGTTAGTCGAGGAGAACGATGAAAGAGACGCAACGCTCACCATTCTCATCTGGACATATCTTATTAAAAGGAGCAATGTCCAAGCCCGGGCGACGGGTGTCGGCAGAGATACAGAACCTTCATTCGACCAACGGTGAACTGGGACGGGAAGATGACGACAATGAGCACCTACCAGATTGCATGCAGTCGTTCTTGTAAATTAGTCCGTCGTGATCTGTCGCGAACGAAATCTTGAACTATCTTCAGCTGTTCCTCATCCCCATTCTCGAATCCACGAGAATCGTGGAACACATAGCCGCCATTATTGGTGAACACGAGCTCATCGGAGATTTCGTGTTCACCTCGCTGTACAGAGAGATTCGTCACCGCATGCCCATACCGCACAACGACACACCTCGGAGGTGGGTTCAAGCTGATGAATCTCGGGATCGTCGGTGGTGTCGCATACTCGCTGCAAGATGGTCGTCTTTCCTGCATTTGCCCTCCCAACAATGAGAACTCGGAATTGAATGTGTGGTAAGTGCCTCGCGTTAGATGTCTCCTTATTCATGTCTCGAGACGAGGAAGTGGTCGGAAAGAGGGGCGAGGGAGAAGAGAAGATGGAGGAAGGGAGGAAGGAAGAATGTGATCACAAGATCATCCGATCAAATAAACTTGATGATCACATTGGCGCCGCCGCAGCGCAATGAAGACCGGATCCCTCTCTATTTTCATCGCGCTCCCCCTAAGTGCGACCTGACTCAAGTCCATTGACCGGGATGCTGGCGATAATACTGATATCGTCATTTTCCCGGTTCTGGAAGGTCGCTAGTGGACACAAATCGGACATATGCCGACAGCCCTGTGAACTTGAACGGCGACGGTGCGGCTCAAGAGCGGCCGAACGCCAAAATGCAAGCGCGCCACTGGCACGCTGGAGCCGCATGGTTGCCCTCACGTCAGTTTCGCACAATGTTGACGACATATTTCCTATTTTGTTACAATGTAGTGCTCCATTCCATCCGACATCGGCCAATCGCCCCAGACGCACTTGCGTTCCGCGCCTTCCACAAATCTTTCCGAAAAAACTTGAAACAATGAATGCAGAATCCACTGGCGAAGTTCTCGATGTCGTGAAACGGCAAGTGATATGCAATAGCAGGTGGTTCCGGACTGAAAAGAATTGCAGCTTCCGTATCGTATCCGTTGGTGGAGTACGAGTTTCGCTTCTGCAACCAGTGACGATTATTGAAAGAGCGTAGGCCGGTGCCGGCAAATCGTCGCTCATCAATTGCGTATTCCAGGTCGACGATACGGTGTGTGCCTATTTCGAAATTCATGGGTTTCATAAGTGATTTCTGGACTAGAAAGTCCAAGCCCAAGTCTCGGACTTTGAACCTGGGGATGCCAATATTCATCAGGAAATCACCTCCGAGACCAACCCGCTATTTGTCCTCCACGATTCCAAAGGCTTCGAGCCCACTGATCTCTCTACTTTCAATGTTGTCCGCGACTTTTTGCTGAAGAAAAGCGACGATGACTTGGAACTCAAGGAGCGACTCCATGCTGTCTGGTGAGATAGCTACTGTTTTCCATTTGCCTCTAACTGAGCCGTAACATTAGGCTGTGCATTCGAACACCCATCGCTGGAGCACGCGTCGTTGAGACAGCCGACGAAGCGTTCCTTAAGCTTGCACATGAACGTAAAAGTGAGTCCGTCGCTCCCACCAATGACACGCTCACAAACCCGCCTTCATGAACCAGTTCCCGTCGTGATTGTGTTTACCCAGTACGATTTACTGGTTCGGAAGTTTACGGAGGACAGCGAGAATGCGGCCAAGGTTGAATTCGACCGGTCTGTGAAATCGCTAGAGAATGCCGTGGCGCGTCTGAACATCGATATGCCTCCGTACATCAATGTTGCAGGTGTGGCACAGAAATCCTCTACGTACGATCTAACCTGTGTGCTAGTGCCGAAAAAGAAGAGGCTCGGTATCAATATCTCGGAACTTGTCGACATGACTCGTAAAACTGTGGAAAGGCACCTTCAAGATGTGTGGATTATGTGGGCTACAGCGCAAAGAGTCAATACATCCCTGAAAATCGAAGTCTCGATCGAGTAGGTTGAAATAGTTGCTACCTTGCGCTTTCAATCACGAATTCCTCCATTCAGCAAAGGCATGGCCTGTAAGTACTCCGAATCGTACTTTACCAGTCCTCATAATCTCATCCTGTCGAAGATTTTTGGCACGCTTTGAGTGGGACCATTCCCATCGCTGGAAGCAATCTACTTCGCGACTGTCTTTTCAAGGTTCATAGAGACATTATCGCGTGTTGGAATTTCAAGGATGCAAATACGGTGGGTCCGGCTCTCTGCTCGGGCACCAAGAATGAACAAGTGTCCCTCTATCAGGTCCTGAATGGTGAAGAATTCAAACACCTGATGCTTTCTGTTGTCCAGGAGATGCAGGAAGAAGGTCCCATCAAGTCGTACGCTTGGATTCACATTTTAAGGTTGAAATCTCGTTTTGATCACCTGTCCAGATCCCCACCAGACATCGAGAAAATTAATAACTTCATCACTCTATGCACTGCTGCATCGGCAGCTGTCGCCCCTCCAGTTGCTATCCTGGGCTTGACATACCTTTTCGTGTCCTGGATGCTGGAATCCCCCCTCCAAAATGTGTCCGTATGCATCAGCTCTGTCTCAACACTCCTTTTATCAATTTCACAGCCCCAACGTCCAGCGAGTCCTCATCGCGTACACGGTGGACTTGATTCTAGTGCTCGAACAGCTATTCGACATCACGCTCCAGTTCAAATTGATGGGTACCGTGTCTTGGAAGGAACTTCG
Source organism: Mycena venus (assembly GCA_014462655.1). NCBI lineage: Eukaryota > Fungi > Basidiomycota > Agaricomycetes > Agaricales > Mycenaceae > Glaucomycena > Glaucomycena venus. Next base: position 1,374,779 of record JACAZI010000015.1, on the reverse strand, counting down.
GGACGCATTTGAGGCATATTACAATTCAACATCCCAGCACGACATCCACAAGCAGGTCCGCTCGCTCGTTGAAAGACGTCAACAGCTCAGCTCGGATTTGGTTGGTGTTCGGAAGAACGTGGAGGAGTTGGTGAAGAAGTATAGTCACTCGATGTAGGAATTCACAAGGGGGGTCCAACTTTCAAATTTTGGACGTAGGGTTGATTTAGGTGTAAAAGTAGGTGGCAAATCGATATTTCAAGGTTTCAGGTCAAACAGGGCAGCGGCTCTCGAGATAAAGTGATTTTGATGGCAACATTTAATATTTTTCCGGATTTTTTAAATATTTTTTTCGGAACATACGCTTCATTTGGAGCAATTTCGTGTAAAAATCCCCGGAACCCTCCCCCCCCACCGTGGGAAACTCTTCAAGAAAAAATCGGAAAAATCTGAAAAAATCACAAATCGATTGCCAGCCCCCCATAACCAACCCGACGTACGATTCTTGAAAGTTGGACCCCCCTTGGGAATTCAGTCTGTACGTGCCGTTGACATCGACATTCGCCCATATGTAGTTTCAGCTCGCGGATGGAGAGGCCGGAGTTGTGTTGAGCTCGAAGCCATAGTTCGTTCTCTTTATAAAATGACCAAGATTAGGCCTCTCCGAGGCGGTAGCTGAACCTTTAGGGATTCACTAGCAGTTACCCATGCTATGCCACGGTGATAAAAGATCAGCAGTTCAATAGACTTATGTTCTGAGTTGAAAATGCTGTTCATCACCAACCTTCGGTCGACTCCTCGCGGCTCGTGTGCAGTTCCAGAAAAAATTTGCTCAGGATGGCACAAAATATTATAACACAGAAATACTTGGTATGAATACAGTGCTCCAGATATTTTTCTGTGAGAACAACCAGTTGACAATGTTCAACTGTAACCTCTCTGGGTAAGTACCACATTAGTACTATGTATTTCTTGTACAACAGCCTATGCTTTCAACGCCATGACTCCAGTGAGCCAATCTTGTTTAATTCATGCAAGAATTAAAGTTCCTGGCATGAAACAGCCTATGTCCCTGGTGACTCCATTTAACACTCACCCATGAGTGCCCAGTTGAAGTACTTACAGTACATAGTCGTGCTCAGGTTGTGCTCAATGCTGCAAGAGTTCACCATCTCAACAGTTTAAAAATAACAATCTATTGGCCGATACTTTAACATCTGGAAAGTTTTTAGTAGAACGATGCAGCGCAGACGTAGGTGCGCTGAACACGGTGGACGACGGAAAAGTGGCAAGCTGATGAAATTTCATTTCAATTAGAAAAGGGATGGGTGGAGCAACTGAAGAAAAATGGTCTTGTCTTGCACAGAAGGGGTCCTCAATTGTAATAAAGATTCAGCGTAGTCCAGCTTAGTTGATTGTTCAGTTCATAGGCGCCAAGGGCGCTTAGATAAAGGCACTCGATAGACTGATCTCGGGGATTAATAATTCTCCGGGCCCGGGTCCTGGCCCGAACACGAAGCAGAAATGACTAACACCCAAAATTGAACTTATAGTATATCTTTGGTTCCAGGTGATGAAACAGGGCGCGTAAGAGGTTTAAGGCAGGTAAGAATTTAAAAAACATGTCCTTGTATTTTGATTTATTTCTATGTCTTTTTCCAATTTTCTATTGATTACTATTCGCAATGACTAATTTTAGGTGACTAAATCTTGTTTGTACATGTAGCAAAAGAGAGCAAAATCCAAGTTCTCCTGGGTAGCCAAACCTAAAGGTTCAGCAATTACATGTAATGGAGTTGTTAGCGGTATATCTTATCTTCATACTTACGTTCATTACATACCTCTGTTTCATCTCGTTATTTCGAACTACTCCGATCCTTTATAGTTTATGACACTTGCTTACTAGCCTTAGTTATTCTTGATAACTGAGGCGTACGTCAATTCCTTTACAATATTTTATTCCCGTTCTAATTACCTTCTAGACTACGCTAACAGGTAGTAAATAATATAATCAAGTTATTCTTGATAACTGAGGCACTACGCTAACAGGTTATTGACTCCTGTACCGGAATATGGCGTCAGATCTTACCTTGACTACAGCAACTGGCAAAGTCGTGAATACGATCCCGAGACTGCTTGAGGGCGGTGCGAACTGGGTTGCGTACAAGGAGCGCATGGGCGCATATCTGATGGGCCAGCCGGGCTTCCGGAAACATCTCATGGGTCGGGTGAAGGAGCCCGAAGCCCTCGAGAAACTTGGAGACAGCGCGACGAAAGCCGAGAAAGAAGCATACGAGACGGAACTCGATGCTTATGAGGACAGGATGGACGAATGGCTCCAGAAGGAGGCCGCCATCACCAATGCCCTCATCTCGTCGTGGCCCGAGGAGGTCCACCAATGCCTGATAGGTGTCAGGCCGGTTTCTGTACTGTGGGACACCCTGTGCGAACGTTTCGACAATCAGGACGTACTTGTGAAAACAGATCTTCTGATGGAACTCACCGATACCCACTGTACGAGCGATGACCCTGAGGACGCGCTGAAAACCATCGACTGCCTCGTCAAGAAGCGAAACAAATATATTCAGGCCGGCGGGACACTCACCACCGATATCTATGCCGCCATCCTTACCAAAGCCATGCCGAAGAAGCAACGGCCCGTCGTCCAGACTGCGATCACCACCGCAATGGCTGCTGGCAAGGAGCTAGACTGCGCGCTAGTCCACCGGACATTGGAACAATCAATCCGTTTCGATTTGGCCGAGGAGCGCTGCAAACGCGAGGAGGTGACAGCGATGGAAGCTAAGTTCGTACGTCATCAGCAGGCGAAGGGGAAGAAATTTTGCACGAACTGCAAGATGGACGGCCACACTGTGGATAGGTGCTGGAGTCCCGGCGGTGGTGCGGAAGGGCAAGGCCCGAGCACAAGCTTGAAGGGAAAGAAGAAGGGCAAAGGTGGTCGGAAAGGGGAAGGCAGCCGTGGCGCAGGATGATGCGAAGCCTGCGCAGCAACAGAATCACGCTGCTGAGGACCACGTGTATATGACTGCAGCATCCCCCAGCTTTGCGCACCATGCGACCGGAAGGCAGATGACTCGTCTCCTCGACACCGGCGCGTCCCAACATTACGACAGGAACTTCGCCAACTTTGTCGACATCGCGCCGTGTGCGCCGTACGAGATCCAGATGGCGTCCGGGACCAAGTTCGTGACAAAGAAGGGCACTGTAAAATTTGAGTGCCATCAGGACGGTATCATGAAGGTATTCAGCCTGTCACATACCTATTACCTGCCGTCGTGCTCTACGCCCCTCATCTCCCTCACACGCCTATGCTGCCATGGTCTTGTGTTCAGCAACACCGAGAACGGCTACGCCACGCTCACCGATACTAAGATGGGGAAGATGATCCTCCGTGTCCCTGAGCGCGACGGCGTATATCCACTGACGACGTGGAAACCCGAATCGGGCACCGCCGCCGGCGCCGCCCACGCTGCACGCAGGCCGCTGACACGCACCGAGGCCCACGAGAGGCTCGGTCACCTGGCGCACAGCATGATCGAGGTATTAGCACGGGACGGAGCCGCGCTGAACTTTGAGGTCGACCTCTCCACACCTGTAGTGGAATGTAAGGTGTGTATCCAGGCCAAAATGAAGAACTCACCTATCGCCAAGAAGCACAAGGACCCGAGGTCCGAGGCTCCAGGCGAATTCGTGTCGGGAGATTTGTGGGGACCAGCTGAAGTGACTGCGAGGGGAGGATACAGGTACTACGGCACCTTTCTAGATGACCGTACCGATATTGCAGGCGTCTACCTCCAAAAGACGAAGGAGAAGGAGACCCTCGCCCACTATCAAGCATTCGAAGCCAAGATGAAGACGCAGTATGGCATCGACATCAAATGCTTTGGTACCGACCGCGGGCGCGAGTACACGGGGGGCTTGTTCGACACCTGGTGGCAAAGGGGATGAAGTGCGAGCTCACCCTGCACGACACCCCGCAGAAGAACGGCGCTGCCGAGCGCCTGAACGGCACGCTCGGGGGGCCACATGCGGGCGATGTTGATCGCCAGCGGCCTCCTGAAGCAGTTCTGGGGGCTCACCGTCGTGTATGCCGTCTGGCTACACAACTGCACACCCATGAAGAAGACTGCGCCCATATCGCCGTATGAGCGCCTGACAGGCAATAAACCCGACCTGCGGCGTGCACGGCCATTCGGGAGCAAGGTGTGGGTGCGGGTGCTCCACGGGTCAAAGCTGGACCCACGTGGCATGGAGGCGATTTGGGCAGGGCCGAGCGCCGAGACTCCCGATGGCCACAAGGTGTACTGGCCAAAGAAACGTACCATTACTGTCAAGCGGAACGTCCGCTTTGAGGACGGCATGGAGTTCAGGGGAGAGATGCCCGGGGGAGGTCCCTGTGGAAGTCCCAGGCGCTGGTCAGCAAAATCCCGCACAGAGTGGCGGGCAACGCACCTCGGAGTCCCCCAATGCATCCAGCACACCAAACCTACCTCCCAACACGACTCCCAACGCCCAAACGACGTCGCCGAACCCACCTAAACCGATGGGGAATGAGTCCAGACCCGAGACGAACCCACTGGCGGGCACCACGAGCTTCACGGCCGAGGACGTCAGCCCAGATGACGTGGACGCCACCATCTCGCAGGACGACGTTAGCGAGATGGGGGAGGGTCTTGGCCGTCATATGCGCAAGCCGTCTGCCTACGTTCGTCACCTCCAGGCGGGGGAAGGCGTTACGAGTGGATTGGGCAGCCGGTACCGTAAATTCGTGCGGGGTTTGCAGGTGCTGACTACCGGTGAATCCGAGCTGAGTGGTTGAGCGAGTCGGGCGTATGCAGCGTCTGCAGTAATACCGCGAACGGTGCGCCAGGCAGAGAGGAGCGAGGTGTGGGGAGAGTGGAAGGTAGCCATGGAGACCACTACGCTCGATGCACATGGGACATACGAGATCGTCCCACGCACAGACGCGGGAATCTCCCGTCCTCCCGCTGAAATGGGTATTCGCGAATAAGACGGACTCCGTGGGGGATCTTACGGGACGGAAGGCACGCGTCGTGGCCCAGGGTGATCTTCAAGATTTCTTTGGGGGGTACGGGGAAACTTTTGCCCCCGTGCTCAAGCCGAGATCCCGCAATATTTTAATTGCGATGGCGGCACACCATGGATGGGACGTCCGTCAGTGCGATTTCCGCGGCGCGTACCTCAACGGCATCCTTCCAAATCCTATTTACGTCAAACAGCCCGAAGGTTTCAATACGCCAGACACGCCGCGCCATTCCCATATTTGGAAATTGAAGAAAGCTCTTTATGGCTTGAAGGACGCAGGCTGTATCTGGTACGACACCCCTCTCCACCTACCTCTACGAACTCGGCTTCACCCGCAGTGAGGCCGACCATGCGGTTTTCTGCCGTATTTCTGGAGCCGAGCGCACTTACCTCGGTATCCACATTGATGATCCAATTTCTACCGGCAACAGCTTGGATGCACTAATCAAGCTCGAGCAGGATCTTAACGCGAAATTCCCAATGAAAATTATCGGCGACGCAAACCATTACCTGGGTATTTCTCTCCACCAGGATCGCGCTGCCGGTACAATTTCCCTTGGGGCAGACAACATATATTGATGATGTTGTTGCTCTTTCTGGACAGGAAAACGCAAAGCCTGCATCTTCTCCTCTTGCTCCTGGTGCTCGCCTTGGTCGCGAGTTTTGCCCGAAGACAGAGGAGGAGATCGCAGACATGCAAAATGTTCTGTACCGTTCTGTTGTTGGCTCTCTCCTCTGGATTGCCAATAATACTCGGCCAGACATTGCGTATGCGACGAGCTTGCTCTCGCAGTTGTTGTCCAACCCTGGGCATGCCCACTGGGAGGCAGCTAAGTGCGTTGTACGTTACTTTAAAGGAACGCACGATGTGCAGCTAACTTTTGGTGGGACAAATGTGAGCCTTGTTGGGTTCTCGGACTCCAGTTGGGGTACTGAGGCACTTAACTGGTGCTCCATGTCAGGCTATACGTTCACTCTCTTTGGGGGAGCGATCTGTTGGAGCGCGAAGAAGCAGACTTCTGTCTCGCTTTCCACTGCTGAAGCAGAATATATAGCTTTGGCACGTGCAACGAAGGAGGCGATGTGGATCCGCTCCTTCATGGGGGAGTTATTCGACACCACACCAGAGCCCATCACACTCCGTGTCGATAACCAATCTGCAATCGCAATGGCCAAGAACGACTCTTTCCATTCACGCACCAAACACATTGCACTGCCATACCACTTCATTCGTTATGCCGTTGCACGTCGCATCACATCGCTCATCTGGATTGCTTCTGAGGCCAACATTGCCAACATCTTCACCAAGCCACTCGATGCAGTCAAGACTTTGCGGTTTGCACAAGGTCTCGGCCTAACGGTCTGAGGGGGAGTGTTAGCGGTATATCTTATCTTCATACTTACGTTCATTACATACCTCCGTTTCATCCCGTTATTCCGAACTACTCCAATCCTTTATAGTTTACGACACTCGCTTACTAGCCTCAGTTATTCTTGATAACTGAGGCGTACGTCAATTCCTTTACAATATTTTATTCCCGTTCTAATTACCTTCTAGACTACGCTAACAGGTAGTAAATAATATAATCAAGTTATTCTTGATAACTGAGGCACTACGCTAACAGGAGTGCCAGTCACTTCAGGTTGCTATGCCATTACATGAGACATGAGGTGAAACCGCTGGAACGACTCATGGCTAACCGCATCTCGTTCGAGGCGGAGACACGCGGTATCCTCCACGAAGACCAGTTTGGTGGGAGACCCGGTCGTAGCACGCAGCAAGCGGCGAGTGCATTTATCCACAGGGTGCGCAAGCAGCTGGACGATGGTATGATTGTCTCGACGCTCTTCTTTGACCTTAAGGGCGCCTTCAACGGGATCAGCCACCGTGTCGTAGTCGAAGAGCTTGCAGCGTGTGGTTTCTCGCGCACGACGATAGCCTGGGTGCTTGCCTTTCTGGACGGACACCGCGTCACCATCATCATCGACGGAAAAAGGACCGTTACCTTCCGCTGCACAGACAAGGGTGCACCGCAAGGCTCTGCCCTATCCGTGATCCTCTTTCTCTTGTGCATTAATCGTCTTCTCCGTCGTCTACAGGCGCTGTGTGTCGTGGTCAGGGCAGGGGGCGTCCTGGCTTGAGGGGTTTGTCGACGACGTCATCTTCTCGACGGCTGGTCGCTCGATCCTCGAGAATGTCAGGCGCTTGGAGGAGGCTGAGGTGGAGGCCAAGTTGCATGAGGTGGAGGACAGGTCGAAGTTCGAGGAGGACAAGAGCGAATTGTCACACATGTCGCTGAGTCGCACGGACTTCTCGGAGGTCTCGGTACGATTCGGTGACATGGTGATCCAGCCGTCGGAAACGGTGAAGTGGGTGGGCCTCTGGCTGGATCGCACGCTGTCTGGGAGGAAGCACATCGAAACCAGAGCGGCTTTGGCGACTCGGGCACTCAACGCCATGATTGCTATTGTCCATTCATCGTGGGGCCTCCGCCCTCAACTTATCCGGGACTTGGTACGCTCGGTGATACTCCCCCGCGCTGACTACGGTGTAGCCTGTTTCCTTCCCCTCCCAGCCGCCGCTTTCAAACCGCTCGACCGTCTCAACAGATCGGTAGCGCGCTGCATCACGGGCAGTTTCCACACGGCATCTCTTGCGGCGCTGGAGAAGGAGGCGGCGATCCTGCCCGCGCAGCTGCGGGTCGAACGGGACGCACTCTTGGCGGTAGCCCAGTACCTCTCCCTTCCCAGCACTCACCGCATGCGGTCCCTCCTGCATGAAGCCATCGCCACCGCCCCCCGGAACCCTCGACTCGCCTCCATGCTCCACCTCGTTGAGCGCATCCCTGGAACGATCTGGCCAACAACCACCCCGGCTCGCGGCCAGCGCCTTCGTGCACGCGGCGTCGCGCGGATCGTAGGGCCTGAGGAACAGGAGGGAGCGCACTTCGACTCATCACTCGGGATGGAACCGATAGTCCCCGTCTTCGCAGCGCCCTGGGCTACACCCCCTGCCGGTCACTACCATCATCCTGTCCAAGGAGGAAGCTCTCAAGGCACTGAATATCGCACTCAATGACGGGCGGCGGCGGCAGGCGACGTGGTTTACGGACGGCTCGCTCCTGGAAGGGAAGGCCGGGGGTGCGGCGGTGCGGGTTGAGGGAATGATGGAGAGGGACAGAATTGTAGTGCCGCTGGGGGACGGTCAGGTATGCGAAGGCGAGATGGAAGGCCTGCTGCGCGCGACGGAGAAGGCGCTCGAGGACGACCAAGACAACATATTATGTGTTGCAGACTCGCAGGCTGCCCTGCGCGGGATTTTACTCACTACCCCCCGCTCAGGACAGTACCGCGCAATATGCTACGACGCCCTCGTTCGCCAAGCGCTCCCTTCTCGCCCTCATCTCGCCATACTGAATCTCTGGACTCCAGCCCATATCGGGACGGCCGGAAACGAACTGGCCGATGCCGCAGCCAAGGAGGCGACAACTCTCCTACCCCACCCATCCACCTTTGTGTCCCTCACAACTACCCGGCGCCTCATCCACCTCCAGGTTCTCAGCGAGTGGGAGGCCGCCTGGAAGCGCTCGAAGACCGGCCGTGCACTTCGACAGATTGACAAATCCCCCTCCTTCGCTCAACCCCATCCCACTCTATTCCTCCCACACCGTCGCCCGCAAAACATCCTCTATAATCTCGCAGCTTCGAACCGGCCCCTCCCACCTCAACGCTTCCCGCTTTAAGTCAGGTTTCATCGCCTCCCCGGCCTGCGACGCCTGCGGTGCGGCTTACGAGACGCGAGCACATTTCCTGCTCGAGTGCCCAGCCTGGGAGCCGCTCTGCAGACCCCTTCACTCGGCGGCAAAAGACGCTGGCCTTTTCGGACCCCTACACGTCTCACCCCTCCTATGCGAGCCCAAACTCCTCAGGGCAATAGCGGGCTTCGTCGAAGCAACAGATCGTTTCTCGTGAGCGCTCCACCGGTCTCTTTTTCTCTTCCTCTCTCTATATATTTATTTTACTTTACACCTCCCTAATCCTTATAAACCACCACTAGAATCCCCCCGCACGTACGTTATCCACCACTTCCGCATCTTCCCGGCTCCACGCGACACCATTCCCGCCACGACTTTACCATACCGTACAGAATAGTTTTCTTTTTTTTTCTCTCTCTCTCTCATTCCACGGAATGAAAAACTGTAGCTATAAATCCCGGACAACTCGTACATATAGAACCATTACTTAGGACTGCTACCATAGCCTTTGGGCCGCATGTAGCTACAACTTGAAATAATCAAATCAAATCAAATCAGATATACCACTTGCATACACCCAGGCCGAGATCAAGCTGGTTGATAATGGCGAAGAGGGGGGGCCCTTTGATCCGTACCACCACCATCAATTCTAGCTTTCGCAATTTCTGACGGTTTTGGCTTGTTTCTTGGGGATGGCGGACTCATTCTGCGCACAGGACTCTTGTGGGTCTCCCTCCAAATGGTCTCCATGCTTGCTGCTTGCGCAGGAGCCCTCCTCTGCGGTTTCTCTTTGTCTCGGGTGGCTCACTCTTATGGTGGCGTGGTGACGTCACTCCACTGGTTCTGCGGGCTTTCGGCAACCGGCCTCCGAGATTCCGGGATTTCGCGTCTGAGAAGACAAAGAAACTATCTGGTGCTTCGTTCTTGTCCTCTGGAGTCTAGCTACGCACAGGGTTTTTCTTGAACTCAACCTGCTGGGCAATGATGCACCTGAAATCAGGAGGGACTTGTTCCCATACTGGTTTTTTCGTTCCTGTTCACCCTGATCCGCACAAAGTGCCTCGTGCACTTCTCTCAGGTTGGAATGCTCTTGCTCGGGGCATGTCTGGTTCTGCTGGACTCTGCCTGAGCCCGTCCCTGCAGTGACGCTAAAATGCCGGGTGATCCCGAGGCTGCTGGAAATGCTCGTAACTGGCCTGAGTCATGCGTCAAACTGACTCGACGCCTCAAACGGTCCCCGGGGTTGGATAATTCCGTATCTACATCTTGTGGGGGGCCGGCCCACAAGGGTTTTCCTTGGTTAATTCATCACCATGGAGGATAGAGGATTGTAACAAGGGGGGAATGGTTTTGAAAACCGGCCGACGGAGCGATCCGACAGGCAACCCCTGGCTAGGTGCTCTACTACCAATGGGTATGAAAAGCTTGAAAAAGAGTGGATCCGATGCCCTTTGGAATCGAGCCCTAGTGGTTAGTCTGGGGGTTGGTGAACACCAGGCTAGACAGGTATTGGTACACTCTGCAGATCCGCGCCTATGGCATCAGCAAAGCGGGTGTACCGGAACAGGAAGGGGTTGCGCCTGGGCCGTAGCATGCTGGGATAGTTCCCCAACATGGCTTGAGAGGACAAATATCGCCTGTCAGTGGGCTGCATATTAAGCAATGCAGTCTGCTTATGTTGTTTCCACGCCGGGTCTCCCACCATGCCACTGAGTATGGGCCATGAGCATCATATAAAAAATATGATTGAGGACATAAATGAGAGCCCTCGCAAGAGAAGCTCGAAGGCGGGCCGAAAGCAGGTTGTCCTGAATCGCAAAATGAGCCTGATGTCGATGCTGATCCCTAGTGATCTCACAATTGTACCAGATCAGCAAACCTGCCAGTTCCTTGGAGCGTGGGTCGGAAATGATGTACCATACTTGACGCCGTGGCCTGAAGTAATTGAAACGATCTCCAGAGATCTAACCCGATGGAATGCAAAAAAACCTACTGTGGAAGGACGGAGACACATAGTAAACATGATCATTGGCGGCAAAACACAATACTTGACCCGTGTACAGAACTTGCCTAAAGAAATTGAAGAAACCATGATTAGAATGCGAGACATTTTTTCTCTGGGAAGGTAAGAAACCCCGCATAGCTCACGAGACCATGTGCCTTCCGCTAGACCAAGGCGGAAAACAAATTTTGGATATATATTCGAGGAATGAGGCAATTGACCTGTGGAACCTGAAAGAATTTATGCGAATGGGAGATGACAGACCGAACTGGCCTTTCTTCGCCGAACACACCATTGTTAATCGTTGGAATGCGAGCCAAGCCCTAGGTAAACACGGATCAGTGTACAACATTTTCCTGCAAAGCAGCCATATACCTCTCTGGAGAAAGGAGCCGTTAGCGTACGACATCCAGCGCATGATCCAAGCGGCCAAGATATATCACCTAGAGTTTACAGCCCTCTCAATCTCCAGAGACATCCAATTCCAAATGCCCATATGGAACCATATAGCGCTTATTGGACAAAAATTTGAGAAAATCCGCAGGAAAAATGCGGTGAAATGCTTACTGCAAAACCATCAGGTACGGAGTGTGGCAGACACCGTACAAATCGCAGAACGTACAACTATGTTACCGAGGCAACCGCACCTTGTAAACCCTTCTGGTATTGGACGCAAAAACTGCGGCTGTCCCCTATGTAGGCGAGACCGGGTCGAGTACAGCTGTCAGAACCCGGGAGAATGTGTTGAGGCCGCCAAGGTATTGTTGGAGTGTATCCAGCCAAAGTGGAATCCCGCGTTTCCAAACAATGATCTGTGCGAGGAGTTGGCCCTATCCGAGGAAGAGAAATTTAGAAAAGATGATAACCGTGACGGACAAGATGCGGAACTGACTTTTGATCCGGACTTCCGTCTGACAGATTTCTCACAGGGTTTCCGAATCTTCGCTTTTGAGGACCATACAACTCAACTTCCAACCAGACGATACAGATTATCGCAACCCAATTCAATCAACCATGATATGTATCTCCACGCTAAAATTAAACGTCCAGGCCAGGACAACGCGGAGATGGAGGTTATGTTACTGGTCCACACGAAGGATGACCCGCATGTTGAAATCAAGAACTTGCTACTCCTCTCCTTCCTTGACATGAAAGTTCAGCCTTCATTCAACACTGTAATCCTTGGAGGCCTGCTGTATGTTCTACGAGAACTTCCTCAACATTCTCGGCTCACGGTCCATTGCTGCTCAAGTTTCTTAGGCAAGGCGCTCGTTACCAATCGCATAGAGAACGAAAACAATCCACTGGGCCAAAATTACGACCTGGTAAAGTCTGTTATATCCACCTTGCAAGAGAGAACTGGGAGGACTTACTTTAAGAAGGTTGAAACTAACCCAGCAACACAATTATTTACGCTGACCCTCACTCCAATATCTTTGGACATACAACCTGACCTGATGTTTGCCAACCCTGGAATCCTGCTACAACAAGGAAGCCAGCGTATGTTCACGAAAATAATTAGATCCTTGAAAGATAAACCCACACGGAAATCAGCAACATACAACCTGGATCGTATCCGCTGCTGTATTGATGAGACGTTTGGATATCAACCAACTGATGGTGCCATTTGGACCTCCATCAGGTCTACCAATATCCACAGACTAACGCGAAATTTCCTATGGAAAAGTATACATAACATCTACCATGTTGGTTCTGGGACCACATACCTAACTTTGAAATTTTCGGAAAATGCTCAACATGTCAAGCGATGGAGTCGCTTGAACACATTATGTTGGAATGTAATGCTCCTGGTCAGCGACAAGTGTGGCGGCTGACGGAGATACTTTGGAAGTTCAGATATCCCACCTGGCCAGACTTGAATTGGGGGCTCCTCCTAGGTTGTGCACTTGCCAGATTCAAATCCCCTTGAGGGAAAACAGTACGCGCCCAGAATCGCTTTTTCACAGTGCTCATTTCAACATCAATGAAACTGATCTGGAGTTTGAGAAATGAAAGGGTGTTCGAGACACATACATCAGCGTCAGAGACTGAGATACATAACCGCTGGGTGTCACTCATGAATGCCGCCTTGAAACGAGACAAACTGCTCACAAATCAAACTCATTTCTGTTCCCTCGCACTTAAGAAGCAACTGGTGCTTGACACCTGGAGTGGCACACTCCATGATGAAGATTCCCTGCCAGATGACTGGACAAAATCAAAGGGGGTTTTAGTGGGTATATGGCTCATTACTCGAAATAATGGAGTAGGTCAACCTAATGGCCAGAGTCCCACACAAAGGCTTGAAACCTGTGCGTAACGGCATTTCCTCCTGGACACTTTCCCGGCTATATTGGTAAATCCCAATTCAACCAGTGGATACACTTAGAATGCTTTGCAGACTGAGTTGTATTAATTTAAACACTCCAAACACAAAAAAAAAAAAAAAGATAATGGCGAAGAGATCGACTGCCTCATGTTGGCAGGGGTGGTTGGCACGCTGACGCCTCCGAGTATGTAGACCCAGGGGTTGATGAAGTCAAGCACAGGCTTTCTGACGGAAATTAAGCGGTCATTAATCAAGGCAATAATTGAAGCAAAGGTTGGCGACGATGCGCTGGTTCCCCCTTTGAGGAGCACCTCCCCGTCAGCTACCATTTCAAAGTTCCATCCCTGGGTGGATGCATCGGGGAACCCGCATCCAGTCGTGTTGAATATCCCAGAAAAGTCGTCTGGGATGGTCTCGAGGAACCCTGCAACTGCCTCCGTCTGGTAGTACGCCGCAGGGAAGAAATTAGAAAATTCACCCGTGAAATTGACTGCTTTCTCCGGAGTGAAGCCCTGAGTCGAGCCGACGGAAGTGACAAAAGGACAAGAGGCCGGGAATACAGGTATGAACGTGTTGTTGCTGCATTTCCGCGCACTCCACAATCTCCGGAGGCGAAGAATACGGATATCCCACATGCACCAAGCGCCATGTAACCGTTGCAGATTTTTCTGGAACAGAGCATTGGGTTAACATGAAGCTTCCTCCAAAAGGAGCTGCTTACTGATGTTGCCATGCTTTGTCTAAAGAAGTCTTCTGCACTACCGTAGGATGTGGTCATCACGGTAGGAGGGTTTTCGATGCCGTCAAGGAAAGTAGTCGTGTCGAGGATGGCGGCGGGAAAGTCGAATTTACCAATAGATAAAAATTGGAGGGGTACTCCAGTCGCGACACCTAAAAACTAAGATTGTTGACGTGAGATTCCAGTTGCACAAGATCCGTAAAACCGAACCGCCAGTGTATTGAATGTCTAAATTGGTCTCTACACCGGCCTGGTCCGGGTCTTGAGGGTTTGTTCCTTTATCCATCGTCAGGAGCGTAAATGTCGCAGACGGAGGCATATCTGGCCCACAAGCGCAAGAAATTGCTAAGGTGTGGTCGATTATTTCATCCATGCGTGCAGGTGCTGAATCACGAACCGAGAGATCTGCACTCTGTGCCCAGTCGTCTTCATATCCAGTAACCAACAGAGCATTTGACTTCTCGGTGGCAGAGAGTTAACTTTTTGGCTTGCGCCCGCGCCGATTGGCTTGTTTCGGGCGTGGGCATGGATTTGGGTGGCATCACCCGCCCACGCCCGGCATTTCGGCTTGCAAGCCAAATTGTTGGCTTGGCAAGCCATTCCGCCAGTGTGCCATCAACAAAGTGGCTTGCGCTCACTACTCATTACCCAGGACCCCAAGATTAGTTCTGCCATGGTAGATACACTCCTTTACATCCCCTGCAGGTATGTAGGACATCATTTTTTCCACACTTTCAATATTTGAGAAGTTCTCGTCATCATCGGTAGAGACGATGACCGCAACTCTTGCCCAACATGCAAGCCAGTGGGCTTGTAAGGCTTCACTGATAGACTGGACTTCCTAGAGTTCTCCTGTATTGAAAGTGCTTGAAGAAATTCCCACTACGCGAAGATATTCATGGCAGATTGGTTCAACTTGCCGGACTTTTCAATCACTCATGTGTTCAAGTCCACCAAACTGAAATCCAAGCATATCCTTCATAAAAAGCCTTTCTATCTAAACTCTACCAGAGAGGAAATAATTTGTCTAGACAGCCATTCTATGTTGTAGCTCTTCGTGGTTGCCGTTGTCAGTACCACGGTCTTGACTGCAACCAACCGAATGAGCATAATTACTCAAAATTTTGATGTAAACTCCTTTGATGATGATATTCGAGTACTTTGGAGGATTAACAGTGCCTAGGATTGCCCAGAAATTGCCCATTTTCATCAGCGACAAAGTGGCTTGTGCAAGCCATTCTGCCTGATGCCATCAAAACGGGCGTGGGCAGGCTTGCAAAGAAAAACTCAGTAAATCAGACGATAATCGGCTCAATTCTGTAGTAGATTATTGCAATAGACTTGATTCTTCTATGTTCCAGCAATATAATATTGAATTGACGCCGGGTTGAGCGAAGTTGAACATGCTAATTGCCATCACAAGCCACTTTGTCTGATGCCATCAGATGGGCGTGAGCAGAGCTTAAAAATACTTGAAGGAGAGAGGGCATGGAGAAGGCATACAATCGTGAATTCCTACAGTTTTACACTCAAGAAATACGATTCTTGAGGACTTATAGTCATGAGCACGAGTCGGGCGTTGACTGGAGCAGATTGGCTTGCCAACTTGAGGACGAAGCATTCTGCTCAAGCCAAATGCGCTGCCATGGGAGGTCAGAATTATTCTCTGTGCATAGTGGAAGACCAGTTAATTTATTTTAATCATGTTCAGGGACGAATTAGTGACTACAGCTGCAGGCATTATTTTAAATTCACTCACCCCTTGCATCACCCCGGACCTGCCTGTTCGGAAGTTTGAACAGTGGCTTGTGTCGGGCTTGCATGGCAGTGGGCTTGGGTGTGGCTTGGGCCAACAGACTTGTCTACGAAAAATGGCTTGAGTGCGACTTAGAGTTAGGCGTGGTTTGTGAACCAAATGGCTTGTGATGATGCGCCGCATGCACTTGCTGTCTTGAGTCAAATCCGAGTCTGCCGAACATTCATCTCGTTCACATGGGAATTGCTGGCTTGAGTCAGGCGGGGGGCATGGTGGTGAGCATAAAGAAAAGGGGCTTGTCTTCGAGCAAAATGGCTCAGTGTGCTTCAGGGTATAGGTTGTGTCCAAAGTCGGCATGCGTATAAATATTGGCTTGCAACGAATAGCGTCTCTCCTTTATCTGCTGTTGGTGACTTTCGAAATGTCAACATCGGAGAAACCGTCTTATTGCGAGAACTTCTACTTCTACTACGATAACGTTCACCGCCGCCATGATGTGCCGGAATTTTCAAGGACGAGAAGCCCTTTTTTTCCGAAACGAATTGTACTTCAAGTTGAAGGCGGACAAGTCAAAATTGAAACAGTTTGACGGCGTCGGCACACCTAATCAGCTCCAGGTTTGTTCACGCAGGGCAGTGTAGACCGAGTTCACTCATCTGGAACAATTAGCATCAGGGCGAGGCTCAGTTCCAACTGATTCAGTCGGACAGATATCAGTCGATGAGGGGATGTGGTTGAAATTGCGAAGACATTGTTTTTGGTGGGAAAAATAGGTAGTGCAAGGCACAGTAGTGGTCTTGAGCTGATGGTGGGAAATAGAGTTCATATGGAGGCCACAAACAAAAGATATTGTTGAATTACTTACAGTGCGGGGGCATAGTGTAAGTGAGCGCAAGTTATGCCACAAGCCACGCCATCCACGCCCGCCAAGCCAAATTTACACTCCGCTAAGCGGCGCAAGCTACTCTGGCAAGCCACTCAGGTAACTCTGCAAAGGAGATGACGAAATGCACGAAGAAAAAGCGGAAAAACGTACCAGAACTCACGAGTGAAAGGCCCAACCGACCATATGGCGTACTCGTGCAGGAATCATAATCAAACCATTACGCGGTTTGAAATGATACGCTCCTTACTTATCCAGAGGGAACATACAGGTAATGTCGATAATCAGACAGTAGAGAGCAATTTGCAAACAAAATGGGTACGAAGATGTCCAAAAAAGATATTACGCTTGACTTAGCGCCCTCATTCATATTGTAGATTCAATTTGCAGGGTAGATTAGAATGCTTGTACTGGCCTGAATTATTATGACTGATTCTGGTACTGTTTTAAAGCACTTGAAAGTGGCTTTTAAATGGGCATATTCATCAGTGAATTCCACATGGCTTCTATATTTATTTTGGCCAATATCTGGGGAACCACTGGCATGTGCGCTGTTTTAAGCACTTGAATGGGACTTTCCAAACTGATGTATATTCAACAAATACAGAGCTGAATTCTGGATGTGAAAAAGACCCTGATGTGAAAATTCTCACTGCATTTAGCCCCAAACTAGCCCTGGGACAGCATCACCACAGTTAACCACCTGCTTAGCTAGCCAATATGCCCCCAGTGCTCACCCCTGAAAATCAACTGCTAGCCACAGTGCTAGCTGAAGCTGGCTGATGACCTGCTAGCCCAGTGTCGCCATGGCCTTGCAACAGCTCCAATACTGCAGGGCGATGTCACGGTGTCTACATGTCATGCCATGGGCTAGCCGAGAGCTGGCTGAGACATAGCCTCAGATGCCAACAGCTAGCCAATGCCTCACAACAGCTCCAAAACTGGCTGGCTAAGTAGGCACTCAATGCAGTGTCCATGATTAAGAGCCCAGCTTTGGTTGTGTTGACCCAGTTTTTTTCTGTAGGACTCTTATAGAGACTATCAACAGACTTACATAATCAAAAATGCCTACTCAAATTCCCAGCTAGCAGAAAGAATTGAATCCATGCCAAAAACAGAAACTTGTGGCTGTGCTACAAGGGGCTCCTACCTCACAATGACAGCCCAGAAAGATCCCAAATGTTTGGGATGAATATGTTATGATGGTAATACTGTATACACCAATATTTGAGAGAGAGAGTCTGGTATGCAATCAGGACAAATACATGAGCTTTAAATGTTTCACATCTGGGTTCAATTCTGTATAGCTAATTCAAAAGCAAAGTATTGACCAAACTAGTGCTAAACCAAAATAGAAGCCATATGGAGTTCACCGATGAATATGCCCATTTGAAAGCCACTTTCAAGTGCTTTAAAACAGTACCAGAATTATGTTAATTGGTCTAATGGTTCATCTTTTCCTATCCTATCCTCTATCCGTCCATCCGCACCAGGGGGAGTGTTGAAGTAGTGGCTTGGCTGGCCATATAGCCGAGGCGACGACTCTTGTTGTCGCCCGTTGACACCGTTATTCCCCTTATCTAATTTCATTTTCCTTTACTGTCTCATATTGTTAGCTACAGGCTCCTTACCTACCGATTATCTACTTAACCCGCAGCTACTCCGAGACGTACCTCAGTCGTTCACCCTTTGAAGTGCCCGACTGAGGTATGTGCTCTTCATCCTACTTTATTTATTCTTCCTTTACTTACGACTCTGTTAGTCTCTACTTCTCTTATACGTATTTACTCAATACAGCCGTTCACCCTTTGAAGTGCCCGACTGAGTCTTTACTTCTCTTATAGTGAGTGGTCTGCATCGATCAGACTGTCACTAGTATGTCCTTTGGGAGTGGGTGATAAGTATGACAAGCGTGAAAATATTTGCAGTGGCCCTGCCTGGCGGTGGGGAAATAGTTACTAGGGTGGGGTGTAGTAACTGACCTATACCTAGCTGACATTCTGGCAGGCTGGCGCAGCTGGCGCGTCTGGCACCAGACGCGCAAGCTGAAAAACACTTTGCTGATCCTGAGGCAGGAGGGCATGGTAGGTGTCCTGAGATAGTGAATGGTGATCATACAACTAGTGACTCTGGTTGAGCGCGACCGGGCATTACATCGGTAGGGTAAAATAAAGAATCGGGATATTCGTTTGATGTTTTATGCGATGCACCTCGACTGTCCAACGTCAAAATCTGTTTGGAATAGCACAAGGTGAGTATATCAGCGTCAGACCTTTCCAAAACATTCCCACGGTTCAACCGTGTTGAGAGCAACCAAAATATGAGTGGTGTGCTGTAGAACATGAACCGGGATTCTGGACTCAGTAAAAATGAGCACAAAGCTATGACGCCTGTCATTTTATCACTTTACTGTTACGAATCGCTGTAATTGCCGTATCCTAAGGCTTTGTGCCTTGGCGGCGGCTCCGGTCTCCCATCTAGATCTGAACGTTTGAAGGTTTCCCATAGCACACGGAGTACATAATTTCTGATAACTAATTTGTTCCAAAAAGACGACGATGCAGCGTACGAAGTTTCATATCTCACTATGGACATGTGGGAATCCTCTTATCAAGTTCAACCCACTCCTCGTCTCGCTGGACCGGAGCGCATGGAACGCAGCACTTGTAATCGTTAGGCCCAGGGCATAAATCTAAGCACGATTAGGTAGTTGATAGGTAGAAGATCGAGGGGATTGTGCCTACCGTCCAAAATAAAATGGCCGTGGCTGTTACACGTATTGGTAAATCGACACGTGCCACTCCTGGCCTGGCATTTTGGGGCATCCCAGTCGGTGCAACAGTGAACGTCGTCGTCGGTACCAGGGCATAAGTTTTTGATGATGGTCCCATGGTGTGCGTTGCAAGTGCTAGTGTGAACGCACGCGCCCACTCCAGGAGCAAGGTCACCACCCTTGCAGGGGCCATTGAGGACGGTCTGAGCCGATGCCATTGAGGCGAGAAAAACCAGGAAAGACAAACTTTTCATGGTATATGCGATGTCGGACAGAGTGAATATCACATTGATTTATTCGGTTCGTGAAACTCAAGTATTACGGTGGAAGTTGGTAAGGATCGATTCAGTGTTTTGAAATGAACAGGACAGTTAGGTGCCGACATTGACCTCTATCACTCATTTATCCATTCCAGCTTTACTCAGATTGCTCTTGGCAATACAGGCGCTCTTTGTGCGGGACTTGGACCGCTATCATCGCTCCATCCATGTGCTCGCGTTACGAAGGCTTGAGGGTTGCTAGTGATTATGGCGTCAGAAGAGCCTCAATGGGCAAGACCGAGTAGATCCAGTCGAATGGTAAATGAATGTTCACGCGTTACAGCGTGGAATCCATCTCTCCTTAGTCCTATCATACATGCCGTGGAATTGGTTTCATAAAAATACCACATTGCACATTTTTTCTGCCTCGTGGTTCTCTCGTTGCTCACCACGCTTGATACCTCCGAATTTCGGGCAATGCTTCAGCATATTGGGCAGCGACAATGCTGTATGTCCATTTCTCCACAAGGCTACTGTAGTGTTTCGACCAAAGGTTCACAGGGTGTCACCCGTCACCTCAATTGTTCACTCGACAAATTGCACAGCTCGGCAATCACGCAAAAATTACCGAATAAGGCAGTTCGGCGGATGCCGAACCAGAAATTTTGACGTTTTTCTGCCTATTTGGCCCCAAAATCGCCAAGTCACCGTCACAAGCTCCAAAATGGTTCGCTCCTGACCGCTATCACCCGTCACCTGAGCCTTTGGTCAATTCTATGTCCTTTGTTAATTAGGGTATTTCAACTCGCTTCTGCATCCTAATGAAATGGATTACTATCTGCCACTGGCGCCAGCTCCTCACTGCTGTAATATTGCGCCATAAATATTTACTATACCCCTTTCCAGATATCATTCAAGGCACAGAGGTGTGGGGAATTAGTTTAGCTCCCTCACAGAGAGCGGCTGTAACGTCAAGAACTATCTGAGCGAAGCTGAAATGGATAAATGAATGATAGAAATCAATGCCGATGCGCAACTGCCCCTTACTTAAAAATAAAAATGATCCTCGACAATCTGGTTCGCTGGATTCCATTCCCAATCATCTCGGTCAAGCACAACGAGTGATCGATAGGCTGCCCGTTGACTGAAAAGGGAACTATCCCTGCCACCCGCGACATGAACTACAAGATGTTAAATAAATTCATGCCCGCCGGGTGTAAAGCGTAGATATAAACTCCACATGCTGTACATTGTTTACCTCTTACAACGGAGTAGCTATCAGAATTGCAGACTACGTTCCATATGAAACATTTGAAATAACAGGACAAGGGAGGACTCCTAGGCACGAAAGATGGGGCGATTTGATGCGGTGTTATGGCTGACTTGAAACTCAATGTACTTCTGCGAACCAAGCTTCCTCAACGTAAGGCTCCACGCTTGTGCTGCTGAGTACCGTTTATTTATTGGTCGGCGCGTTGTTGCTCGACTACAAGATTGGTTTCTTGCACCGAACTAAGACGTTTCACCTACATAAGTTGGCCAATCCCTTGAATTACTGGTTTTAGGCAATCCATCCTGAACCAGTATAGTCCGCTCACTGATTTCACAATGTATAAAACCTCACGAGATTTTCTGCCCATACAATACGTTTAGATGGCCGAAAGGCGGGCATTCACAACATGCGTCAATTACGGCAATTGACGTTCTGTCATGCACTGCATATCACCAGCTGTCGGAATATTCAAGTTTCCGCTCGCTCACACTCAGTCCGGAGTCCCAGATAATGTTCTAGGACAAGCCAGACATATCCTCATTGCTCCCAGCACGGTTTCAAGTGGACATGAACCGTGGAAAAACTCCGGCAACGTCCGAAACCGATCAGGCGGTTTTTACTTTTCGCACGTTCCAAAAAAACACGAGATGTGCCAAGAGAGAAGAGCCTGATGTGGGATGGATAACATAATATCCTATATTGGACTGAAGCTTGAACATATTCAATCGTTTATCTCCAAACCAGCCTTGTTAAGGCGGAAAGGTCGTCGGGACCATCGTGCGCATTGATATTTCTCCACTTCACTAATTCGTATCCGAAGATGGAGCGGGCATATCCCGATAACATGATCCACATAAAGTACAACCCTCTGCACCATCTGCCACTTTTCAGGGACCGTTACTATCGAATTTCTGTTTGCCTATCTAAAAAAATTCGGTCTTCGCCAAAGAATGATGAACATGAAAGCACAGTATTCAGAGTCAGTACATTGACAACGGACAGCCTTGACTGCACACTGTACAGACCCGCTGCTCAATCTATATATGCCACCCAGTGCAGACTCCGGTGGTTCATGGCTATTCACAGACGGCGCTCCGCAACTCCGGCTGGATAACCGATTGTTGGAGTTTGTGCCATAAGAGGCAATCCGGCATCATAGCCGAGGTCACTGGTCAGTAGTAGAATACAGTGGAACAAGATAGAATATTAAGGAACAGAAAGGAATATATTGGAACATTCTAGTTACTCAGGATATTTAGTATATAAGTAGTACAATTTTGTAGGCATCGCTCGAGCGTTTACAGAGCTCAGCCAAACGTTAATATATCTTGTTATTTATTCCTTAAATTTGTCTGATTCCTCTACCTTAAACTACAACACTGATAGATACCCATCTGGACTTGTTTGCGATCGCTGCATGGGGACCAGCATAAGCTCGGCCATCACTAGCACTGGTTGAACATTTCAAATTTTGCACTGAAAATTTTGGTGAAAAATGTTTTGAATTTCATAGCAATTTTTCACCTAAAAAGTAGGTGAAAAACTTGAAACATTTTTGTGAACTTTTTGAATCTTGTGAAAAATTTAAAGTTTGAAGTTCAAAAAAGTCATGAAGAAGTTTCAAGTTTTTCACTTGGTTTTTCACTGAAAAATTGCTATAAAATTCAAAACATTTTTCACTAGTTTTTTCACCCAAAAACTTGAAATGCTCAACCAGTGTAGTTACTATCCATCTGACCCGGCACGAGCCGCATACAAAATTTTCTATACTATCCTACCTTGGGGAAAAAACAACAATCTGCCACCTACCCTATGAACCTTACCCTCTAAGTATCATATTCATCAATTCAGTCCACCATTTCGCGTGAGCCTGTTACAAATATTTCTAGTGATAAGTTAGATACATTTGCGTGAGATATGAAAGTATCTGCAGCAGGGGTCTTTGTATCTAACACATTACCAGAACACAAGGGTGCAGGAGGTCCCTGCACAAGCTGGGGGAATAAGATCTAATTGAGGTATAGTCCAAGTTACACTAACCTGGCAACCACACACAACATATACTTACTTACACTGGTTGAACATTTCAAGTTTTTCAGTGAAAATTCTAGTGAAAAATATTTTGAAATTTACAGCAATTTTTCAGTGAAAAACCAGGTGAAAAACTTGAAATTTTTTAATGACATTTTTGAACTTCAAAATGTCAAATGACATATTTTGCTTGTTTCATAAATAGGGCACTATAGAGACCAGATAGTGCAATATAAACATTAGGACTGTGATCACAACAAGGCTCACCAGACTTGGAGCTTTCCTGCTCATTGCAGTCCAACTGCTGTTCCTTGCCCATCCCTTTCTCTTTCAAAAACACCCTTGGAACCTTCACCCTCACCTGCAGTGTCTCTTCTCTGCCAGCCTTCAGGCCGCTCCTGCATCACTGCCTTCACCACCGTTGCATAATCCCACACATCTCCTGGCACCACACTCACCTCTGCGCTGCCAACATGGAAGGTTGGCATGCCACCCATATTGCAGAAGACAAATTTGACCTTCTTGTTGGCATTGTCGTGTACAGCTGTGAGGGCACCAAGGGTGGAGATAGGGAAGGGGATGTGGAAAACGGGGGGCGCCACCAGTGGTCTCAATGATGAAGGTCATTGTGTGCACCATTGGGCAGATGCGTCATTGAGAAGAGAGGAGGTGGTAGAAGACAAGGTGGTGTCAACTTTCAAAAAATGGACATCGGGTTGGTTATGGGGGGCTGGCAATTGATTTTTCCGATTTTTCCTTGACAAGTTTCCCACAGTAGGGGGGAGGGGGTGGGGGGGGCAAAATTTTGTAAAATCCGAGAAATATTCAACTTCACCATCAAATTTGCTATATCTCACCAACCTCAGCTCGTATCAACCTAAAACCTATTAATATCGATTCCCCACCCTCATTTACCCCCAAACTTGACCTGATTCCGAAATTTTAAAATTGGCACCCCCTTGGTAGAAGAGGTCCAGGACAACAAGGGAACACTGCCACCACGTGAGGTGTAAACATGGCGTGATCGTGTATTTTTTTTTTTTTTTTTTTTTTTCCTCTGCATTTCTATACCGCAACAAGTACACTAACTACTAAGACGCGGTGCCCGAGGGCAATAAATTAAGTGTGGCTATGCGCTGGGATTGTGTGCGGTGGTTTGTATAGAATAGTTGTGGAAGTGGAAGTAAAGTGTAAGTGGGCGATAGAAAAAATTGTCGGCGGTTAGAGAAGCAAATAGGGAAAGGCATCAAGGCTGTACGATAGAATGTTTAGAAACAGTACCGTACACGAGGCACCTTCCTCAACGTGATCCCTTTTTTGGGTCGTATACCGATACACGGCAGTGCGATCCGTAAAGGAAAACCCCCTCCCGGAGGAACCGACGTGCGACATCGGCGTTCAAGAGCATGAGCATCAAGGAGGTCTCTTGCGGGACCCCCTGTCGCAATCCCTCCCGGCGCTTTTGCAAGCCCTCCAGCGAGCACAGGTCTCGCACGCCTGTCACGTCTGCGAGAGCACCGATGCCCTCGTTGGACCAGCGGAGCTCTTCCACCAGCGATCGTGTAGAAGAGTCGGTGCATCAGTCTTTTGACATTTTGATTGCCGTGTTTCGGGTGTTTTCACACATTGTCTTGTTGTCGATGAATTTTGTCGACGACGGCGAGCTCGACCTTAACTTTGAAACCTTACAAGGGCATGTGGGATAGTCTGCGGTTGTGCTGGACTCTCTTGGGGAGGAAGGGTTTTCAATTCTGACAGACCGCTGAGTCGCAGCAACATTGCTTGCACTCATCAACGTTGCGCATTGTCGGCCCAATTTCGGCGTTGCGACATTTCGGCATTTTTTAGCCGCATTGTGTGATTTTGGCAGGCGTTGCCGTGTTGCACAACGCCTGACAACGCGACAATCAATTTGTCAAAAGTCTGATGTGGTAACAGGGACGCGGTGAACCACGACACGCTGCCAAGGCTTGTCCAGGTGAAACCGTGGCCGGTCACGATCTTGCAGAGCAAAGTAAGACTGGACCACACCCCATATCGTCTGCTCGTGCTCCCGAAGTTGTACAGCAGTGAACGGGGCCTGCGTGTGCAGGATCAGGTTGCCTCCGCGGGATCGATTGACTCCCCTCAATTTCGAAGCGCCATTGAGCGCCTCGTTGAGGCTGTCGCAGAAACGCCGCGGGTCGGTGACATACTTGATGACGGACGAGTTGGCAAACCGGAGGATGAGCCGCTGGGGTGCCGATCGGGAAGTTGTCGGGGGTGGAGGAGCCTTGTCAGGAAGACGTGGCTTCTGTGGTGGTTTCTTGGTCGGTGGTTTCGTCGCCGGTCCTCCCTGAGCCGGCGGAGGTGTGACAGCCTTGACTGCAGTCGAGTAAGTGGGCTTCGTTGTAGCTGCTTCAACCGAAGCAGCGGGCGGGGGGGTGGGAGCCGTGGGTGTGTTGTCGGCGGTGTCAAGTGGGAGAGTCGACGGGTAAAACGCCGCTTGCAGCTCGTCGGCCATCAGCCTGAGGTGCAGAATCTCGTCGAAGAGTCGTGGTGTGCCTCTGGGGAGGACTCCCGCATGAGGCTTGTGCCCCCCCGGGCGGGAGGCAACAAGGTGGTTGACGTCGGTCATAAGAGACCGTACGCCGTCTGTCACCTTTTTTCGGCACTCCGGCCATTGCGAGGAGGGGCATTGGGGAGTGTTTGGTGTGAGTCCGAGTCGTACTTCTAGTGGTATGTACACAGGAAGGGTCCGTACGGGCGTGGGTGTGGTGGGCGTCGAAGACGGCGAGGAAGGACCCGCACCTGCGGGCACATCCGAGTCAGGCCGCCCTCTTTTCACGATACGGTCGGTGGTGGGTGATTGGGTGATGAGGTCTGAGGTAGAGGGCCCCGAGCTTGTTGTGGGTGTGGTGGTCTCTGCAGGTGCAGAGGTGTCCGGCGGGGGAGTCTGATCGTGGTCTTCGCTGCCCCGTATTTTTGTTGGTGATGGTTGAGAACAAACGTGACATGACGGGCGTGATCGTGTAGCCTACTGCTTTTGGAAGACACGTGAGACGCATTGAGATATGATTCAGCCCAATTAGAGAACACCACCACTTGAGGTTGGCCTCATGACGACCACTAATGAATCTATTCTGTATCGTCCGTAAGTTTTTGTCCCAACCTAAATTACCATCTATAATCAGGACAAGGGTAAGGTGATAAGGCTCGACAGCGGATGGTTTGGCATATGCGCCTAGTAATATGAAACGCAGTCGGTTCCGCAGTGTCTTTTGGATGGAGCATACAGCTGATATTATGCAGATGTCGCCCGTTCAACTCAGCCCGAGCCATTAATTCTTGAGGATCTTTCTGTTTTTCCTCCACCACAGTGCATGTTGCGTCCGGTTCTCCATCCTCGCTTCGTAGCTGGACTTTTATTAGGGCTGCAGTGCAGTACTCGCCTGCTCGATTCAGGCTCTTTCTGTCTCGTTCTTTTTTTTAAAAAAATCATTCAACTCATCGCACGGAGCTCAGTCAGACTCGGATTGTCAGAGCGCGTCTACAAAATTTGGTTTGGTGCCGGCTTTCGAGCTCAACTCGACGATGGCTTGCTGACATCTTCTCACTATCATTGCCTCAATAAGGGGTCTTCAATTCTTCACTCGTCCGTCCGTCCCGCAAAAGAATAATTGATATCCGTCCGAAACAAATAGTTGATGCAATGATTTATCGAGGCGAACGACATCTGCAGATGAATCTACAGCTCCGGTGCGTGTCGAGGTCTCTTCAGATGCTAAAACAAATGCTAGATTGAAGTTTTGGTAGAAGTTGAGCAGGAGGCGGGCTCAGCTGGTGGGACAGACGGACGAGCTAAGAACTGAGCATCCCTATACGCATTAATACTTCCACGCTGAAATTCGGAATATTGGTTCAGGCTCGGCACCCAGAGCTTATCAGCAAAATCCTGAGCGCACGGGACTCTGCGGGATTCTGCGGTAAGAGTGGAAAGTAAACATCGGATTACAGACAGAGGCGTCTGCTACTGCGTGCCGCATCGCGACATGGCCCTTGCTCTCTCCTCATTCCAATCCCCATTCCTACTTTGTCCACCCTCGATTTTGTATCCTCGTTCGTACCCTCAGCCCAAACTACACGACTCCACTCAAGATTTAAACGGATTGGAAGGGGCTCATCATTCTGGGATGTGCTCTGGACCGTTTCTCTTAGGATAACGAGCCAGCGAACAACTTGAATTCGCAAAGTCGGACGCTTACTGTGCGTCAAAGTTGTTTGGGAGTAGATAGTTTTCTGCTCAGTCTCACTGCGCGCCGTTGAGGCGGATAGAAATCAGCCAAGAAAAGAAAGAAAAAAGGATTGAAGGCGACACATACAAGGGAAGATTTCGAATAAAGAGATTTTTGGAGGTGTCAGAGAACGTCGTGTGAGCAATTTGTGGCGCAAACCAAGTTCGACGATGAAGGTGGGATCTTGAAGATACTGAGCATGACATTTTCAGAAGATAGATTTTCCTGAAGAAAGACGGAACAGAAGAAGTATAGATAGCTTCTGGAGAATGAACGAAAGATTCGATGTTTGACGAAAGGATATTCGATTCAGCATGGTAGTTAGGAA
The DNA here is from genome assembly GCA_014462655.1 of Mycena venus. NCBI lineage: Eukaryota > Fungi > Basidiomycota > Agaricomycetes > Agaricales > Mycenaceae > Glaucomycena > Glaucomycena venus. Next base: position 1,347,330 of record JACAZI010000015.1, on the reverse strand, counting down.
CTGAAACGACAGCCCAGTTCTGTGTCGTTGTATAGAAGATGGCATTGAATCCTTCGGATCGGGTAGTACACACACAGATATGCTCGAGGAGGGCTTGGTAGCTATCTGAGCACAAATAGAACAGCACTTGGTTTCAAGCAAAGCTCTCCAAGGTTTGTAATACGTTGAGTAGGAGAAACAAGACGCAACTGACTCAACTCAGGCGAAGATGAGTTCAGGGCCAGCGGACGCAATTCAATCGAATGAGAAGGGAGAAATGGTATGCTATTAAGGGTTGAATTCAGGTATTTAATGCCAGATTGGGCAAGTCTAATGTTGAATTGACTAGGCTAGTGCGAGAAAGATCAAAAACTCTGCATCTAAGCAAATGATAGCTGCGCACGAGCGGCGCCTTTCACTCGAGTTTCGGAGTCAATTGCAATAGAACCTCTGAACTTGCTAGTATCCTACAGCTTCAGTACAATCCGACACCAGACTGCTGCCCAACCTGGGAAAGCGGGACCTATATCATTGGCCTGAAATTGGGGAAAGAATTCTTATCAGAGGGTCGATACATGAACTGGGGAACCCACAGCTGCTCCATGATGAATTGCACGATCTCGTCTTGCTCTGCGGAAGGAAATTCGGTGAGCCAGGTCTGAACCTGACCGCCAATGGAAGACTTTGAATATTGGATGAGCGCCTGCTGGATTGCTTCGGGTGAGGTGATTCGACGATTAGCGACCAAAAGCGTGGCATGGTGGAGGATAATAGTTGCTGCTGTTTTGATTCCAGGCATTGGAGTAATGGATGGGAGACAACGAAATTATGTACCGATGATTAGGAATTTCGGCGAGTTCGTGGGAAACACCTGGTAAGACCATCCAGTCCAACTGTGAATAAACTGGGACGAGTATGACCTACATGGTGCAAGGGGGCAATGGCAGTGTAAATGGTGTGCTGAATGGAGAAGCTTATGGATGAAGGCAGGGAGACAGTGGGGTGGTGGAACTTACGGCCTGGTGCAGATCAGCCACCGTATATCGTGAGTGGGGAGGCACTTACACGCTGAAAAGAGCCAAGTGACGGGTCAGCTACAGGGTAGCGAGAGGGCGGGGTCAGCACTCACGTCCTAAGGTGAGAATGACACGGTGTGAGATCAGCGCCTGCACGGCAAGAGGGCGATGAGCGGGAGGCGGGAGCGGGACTCACTTTCTAGAAAGGGATGTGCACGGTGTGGGATCAGCAACGGCGAAGCGGAAGGGAGAGCACGGGAATCACAAGCTGAAAACCGACGCGTGCGGTGTGGGATCAGCGACGGTGCAGCGCGGAGGGGAAGGCATGGCACTCACGTCCTAAACACCGACGTGCGTGGTGCGGGATCAGCAACGGCGCAGCAGAAAGGAGGGTGTGGGACTCACCTCCTGAAAACCGATGCGCACGGTGTAGGATCAGCGACGGCGCAGCGCACAGGAGGGTGCAGGACTCACTTTCTAAAAAGGGATGTGCAGGGTGGGGATCAGCAACGGCACAGCAGAAGGGCCGGCGTGGGACTCACGGCCTGAAAACCGACGTGTGCGGTGCGGGATCAGGGACGGCGCAGAAGGGAGGGCGTGGGACTCGCCTCCTAAAAACCGACGCAAGCGATGCAGGATAAGCAATGGCGCAACGCACCGGAGGGCGCAGGACTCACTTTCTAAAAAGGGATGTACAGGGTGGGGATCAGCGACGGCGCAGCAGAAGGGTGTGCGTCGGACTCACGTCCTGAAAACCGACGCGTGCGGCACAGCCTGAGGCTCAGCGACAGCGCAGCGAAATGGAGGGCATAGGACTCACGAGCTAAAAACCGATAGGTGCATTGTGGAATCAGCATGGACGCAGCAGAAGGGTGGCCATGGGACTCACATCCTGAAAACCGACATGTTCGGTGTGGGCTCAGCAACAGCGCAGCGGAAGGGAGGGCACCAGACTCACGAGCTGAAAACACACCGCACCACGGGATCAGCAACAGCGCAGCGGAAGGGAGGGCACCAGACTCACGAGCTGAAAACACACCGCACCACGGGATCAGCGACGATGCAGCGGAACGAAGGGCACGGAACTCACTTTCTGAAACCCAACAAGCGCGGTGTGGTATCAGCAACAACGCAGAGGACAGGAGGGCACGGAACTCACTCTCTGAAATCCAACAAGCGCGGTGTGAGATCAGCAACAACGTAGAGGACGGGAGGGCAGGGGACTCAGTGAGCTCACGTCCTGAAAACCGATGTGCACATTACGGGATGAGCGACGGTGAAGCAGAGGGAACAGCGCGGGACTCACTGTCTAAAAGGGGATGTGCGCAGCGAGGGATCAGCGACGGCGCAGTGCACGGAAGGGCATGGGACTCACCAGCTGAAAAACCGACGTATGGAGTCAGTAGTGTGGGATCAGCAACGAGAGGGCACGTGACTCACAAACTGAAAACCAACGCGCGCGGTACGGGATCAGCGACGGCGCAGTGCAAGCAAGGGCGCGGGACTCACGTCCTGAAAACCGATGTGTGTGTTGCGGGATCGGTGACGAAAATTCAGGGGGGAGGGAGCTAGACTCACGAGCTGAAAATCGATGTGCGTGGTGCAAGATCAGCGACGGCGTAAGTAGCGTATGGGAAGGCATGGGACTCACGTCCTGAAAACCAAGCAGGCATAGAGAGAAATTAGCGACAGCACAGCACACGGGAGGACACGGGACTCACATCCTGAAAACCAAGCGCGCGCGGTGCGGGATCAGCGATGGCGTAGCACACGGGAGGGCACAGGCTCACACCCTGAAAACCGACGTACACAGTGCGGGGTCAGCGACGGCAAATCAGAGGGGAGGGCGCGGGACTCACGAGCTGAAAACCGACAGGCGCGGTGCGGGATCAGCAATGGCGCAGCGCACGAGAGGGCACGGGACTTACATCCTGAAAACCAACGGGTGTAGTGTAGGATCAGCAATGACGCAACAGAGGGACGGTGTGGGACTCACATCCTGAAAACGGACACGCGCGGTGTGGGATCAGTGACAGCGCAACAGAAAGGAGGGCGCAGGACTCACGAGCTGAAATCCAACGTACGCGGTGTGGGATCAGCGATGGTGCAACAGACGGGAGGGCGTAGGACTCACGAACTGAAAACCAACGTGCGCGATGTGGGATCAGCGATGGCGCAGCGGAAGGGAGGGCGTGGGACTCACAGCCTGAAAACCAACATGTACGCTACAGGATCAGCGACAGCGCAGCAGAAGGGAAGGCGTGGGACTCACGATCTGAAAACCGCCGCATGCGGTGCGGGATCAGCGACGGTGTAGTAGAAGGGAGGGTGCAGGACTCACGTCCTGAAAACCGACGTGCACGGTGTGGGATCAGCGACGGCGCAGGTTCAGCGGGACGGAGAGCGCAAGACTCACGAACTGAAAACCGACGCGCACGGCGTGGGATCAGCGACGGCGCAGCGCAAGGGAGGGCGCGGGACTCACAAACTGAAAAAGAATGCGCACGGGGCGGAGTGAGCACTGCCGCATCTTGCTCTCCTGTACTTACCCAGAGGGATGGGAACGCTCTCAAGCATTCCTTCACCGGCCAACCGGAATCACCGAGATTGTGCATGTCGAACGCCCTGATCATAAAGTATGTATTCGAATGTTTCTGTTGTGAAATAGATGACTTGCCATCTCACTCCAGTTCGTACACTGAATTGTAGATTCTGCCTTTGAACCGCCAACAGCATCAGAGTGACGATCTCGTCATTCAGGGCAACCATTGTAGTTTCTATAAGATTGTCACAACGTTTCCCAGGTTGGTCCATGCCTACTACTCAGTACTCAACGCCATATCTTACTCGACCACTCACTTTCCAGTCGGACAAATCTAGGTTTTTCATCAAACTTGCCCAAGAATTCCTTCTCGAAAATTCTCTCAGTTTCGCGGCTGGTCCTGATCAGCAGATCCTCGCCGCCATCGTCTTCATCATCATCTTCCAATCCACACCTGATTGTGTGCCGCAAGGCTTCGTATTTCGTGAACACCGCGATCATAGGTACTTCGAAGGGTTGATCGAGGAGAACAATGAGAGAGACGCAACGCTCACCATTCTCATCTGGACATATCTTGTTGAAAGGAGCTATGTCCAAGCCCGGGCGGCGAGTATCAGCAGAGATGCAGAACCTTCATTCGACCAACAGTGAACCGAGACGGGAAGGTATGACCATGAGCACCTACCAGATTGCGTGCAGTCGCTCTTTTAAGTTGTTCCTTTTTGATCTGTCGCGAACGAAATTTTGAACTATCTTCAGCTGTTCCTCATCCCCGTTCTCGAATCCACGAGAATCGTGGAACACATAGCCGCGATTATTGGTGAACACGAGCTCATCGGAGATGTCGTGCTCACCCCTCTATACACAGAGGTTCGTTACCGCATGCCCACACCGCACAAGGACACACCTCGGAGGTAGGTTGAATCTCGGGATCGTCGGTGGTGTCGCATACCTCTCTGCAGAATGGTCGTCTTTCCTGCATTTGCCCTCCCGACAATGAGAACTCGGAATTGAATGCTTGGTAAGGGCCGGCGCCTGGCGTTGGATGTGCCCTTGTCCATGTCTCGAGACGAGGATCTGGCCGGAAAGAGGGGCGAGGGAGGAGAGAAGACGAAGGAAGGGAGGAAGGAAGAGTGTAATCACAAGATCGTCGCAGCGCGATGAAGACCGGATCCCTCTCTATGATCATCGCGCTCCCACCAAGTGCGACCTGACTCAGGTCCATTGTCCGGGATGCCGGCGATAACACTGCTATCGTCATTTTCCTAGTTCTGGAAGGTCGCTAGTGGACACAAATCGGACATATGCCGACAGCCCTGTGAATCGTGCGGCTCCAGAGTGGCCGAACACTAAAATTCAAGCGCGTCGCTGGCACGCTGGAGCCGCATGGTTCCCTCACTTCAGTTTCGCACAAGGTTGACGGCATATTTCCTATTTTGTTCCGATGTAGCGCTCGATTCCATCGGCCAATCGCCCCGGACGCACTTGCTTTCCGCGAGAGTTCACTTTTCGGCTTGCAAAACGGGCTTGCGCGCGCGCCAACGGGCTTGTTTGGGCTTGGGCTTGGATTTGGGTGTAGATCAAAGCCCAAGCCCGGCAGATCGGCTTGCAAGCCCGTTTGCTCGCTTAGCCGAGAAACGGGCTTGCACGTATTTCTCACCACCCTCGGACTAATTTCTCAATCTGAGTGGGTACACTATGTGCAGTAAGTACATACTTCTAGGGCTTGCAATTTATTATGATATTTTGCTCACTGTTGTAATGATACGCCGTCGCCGCCAAGGGCGACACAAGACGGCATTGTCAATTCACTTCAGAAGTATGGGCTTGTCACACTCAATGTAGTCCCATCGTCTTCATACATCCCTTTTTACCAGAGGTTTTCTCACAACTCGAATTCCTGGGCTGCTGGAACCAAAATTTCCGTGACATGTTGATATAAGTAATTGAAATGATTCGAAATTATTCCATTATGCCAATGCTGACTCCTATTTCTGCCCAAAGGCTGGTGCCATACATAATTTGGAGCTGCTCGGGTGTAGGCGACGAAATTTTGAGTTGACAGACGCGCAAGCTCACTGTGTGATAGCATAGTTAAACACAGGCCCGTTTGTCTGATGGCATCAGACAAACGGGCTTAAGCTTGATCCTGGCCGCAACAATGTTCATCTGGGAATGAGCTTGAGGAGCATTAATTACTATTCAAACTTAATGCTTCAGTTGACTTAAGGAGATCTGATACATAGTTCTGTTGTATAGGCTTGAAAATCCTGTTGATTTCGACTGATAAATTGAACGCAAGCCCGTTTGTCTGATGGCATCAGACAAACGGGCTTGTGTTGGGCTTGTCGATAATTTAAACAGTTTTAAGAGGGATCCTGGTATTTTTCAACTGGGTTAAGTCCTACGACCTTTTGTGTTGTCTTTCGGTATCAGTTCTGTAAGAGATTGGCATGGAAAACAGGCTCATGGACTTGGGTGTAGCCCTCTGAGCTATCGGGCTCAGCTTCCATGTATAAATCCGTGGAACTGGAGTTATTTTATGAACTGCAAGACAAGTCATACGACTACGTCTAGCGGTGGTCTGCCGGTGAGAAAACTGTGCAATATGCAACAATAAGATTAGATCCAAGCCAAGGCCTGATATGTGATAAAACTGAACGTTTTACTCACTCTATTGGATCCCCGTTACCCATGCGGTATTGTCGGTTTGTGTCCCGCGTCACAAGTCGTTCCGCCTTTCCAATGGGCTTATGAAAATATTATTTTTTCTTGCACTCAGATTTAACCGTGAGTTATGAATGGTATCTTCATCCTCTTAATGTAATGACAGAAGAAAGAAGACCAGTACTTCGCCTAATTTTGAAAAGAAGCGAACGGGCTTGGGCTTGATATGGCTTGAGCAAACGGGCTTATGTCTCTGCAACGGACTTGTGTGGGCTTGGGCTCACCGAACTATGTTAGTCCCAAAATCGAATTGAGTTCAAGAAACCCATAGAACGGTTCTGAGTCAGCAATGGGGGCTAGATTGGCTCCCGAGCTTGTGGTGGCGGCCGGTTGAACATCTCTTGAATTGTTGGTCCCACACAACTGCCTGGATGACCGTCAAAAAATAAATGTGCCTGAATGATGAGACTCCATCGCCTGCCTGACTATCAAAGATTGTCCAGTACTCACGACCGACTTACCTAAGTCAAGACTGTACACATAACAGGCCATACGACAACAGATTTCCACCGCAGAATCCAAAAATAGAAGTCAAGTGCATCCATCGCACACTAGGGCTCTAGAACTGTGTTTCCAGCATATTGGGGACTTTCAAGTGCTCTGTTCATCTCTTTTATATCATTTATGAGCTGAGAACATACTCGGGCTTGGGCTTGGGCTTGGGCTTGAGCAGAACGGCTTGTGTCACGTACTACAAGCCATTTTGCCTGGCCAACGGGCTTGCGTGCAGCTGATCAAAAATATTACTATCGTGTTTGTAGGCCTTGAGCAGTGAGTTTACGACCACTCGTACCCTTCTTGACCATCTGATAGCTTCAATCATCCGTGGTAAAAGCGGAATAAAACAACTAATTCAACCAATGCTGGGATAGTGGGACTGGGCTTGGGCTTGGGCTTGCTACAGCTTGGTTTCACGGCGTGAGTCTGTGGTCAAACGGCTTGTGTAAGAGGCTTGGACTTGTAAGCCGTTTTGCTCCCTTAACTGCAGCCCAAATTGGGAATTGGCCTGCGCATATTTGTTGTGTTTCCTGCAGTAAAAGAGACACTAAAAGACTGTCTGAGTGCATCAGATGTTTTTTGGCCTTGGGCATGAGTCGGGCTTGAGCTCGAGCAGAATGGCTTGTCATCAGGGAGCACACGGCCCACGTGCTTGGGCTTGCATCGGGCTTGCCATGGATGTATCAAGGAAAATTCCTCAAACATACCGGATTAAGTTTAACATTCGCTGGATATACATTCTGGGGGCCAGACAAATATATTAATCCTTGGTTAATCCGCAATATCAACAAGCCGACGATAACTGAACTGGCTTGGTCATTTTTTAGCAACGCCAGGGAGCTCAACACCTCCTGGGGAGGTACCAGTTGACTGTAGAGACTTATGAAGTCAATAAACCTTGGTACACAGTACTGAAGCTCATTCCGCCTTGGGACGGTGTCAGCGTTCGACTTTGTTGGCCTTGAAGACGGCATCAATCGCGTCGGTGATGGCGGCCGAGAGGTTGTGGCTACGGAGTGCGATGCCGCATGTTAGGTGCCAAGCTAGGGCAAGGGAGGCCATAGCCAACAAGTCTGCTGGTGTGTTTGCGTTTCACGCATTGCAAGTTGTTATGTCGGCGGTTATTTGTTGGCCTGCACGTTCAGAGACAGTTTTGATCGATAGTGGTGGCGATGGGACCGGCAGGGAAGCATCAGGCACCAAGTATCAATGACTTGCTTACAGTGGTAAAGCTTGCTGTAAGCGAGCTCAAGTCAAGCCCAGCCGCAAGCCAAGCCGTCCAAGCCCGCACAGCCAAATTCAAACTCCGCTAAGCGGGGCAAGCCGTTTTGGCAAGCCCGTCGGCCCGGGCTAAGTCTGCTATTTTCCATTTGCCTCCAACTGAGCCGTAGCATTAGGCTTTACATTCGAACACCCATCGCCGGAGCACGCGTCATTGAGACAGCCGATGAAGCGTTCCTTAAGCTTGCACATGAACGTAAAAGTGAGTCCGTCGCTCCCACCGATGACACGCTCACAAACCCGCCTTCATGATTCAGTTCCCGTCGTGATTGTGTTTACCCAGTGCGATTTACTGGTTCGGAAATTTACGGAGGACATCGAGAATGCGGCCAAGGTTGAATTCGAGCGGTCTGTGAAATCGCTAGAGAATGCCGTGGCGCGTCTGAACATCGATATGTCTCCGTACATCAATGTTGCAAGTGCGGCACAGAAATCCGTTACGTACGATCCAACCTGTGTGCTAGTGCCGAAAAAGAAGAGGCCCGGTATCAATATCTCGGAACTTGTCGACATGACTCGTAAAACTGTGGAAAGGCACCTTCAAGATGTGTGGATTATGTGGGCTACAGCGCAAAGAGTCAATACATCCCTGAAAATCGAAGTCTCGATCGAGTAGGTTGAAATAGTTGCTACCTTGCGCTTTCAATCACGAATTCCTCCATTTAGCAAAGGCATAGCCTGTGAGTACTCCGAATCGTACTTTACCGGTCCTCATAATCTCATCCTGTCGAAGATTTTTTGGCACGCTTTGAGTGGGACTATTCCCATCGCTGGAAGCAATCTACTTCGCGACTGTCTTTTCAAGGTTCAAAGAGACATTATCGCATGTTGGAACTACAAGGATGCAAATACGGTGGGTCCGGCTCTCTGCTCGGGCACCAAGAATGAACAAGTGTCCCTCTATTAGGTCCTGAATGGTGAAGAATTCAAACACCTGATGCTTTCTGTTGTCCAGGAGATGCAGGAAGAAGGTCCCATCAAGTCGTACGCTTGGATTCACATTTTAAGGTTGAAATCTCGTTTTGATCATCTGTCCAGATCCCCACCAGACATCGAGAAAATTAATAACTTCATCACTCTATGCACTGCTGCATCAGCAGCTGTCGCCCCTCCAGTCGCTATCCTAGGCTTGACATACCTTTTTGTGTCCTGGATGCTGTAATGCCCCCTCAAAATGTGTTCGTATGCATTGGCTCTGTCTCGACACTCTTTTTATCAATTTTACAGCCCCAACATCCAGCGAGACCTCATCGCGTACACGGTGGACTTGATTCTAGTGCTCGAACAGCTATTCGACATCACGCTCCAGTTCAAATTGATGGGTACCGTGTCCTGGAAGGAACTTCGGGACGCATTTGAGGCATATTACAATTCAACATCCCAGCACGACATCCACAAGCAGGTCCGCTCGCTCGTTGAAAGGCGTCGACAGCTCAGCTCGGATTTGATTGGCGTTCGAAAGAACGTAGAGGAGTTGGTGAAGAAGTATAGTCACTCGATGTAGGAATTCACTTTGTAACATCGACATTCGCCCTGTGTTGAGCTCGGAACGATATTTTCATTCTCTCTATAAGTTACATATAACGTAGCGCCAGTCATGTTAGGCTTCATACCACCACATGAGACACGAGAATACACCACCTGCATGCGTCGAGGTCGCCGTCAAGCTGGTCGGTAACGGGGAAGAGATCGACTGCCTCATGTCGGCAGGTGTGGTTGGCGCGCGCATCTCCTCCCGTGGCGACCTCTACTCTCCGCGACCGGAAAGTATGATACGTTAGAACCGTTGCCGGATGGTGGATATGCACCAAGAAGGAAATATCGTGAATGCACAAGAGGAATATGAGGCGAAAGTGAAAGAGATATGGCTGAACATGAGAGAAACGGAGGAAGTATTGCTGAACATGGGAGAGACGGAGGAAGTAGGATGTCCAAAAGGAGGCTTCTCTGGCGAAATAATTAGCGGACGTTCTTCTTTAAATGGCAACGAAACTGGGAAGGGTCGTTTTGCACAACAGCACTGTATTCTAATGCCAGCCATGGGCGGATATCAAACCACCTGGAAATACCACCAAGTCCCTTTGTCTTAAGGCTGCAGATGGTGTATCTGCAGCCTTAAGACAAAGGGACTTATATACTTCCATGGAGCCATTGGGCTGACCCTTTCCACCATCTCCACTCCAGGGTCAGGTGGGTGAAAATGCTCTAAATTCCGCTGTTTCCACCACTTTTAGTGACCCTATCCAGGTAGCTTAAATGGGCAAAAATTACTGAACCCATTTGCTTGGTGGAGATGATGGAAATTTGAGCAGTCACAAAATTTACTGACCTCAGTTGCGATGGAGACGATGGAATTTTAATGGGTCACAAAAATTATTGACCCCAGTTGATGGAGACAATGGAATTTTAGCAGGTCACAAAAATTACTGACCCTAGTTGGTGGAGATGATGGAATTTTACAGGGTCACAAAAATTACTGACTCCAGTTGGTGGAGACAATGGAATTTTAGAAGGTCACAAAAATTACTCACCCCAGTTGGTGGAGACGATGGAATTTTAGCAGGTCACAAAAATTACTGACCCCAGTTGGTAGAGACGATGTAATTTTAAGGGGTCACAAAAATTACTAACCCCAGTTGGTAGAGACGATGGAATTTTAAAGGGTCACAAAAATTACTGACCCCAGTTGGTGGAGACAATGAAATTTTAGCAGGTCACAAAAAATTACTGACCCATTTAAGCTACCTGACTAGGGTCACTAAAAGTGGTGGAAACAGTGGAATTTAGAGCATTTTCACCCACCTGACCCTGGAGTGGAGATGGTGGAAAGGGTCAGCCCAATGGCTCCATGGAAGTATATATAAGTCCCTTTGTTTTAAGGCTGCAGATACACCATCTGCAGCCTTAAAACAAAGGGAGTTGGTGGTATTTCCAGGTGATCAAAATGCTCAAAAATTTTGCTATGACAATTTTGTTCCTTGGCTAAACATTCACGATTCTTTGGATGAGGTGTGTGTTTCGAGTCATTGAACAAGTCATGTTTCGGAGGAAGTAAACACTGATCGTTGACTTGAGATGCGGAAAATTTCCTGATGGAAAGAGCAACACGGGTACAAATTTAGAAGGGAGCAGACCAATGGAATAGTGTGTTTGAGAATTACGGAGGATGGGAGCGGAGTTCCAACTTCTTAAATTTCGGCCCAGTAAATGTTGCAAAAGCTCGAGCGCACTCTTATATCAAGGTGAATATGAGCACCAAAATACTGTTGGGATATCAACCGATACACCACGCAGACGCTCCCCTGACAACGCATCGGAATGACTGTGATGCGCAGCGTTGTCATATGTTACTTATTCATTTTTACTCATACGGACACTTACACATGCGGTTTCCTTGACATACTGTCTCTTCCCCTTCTATACTATGACTGGTCTGGATGTATTTAAGTAGCGGCCTTTGTATCGAGTCCTCTGCTTGATTGCAGAGGGTCACTGTGGGCTATTCTGTGAGCTCTCGATTCAACAATACCTGGGTCCATCTATGTCACTCTAGGTCGTCTTCCGGCGTTGTCGACTAAACCTTGGCTTCCGAATCAGCTCTTGCTCTGGGCAGCATCACCTGTTTACCGCTGGCGACTTGGATGCTGTGGGAATGGACCAGTAACATCTTGCGCTATTCGCTTGATTCCTGCGTCTCGTTTCTCCCTTCGTCTGAGGTAGAACGCATCGGTTCTCCGCACTCTCATTCTTAATATCTCCCACGCGCGCCCACGCCGCTGCGGCGCTGCCTCAACTTCCCCTTTCGTTTTTCTCCTATTTGCACTTCGCTCTTGGCTTTGCCTCCTCTTTCGGGATTTGCGTGCGATGGACATCTATCGAGTGCCTAGTTCCAATTGCATGCCAGCGTCGATGTACCGCACAGACTCCCGATATCCCACAGCAGCGCATGGCGATTTTAGTCCTGTATCTGACACCCTGCGGCAGCCTATCATCTTCTGCGACATGTGCAGTGAATCGCTCGCTCACCGACGGACGGCAACTTGCGATCTCCGCGAAAGGCCCAACGCACCGGTTTGAAATCATGGCCCGTGCGCTTGCTGACATTAGCACGGCCAGAAAATCGTGAATTTATTTCCATTACCTCCTTCAATCAAGTACTTTCAGGCTGATCTTGTTACTGAGGTTCCGGTATCAAGAAACTTGATTGGTGATCTGAGTTCTGGCGCTTACCGACATAAGTACCACAAGTACCTCATGGCTTGACTTCCTTCGATCAAGTATTTCCATTTCCACAGATATTCCCCCGCATTCCACGAACGATAATTAGGGGATAAATTTATTCCGACCATCCTCGCGTTCACGCTGCTGCTGTTGTTGGCATTTCAGGGGTAGTCCTTCGGTTTAGGGTTCGACTACTTGCCGATTAATAATCTGTAGTGGCGTTGTTCTGATCTTTTCTTTTCTTTCTTCAAGCGGACGTACCTGTTTTCCTATGGCCTTTTTTGTCTTCACTGAATACAATCATAGCAAGGAAATCGCAGTTGTCGCATAATCTGGCACATTTCCAATCGAATCCTGATTCCGGGGCGTATATGTCCACTAGCTGAACTCGAAGTTTCAAGATGACAAACTGCAAATTCCACTGACTGAAGCGGCAAGGGCCAATAATGTCGTCGCCTCGCAGCGTCGCGTTCAAAACAGTTTATATGTTCAGAGGCGTAAGTAATAATGGCGCGCTTTGGAGTGCACCGAAGACTCGTCGTGCATGCTTCGTAAGAGAAAAGAAAAGATTAAAGAGATGTAGCACATATTGTACTACTCCCGGTTGAACGGGAGTTCGCCACGGTTACGCCATGCGCGTCTGCGGTCCGTTACACCGGGTGTTCATAGTCCAACGCCCAGAGGTTCTTGCCCACTCCACTTCTCGGATGTGAAGGCATCGTGACCTACTCCCGAGCATGAAGTACCAACTCTTCTACTAGTCTTTGGCTTGACCAGATCCACCGACCTGCGATTCAAAGTTTTCAGGGAAAGCCACCGTAAAAAAGACTTTGTTACCATATGAACGTCCCCCCGAAGCACCTGTTTGCGGCGAACGATGATTTTATTCTGATACAAAAATGAATAAGTGGCACCAAGCAGATCATAAAAATCAACTTACGCCCAAGTATCCGGCTGGTCATAAGTCACAAGCGAACCCTGGTTTGACCCAAATGTGAATCGCAGAACAGACCAAGATCGAAGTCGTACGTACGTCGTTATCAAACCACCAGGTTAGAGAGTCTACATCCAAAGTCGGAAAGGTCGGGGGCGACTTGACCTTGAGCTTAGCAAGCTCCTCCTCAATTTCAAACTGCGCGAGAATGCCGGACTCAGAAGTGCATGGTCCTTTATATCCGCCCCCGGTCATGTTGCAATTGTATCCCACGCATTTGCTATCAAGGAGCTTATAATCGCGTCCGTAGTAAGCCAGACCTGCGTAAAATCTCAGCGTTTGGATAGCCTCGTTATAACACGCGAGGCAAATGCGCACCCAGATTTACTGTATATTGATGTCAGCGAGATATGATTTGTGGTTATGCACCACTGACCTTTAGCTAGATTCTTGACTCCCGCGCGCATGTACAGCTCCACGCTGTTCTGTATATCGCGGATAGACGTTTGCGGGTTGGTTACGGGCTTTTGGGCAGGGTCTTTAACAGTTAAATCCCAGGGGCCATGATAATCGTACGCTGCAAATGAATATGTCAACTAATTCAAGAGGCGTCTTTTATGCATGGGCCTACACATCATGTTCAAGTACGTCACGTGTTCTGCAATCTTGTCGATCTCGAAACCCTTGAGGAACCAATAGCCAGCAGGAGTGGCTTTTACCGGTCAGGAGTGAACGGCTAATCGTTTAACTTTGGACTTACCGCAGGAGATAACCTGCGTGGGAAGTGCCTCCCTCAACTCTTTGATAAACGCGGTAAAGTTGGGAGTGTCTGCACACGGCGTAAGCCGGTAAAGTTGGGGCGATTGAAACCATCAACTTACCCGTAGCAGAAGCGTTCCGCTCGATTGCCGCGGGATATTCTGAGCAGGGTTAATTTTATCGATCTGTCCTAATGTCCCGGCGGCACTTACCGAAATCAATGTCTGACAGAAGAAGTCAGCTTAGAAAGATATTCGCAGGGAAAGGATGACCCACCAATTCCATCCAACTTGTAGTCCGTCAAAAACTTTTTCACAGAGGAAATGAAAGTTTTTCTTGAATCGGTTTTCGAAATCATGTCAGAGAACAAATGGCTAGTACGGGCATCTTCGCTGGAACAAACGGATTCAGGTAAGGGAAAGGATGGAAGCACATGGGGTAGTGCTCACGAGAAATTCCAGCCGCCGACGGCCACGGTGACTTCCTTCAGGTTATGGTGCTCTTTTTGTTCTACGAGCTCTTTTTAAGAGCGGGACATCGTCCTTATCGAGATCTGGGGGGTGGGGGTGGTGTTTCAGTGGAATTCCGTGGACAAGCATCAACAGTCGCTCACGGATTTCCATTCCCTCCGAAATAGTCGCAAAGGCAAAGATTGCGCCGGTGAAACCAGTCCAGTCAACCTCGTGCGGGGCCACCTTCGTGCATGCCCTGCGATTTCCCCAGCCGGCATAATACCCTATTTTTCTCATTTCTCGCGAGGATGCGCAGCTGGGAATGGTGGGGGGGGTTTGCAGTTCGAACTGCATGGGGGACCGGTCTACTGATTTGTGAGCAAGACGGAGTAATCTCGGGGCCACAAACGAATTTCGATTCGCACCGAAGGCGAACAGAACTCAGCTGTCATGCCACAGTAGCCCCATCCACTGCAGCAAACGTTGAGGGGACAGGTAGCATTGCCTTTGCTTTTGGGTCCACATTGGGCGTCAGAGTCACTGTTAATATCTTAGCTCATCCTATGTGAAGTCGTGGAGCTGATAAATTTACGGCTGTGGTGGGGGCGTCCCTGGGCCAATGCAGAGCAGTTGACCTACATCGTCACATCTGAGCGAAGAGAAAGTAAGGAACATGGCCGGAGATTAATTCACCTATATGAAGCGGGTCCGTATTGCAATTCAGTCCTGGATTATAAGACTCCAGCTGAGGGATGGTGATTGAAAATTTCTGTGTAATTGCCCAGCAAGAGTCCCCTTGTACCACCTTGTACTGCGTTTCCATTAGCTTTGGGAGCGATGGGAAAGGTGGTAGTAAATGGATACCGTTTTGCAGGGCTCGTCGGTCGCAAATTGACAGTCTGGGTATTGACGCATATAAGCTGTGCATAAGCTTTACGATTGGAAAGAGGAGCCACTGACCGGCTGCAAGTGTCGTTACCGCACCCCACAGCAACGCACACCAAAGCAAGCTACCGATTCCGCGGATCATTGCAACAACAAAGGAGAACCTAATGAGGGCCTCGAATGAGTGTCGACCTATGAAGACGTGAACCAGAGTGTTGCAGAAGCTTCCGCTTTATAGGGAAAGGAGCAAGAGTGGCAGGATGGGGATAGCGCTGCCCAGCAGAGTTGCGGAGAATCAGATTTGGCGATGGTATCGCCGGCATGCATTACAACCTTCTTCTCGGCATTTGTTCGATTCGGAGGCGTATGAAGCGATGGATGATCGGGGGATTAGTTCATTCTCAGGGCTGTTCCTGTAGGAGTTACCGGCCATATGTGTAATACGCCATGTAATTATGTACTCGTTCTTTCAATACTTGACGGTCCTTCTATATTTCCGGCTTAGACGGCTTCCCTTCCTTCTTTTCCCTACCCAACTTCTATGGATCGGCAGGGCGCACACCCCCGGCTGGGGCTCTGTAACAGACGATGCAGTGATGGTGTCTCGTGCTTCATTCCTTTCCCTTCTTGGGTACCGAAGGGGGACTATCACATTTCCTGCGAATTCCAAACCCATCTTTTTGCGTTAGACGGCTACGGCCGGTCGCTGATGCACATCAAGCAATCTCATCCTATGAGCGCTTGTGTCTATACTTCAAAACCGACGTCAAAAGACCTGAGCATGTGCTACTAGAATGCGCCGCACTATCAGCCGTTCTCAGCCTGCATGGCATCTTGGTAAAATTATTCCGCACCCCACCAAAAAAACGCACAATACAATGGCTGAACTCACAAGTGTTATATCACTGCAAGCCATGATCTTCAAACACACAACGATAGTTTTTGTTATGAAATTTTTGCACAAAGCCCTTGCGGAGTTTTATAATGTCCCTTTGGATAGCCACATGTAGTTATGTCTTGGTCTTGCTGGCAGGCTCAATGGCGGGGCTTGCCGTCTTTGTTCTAGGGTCTACCGTGGGGCATGGAGGAACCTTCGTGATTTCCGTCATGAAAGTTAGATCACGGGCTGACTCCACTTCAAATTGAGACGTAAATGTCCATAAAGAAAAAAGATGTACGCCGTCATTACATCGTGTACTGGCAATATGATTGTCTCATTTTAACCATTCCTGTCCAGAATTCCGACCAAGGATGTTGAGCCCAACCGTCGGGGAATACTGCGATTCTTTCAGGGTGAAATGCCTGTCGTCGGCTAGTACTTATTGAACTACAGGTGACTTTCCTCATAGAAGAACCCTTATGAGGGGCAGGGTAGGACTAGGTAGGCATGAATATGATTACAGGTGGTTTCTGGGTTCGCAATTCTTCACTTCAAGGCTTGAAGTACACAAAACAGAGCACTAAAGCAATAGCGGTAATTTGGCACTCACTTAACTTAAAGTAACAGCAGCTTGTAGCATGCTCTCTAGCCAGAAATTTTAGAGACATTTGATTAGTATTCCATCACAATGTGCAACGGCTAGCTTGAACTGACGCGAATGATGTCTCAATCAATGAAATCGGTTGGATCATGCGTCGGCACTTGAAATGCGGGACATCAGAGGGCCAGGAAGGACTGGAGGGGGACGTCCGGAATTCATTTGGCGGCTAAAGAACGGCTTGCGCTCAGGGGTGTGCAACCTGTATGTAATATTTTGAGCCCGAGCCAATCAGCGGGAAGTTCACGCCAGCCGAGACTTGTCAACGCCAAAAATTCCGCTGTTAGTGCGGGGGGCACACCAAAGAACCAGAGTACATACTGCGATACTTTAAGGGGGGAATGTCCGCTGCCGACTCGTCCTCCGTAAATCATGGCACGAGCCCTAGGAGGTGTCTGGTAGGGCTAAAATAGGTCCACGAGCTTGGTAAAATTTAGCTGGGGGAAGCATCTCCATGGCCTGCGCGCGGCTCGGACACACCATTTTCAGGGTGGTTGGAGAGCGATAGGTAATTCACTCAGATTTACTCGTTCCTTCCACTCCAGTCTGATGGAATGAACAGCGCCTTGACGTTTGGCTGACAATCCCCGGCGGATAATGACACCGGAGCTTATTTTTACGAATCGAAGACCCCAGATTTATCAATATCGAGTGTCCGGTGTATTTTTGGTACCGATCCGTGCCCACTTGCCCTGGCGTTTTCGCTCGCCTTCCAGTGACGACCTGCATTTCGCCATCTTGCAACTGGATACCTAGGACGAAGGTTCTCTATCTATGTTATATTCGGAAGACATCTTGCAATCGAACATGTGTCGAGCAGGCTTTCGATCTAGACTCATCTGTCTAAAAAGTCTGACGAAACTATAGCCAGCACAGTCTGCTGTCTGCCTGCCCGCCGGCGGATAACGATACCGGGGGTCCTTTTACGAACCTACAGGGCCCCAAATTCGTCTATATTGAATGTCCGGCCCTTCCTTGGTGCCTAACCTTACCAGTGGCAAGTTGCTTCTCGCCACTTTGCTACCGCATAAAGGGACAAAGGCTAGCTTTCCATCAACACCGGTCCATATTCATTCTGCGGAGCTATTCCGCAACACCGCATTTTTGGATGGCCGGCTGGCTGCTGGTGGATAATGATACTTGATCTCAACTTACCAAACGACAGCCCACGTTTGTGAATGTCCAGCGCATCCTTGATGCCTCTCCGTACGGGAGTGGCTTCGATAAGAGAAGATCTTCTACCCCACAGTATTCCAGTGTCCCACATGTATATCGTAAAGCCGTCACCGCCTTCCTGCTCGTTTCTGCCGGGGTTAACAACGATGGAAGCTCACCAACGCATCAGGGTTTCCTTTGAAGCACTAACCATTAGCCCCTCGACAGACCGTTCTATGCGACGACTTTGGTAACGCCTGTCAGTCTCTTGTTTGCTCACAACGGACTTCTCTAATCCACTTGCAGCCCAGGACCTTCAGGCTCGTCAACCAAGCCGCCAACGACCTCATGTTCGCTTTCATCAATGCACTCCACTCGTCAGACTGCGAACCGCCTTGGGACCGCGCGAGTGAATACGAGTGGGTACTGGGCGTCCTCGAGCATGGCACGCGAGCTGTTCTACAACGAGAATGTCGCGTCTGCCGGTCCACACCTCGATGGCGATAGCTGGTCCGAGACTCGGTCGTCCTGACCGCCTCACATGCGAAACAGGCTGCAAGCAACTAGCACCAGAACACTTCCGGTGGCGGCGCAGGTAGCGTTGCTGATAAAATTGTCCCCAACGGCAAGAGCGCGGCTGCCGTCAGGAAGGCATTCGCCCGCCACAAGTACACGGGTGGGCTCAATGATTTAGCTAAGACGAGAACGAGCGTTCTCTATGATCCAAGGAGGAATGAAGATGAGGTTATACACGCACAGCTGAAGCAATTTTTCTCAAGCGCGCGAGCGGATGTACTTTAGATGTGCGAGAGTGGAGGCGCAGAAAGGCTAGTGGTTCTAGGTGTTGAGCAGGAGCCAGAGGGAGGTGAGGTGGCGGTAGCGCTTAGCCGTAAGGCCGGAGTTGCTGGAGAGGAACGCGAAGTGGCGCGAGGGTGGAAGGTGCGCAGGATGAGGAAGGCGTAGCATGCAGAGATCAGATTGATGAGGTAGTTGACGGCCGTGGGCAGGCACAAGGGTGAAATATATAAAATAGCGAAGAAACAAAGATACCAGAGATTCAAGGGAGGAGAGAAAGGCGCCGTCAGGACGCCGGGACATGAAACCGGGGATAGTGCGCCGACAGCTAAATCGCCGATCGGGGGCGAGCAGAAGTGGGTGTGCGCTGGTCTTCGGGCCTCGGTCTCAGTCCATTCTCGGGATATTAGGGCGACGACGAAACAGGTACATCACATACGAACCTCGTGCACGCGGCAGTGCGGCAGCGAGAGTGCGGTGGTGAGAGTGCAGTGCCAGACGAGAGAGTTTAAACACGCACGTCCCGGCTCTATCGAGTCCGTGTAGTCGGGGACTTGCCACTTGGTAGCGCTGTTGGGTACGAAGTGGCTGTGCTTAAGCTTTGGCCACGGAAGGCGTATGCTTGGGAAGAGAAGGGCGTCGCCGAAAAGGGGTGTGACGCCGTTGCACTTCACGCCTACCCCGAAGATGAGGCGGTAGTTCTTCGAATCCGATCAAACTCCAGACGGCCCGATCCATCCCCGAGTCCCAATTAGGCAATCCGTTCCGCTCTTCTCCCACCGACTCGTCGACACGTCAATAGCTTTCCTTGCTTTCCGACGTTGTACACACATCCTGCGCCATCCACCTTATTCCTGTACGATCAATACCGTTCCACTCGAGCCTGTATTGTCGCTGTGAATGCAGGTGGCTCAAAACGCACTCTCCGTATGACTCGACATTGAGATGTCCAGTCGTTAATATCTCTCATGGCATCTCCCGGCGCCGTTTTAACCGTCGCGTCCCCCTCAACATCGACTTTGTGGGATCATCTGATACCGAGGTGGCTTCGCCTTGGATTTGGCACCAGAGTAGATCTAACGCTGTCGCAGACTTTTTTGCCTCACACCGACGCAATGTTCATCTCGACGGGTTCAGGCGGGGTTTAGTCTGGTCTGAAGCCCCACATTCTGTCATCCATTACGAAAGTACTCGTAATTCGCTGAGCCTGCGACTGAGCTTGTAAGTACGAGTTTGCGTTAGATGAAACGCGAAAGCTGCTGTCAAGCTTGTGGGCCAGATGATAGCTCCCCTCCGCCCACCGAAACACGAGTGTCCGCAACATAAAACCCTTGGAATTACGACACAACCCCCGGGCCCGCCCTTGTCGCTCCAAGCACTATGTGTAGATGGACAAGATGTGTAGCCTCTCCCTATTCTTTATTCGCGTATCTCTAATCTCTTCACAAGTGCCCAGAACACTCACCACACCTCACAACACTCCCAAACTTACGGGCCGAGCATCGCTCGCCCCCTCCGCTTGACAAGAGATACGAATTGGTATTTTTCTGTGAGACAATCTCTATTCTATCGATTGCTAACAACGGTGCGACTACCGATTTGAAGCCTTAGCACGCCGTGTTGGATCCTCAAATTCCTGCAGAACTATGGTCTCGCGAAACGCCAGCGGAAGCGACCACGCACCGGAATCCCTCTATTCTCTTACCTCCTCACAACAGTCGCTTGCGTTGTGGCTTTCACATTCACCATACTATCCTTGTAGAGATACCTAAAAACGAGGACATCCAGAAGGACTCAATGGTGGGTAGAAGAGTGAAGGTCGGATCCGATACTCGGGCGTTTTGTTGAATTCTTTGGCTTATCGTCGTGACTAGAGAGATCAAGGATGCGACGGACACAAATGAATTGGGAAACGGAGGAAGTGAGACGGCGGGTATGCAAAGTGAGGTGGGTTCGAAATCCGACGCAACACAAGTATGAACCTATGATTAATGTCCCTGTTATCAGCCACCGAGGTACCAACCTGCATGATTTCAATATCGTACTGGCGTACAAGTCTGCCCCGGTGAATGTGTTCAATGCGGCACCTGTTTCGTGTTGACTCTCTGTTCACGTGTTGTTGCAGTGAAAAATTATTGCGGGAACATTTAGCTCTTAATTCACGGTGAAGAGTGCCTCGTAGAGGGGATCAGAAGACGAGGTCGGGTCCATGTGTTGCATTGATACTAGAAAATGCATCCAGTGAACCCCGATAATTACCCGGGCGTGACTGTGGGTATATATTGGATATACCCCTCATGCCCAATGAAGGCAGCCAAAAATCTCAGGGATAGAATTCACATAAATTGCACAACAGAGATGTTCGGAACAAGTGGAAATTTTCATCAATTTACGTCTGATTAGTCTTTCTCCTTCGCCTTTCTTGTAAGGTCACTTCTTAGAGTTGACTGACTTAATCTCCCAATGGTCGCTGGTTGACCCCTCATCATTCACCTGGATTCAAGCTCAGCTCCGGGGGATCTACAGAAAGAATAGGGATAATTTGTACGCACCCTACCGACACCCGGACAGGTGCTGGGGTGGTCGAAGACGGGTCTCCAGTATGAGCTTGGGCTGAGCTTGATCTGGGGCGAGGGGGTCTCAGTTGCAAGGAAACATGTATGAGCATCGGTGACTCACGTTCCATTCGCCTGGTCCGGCAGAGGTGACCTCAAATTGCGCTGGGTCTCCTTTCTTGGTAATCAGATAGTTCTGTACAGTGTTGAGCCTCGAATTGAAAATTGCACAACATGTCATACATTGTCGATCACGATCGACTCCTTGGTCTGTTGGTTGGTGAAAGTGTAGAAATCGCCATCCTTATGTTGCACATCCCACTGAAGATTTCAAAGCATGGATAGTCGTCAGAAGACTTGTCCCCTATGTTGAATCTGAGAAAATGTTGATCAACTCACGACGAAGGAACCGCCTGGATAGTCGTTTGTGTTGTGCTGGATGAAGACATTCTGCGGAGTGGCTTCACCAAAAGTGAACAGGGAGCCGTTGGCGGCCCTGTTGAAGATCTTGACGAGCCCGGTGGGGACCTGCAAGTAGGTTAGAACAAGACCCTGGCGAGCAGACAAGAGACTGACATCCGCCATAATCATAGGCGTCGCATCGAAATTGACGGGCTATCGGGGGCCAAATGGTCAGTGCTTCAAAGGAAACACTGATGGGGGTGGTCTTGAACTTACACTGTCGTCGATCCCGGCTGAAGCGAGCAGGAAGGCGGTGACGGCTTTAACGATATACATCTGGGAGTGCGGGACACTTGAATGCTGAGGTCGGTGAGTTAGAGGCTCCTCGTTTTATACCGGAGCCACTGCCGTACGGATAGACATCGAGGACGTGCTAGAAATTCGATATAGACGAACGTGGGGCGTGGATTCGTAAAATGAACCAAAGTGCCATTACCCGCGGGCAAGTAGGCAGCCAAAATGTGGCGTCGCGGAATTGTTTCTGCAGAAAATAGGATAGATGGGTGTCGACTGAAAGTTTTCGTCCCACGTATCCGTGTCCAAGGTGGTGAGAAGCAGACCGCCGCTTGACAGCAAGGCGTAATGCGAAGGAAGTAGGTAAGACCAGGCACCAAAGATGGGCCGGACATTCAATATAGACGAATCTGGGGTCCGTTGATTCGTAAATGGAGCCCCGGCATCATTATCCGCCGGTGTGCAGACAGTTAACATAAGTGCGGTGCTTCGGTTAGTTTCGTCAGAGGACATATGAGTGTGGATAATAAGCCTTTTCCTCACATATTCGATCGCAATGTGTCTTCCGAGTATAAGATAGATAGGCGTGGATAGAGAGCCTTTGTCCCATGTATTCAGTTGCAAGGTGGGAATATGCAGACCATCACTGGAAGGCGAACGGAAAGGCCGGCGCAAGTGGGTACTGATTGGCACTAAAGATTCACCGGATGTTCTATATATAGACAAATCTGGAGTCTCCGATTCGTAAATGCAGCTCCGGCGTCAGTACCCGCCGGTGGGTTCGCAGCAAAACGTCGAGGCACTATTCATTCCATCAGCCTGGATTGAAAAGAACGAGCAAATCTCAGGTGACTGATCGCTGTCAAACTAGCTGCTGAAAATGCTGTATTCGAGCTCCCCGTGCAGGCCAGGGAAATGATGCCCCCCCCGGGAACTTACCTTTTATCAAGATCGTGAACCTCCTTAGCCCTACTCCGCACTTCCCAGGAGTTCATGTATGAGGAAAGTCAGCTGTAGTTCAGCGAGGACGAGCCGGCGGCGGACACTTCACTTTCGAAGCGTCGAAGTATCCACTGGACTGAAAGTCGGTTGTTTAGTGTGCCCCCGCACTACCTGCGGAATGTTAGCGTTGACAAGCCTCGACTTCTTCCTTACTCCCTCGGGCTCGAAGTGTTACATAGAGAATGCACACCCCACTGAGCGTCACGGTAGGCCGCTCTTTAGGCGCCAAATGCATTCGAGACGTCTCTCTCTCGGTGCCTCCTTGACGTCTCTACCGATGCCCCACATTATAAGCGCCGCCGCATGATTGCACTGATTCCATTGATCGGAACGTGGGTCGCGTCAGTAGAAGCTAGTATTGCGTACGCCGACGGACCAACCATTATTCTGGGAAGATAGACTCAACCCGCCTTTAATCTTTCTAGCTGGGGCGCATACAAGTCGCTGTTCCTTTGTTAACTGCTGAATTACTGCCCTTATGCTAGTGCTTTGTTTTGTGTCCTTCAAGCCTTGAAGTGAAGAATTCCACGGTTGCAAGTAGACTCGGGAACGTACCTATTATCAAGTTCGTGCCTACTGAGTCCTACCCCCGCACCTCCTAGGAATTCGTCCATGAGGAAGGTCACCTGTGGCTTAACAATACGAGCATCTGATGGACATCTCACTCTCGGAGCATCGCAATTGTTCCCCGACCGTCGTCCTCGACCTCGTTAGCCAGAATTCTGGACAGGAATGGCCAAACGGAGACAAATCTATTGCCATTCCATGATCTAATGACGGCGCATATCTTTTTTCGTTGTGGACACTTACGTTTCGATTTGAAACGCCCACGGTGATCCAGCAACAAGCCGGGGGGAAGAGGAGTATTCAATGGTTGGACAGCGAGAGGAAGAGACCCAAGGACGAAGATATCATGGGTTGAATTGACAGGGCTCCTGCTGGACTCGTGCCGGTCGTTCAAAGGTCGTGAAGCTGGCTAGAGCACCCGCTGAATTAGTCTCTCGTAGATAGATGCTGCATATGAATGCTCGTACCTCGCTATATAGACCGCTGAACAGCAAGTTAGAGCTCCTGAGAGAGGTGATGGCCGGCAGATCCTCGCCACCATCGTCTTCATCCTCATCTTCCAATCCACACCTGATTGTGTGCCGAAAGGCTTCATATTGTGTGAACACCGCGATCATAGGTGCTGCCAAGGGTTTGGCCGAGGAGAAAGATGAAAGATACACAACACTCATCTCGGAAAAATCCTGGATGGGTTGTAGCGGCATTGAGCTAGTTACAAGCCGTCCCAAGGTTGTAATCTATCAGTGGCTTGCAACGCAAGGGTGAGGTGGCTGAGATGGGTTGCAATCCCTCGCAATCCCTCGGCTGGGTCGTAATCATGTACAAGCCGATATACAGCTTGAGACTTTGTAAGCTATTTGAACTCGTTGGAACTCACATCGGCAGGAAGCCCAAAAAAAAAAAAACATACATATGTTTAAAATACAAAACTAATATTCAGCGACGGTAAAGATCATTGCTCCTGTCTCGCGCGTGTGAGCTTGTTGTTGTGAAATGCCCTGGCCGACACGCTGGTTGCCGCGGAGGGAGCAGGGGCGGATTGGAGGTGGACAGCTGTTGCACGGGCTGCTGCACGCCATCTGAAGCCGGACGCTGGCTTTGCGAGCCCGAACGATAGACACGTGAGTTCCGGGCGGGGGTTGGGGAGGATGGTGGAGATGGTGATGTGCGGCGCGGAGATCGGTGCAATGACGAGGATGCGTCTGAAATGTGATTGGAAGGGCTAGAGCTCTGTACATGTGATTAGCCAGTGACAGATAAATATATGAATGGTGACGCACTGACGGGGCCTCCATTGAGGGTGCTTCATCAAAGATGTCGTCGAGGTCGTTGTCGTTTTCTGGCTGCTCATGGCCGGATGCATCGAAGGAGCGCGCCCCATCGCTGTTAGGGAAAAAGATCCGGTTCCAGTAGTCGATAAGTCCGAGGGCCCAGCTCTTCCTGTCGCGCAGGCCCTCGCGGATCCGCCGAATGTAGACGTGGTAGCGAAGCCCGTAGTCGATGTCGGTTTCATCGCCAACCCTGACAAGCTGCGTGTCAGACGAGTGGAGTCAGAGAGCCTCGGGTGACAATAAACGGCGGAAATACATCGGGGGAGGCACGACATTCCAGGATTGTTGAAACAGTAATCGCACCGGGAGTGATGCAAGTAAGCTTGTAGATGCGTTCAAGGCATTTCGCTTGTGGGCGTTTGGATTTGGCCTCAAACAGGCCTATTGTGCCGTTAGGACCGCGGATGAGGGAGGCATACACCTTGAAATAGAATCATTGTCTCTACAAGGTTCTGTAAGGGAAAGCGAGAGGGATCGGCACACATTGAGCAAAATGGGCCCACGAAAGAGATGCTCTAGAACAACCTTGCCTTCCCATTTGTCATAGAGGATCAGCGCTGCGAAACGGTTGTAGTGCGCCACGGTGTCCTTAGTGGCAGGTTTATAGCCGATGAACTTACTATCGGCCACCAGGTAGTCGGCCACCCCTAGGTATAGTCTCTTATAAACAGACACTATAACAATTACTGTGTCATTTTGTAGGGAGGCAACCATCACGGTCACGGACCCCCTGGTTGCGTTGCCTTTTTGAAGGCCTGTCACGGTAACGGGAACGTTGGTTGCTTAGAAAAATCGTGACATTGAAAAAAATCTAAAAAATCCCCCCCAAAAATACATAAATTGTATGTCAATCTAATGTATCATACATGAAATCCTAGTTCTATTGTTCTTGAATTCCTCCTTTGAAGCACCGTTGAGCTCACAATGATGCACCTCAAAGCGTTCGTTGCCCGTTTAGGCAACAGTCACGATCACGGTGGCTCCCGTTGCCTAAAAAAAGGACCCCTGAGAGTCGGTTTCTGAGTTTCATACACCAATCCGGACAGGATTTCCAAAAATTTGACTCACCTTTGAGGATGGTGACCGTTCTGAACAAGGACAAAGAGGATGTAGATTCGTAGTAATTTAGAATTTTTCGGGATTTTTTTGTGATTTCTTTTTGATTTTTTGAGGTTTGAGCCCGAATCCGGACAAGATTTGGCCAAAAGTCGAGGGTGTGATACGAGATCCGGACAAGAAATTGACGGTCGTTCCGTGGGAGAGTCCGGACAAGAAGTTGGGGGAGGCCAATTTTGGTATCAAACCCCCAAACCGATTCTCAGGGGTCCTCTAAAAAATAGGCAACGGCCTTGTCACGGTGCTCTGGCTGTTGCCTCCCTACAAAATGACACAGTACTAGTATCTAACTTACGTACACTGGTCCGTTCGGTTCAGCTCTAATATGCTTCCAAGGTTTATTCCTCGCTTCGTCAACCGACGATACGCGTTAGGGTAAGCGTCGCCTCTTATTGGTCAGCGGGACGGGCAGACGGCCCACTTATAGCCTCATGTCTCGCTTGGTCTCGCGTACCTTCATTTGATCCGTGTTTGATGCCGTCTTTAAAATACCAATCGAGTCTGGACTCGAGATGGATGAGTAAGAACGACGGGTGGGATGCAATAACCCCATTTGATCCGTGCGGAATTCTCGTTCCGACTTTGGCCGATTTTCCGATTGTCTGGATCCTCGTCTGGATTCCGTTCAGAATCTACGTCTAGGAAAAAAGCATTTGACGTCGTGTGTCATGTCAAAATGCCGATCGTGAGCCAAGATCAGTACCGCAGGCTGGGCAAGTCTAGACTCCCTCAAACTCTTTTGTCCTTGCAACGCATGAACGGCAAACGAGCTAGATGAGCCATAAATACCGTGCCAGGACAGATCCGAGTACATATACCGCCCTTGTAGCTGAACTTCATTGCAGTGGATCAAACAACTCTATCGATTTTCGGGAGGCACTGGACGGTCCAGCCCTTTAGAACGGCTTTCTACCCAGGCCCACATAATCTGGACTTTCTGTGCAGCCAGTTCTGGATTTTCAATCTGTGATCAATATATATAGGCTAGTGCCATCGCAGTAAACCCCAACTCATATTCAGTCATGACATCCCTCACACGTACTGCTCTACCTGCTCTCCGAATGGCCACGACCATCCGCTCACCACCTATCGCCCAATTAACCGGCAGGCATTTCGTGCACGCCCCCGCGGTCGAATATCATGTACGGTATATATCACACCGGATACTCGATACCTCGCTTATTTCGCTGGGACAAATTCCAGAACATGCCCTTCGACTACTCGAACCGGTGGCGTTTCGCCGCCAAGTGCATCGCGTACATGGGATTCGGGTTCGCGTTGCCGTTCGTGGCAGTCGGCTGGCAATGGTCCGGTGGATATGGCTTGCCGCTGTGGATGCATTGAACTGATTTCTTTTTCTTTTTCTTTTTCTTTGGCGCAGGTACAAACCAGGAGGATATAAAAATGATTGATTTGCTACTTTGCTGAGGATATTGTGTAGATCGAATCGTGGACACTAAACCCAAATATTTGTAACTTGTAATATATCACCACGCCCATAATACCAAACATATTCCACGCATTTACGCTTCCTGGTGCATATGACTAGGGCTGTGATTTGAACAGCAAAGCAATGTCGGAAAAAACATGGGACCCGAAAAGGTCCGATCGGGCCTTATCAGGCGATAACGATTTTGAGCCTGATCAGTCACTGAAAACGATTCAGTCGCATTATAAGAACCACTGGAAAAGGCGGAATAATGTGACTTTGGGCATTCAGGAACACGCTTTGAGGGTTGAAGAAACAAACTGTGGTGTCCCGGCGGTATGGTAACAAGGACTGGGTGGGAGACGTTCGGAAAGGTCGTGACGAGCTGCAGCTGGCTGCCATAAATGGTTGCTAGGAAATTACTTATAACTGTCTAATGAGGCCGGATCAGGCCGGAAACTTTTAAGGCTAATTGGCTGAACCGGAGGCTTAGCTACCCTGGAGGCCACTTTTGCTACAAGTACAAACAAAAGATTCGTCATTTGAAATTGGTCATCGTTGAAATTCAGAGCAGCAGAGATGGACTAAGGAGATTTCTTGAGTCCAAGTGATAAAAGCCCTTCTGATCCCCCTCCCTCTCATTTTCCCGGATTTTTTTGATGTGGCGTACAATTTTTTATCTCAAAATCTGGCAAGGGGGTTCTGAAAAGAAATATATATATCTAGGGCCGTTTTTTTTTTTCAAACCAGCCTTTTCGTCGGAACCACCCTATCACGTGACGTCCAAATAAGATAAGTTATCACGTGTAAGCGCCTCCGAAAATGCCGCTACTGGATGGAACAAGATGTAGGCACCCCCGTGTCTTCGCCACGGGCGATCAGACACGGCGGATTCCAAGCTTCTGCACAGACACGGCAGATTCCGAGCCGTCCGGCGCCGCACTGCCGCTCGCTAACGCTCGCAGCGCGCGGCGCCTCGGATCCGGGGCAACATCTCAACAACATCACGTGAATTCTCAGGTGACTTTGTGTCAATCAAAAATCTGGCGTCCCTTCATGTATAGGATATCCTGAAAGGTCGGGAAAATAGAGGGGACATCTTAAAATGGCTTCTGTAGACTATTGCAATAGTTCAGACAACTCTACATATTTTTTTGGTTTCCTCAACAGAATTTGGCAAAGCAGCACTCATCATGTCTAAGTTCAGCTGATACCACTGTACATGTGATCCTGGCCCAAGACATAGGAAATCTGACCTCAGATTGGGCCAAAATGATCATACTTCCCTTCCAAATGCTTCTCTGACTTCATTTAACCATAATTGCCTGAGGTCATTATTCTTGTTCTCAAGTCGTTCTGGTCAAATAAGGGAAGGAAAAGACAGCTGTACTATTTTTCGGGGGTGGAGAAGCCGGCGTCTACACCGCCAAACTCCAGGTCGCGAGGCCGATGGGGATGCCGAAGGATAACCCCTACCGACCAGGCTATACATGCTGTCTGTCTAGATAATACGATGGAGGTGATTTTGAAGGCGTGGGTGGGTGGGCGAAAGAGGTTGCTGAGGTCGAAGCTAAGTGGATAAGTGCTGAGCTCGGTGTGCTGGCTGTCGGTGGTGATGGTATGAGTCAGAGAAAGGCGCAACACTGCCATCCATCACTCCAGTCACAAGACTGTACACTGCCTCGCTTGCTCGTCAGTGTGTCGCTCTTGTCCTCAAGTCGTTCTGGTCAAATACTGTGTCATTTTGTAGGGAGGCAACCATCACGGTCACGGACCCCCTGGTTGCGTTGCCTTTTTGAAGGCCTGTCATGGTAACGGGAACGTTGGTTGCTTAGAAAAATTGTGATAATGAAAAAAATCTAAAAAATCCCCCCCAAAAATACATAAATTGTATGTCAATCTAATGTATTGTACTTGAAATCCTAGTTCTATTGTTCTTGAATTCCTCCTTTGAAGCACCGTTGAGCTCACAATGGTGCACCTCAAAGCATTCATTGCCCATTTAGGCAACAGTCACGATCACGGTGGCTCCCGTTACCTAAAAAAATAGGCAACGGCCTCGTCACGATGTTCTGGCTGTTGCCTCCCTACAAAATGACACAGTAAACTCATACCTCGTTTGTTATAGTCTGTTGCAAAGGCCGATTGAATGATCGGTAGCCGCATTATTACAAATCACGAATGCTTTCCGGTACAAGTGGGGGATTCAGTGATGTGTATTCTGGGCTTCTAACTCAAGATTCCTCTTAAGTGATGCGATATGAGTCGGTTGTCTAGTAAATAGTTGAGCGTAAGGTCAAAGAAGCACAATGCCGAACTTTGGCGACCCGGCATGCGGGAACAGCCGAGATGTCAATTTTAGTGGAACAAGGTGAAGCTCATTATCTCAAGAGGTCAGGTCCACTTAGAATAGTTTTCCAAGACACTTTCTCGCCGAAATTTTGCACATAGACGTTTGAGAATGGTTGAATGGCCATCGAGAAATTTCAAACTCCGATGATTTGTAATAACGCGGCTACCGTACATGACCGCGCGGTTAACTACAGACTGCCCTAGGTAGTCGGCCACCTGTGAATATCTGATGAAGGGGTTGGAATTTATGAACAATTGAACTCAAGGGACCAAGTACGACCCTTGAGGAACTTCCATGTCAGATTTCAAGGCCGAGTGATGTTTCGGCCGAAAGTTACGTGAACTTTGATCGGGATCCGCGCCGTGTGAGCCATCATTTCTTAATTCAGCCTTGCGCGGCCACCGACACTCGACCCCACTCGTTTTCCACCAATTCTCCATCGTTTTCCGACTTCATGGGCTCATTCTGCTGCCCCGATGCGTAGCATTTACCTCTGATACAGCACTGCTTGAAGAACAAGGATAACACTACACACAATAGCAAGGAAGACTTGCCTCACATTCACATCAGCTGCAGTGAAATCACTCCGTATCCAATGCACCAATGAAGCTATGGGTCTGGCGCTTGACATGGGCTTTTTTTGCGACTTAACCCATGCTTAAAAGTCTTGATCCCTATTTTATCTATGTTATACCTAGCATAACATTGACTATTATCTTGAAACATGCCATTTTGGTGTCGTGGAAGTCCAAGTGTTTTTGACCGGGTTTCTGGTCTCTAGAGATGTAGCTGCTTGGTTATTCATACACCCATACATCCTAATAGTCACCCTGCATTGTATACTGAACATACATGGTCACTTTCTCTAGCCACACACTGGAATAGCTTACATGTGCCATGGGCGGCATTCTCCCGCCTTCCAAGACGTGTTCGTATACCTTCCTATTATATAATATGCACACCATAACTATCCACAATCCCACATATGGACCTGATGTTTGCATCTGGATACATTTTGGGCCCAGTATTGGCATCAGCGGCCTGTGCGGTAAGGTGGCCGACTACCCTGTTTGTTGCCTATTTGGGCATGCGGCCGAAATAAAATTCACGTTAGCACTATAGCAGGTCCCAAAATCCGCCAAAATATTTCCAACAATTCACAGGACATATGCCTTTGATTCAATGTCCAAACCGACCGTGATGATCGCTTACAGTAGCCTAGAAATGACGATAATTGCCAAGGTGGCCGAGTACCTGGTGGCTGATAGTAGAGAAGGCAGACAAACGGCTCGCAGAGGTGGCAAAGGACTTTGGGTTGTCAACAATCGCGTGAAGAGCCTGGGTGCGAATGCGGGTGTGGGAGGTGGAGCGAATGAGATCTTGACAAGCGTAAAGAGGATCCAGGATCGAGGCAGATGACCACGTACCGCTTGTTGAACCCACTCCTGGTGGATCTTGGACTTCACATCGACCCGGAGTACGGACACAATATCGTAAAGTTGGCCCTGTAATTCGTTCTCGGGCGACTCGAACTTGCAGGAGAAATCAAATTCTTCATCCAGTTGCAGGTCGAAAACTTCGTCGTCAATGAGGAAGAGAGACTTCGTAAGTGCAAAGAGACGGCCAGCATGGCGGGTGCTCTCCTTGACTGTCGCTGGATTGACTTCCGAGGCATCCGTGCCACGGGCACGGTCTCCACGCTTGCGCTTCTTGGTTGGCTTGCGGACAGCATCGACCTGATTGCAAGCGTCAGCAGCACGACGCTTCAAGTCAATGTTTTCTTGGCCGGGGAAAGAACACGGCCGTCGAGTGGGCCATACATTAAACATTGAGACTGGAGGGCAATGCTCTGGGTACGACAGTAGCATCATCTACAATTGAACGTACCACACGTTTCATCTGTCCTGCGTTCCACAATCAGCGGAAATTGCGGCTTGTTATCGAAAATTCTTCATCTCAATTTTGACCTGAATGTTGTTACCCCGGCGACCTCTTCCACACGACCGCATTATACCTTGGTTACACCTGCAGCAAGGAATCCCAGACACCGGTTCCATTTGTGCGCTGGCGTTGTGAGTATAGAACGAGCGCGGCCTGATGAGGCCGTGCGTTCTGAATATTGACACATGAAAAACTGCCACGGCATGTAATTTGTGATTCTCCCTCGTGAAATGGGTTGCAA
This sequence comes from Mycena venus, assembly GCA_014462655.1. NCBI lineage: Eukaryota > Fungi > Basidiomycota > Agaricomycetes > Agaricales > Mycenaceae > Glaucomycena > Glaucomycena venus. Next base: position 1,315,317 of record JACAZI010000015.1, on the reverse strand, counting down.
TGAAGACGGGCTGTAAACCGCAACTACAAAGGGAAGCTGTTCCGGGATGAGTTGGGTCAAAATCAAAATGAAACCAGAATGAGAAATAAATTGTTTTGAAGACACCTGCAGGAAGAGCGAAGAAAACATAAATGTCTCATCCTCCCAGTCTACCCCAGCCAGCAAGGACTGCGAAAAAGGAAATTATCAAATATGGGCCTTGGGGATGCGAACCCGCACCGACCACATACGAAGGGTGTTCGAGTCCGACAACAGTTGATGCTCGGCAGCCTATAATGAGCAGTCAGCAGCCACCTAGCGTGGAATAGTTGGAGGTGACAACTGTATTGGCGTTTCAGTCGAAAGAAAAAGTGGGAGCTTGTTGCGCCAGAGGTCTTGGGGATTCGAACCCGCGCCTGGCCTTTATGAAAGACAGCAGAAACCACTGATGGTTGGGGCTCGGATACCTACAGACCCTCTCTTAGGTCAAATTAAGGCTGGGCTTGAGGCAGGGTTCGGAACACAGGCGACAGAAAAGAGAGCCAATAACGGTATGGTCTAAACCCGGTGCTTTTGTCGGCGCAGCTACCCGCTTCTGCCTACCATTCAAGCCGCCGATGCGAAACCAGTAGGGTAGAGCTACATGACGAATGCGCTATCGCCTGCCACCTGCTTCGCACTCTTATCAGTGGAGGCAGCACCAATTCCAGATGTCTCCGGGCCCCAACGCCTGCATCTGAGCTGTGAATGCGCTGCGGGCGGGTTTTTAGCGGCGAGAAAAGGCGGACGGAGCGGCTGTGAAAGTGGATGCCCACTAACTTTAGGTAGTGGGTCCTATGGTGTGATCGGCTATTTTTTTTGACTGTAAATTGCATATCGGAGGTCACAAGTTCAATTCTCGCAGGTCGCCCATTTCAAAAATGAGCTCTGGGATGCCAATTTCCTTGCGGTCTACCTCAATGACGTGAAAAGAGGTCTTTCACCAGAGAGAAATCAGTTTCATATGATTTCAATGCAAGAAACCATAATCATTTCTTAACATTGATTCAATTTTTTTTATAAGTCAATGTTTGACCTATCTTGAATCTGCAATGCCCTTGCATATCTGTCTTGTGTCTCCGGTAATTTTCTTGAGTCTATTCCACCATGGCATCATGTTTCTCTACTCATGCAATGAACCTCGACTGTGTCGGAGTTCCCAAGCCCAATGCAAGCTGGTCGACATGTCGACTGAGCGAGAATTGGGTGCAATTGAAAATTACAAGCTGATGGAAAATACATTTTAGTATAATATGCTAGTAGTTAGTGGGCTCTGCCACAAAGTGTGCTACAAGTATTATACGATGAGTACTAGCTAGTGCCGTGGTGTATCTAGTAGAAAGAGAAAAGTTGCGATGTGTGGTTCTGTTTGGCCCTTCGGCTATCAGACGCATCTTGCTCATGGCCTCCATCCTTCAAACTGCCGTCCCGCCCTCAGACTCTCCGGAGGCGGCCCTAGCTCGTGCTTTCCCATACTTGAAGGCCTCTACTACCCTTTTCCTCCGCACCGTCATCGTCTGTGTCGCCCTCGTCGGCTCAATCGTCCTACACCCTCTGTTCATCGTATTTCTCTCTCCGTTACCTGTCCTGGCCCGAATTCTGCTCTACATTCTGTCCCCACTGCATTTATTCGTCAAGATATTCCTCGACATCGTGCTCTATACCCCTTACCGCACCATCGCGTACCTATCGGACGTGTTCTACCCTGCATACGTGTTTTTCGGCGTTGCGTGTGTGACTGGGATGATGCTGGGTTTGGTCGGCCGGTTCGTTGTCCTTGGGGTCGTAGATGCAGTCGAATTTCCTCCGGCGCCACCCGTGATATTGGTGGATGCGGATGCCCTGGAGAGGAAACCATTGCGGATCTCCTGAAACGTGCGTGCTATAATATATAACCAAAATTTATCTTAAATCTGTTATCAGCTTCTCCCTCGGATGTGTATCGCTGCTCTTGCAATTATAATTCCTTCTAACTATCGCGTACGTCCTCGTTCCTTTTTCCTTCTCTGTGATTTTAACTATCAGAACAGTTTGAGAAACGTCCGCATACTTCCACTGTTAGGTTCTAGACCAAAAGAGAATGCATCTTTGGGTGCGCCACTTTCTCCGCGACGACTCGCAGGACATACTTTTGCCGTCGCACGGTGGCGTACGTCCATCCTTCTTTATTTCCTCTCCAGAACTCACTCGAACTTCGTCAAACTCACAGATGTATTGTACTTTGAGCGTAACAATCAATATGCCGTTTGATTTTCTTGAGAAAACCAACGACTCACCTGAGGGCCATTTCGGCCCACTGAGGTGTCTTGATGTACCTATATCAATCTCGCTTCAGCTTCAGTTCCACATCTCCGACCAATTGACACACACTTTCTTTTTCTTTTTCTTCAATCGAAAGGGAGGGTGCACCATCCGCTCGTTCGTTTACTGATTGGGGTGGAGTGGATTGGACTGCTCATTCTCGTCCCGCTTTCGCTTCTGTCCAATCAAGGTCACTTTTCTCCTCATGGAGATGGCGTAGCAGTGTTTGTGCGCTATCGAAAATGTAGTATCATGACGACGTGATTCATATGCAGGTTCTCTGACTCAAAGTTCTCTTCGCTCTCTGTGGCATTTTCATTTCCCATCTGCGTATTCTATGGACAATCTCAGATGTTCTGTCTCGATCTCACCTCCTTGAGCATTCTTGTAGTTCCCTCTTCTGTCGACCCTCGTTGAAACTCGGCTTCATTTGGGCTTGATTGCAAGTCTCCTCTCTCACGCTGTCTCCACTCCCCAACTCATTTAACCAGCCAGATTCAACTTCACTTTCAAATAGAAATAGATTACGGGTCTATCGGCAACCGAGCCCATTCGTGCGGTCTGCCGATGAAAGGTTCGGCGTGATAAAAACGGGATCATAAATGAGTCTCTGTCGTACGAATGCTGTAAAGGAAAATCGGACGATGGACACTGGCCCTGTCGGGTAAAGTGAGCGGGGAAGTGCGTGGGCTGAAGGGAATCAGACTTGCACCCGAAGAACGCCATGGCGTGATTCATATCGATATTGTACCTGCAAGGAGAAATTAACAGCGCGCACGGAAGCAGTTAAGCATACTGAGCTTTATGTGAGCACTGTTGTGGAAGAGTGGATTGGAAAACTTGCTGGCCCAGTTTCCGTTCGAGCCCGCATTCCTACACGCAAAATGGCAGATGGCATGCAGGGACAAGTACCTACCCAGCAATGCCGATGAGGACGTGCTCTTTGACGCTCCAAGGGCCCCGGTTCTGGGCGAATTAGCCTCGGATGAGTCAAAAGGCCGCCCAGTTTACCAGTGAGAAGCTGGAGCGTCCTAGTGGGACCCCAATGGGACCCTATAGTCGGGGAGAAGCTGTTCCATGATCTTTCCCATGGGCCATGAAACCAAGATAATAAAGAACACAGAGAAGCTCGCGCTGGTTATGCGAAAGCTGAAATTCAGGACAGCCAATGCATAAAACCTCTACACGATATAATGTACAATGCCAATTGACCTATCATATGATGGGAAGGGTGCAATTGGTACTCGTGCAGAATCTGCACCCGTGAATGCTCCCAGATACACAAAGATTGCGGAAATGACAACGACCTTGAGTACCCTTCAGCGCAGAACGATGATTCGAAAGAAGGATCACCTGCCCAAAGGCCGACCTGGGCACACTTGGGTCGTCGTCGAAGCCCACAAAATCTCGTACGAGTTGCGGAATGTTTGCGTATTCCGCGGAATCCAAGTCTGTGACGGGAGGGCTCGGAGAGCATTGGCGAAATGGCGCGCCCAATATTTGAAGAGAGGCGGATAGAATTGATGGAGGCAGATTCAATAAATGTGCGACGCATTTCGGCGAACGCGACACATTCCGAGGTGTCGTACTTGGCCCTGACGTGTCGTACTTGATGGAATTCCTGCGGCCAGGCCATGTAGTTCAAAAGCTCACGCTAAGTAGCCTGTATGTATATTCAAAAGATAGTATTGAAAACTTACAACCGCCGATTTTTAATTACTACAAGTGGATTTTATCTACGGGGAGAGTTGCAAGCAGAATTTCATGATCTGTTGCATTAGTATAGGACCTGCGAAGCCGTGAACGGCCCTGAGAGATAGAAAAAGGTGTATAACAGAGTGGCGGCATTAATGGCCGTGGACGGGATCGTATTGTCCGGCGATTCATCTCGAAATGAGTTGCGTCAATGTTGTGCTACGCATTTATCAAAAAGGGCTAACGTCTTACCGTCATTCGATTCGCTCGAGTCTTCGTGAGATCTTTACGGTAGCCAAGATTCCAAGGAGAATGAATTGTGCGAGGATTGTCTTGGCCGCCCGTCGACAGCATACGATTCTAACCTCGGCTGATCCAAGCAAGGCTTCACTTGGATCACCTTCGATCTTAGCAGAAGGCCCATCATTCAGGGGTTGATGCATATTTCGAACACATCCAATTCTTCTTCATAATATAGTGCTTACAAGGAGTATCCGGAGAGGTCGGGACAGTCGGTACTTGCCTACTACTGCTTCTTTTCCTAGGATGTTGACAGGAACAACGGTGCCCAGCATGCCGAAAGGACTCTATCTCAGCCGACTCCAAAACCTTAAAAGACTCTTCAAACTACGTTCACCCGCACCCTTTTTCAACCCAGACAGAGATCCACTAATGCAGATCACCTCCTCTGTCGTTGCCTTCATCGCCCTTGCTACGGCTCGCATGGCCGCCGCCACAGTCAACCCTGTCGCATTGTCTCCTGCCAACATCGCCGTCGCTGGCTTGATCAACATCAATGACTTCCAAGGGTTTGGTCTCAACGTCGTCAACAACACTGTTGTTGAGGCTGGCGAGGGTACAGCAGTCTTTGTGTTTCCCAGCAGATTTTCTAATTCTGTGAATCAGGAAGTAAGTACCGATTTAATATTGACGCTCTGAATCCTTGTTCATTCATCGTAGTGGGCTTTTATCCCTCAGGGATCTGGCTTTCGAATTGCTAACGGGATGAATTTGTCCTTGTCCTTATCATACCCGGCTGCCGCGTATGGCGGAAATCCCTATGGCGCTGAGTTAGTCGTTTCCTCAAAGTTCCCCGCCACCTTCGCCCTGCAACCCATAGGTTCTTCGGGAGTTACTGTCCGGTAAGTGATCTCGCAGAGCGCGGTTCATCAATCGATTTATATTTCTGTTAGGATCGTTGAAGTCACCAGCCAATTCGCACTGACGTCCTGGAAGGCAGTTGCGGGCATGTTGGGTGCTCCGGTTCGTATCTTGAAATGGAGCCAAAACACGATATAATGTCCCTAAACAGGCTATTCTCGCCGAGGTCAATGCTTCCCTACAACCTCAGCAGACCTGGACCCTTGCTGCAGCTCGTGAGCTAGATCTCCTCTTAGGATCTCGTTGTTGAAGCTGACCGGCTTGAACCCCCTAGCTATTGTGTAATCAGGCGTATGCGCATCGCATTTTACAAGGAGCTGCTTTTCACCTTTGCATTTCTGACAGCAAAGACTAGTTGAAACAAGACATGTAGTTTACTCACTATTGACTCATTAAAAGCGACAAAAAGAACATATCAGCAGTACCATACCCCTTTACCGCTTCTACGCTCTCTACCGTGGTCTCTGAGGGGATAACCATGCGCTGGGGGCCGTTTCGGGTGTATTCAGCCATTGAACGCGTCCGGGACCGTCGAGAACGTCGCGGGGCATCGGGATGGTGGTCGTAGAAGGGAGGGATGGAAAAAAAAAAAGTCTCATCAACCAACGCGAGCGGTTGATCCGCCGTATGTGAACGAGCTCGCTCAGGTGAGGCAGATTCCGTCGCGCTGCCAAGATGTGTCGCACATCGCCCAATCTGCCTCTGATCCATTCTATCTGCCTCTATCAAAATTTACCTGGGCCCCTCGTTTTGTATGACCTCGGACTCTCGGAGACCGGCTCATCATAGCAGGATACAGAATCCATCGACATTGAGGACAAGGGGGAGAGGAAATAAGAGGCAGGTGGCACGGTGCCCGGGGACATTAAAAGGAACGCCACGTAAGTAATGGACGAGCCTAGCATCAGGAAAACCGTAGCCGAGACATAGTTCGGCGATAGTGTCCATAGCACTCATAGTGGGTCATAGCATTTGATAGCACTGGGATAGTGCTATGAGGTCGGACACTGAGTACTATGGAGTGCTATGAACCACTATGCTGGCAGCTGACAGTCCGTACTAATATTATTGGCACGACACAATGGTGAATGGACATGGATATATTCATATACCGACAATAAAACATATCTAGGATAGAGGAAATTAACACTCACCACTAGTGTTACTGCAGCCGACGTGCTCATCGCAGCCAGGGGAATGCGCGGCCAGAATGTCGCAAACAGCGTTGCCAGAGGCAAGGGGTGGGCCCGCTACGCAAAGGGAAGCATGCTATGGGTACCTGTAGGGCGGCGTGGGCTGCGGAATAATGGTTTGAGCCGTCGCAAGATGAGACGACGACGATTATTTGTCGAGGAAAGACAAAGAAAAAAGCTTCGCCTTCGGCCAGCTTCGATCGGCCTTTAAAGTCCGCGCACACGTGAGTCACTGCCACGATGGTTGTTCTTTCCTGCCGCCACCATCGCCCACCATCCTTCGTCTATATCCTGTCGCCTTTCGCCTCTGTGGTGCTATCTGGTGCGCTGACAAGTACCTCACGGCTCCTCCACAACCTCCATTGACCAACTCGGTCTCGGAAATTCTGTATAGGCCACTCGTCGCCTGAACGAAATTTCAAGCGTCAGGCAAGCCCACCAACGAGGACGCCGACTGCCCTCCCTCTATAACTCCGACTGCCGAGGTCCGAGGAGCCTGTGTGAAGTGTGTGAATCATGATGGTAGTGGAGGAGAGCAGAGTCCGCTGCCAGGTGAGTCTTTCCCCACTTCTCTTACTTCCACCCGCTCTAAGTGCTTCATTTTCGTCTCTCTACTCGGTTGCCCTGGCCATGTCGACCGTCCAGTCCCTGACGTCGACAACGAGCTGTCAGCATTTCCGACGTGATCCAGCTTCATCAGTGTGTGTTCCCTTCCCTTCCCCACTTGGATTGTACTTGTCCCCGATACAGTGATGCTTTCACCTGCTTGCCCCCTTGCGCATGTGATCTCAGTGCACTCTGCGGTCCCCCAACATGGTAGCTCGACAGACGGCGTCCGATTTCCGGTCGGCGCTCACTGGGTACGTCCGGTGTCGTGAGCTCAAACCGGTCTGACCATCATCTTCAGAGCAATTTTTCCCTAGTCTGTAGTTTCATCCACACAAGACTGCGCGGCACGCAAGTGGTAGTACGTGCAAACCAACTCATTTTTTTACTTACGCTGCTAACTTCCTTCTCGCAGGCCGCCGACGGCATTCTTTATTCACCAGTTGACTTTGTTCTCTAGCCAAGCCGTCAATTGTAGGCGAGGGCCGGAGACGAGGCAAGCAAGAAGGATGGTTTGGAGATTTCAGTTGACAGGTGGATCGTACTGCGCACGCAGCGTGGGCGGGGACGAGTGTAGCGGTATCAACCCATGTAGTAGTCACATCACTAATATATATATTTTCCGTTCTTCTGTTGTTATCGGCCATGAGGGCGGACAAAGCAAGACGAATTGTACAGCAGGGAACCAATGTAGCCGTGCGCCGGCCTCACTGCATAGCATCCCATAGCACTTTCATAGCACATCATAGTGATGGCGTGCCGATTTCATAGTACTCCATAGCACTTTCATAGCACTTCCATAGGGGGGGTATAGCTATGGCCACTATGGTGCTATGAAAGTGCTATGGAGCACTGTCAAGCAGGGGCCGGTTTTCCTGATGACTAGCCAACGAAATGAACCTTCTGCAGCACATTTGACCCATCCGCGCCAGCCATTTATAGTTGATACAGCGCTTCGGGGCTCTTTCAGCAACTAAACCTGCGTTTTATCTCACGGTGCCACTAGTTTACGGTCAAGAAAAACTTGATGCGCCTACGGCAACGGCAAACCAGCGTAATGTCCGATTCAAGAATAAGCCGCACTTGCATGCAAAGATTCACAACCGGAATGAGTGCGCTCTGGTTTTGCGGAAGATTGGTCTGCGGTCTCTGAGATGTGAGCGAGGGACATATGCAAGGGGAGGTCGGCATTAAAATTTTGTACATGGGGTGGGAGGGGGGGGGTCCCAAGGTCGGCCGAAAAAAAACTTCTAGGCTAAGTTACTCAGGAGCTCAAAACCATGATTGAGACCACAGAGAATGCACCAGAAGGTTGAAAGAGACCAAAACCAGTGTCCAGGAACCTGTTCTGCCTCCGGACTGTTTCTCAACCCAACAAAGGGTCTCGAGCTCGAGCACCAGAAGTTGGCTGGGAATATTGGGTGGTGAAAAAGCGAAGGCTTAAGATATCATAAATGTATTTAAGTTACTGATATCTATGAACAAGTCCATGAGAATGTACTTTACATACAGAGAGGTGGACGGAAAGTTGAAGAACCCAAATAGGGAGCGACAGCTCGGCTCGGAGCGGACGGCCCGGAGCTAGGGGTGGAAAACTCCTTCCCTATATGGAAGGAGAGGGGGGGAGGGAGGGTCCGCTGAAGGTCGAAAAAAACTTTTCGACCCTATATCCGTTTTACGAATTCCGACCTCCCCTTGGACATATGCGCTAGATGGGTGCAGTCGGGAGCAAAGTCGGAAGCAGTCGGGAGGGATCACGCTTCTCAGTGGCAGTGCATCAGATAGAAGTTGCCGCACCTTCGGCAGATACTCGCCGATGTTCCAGGTTTTGGTTGTCCTCCATTGGAAATGGGCGCTTGACAATCCAACCTATCCAAATCGTGCCTGGTGTCGTTGATCGGTCCGGAACCCCACTCAAGGCACAACCTTGGCCGTTTTGCCAAAGGGAGACACTGATTCGACCTAATTATGATTCGACAGCTGGCAGCGGCGGACAGCGCTTACGGAAGTAGCTCCGAGGCATTAGACAACCACCGTTCCCCACAATCCAACGCGGGAATTGCTCTTGGAATTTCCCAAGTTACAAGCCAGCTTACAAGTCAGCATGGCAAGAGTTGGCTCTAGCTCCCGTTTCCTACGAGCTCGTCGCTACCGAAGACGCTGGAAACTCCTTGCTCCACGGATGCTGTTTCAGCTCTTCGAAGTTGGACCAGTATGGCAAGATTTATGATTTGATAAAGTATACCACCCGCTCTCATAGTGTCAACCCTAGGCTCGTCATCTGCAACCGAGTTAGATATAAAGATAGGCCCCGGTGCATCCCCTCCCCTTCGTTAACCAAGGCAATAATGGAACTCCCACCTGGCCTGCTTTACCTCGCGGAAATTTTGCCTCTGACATTACTACCGTCTATCGCAACATACGCTTTCCTAACCCGCGGCCTACCTCTTCTCAACTTGGGACTTCCGCCAATACCACTCTGGAGCCGCATACTGGCAGCGATCATCGCGCAACCTGTAGGCCTTGTCGTCACGCACCTATACCGGAAATTCCGGTACGCCAGAGACGCCGCGTCCCGTGGTGCGGTCCAAATCCCCGTCGTGCGAGATAAATGGCCGGGAGGGCTGTCTCTGATACGTCAAATGACAAGAACCGCCTATCCTGGTCTGTCGTAAACTACATCTTCCATTCTCATCACCTAATTTGAATGTCCAGGGGACTTTCTTCAGAACTGGAGCGATTTATACGGGAACACCTTCGTGGCGCACATCCTCTTTGATCCGCAGATATTCACCACCGAGCCGGAGTATGTCAAGGTATTTGAATTGACTTGCTGGCCGTAGATCAAGAGTTTGCTGACGAGCCCATTCTAACTCCAAGGCCATTCTAGCGACTGAATTCGACAATTACTGGAAGGGTACGTCTGACATGTGATGAAGTTAGAAGCATACCTATCTGTTTTCAGGTCCCGATGCTACTCGCTGGGGCCAATCTTTGCTTGGATTTGGTACGCAGCGCTTCAGTTTTGAATGACCACTTCTCTAAATGTGGGATGCACAGGCGTATTTAATGCCGACGACGAGATGTGGAAGTTTGTGCCCCCTCTCCATTTATTTGAACCCCGCGCTGAGACTCTTCCCTTCCAATAGATTCCATAGAACCATGAGCCGGCCTTTTTTCAACCGAGGTCAGTGACTGAACAATACGACGCTTGCGAAGATCGATCAGAACCCACACAGAGCGCATCAGCGACTTTGACCTATTCGACAAGCACGCGCGCGACGTTCTTTCCCTCATGAAACAAAGACTAGCCCAAGGATATGCCATCGACATTCAGGTACATACCCTCGCGTTTTGCGTGCGCCATCTCATTCCAACCTCACTTTTTTTCAACCAGGACTGCGTCTCACGCTTCACCCTCGATTCCGCCACCGAGTTCCTCTTCGGCAAGTCCGTCGACTCGATCTCAGCCGGCCTCCCCTACCCCGAATCCGGCCCCATCCCCAACTCTGCGTATTTCCTCGGCCACCCGTCTAACGTCTACGTTCGCGCCTTCGCGCAGAGTCAGATTCTGATGACGGAGCGCGTGGCGTTTTCGACCAAGTGGCCGTTGCGCGAGTTTTGGAAAGATCGGGTGAGGCCGCACAGGGCAATTGCGGATGCGTATGTTGAGCCGATTATAAATGCCGCGCTTGAAAGGCGGAGGAGGAAGGAGGCTGTGAGGCAAGAGGAGGAGGGAAAATTGGATGGGGAACATGAAACGTTCTTGAGCCATTTGGTCGAGGCAACGGATGGTGCGTTCATCCCTGTATTTAACTGTGGACTTCATCCAAAGCGTCGATTTCTCGCGCAGACAAGGAGGTCATTCGAGATTCCATTTTCAATATCTTGGTTGCTGGGCGAGACACCGTGCGTGAATCCAACCTGATAGTCTGCGACTCTGATATCGCTTTTGTCCACCATGCAGACAGCCGCCACCCTCACATTTGCGGTGTACATGCTTGCGGAGCACCCCGACATCACGGACAGACTGCGGAAGGAGATCCTCGACATCGTCGGGAGTTCCAAAATGCCGACCTACGATGATGTGCGGAGCATGAAATATTTGCGGGCCTTCATTAACGGTATGTCGTCTACAATCTCCGACCTGACTTTTATTAAACAGCATCATAGAAACGTTGAGACTGTATCCTCCTGTGTAAGCTCTATCTTCCATGGAGTACCCTTTCCATCTGACGCGCCACCTACCCAGACCGATCGACGCCAGAAATTCCAAGAACGCAACCACCTGGCCGCCTCTGAGACCTGGTGATAAACCGTTCTATATAACGGCCAACACCAAGTGGGTTCATTCGTTTCTTCCGAGCGAATAGTGATGATTGAATTGATCTGCGAACTTCCAGAATCCGCTACAGCGTGTTTTTGATGCACCGGCGCACCGACCTGTGGGGTCCTGATGGTACGTCTCATTTCGCCTTCATTGTTTCTCGTGCAAGAGAATCTCAATAGAGATGCCTATGATCAGCGTTGAAGTTTGATCCCGACCGATTCCTGGACGACCGAGTTGGGAAGTATCTGACGCCGAACCCTTACATCTTCCTTCCCTTCAATGCCGGTACGACTTGAATTCGTCATCGCATTCACAACTTAGGCCATAACCACCCTGCTCCTTCCAGGTCCCCGCATCTGTCTCGGTCAACAGGTATGCCAATCACACCGGTGCATTCATTCTCCAGTCGCTGAAACCTTTCTTTCGTCCAGTTCGCCTACAACGAAGCCTCCTTCTTCCTCGTCCGCCTCCTCCAGAGCTTCTCCGCCTTCGCCCTCGCACCCGACGCGCAGCCTGAATCGACGCGGCCGCCGGAGAGCTGGAAGGGTTGCAAGGGAACGCAAGCGACGGAGAAGATTATGCTTGGGAGGCATTTGACGATGTATGCGAAGGTGCGTTGCGCGGGTGCTTTTTCCCATGAGAACAGGGTGGTCTGAGACTAACTGCTTGTTTTCGGTTTTGAAGGGTGGGTTGTGGGTGAGGATGCAGTAAGTTGGGGCTGAGTAATGCCTACGAACAACCTGCAAAGTGAGGAGATGTCAAATGATTGTATTTTGTAGCTGTTCAATTAGTTATTTTTACAATACTGTACAGATCTGTATGGAGGCAACCGCGCCGGAGGCGTTGCGAAAAAATTTTAGCTAGGGTGTAGCAACGGAGCCTGAGTTAGGTGTTACGTTGTCTAATTTAGGCAACTTACAGGCATTTTTTTTGACGATTTTTGACACCATTTTGCTTGAGAAAAAAATGCATATTGAGAACAAGACATGCCGCCGCTTCGCTCCAGCACCTCGGATGATGATAAAATATGTATGATGGTTAACAAAGTTACTTGAACAAATTAACTTAGCCTTACAAAATTAACTTTACTTTACTTGTGGCAGACAAGTAAAGTAAAGTACGACAAAGTAACTTGTAAGTGACTTGAAGTTACTTCAAGTTATTTCAAGTTACTACAAGTTAGAGCAAGTATCAGCCTGCTAGAGTAGTTTAACAAATTCTAGGGGCCATAACAAGTGTCTATTCATGCTCTTGGGACAATAATTTGACGAACTTGGGGGGATCTGATGCCATCTGATGGCAAGTTACTTTGTCTGATCGCATTGATCTAACTTGGCAGGCCAAGTTACTTGAAGTAACTTCACGTAACTTTAAGTTACTGAATTTATTTGAAGGAATTTGATGTTTGGAAGACATCCAGGCTACAGAATAGGCCTTCACGCGATGGAACAGGTTTGGAATAGGTGTTCGTGAATGCCTACAGTGCTACTAATAGTGTATGTCTGAATGAATTGTTGAAGTTTGAGGAAACAATATAGTTGCAGTGGTAAACTTTGCGGGCGTTTACAGTCGGATACCTGGCCATAACCGTACCGTAAAGCATGGATGGGAGGGTCTTATAGTACGGTCATTACGGCTGTACGGTATATAGTTAAATGACTTTAAATTAATCAAGAAGTAATTACACTTTCTGTGTTGTAAGGAGGGCATCCTTGAAGTTGTTCCTCTTCAGACAGAGATTGTGTTTGACCAAGATAAAAGTCTGGATTGTCTCGGGCTTTAATTGAGAACAGTGCAGTGAGATTGCAATGTGATGAATGCCTATAGCTTCCCAGGATTGGGATTATTTGGTGTTTCACAAGAGTGCCAGATGATTGTGGTGCAGGACACTTTGGCATATGGACTCATCCCTCATTTGAATGCATTTTGCTTGACCCCACCAGGATATGTTTCATCGGGTTCAGTTCAAGCTCCAAATTGATTTTGAACCCGACTGTGATAACACTAACACAGCACCATAATTTTGCCAGGGGAAAATAGTACGCCAGAACTGAATTAGGAAATATGCAATGGACTGCCAGACTTGACCACGGCATTGGAATGCAATGGCAACGTGACATTCGCTAGCAATGGTTGCAGAGATAAGATTGTGGGCAGCCAGTAAGAGGAGGATCAATGCCAAGCCATGCATTCTATGAGGGAAAGTGGTCGCAAAGCGACACAGTTCGCGTCATCTCTTCGTACGCTGAGTCGCTGAAATGTCAAATTAGGCAGCAGGACTTTACTGCTGTATACAGCTGTATACAGCCATAAACTTACGGCCTTGTACGGGTCTGCTTACAGTGACGGCCCATAACCGTATAATGAGTCCCATATGATAAGGTACGGTACACCTGTATAACTGTAACCACAAATCGTACAGTTACGGTGGGGATCCCTAGTCCAAAACAGAAATCACAGCAGTCACAAACACTCTGGTAGAGTGGGAATGATGTGTATAGTATGCCTGATGTGTCTGGAAGCATCTACTGGGGCCCTTGCATTGACTTATCAGAACCGTATAAGTTAAGCTGTCAACAAGTTAGTTTTGTCAAGCGTGGGAAAAGTAAAGTAAAGTAAAGTAAAGTTAGCCCCGCCAAGTTAAAGGAGCAATCAAAGTTAAAGTTAGTAGTCACAAGTTACTTTATTCACTCTTGAACAGAAGTAGATAGATTGTCCAATCAGCGAGATCAGCGCAAGGTGTCGGCGATCAGATTGTGCAAACAAAAATGAGGGAATTGATTGCGTTGTCTTGAACCCGAGCCCGACGCAAGAATTCAGAACCATGTCCAATTTGCAGTGGAGCTCTGTCGAAATTTTTTTTTTTTTTTTTTTTTTTTTTTTTTTTTTTTTTTTGGTGGTACATAGGCCAGTAGCAACTAACAATTGGTTAGCCCATCTGGATTGTAAAGGTTGGAGCATTTGTTCCATAGGGAGTGGTTTCCACCACCCAGAGAAATGCATTCCGCACGCCTGAAGGCAGTGTGGGACTACCGCCTACCCAACACCGCGGCTATCTTGCCGGGGCTGGGGTTGCGAGGAGACGCGGCTACCCACTAAAACTCTGGGCTCCCGTAGCCAATTGGCCGGTAAGCTACCTTCGTTGTCCAGAATACCGGACCAGGTCTCAAGGACCAGTTTTTGGGCTAACGCTGGGCGCTTCCCTCGAATCGGCCTGTTTGCCAATGTAATATCCACCTGTAGTCTCTGGTTTATCGCGAACTTCCATTTGTTCATAATTTCTTCTTCTGTTGCTGGTGTGCCGTCCCGTGAGATAACACGATCGTTGCGGAGTTTCCAGATCAGGTATGCGGATTCGGACATCAGAATCCGGTATAGCCGTTGTGTACCCCGTTTGATCTTGCCCTTGCCATCGCGGAATTCAGCAAGACCGCATCCTAGTATCGTGCCTAACGTCACTGCAGGCCAAAGGGCTTCTTTCTTCAACCACAGAGCTTCAGCTGCCCGCCACACGATCTCTTGCCCGGGGCTTCCACACCCTGTCAGGATATGGTCAAGGTCCTCCATCACCTCGCAATCCTTACACATGGCTCGATCTTCACACTCAGGAATGTGGGTCCAATATTTTCCTATTCTATGTGCATTGTGGATACTTTTCCACAGAAATTGGGCCGGCCTTGGTAAGAAATCCTTCAAGGCTACGGCTTCCCATATGTCGGCATCGGACACAATTCTGCCAAACTCTGTCTCCATGGCGCTGTGTACCATCTCAAGTTTTATCGATGTTGACGCCCTCGGGGACAGTGTCTTCAACTTCTCCTCTCGTATGCTGCGATAGAAAACCTTCTGACGATTTCCTTGTAGGCTCAGGCCGGGAAGAGCTGTGTCTTGGGGCAGTGTGAGGTCCCAGGTCTCATTTGTCTGGGCTCTCGCTGACCTCTTTGCGAGCTTGGCAGCCTGCCTGCACAGTATTCTGTCCGGTGATCCAGGTTCTGCAATCTTAAAAAAGGTCAGTGCCTTCTGAGCTTTGAGTTCTGCCACAATTCAGCGCAGTACCTCATGATGCAGTACTCTGACCCAGCCCTCATGCTCCCACCCAGGGAGCTTCTTGTTCATTGCATCACAAACGTGACCCTGCATACTGAATAAGGTGAGTGCTATGTCTTTATTCACACACCTTATCGCCTCCAATGTAGCAAAGAGTTCAGCTACATATTGGGACCACTCTCCAGTGTTTGGTATGCACCTGCCCTTGTTCCGGCTGTCTTCCTGTCCAACAAAAAGGCCTGCTGCCACGCACGTCTCTTTGTGTGGTGGCACATGCACCGCCCCTGCAATGTATATTGTTGCAGATTTGGGAGCTGGTGCCCTTGTCGCCCATCTATGTACTGGTGGATTTGTGTGTTCTTTTGGCTCACCAGTCCATCGTGTCATTGCATGCATGCCTTGGGCAAGGCTTTCAATATCCTTTGGGGGCCGGAAGAGTCCGGGTTCGTCCTGTTGGACATGGGGCACCAACTTGCCCCCCCCCCTGCTCCCCTGTGTTGCAGGATCCACTTGGGTAGAATCTGCTGTAGACAGGAGGCAGCTGCCATGGAGCATGCATGGGAATTTCCGCACCCTTTGGTCCAGTCGTCGTTGCACTCATTGCAGGCACATGAGGCTTGCAGGTTGTGCAGGGGATTGCTCAGGTGCTGGGCTATATCCAGCCCGTCGCCAACTTTCATTGCGGCATGGTTTCCCCGCAGGCATTTTGCCTTCTTGCCGTTGTTTTCCTGCCTTTTATGGGGATCTTCGCCAGGGTGGTGCCATAGCGGCATTTCCTTTGGATCGCCACAGGTGGGTGTACTGTTATGAAGTCAACACCATATTTATTCACACATCTCACCAGAGTTTTGTGTAGCGCTGGAGGATCGCGCTGGTTTACTTTAAGGTTCTGGACCATAAGGTTCATCTTAGCTTCCTTGGCTACTGATGGCGCCTTGACAACATGTTGTGACAGGCCATGTAATGCTAGGGATGCCCAATGGGCACGCTTCTGTGGGTCATCCTCAGCGAGAGATGCAGTCTTGAGCATTAGGAGGGCCTCATTACGGGCTTCCAGGTCAAACATGCCTATACCTCCACGGTCTCGGGGGGCTAGTAGCATGTCCCGAGAGATCATAGAGGATTTTGAGTCATTGATGAATTCCCTCTGGGCCTTGAGTATGTGCTTCGTTACTGCTGCCGGCATTCCATTGACCTGTGCCAGGTATTGTGACCGGGAACCAGCAATTATCTGGTCAATGTGCTTTTTCATGGTCAATGTCGGGTTGAGGTTCGCCCAACGTTCATAGTCTGAGTCAATCTTTTCCAATACTGGTGTCCAGACACCAAAGGCATCCACCCCGTTTCCAATGAAACTACCAAGTATTCTGACCGCTTCCCCTTCCTTCGCAATGCGGACATCAGGAGGGATCTGGCTGTCCCTGGGATTGAGCTGTCTTGTCTCAAGGAGACGCTCTCTGAATTCACAGGTTCCAAATGGAATGATTTCTGTCTTGGTAACGTTGAAGCGGGCCCCAGATGCGAGGCACCACTTATCTAGTACCTTCCTCAGGTCATCAAAACTGTCGTATTCGCTTAAATAAGCTGTAGTGTCATCTGCAAATAGCTGGACCACTGCATTCTCTGCCACACCAGGTACGGAATACCCTCCAAGGCCTGAGTTCCTTAACATCGATGCTAGTGGTTCGATTGCCAAATTGAACAACAGGCATGACAGCGGGTCGCCCTGACGTACTCCTCTTGTCACTCGGAAAGACGAGCTTATCTCACCATTGATGATCACATGTGTATCGGCGAACTTGTAAAGGGACTTCACTGTGTTAATGAAAAGTTCTGGGAGGCCATGTCTCTTAAGAGTGTCCCAGAGGTAAGAATGGATTGTCTTGTCATACGCTTTCTCCTGGTCGAGTGCTACGATGACCCCATTTTGTAAGTCCTCCTCTGCGTACTCAACCACCTCCATGGCGAGGTAGATTGCATCAGTGATCTTCCGGCCTTTCATGAAACCAGATTGGTCCTTATGGATAAGGTGGGGAGCAATTCGACTCAGCTTGTTAGTTAGCGCTTTTGTAAAAATTTTGTAGTCTGAGTTCAGTACAGTAATAGGTCGGTAGTTGGCAATATCCGTCCTGTCCTTCTTCTTGAAGAGGGGGCACATCCAGCCCAAGGAGAAATCTGTTCCCTCAACCATGCCATGCTCTTCGATGTCATTGTACACCCAGGTGAGCACCCTAATTATATCACAGGTCCTCTTTTGGGGCTTGCCATCCACCTTGTCCTTTGTATTTTCCTTATTAATGGATTCAAGTCGTCGCCAGAACTCTGTGGCAAAGCCATTTATCCCGGCTGCTTTCCCAGGCGCTGCTTCGATGAGGGCCTGCAATATATCGTCTTCACAGAGCTTCTCAGACAGTGGTTTCATATCTACCCCTGCTCTGGGCTGGGGCAGTGTATCTAGGGCTTCCTTTTGGGCCTCTTCACGTGCCTCCAGGGTGACATCCATCCCGTCGGACTGTAAGTCGTTGTGATAGTCACGAGCAATCTCTGCCATTTCTGACGAGCGCTTGCTACCCTTTTCAGGCGTGATGTCTGTCCTACGCAGGTAGGTTAATGTGTCTCTCGGTTTCGTCTCTTTGCTGAGGTTGACAGCATATTTGGTAATATGGTTAAGTTCCGTGAATCCGCGAACTTTTGTTTCTAACCGCTTTCTTTCCCGCTGGCGATCTACTATGTCGTCGATCTTTTTCTCTATCAGCGACACCAGTTCAGCAACCTCCTCCTGCGACTTCCTGCCTGCAGGCTGGCTGCTTTCAGTCTGTGTTGGTGGATTGCCATTTTCTCCTGAGGAGTCGGGGTCTTTCTCCACCTCACTGGCTTGAGGTTCTGATGTTGGACCATTCAGCAGTGCTTCACGTTCGTCTACAAGCACCTTCTTTTTTTTTCTCTGACGCGCCTATTGCGGTCTTTGCTCTCTTTTTGGCATGTTCCAGGACAACATCTTTGAAGCCCTTAAATCTGGTCTGGGCATTAGAGAGTTCCGTGCGTGCCTCAGGTATTGATTCTTCCAATTTACAAGCCTCCTCCATTGCATGGCTCATAAACTCCTTATCATACAGGAGGAATTCCGGCATTGCCCATCGGCCCCTACCAATGTAGGGTGCTCCTGGGGCGGATATTGTTACAGAGACCAGCCTGTGGTCGGTAAGACTCCCTGCCACCTGGTCAATCTCCCAATGGTGGCAGTTCTTCATGAGGGAGGGTGAGACTAGGATTCGGTCGAGGCGAGACAGCGACCCACGGGTACTCACATGTGTATATGCCTTTTTAGTTGGGTTATTCTGTCTCCACCCATCCTTGACTTCCATCAGACGGACAAATCGCAGATATGCAGCAACTACTTTGTCGGAGTCAGTGTGGTGTGGCAGTCGATCTATCGCGTCTGGGACGAGGTTAAAATCTCCACCTACGGCGTCTGGCACCGGTAGGTCAGTAGTAAGCCATAAGTCACACAGTGTGTTCCAATAATTAATTTTCTCTTCGTCAGACTCTGTGGGGGCGTACACTCCCAACACCGTCATTGTCTGTGTACCATGCCATGGGAGGACAGCCAGGATTGCTTTACCAGGTATGAGATAATGTATTTGTACGCCTTCAATGTTAGTAATTTCCCGGTTCAGGACTATAGCTATACCTTTTGCTGCAGGGTCTATCGGGTATTCATAGTTGAAGATCTTCAGGCGTTTGCTCATGAAGCTCTCTTCTATCTCCAGGGCCTGGGCAGCAGACATATGGGTTTCAGTCACGATCATAATACCAAGTCGCTGTTCACGCATCATACGATGGATTCCATGCCATTTGTGACTTTCTTGAGACAGTGAGGTTGCCTTGATGCCATTAATGTTAATGGTACTTAGGTTTATTGTGGCCCTTGTGTTACGGGCGATGCGCTGGGTTCCCTATCTGTTGCCTCTTTCTCTTATTGTTGAAGAACGCAGGTGCGTGGTCTTCATCCTGGGGGCATCCCCTTGGCGGGCGGCGCCGCCTGGAGTCTGAGTCTCCACCCTGAGATTGGGTGTTCGCTCTTGCATGCGGAGCGTTGGGGCCAGATGCGGTCCCACCTGTTCGGGTCCCTCGCTGCTCTCGGGTCACCCCTTGGGCTGCGGGTCTCTTGCGGGGCGGGATGGCGGGTCTGCACCCCCTGGCCGGTGTGTTCGGATTTACCGTAACAGCACCGTTACCAGCACGGGGCGCGCATGTGCGCGCATGTTAAGGTCTCGTTGCTCTTCGCCAGTCACCACAGCAGCCAAAGCAACGGTGGAGCTGCTGCAGGGGGGTCTCGCTGAGAATAGCCGGGGCTAGGCCCCCGGTCGCCCCGGCTCCCGCTGGATTCATTGTTTTGTCTCGTAGCCGGGCGGGCACTGACGAGGAGGATGCGCCGTGTCCCCAAAACCCTCCCCGCGTTCCAGGAGGGTCCATGGCGCGGAATCTGGTTTTTAATCGTTGTGTGTTCATTTTGGTAGAGGTTTATTTATTTACTTGATAAGTACAGGACAGTCAGACCGGTCGCGCGACGGTGGCGCGACGGCAAGCACAAGCGGTGCACACAGTGATCTAGTTGCTGTCCCCATGGCCTGATTATCCACCAGGCTTCAACTTAGATCGTCTCGGGTGAAGGAAAGAATTCATGACATTGCTTCGTGTATGGTAACATAGTATCAGATGCGTGGATCTACAGGACTTCGGGACATCTAATGTGTATACGACAGGTATCTAGAAGAAGTCATCGCGTTCACGGCGCTTCCCCTTCCCCTTATAGTCTCCGCCTTTCTTCCCCTTCCCGTCACGCCGAGGCTTGCCGTCGGAGGTGCCCTGGTTACGTCCTTGGCCCGAGCGGGTGTTGGAACTGCCGGCACCAACAGGAGCATTGAAACGCATCTGCTCCTGGGCTTTGGCGGCAGCGGCACGGCTCGCGTCCTCGAGTGCGGCGATGGTGGTGGGGGTCGCGCCGAGCCAGCCAGGGAGGCTAGGGAGGGGGCATAAGGGGGTGGGATGGTCGATGGAGGGGCAGATGCGGCACCTGAATGCCCGTTGGAGTCGCGCCGTCCCGTACCGGGCAGTCATGACCTGGAGCCGGCCGAAGAGACGACGGAGCTGGCCCCATGACGTGCGGTCGTTGGTCGGAGGGGCAACATGGAGACGCCACGCGACGGTGTTGGTGTCGTTGACAATCAGGACGATGCCGCGGACTTCGACAGATGTGAGGAAGGCCTCCCAAGCCTGCTCCGCGGAGACCAGTGGCCCAAAGGCATCCCGGTGGGTCTGCACGAATTGGGAGATCTCGCCGTTGGCGGCGATCGCGGTGCGGATGAGGTCCCGCGCTGCGTTCGCGCCGTCGTCAGTGTTGGGGAGCGTGAAGCCGGCGAAGACCCCGACAAAGCCGATGACTGGCATGTCGTATGGGAGGGCGAAGAGGGTGATCTTGGATGAACACAGGATGCGGGTGTCGAGGATAGCCTGGGCGAGGTAGTCTTGGAGGTCAGCGACGAGCCAGAGGGCCGGACTGGTACCATTCGCGGCGGTGGGGGGGTGCCGAGGGTGAAGGACGTGGGGTCGATGTTAATGAAGCTGCCGATGGCCTCGCGGATGAGGCCGTGGGTTTTCATGACGGCTCCGTTGCCGCCGCTCACCACCAAGAAGAATTTGGGGTGAGCGACGGCCTCGTACATCGCGGTGAGGTCGGGCGGTACCCCCATCAACAGCAGCTCCGGCGAGTATACGAACTCGGGGAAGCCGCCGACCGGGGCCCCGACGTACGAGCCGTGGGGGGGGTTCCCGTTTGCTGTCACCCACATGGGAGGTAGGGCAGCAGCGGCAGCGGGTACGACCACCGCAGCAGGGGCAGCGGCGGGAGCAGGGGCCGGTGCGGCAGCGGCAGCAGGAGCGAGCACGGCGGCGGGTGCGGGTGCGTGCGTGGGAGCAGGTGCGGCGACGAGAGCGGGCGCAGGCGCAGCGGCGGGAGCGACGGGAGCGCGCGCGACCGCAGCAGCAGGGGCCGGTGCAGGCGGAGTGATGGGCGCGGCGACTGGAGCAGCGGCGGGCGTGGTAGCGACAACAGGCGTGACTTCGGGAAGTGGTGAGTTACGGTGCATGGTTAACAAGGTGCGTGACGTACCGGCAGCAGCAGCATAGGGAGCGGGGCCCGCATCTCCTGCGGTGTTGGAGCGCAGGCGCTTGCTAGGGGATCCAGTACCGGCTGCCGGGCGACGGGACGACGAAGCTCCCTCCGTCGCTTGGTCCAGCGCCGTCGGGAGGCCGAGGGAGGCTGCGATGGCCTTCGCAGTGTCCGCGGCGAGGAACGGGTCGTCGTGGTCACTGGTGTGCTCCTCGGCCACGACGGGGGCTAAAGAGACCTGTTAGGGTGGGGGAGAGGATAGAACCGCGCGGCGTACCTGCTTTGGTCTTGCCCTTGCCCTTGTTCGCCTTGTTGGTCTTGGCTCGGGGCTTGGTCACAGTGGCGGGGGTGGGAGACCGGAGAGGAGGGAACTCCTCCCTCGAGATCTCCACCACGGAGGCAGGAGAGGGCGCTCGAGCCGGCTGGGGGGTGGGGGGTGTCGTCGTGGTGTGCCCCGGGAGCCGGGGTCGCGTCGCTTTCCCATCCAAACGCGTCGGCAGTCTGGCTGGGAGCAGGCGAGAGGCTGGTGTATCGGTTATTGGAGTCCTCGTAGTACATGTCGCTGTTCTCGGAGGGAGTGGGGGACGCGGTGCGAGCGTTGGTGCCACGAGTGATTGCCATTGGAATATAGGTTGGGGGTTTAGAAAGCGGGTGAGCTGAGTTAAATTGAGTTGAGTTCTGGTCGTTCTGAGTGGAGAGAGAACGTACCTCCTCGACGGTATTTAACAGGGCAAGAACAAAGAGCGCGCGCGGATTGGTTAGCCAAAAATCCGCTGTGTATGACGCGTCTTGCTCGGGCGACGCCGGCTGGTGGCTTTATCGACAGAAAAACGAGGTCCAGGCTGTTGATGCGGGGTGGAAATGGATCGATGAGGGTCCTCTTTGTGCTTTTGGGGCTTAGTCGTGCCTGCTCGGCCGTGCAAGAAGGCGACATTCAGACAAAGAGGGCATGCCCAGTGACCTGCACCAGGGAGGCGTCCCTTTGTGCAGAGTGCGCCAGCCCAGAGGACGAGGCGGTCAACGCCGTCTACGAAAAAACGAGGTGGAGGGAAGAGGAGTTGGGTGGGAAAAGGAAGGAAACGTGTTGTGTGTCCCCTGACATTCCGTGCGAGCGGCTTGCAGCATGAGGCGTTTTGAGCTCACACGATTGTCCGGGATGTCGTCACAAAGCAGGCACGGAGGTACGATAGTGGCGGGGTTGAGAGGCGGGAGTGGCTCAAAGACCCGCCGTCGTGCTCGTTAGTTCTTCTAGGGTGAGGAGACCGCTGGTTTCGTGGTGTACTGGAGCGGTCGGTAGCGTTTGGCCCGGTTGGTCAAAGTTGCACAGGTGATCCATATCATGATTTCCGTAAGATTGTCTTCCGGGGATGGACGGCGGCGCATCGTTCGACATCGCACTGACGTCTCTCGGGAGGTGAACGGTGTCTATGATACTCCGCCAGGCTCCGGAGACGAGCAGGCGTCTCCTTCATCGTCCGGCGGGTACGCACACCCTTCCCAGCGGCGTGGGAAATCCGACCATCGTGATGGTTCGGAACAAGGGGCCCCCCCGCTCTGTCGAAATTTTGATCCTCTGTGAACTATTGAATGTGATGGGGAAGCGGCAAAGCGAATACGGTGGAAACCAACAGATCAGAACACGACCCGAACCATAGCACGAAGGGTGCCAAGAGATGAAAAACCACGAACACGGAAGAGTGAAGAAATGACGGAAGGCATGAGACAAATAGATGGTTTGAAGTACAAAAATAAATCGATACCCAGCGCGATCCTTGCCAGGAATTTTGACTGATTCAACCGCAACAAAAAAGGTTCCCAGACTTGAACACAGCGGTGGCACAGACATCGATTTGTTGCAACCTGAGTTGATCCATAGACCATACAAAATCCTTGATTGAGGAAACCATAAAGATTGGGGCAGCACCAGAAGAGACTCGAGATTAGGAGCGCTTCTGCAGAGAGGCTGTGATTCGACCATGAAATTTGAGTCCAAAAGATAGCCAGCGGTAAACAGAGGCGTTACAGATTAGGTCGTCACCGTTCCCAGAGAAGAATTATACAGGGCAGTCAACTGAGGAGGGCAGACGATTCACAGTTGAATAAAAATATGCACCCACTTTATATGTCCTCAACCGGCAGGATTGCGTGGCTCACCGGCCTAGTGATGAGGATCAAATCTACCTGAGCCGTAGCCAGCAGTCACTGCGTCTTATCAAGAAAGACTGTGTGCAGGTCAGGTGCTCGCTCGGAAATGAAAAGGCTGTGTAGAACAGCAAAGAAAGTCGAGAATCTAGGGTTACTTCAAGAGCAAGAGCAGAGGAAACCCAAATGGAGAAGAGATACATGGGAAAAGTGGCACAACAGATAAGAGACTGCGCAAGCAGGCAGCAGGAGAGAGAGAGCCAAGAGCACCCAAGCTATATGGCGAAGGAAACCAACAGGTACACAGTGATGAGCACCGCCGAACGAGCAAAATCTTAAAGAACGGTTAATTAATTAATAATACTGTGGGAACATTTTTCTAGTGGTTTCTCCCATGGAAAAACAATTTGTTTTAGTGGGATGAAAGGTGCATGAAAAACAGCATAATTTTTCCCTGGTAAAAGCTTTCCTTTGTCTCAATGAAAAACAGCGTGAAAAATGATTCATTATACTCTATTTTAACTTGACCTTATCAAACAGCTTGAACCTCAAATACTTTTTACTAGCCCATTTTACCCATGGTAAAACAAACACATCTTCGCAGTGAGTCAGGAGCAGTGGGACAACAAAGTTTGAGTTATTTCTCTGGAAGTGCACGTGGCCACTTTATGTCTGATGAACACGGCCCTATATCTTCACAGCCGCTCTGTCACGCTCAAAAGACCTCCCCTCCAGAACAAAACAACCACTCACCAGCAAAACAATCTGAAGACACCTGAGCCTTCCTACATGATACAAAATGCCCCTCATTTTTTTTTTTCAGAGCTCTCAGATGAGCTGCGAGGCCGGGAAGCAAACAACTTTCGTAACATCACTGACTTTGATGGTCCGGGAATCCATTCTCAGTACCTTCCTCAAGCCGTTTCCCTTAGTTTTTGTGTACAGCTGTAGCTTACTAGTACATGTTTCAATCCCGGAAAATTCCGGGGGAAAAGAGGAAGAGATGAAAAAGAAAACCGCGAAATTCAGACCAAATGTGCAAATTCAGACCAGTTGGGCATAATAGTACCATGCGGCAGATCTTATTTTTCGCCTCCCCTCCCTATGCACTCTCGCTTACACGGAAAATCTCTCTCCCATCGGCAAAGCGGCTTGATCACCTTGGCACCAAGCATTGAGGCACACAAGAGGTGTGAGATCTCTGGATTGTTCAAAATGATGTTGAAATAGGCGAGACAGTTGATCGACGTCGGATGATCGGAAATTGCGGCCGATTTCCTTTTTGAGAAGGACGAGCGGGGCCTTACCGCTTCCTCGATTCGCTTTTGCTGCAGTGCTCAACAACTATGTGGTCTAATCAATACTGTGCTTTACTACACATCTGAGCTGCCTTTACATGAAGACATCATCTAGGCTCTGTGAAGAACCACTCTCGGGCTGTCCTTGGGGCTGTCGGCTGTTGACTGCTACGTGTCGCTATGTGCAACATGTACAGAATTATGATTCCATGTTGTTTGCAGAGTGTTCTAGGACCAGGTTCCTAGTAGTGCGTCCTCGGGCGGCCAGACAATAGCGGAAGTGAGACGAGACGACGCGAGTGGCATATTGATGAATTGATGGGAATTTCCTTTTCCAGGGGGGGGGTGGGTCGTGGGACTTTTTGGCTGATCCAGAGATCGCTCAACTCTTGGAGGCACAGGTATGATACACAAACCCGTGATATGGTGAACCGCTGGGGTGTGGAAATGAAAGGAGCTGCAGGGTGGCCACGCAGGAACTTTGCTTGTAGAAGATGTCCGTATCCGGATGATCGAGCCTGCGATGTAGTGAATAGTGGGGTGTTGAAAAAAAAGGAGCATCAAGGTGGGAACACATCAGGTACTTGTGATTTGTCGGACTGGAAAATCCGGTCGGTACGGCTTCCACTCCTTCCGTGGTCGCCGCTTGATTTCCTGCTACCGGTTAGGTTCCAGGTCTCCAAACCATAAATACGTCCCTCAATGACCGCCCTGATTGTGGTTTAGAAATCATTTGAGCAAACCGAGATGGTCCGGCACCTACCCGGATTGTTACAATCAAAACTGTTGCGATCGTCGGAAGAAAGCGATGTTTCTATTTTCTTCTCTACGTCTTGGTCCTCGATGGATAAATTACACTCGATCTTCTGATCAAAGATCCAGAACCAAGACTGAAACACTCGAATTGGAGCTCCGATCTTGATGCACCGTGCACGTTCAAGGCCCCGAACCAACCGCTTCCAAGCCGCCCAGAAGTTGTCAGTTGTCTCCGGGTCGTCACTGCCATTTAACATTGCTTCCATGGACCATGTGCTCTGTGTATATTCTGATTCAAGTCTTTGCAAAGTCGTGATGGCCAGACTCTGCTTAAAATCTAATGCTTTCTGCTGGCTGTAACATCTTCCTCTACAGAAATATGATCTCTCCAGACTAGTCACGCATATTGAGAGGTGTTTTGGAAGATGTTCTCAGGCTAGGTTGAATGCAATGCATTTTGTTTCTCGAGATACAATATTAGTGACTCAATATGCTTTTCCTGTAGTCTAGAATCTAGAATTCTAGTGTTTCAGGTGAAGGTTACAGTCCACGGTACCAGGGGTTCCCGGAGGGCGATTTGGATTTAGTTTGATTACAGCCCGAATTACAAGGAAAATATGAAGTTGAGAGGGGGTCGCCGAAAGGATGGAGCAAATTATCGACTCAGGCTCACAAGTTGGAGCATTCGGTACTGCAGCAATGTAGCGTTCAAATTGAAGCGTGCACTTGTACAAATCGATTATGCAAAGGCAGTCGGGCGGGGCCAGGGGGATAAGAGGTCATATCTCTCGCATGGGCTTCTCCGCAGCCGTCTTGGTAGCCCAGCCGTTCTTGGTGACAATCCAGAATGATCCGCCATTGACATCGGAGATTGAAAAGATAGTGCACCTGGGTCTTATCGGAATGGATGCTCATGGCACCCTCTTCAGACAAAACACCGATATCAAACTGGCTCACACCAAAGTGGGCCATCCGTGTAGACCCCGAAGTGGATGACCCAGTCCATGCAATAGTCGCTGTTGTGAGTGACTTTACATTCCTGTTGCTCTTGCTGATTCTACCTCTCCAGTGGAAATGACATGCTGTAATTCTGTTAGGTGATTTTCAAGCTAGCGGGTCCGCGTGTTTTCTAGCATCTATGAAAGATACAGGCAGGATATTTCTATATATGTCACTTTATTTTAAACCGAGATGCGTGTTAGGTAAACTCTGTGTGATGATGAAGCCAATGGAAGAGTAGGATCATTACCCTGATATACATATATTTTTGAAAAAGAACATCGGTTCTATATTCATGCTGCAGAGCAGCCCACGCAGCAGTAAAAGAACTCGTACTGCCATGCACACGCAGTGGCCCCAAAGCCCAAGTTAGCCAGTTGGTTGTGCTGTGAAGACTGTCTTTTTTTAGGTTTGGGCGCTCCTGGCATGACGAATCCACAAAAGCAAGTGTTGGGCAGAAGAAGGAGGTATTGTAAGTATTTGTACAAATAGAAGCCGTAATGGCGGTAAGGTACCTCTTGAAATGGCGGCCTCCATCATATAGCTAGCCCAATGTGGAAGGAGAGGTGGGTCAGGAAGTGGCCTGGGGCAGAGGCAGTGGGTAGCGCGCCAGTGGCAGCCATATAGCACGTGATCATACCCACCGCAAGAAGGGAGACCTTTTAGGTACCTTTAGCTATAGAGTGGTGGTTGGCAACTGTGCCAAAAAAGTGTGATCAGAGATATGGTATTACCACATTTAATAATTCAACCCCTATTTTGATTTCCGTAGGGATTTTGAGGCCCTTGAACTATTCTATGATCTCAAAAATGAGTTGGAAGATGTCAGATATTCATCTTGTGTCAGTCCCCCGCCTTCAGGATACACCAAAATGTGTGATGACATTTAAATTTAATATTGGCAGAAATCCAGCCTCACCAAACTCTGACGGGCTGGGGCAGGCCATATCCACCTAGATTTCTTATTCCACAGATGTATAAGGTACCTAGAAAGAAGTTCTGAGCTGAATTCTAATTTCATCTTAGTTCCTTTGCAATCTCATATTTTGTTGCTCAAGGTGCTCAGTTCTGATATCCCCCCTTTATAAATTAAAAATCTGGCTGGAACAATTTGTTCAGTTTTATTTTGCCTTCATTTTGTTCTGTCAATGTGCTTACTTGCGTGCATAGGCCACAATCTTCGGGTTTGAAATTGGCATAGCATTGCCGACCACCATATCCTATATATTAAGAGGCAGTTAGCACAGCATTTGTCAGAAGTCATGTGAAAAGTCACATGAAAATTCACATGATGTTGTCGAGATGTTGCTGCCGGCTGTTGAGATGTCATCGCTGAATCCCATGGTCTCGGAATTCACTGTGTGTGGGCAAATCCCAAGGCGCCGCGCGCTGCGAGTGTTAGCGAGCGGCAGTGTGGCGCCCGGAGGGCTCGGAATCTGCCGTGTCTGCACGGAACTGGGAATCCGCCGTGTCTGACCACCCGTGGTGAAGACATGGGTGCCTTACATCTTGTAGAGGCTAAAGGTACCTAAAAGGTCCCTCATGTGACTTGGTTCCTGAGGTGCTTTAGGGCCCACGTGACAGCTGGGAGGTTCAGCAAAGGCGTGCATGGTACGTGACCTCAACCAAAGTTTGTGATCGGCAGGGGGGGTGCATGATGTGTGACAACTGATTTAAAGGGGAAGGTACAGGTGTACGGCCGGCTTTTCAGTCGACTCAATGTCCAGCAAAAGCCATGATTTTGATTGACATATTTAGGATCGTACAAGCTTTACAACCTGTGCCTTCGGCACGGCTGACTCTCTCCACTCGCAACCATCCCTTCAGCTGGGTGACAGCTTGTTGGCGCTCTGCCCCAAACCCCGGGAGAATGCTCTGCATCTCAGTAAAAAGGTTATTTATTTCAATGTAAACAAAAATTGTACATAAAATGGTGGGCCATGCCAAAGGAACACAAAGAGCAAATATATACAACTACATATTAAAACACATGTATAGTCTACCTGTAACCTACATCAATTAAGTCTTCCAATGATCAAAAAAGACATACCATCTTCAAAGTAGGGCTGCCCATAATCCCCATATTTACAGGCACAACAGTTCCGTCAATAGGCTTAATTAGAGTAGAGAAAAAGAATTATTCTGGGTTGTTTTTGGAGGTGTTTCTGAAAGCATTTCTGGAAATTGTTTTATATCGGAAATGTGTGAAGAAACAGCTTTTGCTCTGACCGACCTGATTTCTGAGGTGTTTTTTGGGATTTTCTTTATTTCAAGAAATGGAAAAGCCTCAGAAACAACTGGTAGAAACCCCTCTGGAGGAGTTTTTACATCGTTTCTTGAGGCAAGTCATTTCTTGCTTTCTCACGTCAATTTACAGCTATTTGCAGAACTTAGGGTGCAGATCAATTTTTTTTCAAAAAATGATGATTTTAGTATAACACCCATAACTCTCTCAATTCTTGGTCTTTTCTCTTAATTCCAACACCATTGCACTCGTATACAATGCCCCCACCTGCATGCACCCCTGGATGTGGGATGATTATATAATTTTTACCATATATGGTAAGTCACCAAATTTTGCGTATAACACTTCCTGTACATGCACTAGGGAACTAAACCACTGGATATCTGGGAACATATATCTTTTCTATGATATACAGGTGCATGAGGGCCCATTTTGTATATGTGTTGTAGTTATGGTACACCATTGACCTACATATATTGGGTCATATCCAGCACCATATGGGGCTCTGATATTGAAATTTTGAAGATGCCTGCAGTTAGATGTACATATTAGCAGACATATGCAAAGATATCACAATACCCAGACTGTTTGTGCTTGTATGGGAAGTGTTATATGCAAAATTTGGTGACTTACTATATATGGTATAAATTATATAATCATCCTACATCCAGGGGTGCATGCAGAATTTTTTATCCCCGGATATAGGTCCTGAGGAATGTACGGTATGGTACCAACTGAAAAAAAGCTGCTTAGAGTTCATGGAAGCATATATACAGCCTTGTAAAGAGCAATCAGTACTGGACTCGCTTGCCCTGCAGCAATCATCGCGCAACCTGTAGGCCTTGTCATTACGCACCTATCTGGGAAATTCCGGTATGCCAGAGACGCCACGTCCTGCAGTGCGGTCCAAATCCCCATCGTACGCGATAAATGGCCAGGAGGACTGTCTCTGATACATCAAATGACAAGAACCGCCTATCCTGGTCAGTCGTAAACTACATATTCCATTCTCATCACCTAATTTGAATGTCCAGGGGACTTTCTTCAGAACTGGAGCGATTTATACGGGAACACCTTCGTGGTACACATCCTGTTTGATCCGCAGATATTCACCACTGAGCCAGAGTTTGTCAAGGTATTTGGATTGACTTGCTGGCGATAGATCAAGAGTTTGTTGACAAGCCCATTCTAACTCCAAGGCCATCCTCGCGACTGAATTCAACAATTATTGGAAGGGTACATCTGATATATGATCAAGTTAGAAGCATACCTACCTGTTTTCAGGTCCCGATGCTACTCGTTTGGGCCGATCTTTGCTCGGATTTGGTATGCAGCGCTTCAGTTTTGAATATCCATTTTTCTAAATGTGTGATGCACAGGCGTATTTAATGCCGACGACGAGATGTGTGGAAGTTTGTGCCGCCTCTAAATTTATCTAAACCTTGCGCTGAGTCTCTTCCCTTCCGATAGATTCCATTGAACGATGAGCCGTCCCTTTTTCAACCGAGGTCAGTAACTGAACAACACGGCGCTTGCGAATATTGATCAGAACCCACGCAGAGCGCATCAGCAACTTTAACCTATTCGACAAGCACGCGCGCAACGTGCTTTCCCCATGAAACAAAGACTAGCCCAAGGGTATGCCATCGACATTCAGGTGTGTACTCTCGCATTCTGCGCGCGCCATCTCATTCCAACCTCGCTTTCTTTCAACCAGGACTGCGTCTCACGCTTCACCCTTGATTCCGCCACCAAGTTTCTCTTCGGCAAGTCTGTCAACTCCATCTCAGCCGGCCTCCCCTACCCCCGAATCCGGCCCCATTCCCAACTCTGCGTATTACCTCGGCCACCCGTCCAACGTCTACGTTCGCGCCTTCGCGCAGAGTCAGATTCTGATGACGGAGCGCGTGGCGTTTTCGACAAAGTGGCCGTTGCGCGAGTTTTGGAAGGATCGGGTGAGGCCGCATAGGGCGATTGCGGATGCGTATGTTGAGCCGATTATAAATGCTGCACTTGAAAGGCGGAGGAGGAAGGAGGCTGTGGGGCAAGGAGAGGAGGGAAAATTGGATGGGGAACATGAAACATACTTGAGCCATTTGGTCGAGGCAACGGATGGTGCGTTCGTCCCCGTATTTAAATGTGGACTTCATCCAAAGCGCCAATATCTCGCAGACAAGGAAGTCATTCGAGATTCAGTTTTCAATATACTGGTTGCTGGGCGAGACACTGTGCGTGAATTCAACCTGACAATCCGCGACTCTGATCTCGCTTTGTCCACCATGCAGACAGCCGCCACCCTCACATTTGCGGTGTACATGCTTGCAGAGCACCCCGACATCACGGAAAGACTGCAGAAGGAGATCCTCGACGTCGTCGGGAGTTCCAGAATGCCAACTTACGACGATGTACAGAGCATGATTGGTATTGCAATGAATGGCTATAGCTTTCTAGGATTCGGATTTTTCGGTGTTTCACAAGCATGCCAATGAAGTATGACGCAGGGCACTTGGATCTATAGACTCATTCCTTGTTTAAACCAAAATTCAAGTCGGGTTCGGTTCAAGCTCCAAATTAATTTTGAACGTAATCGTGACAACACTAACATAACACCAGAATTCTGCTGGGGCAGATAGTACTCTGGAACTGAAAAAGAAATATACAATGGACTGCCAGACTCGACCACGGTATCAATGTGCAACAGCGACGTGACATTCACCAGCAATAGTTTCTGCAGAGGCAAGATTGTTAGCAGCTAGTCAGAGGAGAAAGCAAAGCCGAGCCATACATTCTATGAGGGAAAGCTGTCTTGGCGAGCGTTCGCAAAGCGACAAAGTTCGCGTCATTTTCTCCTCGGCCGAGTTGCCGAAATTTCAAATTAGGCAGTAGAATTTTACAGCCGTATACTGCCGTATACGGTCGTAAACTTACGGCCTCGTACGGGTCTGCTTACAGTGACGGCCCGTAACCGTATAATGGGTCCCACAAGACCTTACGGTACGGTACGGTGTATCCATATACTGAGGTATTTCATTCAAATCGACAGTCACGCGTCACGCACCCCTCTGTCGAGCACGAATTTTGGTCGCTGTCACGCGTCACGAAGGCCTCTGTCGAACCTCCAAGCCGTCACGAAGACCTCAAAACTGCCTAAAAACTGCAAAAGACGAAATTTTTCGTGAGAATTTCGAAATTTTGGGGGGTGTCACGCGAAAATTCGGCCGCTGTCGAAATGTCGAATTGGAATTTCGGGTCACGCATCACACCCCCTGTCGATTTGAACGAAATACCTCGGTACCCGTAACCATAAACCGTATCGTACGGTTATGGTGGGGATCCCTACAAATGTGTTGGAATTGGGCCAGGGAGACGATGTGTCAGCCCGTCAAGGCCACGTAGACATACGACGTGGAGGACGTGTGTCGCTGACACGTTGAGGGCGTTGCTACGGAGCTGGACTCCTGGAGACGCGTTGAGACGCGTCGCGACACGTAGTAACTATTGTTTGCTTTACTACCATTATTCTTGGGACCCAATTGTACTTATGTTCTTATTGTGCTTACATGTACATTGTAGCTGGTCTTGTATCGTAGCTAGAGGATACACAGTTTTTTCCCCTCCATTTTACGACAAAATGAAGGTCGTGACTGTGCTTACGCCGATCTGCTCCTGCATTTCCTCTGTATCAGGACCGTTCTGTTTAGTGTCTCGTGGAAAGACCTTACGAAGTAAATTTTGTCGCGGCCATTTCTGCTCAATTCCAGCCGCAATTGGCCCTGAACTTCGACGATGGTGCACGACATGGTCCAGCATATCCGTGCAACAGCCTTGCACTGCGGCAAGCACTCCCACGGTGCCGGCCGGACTCATAAGTATGTCATTTTGACTCGCATGACCGTTCCACCTCTAATTTTACTTCTGCCCCATTTCACAAAAAACAATGTGCCAAACGAGTCAAAAGTCCGCTGTGTAGCGTCCGACAACAGGCCATACCGCATTGATACGAATTTATTGTTCTCTGAAAGCCTCAGCCTTGGCCTCAGCACCCAGCTTCGTCTTCCCATCGGAGTCAATTTGGAGCAAGGTGAGCATAAGTGTGGTGAAGTGCTCGCAGGACTTATGTATCGCCTTCCTCGGAACGATACAGCCCTTCCCAACTTAGAGATTGAGCATCTGCGACCCGCGATAACCTGCGATACGATGATCGGGGGCCTAGTTTTCCGAGATGGGATCCCTCTGAATGGTGCTGTTTTGCGCCAATACATTTCCCTGCAGGTTCTTGTGATTCATTGTAGACAGAAAGGTGTTGTGGCGGATCACTGCAGGCGCCGTCAGTACCTCACTCTTACTCGATCTCTTCTGACTCGCCCTGATCGGTGACTGCTGTCAGGCTTAACTCGTCCGGCCTTCGGCTACCTTTCTTGCGGAAGCTCGCAGTCCGGTCGCTCGGCCACTGTGGCCTACCCTTCTTGACCTACGCAAAGCGGTATTTGAATGGTTTGTTCCGCATTTCACCTGCCGCCATCCTTGACATCTATCTTGCCTTCATTTCCACTCCCGTGGCTGGCACTGCAATCCCGCCCCTTGTGCCTTCTATCTCCATTGGGTGTTCTCTCTGTGCTTGCATAAATTTCCATCTTTGGCATTCTGCCAATAACACTTCCCGATATGTGGTGTGAGTTTTTTGTCATACTGCGGACTACGCCGCGTGTACACCACGGAGGCGATCCAGCTGTTATTCAACCGCTCCGGCTTACTTTTTCATGACTCTACGTGACGCCGGGCGCCGAGCCCTCCCCCTATTTAACTGCGTAACTTTGAAGAAGTTACCCATTCTTCCTGCCCCTGCGCATCTAGTGGTTTACCATTAACATTCTCAGCTTCCGAGCGCTATGGGTATTTCCCTGAGCACGCAATGGGTGCCTAGCTGGCAAACTGCATGCGCCCAGAAGTTCAATTGCACCTCAGACGGCCTCGTCAACATCAACGGAGGCCCTCTTCAATCTCTTGTATGCCCTGCCGACGGAAGCATTCCGACGGAGGTCTGGGGCATAACGGCCAAAGCTTGCAACCAACAATGCGGACCGGGTGCGCTCAGACAGGTGGGTTCATCGCGATTCTTCGTACAATGGCTAACTGAATTGTGTTAGAGCGTCGATTTCTCCGCATCTGCAATCACGCTTACAACTTGGCTACTGCCATGGATCGCGCTCATTGCCCAGCTACCCTTTGAAGCTCACGGTTGGATGAATATCTTAAGCGGCTGCTTGGCTGTCGGAAGCCCGGCCCTCGCCACCTATTCACTCACCCTCACAGCGTTAAATCGTTGGTATATCTCCCGTCAATTTCAAAAACTTAAAGACATGGCACGGAACCTGAAGGATGCGCGTCCGGAGTACGGTTACATGGTTGAAAGGGTCGACTCGGCTGCATTCATTCTCCAAGAGGTTCAGCAATGCCCGATGCGTGCTAACCAGAGAGACGGCGCACTTGCCAGTCTCATCGTCTTCGGTGACCCGGGTCTACAGGACTTTTGGAGGTTTGCGGCAAAGGATCTCAAGAACACACGTCGCGGGTTCACATACTCCTTTTTGGCACAAGGTAATCGATCTTGTGAATTTCTATTCTGATGCTGAAGTGCCGTCATAGTTATAATGGCTTTTTTGGCGTACCTGGTCTCATTCATTGCGGCTGTCCATGATTCGCTTGGAAGCCCAGATGTTGGCCTTCAATTTGCGTCCAGCACAGTTTGGAGTTGGATGTAAGC
This sequence comes from Mycena venus, assembly GCA_014462655.1. Classification (NCBI taxonomy): domain Eukaryota; kingdom Fungi; phylum Basidiomycota; class Agaricomycetes; order Agaricales; family Mycenaceae; genus Glaucomycena; species Glaucomycena venus. The sequence continues at coordinate 1,280,590 of JACAZI010000015.1, read as the reverse complement.
CTTATTTGTCGCTGGGTTGTGTTTTCGGAGAGCTCATCGCCACATTCCAGGTTCCCAATTGTCTTCGGGTAAATTTCCGTCTGATTGACTATGTACGAGGCTTATTCCGTCCAGGTATATCCGTGTTGGATCCCAAGCTGAGGCCGGATGCATCAAAGAGGCTCTGACAGACCACAAGATTATCCCGCAGCCTGAGGCGACCGGAGGAGGTTATCTGCATCAAGCAGGCCTTTGTCCGAGTGCCGAGTTGCATTTCCCTCTGAACTCCGGAGACCAGGATGACAGCCACGATAAACAGACAGCTACTGTGTCAAGAAAGCCACAAAGCGCTCGCCCATCTCTAACGTGGTTGGGTTTCGATGTGCGAGGTGATGAAAAGAGGGAGGGACCGATCTTCAATTATAGCCGAATCTTCACTTGGTTCGCATTTGCCGAACATGTGCGAGGAGGGTTCGAGAAATCGATCCAAAGTTTGCAAAAGGCTGGGGCCGAAATTCCATCAACATCCGAGGAGGCTACCATTATCTGTGGCTTTACACAGCAGAAAGACCTCACAGCATACACGGCCTGGCAGGAGCTCCCGGCCCCTGCCATCCAAAATATCCTTGCGGCGGCTTTTGTAGCCCTGGTCGTTCAATGGGGCACAACTGGCGCTGCTATCTTTGTGGCGTACTCTACCCCAGCTGTTGGACTGGGCTGCCGTTCGGGGAGTTATCTTATCTATGGTGTTGCTGCCACCATATCCTGGCTGCTTCTTGTCATATCCAGCATTGCCTCGCATGCGTTCATGCAAAGACTCGAGGAGGATCCCCATCGCGAAGACATAGCGACGAAAATCTTGGGTGGGTTAGCAGTTGGCACGCGACTCACGGGAAAGGCCATTGCTATCTGCAATGCCAGCTGGCTCATTGCGTCCAGTGTGATGGAGGATATCGGAACGTTCCAAACCTGTTGGTGTCAGACAGACGCGTTCCAATACCATGACAATGGATGGACGCCAGTGTTCAAGAGCGCGAGTGATATGAGATCCGCTGCCCAAGGTATCTGGTTGGGAGGGTTCCTTTGGTCAATCGCAGTATGCCTCTTCGCAGCGGCGATATTTACGTATGATCCAAGATCTTGAAGAACATTTCTTATGTTCAATCGTTTGCTGCCTCTGAATTTTTTCATTGTACATTGCACATCATAGTCAGATTGTTACCCTTGAAGTCAATATGATATACCCTGTATTGCCCCCCAGGATCTGACACACGGAGATTAGCTAAATTTCGACCTGCTCGAAGTTAGTTACGAAATGTAACTCAAAATCTTACCTTTCGTTTGCGCCTAAATTAGGCATCTCGCGCCGACCGAAATGCGTCGGCCTTCCCATATACGGAAACCCCGAAGCATTTCAGTGCAACCGAAACTTGAAGTTTCGGCTCAAAACGAAATGCAAGATTTCGGGCTCCATTCTGTAACTAACTTCGAGTCCCTCGGAATTTCGCTAATCTCGGTGTGTGAGTGTCAAATGCAAATGATGATGAGATAATCAGGCCCACCGGAAGCTGACCGTGAGATTGAGCTTCTCCAAGATCTCCCCAAGAACTGCTTCCAACTGGAGTAATTTAGGCTATGTCAACTACTTCTGAATTTGGAACCAAGTTCAAGGGACCAAAAGCGAGTTCCATTACATTTCGACGCGTGGAGGTGAACTGAACTCGAACGCCGGTAACAGTAGTCAGCCGCTGTCAGCGTAGCCGTTATTAGCCTGTTGCTAGGTCAGTGTATTCGGCTAGACAGTGATCTGCACTGACCTAGCAACAGGCTAGTAAGGGCTGATAACGGCTAGCTGACTGAGACTAGCTGACACAGCCTGACAGCGGAACGCAGAGCAAAGTCAGGGATAACGCTTCTCAGTGGCAGTGCATCAGATTGAAGTTGCCGCTAGCTGCTGCACCTTCGGCAGATACTCAGCAGATACTCGCCGATGTTCCAGGTTTTGGTTGTCCTCCATTGGAAATGGGCGCTTGACAATCTAGCCTATTCCAAATCCCAGCTAGTGTCGCTGGTCGGTCCGATGACCGAATTCGACAGCCAGCTGGCAGCGGCGGACAGCGCTTACAGAGGTAGTTCCGAGGCTTGTGATTAGACGACCACCGTTCCCCTACAATTCCTCACAATCCAACGCGGGAATTGTCCTTGGAATTTGCCAAGTTACAAACCAGCTTACAAGTCAGCATGGCAAGAGTTACCTCTAGCTCCCGTTTCTTACGAGCTCGTCGCTACCGAAGACGTTGGAGAACCCCTGCTCCACGGATGCTGTTTCAGCTCTTCGAAGTTGGTCTAGTACAAGATTTATGATTTGATAAAATTTGCCCAAATCTAGTATACCATCCGGTCTCATAGTGTCAACCCTCGGCTCGTCATTTGCAACCGAGTTAGATATAAGATAGGCCCCGGTGCATCCGCTCCCCTTCACTAACCAAGGCAATAATGGAACTCCCACCCGGCCTGCTTTACCTCGCGGAAATTTTGCCTCTGACATTACTACCGTCTATCTTAACATACGCATTACTAACCCGAGGCCTCCCTCTTCTCGACTCGGGACTTCCGCCACTACCGCTCTGGAGCCGCATACTGGCAGCGATCATCGCGCAACCCGTCGGCCTTGTTGTTACGCACCTATACCGGAAATTCCGGTACGCCAGAGACGCCGCGTCCCGCGGCGCGGTCCAGATCCCCGTCGTACGCGATGAATGGCCGGGAGGACTGTCTCTGATACGTCAAATGACGAGAACCGCCTATCCTGGTCAGTCGTAAAATACATATTCCATTCTCATCGCCTAATTCGAATGTCCAGGCGACTTTCTTCAGAACTGGAGCGATTTATACGGGAACACCTTCGTGGCGCACATCCTGTTTGACCCACAGATATTCACCACCGAGCCGGAGTTTGTCAAGGTATTTGGATTGACTTGCTGGCCGTAGATCAAGAGTTTGCTGACGAGCCCATTCTAATTCCAAGGCCATTCTAGCGACTGAATTCGACAATTACTGGAAGGGTACGTCTGCTATTTGATGAAGTTAGAAGCATACCTACCTGTTTTCAGGTCCCGATGCTACTCGCTTGGGCCAATCTTTGCTCGGATTTGGTACGCGGCGCTTCAGTTTTGAATGACCACTTTTCTAAATGTGTGATGCACAGGCGTATTTAATGCCGACGACGAGATGTGGAAGTTTGTGCCCCCTCTCCATTTATTTGAACCCCGCGCTGAATCTCTTCCCCTCCAATAGATTCCATCGAACCATGAGCCGCCCCTTTTTCAACCGAGGTCAGTGACTGAACAATACGGCGCTTGCGAAGATTGATCAGAACCCACACAGAGCGCATCAGCGACTTTGACCTATTCGACAAGCACGCGCGCGACGTGCTTTCCCTCATGAAACAAAGGCTAGCCCAAGGGTATGCCATCGACATTCAGGTACGTACCCTCGCGTTCTGCGCGCGCCATCTCATTCCAACCTCACTTTTTTCAACCAGGACTGCGTCTCACGCTTCACCCTCGATTCCGCCACCGAGTTCCTCTTCGGCAAGTCCGTCGACTCCATCTCAGCCGGCCTCCCCCTACCCCGAATCCGGTCCTATCCCCAACTCTGCGTATTTCCTCGGCCACCCGTCCAACGTCTACGTCCGCGCCTTCGCGCAGAGTCAGATCTTGATGACGGAACGCGCGGCGTTTTCGACCAAGTGGCCGTTGCGCGAGTTTTGGAAGGACCGGGTGAAACCGCATAGGACGATTGCGGATGCGTATGTTGAGCCGATTATAAATGCCGCACTTGAAAGGAGGAGGGAGGAAGGAGGCTGTGAGGCAAGGGGAGGAGGGAAAATTGGATGGGGAACATGAAACGTTCTTGAGCCATTTGGTCGAGGCAACGGATAGTGCGTTCGTCCCCGTATCTAAATGTGGACTTCACTCATGGCGCCAATATCTCGCACAGACAAGGAGGTCATTCGAGATTCAATTTTCAATATCTTGGTTGCTGGGCGAGACACCGTGCGTGAATCCAATCCTTACAGTCAGCGACTCTGATGTCGCTTTGTCCATCATGCACAGACAGCCGCCACCCTCACATTTGCAGTGTACATGCTTGCGGAGCACCCCGACATCACGGACAGACTTCGGAAGGAGATCCTCGACGTCGTCGGGAGTTCCAGAATGCCGACTTACGACGATATGCGGAGCATGAAATATTTGCGGGCCTTCATTAACGGTATCTCGTGCACAATCTCGGACTTGACTTTAATCAAACAACATCATAGAAACGCTGAGATTGTATCCTCCCGTGTAGGCTCTATCTTTCGTGGAGTACTCTTTCCATCTGACGCACCACCTACCCAGACCAATCGACTCCAGAAATTCCAAGAACGCAACCACCTGGCCGCCTCTGAAACTTGGTGATAAACCGTTCTATATAACGGCCAACACCAAGTGGGTTCATTCGTTTCTTCCGAGCGAATAGTGATGATTGAATTGATCTGCGAACTTCCAGAATCCGCTACAGCGTGTTTTTGATGCACCGGCGCACCGATCTGTGGGGTCCTGATGGTGCGTTTTATTGTTTCTCGTGCAAGAGAATCTGAATAAAGATGTCTATGATCAGCGTTGAAGTTTGATCCCGACCGATTCCTGGACGACCGAGTTGGGAAGTATCTGACGCCGAACCCGTACATCTTCCTTCCCTTCAATGCCGGTAAGATTTTTAACTCGTCATCGCATTCGCAATTTAAGCAATAGTCATCCTGCTCCTTCCAGGTCCCCGCATCTGTCTTGGTCAACAGGTATGCCAATCACACCGATGCATTCATTCTCCATTCGCTGAAACCTTTTTGTCCAGTTCGCCTACAACGAAGCCTCGTTCTTCCTCGTCCGCCTCCTTCAGAGCTTCTCCGCCTTTACCCTCGCACCCGACGCGCAGCCGGAATCCACGCGGCCGCCGGAGAGCTGGAAGGCGTGCAAGGGCACACAGGCGACGGAGAAGATTATGCTTGGGAGGCATTTGACGATGTATGCAAAGGTGCGTTGCGCGTGTATTCTTTCTCATGCAAACGGGATTGATCTGAGACTAACTGCTTGTTTTCGGTTTTGAAGGGTGGGTTGTGGGTGAGGATGCAGTAAGTTGGGGCTGAGTAATGCCTATGAACAACCTGCAAAGTGAGAAGATGTCAAATAATTGTATTTTGTAGCTGTTCAATTAGTTATTTTTACAATGCTGTACAGATCTGTATGGAGGCAACCGCGCCGGAGGTGTCACGAAAAATTTAGTTAGGGTGTAGCAAGGGAGCCTGAGTTAGGTGTTACGTTGTCTAATTTAGGCAACTTACAGGCATTTTTTTTGGCGATTTTTGACACCATTTTGCTTGAGAAAAAAATGCATATTGAGAATACTGTGGGAACATTTTTCTAGTGGTTTCTCTCACTGAAAAACAATATGTTTTAGTGGGATGAAAGGTGCGTGAAAAACAGCATAATTTTTCCCTGGCAAATGCTTTCCTTTGTCTCAATGAAAAACAGTGTGAAAAATGATTCATTATACTCTATTTTGACTTGTAGATAAAACACCTTATCAAACAGCTTGAACCTCAAATACTATTTACTAGCCCATTTTACCCACGGTAAAACAAACGCATCTCCGCAGTGAGTCAGGAGCAGTGGGACAACAAAGTTTGAGTTATTTCTCTGGAAGTGCACGTGGCCACTTTATGTCTGATGAACACGGCCCTATATCTTCACAGCCGCTAATCCATTTGCCTTGAAGCCACTTCCATTTGGAACAAGGGGCACCCACTGGAAGATGCCGAGGCACAGCCTTGGGAGGGAGGGTGGCTCTGGCCGACCTTATTTCACTTTTCGGACTTTGCTCAGACTGCATTAAAAGCACGTTTAGAAGGGTCGGAAAAAATCGAATTTTTTGGGGGGGCATCTGAGTAGTGTCTGGTGAACTTCAAAATATCCATATGTGGTCGGAATTGATCTCAGATGTGAATTTTTACCACAGACTGAGTGGAAAAGCCGTGAGACTCCTGCCGGAACTCTCCGTTTTTTAACATTTTCGTGGGAGAACTACCCGATTTGGGTGTGGCTGTGCTCGGCTAAGAGGGAGGGAGAGGTCGGAGGGTGTTAATTCACTTTTCCGACCCTGTGTCGGAAATTTTAAGGATGAGTGCCCCTTGATTTGGAAGCTAAGGCTCTGATCTTTACTTAATCCGTGGTGTATTCACAGATCCGACGTTATTGAGAGCGGTTTGGTTTAGGTTCAGGGCACTTCGCTCTGAACGCCGAACTCGAACCCCAGGTTCGGTTCAGGCAAATGCTGAACCTTGAACCTGAACCTGCGTTCAGGTTCGGTTTCGCATCCGGACGCGTTTGAACCTAGCCAATTTCGGCCTTCTCGGCGATGTAAAATCGGATCCAAGATGCCCTGGGTGCCATTTTCCTTTGAATGAAACGCACTACCAAGGTAGTGCACGCATTACTGTCCTCCACGGGTGTATGGGGACCACACAATGCTTACCAAGGTTCTTTGATAGGTTAACATGCACTCCATGTTGCTTGAAGGGGTCAAGATCTGTCCTAACTTTTTTCAATGAGATGGCAGGGATGCTCGGGGAAGTTAGTAGCCCTTCCTGCCGACATGTCTGGGCCAACGTCCGGGCAGAAATCGCAGAAGTTTGTCGAAAAATGAACCAATTGGTCAATTTTCAGGTTCGGTGTGAACGCGACCCTCAACGCCCGAACGCCGAACCTGGACGCCGCGTTCGGTTCAAGCAAGCGTTGAGCCTTGAACGTTTGAACCTGAACTCGGCGTTCAGTTCGATCCGGTTCAGGTTCGAACCGATTCCTGAACCGGACTTTCCCAGCACTACTGACACCACCACCTCCACCCACCCGCATGCTGCCGACTTCTCAACACATCCTACCCGTACCTGCACGCTTCGCCTACGCCACCTTTCTGTGCAGGTCCTTCTGCGTCCTCATCATCCGCCTTCTCAACAGACTCTCTTGCAGTAACCCCGGGTCGGCTCTTGGCACGGAACGACGTCAATTGGAGTGACGGATGGGACTATTGGGACTGTAAGGTACGTTCTCGCTCTTTGCCTTCCCTTCGCCTTTTGTTCAATGCATGCTGCTTCCTCCTTTTTCCCCATGTAGAATCATGCAGCAGCGAGGTGTGAAGCTTGTTTACTTCTTATTTCTGCCGATTTTTCTCTTTTTTCCTCGCTTCCTATCTGCTTTTCCCCTTCGTCTTCAGCGCTAATCCTCTTTCTCGTCCCATATATCCCCAGACTTCTTGTGACTTCCACACATGGTTCAGTGCCAACGCTCTGGGAATCTGGATGAGCAACACCTCACGGCTCTTTCGACAGCCAGCCGTTCACGTCGCTAGTAGTGTTACATTTACGACGGAGGGGTTTGTCGTAAATAGAATAAAGCTAGCTGCCTTTAAGATTAAGGATTAAGCCTTATTAAGCCTCAAGCTCCTCTCAGGTGTGTTCTCAAGCCTTAAATGCCAACACTGACTCGTACCGCGAAATTTGAATTGGCGCAAAACCGGTGCCGCCTGAATCACAACGGTCGAGACCAGCTCATAATAACGCATTGCAAGTCGTCTTGAGACAATAGTCGTCTTTGAACTCGTATGGAAGTACGTAGTTCTGTTTAAAAGAAAAAAAAAAAAAAAATTGAAGAAATGTTGAATTCCCGTGCCCGCAGTATTGAAACACCCTCGACTGGCACCTGTCAGTATCTGACCTGTCTGTATGCCACAATTCATCCGACCTGTCTGTATGTCACAATTCATTGGTCGGCCACAACGGAGACCTTGCGAATACATGACAAAGGGACAAGAATCGCCCGACCGCAAGCGGACACAAACCGTGTGGAAATTTGCGAGGCTGGTCAAAGGCTGCTGGGCGAGGGTTCAGCTTGTTGCTCCAATCCTCTCTGACAATACCAAACAGTCTGAAAACACGGTAATTTAGATCATAATGCAACACCAACGCATGTGCATTCACATTCACTTAATTCGGTTTCCCCGAGGGCCAATAGCTGACGAAGCCAACTTGGTTTATGATTCTGTAACAATGCGGGATTGATATCGTTGCCCATCGTTGAATTCGGCTAAAGGACGACAGCGGGCGCGATGCATACCATCAACGGTGCATTTACCTCTTGCAACCTGCATAAAAAAAGAGTTGGGTCCCAAAGATCCTAGTCACGCAAGCTGTTCATTCATCGCTTGCCACGATTCAAGATGTGACTGCTGAGGGCAATTGTATTGATACACTTCGTTCCGTAATGCCTGGGCGGGTTCCTGAAGAAAAATGGACCAGGGTGACGATACCCTAAATGTAAAGTCAGTGAGTGAAATCCCCAAGGTCTTGGCCAACGTATAAATTATGAAAATGAGACGACGCTCGCGCTAAGCCACCCACCTCACTAGTCAACATGGACGCCAAATTTGCCTCCCTTACTGTCCTCCTCTGTCCTTTTCACCTCTCAAGCAGTCGGCGCTGTTCCCAAGGCCATTGACTGCTTCAAGGTCTTCTGTCCTGCCACACCCTGGTACACTCAGCATAAACTCTTCTTGTCACCAAATACATATTAATCGCCATTTCGTTGTAGATATTTAGTCCTCTCGGCAAGACTGCGGAAGTTCTGCCGGGCGCTTGCTGCGCGACCTGCGTCAAGTGCAGCGGTGCTTGTCCAGAGTTTATCATACACTGTTTGGTATTCATTCTCCCGGCAACATGTGAGGTGCTGACTCAGTTAATAGCCCTTCGGGTACCGTGTTTGGGACGCTACCCGGGAAATGTTGCCCCACAAGTCGCATCCCGGTGTCAACGTACTGAATCCGCATACCGGTTCTTGGATAATCCGTGCCCTTGCGCACTCTAGTCTAGCTTGTAATTGACCTCGTCAAAGTTGGTTTCCTGTTTGTTGCCTACCTTCCGAATCCCACCGTGGTCTTGTAAATTCCCTGTGTGACTCAGTTTGGTTGCGTGTCATGTAAGAATGATACAAGGGCTCCCTGAGAGTGCTACTATTTCCGGAGAGTTTTGAATCAGTCATTTCAAGTTCCTCAGAAGGGTGTCCAGCAATGAATCGTGATCTGAAACCCAGAGGTCAGGAGAAAACAGCAAATACTCCGATGGCACATTGGCTGGCATGGGTCTTGTAGGAGTCCGAGTCGAACCCTTGCCTGAGCGCAGGTACAGTTCGGCTATTTTATGTATGATTGGTGCATGCCAACCTATAGACCATGGTTTCCTGAATCAGTCGGAGCATCAGCCTTAGTAGTCCCGGATAACTTCGCTCACCAACATGATTTAGAATCAGACAAGGACCCAATGTGGAGGCAGGAATTTGGGCATTGGTGTTGACCGTAAGAATCAATCCGTAATGGATCAAGATTCAACCACAATGGGCCGCTATGTACCGACTGTTTCCTCTGATTATCTTCATCAGGGTTTTGAAATTTTGATTGCATCTTGTTCCGGCTTGTAGGCTTGGCAACGCTAAACAACAAGTTGAAAACTCCAGGCAACGTCGCAAGTGAGGAAAAAAAATTGGAGGATCAGTATATATCAATGGATCTCTTCTCCACTATCCTCAGCACAGGCCCCTGCACCAACAACCATATTTGTAAGCACCCATGGCGTTCGAAAAACACATCAATTTTAGCCGAAAATTCCGAGCTTGGGAAATCCAGACATAGGTTTGCGGCAGGCGCCCAGTCACTCCCTTGTATTTCGCTCCGTGATAGAGTAAATCAGCGGTCCCAAATGACTCCCATGTCACAGGAGGCAAGTGCCATGGGCGTGGGCTCACAGCATATGATCAACACTTGCCATGGCACTTGCTACAGCAGAACCTATGTGTTGACATGATTCGTCTATGTTCTATTTTGATTCTTTGTTTGCTTCCTTCTCTGGCTTTGTAAGTTAGCACATGTTGATCTGCATGTCTTTTCTGGATAATACAAGGATCATTGCAACATTATATTCTGAGTGAAATTCAGTGCAGAATACCAACAATTAGGGTCGGAAACAGATGCCAATGGCAGCTGAAAGTGCGGTGCTGAGACTGATAGGATCAGCCCTAAACTACTCGACATTTGAAGGTTTATTAATTTAAGAGTGGTTCCCGATAGCCATGTGGGTGCATACTGTAGTTTGTAGGGCTATTACCAACACAGAGATAAATTCTGAATTCAATGGACTTGTCTTCTTTCATGCCTCCTGACTTCTTTGGTAATTCTTTGCTAGTGAACACTTCTACATCCCACCAAAAACTGTGATGAAGGTTTTGAAAAAGGATATTTGCATCCAAGGAATTACCTGTGTTCGTTTTGGGTGCGCTGGGAGGTGCAGACAGTAAAGCCCCTGATGATCTGTAGCTTGAGAACAAAGATCCAGAATCGAACCAAAATAGAACAAAGGATGATTGCCAGGTTTAATCTACCATAGTAAGTGCCATGGCAAGTGTCGGTCCTCTACCATGAAACCAATCCCACGACATTTGCCCCCAGTGTGGGTGATGGAGGAGTCGGATCGAGTCTAGCAAGGGTTCCGCGGTCCGCAGAATATATTTTCGGGGCCACAGAGTATGTTTTCTTGGCGGCATGAACTCGCGTTTGCCTACACGCCGCTTGCCGAGTGCTGGCGCGCGAAATTTGGCCGGGAAAAGAGAGGATAGGCAGATAGCCAGCTGGGTATATGGGGGCGATTAAAAGCGACAAAAAGAACATATCAGCAGTGCCATATGCCTTTACCACTGCTAGACCCTCTGCCGTGGTCTCTGAGGGGATAACCATGCGCTGGCGGCCATTTCGGGTATAGTCAGCGTCGGGGACCGTCGAGAACGTCGCGGGGCGTCGAGATGGTGGTCGTAGAAGGGAGGGATGGAGAAAAAAAGTCCCATCAACCAACGCGAGCTGTTGATCCGCCGTATGTGAGTGAGGTCGATCAAGTGAGGTAGATTCTGTCGCGCTCGCCAAGATGTGGCGCACATCGCCCAATTTGCCTCTGGTCAATTCTATCGGCCTCTATCAAAATTTATCTAGGCCCCCGTTTTGTATAACCTCAGACTCTCGGAGACTGGCTCTTCATCATAGGATACAAAATTCATCAACATTGAGGACAATGGGGAGAAGAAATAAGACCGGGGACATTAAAAGGAGCGCCACGTAATGGACGAGCCTAGCCAACGAAATGAACCCTCCGCAGCACATTTGACCCATCCGCGCCACCCATTTATGGTTGATACAGCGCTTCGGGGCTCTTACAGCAACGAAATCTGCGTTTTATTTTCACGGTGCCACTAGTTTACGGTCAAGAAAAACTTGATGCGCCTACGGCAACGGCAAACTGGCGTAATGTCCAGTCCAAGCCCATTTCGAGGACCAGCCGCACTTACATGCAAACATTCACACCCGGAATGAGTGCATTCTGGTCTTGCGGAAGATTGGTCTGCGGTCTCTGAGATATGAGTGAGGTACATATGCGCTAGATGGGTGCAGTCACTGCGTTCCGCTGTCGGCTAGACTTACTGTAGTAATCTGACCAAGTGTTCAGGTGACGGGTGACGGCCACCCGCGAACTGAACACTTTTGGTACCAGTGACGGTGACCTTACAATTTGTAACCCCAAATAGGCCAAAAAAAACGCGAAAATTATCGGTCCGGCATTTGCCGGAGTTCCATATATAGTAATTTCCGTTGGTTGCCGAAGAATGAACACTTTACCCAGTGAACACTTGGCCGGATTACTACAGTAGTCAGCCGCTGTCAGCGTAGCCGTTATTAGCCTGTTGCTAGGTCAGTGTATTCGGCTAGACAGTGATCTGCATTGACCTAGCAACAGGCTAGTAAGAGCTGATAAAGGCTAGCTGACTGAGGCTAGCTGACAGCAGAACGCAGTGAGTTGGGAGCAAAGTCGGAAGCAGTCGGGAGGGATAACGCTTCTCAATGGCAGTGCATCAGATAGAAGTTGCCGCTAGCTGCCGCACCTGCGGCAGATACTCGGCAGATACTCGCCGATGTTCCAGGTTTTGGTTGTCCTTCATTGGAAATGGGCGCTTCACAATCCAGCCTATTCCAAATCACAGCTAGTATCGCTGGTCGGTCCGATGACCGAATTTGACAGCCAGCTGGCAGCGGCGGACAGCGCTTACAGTCCGAGGCTTGTGATTAGACGACCACCGTTCCCCCACAATTCCTCACAATCCAACGCGGGAATTGTCCTTGGAATTTCCCAAGTTGCAAACCAGCTTACAAGTCGGCATGGCAAGAGTTGCCTCTAGCTCCCGTCTCTTACGAGCTCGTCGCTACCGAAGACGTTGGAGAACCCCTGCTCCACGGATGCTGTTTCAGCTCTTCGAAGTTGGTCTAGTACAAGATTTATGATTTGATAAAATTTGCCCAAATCCAGTATACCATCCGGTCTCATAGTGTCAACCCTCGGCTCGTCATTTGCAACCGAGTTAGATATAAGATAGGCCCCGGTGCATCCGCTCCCCTTCACTAACCAAGGCAGTAATGGAACTCCCACCCGGCCTGCTTTACCTCGCGGAGATTTTGCCTCTGACATTACTACCGTCTATCGCAACATACGCTTTACTAACCTGGGGCCTCCCTCTCCTCGACTCGGGACTTCCGCCACTACCGCTCTGGAGCCGCATACTGGCAGCGATCATCGCGCAACCCGTCGGCCTTGTTGTTACGCACCTATACAGGAAATTCAGGTACGCCAGAGACGCCGCGTCCCGCGGTGCCGTCCAGATCCCCGTCGTACGTGATAAATGGCCGGGAGGACTGTCTCTGATACGTCAAATGACGAGAACCGCTTATCCTGGTCTGTCGCAAACTACATATTCCATTCTCATCGCCTAATTCGAATGTCCAGGCGACTTTCTTCAGAATTGGAGCGATTTATATGGGAACACCTTCGTGGCGCACATCCTGTTTGACCCACAGATATTCACCACCGAGCCGGAGTTTGTCAAGGTATTTGGATTGACTTGCTGGCCGCAGATCAAGAGTTTGCTGACGAACCCATTCTAATTCCAAGGCCATTCTAGCGACTGAATTCGACAATTACTGGAAGGGTACGTCTGATATGTGATGAAGTTAGAACCATACCTACCTACCTGTTTCCAGGTCCAGATGCTACTCGCTTGGGCCAATCTTTGCTCGGATTTGGTACGCGGCACTTCAGTTTTGAATGACCACTTTTCTAAATGTGTGATGCACAGGTGTATTCAATGCCGACGACGAGATGTGGAAGTTTGTGCCGCCTCTCAATTTATATGACCACCGCGCTGAGTTTCTTCCCTTCCAATAGATTCCATCGAACCATGAGCCGACCCTTTTTCAACCGAGGTCAGTGACTGAATAATACGGCGCTTGCGAAGATTGATCAGAGCTCACACAGAGCGCATCAGCGACTTTGACCTATTCGACAAGCACGCGCGCGGCGTGCTTTCCCTCATGAAACAAAGACTAGCCCAATGCTATGCCATCGACATTCAGGTACGTACATACCCTCGCGTTCTGCGCGCGCCATCTCATTCCAACCTCACTTTTTTCAACCAGGATTGCGTCTCACGCTTCACCCTCGATTCCGCCACCGAGTTCCTCTTCGGTAAGTCCGTCGACTCCATCTCAGCCGGCCTCCCCTACCCCGAATCCGGCCCCATCCCCAACTCTGCGTATTTTCTCGACCACCCGTCCAACGTCTACGTCCGCGCCTTCGCGCAGAGTCAGATCCTGATGACAGAACGTGCGGCGTTTTCGACCAAGTGGCCGTTGCGCGAGTTTTGGAGGGATCGGGTGAGGCCGCATAGGGAGATTGCAGATGCGTATGTTGAGCCGATTATAAATGCCGCACTTGAAAGGCGGAGGAGGAAGGAGGCTGTGAGGCAAGAGCAGGAGGGGAAATTGGATGGGGAACACGAAACGTTCTTGAGCCATTTGGTCGAGGCAACGGATGGTGCGTTCATCCCTGGATTTAACTGTGGACTTCATCCAAAGCATCGATATCTCGCAGACAAGGAGGTCATTCGAGATTCAATTTTCAATATCTTGGTTGCTGGGCGAGACACCGTGCGTGAATCCAATCTTTACAGTCAGCGACTCTGATGTCACTTTGTCCACCATGCAGACAGCCGCCACCCTCACATTTGCGGTGTACATGCTTGCGGAGCACCCCGACATCGCAGACAGACTGCGGAAGGAGATCCTCGAGGTCGTCGGGAGTTCCAGGATGCCGACCTACGACGATGTGCGGAGCATGAAATATTTGCGGGCCTTCATTAACGGCATGGTGTCTACAATCTCCGACCGGACTTTTATTAAACAGCATCATAGAAACGCTGCGATTATATCCTCCTGTGTAAGCACCGTCTTCCGCGGAGTACCCTTTCCATCTGACACGCCATCTATCCAGACCAATCGACTTCAGAAATTCCAAGAACGCAACCACCTGGCCGCCTCTGAAGCCTGGCGATAAACCGTTTTATATAACGCCCAACACCAAGTGGGTTCATTCGTTTCTTCCGAGCGAATGGTGATGATTGAATTGATCTGCGAACTTCCAGAATCCGCTACAGCGTGTTTTTGATGCACCGGCGCACCGACCTGTGGGGTCCTGATGGTGCGTTTTATTGTTTCTCGTGAAAGAGAATCTGAATAGAGCTGCCTATGACTAGCGTTGAAGTTTGATCCCGACCGATTCCTGGACGACCGGGTTAGAAAGTATCTGACGCCGAACCCCTACATCTTCCTTCCCTTCAACGCCGGTACGATTTTGATTCCTCATCGCATCCCCAACTTAGGCGATAACCACCTTGCTCCTTCTAGGTCCCCGCATCTGTCTTGGTCAACAGGTATGCCAATCACACCGATGTATTCATTCTCCATTCGCTAAAACCCTTTCTTTCGTCTAGTTCGCGTACAACGAAGCCTCCTTCTTCCTCGTCCGCCTCCTCCAAAGCTTCTCCGCCTTCGCCCTCGCACCCGACGCGCAGCCGGAATCGACACGGCCGCCGGAGAGCTGGAAGGCGTGCACGGGGACGCAGGCGACGGAGAAGATCATGCTTGGGAGGCATTTGACGATGTATACGAAGGTGCGTTGCACGGGTGTTCTTTCCCATGAGAACAGGATTGGTCTGAGACTAACTGCTTGTTTTCGGTTTTGAAGGGTGGGTTGTGGGTGAGGATGAAGGAGGTTGGAGTTGAGTAATGCCTGCGAACACCCTTCGAAGGGAAGGAGAGAAGATGTCAAATGATTGTATTTTGTAATTGTTCAAGTTGGTTTTTTCTTAAAAAAAAACAATATCTTGGGATTATTGAGAGTCTACTGAGCGTGGCCACCGACAAAGAAGTTCAACAAGTGACCCAAATCAAACTTTGAACACGATCTCGTAGACAATACGCGTTGAAACGCGTCGAGTAAACAAGACCAAGCTCTAGTTATAAGTGCTTGTTCTGAAGTCACGCGCTCATCTGGGAGCACCGGTGAGTTCCA
Source organism: Mycena venus (assembly GCA_014462655.1). Taxonomy (NCBI): domain Eukaryota; kingdom Fungi; phylum Basidiomycota; class Agaricomycetes; order Agaricales; family Mycenaceae; genus Glaucomycena; species Glaucomycena venus. The sequence goes on along the minus strand of JACAZI010000015.1, from coordinate 1,265,022 downwards.
ACAAGCCATGACACATGTTGACAACCTTGCCTGACGGAACCTGAAAGGTAGCGTAGGGGATGATGAGCGGGAAGGGATAAGCATCTGTTGCTCAGGTGGGAGCATGCTTGTGGCGTTGACTTCGGCTCATTTGCGTGCCAACTGCTTCGAGATTCATTTCATTCTCCATCCGTATTATGTCGGCTCACATCTATGAAATCTGTTTCTGACAGTTCTGTTAACGATCACCCCCGGATAACGAACCAGGAGAGCCCACTGAGAACCCCTATTCCAACGTATCAGACATAATCGGTTCTCACGATTCCTCGAGAGATTGGTGCAGTTGAAAAAATCAACACTCTCTCGTGAGCTCGACGCTCCGGCTACAGCTCCTCGGGTAGACACTCAGCAGCGTCTGATAACGTTCTTGTTCCTCAGAAGGGGCTCCTTTTCACCGCTGTTACGTTCGAGCGGCTCGGTGTCTTCAGGCGGGGTTTTGCACATCATGCGGGGTTTTCCAAATTCCGGCAACACTTAACTCACCCTAAACTTTAGTAAGGAAAGGAATCATTAAGGGTTCCGGCTATGTAAGACCGGAAACTCAAGGAGATCCTCTCGGCACAACCTTGACTGGACGAATTCGCCAAAGCCAAATTGTGAGTAGGGTTTGTGATTCAGTTCAGCAGATGTTCAAAAAGCAGCCAATGCGGCCGGTGGTGAGCCTGGACAGGATGGGTTTAACGCGGTGCTTGATGCCGCTCGGTGGGGCAGGACCCCGGCTTATACCTTGGGAGGCTAGGTCCGCGCGTGGACAAAATTGAGATTTTGAGCCCCAAATCTAGGTCAGAAACGGACAAAAATTGGGTGCGGGACACAGGAGCCTGGGTCGCATACGCGGACAAATCATGTGGGTCCCGGGGACACCTAGCCCAACCAACCGGCAAATTCCTTTGTCCGAGCGCCTGACCCACGATTGAGAGTCAACGTCCTTCAAAGCAACTCTCCATTTCAAGCAATCAGCACCACTCGTAGCCACAGGTATCTCTAGATCCCAAGGGCTAGTCTGGGTTGTTTCTAAAGTCTGTTCCGTCAGTCCTGTCGTTCTATCCAAAACATTTTGACAAGGTGCCTGGCGAGGGTTCGAGCTCCTCTAGAACCATTGTGAAAGAGAAGGATAGTGTTTTGTTGGCACCTTCACCCGTGCTTGACTTGTTTATGTTACTCTTCACCGACAAAGATGGCACAAGAAAAAACAATATGTGTATCTATATAGTTGATTAATGTCCCCTACCCATCGGCGGTACTTGTGAAGAGTGAAAATGAATCCGACAGTTTATTAACTTCGTTTGACCCTTCCAAAGCATCTCTCTACAGAAAATGCATCGTTTCCCCACCAGGTGGGCATCGTAATGCCTAGAGAGAAAAGGCAATTCAGTTACTGCCACAATCTGGGTGCACAGAGAGGCAAGAGACCAGCTACCCCCAGAGACACGAAAATCACGATTAAGTTGAGGTTGAAGCCCTACGAATATACCCTTAGGAGACATAAAAATCCGCGATTAGGGACCCACAGTGTCGACTGGGCTGCTATTAGATATACGTGAGACGGTGAAGGGAGAGAGAGACGCACGTGCGGCACCGCTAATATACGCCCACCGCTTCCAGAACTTATAACGGTACCGATAGAGGAAAAAATTCCATACTGTGCCGAGGATGAATTGTGTGAAGGGGCCGGTGCTAATGTTGCCTCGGTACTACATAGGTTTATTGAATCAGGCGTTGCGTGTTGTAGAGGGTTGTTCGTGGGCTATACCTTGGACATGTTCGAGAAGAAGATGGTGGTATTCCTTGAGCATTTGCGTAGGATTATATATTGGGTGGAAGTGTATTGTGGATGCGGGTGGAAACGTACCAAAGATGAAATTTAGGGCCCTTGAACCGGCGGTCGAGCAGCCAGACGAGTAAGAGCGTGGCAGCGCCAATTCTGCATTCCAAAGTTTGAAAACAAATGGAAGAATAAACCGATTTAAGACCTACGCGAAGCCATACCAGAGAGGCTGGTATCTGAAGACGAAAAGATATAAGCATCATGTGCAGACATAGTTCATTTCCTCACCTTGCATCCGCAAACAAGTTCCACGGGCCCACAAGGGCATACTGTATTCCCGCCGTATTGTACGATTTGAGTTCTTGTCCCGTCTGAATACCATCAGTATTCAAATTAAGTTGCAGGACAGGGTGCGCGACCTACCCATTCACCGTTTGGGTCGGTTTTAATTTCGCGTAGACTGCACGTTGATCAGGAAACTTGCCAGCCAGCGTCCCGAAATACACACTAATCGAGTTTAGTCGAGAGCACCCAGAGCATCGTCGCGTCTGTTAGACGAGAAAATGTCATTTGCGGAGGGTAGCGTGCAGCATGTTCACCCACAGTTGACTGCATTCAAATTTCTCAGTCAATCCCACTGCTTCGACAAAAATTCAACAACGCACCTGCGATCCCAATGGTAGCGCCATAAAGCTGGCAGATCACGACATCCTTCGGTGGGATGTGCATGTCTAGATCCCGTGTAAACGGCGGTCAATGTGAGAATGAATTAGGACAGACAGTGCCCGATTTTCTGATCCTCAATCAAATCCCTGGCGTCATACCACACGTTGCCCGAGATAATCCGGTAGGTCAGTTGGCCCAAGGGGTGCCGCGATGCACCGGGGCTCCTGAGCATGTACCCGTACTGCGCAGAAGTTTATAGAAGTAGTGGCCATGGGGAGCACACGCACGACTAGCTCATTGAAGTACCCGACGTCGACTTGGTAGCCGCTGATGGCGTACACGATGCTCATGGGGAGTGTAGTCACCGCACCCACGGCGAGCGCCACAAATAGCGTGAAGAGTGGCATGTAGACATGCCCCTTGAGGACGATGACGAGCAGCACAAGAACCGCAGTGGAGAACAGGGAGATCCACGCGCTACATCGACATAGTCAGTATTGAGCCGAATGGTGCAGAGTTGAAGTGGCGACATGGGAGACACCTCGGGGTAGACCTTCATCATGTTGCTCGAAAAGAAAGAAAGGTCAGGTAAGATTGAGTTTTGGACATAAGCGGCTGTACCTCAAACGATCGGCATGCACCCGTTTCCCTGTGAATACCGACTTCACGGCGGCCAGTAATTGTGGTCCCGCGAACAAAATCATCCACACGAAGGAGGAAATGAACGCAGCATACGCTGTAGAATTTTAGTGATCATGGTGATAAGGTCCAAGAAGCTGATATCGCAACGCCGAACCGAAAAAGATACACCAAAGGTACTGTGCACCCGCGTAGGCCAAACCGACTTCGTCGTACTGCAACAAATTAGAAGGCTGCAAACATTCAGTTGTACATCGATTCTATTCTCTTACCCTGGTTTGATTGAGTTGCCCGTCCTTCGTCACTGCAGGCGAAACACATGAAATCAGTGTTTCAGGATAGTTAGGTTCAAAGTTCTGACGCAGGCTGGCAAACGGATAGGCACTCCCATTCTTGGTAAATCTCAATTAATTGCTGTTCATTAGCACAAATGCTTGGAAGAATTCAAACCGAACACGCACAGCCCATTGCTCATGACACTAAATGTCGGAGAACCCCATTTATGTCCAAAGTAGGCGATGGGGACGAGGATCCACATTCTAGTTAAAGTTCAGTTCAACCTACTGAAATTGACAGCGCGGACAACACATACGTGATGACGAAGCCTACGAAAAGGATAACTTGAACGAAGAATGGACGAGTGATGATGGCGGAGGTGATGTTTGACACGTTTAGCGTCTATGTATCATTGGCGAGGTCATACAATACTCAAAATAGAATAGAGTGAGAGGGGGTACGGCGCACCAGATTCAGCACACCCATGCCGCCCATCCCGGACCCGACGAAACTCGCGGTCTTGTTGCGGCCGCCAAACCAGCACACGGGGGCCAGAGCAGCGGTCATAGGGAATATGTACTGTTCATGATAGTGTCAAACCGTCCTCGGCGCATATGAATCTGGAGCCATTACGTACCTCCGGGAAAAACTGGAAATCAATGACCGCCATGAGCAAATCTGAGAAGGGCAAACGCGTTTCACAGACCTGCCACACAAATACAGCAATGCAGATGCACCAGAAGCCCTGTAATACGTGAATTCCATGAGGCCATTTGGGTTGCCATTTAAACAAGATATACCCGCATCTGTCGGTTCGCCTGGACATCGGTGCTTCTATGAATTGTGCGGTAGAGCGTCACTTGTTGCAGGCTGACAGGAAATATGAAGGCCGGGTCGAAAATGAGGATCTGCCGCACGAATGCTGTAAAAGAAAATCCGACGATGGACACTGCCCCTGTCAAGGAAAGTGAGCGGAGAGGTATGTGGGCGGAAAGGATCCAGACTTGCACCCAAAGAAGAACGCTATGGCGTGATTCATATCGATATTATAACTGCGATGGGAAATGAATTGACCAACAGGGGGAGAAGCAGCGATAGGACTGATGTACATACTATATTTTCGCATTGGCAGGCAAGTACGCTGGGATTTATGTGAGCAGAGTTGCGAAAGAGAATGTTGGACGACTTGCTAGCCCAGTTTCCTTTGGAGGCCGCATTCCTATACGAGTCAACCAATCTTAGAATAATATAAGGATGAGCACTTACCCGGCAATGCCGATCAGGACGTGCTCTTTGACGCTCCAAGGGCCGGGGTTCTGAGCGATTTGGCTTAGCGTCGGTTTAGTTAAACAGTGACAAGCAGTTTACCAGCGAGAAGCTGAAGCGGCCTAAAGGGACCCGGTAGTCGGGGAGAAGCTGTTCCATCATTTTCCCAACGGGCCACGAAACCAAGACGATGAAGAACACAGAAAAGCTTGCGCTGGTGGTACGAAAGCTGACGAATCAGAGGTCAGGCAATGTAGCGAACCTTGGACATTTCGATGTACAATGACAATTGACCTATAATATGATGAGAAGGGTGCAATTAATACTCGTGCAGATGCGTACCCGTGAATGCTCCCAGACACACAAAGATAGTAGATATGACAACGACCCTGAGTATCCTTCAGTGCTGATAGATAATTAGGAAGAGGAGTCACCTGCCTAAAGGTCAACGTGAGTACATTTGAGTCGTCCTCGAAGCCCACAACATCCCGTACGAGTTGCGGGATCTTTGCATATTCGGCAGCATCCAATTCGGTGTTAGAGGACGACTCGGAGACTGGCTTCTCGTCACAGGATACGGGCGAAGGGGAGGACTGCATTGGCTCTGAAGGCATAGGTTCGTACTTCATCAACTTTGAAGACACCTTGGAGACGGACTAAGAGGGAGATGGCACGGTGGCACGATGTCCAGGGAGATTAAGAGGAGCGCCACGTAATGAACGAGCCTAGCCAACGAAATGAATCTTCGGCAGCGCATTTGACCCATCCTACCTAGCTATTCGTAGTTAATAAAGCGTTTCGGGGCTTTAGGATACTTTCAGCAATGAAACTGCGTTTTATTTCATGGTGCCACCGGTTTACCGCCAAGCCTTGATACGCCTGCACCAACGTAATGTCAGATCCAAGCCCAGTTCGAGGACCAGCTGAGCTTATCCGGGATGAGCAGGTTCTCTTGCGGAAGATCGTGGTCCGCAGCCTCTGAGAAATGAGCGAGGTATGCGCTAGATGGGTGCCAGTGTAGTCGGGAGCAAAGTCGGAGGCGTAACGCTTATCAGTGGCAGTGCAGCAGAGAAGTTGCCACACCTTCGGCAGGTGCTCGCCGATGTTCGGATTGTCTCAGGTTTTGGTTGTCCTTCATTAGGGTTGTTCACAGTAGTCCTTTTCCACGCGCTTTTTCACGCGCTTTTTCGCCCTTTTTGCCATTCTGCTCACTATCTATCAAACATTAAAAAGGGAGCAAAAAGGGAGTAAAAAGGGCGCAAAAAAAATGCAAAAAAGGCAGGTGTGAACAACCCTATTGGAAATGGGTGCTTGACGATTCAATCTATTCTAAATCCCGCCTGGTCACATTGAAAATCACTGACATTCAGCTGAACCAAATCTTAAACCAAGGGCTAAAGTGCCCATTTTAATTTCAGTCAAACTGAAATTCAAACTACACCGCCAATTTGTCTAGACGTGGCTGAGACGTGGATGCCACATTGGTGATGCATTCGAACTTTGGCTGCTTGTGATATGTGAATCACATTATAGCCAGTTTTGGACGGGAATCGCTCCATTGTGGTTCCACTCGAGCTGTCACACAGATCATTGTTCAGCCTCCATCATGATGGTGCATTGTGTGTTTGCTGAACATCGAAGCAGCCATTGTTCTTGCCCTATTTTGGTCACCGCTTACCAGTGATTCCAATTCACCTCAAATCACACAGTAGAACACAAAGAAGTGAAAAAAAAAACACAACCGTAGATTGAGAAAAAAATTAATACACAATAGACAATAGTTACAATTTCGCTACTTTGCTGGACTTGATTTGAAGTCTTGAAATTGAGATATGGACTGTATTAATCTTGCAGGGCGTAGCCTTGGGATATCTGGTGAAGATTCGAAGCTTTGAAGTCTTGGAGTTTTAATTGCAGTGCTTTGAGCAGTCTTGAACTGAGCCAGTGAACTTGCAGTGCAAAGACTTGAATCTTCCGATGTCTTGTAAGTTAAGATGTGTGTAGCTTTATTTTGGCCTTTGATGTTTTCGATTGAGGTCTTCGCGCACATTAGTCTTGAACCATTCAGTTTTGAGAGAAGTAGGTGGCAGGGCGGGACATCTTGATGGCTTGGGTGGCAATCAGTTGGTCCATCAGTGGTAGCAACGAAACTGCTTTCAAGACATTGCAAGTGGCAAGACTGTTACCAAGATGGTGTGGATGCATGGAAAGTGAGGTAGAGGGAAGTGCATAAGAGTAGAATTGGGGAAAAGGAGAACTCAGAAGAGGGGATGGTGGTGGTCGAGGTGAAAGGAAGACCATCGCCGCGAATCATTGCCAAATATTTAGACATTTGTGATTTCGGAGGAACAATGGACTTGCGAATTGGAATCATGGATACCTTTGTCTGGGAGACCGGACTTAGCGCTCATGGGACGAAAGCACTCTCCACTGGATATGCTTCTCCAGGCACAGCGATAATACAACAACACCTGGAGCAGCTGTTACTTACCGGAGTCCTTGGTGCAATTGCCCTGGACCCTATTTTAAATTTTGATGAGCTGTTTTGCGGGTTGTGCTCTGGTTTGGGAATAATGAATAATATGATAGATTGCTAGGTTTATACTGAGCTGTTATGGTGGCCGACTGACAGCTGGCCTTGAGCTCGACATCGGGTGGGAGATAGCTGCATTATTCACATGGAATCAACATTGTAACCTTATCGGGAAGGCGTGGTTGGGCGAATGTATGATAGCCGAACCTTCTCAGCTTTGACTGACGAATAATTGGCGGTGTAAACTAAGTACAATTGTTAAGCCTACGGAATGTGGTCGTCGACAAAAAAGCGGCCCAAATCAAACTTTGAACGCGGTCACGTGGACAATACGCGTTAAAACGCATCGCGTAAACAAGACCAAGCTCTGGTTGCAGTGCTTGTTCTGAAATCACGAAGCACCGGTGAGTTCCAAAGCCCTGACACATATCGACGACCTTGCTGACAGAGCTGAAAGGACTGGGGAGCGGGAAGAGATAATCATCTGTTTTTCAGGTGGTGGCGTTGACTTCGGCTTATTTTGGGTGTCAATGCTCTCCATCTACACTGTGCTTCGAAAGTCATTTTCATTGTCCATCCGTGTCATGCATATGTCAGCTCAAATTTATTAAACCTGTGCTTCTGAGGGTTCTGTTGATGATTGCCCCCGGATAGAGAACAAGGAGAGCTCCCTATTCCAATGTATCATATATAGTCGGATCCTTCTAAGATTCATCGAGAGATTGATGCAGTTGGTAAAATCAACGTACACTCTCGTGAGGTCGAGACTCCGGCTACAGCTCTTCGGGTGGACACTCAGCAGCATCTGATAACGTTCTTGTTCCTCGAAAGGGGCTCCCTTTTCACCGCTGTTACGTTCGGGTGTCTTGGTCTTCGGGCGGGCTTTTGTCCATCGTGCGGTATTTTCCAAATTCCAGCAACACTTACCTCACCCTAAACTTTAGTAAGGAAAGGGACCATTAGGGGTTCCGGCTATGAAAAATCGGAAACTCAAGGAGATTCTTCAGAAGAGCAGTGGGAACATTTTTCTAGCAGTTTCTCCCATGGAAAAACAACTCGTTTTAGTGGGATGAAAGGTGCGTGAAAACAGCATAATTTTTCCCTGGTAAAAGCTTCCTTTTGTGTCAATGAAAAACGGCATGAAAAATGATTCTTTATACTCTATTTTTACTTGTAGATCAAACACCTTATCAAACAGCTTGAACCTTCAATACTTTTTACTAGCTCGTTTTACCCACGGTAAAACAAACGCATCTCCGCAGTGCCTTTGACTGCTCTTGGTGGAAGATATACTGACACTTTAAGGAGATGAGAAGCGTTTTTGACATCTTTGCCAAGACAACCATCTTTATCAAGAAAGTCGAAGCTAGTTTGTGAAGACGTCACGAATTTTGCGTCTTCTGAAAGACGTCAAAGACAGAATTGCACTTTTACTGATGAGTCAGCATAAGACTACGGCCTAAATACAAATGGAAAAGCATAGCTATGTGTCCATAGAAATAGAAACCAAGTAACTGTAAGTAAGAGCATAGGTAAGTCGCAAAGACTATAAAGAAACGGGCGCGGTATGTAGAAACGGAGACCCCGGACCGGCGGCTACTTCGGTTTGCCGTCCAACATGATCGTAACAATTGAACGAGTTAATTCACAGGCCAAAAACACGGGAGGAACGCTTTAATCTTCACTATGCGCCGGTCCCGCAAGCGGGCGCAGAAGCTCAGCCGATTCCTCCTTGGCGCGCAACGCATCTTCGTGACGGCCGACGTTGCTGTAATCCAGACTGAGGTTGGCCAGTGCGTTGGAAAGATCCTTCCTGACGGTGGGGTCGGTCTCCGCAAGCTTGCGGAAAAGCTCAACCGATTGTTCATGGGTGGACAAAGCATCTTCAAGTTCATGACGGCCAACGGCGGTGAGATCTATAGCAAGGCGGCGTAGTGCGTTAGCAAGATCTTTCGTGACGGTGGGGTCGGTCTCTGAAAGCTGGCGGAAAAGCTCAACCGATTCTCCACGGGTGCGCAACGCGTCTTTGCGACGGCCGACGGCGGTCAAGTGCTCACCGAGATTCTGCAATGCTTTAGTCAGCCCCTTCTTTATGGTAGGGTCGGTCTCCAGAAGCCTCCGGAAACGCTCAACTGATTCTTCATCGGCGCGCAATGCGTCTTCCTGACGGCCGACAGTGGTAAGAATCACACCGAGATTCTGCAGTGCCATTGCAAGACCTTTCGTGATGGTTGGGTCGGTCTCCAGCCTGAGAAGCTGGCGGAAAAGCTCAACCGATTCCTCAATGATGCACAACGCATTTTCGTGACGTCCGACGTTACTGAAATCCATACTGAGATTGGCCAGCGTGTTGGCAAGATCCACGCTGACGGTGGGGTCGGTCTCCGCAAGCTTGCGGAAAAGCTCAACCGATTCTTCATGGGTCCGCAGTGCATCTTCGTGGCGGCCAACGGTGCTGAGATCTATACCGAGGCTACGCAGTGCGTTGGCAAGATTTCTCGTGGCGGTGGGATCCGTCTCCGCAAGCTTGCGGAATAGCTCAACCGATTCCTCATTGACGCGCAACGCATCTTTGTAACGGTCGACGTTGTTTAGATCTATACCGAGGGTACGCAGTGCGTTGGCAAGATCTTTCGTGGTGGTGGGATCCGCATGCTTGCGGAAAAGCTCCACCGATTCTTCATGGGTTCGCAGTGCATCTTCCTGGCGGCCAACGGTGCTGAGATCTATACCGAGGCTATGCAGTGCGTTGGCAAGATCTTTCATGGCGGTGGGGTCCGTCTCCGCATGCTTGCGGAAAATCTCCACTGATTCTTCATGGGTGCGCAGTGCATCTTCGTGGCGGCCGACGGTGCTGAGATCTATACCGAGGGTGAGCAGTGCGTTCGCAAGGTCTTTCGTGGCGGTGGGGTCCGTCTCCGCATGCTTGCGGAAAAGCTCAACCAATTCTTTATGGGTGCACAACGCGTCTTTGTGACGGCCGACGGCGGTGAAATGCGCACCGAGATTCTGCAGTGCATTAGTCAGACCCTTCTCTATGGTAGGGTCGGTCTCCAGAAGCCGCCGGAAACGCTCAACCGATTCTTCATCGGCTTGCAGTGCGTCTTCCTGGCGGCCGACGGCGGTGAGATCTATACCGAGGCTACGCAGTGCGTTGGCAAGATCCTTCGTGGCGGTGGGGTCCATCTCCATAAGCTTGCGGAATAGCTCAACCGATTCCTCATTGGCGCGTAACGCATCTTTGTAACGGTCGACGTTGTTGAGATCTATACCGAGGGTACGCAGTGCGTTCGCAAGGTGTTTCGTGGCGGTGGGGTCCGTCTCCGCATGCTTGCGGAAAAGCTCCACCGATTCCTCATCGGTGTGCAACGCATCTTCGTGACGTCCGACGGTACTGAAATCCATACCGAGGCTACGCAGCGCGTTGGCAAGATCTTTCGTGACAGTGGGGTCTGTCTCTTCAAGCTTTCGGAAAAGCTTAACCGATTCCTCATCGGTGCGCAACGCCTCTTCATGACGGCCGACGGCGGTGAGAGCTATGCCGAGAGTGTGCAGTGAACTGGCAAGACCCTTGGTGACGGTGGGGTCTGATTCATTGATACTGCGCACAATGTCACGTCCAAGGTCAACTGCCTCCTGGCTTAACTTCAGAGCATCGTCGGCCAGGTTCAGCTTGTGAAAATACATTGAAACTTGCTCGAGGCAGGATGCCAAATATTTCGTTTCTCGTATACTAAGGGCTGTGTCACCGCCGGCCAAATTTCGTCGGATGGTCATCGCTTTCTGGCAGGCCAGAACTGCACGGTCCGTCCGCCCAAGAGCATCCAGGAGACTGGCCTCGTGTTCCAGTAATGTGGCCAGATCCGCCTCGAAGGTACCAGGCTGTTGTTTTACAAGTCTCCAGAAAAACTCAACGGCAACGTGAACCTCCCTTGCGCTGTCCTCCAGCGCATTCCGCCTGAGAGTTGGGATATAATTTGTTGCCAGTTGCCGGGAAAGAGCTATGAATGCCAAACGCCTGATCCAGTGTGATTCTGTCTCGGAGATGTCGGAAGTGTCGTCCTTTTTAGCCCACAGTTCTTTGAGCTCACGAATCGCCTGGATCGTGAAGGACCCCTCGAAGAGGTCCATCTCCACGTTGTCTTTAAATTGACCCGCCCAATCGAAATTGTCAGTTTCGATGTTTTTCCCGACAAAGGATTTCCATTCAATGCCGTTATCCTTAAGGAATGTTGCCCGAGGAATATAGTCCCTCATGAACGCCACAGATACATGGATGCGCTGTCCAGGAGCAATAATACGGCCAGCCCCCATGTGTGGCTTCCTGAAATAGGACATGAGAACGACTTCATGCGGAGGTGAGCCTTCATACGTAGTAACTTCCTCGGCGTCCTGATAGGATAAACGCCTCACACGGCAGCGTTCGAGGAGCCCCCACCAAAAGCCTTTGAGCGATTCATGTACGTCATCTTTACGCAAGTCTGCCAATTTCCATGCCCCTCCAGTTGACCGAGGGTGCAGTTGAAGTCCAGCTGATGTGGCTTCATTTTCCATCCACAAGAGGGGGACTGATGAGAGATTGAGTTTAAGATTCTCCTTTATTCCTCCGCCTCTGAGAAGATTGAAATTAATTGAGTAGCACCGCATGGGGGAGATCAGAAGGTGCTCACATGTCGGAATGACTGCCAGCAAACCACACTTCTTTGACATTCCTGGTGCTCGGTGAGCAGTTCCTGGACGACGGTGCAGAGCTTCCACCATCTACGTATTCTGGGAGGAACTTTACACGACGTTCATCCAAAGCCAGTGCGTGGCGAAAAATGCAAATGTGTTCTGCAGAGGATGTGAGAGGAAGAGGCTTTCCCCGAATGATTCCGACTGAGGACACTGTATCCCTATATAGGATCAATCTCAGTATAGAACGACGAAAGCAAAGCGGGGACGAGATCTGACCAGACGCCTACGAAATGGATTTGGACACGTCTCGCAAATGTTTTACGGAAGGTTTCGGCTATTTCTTTGGCCTTGCTAGTCGCTGGCAAACCCTGGTTAGAAAACGACTGAAAGGTTAACAGAATGCACTTGCCTTTTCCTTTATGGCGCTCCGAGTAAATCTCGTATCCACTGGTCCGTGTATCAGTGTATCCGTAAAGGAAAATACAAGTTGTGCCACACACAAAGGGATGAGTTCTTTCCCAGAATTGAGGAGCCCAATCTGAGTGAGGGATTTATTGGGAGAAACATGAAAAAGGAATCTACTTACTGTTTCAATCATTGCCGCCAACGTTCGGACTTGATATGCACCTCGGGAGAAGCCTGAAAGTCTTGATTAGCGGACGTCGAGCAAGGAACTGAGTCATCTCGCCGAAAAGAAATATCTTATCCCCGGGCTGGTAGTTGTCAGAAAGCCACCGGTACGCTTTGTAAATGATGTCCTCAAGATTCCTGTTCATCCTCAATTAGAGGTAAGATTCCACGAAGCGAGGGAGACCCACCGTGCGATAGCCAGGTCGACCTTGTTACCAATCCACTGACGGAAGGATTTAAGTTTGTTTTCGTGGTACGGCACGTACGTCCCGATACCGCAGTTGTAATATTTAACCTGATTCGCCGATGCGTCAACGAGGATTCGGCTATGAAGCTCCACAACGTTGGTGTTCTGAAAGAATCAAGGACTGTTTGTTCACTGCTATGGGATCGATTACTTACATGAACCCCGACCTGGTTGGACGTGCCGTCAATTGATACCACTAAGTTTCGCGACACCCGAGTTCCGCAGTTCTCGTCGCAAGGGCCTCTCCTACACACGCAGTGGTCCGGACAAGCACAGGTACATCTACAATTACAGCTGGCTTTGCAGGTGCAGCCGCACTTTCTCGCTGGGCCCTGGTCGCGTTCCATGTCTTTGGCATCTTTGACATTTGCGGTTTTGTTTTCAGACATGTTGGGAGAGGAGTGAGAATATGAAGCCGGAGGTAAACAGGAACTCGCGACGGGAGTAAAGGAGTAGTCAAGTGGTGAAGCGAGCAAGAGAGAACAAGCCGTTGCAGTCACGATACCTCGTATATTAAACAGATGCCTCGTATCACATTGCCCCTGTTTGCATCACCTCCATTGGGGATTTTGTTCTCAATCATGTTTCAACGCCTGCGTCCAAGCTCGCCGAATTAGGCCTGCATTTTTCCCATGCTTATTTCTTCAGTCAGTATGAGATGAGCCCTATATCACAAATTAGCTTCAATTGGACAGTGCGCACGAATCATGCGGCCGACTTTCGCGCGCTCAAGGCCTCAATTTGCCATTTCTTTCTCACCCACCCTGTTTCCACAAGTCTCAGCTCTGAGCCGAGCTTTAGCCGAGCTAATTCGATCCACCTTTCTCATGTCTGTTCCGAGACTACGGTGAATTACGGCGTGCCACCCCTTGCGAGCAAACACGCGGTCAATTTTTCAGCGCTCAAGGCCCGCTCAAAAGGCAGGTCCATCTAGTGTTGCCCCACTTTTCCCCCCTCATCATTACCCCGCCACCTCAGCTGCTACCGTCTCTCGTGACACTGTTGAATGACCCTCGGATTCGTCAAGCGTTCTGCAAGATACAGCAAGCATGAATTCTGGCGTCCTCTCCATCAAGTACGATGCTGAATGGCTGCTTGTGGATGAATCAAAATCTCCGTAAATTATGGTGCACCGCGAATCTCCAAACAGAGAAATACTTGGTTCAAGTTCACCTAAAACCATACTTGAAACCTTGACTTTCTACTGAGCTCCTACGTGCCGCCATCAACAATTCAATATCGCCGACTGTCAAGAGGGGCGATGAGCAGCAAGTCTGACGAGAGGATCACATCCCGGCTAGAATCTATCTCAAAACTAAGCCTGAGAGCAAGACGCCTTGCGCTTCGGACCACTAGCTCATTGCGACACTACAAGACGTAGAACTCGCCTCTAGCAAGATCTGGGACTGCTGCCGGCGCCGCTTCCGACTTCACAACAAATCTTCACACTCCATTCTAAACGACGGAGGAGGTGAAGGTAGAAAATTCCTACCACGAGTTCGTTCTCCTCATAACACCAGAATCGAAACCCACGGAAGTCGTTTACCCAGTCCTCACAGAGTCCCTTTCCTCGCCAAGGCCGTAGCACCCAATAATTAATACCAAAGCTTTCGCGCAACATTCCTATCCTCTCACCTTGCTCTCATCTCGCGAACTTGAGGCTCGGAGCCAACTCAACTGTCAACTGTAGGTCTAGCTCAAACAACAATCGCAGCATTCGGCTCAGAGTTACTGTACTTCAAGGTCTCGAATGCGAAAAAATCCTCAAGCCGCTCATGCTCATCGGCGTCTCCAGATCCCTAGCTACACGATGGCCTCTGTGGTACGCCCTTCCCGACACGCTACGATGTTTTTCTGCTCCTTCTGTGAACGACATATTAACAGGTTTCCAAATCAACGTTGGGAGGACTTCGACGTCGAACTTCATCCGAAATTTTGAGTCACAACATCACATTGTTTTTCAACATATCTGCGATTCCACCGGAGCGAAGCGACGGCATGTCTTGTGAACATAATGTGGCACACTTGGAATCTGCGCCCTATCACCGTGATATATTAGCTTACGAGCAGGAAGTGTCGATTGTCAGAAACCGATTGCACGCCTATCGTTACTACTAAAGAGCCGATGGAAATAGAGAAAGGCCGGAATACTAGACACGCTGGCTGTGGCTGCCAGGTGTGGCTCGCAGTATCAGGCCATGGAGAAGTAGGACGACACCCATGCTGTCAGACAGGCACTGAGGCTTACAGTTCCACAATTGCGTGTGTCAAGTCATACTGGAAACGAGAAGATTTAGGCCGGGAAGATATCTAATTTAGTATTTTATAAATTTAGATATCGGAAAAAAAAAAAAAGAATTGAGGCGAAAGTGTGGCTGAACTCAGTACTGTATTTTTTCGTTCAATTTCACAGTCACACGCCACCCCGGGGTACAAGTCGAAGACGAACGTTGGCAGGTGTCAGGTCTTTTTATTTAGGAATCACAATCTACCTTGAAATGGTTAGTAGCATCTGAGTAATCTTGCTTACCCGACAATTAGCCTTGTATAAGCTCCACTTTAAACTCGATGAGTTAACAGTCAAGGACGTGAGTGAACAGAAAAAATCAACTTGTCCAGCTCAAGCTGATCCAAATCTGTTAGGAGGGAAATTTTAATAAAACCAAGGGGTTGAGGGTGGAGAGGGGAGAGATTTGAAAGTTCGCATTCAAATTGCAGCTAATGCACTTAGTTCCCGCGGTAAAAATGCACTGTCTGCAGCAGCTAAGCATTAGCCTTCAGGGCCGCGGCAAAGCAAGTACTTCGCGATGAGAGATTTACCTTTCGGGTGACAGCAGATTGACAGCGGATATCGCCGACGGAGTTGTGACACTGACAGCCTTGGAGATCTCCGATGGAGTTAGGTATCGACAGTGGAGATGTCCGGCAGGGGTAGCTGAAGAGCTGGAACTGATCAACCAAAAACAGAGTTGAAAAGGCTTCTGAGGGATAAATGCACACTCGCCTCTTTATAAAATTAAGCACTTAGGCTGTCTGAAGTTTTTAAACTCTGCAATCAAGCTGCACTTTCCACTCATCAGAACCAGTGGCCAATATCAGCCCTAAATTACAGGACAACTTTATCCTTCACCAATTGTAGGCCAATTGTCACAAACAATACCTTTTGTTCACTGATCAGTAAGATGACCAGGGATTGGGTAGTGAGATATTAGCATGGTAAAATGATGGAATAGAAGGCTAAGTCCTACAGACAATCACTGGGATCACTGTGACTACGCATCCCATCAATTCTTGGTCAAACTTGACTGTTCAGTATATGCTCACCTCACACTTGTAAAATTTTTGAAGGGACAGAATTGAAGAGGAGTTCAATATAAATCGCACTCATCTTTGGAATTTATCAAAATGATTCAATTTGAGCTCAGAATGAGGGAAAAGAAAAAAAAAATCAAACTCTGTGCTCAGCCCTTGCACAGGATATGAGAAGTACCAGCCTGCCTACAGCAATGCACTCACTGCACTTGTTGCTCTTCAGAGGCAATTCTGTACTCATAACCAGTGTTTTTTCATAATGTCATAGTTAATTTACTCTCCCAGAATGTCCTATGGTATGTGTTTGCCATGCCCTTTCATATCTAATCCACTTCAGATTTAATCTGATTCTCAATCTTATCTGACATGTTATATATATGAGCACTAAGACTTGGGGGTGTGGCCATTGCAGGGCATGGCAGATACTTGTAATTATGTATGTAATTGTACTAAATTTCTCTCTTCCTTTCAAATCCAATTAATTATATACCCCAATGTCTGTGATTTAACTTATGATGCAATCTAATGAAGTTTGACAAGAATAGCATATTTCAGTTTTCTTGTGATTAGGTGTCTTTACTACAGATAAACGTGATTTGAACAAGGTCTGAGCACAGGGAAAGTGTTTCTTTCCAGTCAGTTCACATATGGGATTAACCGTTCTTTAAGATTTTGCTCATTTGGCGGTGCTCATCAGTTTGCAGATGCTTGCATTGAGGTTTATCTCCATCATTTCTTCCTTTCCTCTCGTCCTCCATGTCGATCCCGTGCGTCTTTTCGCCTTCATCCCCATCTAATCTATCTATCCCTTTCTCTTCGGCTCTGTTCTTCATCAATTACCAGCTGACCCCGGCGCAGTCGGAACCGGAACTGTCTGCCTTAGCACAACTAGGAAAATAAATCCAAAGTTTCACCGGGAAACTCAATGTAGTTGAACAGCTGACCTAGGTGCAGCTTTTAATCAACAAGATAAGATAGGCGTCAAACGCATGCATCGAATCACGTGCATCACGCGTGATGCCGCCTTCCCGCCCTTACTAGTCGGGGGTGTCGGGTCAGGAGTGAAAAAAAAAACCATAGAAATACTTAGTTTGACTATGGGAACAATCCTATGGTTCCAGATTTTGGATATCTAGTCTCAATAAATTGTTTTTCACTCATTTTTTTCAAAAGGCCGGAAATGTCGTTTCAAGAACAGGGACACAGTCTTACATTTTGAGGTCGAAAATTTCGCGTTTCCTTATAAGGAAACCCTAACCCCAAATACGGTCACGTGAGCTGCGCCGCCGCAACACTTTTTCCATTATTCTGGCCTTGCCACTGACCTTCCACGCGTCATTTCCATACCTTCACGCTACTATCATATGCCAAAGAGTAAGAACCAGTCAAGGACCAAAAACCTTGGTCAATTTGCTGTCAAGGTCAATTTTTCTCACCAAAATACGACATTTCACTCAATGCTCTCCTGAATACAGCGCAAACAAACCGAAATCATGGATAGCGATGAGGAGCAGACCTTCAAGCATCCAAGAACCCATTCTCCTGATCCCAGAGGCATGGATGAGTGCTCAGACTCAGACCGCAGTGATAGCGAGACTGGTCCCCACTCGGATACAGTTGCCGACAATGACCCCAATTCTGAGGACAAGGATGAAAATGACATTGAAGTCTATGAAGAAAACGACATACTCCATCCCAAAGACCACGCAGATCTGGTTAACTGGCTGAAACTTAGTGATGCGCACTTAGCTTCTTTGCACACAAGTGCAGCTCCCACGCGTCGCGGTGCCTATCATAATAACAAAGTTGGAAAGGAGATTTCAGTTCGAAGAGCACAGGAGATTCGAAAGGTCGAGAAAGAGAGGCAGGACAGAGAAAATCAGGAGGACTTGCGGCACGGATTGAAGAACACTACCATCAAACGCTTCTTCCATTCCAAACCAGCCCCCAGTCCACTGGAACCCGAGCCAGAAATTAATTCACCGAGCCAGGAACCATTTGACGAAGTTGTTGACATGGATATCGACGCCCCATACACATTTTTGGATCAAGAAGATTGTGTAGACACAGAGGAGCTGGATGTTCTTACCGGCACACCCAATGATCCCCGTGTGGAGTTTTTGGACCACACATCGTCCTCTAGGGTCACAATCGAGGATGTAGATGAGGATGACGACGAATTGACCGTAGAACCATGCCAGCTCAGTCCCGAGGCGAGGGCAGAGGAAGGTCTCGATGAATTGCCTTGGGATCCCTCCGAGGACATTTCTCCCCGTCCTATCAACTCTCCCACACCAAAAGAGCAGCAGCAGCCCTCAGCCCCCTCCCTACCGCCCGGAGCCGCAACCTATTTCCCCCACGAACAAGGATTCATCATGCCAAATTGGCCTCGGCGTTGGAAAATGCCAAGCCAAGTGCTGTCAAATACATCTGTCAACACTGCAATACAGAGTCTTCAGAATATTCTTCATCCGCGAAGGGCAGGAGGGCGGGGGGCATAAAAAAGACAACACTGGACATTGTTACCACCGCACGATTGGAGTGCATGATTCGATTTCTTCGCCTCTACAAGGCATCCAGGTATGCAGGCTGGACATTGCACTCTGAGCAGGTTGCAACAGCCAGCGGCAAATCTGGCTCGAAAACCTGGCTTGGCAGAAAAATTCGTGAATGGTCCATTAACTTCTGCGAGGACAACAAGAATATACCGGACCACAAGTACGGCCGATTCAGTTCATCCATCATGTCCGATGAGGATGTGGCTGGTGACATCCATCTCCATTTGCAGTCCCTCGGCAAGTGGGTTACAGCCAAGGACATTGTCCGCTATGTTGCCACACCTGAATTTCAGGCACGACTCAATGTTAAGCGCAAAATTACCATTCGGACTGCGCAATGATGGATGAAAAAAATGGGCTACCGCTGGAAAAAGGAGCCGAAGGGGATGTACTCAGATGGGCATGAAAGGGCGGATGTTGTGCACTACCGGCAAAATGTCTTCCTTCCTCGATGGCGGGAATTTGAGGCAAGATCGCGCTGGTACAGAGACGGCTTGACAGATGAACAAGTCGACTTTGACACCCGAATGCGTGCCTTTATGAGCTCAGCAGCAGATGCCCGAATTGTGGTGATATGGCGCCATGACGAGTCCACATTTTACTCCAATGACCGCAGAGACTTACGGTGGGTTCATGAATCCGAGAGGGCTGCTATCAAGGCGAAGAGAGTGGGTGCCAGTCAGATGGTTGGCGACTTCGTTTCCGATGTTTATGGCTGGATGAAATCCAAGAAGCCGAATGCGGATGGGTATGTTGATTAATTAAAAATGGTGACAGCCCTGATCTGACCAATGGTATTTCAGTGAATACAAACGCGCTCGCACCTTATTGAAAGCTGGCAAGACCCGCGAAGGATATCAGACGACAGAAAGCATCATTGACCAGTCCACTCAGGTGATGGACATTCTCGACGAAGATTATGCCGACGAAAAACATGTCTTGGCTTACGACAATGCTACAATCCACACGGCTCGCGCACCTGATGCTCTTAGCGCCGCCAAGATGACCTTGAAACCGTCAGACAACTTCAACAAGGTCAAAGGTCGTGATGATGTTGTACGCCTTGTCCAGATGCGGGATGGCACTTTTCATGATGGGACCCCCGCAATGCCTTTATTCCCCCGATGGACGTTTCAAAGGGATGAAGGTCCTAATTTCCGAGCGCCGAGCAAAGGGACATGATCTTCCGGATCCTGATGCCCCTGCACCAAACTCGGATTCTAGCAAGAAAATCAAGGCTCAGTGCGGGAAGAATTTTAAATGTCGCCACACGACCTCTACCCAATGCTGCCTCAAAAAAATCCTCTATATGGAACCTGACTTCCAGGCCCAGAAGTCCATGCTCGAAGAACACTGCGAGAAGCGAGGGTATGAAGTTATATTCTTCCCAAAATATCACCCAGAGCTCAATTTCATTGAGCAATGCTGGGGATATGCAAAGAGGATCTACCGGATGTTCCCGGCTTCTTCCAAGGAGGAGGATCTGGAGAGAAATATGCTTGAGGTGCTTGAATCGGTTCCCCTCGAATCTATGCGCCGTTTTGCAGTGCGGTCGTCAAGGTTTGCCGACGGGTATTTTCGTGGGCTTGATGGAGCAGATGCCGCATGGGCCAATAAGAAATATCGGGGTCATAGGACACTTCCTCCTCAGTATCTTGACGATTTGAGAGAACGCCGGGCTCGTAAATAGCTTTACCATCGATGTATTTGTTAGACAAAGAGGACGGAGACGCGCACACGAACGTAGAAGACAAAGGAATGAATTCCGTAATGTTATGTAAGATGACAACAATGGTACACAATGTATATATTCTAACACACCCCCTCGCGTGAAGTCCGAATAAAGAATCAAAACATACTATGTTCACCAAATTCCATCACGGCCTCGATACCCATGTCGGGTTTCTTTCTTGTCTGCCGGCACCCCCTCAATCTGCAAATGGAATAACACCAACAAGGCGGAGAGTGTGAAGTCGGGGTGCGAATCGTGCGATATGGCAGGGGCGTCAACAATGGAGTTATCGGACAGGATGGAGAGGTTGTCGGCATTCATCAGCTTTCGACGACACCAGGAATGTTGGCGACCTAGTGATGAGCGATGTGGCCAGAGCGGCCATAGCAGCGGTAGATGCCATCCTTCCCCTTCTGATTGCCCAATCGAAATCACCATCGCTCTCGTCCAACCCTCTCGAGGAGCCATCGCATTTATCCCCCCCCCCTCCTCCTCCTTGATCACTGGGACAACGAAGGCTGGAAGCTCCTCTTGAATTTCGTGTCCCACAAAGGATGAGATCAAGGAATGGAATTGGGGACAGCGGTCCAAGATGGCAGAGGAGTATGGGAGCTCCAGCGCTGAATGACGGCGATATGCACGAAAATGACGGCAGCAATCCGTCGATAAATGGCTCGTGGTGCCCGCATGCTGACAGTGTGATGGTGTGAAAAGGTGGCGACATGGCGAGTGGTGTGGCAGATAGTGAGAGAAAACGAATGTCGGCAGGGAATGGAATGGTTGGAGGAACAGAATGGGTATATGTTGGGGAGCCAAACTGCGCTAGATTTTGGTGAAGGAGCAGCTAGCGGCTCGAGCCAAACTGCGCTCAAGACTTCATGGAAGGAGCAGCTAGCATCTCTACCTGGTGGATAACCCCAGGGAGCCAAACTGCGCTCAAGCTTCCAGAAGGAGCTGCTAGCGGCACAAGCTCAACTGCGCTCAGGCTTCAGAAAAGAAGCAGCTAGCGTCTCAACCCAGTGGGAGGCTCTGCCGTGCTGGAGAAGGCAAAGGTGGCACAGCGGCACAATCCCGAGTCTCGGAGTAACACCAAAACAACACAGAAGACACAGAAGGTCGCAGATACAGAGGCCGGGGCTCTATAACCTGTTAGACGAAGAGGACGGAGACGCGCACACAAACGTAGAAGACAAAGGAATGAATTCCGTAATGTTATGTAAGATGACAACAATGGTACACAATGTATATATTCTAACAGTATTGTGTCTAGAGTACAAGAAACACGGTTTTAGTTTTTTACCTCCCAAATTTCGCGCTTTCCCACGGGTTACATAAGCTTACACGTGATTCGATGCATGCGTTTGACGCCTATCTTACAGTTGTTCGCAGTTGCTGCTACCTACGGCACAGCCTGATTAAATCCTTATCAAGCCAGCCGGCCACGTAACGTAGCCCTGCCGAAGATTCTTGAGGTATAAAAAGGCTGCATTGCTGTTCATTCGGACTGTCCGTCTTTCCCACATTTCCCTCTTTCTCAAATCACAAGAAAACAAGAATCTTTTCAAGATCAGTACCAGCCCTGATATTCTAGCTATGCTTTTGTCTGCTGCCGGAAAACGTCTGCTACGCCGGGTCGAATTCAAACTGCTCTGTTCATCCTAGGTATTGCCACGGTGATTTTTGTCTTCTGTGCCACGAGTGCGCTCAGCGTACAGCTACCAATGTCTTTCCTTCCTCTCTCAATTCATTTCTCTTGCCGGAAATGGAGCATTAATTGAACTTCCAGAAACTCATGAGTCATCTTTGGCTCGTTTTCACGTCCTCTGTGTTTGCTGTCCAGCTCTGCTTAACCATCTACTGGACCAATCAAGGCTTGTACCAGGTTCCTCCTCTTTCAACCCAAAGCTCCCCGGCATTTGATGCTTTACTGGACTATACCTACAGCGGGGTGATTGTTTGTTCCCAATAATTTCTCCACATCTGACGATACACAGTTAAGCCGGAAGAATTTGGTTCCGTTGTATTGAAATAATTATGTTGAAGCCTTCGTCCTTTAGTGAAAGACTATGTTAACCAAATCACACTTGCTGGCTTTTATTCAGGTGCAAGTTCATACTGTATATACCGTTAAATATGATAAAATCCATAGCTTCATTCCTTGAGACTTTGAATACCGGAGCGAAGCGGAGGTCCTGTCTTGTAGCCTTTGAAACAGTTGTACCTATGTTTTGGATCCAGTCCAATACTGGGTGAAGAAATGTTGTATGCATGTGCTTGGACCCACAACCCCAAAATGCAGCCTGAACAGAAGAAAAATCATTTTTTCAGACAGTTCAAATACTAGACAGGCTTTAAAACAGGGCTAACCATAGCTTTTGATAATAGTTTGACCCACATCCATTACCTGAAATATGGGGTGGCAAATGTTATAAGCCTAAGGTTGGGATATGCAATCATGATTTGTGCTCTGAGCACAGAAAAAATGATTTTCCAGACTGCAGATATGTAGTACTTTTCAAAATCATGCTCACTCATTGTTCTGAACAAGAATCTTGCCCATGCATCCACTGGTTGCAATACTGGGCAAGGAAAGTCTTGTATGCATTTATTTGGGACATGTACCAAATTTGGGGTACCCAAGTTCCTTCCCAGGATGTTACCACATAATTTTTTCACCTATTTGATGTTCATAAGGTAGGTGCCAAATGCATCCATCAAGTCACGTGTGTCACAGTGTGATCACCTTCTCAGCGATACTAGTCAGCAGCCTCAGGGTAGAGAAAAAAACTAAGATCACAGAAAGCTTCCTTTTGACCAGGGGAACAATCCTGTGGTCTCAGATTTCCAATAACTGGTCTCAATAAAATGTTTTACACCTTTTTTTAGAAAAGTGCAGGAAATCATGTTTCCGTTCTGGCAAGAAGGCTTTGTGTTTTTTCTTCAAAAACTTCGTGTTTCCTAATACGGAAATTATACGATCACGTGCTTACTTAACGATGTGCCACAGTTGAAATATCTTTCACATCTTTGAGGACTTTGTGGCCCAAGATAATCTCTTTCAATAGGCACCTTGTGCAAAAACCGCGTGAGCCGCATGCGGCTTTTTTGCATTGTGCAAAGCCGCGGGGTTTTTCTTCCATTTTCTCAGTTCTTATCATGCTAAGTAATATTCAATGGCCCTTAAGCCCGGTATTTCCCTCCTAAGAGTGGTGTGTGTTGGCATGTGAAACCGTGGGAGGCCGGATTTTTCACACATCATGATCGACAGGGCATCACTCAAGCCGCGTGAAGCGGCTCCACTTTCCTTTCCCACATTTCTTACGTCCGGCACGCAGCCGAAGCAAAGCCAGCGATGTTCCCTCTCCTCACAGCAACTCTCCTTTGCCTAGGCTCGCCTTCTACTGGAATTATTACTGAACACCTTGCAAATTTCAAATTATTCGTGCGGCTTTGCACAATGCAAAAAAGCCGCATGTGGCTCATGCGGCTTTTGCACAAGGTGCCTAATGCAGGTTTCTACCAGTTTGGACTTTTTTTTTCATGTTGGGGCTTACTCATGGCTCAGTCAACAGTAGAGAGTTTGTGCAAAGCCACCAGAAGCCACCTGGCAGCTTTTGCGGCATGTGGATCCAGGTGGCTTTTGGGTGGCTCAGAGAATTAGTCTCATGTTAGCCTCATGTCATACTCTAGACAATTATATCCACCCTTGCACTGCCCACCATGCAAAGAGCCATCCTCGAGTCCAGACTGCATTTCACAAAGCTATTGAAGGTCATTTCCAAAGACTGGATCGATGATTGTGATGGTTCAGCTTCAGGGCGGCCAGGAGGGAGAGTGGATTTGAAGGCTTTGAGTGACACTGACTGGTGGAATTCCTTCTAGTATCATTTCAATCTACTAACCTTCTGACCTTTGCCTGCTCACGCCTTTGTGCTAGAGTCATGCAGGAAGAGGTACATGTGCTCGCCAAAGCACTGGATCTCCCCGATGTCATTGAATGCATGCAAAAGCAAATTAAAGAGGATCGTGTTATGGCGTTGTGTATGCTGCTGCGCTGCCTGGCATACCCAAGCCGTCTGGTGGATATTGAGTTTCAGTTTGGGTGGGGGCCAGTTGAGTTTCACGGCATTACATGTTTGGAGGCAGCTACCATTTGGCATCGCTGGAAGTACCTACTATGTTTTGACTCTGAACATCTCACACTGGATGTTCTTGTGCACTTTGCAGCAACCTTCACTTGCAAAGGCTGCCCCATTGATTTGATTGTTGCAATTATCAATGGGACCCTCAAGAAGATTGCACATCCTAGTCAAAACCAACACATCGTATTCAATGGCTGGAAACGGATGCATTGCTTGAAATACCACCTGGTGGTGATGCCGGATGGTATCATTATCCACATATTCAGCCCAGTGGAAGGGTGGCGACATGATGCGACACTCCTATGGCAGAGCGGACTGCTAGATATCCTCGACAAGCATTTCTGGGGTCCCAATGGCAAGATGTACTTCATCTACGGAGATCCAGCCTATCCAACAGCCGGCCACATTATGGCCCCCCTATAAAGGTGCCAATATCACCAAGGAGCAGATCACATGGAACACTCATATGAGCAAGATCCGCGAGCCTGTGGAGTGGATGTTTAAGGAGGTAAATTCAGTCTTCAAGTACCTCAATTTTGCAGATAATCAAAAAGTCCTTCTCAACCCGTGTGGTCTATTCTACATGGTGGCTGTACTACTCACAAATGCCCACACAATTCTTCACTGGCCTCAAACTTCACAGTATTTCAATTGCTAACCACCTTCCCTGTGCAAATACTTCCATGGAGATCCAATCGACAATGAGGAAATGGATGAGATGTGCCGAGCAGCACTGTGGACTGAGATCAATGCTGAGGATGATGACGAGGAATAAGCAAGTCTGTAGTGGTTGTCATGCAATCTTACCTAGTTTTCAATTCCCATTTCTCTCTCTAGACGACAAACGTTTGCCTTGCGTTGTTCAAGCTCCTGCTCACAGAGCAGCTGGTTTGTCTTTTCCTGCTCTTTGCGCAGGCAGTGAATAGAATTGGTGAGCTTATTCAAGACAGCCATTTGTTCAGTGTGCTGTTTGTTCTCCTGTTCAGCACATGCTTCCAAAGCAAGTTTATTGCTCTCCAGACGCTCATTAACAATGTTGCGAAGAGAGTTGTGCGTCTTCTTACATCGCTTACTTGCATTATTTGAACTGATATGGTTCTCTTTCTCATCATCTGGTCGTGCATGCCTCCAGTCAAGTTCAGCATGGCAGCAATGGGACGCATTCACGAAGATATGTACTTTTGCTGAGCCTGATGTTCTCGAACTGAAGCACCTTCCAACAAAGCAACATCAACAAGGTGATCATGTCGAAGAAGCCCCATCATCGACGCATCATGTAGTTCAATACCTGCGCAGTCCTCCAAGTCTGCCTTGCGCTGTCCACATTTTGCAGCTGTATTCTCAGCATCCACAAGCTCACAGAGCTCGCCCAAAGTCTGAATGACTAGTGAAATGCATAAATTCAGACAGGGTGAGCATGCGTACCTCCATGTATTCATCTACTTCTTCATCTGTACCAGTCTTTTGAAGGGAGCGAGCTTGGTCGGTCTATAAATTTATGTTGCCAACTGCTTTCAATGGTAGAAAATAGGTGCAGACCTTGAATTTCTTTTTCAAAACATTGAAGCAGGTTTGACATGCCTCGCCGCTACACTCAAGGTACGAGTGTGGGCCAGATTGTGCAGCAGCAAGGGACAGGGAGCTGGAAAGTTGGTCCCATCTACCACACAACTCATGCTGGGGCGTGAGAAATGGATGGTCAGCATCAACTTGAGTGATAAGAAGTCTGTCTTGCCACAGCTGCCAGTGAGAAGAGTGTGCATTATGTGCTTGCTGTGAGAGATTCACATCATGATCCCCATTGAAGCTGTCCCCATTCTCCAGGCCCCTAGCCTTATCATGATCTGAATCTGGTTCACTCTCACTCTCCTTGTTCTCATCGTGCTCATCAGCTGCATCTGAGTTGCCACTTCCAGCTGCACTGTCTGCTATGAAGTCCAAATCTACTTCACTCTCACTCAGGGGTGCTGGAGAATTGGTTGTACAAGTTGTTGAAGTTTTAGCTGAGGTGCCGCATGTGCGAGCACGCATCTGAACAGGTATGGTGAATGTGGGAGAGGTCAACAGTGGAGGACATACATCATTATGGCGGTCAGAATGCACTTTTATTATTCCGCTACATATTTTCATATTTTTGCACTTTCCGCTATATAAATTATCAGAAAGTTGCTTTTCCGCTACTTTTGGGTCCTAGAGTCAGAAAAGAATAGGTAGCGGGAAAAGTGAGATTTCCGCTACCTAAACTGTTGTCTAAGCGACTTCCGCTACTTTCGTTCCCAAGCTGTCATCCCGCTACTTTCGCTTGATTGATATTTAAGTATACTTACTTTTACGGCAGCATCTTCAATCCCGCTACTTTTTTTTTTTTTTCAAACTCATTTTATTTTCTCCCTACAATGCCTGCGATATCAAAGGCTGATGGCATACATCTAGGGTCATCGTACCGTCCGTGATGACTGCCAGGCTACAGGGCCATCATATCAGCCTCGTTTCCGGTGCCGCACACTCAACTGTACTAAGGCATGCCCGTCAAGGAAGCTTACATGGGAAGCCTACAGGTCTAAACAGCCTCAACCTCTCCCAACGTTGTTCCCTTAGACCGAGGCAGCCCATAGTCACAAATGACAGGCCGAGAGAAATATTTACCTCAAATCATCACACCCTTGGCATTGGAAAGCACACATGTACGCCTCCAAAGACTCCGAGCTCGTGCACCTGCAGAGACTACAACGGAGCACAGAAACGAGCACCCACAGGCACCATCGAAGATCGGGCTGTTGCCAGTGATTGAAACTCGGGCTGTCGCCAGTGACTGAAGGTTCAGTACAATGCCGCTCGGTTTGGATCCAATCACGCAAAAAAGGCAAGTAAGCGATGCAGTTCTGCAGAAGTAGACAAGACAAGAGTGGACCGGTTTTGCAAACACATGAGCAAAGGTTGGCGCGGTAAGGTGGGGTGGAAGAGGAACAGGATATACGGGGCCCCGACCGAAATGATGGCAGAAAGAACTAAGCAAATACTCACCCGCAACGGTACCCCTCTTTAACCATCAGCTCGCGGCCTTCCCACCTCGTCCCGCTGCCCCAGGATTTGTTTACTTGCACTTCACACGCAGCCGCCATCCCCTTAGACTGTAGCTGTAAAGCCGACTCGAATACTGTAGGAAAGAGCTCAAATTCAAGCCAAAGCGGAAGAAAAGAGGCAATTAGCAGAGTGGAATGCAATGAAATGGCCGTGGGCTTCTCGCACCAAGAGCATATTTGGAACATTTGGATAAACATACGCTTGCATCGTTTGATTCATTCCAAAGATGGTCTTCAGGTGCAAGCAAAGACTTGGATTAAAGACAGTTAATCAGGAATAGTTTCGGGTCCGCAGACTGGAAGATTATCGCCGCAGATTTACTCAACCGGGAAGACGGATGAAGACGCAACGAATGCCAGCCAAGTAATGCCGCGGTCACGTGGAGCGAAATCCCAGAAGAGAAATAACTCGCGCGGCTGCAAAGGTCGCGACAACTGCAATTAAACTGGATGTAATCTACGGAAAATGAGTGTGGGTAGGTATATAGAATAAATTACGGATAAGATATGTGAGATGAGGAATTAAGGAGTAATAAGACCAGCCACACTCTCGCGGAGAGCAGCACGAAGCGGCGCCTCAACTTGCAACTCCATCAGTGCAGCGACCGCCTCGTCGATAAGATCCTCCTCCTGCGTGAGTAAACACTTCCCCCAGATCCATGTTACCGTCAAATCTTGGCAGCCGTCGCAAAGCCCGGTGATGTGGACATTCCGCAACTGGTGAAGCAAGGCTACACAACGAATCGGCTGCTCGGGGTGGTGAATAAGCTGGCGGACACGTTCCTCCCACTCGCGGGTCCAAGACTGAAGGCACGACTCATGTGTATCGCAGTCGGGGCTGTTCACGATGGGCGGTACGTGAAAGGCTATCTTCGCCCGAAGAGCCTGGATTTTTGCCTTCGTCTGAGTGAGCCAGAAGTAGCCGCAGTGCCCGATTTGGGCAACCTGAGCAGAGTCGAGCGATGTGAGACTCATATCCATGAGTCGTCGGAAGGCGTGCTCGATCCAGGTGTCGATGCCGAAGCAGCGCACGAGCTCGAATTGGAGTGCCGGGTGCAGTTTGTTACCGTGGCGAGTAAATTCACGCTTGGTGTAGTCGATGCCGTCATCAATCTCGAACAATGAAGAGAGCTTCATGACAGACACCAGGAAATTTTGCGAAAGCAGGAAATCGTCATCTGTCGGATACATGCTAGCGGGAGGAGTTGTAGTATGAATTATTTGCGGGTCATACCCTCAACAAAGTGTACGTACCTCGGACCCATGTAGAGATATGTGAGCAGGAAATCGAAATCGACCCTGCTGATGCACGATGGCACCTCAATGGGGTTCGCGTCAAGTGCACCCTCCGTCAAGATGTGCAATGGAGCGTCCACAGTGCGCGGAATTGAAAAGAGTGTATCAAAGAATCGGGACCGGTGGCAAAGAAGGCCGGGATGGAGCTTATAGAGGACACTGCGATCCTTCTCAGTCAGCTGGAAGCAGGTTGCTGTGAGTCGAAGGAGATATGTTAGGCAAGGACCGTTACCACCGCCTCCCCACCACCTCCTCCTCCGCCACCTCCACCACCCCCAGGAGCCGGAGGTCCTGCCAGACCAGTTCCGGTTGGGGTAGGAGGTCTAGCCGGCGGAATAGGAGGGTTATTAGGATCCACACCTTGGGTAGCAGCCATTGGTTGAGGGGCTACTGGGACTGGGATAGCAACCGGAGGAACCGGAGCTATTGGAACAACCAGAACTCCGGCCAACAGGGGTGCGACGGGTGTTCCGGATGGTGTGTGTTGTGATGGATGTGGTGAGCCAAGCTGATGAGGAGAACTATGATGACTACCTGATACCGAATGATGTTCCGTACCGGAGGGCAGGTTTTCCAACCGTTCCTCCAAAATGCTTTCCATTCCAGCGTGACCCTGGAACTCAGAAAGTGTCGGTGAAAGACTAAGACGTGGGGCCCGTCTGGAAGGACCAGCTAAGTCCTCCAGGACAGGACGGGACCACAAAACCGGAGCATTAGGCCGGGGAGCCCGGCCTTCCTCAAAATGAGGGTGGCGTGTAGAAACAGGTGTCGAAAGAGTTGCCATAGCATAGGCGGGGGTAAAATTACTGGTAGCAAGAGCCGGTGGATGCAAGGGAACCATTGCCCAGATGATGGACGATTCGTGCCATCGTCTGCCTTGAGCATCTGGCGTAGACGGTAGGTGAGAAAAAGCCATGTGGAACAGCCAAGAAAGGTGAGTTTGTTAATACTGTTATATCCGTGTTCGACCGGAGGGACGGAAGGCCGGAGTCCAGAGGATTGGAGAATTCTAGCCGGAGGTAAGACGGAGCTAACGCAGATCACCACAGGGGTCTAAGGGTGAGCGCCCTCTTCTTGGCTGCCAGATGGAGTAGGAGCGGAGGTCAGACCCGGAGCTATGCGGAGGCAAAGCACGTTAATTAACAAACTGAAGTACATCCATGAACGACTACATATTTATATGAAATCTGGAGGTTTCTGGATGTGGACGGAGAAGTAGGTAAAAGACAATAAGGTCGTCGAATAACAATAACAACAATAAGAAGCAACATGTGGAGCATAGGGCATATGATCATAAGTAATTCTGGGGAAACGCTCAGAAGACTTCACTGCGTAAAAACCCTGGAGGATTGTGCATCAAACCGTAGCATAATGCACAGTAGGTAATCGGACGCGGGCCCATAGTTGAGGACGTACGCATCCGGAGGACGGAGGTATCAGAGATCCAGAGATCCAGAGATTCCGGACGGAGGTTTTCGACGGAGGTGTGCACGGACGTAACAATCATACTGATCTGTCAAATGTGAGAAAAGCAATCTTGACCATCCTGCCTACCATATTACAAACATGTCTGCAAAAATAGTTTTTGGACTGAAAGGACACTATCCATTCAGTCTGATAAGTCACCAATGGCAAGTGGTGCAACCATATCAGACTCTGCCCCTTCTGGAGGGTTCGTAAAAGTATCACAAAAAAGCTAATGGTTATAAAGTTTCTAATGATATCATGGCGTAAAACCATTACACAAATAAGTGAAGACCAGTAAAAATCAAGCACTTTTTTCCACCCTTCGTTTGATTAAGAACAAGAATTATGTAAACATAATTACTCATAATTATTGACTTATCTATTGGTGATAAGATAGGTTCAAATCATGACATTGCCCCCCTCTAGGATCAATGTCCTTGTTGATTGTGACAATGCATTTTTTTCTGGTATGAATAATTTCTTTGTTGAGTAGGGCTGGGGCTCCTCCTTTGTTTTGTATTGGCAGATAATTTTGTCCCAATATCTCACTCTGAAAACTAGAAGACACAGAAATGTGATATGGTTTATCTTGTTGTATTTCTTCAACAACCTCTCCACAATGGTAAGATGATTCCCTTGTGTGTTTGCTGAGGGGGTAGCTTTTCCATTTTGCGAGGTATTGATAACCCCAGCCGTGGTTTTTTGTGTTTAGAATCTCTCTTCTTTTTTTTGAGCACTTGCAACAATGAAACTTAGTCTGCAGAAGAATTCCGAGCTCATCCATGTGTAATGCTGGTTAATTAGCCAGTTGTTGCCTGGGAAAGTGTCCAGGGAGGAAATGCAGGTACACACAAATCTACCAGTGTGGGGCTCCAGCCTTGAAGAATGAACCTATCCCATTTTTTGTTGCTTATGGGCTGCATACTGACTAAAGCCCCCTCATGTGTCCAGTCATCTGGCAGCAAGGCCTTGTTCAAAAGTAGACCACTCCATGTTTTCAAGACCAATTGTTTGCATTCATCAGAAGGTGATCGTGTTGTAATGCTTGATTGATGGCTCCCAGCCATTGGTTTTGAATATCTGTGACAGCAAGTGTTCTATCTGAAGTGGGTCAATCTATTCTAAATCCCACCTGGTCACATCAAAAATTACTGACATTTGGTTGAACCAAATCTTAAACCAAGGGCTAAAGTGTCGGTTAAAATTTCAGTCAAACTGGAATTCAAACTAAACCAAGTACAATTATTATTTTTACTGAGAGCCTGCGGAATGTGGCGATCGACAAAAAACCTCAACAAGCGGAAACTTTGAACACGGTCACGTGGACAACACGCGTGAAACGCATCGAATAAACAAGACCAAGCTCTGGTTGACAGTGCTTGTTCTGAAATCACGGAAGCACCGGTGAGTTCCAAAGCCATGACACCTATCGACGACCTTGCTGACGGAGCTGAAAGGGCGGGTGAGCGGGAAGAGATAGTCATCTGTTGTTCAAGTGATGGCGTTGGGTGTCAATGCTTGCTATCTACATTGTGCTTCGAAATTCATTTTCATTGTCCATCCGTGTCATGCATATGTCAGCTCAAATTTATTAGATCTGTGCTTCTGAGGGTTCTGTTGATGATTGCCCCCGGATAGAGAACAAGGAGAGCTCCCTATTCTGATGTATCATCTATAGTCGGATCCTTCTAAGATTCCTCGAGAGATTGATGCAGTTGCAAAATCAACGTACACTCTCGTGAGGTCGAGGCTCCTGCTACAGCTCTTCGGGTGGACACTGGACACTCAGCAGCATCTGATAGACAACGTTCTTGCAATCGTTCCTCAGAACGGCCTCCTTTTCACCGCCGTTACGTTTGCGTGGTCGGGCGGGCTTTTCTACGTCACCCGGGATTTTCCAAATTCCGGCACCACTTACCTCATATATAAGGAAAGGAACCATTAGGGGATCCGGCTATGAAGAACCAGAAACTCTCTCGGCACAACCTTGACCGGATGAACTCGAATTCCGAGTCGGGTGTATGATGCAGTTCGGCAGATAATCGAAGAGCAGCCAATGCGCCCGATGGTGTACGTGGACAGGGTGGATTTAACGCGGTGCTTGATGTCACTCGTTGGGGCAGGACCCAGGTTTACAGGTATGCCGATTAGGGCACTGGCAGGCGCGTGAAGATCAGCAATCGCATCAATTGCGCCGTTTTAGGTCCGCATCATGGAATGTTTGCTTCGACTTCGACTTCCATGACGTCTTCCACTGAGCCTCGGGCGGCATTCTTCGAATCCTTTCTGCAGGGTCGCACGTCGTAAACGTCCGGAATCCTCCCAAATGCAGGTGAAGGCGCACGCACGGCATGGACGGCATGCGCCTGACGCGGCATCAAGATCAGGGAAACACGCGTTGGCGATCTTGTTGCTATCTTCGACACACCTCAGTGCACATGGCTGCTTCTTCGTTGTCCTCCCTTTTAAAGGACGCGCACCACTCGTTTAGCACAAGCCCTACACCCCCCACTCGTTTTACCCCGCGACCATGCTGTCGTCGTTCGTTATCGTCGCCGCCTCCGTCGCTCTGGCGCAGGCAAAATCGTATGTCTGTGGCTTGCCCCTAAATCCATAAACTCAAGCACCGTGATAGCGACCCATGCACCGTTGCATCAGCGTCTACCTGGGTGTCCAGCAAGGCCGCGCACGCCTGCGAGCTCAATGTCCCCTTTAACAAGACACGGAGTCTGGCCGTCATCGACTCGAATATCAAGGCGCTGCCCTGGTACTCGCTCGAGACCTGGTTCGAGCACTCGCCGAACCCGCTTATCCCGCACGACGTCAATGTCGGCGCCCTGCTGAAGGGTGCGTCGTCTGCTCCTCGCTCCTATCGCGTATGCTGATAGAATCGAATTCAGCTGTGCAGACCAAAACCGCCTCCTATGGCGGCTACAAAACCGACTGGGATTTCAATATCGCCGTGCGTCTTCTTCGCACTAGCGCCGTTCATCTCTGACGCACTGCCAGGTCACGGATGCGTGGAACAAAGAGGCCGATGGACACACGCTCTTCTCCGCGGCGTGCACGGAAGCCTTCTCCTACAACCTGCCCTTCTCCATCGCGACCCTCGCATCCACCCCCACCTCGTACACCGCGTACCCGACTTTCCTTGTCAACTACGACTTCCCCAACCAGGGGCGCTCTGGACTGGAGGCGTACTACCAGTCCCTCAAGATCGACGTCCGCCCGTACGACGGCGCACGCATCCTCGCCATCAACGGCGTCGATGCGTCCACCTACCTCGTCAACCTCGCGACCGAGTCGAGCATCTACAACGGCCTCGTAGGCGCGTACGAGACGGTCAACCCGCGCTACATGCGCCTCATGTCAAGATACTCTGCCGGTGCGTCTGCTTCCACCATCACACCAAGTATCATCACTGACCAAGCGCAGACACCGCCTCTGGCGCCTTCACGCAGGAAGTCGGCCGCTTCGGCCAGCGCGCGTTCTACCCCGGCGCCGACTCCGTCACCGTCCTCCTCGAGACCGCCAAGGGCCCCAAGTCGCTGACCGTCCCGTGGGCCGCGACCTTCGTCGGCAAGGGGAACACCACCGCCTCGTTCATCGCGCAGACGTGCGCGCTCCAGACGGGTGCTGCTTCTCTCCAGCGCAGGCGCGAGGTGGAGCGCCGCGCGGATGCGATCCCGGCGCACGTTACGCGCCAGAAGGGTGTCGTGCGCCCGGACAACCAGGGTCCGATCCGCGCCGAGGCCGCGCAGGGGCTCGCGGCGCCGGCGAACAACGTGCAGCCCAACTGTGCGTTACCCCTCTTTATCTGACATCTGCTAATTTGACATGTATTCTCTGCAGTGACCTCCTTCGGACACATCACGACGCTCGACGTCTACCAGCTCGCCGCGCACCCGCACGTCGGCGTCCTCTACTTTGAGCAGTTCGAGCCCTCGGACGGGACGGACTTTACGACGTACATCAACGGCATCTCGGCCACCCTCTTCACGGGCCTGACGAAGCTCAAGGAGGCGGGCGTCAAGCACGTCCTGATCGACAACTCGGGCAACCGCGGGGGGTACATCTTTGCCGGTGCCGTCGCTCTCGTAAGTCCATATTTCAACACTAGTATATATACGCTGACGATCGTATCGAACGAAGTGGTCCCTCTTCCCGACGGATCTCTACCCCCGGCTTCCCCGCCGTCCTCCGCGACCACGAGCTCGCGCGCCAAGAGTCCGCCGCCGCAGCCTCGAGCAACGACCAAAACTCGGAATACTTCTACGGCTTCTACCGCGACCTCAACTACACCCTCCTCACGAACAACACCCAATTCATGGACCCGCCCGTGCCCAAACCCATCAACGGCATCGCAGACGCCTACTCGCAGCCCTTCTTCGACGACTTCGGCGCCGCGTCCTCCGTGACGAACTTCACCGCCCCGCCCTATGCGGGCCTCGACTACGTCCTCGTCGCCAACTCCATCTGCGCCTCGACGTGCTCCGTCTTCTCGTCCTACCTCTTCCAGAAGCACCAGGTGCGCTCCGCGGTCTTCGGCGGGACGCCGGACGCAGCGACGTCGCAGTTCGATGGCGGGGTGAAGGGCTCGGAGGTGACGGACTTTAGCTCCGTGCTCGGCGAGCTGCAGCTTGCCGGGCTGGGCGACGCGCCGGGGGCGCCGCGGCCGTTCCCTGTCAATGCGGATCTGAGCCTCAACTTCCGCAATGCGATCCCGTATGTGGATGGGGGGGATGGGATTCTGGAGTATGTGTGGGAGCAGGGGACAAGGAAGTATCAGTTTACGAGGGAGATGTTTGATAGGCCGCAGGAGGTTTGGGAGTTTGTGGCGGGGGGAGTTTTTTGGGCAGGATTGAGTTGAGGTGTGTTGGAAGGTCGGCATGGCATTGCGTGCTGCGTACAGACAGACACTAACCGCCGCCATGTTAGACTACTTGGTGTATTACTGGGACTTTGTATGTTAGATGTTTTAATTGCCACAACAGTTCGCAAGATCGTTGTTGTCGAACTGTGCGGTCAAGGAACAAGGCAGGAATCTTGAGGTCTCTTTGACTCTTCTCTTTCTATTTCTTACCTCCTCCAGATGAAGAGTCGTCCAAATTCTCTAGTTTCCAACATCGGTCGTTTGGTTCAGTCGACTACATCAGGGTCCTAGTATTATTCAACGCCAGAAACAAGCTTAGCAAAGGTCTATTGGCTTACCATGCGCCAGAAATTGTACGACTGTACCAAAGGATCACTGTCGGTGCTTGGCGAGGGTTCGACTCCCTTCAGACCCATATACTGTGGGATATGGAATTTTTGTCTTCACTTGTGGTCGATTTTGTGATTTCGCTCATCTTTTACTTTTACTTTACTGGGCCGAGAGTTCAACTTGCGATTGAATTGGGCAACGACAGATCATATGGCGTTACGGATGTTGCAAAAATCATTTCCAAAAAAGAACTTATCAGCTCTCAAAACCTTTTTTCTTGACCTTTTAGAATGCTTTGATACTCTATATCCACAGACTAAGTGGGTCTAAGATGCCCATTCTCAATGGATTTGGGCCACATTTGAGCAGGACGAGCTCAGGACACACCTTCGGACCATCGGCCGACGATACAGCCGCCGCATCAAAGACCCAATAACATCTGTAGCGCGCTCCGCGGCAGAGCCCACTAACTGGTGGCATCAAATTACTTCGAGTCATCTGTGGATTCAATTCACATGCTTTATTCAAGTTCTGCCAACTTTCCACCAAAGCAATACAGTATCAATACATTCTGGGTCTCTTTATTGAGAAATATGGAATGACTCAAACATATCGGAGGAATAAGGCGCCCAAGTGGAATTTGTAATTAGTGAGCTCAAACAATGAGCAGTCCATGAAATCCAATTGATTATATACACTATACAGATCACAGTTTAGAATATTAACAGGGGGATCTAGAGAGAGAAACATCTTATAAAATACTAGTTGAAGAACTGGTCCCAGTATTATATGAATGTTGATTTTTGCCAATATCTATGGAGATGACCTCCTGCCCAGGAGGGGCAGGCGTGTGTGGTCGGGCATCCGTCCTAAATGGGTAGGAGAAGTAGAGGATGGCCAGGTAGCCATGTACAGCAAGGCAAGAGCAAAGTCAGCTCGTCGAGGAATAATGTATTAACAAAACTGCTTACAGTTGAGAGGAATGAGTGATCTTACCCCATGCTTAGAGGATGTACATTCCTGGTAACCTGTATGCGCTGATACCACCTGAGAGTCTATGACATGATGAGCAGAATGTGACAAGTTGTCCAACGAATGCATCAGAAGGGTTTACAGCGGAGAGAAGGTGATGAACAGAGCAACGACGGCAAGGAAGATGGAGGCTGATGATCTATTCCCAAACACTAAAGTCCAATCCAGACCCAGAGATACATCTGCAGCAAGATTTCGTTGCATAGAACATTCTAGCATTGTTGTGAAAGCTTCATGTGGTCCGCCGTTCACGGCTAGTGCAAGCAAACTGTTACGGCAATAGGGAGCAATGCGATCGGTAAATGAGGTAGAAACAGGTGTGGCAGAGTCAACAAGACAGGTATGAACACCAGCCACCAAAAGAGAAGCAGACATGGGTAACAAAAGCTGGGCGGGTGCTGGGTGGAATCTAGATGTTGAGATGGTGGGAGAGTGGAAGAGAAAGGCGATGAGCTGGCAATTTTGAACCTCACTTGAACGAGCATCATGATCTCGGACATCTTCGGGCAAATCAGAAAAAAGAAAGTGGTTGTGAGGTTCGAACTCACGTTCAAAGTTTGGTCATGTTAAAACAGGAAGTTTTCAAAATTTGGCGGGGCTTCTCCCAGATTAGGGTGTCTTTGGACTCACTAATAAAGATAGTGGGCATTTGGTGTTGTTTTCCTGTGAGGCAATTCCGTGACAGTTCCGCGAGGTTGCCGATCAGCAAACCACGTAGCATTTTCTGCTGTTGCTCTTCAAGTCTCAAGTCAAGTTTTCAACCTCATCGAGTTCAAGGTATTAGTCTTTGTAAATATTCACAGTTGGAGTCAATGGCATCAGACACTAATCACATCACAGTCCCAAGCAAACCAAAGTTGGGACAGAAACTTGATGGAATCTGGCAGAATTATTTGCCTTCAATCAAATTTCAGGATGGTTAACAAAGTTACTTGGAAAAACTAACTTTACTTTACTTGTGGCAGACAAGTAAAGCAAAGTGAGCAAAAGTTACTTTTAAGTAACGAGTAATACACCCATCACTAGCAAAGTCACTGGTGGCCATTGTTGGACGGTGTGTGACAATGAGATAACTGGGACCCACCGATTAACACCGGAAATCATCGGCCCATATTATAATTTCTCCGCCCACTGGATTCCACTGGAGTCCGTCTTGTACTGCTGGATATGAATGGCTTTGAGACTACAATCTTCCATTTTCTTGCACATGAACTACCAGGAATGTAAAGATGAGCTTGTGATCAAGCACATGAACCAAAAAATCCAAGCACGCTACAAGCGAGTACAGTCAGTTTTTTTTTACTATATTACAGATACAGTATGGTGACGGTACGGTAAGTGCACTTTACCTGAATCGCTGCATGATAAGGTATGGTACAGTATGGTCAGGAGGGAATATGGCTGGAATACAGGTTGAAATATTATCTGCCTCATCTAGAATCTCAAGTTGTCAGATGGGGTAGTGACAGAGTATTGACAAGAGAGAGGGCTAGGGTTGAAGAATGCGGGCTGCCTAGCATGGCAGGGTTCAGACAGAGACTGAATTGCGATGTGGAGGAGGGTCATGAGCCGAGCATGATGAAGCTACTGGCAGCCAAATTGGGTTGTTGGATGGGGTAGAGGGAGCTCAAGGAGACCAGGACAAGGGGGCGCTATGTCTTGCGAATAATGGCGTGGAATGATGTGTGAAGCAAAGTGACCAGTGGGAGTCACTGACATTTTATACTATGAATATGACAAAGAGCCCTGGCTATAAGGGCTTAGTACATTGGCTGTAATCTACAGTGGGTTCCAATGAATCCCACTGGTGTTCAGTGGCTTCCACCAGTTGTGAAGGCAGACACATTCCATCGAACTGTGTTGAGAACCGGTGTGAGACAGTGGAAACCATTGGAGTTCAGTGGGCTTCAAGTTGGAGGTTCCATCGGTATCCACTGGATGTCAGTGAGTGAAAGCTCCATGCGTGCAGCCATTGAAGTCCACCAATTCCCAGTGTGCCAGCAGTGGAGTACAGCGATCACCAATGCCGACCACTGCCAATTAGCCATTTGACAGCTCCGCATGTATTACTGTAAGTAACTTGAAGTAACTTAGATTGATCCCATCTGATGGCCCAATTTACTTTGTCTGATGGCATTGATCTAACTTGGCGGGGCAAGTTACTTGAAGTAATTTTGATTAACTTTATCTGCATTGAGCTAAAAAGATACCAATAGGTCAATTGAAGGTATGGGTGGAGCAGGCTACCAATGGGCCACGGTTGTGTGGGTTGGTGTTAGGGTGCACTTTGAATGCCATAGATAGGGAGAAAGGAACCGCCGCAACAATGAAGTGTTCTACAGTTCATACAAGCTTTTACGAGGAATAGCCCTGAAATCATTTTGAACGGTTGTACTAAATGAATGAGTGCTCCAGATCCTGAACTGGGTTTGCTTTGGGCACAAAGCAGAAAGAGCACAAGACAGACTTTGATTTTAAAAAAATAAAAGCAGGCAGAGACAAGGGGAAAGACCATAACATAATTCAATTAGGCTAAATACAGGCTGGGAGCTGTAGCCGAGAAAGCCAGTAGGTGAGAGCGTGGAGTCCAGAGGGTCAGTCGGCGGTCCAGCGAGGATCAAGTGATGGAAAGTAAAATTGTTGTTTATGAGAGAGAACAGTTGGCACACCAACAAAGTTAGGTTTCACAAGTTACTTTATTCATTCTCAAATTTCAGCCAACTGAGCCATAATTTCGTGAAATTACCCCGAAAACACGGACACATGAAGGCAGAACATGTGATCAACTCAGTCAGCACCGTAAAAAGGTAGATAAAAATGGAAAAGAGAACTGCCTTTGGGAGGATCGAATGGGTGACCTAAAAAAACAGAATTTGCCGGACGCTCTGTTCCACTATCACACCTAAGGCTCCAACCATTTAGTTTTTCGTTTCTGGGGTCGGGTGGATCCAAGGTCGTATCATACTCATACATATCTGAATATATTCAAAATTAAAGTTTTTTGTATCGTATTTTTGGCCAGCACTAACCTGGATTCTGTTTCTCAGTTTATGACAGATGAATACATACCCTGGAGAAGAGGATTCTCAGTCATCTGGGGTGTAAGTATATTCTACTTGTGCACGGCTGGGTATTAATTGAACGCAGCTGTCCACACGTCATCTTATGATTGAATTGTCTGTGGCCTTGTCTCTCAATAGATTTGACAAGATGTACTTCTGCTTCGCTCCGGTAGGTAACACCTTAGTGGTACTGTGGAGGTTAAGCAAAATCAATTGAATTTATGTGCATGCTACCGAGATCCCTACTCAATGGAGTCGTTTCTAATATCGTTGGAGTAATCTTTCGTTGACTCGAGCAAGACAATCCATCACTCTGTTTTTTAACTCGGATCCTGTGGCCGTTCCATCCTGGGCAACACCCTGAATTTACATAGTGATAAAGTGTGCTAGAAAGAATTCCCAAACGTTCAATCAGTCTCTGGTCGGACTAATGCGTCAGGTCTCGTCTATGTAGATCATTCTAGAACAGATAGACAATATTTTCGACAGTTTACTTCCAAGTGCAGGCACAGGCGGTTGTGCAATTGTGGATATTGCAGTGAAAATCAAGGGCATCAAGCATTTGTAAGCGGAATGCAAAATCGTCTGCCATGACCAACCACCAAACTCCGTTGTCCGCCACAAGCTCACACTTCTGAGTCCATGACTACCCTGCCAACTTCAGAAAATTGGATAATTCCTCATTGAATCCGACATTCTCCTGTTGGTCTTTCATCACCTATCTCCTGCTGCGATTCGGGAACAATCATCGGGTAGGGGCCAAAAGTTCACGGATCCTCTCCACATTGTAAAATCTCGATCCGGGTATTTATTTTGGGTGCAACAAGACTAGCTTTCCAAAGTGCTGAGTGAGTTCTAATGAAGACCATTCACTCCTAAAGATCTTTGATGACAGTTCTCCATGCTGGAATGTTGTAGGAATAACTGATTCATTGACAGGCATGACTCACGCTTCATTAACGGCCCAACCTTCAAAGGACAACCCACCTGCCCAGATTGATTCCAAACCGGTACAACTTATTAAGGTAGAGAAGCACATATCGGGTTCAAGGTCTCGACCGCTCTCACAGGCCGACCCGGGGAATTCTGTATCAGAGAAATAGCCCAAACAGGGTAGGATTTACTTTCACAAAGACGTGTGGCTGATTATGTTCTCTGTGTCAACTTACTTCTTTGTGTTTCCGATGGTTCTACTGCAGGGGGTCGAGAGACTGCGGCCGTGAGCTCGGCTACGGGGATGTGGAGAAGTCCAGGGACTGTAGTGTACAATAGTGCCTGCACACTCTTACTTCCTGGGCTCTGGCGTTCCTAAGCGTGCAATTCTACGGTAGCTACCTACCTACCTACCTACTTACCTACCATATTCGGTATCTCGAGCTGATGGGAACTCACCTCAGCTCTAGGGCTTCCACCCGTTGCCGTAGCCACGGGTCGACGGTACCCGTTTGACGGGTGCCATGCCCATTCCGTCAGCCATGTTTTTGCTCTTGCTGACGGCCGTTTTTTGACGGCCATCACGGGTAACCTCCGCCTAACGGTGCGCTGAACCACGGCACCTGACTTCACCCAACCGACCCAGTCATCGTCCAAGTATTTCGTCCCTGTTTGATATGTTCCTGAAATGTTCCTCCTCATTCCAGGGCGGGTTCTATGTTCATTATGTAGATTGTACTGCTGAAACCGACCCAAAAAAAAATTCTGCTTGCTGTACCCGCGATAAGCCATAGTACCGTCAACGGCCGTCCCATTAGAGGTCTGGAAATACAAAAAATCGAATCGACAGCTTTTCCATCACAGCAACAGGCGGAAGCCCTACTTAGCTCGAGCTTGCTTGACGCCCATCAAATGTCATCTCCTTTTGTAGTGGTAAGCTCGCAACGCTCTCATTCATTTGAAAAATGTTCTGTGGGTGAAAAAGCAATATAATAATTAGATTTTGTCTTTAGTGAGAGTCAAACTACCCTGAGATAGAGTTAATGAAAAAAACCACGGAGATGTGATCTCTGGCCGCTGCTTGGTCCCGTAGATGAGTGCAAGTATGCACAAGCAAATATGAAGAGAATGGAGT
Organism: Mycena venus; assembly: GCA_014462655.1. NCBI lineage: Eukaryota > Fungi > Basidiomycota > Agaricomycetes > Agaricales > Mycenaceae > Glaucomycena > Glaucomycena venus. Next base: position 1,223,326 of record JACAZI010000015.1, on the reverse strand, counting down.
AGGGACTAAGAAATAAACCCTGAATCAAGCTTATATTTCCAACCAAATCTGTGTAGATGGTCTGTACTTTGAAAAATGTCCGACTTTGAGTACCTCCATATTATTTTGGCTTCACATGAATTTAGGCTCCTGTGGCCGCAATTTGGATTTTTTTTGGCCCAGCACAATTGCAAGCTTTTTTTGCACCTGCGATCGCCTGCTTGCACGCCTCAATATCTGGATCGCCAGGTGACACCCTCACATGCATCACCGAATCATTGCTCAAGCTTTCATGTTGTCATGTTGGGATGGTAGTGTTCTGCGACATCTTACATTCTATCTGGGTTAATTCCGGGGTGTCACAAGCGTAGGTTTTCATGTTTGTGACCTCCCACTATGTTGCGTTTTCTTCATACATATTTTAGTTGCTGGTATACTCTAATCTTTTCCATTTCCAATTAAAATTGTTTGAGTTGATCTCTGTGCAGCAGTTCAACCATGACTTGAGGTCCCACTGAGTTCTCTTGAATCTTCTTGTTCTCTTTCCTTCTTCATAATTTTTTTCGCATTTTCTTGTCATAAAACCTTGTGCAATGAAATAAAAAGCCCAACCATTGCATCAATAACATGTGTAGCGCGCTCCGCAGCAGAGCCCACTAACTTCTAACTTACACATTGAAATAGATCCAAACAGTTGAAATTGCTTGCAAAATCGATTCAATCATGTTATTGCTAGGTAACTACATTTTACCTTGCGCGCTAACCTGGATCAATAGCGAACATCAGCTAAATTTCCATTTTCGTGCCGACTATAAGATGGAAGAACTGAACGAGTGTTTTTCGACAGCTACATGGAGCGACTTTGAGGCAGATCTCATCAAGAAATAAATACCTGGGACGAGAATCGAGCAGCAATAACCGGTTCATCGAAGGCGCAACTCTTTCAAAGTGCCCGGAAAATGGACATGTCCAATATCCGATTTGCAGTCGCAAAATTTGGGCATCTGTGGCCATTGGTTGCTGGCGACTATTGGGTTGCTATACTGGATGAACTTCATCGCAGTTCAGTTCTACTCAGATCCATAGAGGTCGAATAATCCGGCCTCCTTCTCGATAGCCTTGATCCCGCTGTTCGATTGTTTTTCAAGTCCATCCGCCTCTGTGAGGTCCACCGATAATAGGAGGTAAGAACCCTGCAAGAATCGTCCAGAAGCCAAGTAGTCACACAAATGAGTGGGTGAGGTGTTGGATTCCAGAAAACTAAAGAACTACCTACTCACTGTGTAATTAAATACTATTCTAATGTCCTTGTACTGTATCTTCTTTGTATCTACAAATGTCAGTCCCTTTAAATGATATAGATCTAATGGAAACCAGACACAGGCGCAGTAGCGACCTTGTCTGCAAATGAACACTTGTTTCCGGGTATCTAGGGCACGGGTGCTGTCGGTCCGGCCCATCCGTTACAGCCTCCTAACCAGCAAAAGACCGTCAAATTTTGACGTCCAATTTTTGTTGGGCCGAAAATCCTATCGCTGTATTCCTTAAATCACGCTACTATCAATCGTCCGTCAATCGTGAGTCGTTATTGTACCATAAATCATTACTTAAAGGTCTCTTAGCACATCATCGCCAAATCCACCAATCGGGATTGTCCCTGATAAACCGACACACTCAATGGCAAGCCACATATCTTTTCAAAATGATAAATCGACAAGGTTTTCTGGGGACCAGCTTATGTCCACCCATTATCAGCTTGGCAATGCGCACGTATGTGTCTCTTTTCACAAAATCTACACTCTAGCAAAGATTCATCAAATTCAACAGCACCGCCAAGAGTCAGCTGCAGACGCAATTCGAGCCCCTGTACATAGGCCAGAGTTAACTGCTTCGGTATGAATATACCATCGAATGCGTCAAGACAAAAACCAAGGGCTAGGGTCCTGCCGGTTTTTTAGGTCACAGAAGATCGATAAATATTGGTTGAACACCATCTCCATCATTCCACAACTCAACATTCTCTCCCATTTGCTTACTTGATGGTTCCACAGCTGTGCTGCTCAATGTTTCTCGATTGATGCAGCTTCTGAAGGCAGTTTTTTTCCATTCGAGGAAGCGTCCATCTTAACTAGCTCAATGGTTTATTGCCAAATTGTTCTTCGCAAATTGACTCATGTCATCAATAGTGAACCAAGTAAATTGCCGCCCAAAGAAATACTAGGCTTTCAACTATCCTGGAGGTAGGCTTTTAACTCCAGGGATGTCAGGCTACTGGTAGCACCCTGGGGCAACGTCTATTCCGGCACATTTCTCCCAGACGATGACCAGCAGAGGGTTGTGATTGTTTACGATACATAGGTATAGAATTTGACTTTGATATGGAGGACAATAACATGTACGTACGGATGGCCTCAATGCGCTGGCTTTCCAATCGAGACCAAGAAAAACATCCATAATCTGGGCAGAGGATACAGCACATTCCAGGACGGTAGTAAAGGACCCATGTGGACCTCCATTATAAAACCTGCTCACATTTGTTTAAGCAAACTATGTTGAGGCATGCGGGGCTTCTTAAGGTGCTTAACCATAATGTACATTATATTAGGCATAATACAATACAACTGAGGCAACTACAATATGTGCGACTTTGCTTAAGCAGAATAATCTGCTTAAGTGGCTTGAACGGTATCAAAGGGTGCCATATCGCTGCTTAACCCGTTCAAGCCGCTTAAGCCGTCTCCTGCCTGCCGCCTCGATGTACACACCTCACAGAGCGAGCCCCAAGAGAACCCGCACACTGGCGAGGAAAAAAGTAGTATGTGCCACTGAGAACATCGAAGTGCGGGGCGTCGCGACGCAGATGACGCATTCAGCCCGCAGCCTGCAATAATATCAGTGTTAACCTGTTTCAGCTAGCTCAGTATTTGAGCAATATGGAAACCTCTTCCTTCAATGTCAAACCAAGTTTCTGAGGTGTCAGACTGACAGATAGCTTAAGCAGGTGATAGCTAAGCAGAAATGAGCAGCTTAACGTGATTGAAAAGTCACGGCTGGATGCGTGAATCCAGTTCAGCAGTTGTAAATGCGGCGTGGAAGTAGAATTGGGGCCACCAGTGAATAAGCCTGAGAAAAGGCTGACAAGTAACAAAGTTGATGGAGATGACAGCTTGCATGCCAACCAAGTGGCACTCACACTCGGATCTTGATGGCACGGTAAGGAGGGACATGCGCCAAGGAATGAGAGGAGTAGATGTATCACAGCCAGTATATGGGTGAATTGAAGTAGACATTGCGGGGAGTCGCAATTGTGTTTGGGTGTTGTGAAAGCGGTGGGGACACGGTGGTCGAGGTGAAGACAAGCGCTACTCTGCCACTGATTGACACAAGATCACCAATCAGTGACACTTGGGTAGTGTGGGGAGCAGAATTGTTTTAGGCTCAAACTGCCAGGCAGAATGGTGGCAGAATATGGCAGAATGTGGCAGAAGTCCTAGTCGTAATATCAAGTATGTTGATCAAATTTTTGGTTTCTAGAGCATTTTCAACCTTTTGAATATTGCCCAGTGTTGTATTGAGTGTTAAATCAACTTTTTGGACTGCTATACCTTGGTTTTTGCTCTCCTGAAATTTTGGTCCCATCAATTTTTGTTCATTATGCAACTGATTGTTAGACTCGTGACCAGCCTGCCTGCGAGCAGCAACAAATGTGGCGAGCATGTTGCCACAGGCAGACTGGTACTTCTCGGATGCTGTCAAAGGGCTGAGCGCTGAGCACGGAGTTTGAATTTTTGGCAGGTGCCAATCGGTGGCGGTGCTATGCCATCAATCCTCACTCAAATTCGACCCTCTAGTATGCCCCTGCGACGCACTTGGTAGAAATCCTGAAGAGACAGAATTTGAGAAAAGTCAAAATGAATTTGGTGTTCTCTTTGAAATTTCCATATTTGACTTGAATTGAGTCCAGAACAAAGGAAAAGAAAAAATTTCAAACTCCGCACTCAGACCTTTCGCTTGGCCCGAGAAGTACCAGCCTGCCTGTTGCAACATGCTCGCCACATTTGTTGCTGCTTGCAGGCAGGCTGGTCACGAGCCTAACTGATTGTAAGAACCTTTGAGCCATTGATTTTGCAGGCATATAGTATCAACACAGAACCCTAGAATTCAAAAGCAACACAATAGAATCCACTCATGCATGGAAAAATCCATGAAAAATAATGGAAATGTTCTATTTTGGGGGCTATTTCTGCCAAATTCTGCCAAGCACCTTCAGATATTGCCATTTTGCCTGCCATTTTGCCATGCCATTTGGCACTTTGGCAGAATTCTGCCAACCACACTACGCTTGGGCCACTCTTGTCCTTTGACATCATCTCCCGCTTTCAAACTTCCCCTCGTTCGACACCTTCAGCCTCAGTGTGCTTCTTAACATTTTTAACATCAAGAGCCCAGGGTTGGAACCCTTGTACCAGTTTTCCGTGTGCTTTTGCACATTGCCACCCACGATGTTCTGTCTCTTTCCTCAATGCCACCCTGCAGATCCCACCCTGCTCAGGATTCTTTGTGCGCAGATTTCACCTTCTTCTATTTCCACCTGTTTCTGCAACCTTCTTCCCATCCCCACAGTATATGCAGGCCTGGTATTATGCTTCAGAACCTAAGTTTGATCGGTATGCGTCAAGTCGGAGTTGAGTGTGCCACTTGTTTTGTGCATGGCCGCAGCACGACCAGCCCTCCGGCCCTCCATCTCACAAGTCACGGGGGACTTATCTGGAGCACAAACATACACTTGGGATGCCCTTTCAGGAGGACCTGATTAAGCGGCTTCACAGGTTCAACACACTTAAGCAGGCTCATAACGCTTAAGCAGGTTAAGCTCTCACTGCAGAGATGTGTTTGTTTTACCGTGGGTAAAATGAGCTAGTAAAAAGTATAGAAAAATGTTCCCACTGCTCTTCTGGTGGGAACATTTTCTAGTGGTTTCTCCCACGGAAAAACAATTTGTTTTAGTGGGATGAAAGGTGCGTGAAAAACAGCATAATTTTTCTCTGGTAAAAGCTTTCCTTTGTCTCAATGAAAAACAGCGTGAAAGATGATTCTTTATACTCTATTTTTACTTGTAGATAAAACACCTTATCAAACAGCTTGAACCTTGAATACTTTTTACTAGCTCGTTTTACCCACGGTAAAACAAATGCATCTCCGCAGTGTCTAGGCCGAGCGGCTTGATCACTCGCACTCACGGGTCCATCCCTCAGAATCCTCTCTATATGGTTTAAGCAGACCAAGGTGCTTAAGCAGCCCAGCATAAGGGGTTTCTGTTATCTCTGCTTCTCGAGCTACTTAAGCAGGTTCTTCCATGGCATACTTTCAGCACAAATGTATTATATATTACACCTGTGTACAATATCCGAATAGCTTAAGCAGTTTAAGCAACCTGGCACGTCCCGACGTGTTTTGCTTAACCATTCGAGAGCAGGTGACAGCTCCGTTGATGGTAAAAGCAGAGACCGCGGACAGATGCAAGGGAAAATGAGATGAAACAAATTGCCTGGACAGAACGGTTTGGGCAAAGGTAGACAGCATGACAAAAGCTGTATGAATGGAGTCCACAAGGATAAACATGAAAGGGCGGATGTAGAAGCAAGAGGATGGAGCGGCAAAAGGAAGGAAAACGGCAAAATTTTCACAGAAAACACGGACAAGCGAAGGAGGGTCACGGGATAAAATCAGTCAGCAAAGGAAGTTCACGTGATGAAATCAGACAGCACCAAGAAGGCAAGAGAAAACAAAAGAAAAAGAAATGCATTTGGAGAATCAAACGAGTGACCTTAAAAACAGAATTTGGTGGGCGCTCTGTTCCACTATTGCACCTGAGGACCCACTACCTAAAGTTAGTGGGCATTTCAGAGGGTTTTTTAATGTCAACTGCACCCACCTCTGAGTTGCATAAAAGTCAGACAGACAACTTAATTACTGTTCTGGTGCATCCTAAAAAGTGTTGCATGTCGCAAAGTCTACGAAACTGTACAGTCTTGTGTGAATAACATGGATAAAGTCTGTTACCAGTGTTTAGAACTGGAAGGTGCCGTCTGGATCAGCACAGACCTTACCTGCACCAAGGTTCTTTACAGCATCTTGGATCGGAGCTGACATAAGCAGACAACGGCTATATTGTGCTGATGGGGAACTTTGATGTGGAGTCAAGAAGGGCTTGGAGGAGGACGTGAATCCATATTCTAGTGTTGCAACCGCAAACTGGGTTCGCGCAGATGTGGCTGTATGAGTCTAGTCCATATTGTCTGGATGCATTTTAAGCTCCAACAGGTGTCAATACAACGAGCCTAAGGTGTTAGGCCAGTGCCGAAAAAGTGTTGTACCTCAGAAATGGGTTGCACACATGAAAAAGTGTTGCACACACCTGAAAAGTGTGTTGCAATAATGAAAGTTCAAAGTGAATATAATAAACATTGAGCCTTATGTCTGCAAATTCAACAAATCTTCTTGTTTTTCTGTTTTTGTTTGTGACCTGTGGTTTGCCAGCCTCTTACTTGGCCTCACCAAAAGTTTCCGCCGGTCATGATTCTCACAGCCTTATGTCATCCTTTTCAACCACTACCTTACAAATAGTATCCCAACACTGTCAATGATCTAATTGACCTTCTTATACAAAAAAAACCACGTCATTGATGCTGTACAGGCCAGGGAAGACACTGCCAAAGCTGCTGCCATGGTTGGTGCCTTGTAATTCAAACACCTGCCAAAATTTCCTGATATTTCTGCCATTGAACCACTTTGACATGTTGTCAAAGTCATCTCACACAACTACTGCACCACCCTATGAAATGCAATGGGTTCATCCACACCATAGCCAAGGTTTAGGAGTTGATTTGGTAAAGGAAGTTGACAAATATGTTCATCAGATGTCAAGAGTTGTGCAGGCTATGATTGGTGTAGAGGGTGGGCACACCAGATGCTAAGTACACACATGGAAAGTTCATATGTGTAGCTCATATATGTCATATCTCCAGACTTTATTCCGTGAGAATTTGTCCTGCTTTGATGGATGTTTTTCAGATCGGCGGAAACTTTTGCCATGACCAAGTACTATCATATTGAACCCAACAAGCGTGTGAATCTATTGTTATATAACTCAACTTTGCTATCACATGTCTTTAGCCATTGCATGAGGCTGTAGACATTTATACAATTTCATGTGAAAGAAAGGTTCGGCACCCGCCGCTTGTGATCTTATCCCATTTCATAAAAATTACGCTGTCCGTTTGTTTGAAGCCTATATCCCCATGAGGATATATTGATGGCTGGCGACACGTTCGGCAGCCTGCGGCTAACATCAGAAGCGGGAGCCGCAAGCGCTTGTATTTAGTTATGGATAACCTATCTTGGGCAGTTGTTCCCCTCATGAAAAATTGTTTAGCAAGAGGCAAAGAATCTACATTAAAAATTGAGGTAGTAGTTACACCTGTCACTGGGAAGCAGTGACTAAGTGAAGTGCACCATATACTCATCATCACAAAAAGTAACTGGACACAGGTTTATTGCACCAGACCACATGTACCTAGTTCAACCATAAACCACCACCATCTGCCTAAGGATACTACCTATTGACAACTCAACTCACCTCTGAAGAATCAGTTCAGTGGTGCCATCCAGAGCCATGGAAATATTGGACGTGCCTGTTGAGATCACAGTATTGCATACTCTACTGGAAACAACCTCTGGAATAATTACCAGAAGACCAGATCGACAGCCAATCGCCCTCAGAGTGGATGCCCGAGCATCTTCTATGATGTTGGGAAGGCCCAGATCGTTAATTATGCGAAGGACCACCGCAACAAACTGTTCTGTGACATTGGCAATGAAATCACACCACACATCAGCAAAGGCACAATTCGAAACACCGTTGTATCATCAACATGTCGCCAAGAAAGTACCCTATTGATCAGCTGAAACCAAGCAGAAACAGTTCAAGTGGGCAAAGGAATGAAAGAGAATGATGACTGAAGCAGATTGGAAAGATGTAGCCTGGTCTGACAAGGCTTATGTCTGTCTGGACGACAAAAAAGGTCGAATATGGGTAAATTGACAACTGGGGAAGAAAATTTTGGATGAATGTCATGTGCCTATGGTGCCATAAAGCCTCATACAAATTATAGTGTAGAGAATAATCATGAAGAACATGAAAGGGCCCCTGGTGATCCTCGAGTATCCTGGTGGGAAGGGAGGAGGAATGACGGCTCAGGGATACATTAACCAGGTACTCGAGGGTGCCCTTATCGACTTCCATGCAAAAGTTAAGTGCTCACGGCCCGGCTTCCAGTTTCAACAGGATGGTGCAGCGGCTCATCGTGCAAAATTCATGAAGCTTTGGCTCGCCAAGCATGATGGCCCCATTTTCCTGCATCCACCGACTTCTCTAGACATTTCTGTCATAGAACCCATCTGACACATCCTCAAGACTCACCTTTGTGATTTCCAGCCCCATCTGTCCACGGAATCACAGTTGCACAATGCAATTTTGGACATTTTATGAAGGTCCTTATCGGACAAAAGGGTTTTTGCTCGTTGATTTCTCCAAGATCTTGCAATATATACAAAGATCTTTGAAGATTTCCAACTTTGGTTGAGATCTTTGAAGATCTCCAAAGATCGTGCGAGGTGTGAGTTTTTCCATTGGCAAACGAGGTTGAGATCTTTAAAGATCTTTGAAGATCTTGATGACTCAGCTGCATGCAAGATCTTCCAATATCTCTCAAGGTCTATGAGGGACATTGGGATATTTATGAGGCTGTTTTTTAACAAAGATCTTCAGAGATCTCAACCTGTGAGCTTCACAACTCCGGCCGCCACCGGCAAGGTACCCGGCGGATCAACAACATCAGATTTCGACATCTACCCGCTGATGCGGTATCAACAGAATGTTGTACGGCCTTGGTACGGCCTGCAACATCTTTGAAAATTCATATGGCATTCCGGGCATTCCTGGTACCGCGGAGACCGTCCCGTTTTGGTTGTCCGGTCTCCTACATCCTACTCGTAACATGTAGGTTGGGACCTTGATCGGCGGTGTCCTCCGTGACCCGTTAAACACCCGAAGATTTCAACAGTCATCAGTGAGTCGCTCAACACCACTGGCAGTCTGGCTGAGCTCTCAACCCATTGAGACACCTGTTAAGCCGGCAAAATCACGACACATGGATGCCCGCCCCACTCTGATCATTACTGCTTTATCTTGCGCAAAATGAATTCCAATCAATGTTTCTGTGGAATTTGGGCCCATCCCTTTGTAAAGTATGTTCATGAGTTAGAACTGAAATATGGACAATTTATCTTGTACTTGAGGCTTATTGGAATCAGAGGACCAAACCTCTCGAACTTCTCTGGAATAGGAACTGTAAAATATGCGGCATCAAGGTGCGCACAACCCCTCAGCGAAATTCTGATGTTTTCTAAATAAAATGGGGAGGCACTGGCTGGTGAAAGAATTCACGGTCTATGTTTCGTTTGTGGGCCCAAGGGCATTCATTACCAACCACCCTTCCCTCCATACCCTCATGAGTGCTTATTCTGGCCTTCCTCGCTCTCTGTCGGCCATCATGGCACCTAAATATCGCTGGCGCGACCCTCAAGGACTTCAGATGATCATTAAAATTGTCAAGGAGCAGATCCCGCAGTGGAAGGACAGGCTCTGTCCTTAGCAGCAGAACCTGGTCAGGCACTTTCTTGATGGAGAATCTATATTGTGCTGTATGGCAACCGGAGGAGGAAAGTCAGCACTTTTGCTGTTCCAATTCTGATACTGCAGGAAATGGCCTGGAACCGTCATCTCTACCCAGATCTTCCCACTCACATGCTGCCACAGGGAATTGTCGTAACACCCACGAAAGGCCTTGCAGCTAACATTGTATGACTCTATTTTTCATTCTGCACTTATACCAAGTCTCTCTAGGTACTTGAGCTTGGCGAACTTGGCATTCCAGTGTTCGCATATTGTCACGAAACAGTAACGGCAGCGCGCAAGGTGTGAACAGTGGTGATCTGTACGACGTAGGTCAGTACAGCAGGTTCACGTAGTCCAGACGAATGAACCAGTAAAATTAATATTTACCTGTATGACGTGGGTCAGTACAGCAGCTAATAATGTAGTAAGTAAGACTGTAAAATATTAATACATCTCTCATGCAGTTCAGACGAATGAGCCAGTGAGAGAACAAAGGAAAAGATGCAATCATTTAAGATGACTGCGCACATGTGCTCGACGCGTAGAATGATGTACATGAACTCTAACACAAGGCTGGGCAGAATCTGGTGCACAAGATTCACGACTGCAAGACCTGGAATGTGATCTGTGTTGACCCGGAGCATCTGTGCGACAAAGCTTGGTGTGAAATTACCGCGTTCGCCATCTATTGCACTAATCTCGTCTACAGCTGTGTCAACGAGGTTAATCTTATCAACACCTGGGGCACCGACTTTCGTCCAGATTTCAGACACATTAGAGAGCTTGCGCAGTGTTGGAACCTGTACACTGTACACTATGTGAGAATGTATACCTCACGCCGACGCACAGAGTAGTACACGAGTCAAATATATTACCTGTGCACTATGTGAGAACATATACTAGACTACCGTTAGCTACTGCATGTACAGAGAAAAAGGAATGGCTCACCTTCACGCAGACGCACAGAGTAGTACGCGAGTGACGGCTGCCAGCGCGTCCCGTCACGGTTATGAACCACACGTGACGTGACAGCTCGGGTGATGTAGGTATGAGAGTCCGATTCTGTCTGCACTGCATGCAATTGCGTCCACCATGTCCAACACACCCCCTCAGTGTGGACTGCAGACGGAATACCTCCACCCCCTCAACTCAAACCCAGAGCAACATGATGACGAAGGAAATCGGGTGTGGGCAAGGCCTTGGTAAGTGTGTCGGCGACGTTATCACGGGAAGCGACTCGGGGTAGGTAGATTTTCTGTTTTTTGACAGTCACAGATGTGGTAGTAGCGTGTATCAATGTGTTTAGCCCGTGAATGGAGTGATTGGTCGCCGGCCATGATTATCACCGCATTATTGTTGCACGAGATGGGTGTAGGTGAGTCCATGGGGACGCCAATGCCGTGTGATAGGACCCTAAGCCAGCACGCCTCCTTTGCCGCCTCTAATGCACTGATGTATTCCGCCTCCGCTGAAGAGAGAGCCACGACCTTCTGTTTCCGCAATGCCCATGAAATTGCACTGGAGCCCAGTGAGAATGAGTAGCCCATAATGGATTTCCGGTTATCCAGGTCATTTGCATAGTTGGAGTCCGATTGGCCTGCAAGGGCAAGGGGTGCGGTACCACCGAGCGTCAAGGAAAGAGTGTGCGTCCCTTTAAGGTAGTGCAGAACGCGGATGGCAGCCTGCTAGTGGGTGAGGGTGTAGCAGGAGAGGAAACCTGCGAGGCGGTTCACAGCAAAGGAAATGTCAGGTTTGGTAGCAACAGCGAGGTACATGAGAGAGCCGACGAGCGGGCAGTAAGGTATGGTGGAGAGGAGCTCGAGGTCTTCAGGTGAGAGTGCCACCTCGGTTGAATGGCGGAGGTTTAGCTTGGTCTCCATTGGAGTCACAACTGGATGGGCATTGACCTGGCGGAATTGCTCAATTATGCAGTTAATTAGTGCCGTTTGGGAGAGGGATATGGTGCGGCGCTCGGGATCACGAACAACGGCAATGCCAAGGCAGAATTGGACATCACCGAGGTTGGTGATGGCCCATTTGGAGTGGAGCTGCGCCTTGAACGCATCATTCGCAGCGACAGTGCTCGCAGCGCTCAGCATGTCGTCCACATGTACCGTGATGAGGTTTGTCGTGCCATCTGGAGAACAATGGACATAGACGCACAACTCACATATCAACTGTTGGAAACCCCACTCCAGCAGCATTGCATTGTGCATGTGGTGATTCCATGCACGCCCTGCCTGCTTCAGCCTGTACAGTGACTTCACCAGCTTCCAAACCCATGTCTCCTTCCCCTCCTCCTCAAAGTGGCGTGGTTGGCGCGTGTATTGGTACTCATCAGGCAGAAGGTCCGCATTCAGGAAGGCCATTTTGACATCGACCTGCTGGATGTCCCAGCCGCGTGCGGCAGTGATGTGGAGAATGGCACGGAAGGATTCCAGGTGAGCAGTGGGTGATGTGGTTTGCGTGTAGTCCTTGCCATAGATCTGACAATTTCCAAGGACACAATAGTGCACCTTGTTCTGAATGACAACGCCGGACATGTCACATTTGCGGGTATAAATGGGTTTTGTTACATCCCGGTCACTTCTGACCATGACCGGCATCCAACCGGTCATTACCGGCTGCCGGTTTACCGGCGGTTACGGGCGGTTACCGGCCTTTATTAGCCTCACTGTACCTAACAGGTTTTTATGCGATGAAGGATTACTGAGCGTTTCCTGTTTAACCACCTTCTTGGTTCCTCACCATATGCTTTCCTTTTGTCTTACTATGGTTCCATCATATGTGTACTTCTATGTTTTCCACATTATTGTTTGGAAGGACTTCTTTCAACATTCAGTAGTACAATTAGATACATGGTATATAAACCCCTAGCTATCATCTTGTACTTCAGTTTGATTATAAACATTGCTTTGGACTTTTCCTTGGCTCTGAGTTGATTCTGGTCTTCTGACCAGCCTTCTGTCACTCCGAACCCTAACCAGCCTTGGTAGTTACGCTCGCCCTACCTTCCTGTGGCATTGTGCATTACTGGTAACGTCCTTATCCCCCTGGCTTGGTATATAACAGGTTTGAGGTCAAGGATTGTCTTGTTGAGCGGTACATTGGAGCACAGGACGAGATGGTAAAAACCGTATTCCCGGAGCACATTCAGCTCTTCGTGCATGCCTTCAACCCATTTTTCTGCGTCCGGCGCTGCCATGGCCTCTGTGTAGGTCCTAGGGATTGTCAGGGAACTCCACATTGATCAGATTGTCAGCCAGGTACGCATTGAGCTCTGACCATATCACGGCTTCCTCTCCGTCGTCATCCTCCAGGGTGGTGGCTATGGTTTCCACAATGTCATCCAGAATCCTCATCTCCCCATCGTCTTCCTTGGCGTCCTTGGCGGCAAGCACATAGCGCCTGTGAGCTGGACGATGTTGACATGTAGATCAACAAAGGGGAGGTGGTGCTTGAGAATCTGAGATCGGAGTAGACAAGGTGGATTCGGTGGGCGATGGGACGGGTGTAGGTTCAACACTGGGAGGTGGGACTGCACAGGTGTTGTCCTCAAGAGTTGGGAGCAAAGAGGTGGTGAGGACGGGGTCCTCGCTGGACTGGTTATCAGGGACTTCAGCAGCGGGAGATGTTGGTTGGTGGCTGAGGCGTTCCGTGAGCTTGTCCTTATTCCACACGACCTTCTCCACCTGGCCACTCTTGATGAAACGTATGTTGATGGAATTGAATATTTTGCCAGTGGCACGCTCCCAGCAATAATAGGCCTTGGATTACGGGGTGTATCCAATTAGCACGCACTCCAAGGAATGTTCGTAGACCTTAGGATTGTTCCCTTTGATCAGCACAAACGCACGGCACCTGATTTCGTGAAGATGGGCGATGTTGGGCTTGATGCGCTCAAAGCATTCGTGTGGTGTACGACCGCCCTGCGAGGAGGAAAGTGTTCTGGCGTGTAGGTACGCCGCAGTCACACAGAACTTGTCCCACATGTTCGCCGGCATGCCACAGTATATGTGCATTGTGCGGGCCTTCGCATGGATGGTCCGGTGGAATCATTCGCACTTCCTGTTCTGCTTTGAGACGTGGGGCGGTGTACTTGACCTTGATCCCCTGCTTCGTGCACCACTGCAAGAACTCCGTTGACTTGAGCTTGCTGTTATCAATATTGATGCACCCCACACACTCTCCCGTTCGCACTTCAATGCCCACCACCCATGCCATGAGATGAGGAAAAGCTGCAGCTTTATTAGGTATGGGAATAGACCAGCCACGGGTGGTGTTATCATCCACTATGTCTAGTGTATAAAAGTTTCCGCTCCTCGATCGCACTGCCACCTTTCCACTCAAGTCAACATGCACCTGCTCCAACTTCGGGCCCTCGCAGACCTTAGGGATGATTGTGCGAGCCTGTTTCCCCCGAATGCATGCGTCACAAACTGGTGCATCAGATGAGGGGTCAAGGTCCAGCTCATATGGTCAGAAAAGCAAGTTAAAGCATGGACTCATCCCACAGGCTTAATGCATTATTCTGGAGAGGTTGCCACATAGCCACATATGCTTTGTCAGGCGTGCTGCAGCCATTCTGGCGGCCTGATCGCGCTCTCAGCGGGCTGCCAGTGGCCACTGTATGTTAAATTAATGCTCAATAACTTAAATAAAAATGACTTAAATTCACGGGCATTGCTGGCCATCAAGAAAGTATATGAAATAAATACAGGAAATAGGGGGGGCAAAAACGCGTGTTTTTACACGCATTTGGGGTGCTTTTAGCCACCCAGGTGTACGCTACATGAAGCCTACCATCGGCCCGCACCCAAGCACATCTCCCTCGATCTCTGCACCCGCTGCACACTTGCAGTGGGCATTTCCCATGTGCTGCCCGCCCCTCCTGCCCTTCCTGCTCCCGTTCCTGCCATCGCTACTCCTCTATCCCTGCTTCCCAGTCCTCAAAATTCATCCTGTCGTCTTCCGCCGCATTCGGATCATCTAGCATTTCGTCAATTTCTTCTGCAGACAGCCCCCTGTGCTCCAGTGCAGCGCGCTTGTGCACCTGCTTTGCTGCCACCCCTGCAGCCGAATCGATGGGATGGGCGACCTGGGATGCAGGCAGACCGTCGACGAGCATCACCACATCCTCCCTATCCATGGCTGCGATGCTGCTAGTGGCCACTGCATCGCTGGGCTCACTGGGGGTGGAATTGCGCCCTTCGGGTCCACCGGCCGCTGCCTCTTGCACCGGTCCTGGGCCTGTATTTTGCCCAAATGTTACCCCCTGGTCCGTGCATTGTCCTGCAGTAAGCCAGGCGCGGTCTGGGCCTTGTTGCAGTGGGGGCAGCAATGACAGCAGCGGCATCCCGCCTTCCCATGACGACCACAGCAGGCGGCCTTCCCGTGGCCAGTGTGGCCTCGATGCGGGTTTCACGATGGATTGTGGAGGGAGGTCTGCCGAAGATTTGCTTGCATGGCGCCACGGGCGTGTTCAGGATAATGGTGGGTGTGCTCGAGGTGTTAGTGGGTGTGTTTGTGGTGGTGGCAGTCGTGATCCCCACAGTAACGTGCTCCCCCATGCCGATCACATTACCCACATTCATAGCGACAGCATTTGCGTTAAGAACTGGTGACCCACTGTTCGCCCTGGCCATGTCATCCGAAGTCCTGCAGAACCACTATTCAGCGAAATCCTCAGCTTTTATGTCTTCCGGGCTTACCCATTTATCTGCTGGAGCACCCATATAACATCCTCTACTGCGTCCTCCCACTCCTCCGTCGCCCTTGGACTGCGAGGCAGTGGCAGCGTTGACAGCATCACTGTCGTCGTCCTCGTTGAACTCATGCAAGGTAAGCAGATTCTCCTTGAGCGTAGGGAGGTCGAGGTTAGGCAGAGTGAGCATTGCGGTAACGAACTTGCGGTGGTGATGGGTGAGCACAGTGAGCATTCCAGTGAGGAGGAAGGAGTTTGCATTCACCAGTCCAGCAGCCCAGATGGCCGTGTTGAGATTGCTGAGTTCGGTGGTTGTTGTCGAGAACCTTGCTGGATCACTGGTGTATTTGGTGGCGATAAACTTCTGCAGGGCCTTAATCTGCCCTATCGGTCCGCGATGCTTGTGACAGCAGTGCAGTGTGGACCAAAAGGCGGCAGCCGTCATCTCCTCCACAAAGTGTTCACACTTCGTCACAGCACAAACATTCGTGAGGAACGCATGAATGACAGCGTCGGTGTTGAGCCAGGAGCGGTGGTGCCCAGGAAACATGGTGAACAACGGGCAAGGGTTGTCCCCATTGAGGAAACACACTGTGTCAGGTTGTAGCCCCAGCTTGAGCTTCACCTGGGTCGACCATGGGATCCAGTTGTTGCATTCGAGAGACAGGCGGTCGGTATCAAGCCAGCCAGCAATGGAAAGCAAGAACACCTTCGGGACAGGTCCAATAGCGGCGAGATGGCCTGACACTGATGCGGTGGGACCATTAGGGTCATAGTATGGAGGCTGCTGAGGATCACCATGCAAGTCGTCCGATGATACGGTAGGCGTATAGTACGGCTGGGGCACGGTAGGGCCATGCAGGGGCTGGTATACCTGTAGCGGGAAGACAGGGCGCATTGGCGGCGGTATGGCGTGATGGAACGCATGAGCTGGATAGGGCACAGGTGGAATTGTGTTGGACTGCATGAGCTGGATAGGGCACAGGTGGAATTGTGTTGGACTGCATGAGCTGGATAGGGTGCAGGCAGAATTGGAAGATGGCGGGGGCCGTACGGTCTCAGAGTCGTGGGCGCCACAGGGATGTTCTGGGCTCAATGGGCGAGGCCCGAGGGGTCACTCAGGTAGCGATAGAACAGGTTATTCGCAGAAAACATCGGGTTCATCATCAAAGACATGATGTGCAAGAAAAACAAGGGGAAAACGCAACAGGTGAACGACAAGAGGTAACACGCGTGGATGCTCAGCATGGGTATCCAAAACCAGCTTGCAGGGTATTGTATGTGCGTAGTGTCGGGGTACAGGACCTCAAAAGCCCATAACCTGTTGGAACCTGTACACTATACACTATGTGAGAACGTATACCTCATGCCAATGCACAGAGTAGTATGCGAGTCAAATATATTACCTGTACACTATGTGAGAACGTATACTAGACTACCGTTAGCTACTGCATGTACAGAGAAAAAGGAATGGCTCACCCTCACGCCAATGCACAGAGTAGTACATGAGTGAGGGCTGCCAGCACGTCCTGTCACGGTTATAAACCACATGTGACATGATGGCTCAGGTGATGTAGGTATGAGAGTCCGATTCTGTCCGCACTGCATGCAACTCCATCCACTGCATCCAACACGCAGAGCCACTGGTAGCCACCAGTAGCCACCTGGTGGCTCATTTGGCATGTGCAATCTGGTGGCTGCTAAATATACATGCCCTTTGCATACCTCTTGTTCTTATGATATAGGGTCAACAGGTAGTCCTCCATAAGCTTCCCGCTGCATGTCTGGAGGGACAGAGAGGCATCAAATAAGCAAATATTGTAATACTTGATGTCATACCTGAGCCACCGGATAGCCACCAAATCAGGTGAGTCACTATGGAGGCAGAAGGGTGTCATACAAGCGAATATTGCAGCCTGTGATGTCATACCCAAGCCACTGAATAGCCACCAAATCAGGTGATTCACTGTGGAGCCACCCGATTGTGCATGCCCAATGAGCCACCAGGTGGCTACCAATGGCTCTTGCACAAGCTCTCTATTGTTGGATTTTTCTGTGGCCACCTTCCTTCCCACACCTCTGTCATGGCTTTCTCGGCGATGCTACAGCCTGGTCCAGCCACCAAATCTGTTTTCATAAGTCTTCATCTGTTAGGCGACAGCTTCTACACCTTCCGGAGCACCAACAAATGACTGAATACACAATTTATTATGGAGCCCCTCAAGAACGGTGTCAGAGGGAAGATTTTCCCTCAGCTTCTCCCTTATCTGAATTCATGCTGTAAGGCTGTCATACAATTGGTGATGTTCTGTGCGTCTTTCTTCTGGGATCTCATCAACTTTCCCAGCTGAAGATGTATCACTCATTGCGAACCTGTGAGGAAATGAAGAAATTCTTCAGCTGCTGGACGACAATCCTGAATGTCAAGTTGTTGTTGCAACGATTGCATTCACTAACAGTCTCAATGTGAAAGCATTGCTCGACAGCATCTCGCTCGGATTCCCCGACACCGTTGATCGGCTGTGGCAGGAGAAGGGGCATGTTGGAAGGAACCCTGAAACCGCTGCTCAGGGTGTTGTAATTTCTTAAGGAATCAGACAAAGTTTGAGATGTGAGAAACCAGATAATATTAGTGTTTGACTGAGCTCTGCAAACACTTGAAGACTATATAGAAAATTGTGCTACTTATATACTAAAATTCCAATGTAACCAGAATGTTCCTCCATATTCTCTCATGTTCCCCAATATTCTACTGATGACTCCAAAGATCTCATACTTACTAGCTGTGCCTCACAGCCTCGGCCTGATGCCGGATTGCTCAAACTCCGACACGGGGAGTGGTGCTTTACCAGCCAAGTGCGATCACCCCTGAGAAGCAGATTGCAGGTGAGTCAATATTTTACTGATACGGCACAAATTTGATTTCATTGGCAGGTTCTTCCACCGCCAATTTGAGAATAGGCCAAGGCAGTAAGGCAGCGAAATCAAAATGTCTGCCAAAAGTGAAACCACTCAAGCATGCAAAGGCTTTGGTTCTCACGGAGAAAGAGTGTTACATTGTAATGCTCAACTGCATCTACCAGAACTCCCAGCTCGAAACAATCACCCTTGATTGTATCACTGCTCAATGTCATCTTCCCTTCTCCTTGTGCGAGGTATGAGTATCAAGTTGAAGTGTTTGTCTACAAGAGACTAGATACATGTCCTCCTGTTCATTCACCAAGATGACACCCTCGAAGTCATTCAGATGTCCAAGAGCCAGGGTAACATGGAGATTCACGCTGCGTTAGTCATGATAGGGATGATCAAGCAGGGGTTCAGCTTTCCTATGCAATTGTCTGGCACAGATGTTTCTGACGGCGAGACACCGGTTTGCATACATACCTAGGAACAATTATTCAGAGGTAAATTTGCATCTCTCACTGTGTGTTTCAGCGCTTGAACCTAGCCCATAGCGCTGCAATCTGTACTCTCTAATATCGCACAGACAATTCACCATCAAGGCAATTTTGCACATGGGCTCGATGCCAAATTTCATCAGTGACTAATTTCTTGGAGGGTATTGTTACTCTTATTTGTGGGTAGCGACTATGAATTCATTTCTGGGTGACACGAAATGAAAACCAGTGGATGCATAGTAGACTCATATTGCCAAGAGGGATTTTTACCTTGATTCCGATAGGTACCGCAACCCGGCCCCTAATTTCCCCATGTCATCCTCATCTACCAGATCTAGACTTGAACATGTATTACGAGAAATCTATGAATTTCTCGGACACAACCTTGAATGTTCTGGTGCAACTGTCGCCTATTCTTATCTTTGAACCCCTTGGGTATATGTCAACAAAAGCTGGAACTCATGTGCCAGTGTATTACGAGAGACCTCTCAATTTCTCGGACACAACCTTGAATGCTCGGGCACAAAGGTTGCCTGTTCTCATCTTTCCCCATTGGTGTGCATCAACAAAAGCTGGATGCGGTTGGTTACACACGTAGTCTGATACCAATTACCTGACGAGTCATTATTGCCCTCTCTCATATAATTTTATGCCGACTGTACTGCAAAGCCGTTTAGAATAAAACCAACTTGAATATAAGGCTGTTCACTATTCCCATCAAAGGCACGGCTATTTTTTCCGGGCACGGCCCTCGAATGGTTGGGGAAATGCTTAACAAAACAGGATGGGAAACGGGACCGCTGTCATGGCCATTAAGACGGGGTCAGCTGCATCAGCATCCTAGACTACACCCAGCACTTTCTCCTGACCAGGATATTCTGGGCCCGAGTTTTTAAGGGTCCATCATGGGGGCTTCACCCATGTCTGATGACCCTTGAAATGGAGAGTACAAGGGAACTGAAGCATTTGTGGTTTAAATTGTGAGGCCACTGGCTTTTCACCTCCTTGATACAGACAGTGTGCATCTTTGGATACAAACCGCTGTATTAAGTCACCTACCACTATCGCCTACATTTGAATCAACTTAGCACTTCAGATCTCCACAGTGGCTGCTACAGCAATGCCGGTTCATGCCGACCATTGTGATTGATCCCAACTGGCATGTTTGATCCAATTGATGAGATTGATGCACCTTGGCTTGCACCCGGCAGGCATCGTTCTGTTGAGATCTTGGAAGAGGATCATTGTTTTTGTGGATTGCTCTTGTCTGAGATCTTTAAAGATCTAACCTCCAGAACTCGCTGCAGGGACAGAAATCAAAATCAAAAGCACCTTCATCTTGCAAGATCTGCCGAGATATTTAAAGATCTTTGAAGATCTTTGAGTCCCCGTGAATTTGCCCATCATCTCTCTACTTCTTTAAACTTCCTTCAAGATCTCAAGGGAGCATCCCTTGCACACATAAAAACCTGAGTTTTGTCCTATAAGGACCCTCAAAACATTTGGGCCAAAATTATGTGCGAAGATATTAATCCATTTATCAACTGTATTCCCGCCATCGTCAATGCTGTGATAAAGGTGAAGGGGGGCAATACCTCCTATTCAACATGTACGTGTAGTTTAAACAAGAATATTATACAAATTCGGCTGCAGAATGCGAGTGTCTGGTCACTTTTTGTGATGACGAGTATATATATATGGCCAGATACACACCACCTAACCCACACAAATGAAGGAAGAACCTTTGAGATCAAGACTAGTTGACAGCGCAACATCATACTTTTGCTATCCCATGGGAGTGACTGGTGCCCACCTTACTCAGAAATATGTGGAGGTCCCCTGTTCTGTCGACTTCAGCTGCACCCAATATAGAGTATGTCCAAATTCGGTTTATATTGCTGGCAGCGATGGGACAGAGGTACATATTTACATAGAGAGAGACAGAGAACGGACTCGGTATTCACTGGTTACTTGGACCAATTTTCCCCCCACAATGAACAAGGGCGCTTATTTGTGCTGAGCGTCAAATTTGGTGTCCCATATAATAGAAACCTTCATTTCCCTATCAGTTTTTCGTACATCAACCTGTTTGGTAGGTTTAATGCCGAATTCTTTGAAAGCCCCTATCATGTTAATGAATGGCAGAAATGTCAAGAACATTGGCAAAATCTGAAGAGCCTGAGTGTATGGATCACCTGCAATAGTGAAGGCTGATTCTCACCTGGCCGAACTGCCAGCTGGACCCGGGGTCGGCTTGAGTTGGTTGATTCCAACGAATGACTAACTCGGTGTTGAGAACGAAAAAGAACCAGCATATGACAATGCACAGGAGCATGAAGAGTAGCCGTTCATCCATGAGACGCCTGCGCTTGGTGCCCTCGGCGGCTTTGATTGTCAACTGTGATAATCAGGTTTGTGTTTCGGGAAGCAAGCGTGGGCGTACTCGTCTCTGAAGAGGTGGTATCGTTTCGTCAGATGATCCTGAGGGCATCGAAAGATGCGGGAATTCCGGACGAGTTTGACGCCCTTGCGATTGAGGCAGGGTATGTGAAGACACCTTATCTTCGGGTTTTGGTGTCTTCCAGCTGAGCACCCGTGCCGTATAATCTCTGACTGTCATGAAGGTGTAACCGATAACCACCAAGCCGACGAGAGTCCCGCCAACAATGCGCCCGGATCTTGTGGATGCTGAAAATCGGCGGAAGACGACAGCTACAGCCTCTCGATTACAGTCGGGAGTCTGCCCGAAGCTGGGGGCCTGTCCCACAACGACGAAGAAAAATGCCACAATGACATAGCTCTGAAAAACCGACACCAGCTGCAGGATCGCAGTATCCCCAGAGAGGCGATTGCAGGATGCCAATGAAAAGATGACGGTGATCCAAGACATCGAGAGAAGATAGATGATAATGACACCGCTGGCTAATGGTTAGTGACTGGCCCAGCCGGTGTCAAGCGACGTACTCTTGCAAAGTGATCTCGGGTTGCGGCTTTAACCCCAGGATCAAGGCAGTCACGGCCATGGCAGTATTCGTGGCCATTAGAGTATACAGCGCTCCGGCAATTTCATCGAGTGACCCCGAACGCGCGGAGAGGCAGCCTGGGATTCATCTGAGCGAATGTAACCAAAGTGTACCAGGTGCGCGTACCAAGGAAAAGTGTTTGAAGGTAATAAGATAGGCGGACCCCAATTCCGCTGATATCAGTGTTCAAAGAAAAAGTGTCCTGGCAGGTCGACATGAAAGGAGGAGAGGAAGACGCGTGGATGTCAGCTTTTTTCACACTAATTTTAGACTTATGACTCGTGAAAACCAGATCTTCGGATAAGACTGTCAGCCGATTCCACTAAATCCGCACAGCGTCCGACCTGTACTCCGGGCTGGTCGACCACGACGTCTTAGTTTAGACTCTAAACTGTGATGGCTTCTTCAGACTTCCAGGTCTTCCCTCTCGACGCCTTTGACTCGCAAAAACGTCTCCGACGGCAACTCACGGCACTCGTCTCGCTCATGAAAGAGAGGAGGAGAGGAAGACGTGTGGACGTCAGCTTTAACACTAATTTTAGACTTCATGAGAACCAGATCTTCGGATTGGACCGTCAGCCGATTCCGCTAAATCCGCAAAGCGTCCGACCTCGTGTACTCCCACTTGGTCGACCACGACGTCTAGATTGTACACTGCGATGGCCTCCTCCGGGTCCTCCCCTCTCGACGCCTTTGACTCTCGCAAAAACGTCTCCGCCGGCAGTTCACGGCACTCGTCCTGTTCGCATGAACGCCCTGCAGCTGATTCGCAGCGGCCCAGGACTGACCGTTAGTCAACTCGCGGAGCGTGGGGGGCAGTGGATTGGGTCGGCCTTGAACATGGGTTTCAGGATGCTCGAACGCGATCATTACAAATGCATCAAGGAGTTTTTCGGAGAGGACGATTATCCTAAAAGACAAGAAGCGCTTGACAGCTTGCATGTCGCCCTGAAGGATGTGGGTCGAGCTCGTCTGTCGAGGCAGCATCTAGCCCTGTGGGATGATTGCCATAAGCTGCTAAAAGACGCTCGAAAGTGTGTGCGACGGCGTTTATCATAGTTTTAGTTGTGCTAACCGGCGCACAGCTCCAAGTCCATCGAGACGCAGCTTGTGACATTCTGCACTTTGATCTCAATAATCACTCGATATCCTGGTCTCAGGCGTCGATTCTCCGACCACAAGGACCTCCAAAAAGACGAGAAGCAATCAGAGAAGCATTTCAGCGATAATTTATGGAAGCGAGAACTCCAGTCGTGCAGCGAAGAATGGCATTTTTATCGGGATTTTGCGGCTTACTGCATAACCGAGAGTCCCTTGGCAAAGCTTGTGGAGGCTGAGAGACCGAGCGAGCTTGGTCGGGTGGAATCAGAGGCGGGGACTATAAATAAGGTTCCGATCGAGGAGTTGCTGGGGTATTGCAGGTCCGCTTTATATTCCAATTTTTTGAATATGTACGACTTAGTTGCATGAAAAGGGACGGGACCGCCGAAACTGGAGTCGACTTTCCCAGAATCTGTGCGATTCGATATCTCGGTGGAATCCTGCTGCTACCGACTTTCTGGGAGAAGAGAGGTTCTCATAATGGGAGGTTTTTCGATGTCCTACGCCTTCTGTGCATCACGGTATTTCAGCTAATTCACGACACGGGGGTTGAAGCAGATGACACCTCTGTTGATATGTCTCATGAAATGTGTGCTACCCGCGAAGCCGTGGACATTCTTTGCACGGCCACTTTGAATGGACTCCTGCTCCTCAATAGAACCAAACAACTTCCTCGTCATTGGCTGGTTCATTTGCCTGACATTCCATCTCGGCTGAGGTAGAAGTCAACCTTTTCCTCCTTCTGTTTGCGTTGTTGACCACTTTACATATATCAGCACCAATGTTATGAAGAAATGCTTTCCTGATGCTTCGACTGTAGCTTCGTACCTAGTGGCCCAGTCATTATCAACTGCACATGACAGCCCTGAAAGTGCCAATGGTACGTGAATGCTGAGGGGTCCGCGATATATCTATTCTCATTGAATTATAGAAACTGTGGCGGACCGTGACGAAGGTGAAGGTACGCATGGCACGGGATATACCCGCAGCCAGATGGGCCGCGTACCCCCTCGCGCATACGATGAATACTTGAGGGCGTACAGTTCCGCGATGCGCCCCGGCAAGGAACGTCTTGACTTGTCGTACGGCGGAAATAGTACGCGTCCTTCATTAATGAATTGAGTCGTATTTCATGTCTTCCAAGTCGTCCTGCCTCCGTCCGCAATCTCAAACCTCATTGCGCTCGAACTCCCTTCGCCTTGGACATTTCAGCTACGCAATCCAGCCAATTCGGCCGCCTCAACTCACGCAGGGGTCATCGATTTCGTCGCCGAAGAGGGTATCGTCTATCTTCCATATTGGATGATGAAGACTTTACGCGTCAATGACGGAGATCCGATCCGTATCACTGGCGCCGAGCTGCCAAAGGGCAACCTGATCAAGCTCCAAGCCCAAAGCGTCCAATTCTTGGAAATTCCTGACCACAAAGCCTTGTATGTTCTCTTATTGCTTATTCCTCACAGTGACCTAAATATTACACCGTAGCCTTGAACAAAACCTCCGTAATTTCTCCGCGTTAACTCAAGGCGATATCATAGAACTCAATTACAATGACATCCCCTTCGGCCTGCTCGTTATGGAGACAAAACCTGGAGGGGAGGGCATCAGCATTCGTGATACCGACTTGGAGGTTGACTTCGCCGCACCCGTGGGTTACGTCGAGCCAGAAGAACCCAATGCAGCTCCCCCTCCAACGATGGCTTCGAAACTCGAGATACATCTCAATTCCTCTTCTCCCGGATCGTCCCGACCGGTGTGAAAGCGCGACCTGCCTACGTCGCCTTCGGGCTTCGGGCTGGTTGAACGCGTCGACCAAGCAAAACAACACAACAGGTCCGCATTTTATTTTATTTCCTCGTCGTGACCCATTCGCATATTTTATTACTAAACACCTTTCGTCTCTCTTCCTGTCAGGGTTATTCTTTTCCTCTTTTACTATCACCTACATTCCCCTTTTATAGCAATCTCGAAGCCATCACCGATCTCGAGGCGCGCACTTGCTCGGACTGCGCCGGGGAGGACTTGGCTTGGACTGGGCACACAAGTCGGCGCTGAGCGGGGCAGCGTTCCTCCCTATTCGTATTTGCACCTCCTGGCTTGTGTCGTGCTGAAGGATTTCCGTCGGCGGAGGGATTTACAACAGCCATTTTACATATGTTTCTAGTTTCATGTTCCCACCATTATTTCGCTTGCGGGCTCCGGTGTTATACGAGAACGTGAACAGCCATCCCCTCATGTATTTTCCTCTCACCACCACCTCAATCTATGCTTTACTCAGATTTCTTGCGCCCCTCACTGAATTTATATTCTGCAATGAGCTAAGTATTTCCTGAGATCTATCGTACTGGCTACGTACCTTCTAGAGCCTTCCTTTCAATCACATCCGACAGGGATTCGTTCCACGACTGGGCGCTACTACTAATCGGCACGACCTTGACGCCTCTTGGTCTATGTACAGACTATCCTACTCTTTGTCGCTGGGCTCTTCTTCGAGTGGTGGCTTTGCCGGAATGTCGGGCGCGAATACTGTTAGCAAGGGAGGCGATCAGTTGGAACCCTTCAAAGGCAACGGAGACCCTCTCCGGGAGAAAGACGGAAGGGAAAGGGATATCGGTTCGTAAGGCTGAAGAGGTCGCGGCAGGGAGCAAGATTATTGGACTCGAAGACATTGATTATTTCTCGGAGTATCAAACTGAACAGCGGAACCGTGAGCAGTTGAATGAACATAGCACAAAGATCTTCCTTACTTGCGTATGTCTAGATATCAATTATATTTGCTATCCAACAATACAATCACATAGGGTGGTCTGAGTGCACGCGAGTATCTCTTCATTGAGTGAAGCAATATTTCACTGGATATTTCCACTCTTTGGGCCTTCAGAAAGACTTGGAGGTTGTTGGAATATGGCAAGCGAAGCGAATCACTGCCGAAGATTATCCTCGCCCTCGAGTCGAAGCGAACTCGATCTGGAAAAGGAAATCTATCCGAATGGTGAACATCTTCGCTCACCCAAAAGGAAATTATAGTTGGCGAGTAAAATCCTCGCCGTCCCGTTTTTGTGAAGGACCATGCATCAGTCTTTTGACATTTTGATTGTAGCATTTCACGTGTTTTTTGGCGTTTTCGCGTTGCTCACAATTCGCTCACCAAATTTTCCGACTATTTTATGTTTTGTAAGGAATGTAGACATGCACTGTTGTCCACACGGAAGCTAAAGGCTTCACTGGACACAAACAGGCCTTGGGGGGCCCAAGACCCGTGATTTCACCGGCCGTTCTGATGTTCTCACAGAGGTCGATTTGGCATTGCGAGAATTTCGGTGAAAATTGTCCGCATTGTGGATTGCCGTGTTTTCCGGCGTTTTCACGCATTTTTTTGCGTGTTTGGCGTTGTACAACGCCACAACAAATCTGTCAAAAGTCTGATGTGTGGACTCACTCCTTGAAACATACATGAAACCAGGAGTGTACAACCTCACTAAAATAGTACAAAAGAGAAGTAGAATACAGCATGTAAATCAGGCTCAGGGTCGGGTACTTTCCCTCCAATTCTACTGCCTCACCAAAGCCCTCCCTGCTCCCTTCACTTCCTCAGCGCCACCATTCAACCGCCAACAGAGGTTGCTAGGATACATTAGGGTTGTTCACAGTAGCTATTTTTTGGCTCCACTTTTGTTCCCTTTTTCTCTCCTTTTGGTATTCCTGTATATTTTCGCCAGGTTTTTGTTTCAATTTTCAATTCAGGCGTAAAAAAAGGTCGCACAGCCCAAAGAATCATTTCCCGGCCCCAAAACTGGATGTTGAACAAAAAATGGCCAAAAAGGTGGCCAAAAATTGGTTACTTGGTCACCGATTTGACAGTAACTTACTACGAAAAACCAAGCAACGAGATTGCGGAAAAGGAGAGAAAAAGGATGTTTGTGCTTGACATGATTTTGAGCTGGAATATGTATGCTTGAGGGGAATTTCAGAGCTTGTTGGAGGCATATTTGAGATGATTGTAACTACCTATCCCAGCAAGAATCAAGCAGAGAGCCTAACACACTGTGGAAAGGGGAAAATAACAGGTGCACAAAAATGGGACTCGCTGGAAAAATAGGTCACTACCTTTCCTTTTGCGACACTGGTCCTTTTTGTCCCCCTTTCAAGTCTGTGTTTTTGTCCCCTCTCTGAAAGAGGAGACGACGAGGAATCCGAGAAGCAGGCTAAAAAGGAAGCAAAAAGGCCAACCGTGAACAACCCTATTGCAAGAGTCGTGATTATTTCGGTTTGATGCCAACACCAATCTCCTTTGTTATCATTCCTGTTCACAATGTCTGAGCCAAACAAAACTCCTGAACCCGATATTCAAGGGCACAAGGGCAAAGTTACGGCTTTGCTTCATCACAGCCATCATTGCAAGCAAAACTACTGCAAATGGGTCCAAAAGCAGGAACAAACCAAAAGAAAAGACAGAGACAAAGACAAAGACAAAGGAAATTTCTCATAATGTCCAGAATACCACTTCAGGCTACCTCAAACCAGACCTCACTAGGATTGTCCTAACGATGGGGGTGGGACCTATAGAGGTCTGAAATGTGGTATGATACCACCTGCATGGGTGTATCTATCCATGTTGGATGCAATCATGGTGCTATGCCTTGGATGCATCAAGGCATGTGTGATGTGACCACCGTGGATGCTTCCATGCACAGCTCATTTTTGGGTTTTTCAGGGCCCTATACAGCCTGTTTTGCAGCTCTGTGGGGTGCAGCAGCTGGGTCCTATTCTTGCTGCTTCTTTCGGAGCATTAGACACTGTCTGGAGTGTAGTGCTGTGCATAGCATGGCCTGAAAAAGTCAGGGTTTTGTGGGCCATTTTCAGCCTTACAGATGTACAGCCCATACCTCCTTCCACTGGGCACGTTTTCATACATACTATACTGTAACCATACAGGTGACCACAACAGGCCATATGGGATGGTACAGCTTGCCTTATTCTGCAATTGTACAGGCCACTGTGGCAACCATCACCATACAGGATGGTATGGCTTGCCTTATTCTGCAATTGTATGGGTCACCACAGCGACCACCGCCATACAGGATGGTACAGCTTGCCCTATTCTGCCATTTTATGGGCCACTACAGCAACCACCGTCATACAGGATCATGCAGCTTGCCGTATTCCGCAATCATATGCCACCATACAGTCAGGGATTCTGCATATATGCATGTTACACAGTCCTGGATGTATCCAGTTGGTCTTTCATGGATGGAACCAGACTGTGTGGATGCAACCACAGACAAGTTGGATGTATCCATGGTCTTATTTTTCTTCAGGTGTGGATGCAACCATGCCTGACTTGGATGGATCCATAGACTTATTTCTTTTCATCTGTGGATGCAACCACACATAAGTTGGATGTATCCATGTGACCATGGGATGGGTGCATCCATGGACTCATTTTCATACATGGATATGGGTGATATATTGTGCAAAAACTACTCAGTTTTTCACATCTTTTTCCATCTGGTTTTCCTGCAAGCAACTACAACTTTGCCACCATGCCCGCAACTTTGGGTATCTGCTTACAACTTCAATTTTTGCTTGCAAAACCTGAAGCTCTGGATTTTAAAGTGCTTCCCTACATCCTGGAGGGCAGTTCGACCCTTTTTACATGCAAGTTTGGGATAAATAAATGCCTAAATATGGATTCTGGTGGTCTCATGATTCCCATCAGTTTGTTCATCATGATATCATTGCAGCAATGCTTTTTGAGTTCACTACTGTTCTATGGTGCATAAAAGGGATGTTAGATAGTCTAAAGACATCCATACCATTCTTGAGAGACTTAAATTGTTACACAACTACTATAAGCTTATTGACAAGTCCCTGGATGTGGTGATTGTTGAAGTATTGCATACAATGCACTGAACTCCTGAGTGGGTCTTAGAATATGGTAGTATCACCTTTGAAATCCTCAATATGCTTTGCAAGTCAACAAGAGTTCATTTATTGAATGAACTGTTGCAAAAATGGATTAGATTTTTCTGCCATCAGTTTGGGAATGAAATATTACTGTTAGGGATCAACAAAGCAACACCACACCACGAAAGTCATGGGGCGCAAAAAAGCGCACCAGATGAAGGCAGTAGCAAGGGCTCGAGAGGCGAGACACCTGCAGCGGCTCTCTTGTGTGTCCGAGAACGAGAACGAACTTTCCACCGGTGAGGAGCTGGTAGCCTCTGCCTTGGACCTTGCCGATGTCGAGCTCACGGCAGCCGATTCTGATGATCTTGGGACTTGGATGGACGCTGCAATGAGGGAATGTGACTGGGACTCCGGAGACTCAGACTGCGAATACCTCGGTGGCATTCACGAGGGCTCTGCGTTTCGAGCGATGAGAGTGTGTGGACAGACGACAGCAACAAGTCTGGAGATGATGATGTGTCGGATTTTGACAAGGAGATGATGGAGATGAAAGCGGAGTTGGCGTCGCTGTCAAAGCCAACACCATACAGTGCAGTATCTACCCCGTGACCCCACAAGGAATGGAAGAAGATTGAGAAGAACCGGAGCCTTGGATATAATGGGCAAGGGCGATCAACAAAGTTTCGCAAGGAGAAGGAGGCTCGGGATCGGGCAGAGTTCCGTGAGGAGGTCAAGACGTCGTGAGTTGCTTCTGCTCTGAATAATGAAGTGCCGGGATCCTGACCCCTTTCAAGAAAAGACCCACAGATAGTGCTCATGCGGCAGATGTTTATGCGGCCGGCCGACTGTATCCCCAAACCATGCGAGCCCGAACTCCGCACGGATTTACCCATGACACCTGCCGACCTTGTCGCTTTCGGGTCTGATGATTCTGATGGAGAATCTGATGGTAGCGAGCCAGACAATGAGCTTGAGGAGTCTCCACCAGTCGCTTCAACGTCCTCTGCGCGATTGTCAGCGGTTCCGCCACGTAAATGTCGAAAGCTAGAGATTCCAGCTCAAGAAATGAAGAAGATGGCGAAGGAAAAAAGGCGCGAGGAGTACGAAAAGGCCCTCAACGATATCCAGAAATACATCCGATCCCCGAGAACTGTATTCATTGCTGGCAAGAACAGTCTCCAATCATACCGAGCCCGCGCAATCCAAAGTTATCTGTTGATGGTCGTCAAGAATGGCCGTTTGGAGATTGAAGCATCGGAGAGAGCAGCAGAGAGCCAAGGTTTTGCAGCCAAGTGGGGAGGCAGGAATGTACGAAGCTGGACTTGTCGATGGATCAAGGAGCGTGAGCTCCCAGTTTCGAGGAAAGGGTCTCATGGGAAAGTGTACCCACTCCTCGACCCGGCCATCAAAGCCGAGCTCCGCACGTATGTGCGCTCGAATAAATGGGCCATGGATCCGCAAAAACTCGCTGATTTCTCAGCGGGAAAGCTGATTCCTGAGGCCGCCAAGAAGTATGGGGAGGAGGTGATCCGGAATGAGATGCTGCGAGGACTGAAGAGATATATGGAGGCGGAGTTATTGCCTCGACTTCAGCTCAAGGTCATAAAGGACATCTCAATCAGCACTGCACGACGTTGGCTTCATAAAGAGGGTTTCCAATATACCGGCCACAAGAAGGATGTTTACTTTGATGGTCATGATCGACCCGATGTCGTCGCGTATCGGCAAAACGAATTCCTCCCCGCGATGGCCGTCCATGCCCGTCGACTCGTCCAGTATGTCGTTGGGGATGTTGAGAAGGAACTCGTGAAGGTACCCGACAATTATGTGGAGCACCGCTTGGTCCTATGACCTCAAGACGAGATGACCGTTCAGTCAAATGATACACTGCCGAAGAGTTGGGTGTTTGAGAACAATCACAGGCTGAGGAAGAAGGGTGTCGGGCGTGGGATTCATCGAAGGATGTGATATGTTCCACAGTCGGTCATATTGAAGAAGGGGGTGAAAGTCTTGAATACTGCAAAACTTACGAGGGTTATTGGGACGGAGAGAAATTTGTCAACCAGGTATTGTGTCAAGAATTTTATTGAGCGTTCCAGCTGACTGTCTTTCAGCTTAAAACCAAATTAATTCCTGCCTTCAACCGTCTGCATGGACCCGGCGATCAGGCCCTATTTATGGTTGATCATTCTCAAGGGCATGCTGCGTATGCTCCTGACGCGTTGGTGGTTAGCCGCATGAACACCAAACCAGGGGGAAAGCAAGCACGGATGCATGACGGGTGGTACCTCAAGGCTGGCAAAAAAGTGGTGCAGTCAATGATCTTCCTGTCCAATCATCGCGAATATCCAGATCAGCCGAAAGGGATTAAGGTGGTTTTGTTGGAGCGTGGTTTTGATGTGCGGAAACTGCGCGGGAAATGCAAAGGAAGCTGCAAGGACCCAGATGCCGTGGCCTGTTGCTGCAAGCGTATTCTGGAGTTACAGCCCGACTTCAAGGAGCAAAGATCACTGGTCCAGGAAGTCATTCACACCGCCGGTCATCTGTGCATTTTTCTTCCCAAGTTCCACTGCGAGCTCAATTTTATCGAGTTCTTTTGGGGCACGGTGAAGAAATATCTTCGCGAGCACTCGGATTACACCTTTGACACTCTCAAAGAAAATTTGCCGAAGGCTCTTGCATCAGTTCCGCCTGCGACCATTCGGCAATGGGAGCATCGCATGTACCGATGGATGGACGCTTATCGGGCTGGTATGGGGACTCAAGATGCAAAATTGCATGTCCGCAAATTTGGTTCCCGGCAGTACAAGTCTCACAGACATGTTTTCGATCGCGATGCGCAGGCGTTTGACCAGTAGGAGAGCGGTTTTGATGGGAAGTCCCAATTTGAGCGGACTGAAATTTTATTACTCAATCAATTTTGACCCGAATAAAAATCGGTCTTAGGGAAAGTTTCCTCTCGTTAAACTGAGCATTTTAGCAAGAGGGAAAAAAAAGCGGATTTTTTCTGCGTGAGAAATAACAGTTGTCACAAAGTAGCGGTGACTAAGTGAACCGCACCATAATTGGCACGAGATTCGGATATACATTTCATTCTCGCGCCATCCTCTCTGCCCGAGCGTTACGATTGATACGAACAGCTTACTTGCGCCTCAGTGTCGACGCTACACTGAAACTTCGTGGTGGATACCGATATCTAGAACCTAACAGGATACCATAAACCATCAAGAAGTCCATTGCGCAAGATCGAAGAACGAAGATCTGAATTGGGACATACCTTACCGGGAATACACCGCCCTGTCGAGCGCCGACTCCGTCCACGGGACGTGCCTTACATACATGCGATTCGCGGAATATGGCCGGAAGTGTCGGATCGGGAGGAAGGCGGGTCTCCGCGGTTGCAGTCTTCCTGCAGACGGTCTGATTTGTGTAGACTGCCAATTGTTAAATCACTTGATCTGTGTTGGAAAATGAAGAGGGATGACTCATATTTGCAATGGATAAAGTAGACTGTCATGAACCCAAAGGTGCGAGGGGAGGGCTGAGAGCATACTGACCAGGGTAAGAGTTCAGAAATTCTCCGTTATTGGTTGAAGAAATAGGTGCTCACAAGATCAGGGTCAGAATGCTGATAGACACAGTGAAGGCGCCGATATTGATTGTATAGATCGTCAGAGTGTTCGGGTGAATTCAGGGAAGATTGTAAGTTTTTAATGCGTGAGAAGGCGTAGCTTTGCTTTCTTGTGCGAAGTCTCCGCAAGAAGAAACACAGCGTCGACGACGATGTCGGGTGAGTGCGCGCGCGCCAAGGGAAATGGATGCCTGAACCTGGTGCAATGAGTACATTAATCACCCTGCCCAGTAGCCCGCATATTTCTCGCGCACGTTGCAGTTGGGGAGTAAAATCAGATACAGTGTTTGGAAGCTGGGTAATGCGTGTTCATATCAATAGATGCAACGGTTTCATAGGTGGTCCACGTCAGATTAAGCTGAGATGAAGCACTGCGTACCTACTTCAATTTCTGCGGGTTGATTTAGTCCTGCTTTTACGTTTCTAGAAGAGGAGGTCCCTACCCAATTCGGAGAATGATCGCGGTTACTGTGATGTTCCGCTGGTCGACTGTTGCGGAATCGGCGATTTAGTCCGTTCCAATTGCAAGGGTGGAAGGAGACGAAAGACGAACAACGCCAAACTCGCATTGCCAAGTATCTGTGGGGCACAATGAATTCCATAACACAACCGCGAAATTCACAGCCGTACGATGGCTCCAATTATTGCCTATAACGGGCATTCGGAACATCTCGTACGTCAGACGGCATGAAACTCACCACGATAGTTCATTGAACCTGAGGCGAGAAATAAGTGGCAATTAATGCTCACCCGCGATGAGTATTCAAGCCACGGGCTCAAAAAGCAATAGCATAGGTTGGCTGTAATTTCTAGATCCCGGTATGAGCCGCGAGTGCGAAAATCAGCGACCACTCACGTTATGGTGTAGAAATAAACTACGTGCCCAATGAAAACCTGGTTAATTAGTTCTAGTGTCCTGGATGGGTGAAATAATTTCTGACACTGATAAGGAATGAAAGGCATTTTGAGACGTACTAAATGAGCACGACCTGAGAAGAAGGAGGATGCATGCGTTGAACATGGACATGGGGAGAAGAACGCCTTGTGCAAAATTTTATCTTCTGGGTATCGCTGGAAGTACGTGTAGACCTGGCTCGTTGTTAATACCCCGAACACGGCGCAGCTGAAAGCAAAACCGATGGAAACCGCACCCAGAGTGGCATCGACGAGAAAGATGGAGATCATGGCTGAGAATTAAAAGATAAGCGAAGGAGAGGGTCTATCTGAGATTCTTGATCAAGCACTACTGACGGAGGGGTGAGATATTGAGGGGTAGTGGTCAACTTCTGTCGCCCAGCGGCTATGTCGGCGCTTCTGTTTTGTTTGGACATCCTGATAACATCCACAGATTTGTGAGATGGGCTCATCCTTGTGAGCCAGACAGCCAGAAAGTGAACTCTCCTGTCCGGGAATGAATACTTTTCTTTCGCAAACCAGAATGTCCTTGAGTCTCGAGTCCAGAATCCTGATGCAGGACCTCTCTTTCCAGCTACGTACGATTTGCGCACCGCCAGGCATCCATGATGGACAGTTGAAATTTGGTACTTACATGCGGATGATTTACAATGCCGACAGCCTGAGAATGATTGTGGTGGCGTCAGGTGAAGGGCGGTGGGTGCATGGCACATGAGATAATTGAAAGACTACAAGATTCGCCTTCGCTTCGCTTCGGCAGAAACACCAGAATCATGCAGAATAGCCTCAATAGAGCAGTGAAATCGCGTATGAGAGGGTATTTCACTACACACAAAGTAGGGCATGGTAATTTATTCTCAAATTTATTGAACAAATGAGAGTCACTGCGTTCCGAGCCCCGGTAGGCAAGGCCGGTCTACGTGGGTCGACGTCGGTCTACGTCGGCCGACCCCCCGTAGGCAGAGTCTGCCTACGGCATGTAGGCCAAATTGGGCCTACCTTGGCCTACCGTCTGCCTACATAGGTCTACTCAGGCCTCCCTATCTTGATCCCCGTGCTTTCTGTTGCTGTTGCCGCGTTCCCACATAGCTAATATTGCTCTCCACCGGTTACCATGTTCCCACGGAGCCAATATTTTATTAATTGATCGCTCTGCCTTTACACCCGGGACATGCCGTGGAGATTGCCGTAAGTTGGCTGAGTGTGCCGAAAATTGACAGCTGTGGGCTGTGGAACTAAATATAACTACAATCCCACGTTCAGTGCTTGCACCGCGGATGTTTTAATGGGTATTACACCAGAAACCGAGCTCGAGCCATGGTGGCATGGCTGATTTACCCGTGAGGTCGGTCTACCTCTGCCTACAGGGGGTAGGCAGATCCTGTGCCTACGGCCCCACGGAACGCAGTGAGTCCAAATGCGAGCGGTGCAGACACCTTCAATCGTTGCTAGCCATTCCGGTTTGAAGATAAAGAAATTTTGGTGCAGGAAATGAAAGACATTCGCAATTTGCGGAGATCACCGATGCGTAGAATTTGAACTTGACGTTCAGTATGTTGGTGCACAATTTTGATCGGCGGGACACTAGCAGCTTGACAGAGTATTGCAGGGTTTGAGTATCAGCTAGTCTTGTCAAAGATCCACGATAGCATTGCATTGTTGCAGTCTTGAGTGTAGCCGCGGAGTTGAGCGCAAATTGAGGGATATAAGGTAAAAAAGGCGACCTACTTACGACGACTTTGGCGCCGCGTCCTCCGTGACAAACTTCACCGCCCCCGCCCTTTGCGGGGCTCGACTACGTCCTCGTCGCCAACTCCATCTGCGCATCGACGTGCTCCGTCTTCTCGTCCTACCTCTTCCAAAAGCACCAGGTGCGCTCCGCGGTGTTTGGCGGGACGCCCAGCGCGGCGACGTCGCAGTTCGACGGGGGGCGTGAAGGGCTCGGAGGTGACGGACTTTAGCTCCGTGCTCGGCGAGCTGCAGCTTGCCGGGCTGGGCGACGCGCCGGGGGCGCCGCAGCCGTTCCCCATCAACGCGGATCTGAGCCTCAACGTCCGCAATGCGATCCCGTATGTGGATGGGGAGGATGGGATTTTGGAGTATGTGTGGGAGCAGGGGACGAGGAAGTATCAGTTTACGAGGGAGATGTTTAATAGGCCGCAGGAGGTTTGGGAGTTTGTGGCGGGGGGAGTTTTTTGGGCAGGGTTGAGGTGGGGTGAGGTGCGGTGGAGTTGGGGGGTTGGCACTTGCTGTATTACTGGGACTTTGTATGTTAGATGTCTTAATTGCCGCAGAAGTTCACAAAATCGTTGTCGAGTTACCGGTCAAGGAACAAGGCAGGAATCCCCAAGTCTCTGACTTTCTCTTTCTACTTCTTACCTCCAGATGAAGACTCATCAGGTCTTCAGTTTCCAACATCGGTAGTTCGGTTCAGTCGACTGCATCAGGGTCCTAGCTCTCCCTAGTACCCTGTTATTCAACGCCAGAAACAAGCTTAGCAAGGATCTATTGGCTTGCCATGCGCCAGAAATTGTACGACTGTACCAAAGGATCACTGTCGGTGCTTGGCGAGGGTTCGACTCCCTTCAGACCCATAGACTGTGGGATATGAACTTTTTGACTTCACCTGTAGTCGATTTTGTGATTTCGCTCATCTTTTACTTTACTTTACTGAGCCGAGAGTTCGACTTGCAATTGAATTGGGCAGCGACAAATCATGGTACTGGTGAAATTCTCAGGATATCCGATACAGCCTCATCTGGAGGCGGTTTCACTCAACACGCTCGAAGTTCAGAGAGGAAGGGAAGGGTCCATTGGGCAGCCGAGTGCCATGCAGCATTTAGATGCTGAGCGAGGGTTCGAGTCCCTCACCGCTCATACTTTGGGCGACCGTAGGTTTTTGAGAGATTGGCTTCGCCGTCGACTCGGTCCTAATGCCACGTGAGGTGTATAGCTCCTTATTGAAATAGTCAATGTTTTTTTCTTCTTTCAGACCTGCTACTCTCAACAGCAAATTTCGACTGAATATTGATGATTGACGCAAGTTGTGCACCCGCCAACATAGTAGTTGATGCGTGAAGAGTATGGAAAAAGACCAACCAAAGTTAGCCCCCCCCCCTTATGGACGCGACCACAGGACGAGCAAAGAAGGAATCGGGAAAGAGAGGAATTCGTCACGATATAACGGGTTTGGGGGGATTTGACCCCTTGACCACCAAGCGATGATGACGGGCGATTTCTCTCATAGACCCCTTGGTAGTGTTCGGCAGCAAAAGAGAGAAAATGACGGCCGTCATTTCAGAATTCCAACCCGCTCCGAGCACTTCCACAGAATTGTATTCATGGTGCTCATTGGCGACAGATCTTCCCGATTTAAAGTTGAAACCGCTGTTGAAGTTGATTACATCGAGTGAGCGTATCCGAGTTTCAGGGAGAATCAACAGAAGCGAGAACTAAACAAAGACTAAAAGCAAGAATCAACGACGACTCTCCTGGATCATGGATTCTGAGAGAGTCAAACCCTCACCGAGTACGTCCTCGATTTACTGCACCTGGGCCACTTGGTTGATACGCAGTACCACAATAACGCCCGTGCTTTACCTGATTTTGAGGCCAGATTTGAGAGACGATTTTATCCTCCCGAAAGAGCCTAAGAAATGCATATTCGCATTGGTGAGCAGGTATCTGGTTGAACGCAGCGGTTGAAATGAGAGATTTGCAGTCAGCGAGAAAAAAAGAGGGACCGAACTTTTTCCCCGCTGTTGGACTCTAGCACAGGATATTCATCGTGAAGAAAAGAGACAAGACCAGCAAAGAGATGAAAAAAAACCCAGTTCTTGATGATCGATGGGTCTTGAGAGATTCGAACCCCCGAGCACTTGCAACGTCCCTGGAAACTGGATGAGTTTTGGTGGTTCCCCGATATACCCTTTCCTGGCCTTGGGAGATCTGCATTCGAACCCGCGCCGAGCACTCAACCCTCCATATCGTCCCTATGAGTCGTACTCGGTTGCCAACAGACCTTGTTCTCTGTTGCTTTTGA
This sequence comes from Mycena venus, assembly GCA_014462655.1. Classification (NCBI taxonomy): domain Eukaryota; kingdom Fungi; phylum Basidiomycota; class Agaricomycetes; order Agaricales; family Mycenaceae; genus Glaucomycena; species Glaucomycena venus. The sequence continues at coordinate 1,185,884 of JACAZI010000015.1, read as the reverse complement.
CGCGAAGTTGAAATTGGGTACGTTGAATGAGCAAGTCTGGTGAATCTGAGCTTCGTAGAGAACCAGACCAAGACCAAGGAAGCGAGATCCGGACAGAGTGTTTACCGCTGGTCAAGAGAGGAAAGCATGGCCAGGACAATGAACAACAGGGTAGGATGCGATCGCCAATTCAGAGAAGCTTTGCGATGACGGTGCTGAGCGGGATTACTGCAGTGGCGACTCGGGCGAGGTATGCATCCGGGAAAAGAGTGGGAGTGGGGCTCGGCTAATCCTCGGCTAAAGGCCGATAGTCTGTGTTACTCACGCCCATTAGTGGGACTCGGCATGCCGGCAGCTCCAATTATCTAAATCTCCGCCCATGACTCGTAACTAGCTTTGAATTCAACCTGTATGCCCTAAAACATATTTTGCGGGCTCTAAGCAGTGGGCCTATGCGTCCGTAACACCTCATATGTGTTTCCCAACAACGAATAGCCGCGCGGCCAGAGTGAACCCCACCAAGGTAGGGTCTTTTTCCGACATTGAATTGCTCTATAGTCCACCACCCTTATAGGGAGTGACCGGGAGCCAATTTCCTTATCGCCAAATTTAGCTTGGTCCTTCTCAAGGCCCAAGAGCCTCTTCGTCCGTGATAGATAATCAATTCAGAGAAAGCAATGTTTCGGGGCTCCTGATAACATTCCTGATACCTTAAGTATCAGGAACAGAATAGGTACCCCCAAAACTGTTTCAGAAACAAAAGGTTTCCAGAGCACAGAAGCCGTTCCCAAACTCGGAAGGTTTCAGGAAAGGTTTCCGAAGCGCCGAAACAGTTCGGTGGGGGGCCGATCCGGACCGTCGGTCCGCCTACTGAAACCAATGGTTTTGGGAACGGTTTCTACGGCTCCAGAAACCGTTTGTTTCTAACAGATTTTTGTCCAACGAATGTTCCAGAAGCCAAAGTTCTCAGAGCCCCCAATTCTGTTCCTGATAATCATAGGGAGCCCCGAAACATCGCTTTTTCCGAGTGAAACACTCTCACACTCGTGAGAGTCCTTACTAAACATTTAGATTGAAAACACCGTTGAAGTCCGGTGACAGATTAATATATATAGCGCCTGAATCTTCAATTCTTGGCCACCGTACAATGCCCCAATCGCATATTCTTCCTGACATTCGCGTGGAGAACGTAACAAATTCTCTAAGGTTTGCGGCGGTACTTCTCGGTGACATGCACGATGGATTTGGGACCCCATTTCTCCAAGCAATCTTAAACACAACACTGTCGTTGATCACTGCAGTACAAGTAATGAACTTACCTCGACATCACCCTGAACTGACTTTTTGTCCAAGAATGTGAAGCGGAACAAAGATCAATGCATTCGGCTTCTTGAAAATATCCATCAGCTTATCTACGCTATTGCCGATCTACATGTCTCCTCAGACACAATCGGGGAGTTAACCCCGACCGCTTTAAACCACATTGGACAACTCACAGAGTTTGTTTCTGTAGCATCTTTTGGAATCCAGTCACATTGACTGTTGTTACAGAACACTTCATAAGATTCACACCTATATTGAGGCACAACAGGAAGGCAACAAGATCAAGCAGCTCTTCCGACAGAGTGAAATGAACAGTCTACTCAAGGATTGTCAGATAGGATTGCAGCAAGCGATGGCATTATTCAAGGTATGTAGTATTCTAGGATCCCATTAAAATATTTCCCAAATACTCAAACACTGTCTCCTAGATTCAGATTAATTCCTCGATCTTCGACAACATTGATGAAATGAGGAGAAAAACAGAAGACATGCAGAAAGGGCTGCTGGAATCAATTCTTTCTCTTGCAGATGATACAGCATCAGCCAGGTCCTACTTGGTAGGCTTAGCCTTCCCTCTCATGTTCACTTCTCATTGAAAATCAGACCTTACAGCATTACAATCTCTCCCGGACTAGGTGAGTCGCCTTATCTTTTACTCTGAATCTCCGGTTAAATCAGTTCAAGTTCAAGCTCATTTTCAATGTTGCCAGCACAGCCCAAAATATTCCATGGGCGTCAAGCTGAACTCACAGATATTCTGAACACACTGCATTCCAAATCAGCCAGAATTGCAATCCTAGGTGCCGGTGGCATGGGTAAGACAAGCCTTGCAAGAGCTGTTTTGCATCATCCAGATATTGTGGCCAAGTACATGCACCGATTTTTTGTGGCCGTTGATTCGGCTCCCACAATCAGTGAACTTGCAACACAGATTGCATTACACTTGGGGTCAAAGCCTGGCAAGAACCCTGTCAAATCAGTCACTCAATCTCTTTCAAAATTTACACCTTGCCTCCTAATCCTAGATAACCTGGAAACACTGTGGGATCCAATACAATCTCGTGGAGAGATTGAGGGATTCTTGTCTTTGCTGACTGATTTGCGAGATCTTGATCTCATAGTATGTCTTTGATGTGACATCTGTCCTTACTGATTACCCTTAGATTACAATGCGCGGTGCAGAAAGACCAGGAAAGGTCCGCTGGACTCACCCCTTTCTGTCACCTTTGGCACCCCTGTCCCAGGATGCTGCTTGGCAGACTTTCATTGATATTGCAGAAGATTCTCATGATCGCCAACAGACGAATCAACTTCTACAACTAACAAACAATATGCCCCTGGCAATAAATCTCATTGCTCATCTTGTTGAGCATGAAGGCTGCTCAAATATTCTTGCTCGTTGGGAAATGGAAAAGACATCGCTTCTTTCTGAGGGTTATGATCAAAAAACTAGTCTGGATCTGTCTATTGCAGCATCCATCTCTAGTCCTCGGATGCAGTCTCTACCAAGTGCTAGTGATTTACTGAGTCTTTTGGCAATTCTTCCAGATGGTCTTTCAGATGTGGAACTTGTCCAGAGTCGTCTTCCCATCAAGAATGTACTAGGCTGCAAAGCGATGTTACTGAGCACTTCGCTGGCTTACAATGATGATAGGAACCGTCTGAAGTCACTGGTACCCATTCGAGAATACATGCAGCAGCATCATCCGCCTGCAACGATTTTTATACAGACTCTTCGCAGCCATTTTCATTCAATTTTGCATCTGTGTAAAAAATATCTGGGAGACAACCAGATAGGCGGGAGCATGAAGCAAATCACCTCCAATCTGACAAACCTGCAACAGTTACTGACCGTCGAATTGCATAGAGCTGATGCCGATCTTGTGGAGGTTATACATTGCATCATCTCGTACAATGCTTTCAGCCGGTTAACTGGACATGGTTATCTCCCCTTGATGGATTGTGTTCCCGCTGCTTTCCCTGAGCCTTGTGATCCCCGACTGGAGGCACATTTCATCTCAGAGGTATTCAATTCAAGATTCCATCATCCAATTGCCAATCCAGAGGTGTTGGTTACTCGAGGAATATCCCACTTTGGAGAGTTCAATGATCCGGACCTCGAGGGTGAGTTTAATCCATGGTTTGGACCACTGGTTCCCCATCTAAGATCAGTCCATTAGCTACTTTCTATCAGGGTGTGGCAAATTTCTATTCAAAAATCGATATGCCTGTAGCTATGAAATTTCATGAAAAAGCCCTCACATTATCAAAGTCATCGGAAAACTACAACCAACAGGCTCTTACATTAACCTATATCGCGGAGATCAAGTGCAGGATTGGGGATTATTCTGCTGCCCAGATTGATGCCCACGAGGCAAAAAAACTTGCCAAATTATCTGCGAATTTATTCCAAGAGGCGAAGTCGCTTGCAGTTGAGGCAAGATGTTTCAGGGAGCTTGGTCATTACAAAAACGCTATTTCCTCCTCCTACAGAGCCCGAGAACTGTTGGGACTTTGTGGGATTTCCGGAGGACAACTTTTTTATGGAATCAGCATCAATGAAGCAGAGATCCATCTCCTAAAGACAGAATATCTGGAGGCACAGAAAATCTATATCCAAGTTTCTCAGGATACTTCCGCCGATGAAGATGCATACATACATGCCATTTCACTCTTGAATCTAGCAGAGATTGAGATGATGCTCGGCACAGCTGAGGATGCTGTACGGCAGCATTTGAACAAAGCAAATGTGATATTCAGTTCTCTGGGATACCGGACCGGGATGATTCACAGCAACAAGACATTGGCGGATCTCAAGTTACGAGAAGGTGACACAATCACTGCAAAGACACTGTTCCAGGATTGTCTCGAGTTAACCTGGGGAAAGGAGGCTGAAGTGGTGTCCTACTCCCTCGAGAGACTTGCTGATTTCACTCAATGGAGAGACATTGATCTGGATTCCGCATCGCAACGGATCATGATATATCTTGCCTTTGGGAAGACCAAACAACAGAATTTGGCGATCCACAAAGCTCTATGTTTCATGGGCGATTTGTTTTTGTGTAATGATGATGAAAGGACAGCTGAGAGCTGTTTCATTGCAGCCCTTGAGGGATTTACGCGCATGGATGTTCACCGTTTCAGAGCGCAGTGCATGCTACGTCTCGGAGATCTCGCCAAGAAACGGGGTGACTGGGAAAAAGCCCCAAAAGTTTTGGAAGGAGGCTCAATTGCTTTTTGAAAGAACATTGCAAAGAAAAGATGTGGACCGGATTGTCGCCAGGATTGCTGCTGTTTACCAAGATTATACAATTTAGGTATAAATATGTTCCATAGTTGGTTTTGTATAAAATTGCTACAAGGATAATCTTGAGACACCAAGTAATACAACCGTGAACTTGAAGATTTTATGTGGATTATTTCTGAGCGGTGGGCTTCTGTTCACGGGTCATTCAGAACAAAGCAGCGTAGTGCTTTCAAATGAAGATTGAAGTCAATCATCGGGCAACGTGGAAAGCTTGCTATCCGTCCTCCTCCAGTTCTGCAGCTTCTTTCACTGTCCCAATTTTTATCTTCTCCAGCTGATGTAAAGAATTTAGTCTCCAGCTTTGAGCCAGGAACCCAAGCTTAGTAGAGCTAAATAGGCGTCGCTGGGACCGGGGTGGCGAAACGCCCTCGGATGAGAGAGTGATGGTCAGGTAGGTGAAATTTGCTGCGGTAAACCAACTGGGTTCCAGTATTCTCTCAAAATACTGCGCTAAAGGAACAGGATAGTTCAACATAGTCTGGGCAAAGCAGCGGCCATCAGCTCATTTGATCCCAACACTCGCTTAAAGCGTGGTGCTTCGGTTTTCTATACTAGGTGGCCGGCGAACCGGCCCTAACCACCTTGCTTGGAGCCAAACACCTTCGCCGAAATCCTTCGGATCGCACACCCGTGGGAAGTCATACATTCACGAGTAGTCCCCAGCAAATCAAACGAATATAACCTCTGCCGGCATGGAAAAATGTAAAACGTTTCGATGCCACATAAACTAATAAACTTTACTATCCACAGAAAAAGCCGGGAAAATATGATGGGACACTGGTAGAGTACCGCTCAGCGCTCAATGTTCGCTCGGGTGGCGCTCGCGTGCCCACCAGCTCACATTAAGCTCCGTGAGCTTCTGTCGTCCAAGACTGTGAGCAAGACTTGGGGGAAGGATTAAACAATCAAAAGGCTGTTTAATTCTGAGCAGGCAGAGCAAACATCTCCTATTTTCCAGGTTCAATCCTCGCCAATCTTATCACCGGATTTCGTACTACTGTCGTGGGAAGGTAATGTCTCGAGGAACCCAACGCAACCCAGAGGAGGCGTAGCCTTTCTTGACAGGCACTTCAGTATCGTGATCAACTCGTTCCTCATTCCCAGGCCGCCATGACGTGTGTGTGTATTTGCGATTCACGGACCGATTCACATACTGTGGTTACTGTACTGGGGGACTGGTTCAATATATCGTTTTGTTGTGCTTGGCTATGGCATGGCACTGTATGCGTATATTTGCAATTCACAGATAGATTTGTAGACCCCTGTGGTTAGTCGGGAAACTCGTTCAACATTTTGTTTGGTTCTGCTTGGCAATGCCATACCCCTGTGGTTAAAAGTGATCTTATTCGGGTTGGGGGACCTTGCTGAAGCAAGGTGACACACCACCGTCTTGGCTTTCTCCAGTACTACTGTCTTATTCAGCGCTAGAAACAAGTTCGGCAAGGGTCTGTTGGTTTACCATGTACCTTTCAAGAGACACTGCATTCAGGGCCTACTCATAGCCTTCGGCTAGCTCATGGCTAGCTCTCCGCCAGCTCATGCGTCACGGCTAGTCAGAGCTTGCCAAACCGTCGGCTAAGTAGGCCCTGAATGCAGTGAGAATAAACAGCATCAATTATGGATTTGTCAGGACAAGGCAAATGTGCGATAAGTCTAGAAGTTTGACGAAGAGTCAGGGAGTTCGTTGTGACGCATCGGATGATGAGAAAAAGGACAAACGTACGCTAAGATACTGTACGAAGGAAGAAGCATGTCCCGCGCAAGGAGATAGGGTTGCAAACCATAATGTGAATCTCTTAGCTTGGGGCTCAAAAAATCTCGAGGCTCCTCAGACTGTTCTCATCACAAGTAAGTCAAATATACAAACCAGGTGGAAAAAAAAAAGCAACGAAGACGTACGCAACAAGTGCAAGAACTGTAAGAGGGCAACATAAATTCCCCGAACAAGTTGGTAGTCGGATCTAGGATAAATCTTGATGAGTGGGAGCTATGCAGCTGGACAGCATAAAGCACCCACAGTTCACGAAATCCGCAACAGTTTCTCCTCCAGGGCATCCGCATCCACCATTACCACGGACGGTGTCGATGGAGGCGCAACCACATTCACGGCACCAAGGACAACAAGCCGGCCGAGAAAACCTAATACGATCCCAGTCACGCACGCAACGCTGAAAAACACGTATGCGGGGTAGAAAACGCCCGACAGGTACGCGATGGCGCGGTAGGGTGTGTAGAGCATGATGTCAAGGAAAAAATTGGCAAATATGAGTAGTGGGGACAGGATGTAAAGCAGAAGTTGGGCTAAGCTGGGTAACAGGGAGAGGAATACGACGAGCAGAGGGTGCAGGACGATTGAGCCGACGAGGGTAACACAGACAATGACAGTGTTGAAAATACAAGCTTGAACCACGGCAACTATTCTATTTCATATTTTATTTCAACTACCATTTCACCGTTGCTAGCTGCCCACATTCTTTCCCCCACAACCGTACGATATCCGCAGCACTTTATTGCAATTTCTGAGTCTCTTGTTTCATGTTCTTTCATGTGATATTTTGATACATATAAAAGCTAGAGTACTTGTTGTATTTTACCTTACTGGTTTGCCTCGCAATTACCTCTTGCTTGCAAACACCCTCCTGAGCTAAATTCTACAGACAGCGTGGAGTAGAATGGCAGCGGAGGCCTTGAAGTAAGGAAGATCGTGGGCTAGGGCTGCCTCGGGAGAGTCTGACGACAGGATGAGAATTTGGAGGATGGAGGTCATTGGAGAGTGAGGCCACTTTGATTGCCGAAGAACCAAACAGAACCACACCGGCAACTCTTCCTCTGCACACCGCCCTCGCTTTCGCGCCAAACGCCACCGGGCTCAACCTTCTCTCGATTTCCTACCCGCGCGTTGACTGCTCAGATGTGGGTCTTGAGGTCCGGACTCGGAGTAATTGAAATCGACTTGAAGTTAACTCAAAAAAAGGGGGGGCACGAGTCCTATCAGGCGTCTGGCACCATCAACCGCATAATCAGTGACGAAACCACGAAACGCGGCCTCAAGCGGAACTGGCTCGCCTGCGTGGGTCATTCCGCTGCAGAAGGTTAATCTCCTTACCTAGCGTTTTTTATGTTCCCGTCCGCCACCGTGCCATCTGCACTTCCACTCCGCGTATGTCTTCAGATTCGATGCAGTCCTCCCTTTCGCCTGCATTCTGCAATGAAAAGCCTGCCTCAGACTCGTCTTCCGCCATAGAATTGGACTCCTCGGAATATGCAAACATTCTGCCTCGCACGGGATGTCGCGGGCTTCAAGGACGACCCAAATTTGCTCACTTTGACTTTTAGGCAGGTGAATCCTTTTTATAATCATCCTTCCGCACTGAAGGGAAGTCAGGGTCGTTCTTCTAGGTCAATTGACATTGTGCATCGTGCCGTGCAAAAGTTTCATCCATCGCCTGACCATTAATTCACCGGCTTTCGCACAGCAAGCGCGAGTTTTTCCGTGGTCTTTATCATCTTGGTTTCTTGGGTTTCGTCAGGTCCGGGATGGGAAGCATGGCTGTGCTGAATCTGGTGCGCCTTCCTCTTGCTCTATTCTTTTTGAGTATGAATAGGCGGTATGGCGAATCTTGCGGGCTGAATTCTTTCCTCTCCCTTTGTTCTGGGGTTCACCTCGCCAACCATCATAGACGCTGGACGCGTCAAACATCACCTCCGCCTTCGTCACCCGTCCGTTCTTCCTTCAAGTTATTGTTTTTGCGGGCTTCGTGAATACGTGCGCTGCGTTACATTATGTCCGCCGTCTGAGGCTGAACTTTCACTAGAATGTGTATGCTCGTTCCGATCACCTACGTTGGAAATAAATGGGCTCATTCACGTTCGGCGTCATGAGCAATGACCTGAGCGTGTTCGGGTTGGACTCTTCAATCACATTTCCCTGACGAATAACAATCAGTTGAGATTTACTAAGAATGGGAGCGCCTATCCGTTTGATAGCCTGCGTCAGAGCTTTGTTCTCGACTATCGTGAAAATGATTGAGTTGTTTTGCTCACAGTGGCGACAGACGGCCAACTCAATCAAGCGAGGGTAAGGGAATAGTCTTCGTCGCTTCCAACCATGGCCGGAAGATGCCGGATCATTTGATCTCCTACCGAGGTCGCAAAAAGTGTGAGTAGGGTGCTGAACTCGGTGCGCCGCTGTGGAAGTGCCTATCGGCACGCTCGTCGCTCTTACCATATAGGGGATTGCGGGAGAGTTCCTCATCGGGCGTTAACAGCCGCCGGCTTGTTGTTTCTCACTTATAACTCTGTTTACTCATCCTTTTCTTCCTCATCCCAATTCTCTCTAGTATAACGGTATTCCTCGAGCCCCAGCGCTGAATATCACGTGTCGCACGCATCCGTACGCACGAGAAGACGCCCACGTGATCGCGCATCAAGAGAGCGAGATGCGTGCACCACGCTCATACCTGCGTTGAAGGACTGGTCGGCATATCTTGTATGTTCATTAGCATTATCCTCGTCACTCAAACCCTTCCACATATTTTTATTCTCCTATCTCACTCCACATACACGAACTACACCTATTGCTACACACCGATGGTCATGCTTGAGTCCCAGGACTACGGCTGGCTCGGGTTGCGCTGGGGATCGAGCTGACAGTGGCTTGGTCAACCATTTGTCATCGTCTTGCAGGGGATGAGCTCTCCCTATTCGTCTTTGCGCAATTCCTGGTCAGTTAGTGGTTTGAAGGCTCGGCTGATCTTAGGTATTTATTTCCCTCATTTATTTCTTGCGCCATGGACTTTCTAGCTTCATAATGTTTGTATTTGGACTCTGTAGTCACGCTGGGCTCTGGTCACGCGAGAGCACGCGTTTGAGCCATCCCGATCGCTCATATGTTGCCTGACAATGGACATATAGGGGATTCTTCCTCTCTTCCTTTCCCCCACCATCCTCTGTTCCCAATATTGAGTCTATCGAATGAGTTATCGAGTATCCGAGGTCCAGAAGCGGACATCCTCAAGACGCTTAAGCTACAGTAAAGCTGAGTGTCATATCTTCGAGTCACATTGTCTATTTTACTTGGTGGTTCTAGTGCATCGTACACTGCCGACCTTCCTTCTCTGGTCAATAGACCGACCAATATCCTCTTCTACACCGCATTCGAAGTTGATGTGTTGCAGATGGGTGCAATGTACTGTACCGCAACTGTTTTGTATGTGCCGCACCTCTCTGTGTGTGGTGTGCGCCACGTCTGAACCATCTCACCTGTCGTCGAGTAATTCTATGGCTTGCGCATAATCGACCGTTGATGGCTTTTTTTTTTTTTTTTTTTTTTTTTTTTTTTTTTTTGAATCATTGTTATTTGCCCTCTGCCCTATATGGCATGGTAGGCATACTTCTACACACCGTATCTACTTCTAATGTGTGATCAATCTATTGGTGTACGTTCCCGAAACTGCGGCAGAATGTCAATCCCGCCATAGGACGGTGAAGGACGGGTGCGCGTGGCGCACATTAATGGGTGTCCATGTAACCTGGGGATGTAAAGTAAGTGGTTAGATGGGTAATGTAGCGATATAGGCCCCCGGTGAGGGTGGGCTCTGGTGAGTAAGTTAAGGAGTTATGATCGAGGTTTGGGAACAGATCGGGATACTCGGCATCTCGACCCAAGGATAAGGGCCCCATTCTGCACCAACAAGTTGGCATCTTTTTTTGATGACAGGGACACACGAAGAGGTGCGGTTTCTCGTGAGACAAGGTCTGTGTCACTGCAGAGCAGGGACATCGCTTCTATGTCCCCATGGACACCACTGTGTCGCAGCCAGGAGTGAACAGGCTGGGTGGTGGCTTCCTGGATAGCAGCAGCACTCCGGTTCTCGTCAGCACACAGAGGGACCCCATGGATAACAATGGCATGCCAGGAGCCGCCATGGTCAACCCGGGGGCAGCTCCGATGTTTTGGCAGTTTGAGGAGCGGCCGAATAAATTTCCAGAGTGCAGGAATGTGCTCCCTAGCTCTCTCTGCGGTGAATTTTTCATCGTGAAGGAAGGTGAAGGTGAGATTCCCCTTTGTTGTCCAGCGAATGCCTGCCAGCTGAAGATCACCAATAATGGACATCTTCTTGATATCAATGAATAGGTGTGAGGGATGAGGTCGAGCAGAAGGATGAGAGGGCGCATCAGGTGGGCAATCAAACCGGAAAATAAGGTCCGGAGTCTGGGTCTGAGCTTTCCGTCGCTCGGCAGGAGAAGGAGAGTGCCGTGATGGTGTATTCGACGCTGTCTCCTCCTTTGGCATGACATCCGAGGCTGTGGCTGTGGCTGTCATATTTTCCACATACGTGGCGGGTTTGGACAGAGTTGGGGTCGGGGATGGGGACAGTATGGGGGTTGTGGTGCTGGGTTTGGGGCATGGTGTGCATACAGCGTATCAGCACAGGGCCTGCAAAACATCTGTCATGTGGCCCGTGAATGCCGGCTGGGCAGTAGTTGGGGCATGGTCACGGATGAGTATCAGCGTAGCGAGTGCAGAGTCTAACAGTGATTCGAGTCGGGAATAGTGGGCTGAGAGGGGGTCGGAGTGCTGCGTGAAGTCCCCTGCTCGTAGCTGGGAAGCCAAGTGGGCCAGGGGCGCCAGACTATTGACCGGCGCCATTTGATCATGGTGGTTGCTGCGTGAGAACATCCCCGTTGATGGCTTGAGTTGCCTCGGATAGCACTGGATTGTACATCATTCGATAGAGTTCTTGGTGGTGATGATCCATTTTCTGGCCGAGCCAGAAATGAGCGGAAAAGTCTCTTTGAAAAGGCACTTTGGGATTGAACATGGCGAAAATGAAGTGAGTGGCCGACATTGTGATTCATGATCTGCCAAGTTCCGGAAAATGTCGTGAAGCGCTCAAGATAACCATCACACGACAGGACCACGTTTCCTCTCACGTAGTGTGAAGGAGATACAGCTCACGACAACTTTAACATTCAACCTGCCGGGATTCTTCCCATGCGTGACATTCATCACCGCGATGCAAAGGTGTGTCAGGCACAAAAACGTCTCCCGAATTCCACCATCATCCTCTTTGTCCCTCCTCTTGTTTCAAGTCGGTGCTCCAATGCAGACCACTCCGAACCCTGAATGCCGCGTCTTTGCGCTAATCATTGGTATCGACCGAGTATGTGCCCAGTCTATTACTGCTTCTCTCTTCCATATAAATACACTCACAGTACGCCAACTCTGATCTTGCACCCCTGAAAGGCTGCGTGAACGACGCTCAGGCCTTCAGGGACTACTTGAGCGGGTCCTTGCTGGTTCCCAACACCGAGAACCATATCAAAATGTTGACCAACGAACAAGCGACACGTGCACAGATTCTCAAGACGTTCGATGAACACCTGATGAAGAACATCCGCATCCGCGACGTGGACTCAACTGGAAGTGCAGGAGACACAATTATTTTCTTTTTCGCGGGACATGGAAGTCGCCCCGAGTGCACCGTGAGAGGTGCTGTGGAGTCGATCTGCCCGCACGATCAGAATAGCAAAGACCACAGAGGACGACCAGTGTGCGGTATCCCGCACTGGACTGTCAACAACTTGTTGCGAGGATTGGCAGAAAGGAAAGGAAACAATATAGTGGGTCCATCTGTGACAATATTATTCCTTTTGAAAATATTACGCAGACCGTCATCTTCGACACTTGCTTCTCTGGTGGGCTCACCCGCATCGACCATGGCACCCCCCGATGTTTTCCGTCGGCCTTCCCGATTCCAGCCGACCTCGATATCGATCTATTCCCTGGAGCCGAACTTCCTTCTGCCCGCGCTATGGCACAGGAGGTTCCGGACGGCCGATATCGGCGTATGGCGTCGCACGTCCTTCTCTCTGCATGCAGTGATTCCCAGAGCGCACATGAAATCAGAATCAATGGCAAGTGGCGTGGTCGCTTCTCAGAGAGCCTTGAACGAAACCTCAAGAGCTCTCCTCTTCCCTCGACAACGTACAGTGACATAATCGAGCGCGTCGACAAATGGCCCGCCCAGGACCCACAAGTTGAAGGCGAACACAAAGGCCGTCTGCTGTTTAATACGACGTACCCGTCCAGAACTCACCACTCGTGGTCCGCTCACCCAAGCGGATCTTCGAGTCCAGGATATATTCGAGTTGACGTTGGAAGTATGCGAGGTGTGCTGCCGGGAACCGAGTTCGTTGTAGAAGATGCCGCCAATAACCCAGTGGGTTTGTTCCGTGCTGTTGACGTCAGCCTCGATTCCTCCGAGCTCATGGCGGACAACGAGGATGATGCCTTTGTGGTGGCTGAGGGATGGAGAGCGAGGGTAACGAATTGGCACAACGATGGCATGGTCTTGAAGGTCACGCTCGACTCCGGAATCGCGACAGCTATCCGAGATGGCGCAGCCCAAGCCATTGTTCGAAGATTTGTTGAAACCCAGGAAGGTGCCGAGGTAATGCTAAGCCAACGGGATACCAAGCGAATCGCCGTCCAGTGGCTATCCGGAACACTCAGGAAATGGGGCGCCGGGACAGCCGAACTTTTTCTGTTGAATGACGTGCAAATTGCCGACGCAATAGATGGAATGGCTCACTTTAACTATTTCCTGAACGCGTACCGCCCTGGACATACCGCTCTCCCGGTCACCCTTCAGTTGCATGTGCTGGAGGGGGAGAGCCATTTTCCCGGACGCAGGCCAAAGGGAGAAAATTTGATTAAACTTGAAAACAGCATGATGGTCGCGGAGCTGAAAGAGGCCAATGTTCAATATGGGATCACAGTTTGGAACCACTCGCCGTATAATATCTACGCATATCTATACTATTTTGACCCCAGTGATTACACTATTGCTGTAAGTAGCATTTTATTTGCATCATTAACTATTTCACTGACATTGCAAAAGAACTGGACCGATCCCGCTATGCAGACGCCACTTTCCCGCTCACACGATGGGGTAGAGGCGTGCAAGCACGGCTTTGGCTACGGCCCCAATGTCGAGGGGTTCGAGTTCTTTGTGCCAGAAGGAAAGAAAGCAGACACGGGTTTCCTCAAACTATTCGTTTCGACCAAGCGTCTCAATAACCTCTCTATCGAACAAGAATCCCCATTCATGAAAGACTCTAGGCGCAAGGCTCGTAGGGAAACGTTCAAGGAGGTCAATATTTGGGATTCATATCGTGTCGTTATTATTGTCAGAGTGTAAAAACCGAAATCTTTGAACGCCTGACTAGTCCTGGCGAGGAGAATTCCATTTTCATGGTTGATCTTGTTTCGGGACGTTTAGCCTCTGCCTGATTGCTTCGGGTTAGCAGATTAGACAATATGATTACAGACGCAGTTACGACAGAGTGGTCCAACATTCAGTATGGTATCGGTCTCACCCACTCTCAATTTCCGTCTGTCAGAGGGCGAATTTCGTTGCATCCGATGCGATCATACGTCGTTATCTCCTGTAGTCACCGTTAGGGCTCCGATCCCGGGCCGTCCGTTTACGGAGACGGCTGTTAAGGAAACGGCCATTTTTTGGTAGTGAAAGAGCCTACTGTGTCATTTTGTAGGGAGGCAACAGCCAGAGCACCGTGACAAGGCTGTTGCTTATTTTTTAGGCAACGGGAGCCACCGTGATCGTGACTGTTGCCTAAACGGGCAACGAATGTTTTGAGGTGCACCATTGTGAGCTCAATGGTGCTTCAAAGGAGGAATTCAAGAACAATAGAACTAGGATTTCAAGTACGATACATTAGATTGACACACAATTTATGTATTTTTGGGGGGGACTTTTTAGATTTTTTTCAAAGTCACGATTTTTCTAAGCAACCAACGTCCCCGTTACCGTGACAGGCCTTCAAAAGGGCAACGCAACCAGGGGGTCTGTGACCGTGACGGTTGCCTCCCTACAAAATGACACAGTACCCGTCCGTATATGGTATCTTCAGCGGCGCCCTACGGACGGGGATACAGCCGTTTCGACGGGTGGGGGAAGAACCTTATGGTGGTTGTCCATCCAGTTGTCAGATTGGAGTGCGGATAGTGAAATTTCAGTGTGAAGTTGTTGATCGTGTTGTGGAGCTGAGGTAAATCAAACATAATCACAGGTAAACAAAAATCGAGCAGCACCACTTGATCAAAATCCGGACAATCTCCTTGAATCCGCTGTAATCCCAATTTGGTAATTTTGTGGTGAACGTTTATGTGAGGCAGTTCGCCAGTTCCAAGCTCTCTGCGAATTTTGAAGTGAATTATCTGGCTCATCGCTATCTGTAGGACCCGAATTTGCCCCGTCCATGCTAAATTTTGGAGATCAATCTTGATTCGACCTCACAGCATGTTACAACTCGGGCTTCTCGGACAATGCCCGCCCAATGGCCTGTGAGTCTTTGTATGCCTATTGGGAGCTTGTTCATAAGCGCGAGGGCTGTTATACTACATAAATTGTGGGAAAACTCACTCCAGTGTGATGGTATGCATGCTTTCCATACAATCCGTCGACCTGTTTACGGCCGGATACGGATCCCGTTTAAAGGGGTGAACCCGTCCCGTACCTGTCCGTTTTCGAAGCAGGTAGGCAGCTCCACGGACGGGACAGAAACCGTCGCAACGGACCGTCGACCCGTCGCAGACGGGAGCGGATCGGAGCCCTAGTCACCGTCATAGTATACCGGTAGACAATAGTAAACGAATATTGGTGCAGAACCACCTACCAGCGTTTGACACATTGAAGAACGGGATCTGCTAATATCTACAAAACACCGATCTGCGAACTATGATAACACAGCATTTGTTGACTGGAGTCCGAGTGTGTTTCAGATGTAGGAATAGTGTGGGGATGCACTATGCATTGGAACCCAGGGCGTTCCCGTGGCATCCAGTCAGATATGGTGCGCAGGAGACTCTGAGAACTGGCTATTTGAGTTGAGCCTGAGGTGAGCATACAGGATGAGATCCTAATTACGGTAAACACAAGCCGGTTGGTTCGTAACGCAACACGAGTACACGACACAAAAAGACGAAGAGCAGCGCCTGATTGAGACATCCAGTGGGAATCGAACCCAATAACAGGGCCTATGAATCGAATTTCAGTCACGGGAAATTCGAAATTGGGCTGAGGTCGATGCATCCAGTTGGCAGTCTTTGTTCAAAAGCAAGGTCTGCACGGGGACACAGTGTCTCGCTTTCCGCTGCAGCCGCCAGATCGTTACGTAGCCCGGCTAGGCTCGTTACTAGTCTGCCTATGGATGACAAAACAATGCAGTGAGCACTTTGCTGTATGTACACGTGGGGGACCTGTGCCTCGATAGTAGCTTTCTATTACTAACGAGCCTATAAAACACTTCAATCAGATCCGATTTGGTTGAGCAGGATGCCAGCGAATTCATGACGAATTTTGATGCACCTATAACCGTCATTTTACTTGGAGTATATGGTACAATCTACAAGGCCTGCTTTGTGCCTTTCGAACGCAGGCAGACCCATGCAAATTGGTACAGAATTGGCAAGCCCTTGAACCTGGCAAGGGGGTTGCCAAATAAATTTATCCTCACTAGGAATCTGGATCTTGCCAATGTGATCCAACTTGTCTAACCTAGTGCCTTGAGTTCAATACCCCAGTTAAACTTCAAGGATTTATCACGACATTTCATTTCTCACCAGGAACCACGTGTCCGTCAATCAAATAACTATTCGGTTAATTTATCCGCTCTCTGTTAATGCGGTTCTGTCGAACCGCGTGTTTTTTTTGTCCAGTCGTACATAGCCAGAGGATCAAAGATTTATCATTCTGGAATATAACAACTCAGGGGCACAAACTTAAACCTAGGTTGAACACGCATAAGGGGGCAGTATCGGCGTCTAGAGACGCCTGGTTTTCGTGGTTCCCGTCAGCCATAGCGCCATCAGACAGGCTGTATATTGTTGAGATGCAACGGATGATGTGTCTTCTTAGCGCTTAATAGCGCCAGGCAGGCGCCCAGGCCTGAGGACCCCTGATAATTAGGCCAAATGCCTGATCCTAATCCCGACCAATTTTGGTAGTTTGACGTTTTGCCTGTGTCAATCTCGACAATTTTTCCACTGAAAACGCGGCAAGATTGGGCAAAATGCCGATAAAACCGCGACAGCGGCAGAATTCTTTCCGAAGATAGCCTGTGCTGGGCGAAATTTTGAGCTCTGAACCGGACTGCGACGAATCTAGTTTGATACGCGGTGACAGCATCGTGCTAGGCGAAATTTGGGCCTGAAACCGGAATCCCGACAAATTTGATCCGATTTTTTGCCGACCTATCAGGGGTCCTCAAGGCTGTCACCGTTGCGTAAATGTAGACGGCACTATATAGCCTTCCCAAGCCCTCCCAAGCCCACCTTCCATCCCACCCGGAATTAGTCGGCACAACCATGCTCAGAATGTGAGTTGTTCCATTGCCCCCCGTCGAGCTCCATATTAATCCGATTCTTCAAACAAGTGTCCATATTCACAGTGAGTATACTCTTGAGACCATGTCCTGGCTCATGTATCGCTTCTTTTATGCAGATATTCGTGTCAGATCTTTGGTCAATTCGCACGCCGATATACCCCCTGACATGCCAATGTTTGCTCAACTTCTCGTCGACGGGAATATCCTGAAGGAGACGGATACATCGACCCCCGAGGCCTCGGGCAACTCTTGGAAGCTGAAGTTTGACTGCACGATGTGAGTTTCCGACTTTTTCAGAGGCTTCGACGGTCTCACTCTTCGTCGCAGCCCAGCGAACGTTTCTATCTTCTCCCTGGCCATTCTCCGCAGAAATCAGGGTACCCGGCTTCTTGGTTACGTTGAAATTGCGAGAGGAGAGGCGGTTTCATCTGCGGAGCAGAAAAATCGGCGTACGTGCTTGTTTTTTTTGTTTTTTTCGCGTCAAGGCCGGCTCTCACTAAAATTTACAATTTAGCTTTCACCATACGATTCGATAAAGTCAACCCTGACGGCCCGTCCCTCGAACTTCGGGCAGCTTTTTCAGTTTTCGAATCCTCGGCCGCGGAGTCGTCTGTACTCGATTTGATTGATAACCCTATGCAACGTGAGCTAGAGTTATGTCTCACGTCCGATAATCTCTGAATGTTCAGCAGCAGCCTTTTTTCACCGTGACATTCCACCTGGCGCCATTGCGGTGTGCCTGCAGCTCATGAAGGATTACACCACCCAAAACGGTCAACTCCCCCCGGATTCCTCTGGGCTAGAAGCGATGCACGAGCGAATACTGCTACTCCCCAGTGCAAATAAGGCTAGACCTCAGTTTTTGGACTTTCTTGGGGACATTGCTCTCCAGTGCTACCGAACAACGCGCGTCTTGGACGATCTCCACCAAAGCATCTGTGCCTACAGTGATGCCGTCCGCGATGACCCTGATGTCCCCACATACTTAGTGGATTTGGGAAATGCACTGCTGGAACGCGTCATGCACCTCGGCGACCACCTGGACGTCGATAAATCCGTGGCAGTCTTGAGAACCGCATTTAAGCTGTCTCCCACCGATTTTCACGTCCTGGTCACTCTCGGCAATTGTCTGCAATGTCGCTTCGAGCGGAGCGGCGAACTCAGCGACATCGACGAAGCTATTTCGATATTCAAGCAAGCTCTCGCATATGTGGCCACTAGTCACCCTACCAGGGCCTTCTGCTTGCACAATCTCGGCAATGCCCTCCGCGAGCGATTTGAACGACTTGGAGACCTCGCCGACATTAATGAGTCCTTGTTGGTTTTGGAGGAGGCCCTCGAACTTCTTCCTTTTGGCCACCCTCAAAGGCCGAAAGTGCTGAAAACTTTCGGTTCATGCCACAGATCTCGCTTTGTGAGACTCGGCGACCTCGACGACCTCAACCATTCGGTAGCGATGTTGATTGCTGCTTCCTTGTCTCTTGCAGGCATACAAAAGTCCATTTGCCTGGCCGGCCTCAGTATTTCCTTCCAACTACGCTTCGACCGGCGCGGCAATGTCGACGACCTGAATAGTGCTATTCTAATGATCAAGGACGCAATAGTAGCGTGCCCAGACAACTATTATCAGAGGGCCAGCTACCTGAATATTCTCGGTTCTTCCCTGATGAAGCGCTTCGAAGTGGCCGAGAATCTATGCGACTTAAATGAAGCGTTGGTTGTGCTCAAAGAGGCCGTTGCACTCGCTGAGGACTCCAGCAAGGCACAGTGTTTGTCCAGTCTCGGCAACGCGTTTAATGCTCGTTTCGCGGTGTTGGGAGACCCCTCCGACATCAACAGCGCCATTTCTGTGTTGAATGACTCTCTCGGCCTGTGTCACGACGACAGCCCCCTGAGGCTCACGCTGCTGTTCAACCTCAGTTGCGCCATTTTCGCTCGCTTCAGCCGACTTGGACACGATATTGACTATGAGCAGGCCATTGCTGTCAGCGCCTCAGCCGCCTGTTCGAAAATTGGTTCCCCGAGTATCCGATTCAATGCAGCCGTATTTTGGGCTAATGCCCAGCTCTTCCGAACCCTTTCGAATGAAAGCGGCCTGGACTTGAAGGTGGTCGACTATCAGGAACTCTTCCAACACGCAGATTCTTTTGTCCACTTGAAACCCCGCGGCGGCTCCTACTGGATGGTCGAAGCTGCGAGAGAAATCTTGCCTGCTTATACCGTAGCCCTCGCCCTCGTCGATGAATTGGCGTGGCTTGGATTGTCTATCCGCGACCGCCACCACCACATCCTAGAAGGCGTGACAGTGGGCAAGATAGTCAGGGATGCTGTTGGGACAGCGATCGTAGCTGGCGAGTACGTCAGGGCGGTGGAGTGGTTTGAACAAGGCCGATCCATCATTTGGGGCCAAATCCTCGGACTTCGGAACCCAGTAGAAGTTCTCAAACAACGCCATCCTGATCTTGCCGCCAAATTTATTCTGCTCTCTAGACAGTTGGAAGACGCAGGGATTCGTGAAACTTCTCCTGGTTTGTTTGGGCACCATCAATACCACCAAGCCGTCCAAGCAAGGGATCAGCTCTTGAAGGAGATCCGCGCATTAGACAAGTTTGACAGGTTCATGTGTACAAAAGCAATGTCCGAGCTTACACTCGCCGCAGCCCGAGGCCCTGTAGTCATTCTTAGCCTCAGTACATGGGTAAGAGCTGAAGCTCTGATACTTATGCCTGGACTGGACGAGGATGTCTTGCATGTCTATCTTCCCGAGTTCAATGTATCTAATGCCGAGACCTTGGAAGAATCCCTCCGAAGTCTTTTGCGGGATGCCGGGCGCGGAAAGAGGGCCGGTCGGCGGGAGGGAAAGATCGCTCCGGAGGCGGAATTTGCACGCATCCTCTCGGAGCTCTGGAAACGGGTGGCTAAACCTGTCTTAGATGGGCTCGGGTACAATGTTAGTAATTCAATCGAAGACTATACATGCGACTCACGATTTTTAACATTATAGACTCCATCGAAAGATCCGCAACGTATCTGGTGGTGTCTGACTGGTTCTTTAACATTTCTGCCTATTCATGCGGCGGGTCTTTATGGCGAGAATGATGGCTTCGGGTCGAAGCTGTCTGACTTTGTTATATCTTCCTACACACCTTCCTTAACCGCCCTGATTGAGGCATTCCGGGGAGGGTCTCGTTCACCAGGACTTCAAGTGCTTGCGGTTGCTCAACCGTCGGCACATGGACAATGCTATATTCCTGGAACTCAAAAAGAGATCGATGGTCTGCAACGGCTGGCTGAGACGACGGTCCCGAAGATTCCAGTACTGCGATTCGATGGAAGTGCGGCGACTCCAGACAGCGTTCGCAAAGGAATGAGGGAATCACGGTGGGTGCACTTTGCATGCCACGGTGTACAGAGTGCCTCCAATCCCACTGAGAGTGCACTCCTGCTTGCCGGCAGCTCGGAGTTGACACTCTCCGACATTATAAAAATGTCCCTCCCTCATGCCGACTTGGCGTTCCTTTCCGCCTGCCACACTGCCACCAGCACGAAGGACCTGGAGGAAGAGTCGGTTCACCTTGCCGCTGGGATGCTGTCCGCGGGATATCGAAGTGTTGTTGGAACGATGTGGTCTATTATGGACGAAGATGCCCCCAACGTTGCCGCGGATGTCTATAAACATCTATTCAAGACATCTCCGCCGGACCATACTCGGGCGGCCGAGGCGTTGCATCTCGCTGTCAAGAGGCTTCAACGCGAAAAGAAATCATTTTTCCATTGGGTACCGTTCATACACGTGGGAGCTTGATGCTATGGTTAGAGGTCCGCACACTTAGACTCATCATTTTGTTGCGAGCTAAATTGTCTTTTCTTAATTCTAACTTCTATTCAAATATCGTAGTCAGGCTGGAAAGAAGTGTTAGACACGTCTTAGAGCCAGCTGAAGAGTAGTGTTCAACACTACTTTTCAGCTGTTGGGGCATTCACAATACGGTAAAAATATGCATACTGTACTATTTAATTCAATTCGTGCCCCCTGTGACCCGTGACATCGAGCAATGAACTTTCATATTCGTCGATTGGCCCTGGGGACCTAATCTCTTATAAACAGACGCTACAACAATTTAACTCGTACCTCGTTATGTTGTACTGGGGACCGTGACAAAAAAAATTCGTGCTTTGCTCCAGGACATCCAGAATTCCATTCTAAGCTCAGCTGCCTTGATTCTGAGGTGAGATAAATGAAATGGCGCACACTCAGCAAGTTTCTATGACGCAGTGCATGAGCGAGCAGATCAGAATGACGCGAAATCAATCGGCTGCCATAAGCCTTTTTTGAGCACTGCCGCTTGTCGTCGTTGCCGCAATGGAGGCCCTCCCAGAGTCTCCGGATCCCTGAAGCAACAGACAACGCATGCCTACCCACCAAGGACCTTCCTGTGCTAGAACTCATCAAATTTAACCTTCCCCCTCTGCACAAATCCACTGCATTTCTCTATCCTACCGACTACCTCTCGGAATATGCGCCAACCCTCACTGCCTTCGATCCAGCAGGTATTCCAATCCCTCCCCATGCCATGGTCAAGGACCTAGAGCCTGCCATCCTTTCCGACAAGGACATCTGCTGCATTGTTCTTGTGCATTTGCTCAGCTGTGTGAGTGCCGTGGCCATTCCAATATCAAGGCGCGTCAGCGAAAAAAAAAAAATTTTGGACACATTTTTTTCGCGATTTTTGTGACTTTTTGACAAGTTTGCGCTCAGCCTTGGTGACCTGTGACAGGCGCGAAATTATTTGTCAATTTGGGGGCCTGTTGTAAGAATATGGGGTTCAAACGAGTGGGGGGGAGCAAGAAAAGTGTATTTATTCGCAAAATCTCCAGGGCTTTTATACCTCGAGAACAATGGTACAAAGCTACTATAAACAAAGTGCATAGAACAATGTGAGTCCAAGAAATCAGTGGTTTCAGGCCAGCTGAAACTACATGCGTCTCGAGGCTATGCAAGACTATACATATCCATGCAAACTGTTGCCATCCTTCATGTATGCGCCAGCACATTCTACGTGTCGGGTACGTGGCGGCTTGCTAGAATATTCCAACACCTGTGACACGTGACCGACGAATTGAATTAAATAGTACAGTAGATCGCCTGCAGTATTGACAGTGACTGACACTCACGTCACTGCGGGTAGAAGAACATTAGCTATAAGAAATACAGTGTGTCATCCAGAGTTTCTGAGACAGCGAGTGATCCTCAAATAACTCAATCCAACCATCCAAGAACGTGAGATTGATGATAGGTAAGCAGAAAGAAAGCACAAAAAATTGGCACAGAATTATACAATACAATTCAATCTCGCCCCATCCTCTTTGCCAATACTATGTCAACACCATTGGCATGGCTGACGGTGTCATCAGGCCTTTCTTGAGGCATGCGAAGAAGCTGGTTCGCACGGAGAAGAAGACTCAGAAGAGGGCTAGGGTGGATGGAGACAAAGAGAACGAGCCCGTGATCAACTGAGGCACTCACAAACACACCAGTACAAGAATAATCATATATAGTTGTATTGTATGTACATATACAGTAGGGGACAGTCAAAGGTCGCCTTTTTTTAATGCGTGGGAAATTGGTATAGCATGGCTGCAGCAATCAATCCAAACTCTCGGGAACAGTGTAGGATGTTAATTTAGAATTTTATTGATATACCCTATGAGCCGAATCCCGAGATTCTCAGGTATAAGGTCATGGGACCCCAAAACATTGAGAAACCCAAAAAAAATCGGAAAAATACCGGAAACAATGGCAAATGACTCCTTTCAAAGCACTGATTCTGATTCCAGTTAAATCTCGCAAATTCATCAAGCCATTTCAGTGAAAAAAGAAATCTTTCCTTCCTCTCCCCCACTCACAATGCCCCCCCAGAAAGAAACAGAATTGGAATCTCTCTGGCCTCTGCAACCAGCCAAAGCAATCTCAAACACCCTCAGTAGTAATTGGAGGCTCAGAAGACAACTCTAATGATGCTTTGATGTCAGGCATGCATTTTGATAGCATGAGAGTGGATTGGGAGAACGATGACGAGTCTGATATTGAGTCAGAGGTTGATCTGGGTGACTTTGACAATGAGGAGTTCGGCATTAACCTTCTGGAGATGGCTGAGAAGGAGGATCCAAAGGATCTGGACTGGCTGCCTCCAAAGTTCTGAGCTTTGCAAATGTGGAAGAAAGGTGAGCAATGGTTGAAGTGAATGATATTTAAGGTTTGACAGGCAAGGCTGCTGATTGGGCTGTCAGACAGCAAAGAGCCCAGAGGACAATCATGGAAAAGGGTGTATGTAAGCACTGGAGGCTGTTGTTGCAAAGAAGTAGTTATCTTTGAGTGAAAAATGTATTTTCTTTCGGTCCTCCAGGCCCCAAAGGGGTACACACAATTTTGTTCAAATGGCCCAAAATATTGAGAAAACTAACGGCTCGTGGGAAAATTCTGAAAATATGTTTTTAGGCTCCTTTTTTCAAGCTGAATCTGATTCTGAACTCAGAATAGCAAAAAAAGTGTATTTCATGTGCTACAAAAAAGGTGGCCTTTGACTGTCCCCTACTGTAGTAGAAGCGTCTAAAGGTATCCTGAATTATGGAACCATCCCTCAATGTTCTCGGGTGTCATTGCTGAGAAGACTACTTCAAAGAGAATTGGAATGGGGGCAAGAATATCAGAACCAGGGGCCATGGTGTCGAAAACATCGCCGCGGCAATGCCGGATCCAAGCTTTGGTAGCCGAACTCCTCAATGGGATTGAAGTGGGGAGAATACGGAGGGAGATACATCAGTCTCATCCCGCTAAAGAAGCAAGTGAGGAAGCAAACAAAGCGTCGGGGGATACATGACATACCGAGCTTCAACCATCTCCTGCAGGCCTTGAAGTGGTGCGCGCTCGCATTATCCATGACAATCACGGAGTTACGTTGAGGAAATGGGTTCATATTACCCAACAAGGTGGCAATAATGTCGGAGAAATGCTCCGAACCAGATCAGGCCAAATAATGCCGGATAATGTGATACGGTATGGGCCGTGTTATCATGTCAAGACAACAACAAAGAACTATTATAAGGGAACCCCCCAAACCTGGTAAATATGTTTTTGGTCATTTAAAGACATAGCTTGACATTCAAATAACTACCCTACATTGTTTTCACGATGTTATGACTTCAACTGAGGGCGGGAAAGGCTTCGGAGTCTGTCGGCAGGCCTGGACCAGCTGCTGTAAAAGACATAATAATGTTGCCGGATAGTTTCGGCAGCCTTTTTAAGGCCGGATCAGGCCGCGACCTTTTAAGGCTAATTTGATTTTCCGACAAAAAGTGCGAAACTCTTCGCCAGTCCACGATCGCGTCAAAATATCTAGATGGAGAACACCATCCAACGAAATGGCAGGAAGAATACTGTAGCCGGTAGTGCCGCGTTAGTATCTGCATTGCTTCCAGAGTCAAGAAACACACCGTGTCCCCCACACAAAAAATCATGACGACGTGCTCTGTCGCCTATCAACCCACCCCATCATTCGGCGAACAACATGCCGGTTACAAGCAGATTCATCGACAAATACAAGTTGTTCGCAAGTTGTTCGGGCTGGTAAATATTGCCTATCAACGTCTGGTACACCGCTTGTGCAACTGGGTCGGCCTCTTCTGCGGTGCGAGTCAACTGGAATGAAGAAACCAAGAACAGTAGTGGTGATAATGATAATTTTACCTGCTTTCGAGTCCATCCCCAAGGGTGCAGTGCATGAGAGATTGTGCCTTCGGAACCATGGATATCGCAGGCAGTTTCTAAGTAGCACTGGAGTTCGGAAAGATAAATATCGGGAGTCCTTTCAATGAGACCCTCGAGATACTGCGGGTCTCGGGACAATTAGTAACTGCTGACTGGCACCTGACATATTGCTTACCAACACATCCCCTGAAGATAAAACCTTCGGCCTTCCATTCACAATAGATTTAATAATGACTTGCCCCGTTGTCTTCCAGATTCTTTCACCTGCTGAACCGTCCGCGGGGAGACTCCATTAGACTTCACAATGACATTTGTGCTGAGATGGTTGGTCATGACAACGAACCCCTTCTTACATTCAGGATGTATGTAGTGATAGTTGCTCATGGTGGTTTGAGAAAGACCGTGCGGCCATTGACGATGTGGTGACGGTACTGGTGCGAAGGGCGTCAGGTTGATGGCATCACTTTTGATCAACTGAACTTTTTTTCGAAACACACTGGGGATTGCCAAATTTTGGGCTGTCGTAAGTGTAATTTTAAACCTGAAGTATCAGGTTAGGAATAGGTTGAGATGATATGAAAGGTCATTCTCATAATTTCAGCTCTGATTCCAGAACTGAATTCAGTCCAAAGGGACCAAGCTATTCTTGATTCGCTACTTCAGGTTTCAAATTGCACCTACAACCACCTGAGATTTAGCAATCTTAGATGTGTGCACTAGCTAGCTGGCAGTCACCCCTACACATTTTGACTTGCGCAAGATTCCCAAATTTTGGGCTGTTGTAGGCATAATTTGAAACCTGAAGTAGCAAATCAAGAATAGCTTGGATTGAATTCAGTTCTGAAATCAGAGCTGAAATTAAGAGAATGACCTTTCATATCATCTCAACCTATTCCTAATCTGATACTTCAGGTTTAAAATTTCACTTACAACAGCCCAAAATTCGGCAATCCCCAGTGTGAAAACATCTACGGTTTTGCAAATAGCTGTCATACATTTTTATAACATTCATTTCAGCCCGGTGCCCCCAAATACAACGTGACAACTCACCTTGAATGTCCGGATTGCCACCAGATGGTACATGTTGGTACAGTGGGCCCAGCAAATCTGACAAGGACATCAGCGCGCCACTGACTACGCCTCAAGGAATTGAGCAAGAGTTAGCAGAGATTGGGGAAGAGCCGGCCGTAAACGTACCAATTGAAGCCCACAATTCTTACAAACCTGCACTGTTATTCCTGGCGGAGACGCCGATGAGGGGAGGGAGCTTCTGCAGGCCGTAGAAGAGCAGACTGTACCGGTGAAGCGAACACAAAGGGCAGCTGAGTTGCTGAACCTCGGGGGGCTGTGATACCTGTCAAGAGAGATTTACCAATGCCGAGAAGAACGACAGGTCATTAGTGGCCAAGTGTCCCAAGAAGGAATGCGAGACACAATGGGTCATTTATACAGTATCTCTTCAGTAGTTTTTAACTCACAGTGACACCATCTAGTTCCACATTTCTTGTATGGGCTTGGAGAATGTGATACTGCAAAAGAATTAGACTTGCGAGGCATGCAGTGAACACAGGCAAAGTATGAAGCAGCAGAGACGGGCCTAGAGGGTGCAGGAAGAGTGTCAAGTACTGTACATGACGTTAATGTATGTCAGAAATATTATGGTACCATTTTTTAAAAGCCACTTGGGCAGGGTGTACGGCCTGCCATCAGGGGTGGGAAACTCCTTCCCAATATAGAAGGAGAGGGGGGGAGGGGGGGTCAGCTCAAGGTCGAAAAAAACTTTTCGACCTGATATCCTTTTTTCGAATGCCGATTCTCCCTTGCATAAATCATAAATAAGTCCATTGCACAAAGTCAAAGAATGAAGATCTGTATTGGGACATACCTTCGAGACTGGGACCAGCGAGTACGCAGCCCCGTTCACCGCCGACTCCGTCCACAGGACATGGCTGACATATAAGCAATGCGCGGAATACAGCCGGAAGTGTCGGATTGGGAGCAAGGTGGGTTTTCGCGGTTGTAGTCTTCCCGGGGACGGTCTGATTTGCGCAGACTGCTGATTGTTAAATTACTTGATCTGTGTTGGACAATGAAGAGGGACAACTCATATTTGCAAAGGATAAAGTAGACTCTCGTGAACCGGAAGGTGTGAGGGGAGGGCTGAGAGCATACTGACCGGGGTAAGAGTTCAGAAAATTCTCCCTTATTGGTTGAAGAAATAGGTGCTCACAAGATCAGGGTCAGAATGCTGATAGACGCAGTGAAGGCGCTGGTATTGATTGTATAGATCGTCAGAGTGTTCGGGTGAATTCAGGGAAGATTGTGAGTTGCTGAGCGGTTTTGCCGACAGCCTGAGAATGATTGTGGTGGCATAAGGTGAAAGGTGCTGGGAGCATGGCACATGAGAGAAAATTGAAAGATTATTTTGGACTTAGTCTCTCCATGGCGGCCAATGGTAGAGAAAACGATGCAAGAGGCAAAATAACACGGAATCGCGGGCCGTTGATGCGAGCATCGCCACAGGTCTTGCGCTTCTCCATCTGCCCAGTGCCCTGCGCTTTTGACACCCACATCGGGGTTGGATGGCGGTGGCACCGTGCTTTTCTTTGGTTTCTGAGTTTGTCTGGATGCCGCTGCGTCGAATCTCGACGTCTCCCGCACCACGCACATAGCCCGAACGGCCGACGAGCAAGACTCAGGGGATCCCACAAGTCCCTCTACGTCGAGCCCTGGCCCACAACGTTCCACGCCCTCTTCTATGCACAGGGCCGGTGCACCTACTACGCGGGATTCGAGTTGATAAGGCCTTACCGTCACTCGCGCCTTTACCACCGCCTTTGTTATTCCGTCTTTTATCTCGAATACCCGAGGAATGCTCTGGCCTGGCCGGCTCTGCATCCACTGGGCCGATTGTCATCCTACCCATCTAGCTAGCGCGGGATCGGGCACTCTCCCTTGCAGAGACAGCAGCGACTTGGGCTCGTCGCGGCGGTGTACCTCAACAGGTTGAGCCGCGACGTCGCGCGGCATTCGTAGACGAGCTCGGCGGCGAGTTCGTGCGACCCGTCAATAGATGTCAGACACGATCCAGTCTCAATGATGTTGATACTCACAATGATGGTGTAGAAGGAATGAATCGTTAAAGCTTGCGTATAGTTTTCGAATCGAAAGATTCAACGTACATATTTGAGTCGTTGACGTGGCATTGGTGCAGTGCATAACCTGAACAGCAGATTTCTTAATCCTGCAACAGCCCAAAAATACTAGTACAAATTTTCATCTACAACGCTCTCAGTAAGGCAGAAAATCAAAGGTGGTGGTACCAGACCTTCTGTTCAATCGGCAGAAGCATCTTCCTTGAGGGCCATAATCCAATGAAATCTCTCTTCAGTCCCGCCCACCAGCTCGATATCGACCTCATCTACAACGAGTTTGAACCCAAGGACTTTCTTGCGAAAGATATCTCGTGTGCCCTCGACTCCGAGCCCGCTGGCGAACATTATGACCTCGGGCTCGAACCACCCGTGGCGGGTTACATCTCCCTCCTCAAACTGCAAGTTACAAAGCAGCCATCCTCCAGGTCTGAGCCATCCCCTAATCTTCTCAATCAGCAGAACCTGTTCGTCCTTGGGAAGATGGAAGATGGAGTAGAAGCCCAAGACAGCATCAAAACTTCCAGGTGCGAAGTCGAGGGCGAGCATGTCTCCTTGGATGAGCGTAGCCTCCGGTACGTGCTTGCGCGCAAGCGCAATTTGTGCAGCGGAAATGTCATTCCCAGTGACCTTCAAGCCGTGCTCGATCAGGACCTGCGTTGCGGGAACGCCTGCACCACAGCCGAGTTCCAATACGTCCGCTCCTGTGGGCAACTTTTCGACAAGATCGGCAATGTATTTCATCCGCGTCGTAGTCGGGCGAGCACTGGACCTGAAAGAATAGTATTCAACGCAAGAGCCCAGCGCACAGTGAGAAACCAAGCTACCAAGCCAAGTACTTGTCTGCTACAACATCATACCCGTGTTCAATGTGGGACTTTGGGTTTTCGAGGGTGGTGGTCATAATCTGCTTCGCTGGCGAGGTGGTGGCACGTATGAAGAAGAGTCGATCAAGAAGAGTCGTGAGTCGTGGCGAATTCACCTCGCTTCTATTCCTATTTTCGGGCAAGTATCAAGAAGAGTCGTGAGTCGTGACTCGAATTCACCTCGCTTCTATTCCTATTTTCGGCATCTGAGCTGCCGATGATGATTCCCAGGAGCTTTCCCAGGAGTTTTTGCTAGATTCGCGCTTCATGGACGGGGGTTTGGCGGTCTTGACCCAGGAAAATATCATACTCTGTCCTATCACCACGCATATGGCGCATTGCAGGATGAGGCTTTGTACGTTTCAATAGCTCACGAATTTGCGCTGCGTGCGGGATAGCCCACAGCACATGGATGATACTCGGGTATTATATGTGTCTCCAATAATGTGAGCGGCACCAGGATGTTTGAGATACGGCCGATTGAGTAGTTCGTACCGCTCTGTAACCGCACCGTCTTGATAGGCACACGATGGCGCGGTAAGGTGCGATCTCGAAGAATAGTTTGACAAGAGCGAGCAGTAGGGACAGGATGTAGAGCAGAATTCGGGCTAGGAACAAGGGGGAAAAGAATACGATGATTGAGCCGACGAGAGCGGCGGAGACAACGATGGCGAAAATTAGAAGGAGAGCGAAGGCCTTAAATTATGGGCGAGTGCGAGCTAGGGCCGCTTCAGGAAAGTCTGAGGGCGGGACGGCAGTTTGGAGAATGGAGGCGCATGGGAGAGTCAAGCCGCTTTGATTGCCGACGGACCAAACAGAACCACACCGGCAACTCTTCCTCTGCACTCGCTTTCGCGCCAAACGCCACCGGGCTCGGCCTTCTCTCGATTGTCTTTTGGTTTCGCCTCCACTCCTGCGCGTTGACAGTTCGGATGCGGGTCTTGAGGTCCGGACTCAGAGCAATTGAAATGAAGTAGCCCGATCGGCTGACTATGAGCCTGACTCGGGAGTCCCACAAGTCCCTCTACATCAGGCCCTGGCCCACACAGTGTTCCACGCGCTCTTCTATACACAGGTCCGGTGCACGTACTGCGCGTGATTCGAGCCGATAAGGCTTTTGCCGTCACTCGCGCCTTTACCACCGCCTTTGTTCTTCCTCGTTTCTCCGTCTTTTATCTCGAATACTCGACGAATGCTCTGGCCTCGCCGGCTCTGCATCAACTGAGTCGATTTTCATCCTACCTATCGAGCTAGCACGAGATCCGGCACTCTTCCTCGCAGCGACCCCAGCGACTCGGGCTCGTCGGCGGCGGCATATCTCAACGGGTTGAGCCGCGACGTCGCGCGGCATTCGTAGACGAGCTCGGCGGCGAGCTCGTGCGACCCGAATTGTGACTTGTCTGTGGGTGGCACGTCTTCCTCTCCCTCTCCCCTCTCCTCTCCCCTCTCCTCCTGCCTCCTTCCTCCTTCACTTCTTTTACAACACCGAGAGCTCGCGCATTGTGATTCGCGGTCAGCGCACTAACCTCGGCCCATCCACCTCCAATAATCGAAATGGTGGCTCCTTGAGGCGTGCGCGCGCGGGACAAAAGGTTGTCCTCACTTCCTCCTTTGCTCCCCGCCTCTTCCTCTTCTTCACCGGATATTCGGCCTCGAATCCATGCTGACTTATTTCTTCCTTCTCACACAACCTCGGCTTAACCCGACGCTGCCCGTACCCTTCCACCCGTGGACGTGGCCAGAACGCGCATCTTTTGCCGTGATTCTTTGTATTCCTTCCTTCGTCCTTGGACATTACTCGCTTGGACTTCTTGCCCTTTGCCGGCCTTTTCTCGGTTTGTCGCGACGATCTTCTTTTGAATGGAATGCTATCCGCAGGATAGACATGGCATCACCGCGCGCAGCGTCTCGGAGGCGTCTTTCCCGATGTGCGCTCACCTATGGCTTGTGCTCGTCGCACAACCATACATTGTCTTTTTCGACACGTTCGAGCGTCTCTTTCGAGAAAGCGGACGCACAAGGGCTTAGCAGCTCTGGGAGGTGCATCCTGCGTTGTCATGCGTATCTTACCTTCTCATACCATCCTTGGCATTTGCTTTTTTTTCTTTGCCCTGCCGACTTGCGCTGGATGCTTCTTTATGGCGAGTGGGGGGGCTAGTGACTTCTTTAATCGAATCTTGCGAAACTGATGGCGAGGAACAAATCTACGGGACACGCTGCGACTCGGAGTCAATTGCGGGCCTGGAGGAAAGACAAGTCGGCGCGGAAACAAGTGAAGCACCCAGTCAAGTGCGTAAGTCATGCTATGCGAATCCTCGAGGCAATGACATGCCGACCTTGAATGTTGGCTGTCGTTGCGAATGAGTAATTGCTCCAAATTTTCAAGTATACTGCGTAGATATCGAAACTACGGTAATTTTCAATTCATTTGATTGTGTTCTACAAGCCTTCTTTGCATTACTTCAAATGGTATACCAATAACTATCAATTTCGACTATGACTACTAGTAAGGTGCTCTTTGTGTGAGAGTGACTTCACCGTCAACAGGGTTGAAAGTGGTCACGACGTTGTGGAGGAAAACGTCGCCCCTACAGAGACAAATCAGCTCATCGGAAAATCGAGCCACGGAGGACTGCGCAACGCACAAAATGAATACAGCCCCAGCCTGATCAGCCCCGCCATCCTGCGTTCCAGTGATGCAGATGGTGTTGTTGTCAGCATCTTTGCCCGTGGGGAGGATCTGATCCCGCTTGTCGATAGGGAATGTCTTCCCACCAATGGTGACAGCAAAATCGGGCACCGTGGCGTTGCATGCGACGGTGTACAGGAGGGTATTCGGATCCACCACGGCGGGAGGGGAGAATTGAGCGGCGTATGCGGCAGCGACGGGAGAGGGGAAGAAGTTGACCGTCGTGCCCGTGTCGAGGACGGTGCTGTTGTTCGCGGTGATCACCTTGTCGCTGCCGGGGAAAGTGTACGAGTCGACGTCGACGGTGTAGAAGAAGAGGTTCGAGCCGGGGAGGCCTTTCTGGGTCGTCATCGTCGAGAATCCCTGAATGGGGACCGTTACTGAGTTTTTGAGCACGGGGACGGGTGCGATGCCGCCGAAGGAGAGGAAGCCAAGATTGGGGTCGAAGGTATCGTTTTCTTCCTGTTCGAAACTGTCACGATCTAGCGCGATGGAGAAGTCTGGACGACAGATAGTATCAGCAGACGACGAGATGGCAACGAAGAGCTGGAACGAACAGGGATTTTTCACTTGCTTCTGCTCAACTGCCGAGAGGAAGAACGGACTGTAAATGATTTGATTCGCCTTGGACGCTTTGAGGGGATCCGTAGTGTTGAAGACGGTCGTCCCACCGGGGAAGGAAAGACCCTACATACCTCATAGTTAATTAAAAGGGGGGAAAGACGAATCGAGGAGAATTTTCAAACGAACGATGATGCCCGAGTTAATACCATCTCCCAGATATGCTGCGTGAGTGGGAATCGGGACCACCTGCTTCTCCACAGAGAGCCCGCCAATAGTCACGGTGTCCACTCCCACGGGGCCAAGCAAGACTTCGCCGTCAGTGTACGTGATGTTGAAGCTGACGTCTGGGAAGGGCGCGAACGTCTTGGATGCGTTGGGGTTGAAGCCCCCCGAGCCGAACGCACATACATCTTGGGACTGCGGATTACCATCCAGATCAAAGCAGCTGAACCCTTGCTGGATGACCCAGGTATCTGAGCTGGAGACGACAGAACGGAGAGCATCAGGATCGCGACAGGTAACGGTTCCAAAACACACCTTCCAGTGTCGACGCTGAGGCTGAACTTCTGCCCGCCGATCGTGACGTTCGTCAGATACTCAAAGTCTGAATCGGACCCGTCAAGGACGACGGTGTCAGATCGAGACGAAGATGTATCCCTCCCGCGAAGCGCTGCAAGAGCGAGCCGCTTGGACTTCCTCCGGGGCGTCTTCGCACCGAATGGAACAGAGACGTCGGCTTGGGGCAGGTGCAGCGCAACTGCCTCCGAGTCTGCGCGCGGCGTGAGAGAGCGTACATGCCGCACGAAGTTAAAGTTGGAATTTTCCGTGTTTGTTGCCCCCGCGCGCGCGCCGAGGAGCGAGAGGAAGGAAAGGATCGGGATGACGTCCCGGGCCATGATAATGAACAGTGCGGAGGCAATGAGGAGATTATATATGTCTTATACAGGCACGGCGAAATTAGATGCCCGTTTCTAGGAGATCGTTGCATGTGTTGTGCTGTAAGGTCAAGGGCATCAACGGCGTTCAAGAATATCGTGTATCTATAATTAAAGATCCATCCGGGGGAACAGAGTTCGGATATGTACTACGGGTCAAAGCAGGATCGCCCGGCTACGAGGATAATAATCAGATTGTTGCTTGAAGGCATGGTCCAGATTTCCATGTGTATGTACGCTTCAACAGGGTTTTTTTTCTCTCTTTCAATCAGGATTCAAGAAATAGACTGCAGCATCCTTGGACATATTATCCGGTCACCAAGTGAACTCCGAAGGCAGATAGAACGGACTTGCGGCGTGGTTCGGCGGCGTCGCCCTTGACAACAATTATCCTGATTTATTGTGCAGGTGAGGGGCAACCGGCAACTTAAAAAAAGACATAAGTTAGGGCCGATTTTCTTTTTCTGACCTCGTCGGGACTAAACTAACTACGTAATTGTTCCCACGCACTAAATATAGTAATTCTGCACGCGATGCGAGTTAGACTCGCTTTTGGAATCGGCTCGGCCATCGAGTTGATGACGATGTGTCGAGTCGAGTCGAGCTATAACTCGATGCCAGCCATCATTTTTCCATCTGCCAGACAACGCGCCACTGTCTGAAGCCGTCCGGCAGCATGGTTTTTGCTGTAATTGGCAAGTAATTGGTAAAGATGCTCTAGCGAGCACGAATAGCTCTGAAATGGATATCCTTAGCTTTCTGAACTCAAAAGTGGCTTCCTCCTCTTTTCTGGCAACAAATATCAGGGGAAATAGACTATGTACGCTCTTGACCTTGGCGATATCAACCCATTTTTTCTCTACAAATTCCGAATAACCTCTGTCCAAGGATTTGGGATGTCACAGGAGATTCGATATTCCTTTCTGGCATTCTCAATTGACCCGATCACCTTTCTTTCTGTTCTTTCAGACCAATGTGATGCAAATTAGGGATTGTCGATGTAAGGTCCGCTTCGATTGAAGTCGAGCTGAACCCGCAAGAACCTTCAAAAACAGATGATGTTCAGTCTGAGGTGAGTGGATGATGTATATGATTCAAGAACGCTAAAGAGACTCATAACTACTTCGTGTCTATGTATATACTAAGGTAAGATTTGTATCAAATGTCCTTGTGTCTAAAATGCTAACTACCGTCACTGAGAATAGGTCTCAAACAACTCTACAGAGACTGAGCGCGGGCGTTGAATAGTTGATCCGGCGGTGACGAAGCCATATCCGTTACAGTGGGACTGATGGGAATGCCAACTCGACTGAACTCGAGCAAGACTCGGCTCAACTCGCTGCATCGAGTTGAGACGAGTTGGTCACATCGCCTCAACTCGGCTTACTCCGCGGCAACACTATGCCTAAGTGGCCGAAAAGGTGGTCTGCATCGGAAGTATCGCCCTCATATCAGGAGTAAATCTACCCTCAACTTTGGTGTCGGCGTATATTGTTGCTCTGCCGCCTGTGCCACCTCACTGCTTTTTTAAAACCTCGGCGATCAACGTGAATCCAGTTTCCTGGAAATTCAGTCTTCAACTTATCTTTGAAGTTTGAATGAAGAATTAATAACAGACATCATCGTTCTGAATCTCCCTTGTTTCTAGGCTACTGTAGTAATCTGTGTTCAGGTGACGGGTGACGGCCACCTGTGAACTGAACACTTTTGGTACCAGTGACGGTGACCTTGCAAGTTTTCTGGCCTCAAATAGGACAAAAACGCGAAAATTTCTGGTCCGGCATTCGCCGGACTTCAATATGTAGCAAAATTTCCTGATTGCCAAAGAATGAACACCTTACCCAGTGGACAACGTCGGTGACAGGTGACACGCAGTGAACACTTGGTCGGATTACTACAGTAAGGCCGAAAGTACGGCGACTCAACGTAGCACTTAACCGAAAATAACGCGGTCCTGTGACTTGTATGAAACACGCCGCTGTACGCGGATTCCTATTGCTGAGACCATTCATATGTTGGGACTTGGCGTCAGGCCGTCATCCGCGGAAGCACATCTGTTCGCTTTGTCAGTGGTCACGGTAATTGAAAATAAAAGGAGTCGTCCGATCGACCGACGACGGGTCAACTCTGAACATACGTTTTTTTCTCCGTCACGTCATTGTTGCGCCATCTCAGTCTCGGACCATCCAGATCGACATGCACCCAAATCCCGTTGCAGAGAATGTGTTGGGGACCATCGGTGCGTTGTTATATCGTTGTTTCGCTCAAGGACATGACGGGTCGCGGTAGGCACTGTCTGCTGGACGGCGCAGCTGGTACCTCAAGTATGGAAGAGCTGGCGAGAAAAATCGACAGAGGGGCTGTCGCCGTGGCTTGTGTGCGTCACATCTGCGTGCTACCATTACCAGTATTCACGAGTCTCTTCGCGTTCGCGAGGTACAGTCTTCTGTGGGGCATATCCACCGGCTTCCTCGGCCCATACACCATCATCCTGGATCTCAACATTCCACTCATCATCCAGCCACAGCTCTTTGGCTTCCTCGCTTTGGTGTCCTGGGGCCAGGTCCGTCTCTATCTCTGAGGAAAATGAAGCAAGTCAAGTCAACAGTAACTCGCAGTGTCAGTACTACGGCGTCGGACGCTCGCGGCGTGCCGCCACCGCGATGGCGCTGGGCATGATGCTCATCGTCGGGGGCTTCGAGGCGGCGATGGTGTTTGCGGTACGCCCGGCGTACGCAGCGGGCAACGAGGCAGGCGCACATGGGACGCGGTTTTTGGGCATATTCAGCGCGGTGCTCATCTCGCTCGCGCTGCTGCCGCAATACGCCGAGATCTGGCAGCACCGCGAGGTCGTGGGAATTTCGATGGTATTCATGGCCGTCGACATGCTAGGAGGTGAGTGATGTGATTGTACTTACTGCTTCAGGTAATTAAAACCACAGTTGCCTTTTGAGGCGTATTCTCGGATTTATCGCTGGCGTTCAAGGACCGGTTTGATATTATTGCGGGGATAACCTATTCACTGGTTGTGGTTCGTCGGTCCTTCAGCTTCGTTCAAATACGGTTTGCCAATTCATCTGAACAATAAGGTTCTAGACGGATTCGTCGTCCTCGCGGCGCTGATTCTTAACCCTCGGGCAAGACAACGGCGGCAGAGGAAGACTCCGAGATCCATGGAAGAGGCAGCTGAGACAAATATGGCCGACATCACCGCAAGGTCGTCCATGACGGCTGTTAATCGCGTGGTAACGCCATGTCCGTCCGCAAAAATAGAGGGACATATTGCGACTCAGCTCCTGTAGAATCTACTGTAAAATAGACTCAAATGGGGAATCAATCATGTTTCTCCAAGGGCGGAGCACAAACCTGTGGAAAAAACGGTTGGTTTGGTGAAACCTACGGGTCGGGCTGTGATTCATCATTCACGTGGCATTCCTGCAGGGCGGCATCTGTGCGCCGTGTAGTGGTGTCGACGGAAGAAACAGATGAGGTGAGACGCCGCAATAATTGGTGGCGCCTAGGAAGAAGAAAAAACAACAACGTTAAAGCAAATTGTGGGGGTTCCTTGCACAGCAGGGGCCGATGAATTTTTTGTGCCAAAACATCGGCTGAAAACATGTCTTGTTTTTAGGCCATATTTTTGTCGTCCTTCGGAAAATGGAATGAACACAATAGCTTTTCCGGCAATTTTTAACAAGAGAATGATCTCAAAACATATCGCCTCTTTGTCTCTGAAACACCGCCAAATTTTCGTGGTCTTTTCATCTGGAAAAAGGCGTCGATTTCGGGCCCAAAAATGGGAAGTTCCTTTGTTCTTTCGCTGTTTCGGTCCCGAAATGAGGTGTGTTTTCCTTCCCGAAATAGGTCATTTTTGGATAAATGTTCAGCGCCCAAAAATGTGTCATGTTTTGGGCGGGTTTGGAAACAGAACATTGTTCCAGGTGGGAAGGTTTTTGGGTCAATTTTTCTTCTGATGGGAAAAATATTCCCTAACAGGAAGACGTGTTTGGACGTCGTGTTTTGGTCCCAAAAATCTATCAGCCACAGCTGTGCTCTTATCGCTTAATGGCTAAATAAGTGCCACCAATTTATAATTACTTTTCAATGTCAAGGCAGAACGTGTCTTTTACATCTCGGAGAATACTTGGTGCTACCATCGTGTTCGTTCTTTCTTTTTTCCCACATTCTCGACATTGTTAATGCAGACGCACACAAGTTCACCTGAAACCACCTGCAAGCCACCCGCTGGACGCTGAGAACCCATACACTTGGTGCGGCGTGGGAACCGGATTCATGCTTCCCCACGGGTTTTTCGCGGGCCCAAGGGCGGGATGCAAGGTTGCGCCGGCAGCACGCAACAACGCCGCCTCGCCCTCTGCCTCCTCGCGGTCGAAAGACTATGGTGGTCAATGGTTCATTAAACGACACAAACATCGCGCGCAATTCATAGACATAGATAGACGCACGGTGAATGAGGTGGGTATCCTCCGCTGGACCAGAAGCTCGAACGTCGGGGGCCACGTATGCTTTGATGCCTGAGACGCCCCGGAATTGAAGGCGACGCAGAGGTCCGGTGGCTGGAACGCGCTGCCACTGTTCTGGACAAATTCATGGTACGTCCTGAGGGAATTGAGGAAAGATGAACGACGGAAGCAATAGGGCCCTCACGCGATTACGTGCTCGTGGATGAGCTTACGACCACGCTGCTTGCACTCACTGAAATACCAATCAGTATGGCCTTGGCAGGATAAAGGAAGACAAACACGCAAGTGTCCCACTCGAACGCCCTGCGGCTTTCCGGCATCTCTGGACCGCACAGCACCAGCTACCATCATAAGGGTTAGTAGCCCCGTGAATGATGACTTTGCGTACCTTCAGTGTGTTTACCTCAGGAAGGCGATGGAGTATTTCTTCAAAGACGATGGCGCAGGCGACCTCTATAACCCACGCGCCGATGATCTGATAGTGCTCTCAGTGAGCACGCCACATCTACAATGACAGAAGAAAATACAAACATGCACCGTGAGCGTATGTTTGCGTGTCCACGCATCTCCATCATTGAGCTTCTCAAGCGCATACAATATTGTCATACCCATGGTGAGATTATCAG
The DNA here is from genome assembly GCA_014462655.1 of Mycena venus. NCBI lineage: Eukaryota > Fungi > Basidiomycota > Agaricomycetes > Agaricales > Mycenaceae > Glaucomycena > Glaucomycena venus. Next base: position 1,147,777 of record JACAZI010000015.1, on the reverse strand, counting down.
ATATCGCTCGAATCCAAGGCATCGTCGACAACGAAGCGGGAATACCGAAGGACTTTCGTATTTCATCGCTCAGTTCTCCTTCCCAGGAGAGTCCTTCCAACGACATCCACGCAGATAGAGTGCGCACCGGAGCCCATATCAACGCCCCGTGAAGATTCATGGTCTCTGCCAAGAATGCATCAAAGTTGACTTGTGCGCGCACCTCCCTGTTCATCTCGCATTGCGAAAGCATCCCACCACTCGTCTCCTCGCAAGGCGCGTGATGAAGCGCGCGCGCCGCCTCCCAGTGCGCCGGCGAACAGCAGAAGCTTAGATTGCATTCGGGGCAGGGAATTAGGCGTCTGTAATAATCGGATGTCGTGCCATTCATGGCAGCCTCTGTCCGGATCAGCAGGTCTGTGCGCGTGCTGCAGATGAGAGCACACTCAGTGGCATAGGAGAACAGGGGGGAGGATTGACAAACCAGACCATGCATCGCGGGTCATCGCTGACCAAGTTCTCCTCAAACAAAGTGACCTCCCTTCGAGCCGTCAGCACATCCGAAGAATCAATCTCGAATGAATACCTCTGTAAATAACGCTCGCAAAAACGTAGCGTCAGAGAAATATGTCTTCTGATAATGTCATGTAGGTAGTTCAAGTCTGTTGTTGGTTCCCTGGGGAGGAAAATTGTCGCGACTGCAACGGAACTACTTTTCTCGATTGCGTTAAGAGCTTTGCACATGGGCTTGTGGAGTTTCCAATCGAGCTATGAAGCCGTGTCAAGACATAGAAACCTTGAATCACAATTAGATGCGTACCTTTTGGCATTCTGAAATCATGGCCATGAGCTTTAAGCATAAGACGAGAAAAATGCCACTCGACACACCAAGGCTGCAATAGACGACCCGGTGGCATCCACCACATTGCGAGACACAAACGTCCGTTTCCTTGAAGCATTTGTAACAGGCAAGGCCCATTCTCGCCGGCAAAGATGGCATAGGTGGACGTTTTTCTCGCTGCATGATGTTGAGGAGTAAAGGTAATTCAAACTCAGCTCTGATGCTTTGATCAAGCTCCGGCGTGGGAATGGCGGCAATTCTCTGCTCTCGTCCCTCAGGCCTCGTCCCCTGCTTCCTCTTCACCGATGCCCCCAGTCACAATTCCGGCGCTAAAGACAGGAATGCTCTTATCCCGTCACTGGTGTTCTCTCTTTCAAACCCCCTGCACGATGATGCATTCTGCGTTGTCGAGTCCGCAACGGAGTCCTCTTGGAGTCCCGCGAGGACGTCGAATGTGATTCTCGCTAGGGCCCGGTTTTCAGAGCGGCCATTGACTTCCTTTCTACTCGGCGCTCAACCGAAGAACTCGCTCTCCTTCCCGCGAGACTTAAAATGACCTGCAGATGTCAACCCCGCATTCGTGCACAACACAGCAGTGGGGGGGAACCACCGTGCTCGCTGGTTAGAGTGCATTCTTTCCTATCGGGGCCGTCACGCAGTACTGAGAGGGGTCTTTAGGCATCGGAGCGCCATCCATTCACTTCTGCTGTGCTTTTGCTGGTGCTCGTGCGGGTTCGATCCTTAGATCTATTCGGATGACAAAAGTTTTTTTTTTTTTTTTTTTTTCTTTTTTTTTTCGGGCTGTGGGACCCGTAGGTGTTCTCTACTTCACCACCGATCTCTCTACCTCGTACTGTTAACTCTCTGTTTTCGTTCAGCGAACACCGGCTATGACCAAGGTTCATGCATCGCAACCGGGTAACGATGGCTCAAACCGAGCCTCAAAGTTCCAGCCAGAAAGGGATCTATAGGTCCATTGGCTCCAGGGACTGCGTATTGTCGCTTCCGCTCCTTAGATCTCGTGCGAAAAACCACCATGGGACCTGTGTATCAACTATCAGCGCATTCTGGGTGCTTCTAATCTTGGAATCTAACGTGCCTCTGATCGCCATAAGATGGGGATAGGCGACAAGGCCAGCAAGTATGCTGCAAAGCCGGAATTAAGTTTTGCTTTCCCTGCGCTGCTTCACGGCTTTTGACTTTTTGACTTTTTTTTTTTTTTGGCCCCTTCTCATTGTCATTCAGCAGTTAAAAGTTCACGCCAGTTCAGACTCACACAGATTTCATGAAGAAGATTGTAGCCTCCGCCAATTGTTCCCTCGCTTGGTGCACAGCGGTTCAAATTCCTCGGGACCGCTAAGTTGTTTGTCCAGATTTTTATCTTCTTTTTCATAGGACACTCACTAAAATCTGGTGGCTGGTCGTCTCACGAGTTTTGTTTTTTCTCCAGTCATCCAACATTCAACGTTTATCCAAGATGTTACTGCAGTCGCATGTTCAACATTCGACCTTTAACTTTAACTGTCTCCGATCTCATCGCAACAGGAGATAACGATATCTCGGATGGAGGGTCAAAAATCACGGCCAGAAATGGTCTGTGGGTCACCGCGCGCCCGGCCGAGAATAGGGTTGTTCACACCTGCCCTTTTTGCGCTCTTTTTGCGCCCTATTTTGCGCCCTATTTTACGCCCTTTTTGCTCCCTTTTTCATGTTTGGTAGATAGTGAGCTATAAAATCCAGAAAAATTCACCTCAGTCCTTTTTGGACATTCGACATCCAACCCTTCTCCGGCTATCTCAGCGAAGCGGATCTAAAGCGCTCCGAGGAGTTATTAGAGACGAAACCCGACTTGTTATCGGAGGCGCAGTTCACAGTCATGAAGGCGCAGATCGCAGCCGGCGTGCCACAGATGGAGTTCGCTTGGGTATGTCTTGCATATGCTCGTTGGGCGATTCTCTCAGTTCGATTTCTGTCCGTCAGAATGTCGCTGCGGACGCAAACAACGTATCTACCCTCACGTTCGATCGCCTTATCTTGGTTAAGCCTCTTTCGCGAGGCACTGTGGTGAATTGGATGATTTTTTGGCCAGTAGACGGCACTCTGATTGAAATAAAACGCGTAGCATATAAACTCCACAGATCCCCTGGTACCTCCCGTGATTGATCCCAAGTAGTGCGTGTTCTACGCGTTCTCAATCTGCACAGCGTCCTCACGATTTTACACATATAGTTTGAGCGCACCGCACGACAAGGTGACCCTCGGAATCCATATGAGATTCAATATCCATGTTTGCTGAAAAGGCATTTGTAAGTTCGCCTTTGCCAAGGGCGTGCAGTTCACCCGTACCATCGTGGATACCGAGCCTCTAAAAAGCATCGTCGTCGGTATGTAATCCACCCACTTGCTCTGGATTTAATTGCATGCTCTCTGTCGTAGGCCCTGTCGTACCCGACGCCACCGTCCAAACCGACGAAGACTTCGTCAACTATGTGAACACCAAGTCTGTTTCCGAGTGAGGAAACTACCCCTTCCGCTTGAGCCCGGTCTGACTCTCAGTCAAGGCACCATTTCGTCGGCACCTCAGCAATGACGCCCCGCTCCGAGGGCGGCGTCGTGGATCCATCCCTCGTCGTGGTGAGTCTCCCTTCCACTTCATTCCGTCCCGTGCGCGGTGCATACTAACTCCACCCCAACAGTACGGGACGAGTAACGTCCGCGTCGCCGATCTCTCCATTATTGCCAGTTTACCTGGCATCCACACTGTGTCCCGTAAGTGGATTCGATTCTTTACTGGCTTGCTTCAAGAAAACTTAAACATGGTGATCAAGTTGCGTATATGGTAGCTGAGCGGGCGGCGGAGATTATCAAGGCGGAGGATAAGTAATAACGAAAACAGTAGGGGAGACGTGCCATCTTGTCTACGTACAAAAAGCAATTCAAAGAGGAGAAGTACGTTTTTATGGATTGCAACGGCGAGCGGCGTGCTACCAAAATGAAAGAACAAGCGAATAAGGAGGGGACTGGATCGACCCGTACATCGTGACAGCCTCATAAAATCACCAAAATTCCTCGTGCGACGCAAACCGGCATATTCTGCCGCAATGCAACAGATATGTTCTCGGGTACAATCCCAATCCCTTCAAGACCACGAACGGCCAACCGACGCAGATTCGGCCACCTCAGATGCGAGTCTGCGCCAGCAAACACTGCGTCGACCTTTCGCCATGGCGCCATGTTCATGGCTTTGTTGTCGATTTCGTGAGCATCGTCGATAATCAGGTCGATCGTCTCCAAAGCCCGCGGCCAAAATGGATGGTCCAGTGAGCAAGCGAGTGCTGCCATTGTTACGATGGGTACTTGCTCGTATCGGTGCCTGATGTGCAGGTGTCGTAATGCACTAAGGCGGGGGAAATTCGAGCCTTCCTCTGAATAACAACGTCATTGCAAGAATGATTGTGATCTAAATGAAAAGAGGCGCTACCTAGATCACAATTCTCGAGGGTCAACGAGACCATCGCCGAGGAAATTGGGCTACCACTTAAGCAGCGGCTGACGTCGGAGAAGTGGTTCAGGTCCCGCAAGATCAGGGAGGTAAACTGTGCCGAGGTGTCGAGAGATGTAAAGAAGCGAAGAACGCGAAGATTGCACACGTCCAGTTCGAAGAGAGTTGGTGAGAGCCTGGGGACATTAAACTGCTGCTCGAGCGACGCAGAAATCCACCCCATCCCAGTCTGCGAGTAAGCGCCGTAGAGTCCCATTGACAGTTATTCTAATGAGGGAAACGTAGAAAGGTATAACAGGAGCTTATCCTGCGGCACCTCGCCAGAAAAAAGCAGTCTCAGATGTGTTAGTGATGCGAGGTTATTCTGGTCACTTTGCATTCCCAGCTGATTGAAGTGGCAATCGATAGCGAGGCGCGATGGATAGATTCCCGATTTCAAAAGCAATGCGACAATGTCCCCCGCTGAAAGTACGGGGGTGCCATACGCAGAACGGTGGTGGAGTTCCACCTCGCGTATGCTGGAGATAAAGGTCACCACTGGTGAGCCCACAAGGTAAAAGAACGTTTTCACGGTGTCTTTGCTGCGATTCCTGGTGAGGCGTATCGAGGCAAAGTGGTGGTGCCTGCTTCTCGGTACCCACTGCCTACAAACCAGCGCAAAAGCAGCGAGCGAGGACGGGGAATTCGCGTGACTCCAGTCGATGATGGAATCGATGAGCTCTCCTGGCAGGGGCTGCATTTGGCGGGAATCCTCTGTAGTGTGGCAATCAGTGTCTTGATAGTCGGTCGAACTTGAACTTGGCTACCTCTGCGCGAAGGATTCCAGGATTAGTGATGAGTAAAGAGTCAAATTGCCACTGATAGGCGCCGATTACGCTTGTTTGGTTACCACAGCCTTCGGTAACTTCCTCCTTCCAAACCATGTCGCGAGAATTCCTCGTTCACCCAAGCAATCCCGCGTGGCGACTGAGACTCCATCCAACCTCGCGGATTTTTACTCGTGCATGTTCTGGGCATGGACCGCGCTGTCCTGATTCATCCCCTCTGAGGCTTCATCACCTCCCAGGGACATGGACAGCAGATGAGCGCGACGCCCACCCTGCGTGGACGCACGATCTTGTGGATTTGTAGGGAATCTACAAGAGTCTTGTCTGAGCTTAATTCTCTTCAGATGCCAAGCTGGATGTTCGCTCCACTCCCATCGATGCGATGATGTCTGTGGTCGCTTCGAGGTAAAAATAGCTCTTGCGCACGGAATACCTCGAATTCATATCCGAAATCTCAATCAGACGCTTGAGAAGGGCCCAGAATTGCCCATGAACCACGCCAAATCCACCATCTTTGACGAAATTGCTTACTTCCACGGCTCAAAACACTGGGACGCACATTGGGAATCTCCACCAGATTTTTCCTTGCATCCGCACCTGGCTCGCATGCTCAATGCATCCCAGAGTGAGTTATAGCTGAAATGTAGATACCACGCTGACTTCTCCAGTCGCACTCGTTGTGAAACATCTTCGTCAAATCGGAGAATACTTCACCGCCATGGAATGTGCCGGCTTCTTTGCGAAAACTGCTGGTATGCTACCTCCAACAGTTTGTTTTGAGTTCATTTGATGTTCTCTTGCCCTTTAAGAGTTCGTCGCCGCAGTGTTTCGCTCCGCCCATCCTGAACGTCCAACCTACCCGGAAAGCTTGTTCGGCGCGGGATTCAGCGGCTTCGACCGCATCGACGAACGCGGATGGGACCGCGCCGGATATGAGGCCACAGAGGAACACTCGCCTGATGACTGGGGTCTCCGGACTAGCTATCAGATTGCTTATTTTGTCGCTCTGGGGCGCATTTTTCAGGTCCATATTTCCACACATCTGTAGCCCGGTAGAGATCTCTGATCCCTCGTACATAGATGCCTGCGGGACACCTAGTCGCCTACGATCCGTGCTACTCCCTCGTCGACGTCGTCCTCCTCGCCAACCTTGGAGTGCGTGCTCTTCGGAAGGGCGATCCTGGGGTGCGTACTCAAAAACTAAAATCGATACTCCTAGGATGTCATGGATGCTGTCTGCTCACAGCTCAAGCGTCTCCGAAAATTCACCAACCCAACCCTGTTCTATGCCCCCGGCGCCGAGCAGCATGTCTTCACCGACGCAATCGGGCGCGCAGACCCCATCCAAAACCTGATCATCCTCGGCGGCGACGCGAGCTGGTGCGGACGCCGGACGGCTGACTTTAGTGTGTTCTTTCAGCTCAGTTCGTGCCCTTTGGAGTCAATGCTGACATGCTGTACGCTAGCGGCGAATTACGCATGCATGCACGTGCCGGGGTACGTGACGACGCACAATGGCGAGTCGCCGTGCGGAGAGGACAACTGCCTCCAGTGGATTCCGCCCTCGCGCGTGGAGGCGTTCAATAAAGCGAGAGGTCCGGCGAGGGAGCCGCCTGTGAGACATGTAAGTTTCTGCTCCAGTATTGCGAGCGTGGTAGCTGATGCCGCTACAGCTGGTCATGCCTGATGGGAGCCTGCAGCCCGATGATTGAAGGTGTGCGGTGGGTTGTCTGAGTCTTGTTTAAAATCGGATGCGATTCATGGATCCACTCGGCAGGCGGATCTCTCAGCATGCTGCTGGGATAGCTCGGAGGCATGTCTATCATTTCTACCTTTACCCTCTTTCTGTTTCATTACCGCATCCACGCAGAAAAGTAGATTATCTAGAACAACAACGAGAGATTCCTAGTTGGCTTGTTGCGTGGAGCGTCAATTTAGATTACATAGGCCTACCACCTTCTTTCTCCCACCATTGATTATCAAGATCATTGAACAGGTCGGTGGCGCAGGGGTCGCTTGTTTGGACCTCATTTCCTCATTCGGCACTTCTTCGTGACCCGCTCACACCAACGTTAGCCATCCCCTGCGACTTTCTCGTCTATCTGAGCAATCCCCGCTGGCGGCTCCGCCTCCAGTCCTCCTCGTGTGTTTTTGTCATGATATGTGCGTGCATGCCCCTCGGTACGAGACGTTTACCGGCGAGAGGCCGTATGAAGACGATAATTGCGTGCAATGTATCCTGTCCTCGCAGATAGAAGCCCTGAACCAGTCTTTATGCATGCAGAGGCAGTATCTTAATTCGAACGTTGTAAATGTCGTTGGCACTCCGTCATCGTAGAGGTATCAAACAACATTAAATCGATTGAGACCAAAGGTATCATCGAGTACGGCGCCATGCTACTCAGTGTGAGAAGTTACATGATCCCGCTCTCGCAACTCTGCCGTCTCTCCTGCAGGCGTGATCGGTGGCTTCGGTGGATCGTTCTTTGACGTGAAATACGTGCAGCTCAGTAACACACATCTGGATTCGATAATCAGTCCAAGAAGATGATACACGACAAGAGAGAAAAGACTGACGCAAGCCACTCGGTTGTAACGCCCATGAGATATTCCACCAATGTGTAATGCGAGGTGAAGCCATCTAGGGTGTAGTTGTTGACTAGAGAAAAGAAAATATAAATCGTTGGCAGATGAAATGGCACCTCAAGACGAACCATTGTAGTACGAGAGCTTTGGAAAATATCAGAACCATAATACTCAATGGAATATCTTGAACTTACCTCGAAATCGGCTGACTGTATTACACCAAATACTCCGCGTATAATGAGCGGGATCCACGCAAGCAGTAATAACATCAGTGTCGGGTGCACACCACCTTTTCTCACGGCGACCCGTCGGTCGTTGCGCACCGTGATGAGAAGGATGACAAGAAGTGCCGTGTTGCAGGCGAGGAACACGCTTTGGCCCGTCGTGCGCGAGATGCGCGAGATGCGCAATCGGCGCTGTGTGTCCGCCGAGTTGGAATCCAAGATGTTTGCATTCGCGAGGTAGGAGCCGCCGATGACGATCGCGGTGTTTGCAAGGATCAGCACAAGGTGGAAGGACGCCATGATGTTGTCGCGGTAAAGGAGGAGCGCGAAAGGCCCGAGGAAGAGGAACGTGAGCATGCGCCGCGTGCGCGCACGCCGGTCTAACTTGGGTCCGGCGCCCCGCCGCGGTTCAAGCCAGGAGACGCCGCTCGGGATATTGTGCTGGTGCCAGGAAATGACGAACCGGAAGGTGCAGAGGACCTGGGCGTCTAATTAGTCGTCGAATGGAAGAGGGTCTCCGCCCAGGATTGGCATTTACCAAGGTGAAGTAACCTTCTGCGCCGAGAACCAGGTAGGCAATAAACCAGTTCACGCTGCTTTTGTTACGAAAACCCTAGGATGGCGAAACCAATCGCGCACACCTGTGACGCGAGTCGAACCATAACGTGGAAGAAGAGTGCAGACCAGCGGGACCGCCATTTAATCCGGTGGGTTAAGTACGCAAAGAGCAGCCACAGGAACACGGCGAAATACTTTCATCACAATAATAATGTCAGAGATGGGTGATCCAAGATAGTGGAAGAACGCACCAGAATTAAAAACACGAGCCCTGCACCCGCTGCACCATTGAAGTTAGACATGGCGGACGCGCTCGCGACTTGCTGGCTTTACTGTTGCTGGAGGTTACTTTTCTTCGATGTACATGTAGAAGACCATGTTTTTTTATACTCGAAAAGAAATGATATCAATCACAGATTTTGACAGGTTCGACAGCAGTTGTTGTTCTCCGCAGCGGTCCGCAGTGTATTCTCCGCAGCATCTCTTTCTGGAACTGAAGCTGTAGGTCGCTGGAGAGGCGATAGTTTGCACAAAAGTGGCTGCATTGCTCGGAGAGGTTAGATGGGAAGTGCCACAGGATGATAAGGATATGAGAGGCTTGACTAGATGAACTAACTTGGAAAACTTGCTCTGCAACTCGCTCATTTCTGACGCAAGCGGGAGTTTCACTGCGCCACGTGTGAGCGCAGCAGGGGCAGCTCAAGTAGCGATAATAACGCACCGCTGCTTCACATGCTTTATTATGGCATTGGTAGGCGCGCCATAAACGGAAACCAGCTTTGCTGTAGTCGGGAGGTACCGGTCGGCACACGGTAACCAGGCGGCGCAGCTTGTTGAGCGACGGCGACTTGGAGCGAGCATGTGCTCCACAAGAAAACCAAAGTCATTTGGCAGATGGATTTGGAAAGCCGTTCCAATGGCCGCTTAGAAAATTGTTTACCGAATATCTGACCGCCAGCTAGGCCTCCAGAAAAAGTGTAATGCATGTGAAAGCAAAAGATTTACAGGAAGTTGATAACAACAAGGATTCCATCTGTGCACTTTCGGAGTCGGGAATTCACAAACATAGAAGTTATAGCCTTCTGTCGAGGATGCGGCTAGAGTCAGACTTCGTCAACGTTAATGTGCTGATAGGAAAGGACATCATACACCTACATGCACTTCGACTTGAAAAACCTTCAAAAAATTTGCGGATTCCCCAACCTCTCCATCGCAGCATGATTCAACTCCCTCAACTCCGCAAGTGAATAATCCTTAGCGTCGATCCCAAAACGCGCGAGCCTGCCCTCATTTTCGTCCTTCAACAGGCGCTGTAGGCGCTTGGTATTGCGGTCGTTTCCAATAAACTCCATCATAAGCCACGGCAGCACGGACGTGCCCTCACCGCGGATCTTGACCCCGAAGGACTCGAAGACGTCGAGGAGTTTCGTCCCGGGCTCGCTGATCATGTTCGCGCGGCACATCATCATGACAACGGGGGAGGAGGTGCTTGCACGCCGCAGGTGAGGTTCGCGCGATCTAACAATGAACATATTGAGATAGTCAACCCGTACAGTAGACCGTATCAGGTTGAAAAGTACCTGAAGAATCTTGTCGCCGGGGATCGTGCGTCCCCCTGCCGGACCCGGACGCCCCGGGCTCAACATGACAAGCGCAAGATCCAAGATACACGTCCCCGCGATATCGGGCCAATGCTTTTGGATCGGCAGTGCGACGTCCACGAGCAGCTTGTCGAGTTCAGAGTACGGGCGTGTCCAGCTCAGGCAACGGCCGACGAGCTGATCGATGAGATTCTGCGTTGGCTTGCCGTGCGCGAAAAGGATGTCGGTGCCGGTCTCGAGGCGGAACATGTCGCCGGGACGCCAAACGCTGCTCGAGAAAAGGTCGAGGAGGGTGGTGTTTTGCGCTGGAGTAAATTTGTGGAGGTGGGGAAAGAGACCAGCAAGGATGTTGGCGTTGACCTGCCATAGTGTATGGTTGTTAACGATGCAGCTAGGTGTTATTCGGACGCACCTGATTTTGCCACATATTGTTGCCGTTGCTGGGAAGACGAACATTCAAAATCGCGTCCAGCGTAATATCAATCCATTTGTTGTCCGTGCTGACGATGATAAAATGTTAAACGAGGCACAGTAGAGGCAATTTTTACGTACGTGATTGGGTCCAGATACGTTGTCCAGAAGCGCTGGGACTTTCGATTATGTACCAACGCCTTCGCTTCCCACTGCTCCCGCGCCTGGACTTCAAGCCGCCAAAATTTTTCTGCGCCATCTTCATCTTCCTCCAAGTAGAATTCCGCTCCACTTGAGCCCAAAGCGTCAACATCGCACCTAATCAAGAAAGAAAACACGCGCCTGGCACCTGAAATCAAAGAAGGATTGAGTCCCAGTGCCATGCTCTGGTCGTAGATGGTGTATTGCGCGCCAACGCGGAGCAGCTCGTTTAGCTGGCTCGCTGTTCCAACCTGCACCACTCTCGCGTCAGAACTCGTGGCGACTTTACACGGGTTTTTATGATTTTTCCAGTCGACTGCCATAGGAAAAAATAGATCTCAGAAATAAAACGTACATTCCGAAGGTGCACGCACGTCGTTGACATTCTTTAGAGCAGTATGATACTGAGGACGGACTTCAGTATATTGCACGCATGATACTATGGAAAGAAAATCTGACCGGTCTTGCAGGCTGAGCACCGATACGTTGCAGGCTTCCTGCAGATACATAGGTCTTCCGTGTCGGACATACGCGTTTCAGGGAAATTGGTGAGTGGCACGAGAGATTGGTCGGAAAGCAGATGGAAGCGGTCGACCTGAACAGTACTGAGAGTGGCGGATAGCGTGCAGTACTAGACCACGGACAGCAGGCCTGATATGAATTCAGCGGATGGATGGTGCGAATTTGATTTCGGTCCTGGGCGAAGAGGAGAAAGGGTGATCAGATTGCGCAGGTTGTGATATTGATCATCAATCGGCTTGCTGTGCCGCGCTTGCAGCGGGCCACCACTTGCTTGGGCCGCCACTTGCTCTCTTGACCAGCACTCGACATTCACAACGGGTTTCTCCAAAGCTCCCCCCTGCTCACAAACGGCTCAGTACACTCTGACATCCTGGCCTACGCGTCCCTGTTATTCCTGTTCTTCATTGTGTTCTTTCGCCCTTTCCTCCTAGGCTCGTGACCAGCCTGCCTACGAATGGCAAAAAAAAATGTGGTGAGCACTTTACTCTGGGCAGGCTGGTACAACTCAGGACAAATAAAATGCCTGGGTACAGAGTTCCGTCATTTTCCTTTTCCTTTGTTCTGAGCTCATTTTACATCTGTTGGAAAAACTCCAAAGGGAAGGTTAACTCCCATTCCCCTCTTCTCAACTTCGGTCTCCTCAGAATTTTAATTAAGTTTGTTGCAGGTGAGTTCTGGGGCCTCGAAATTAGTAGGGAATTGATCGCAGCGTAATGCCGATCATCTGCACCACTCAAAATTTCCGACTCTGGGCCCGGCTCTTTGGCATCCCAAGTTTTACCAGCCTGCCTGCCTACAGCAAAGTGTTCGCCACATTTCTTTACCATTTATAAGCAGGCTGGTTACAAGCCTACTTTCCTCCAAGATCCTCAGTGCTCTCGCCAATTCTATGCCCTGGAACTCGACATGAAAAGTTGTATGGAAGCACAAATTGTTGACAAAATTATTTCTCTGTTGGCTTGTGTTGCTATGTCTCCTTGATATTGGCTTATCTATATGCAATGCATCATCTTAGAAATTAAGCAAGTCCGGGTGGCTCAAGTGGCTCATGCACAATTTGTCTGTTTATTTTATGGGACAGACAGATGAGTCAAGAATTGAGCACCCCTACTGGTCCATTAACTCCGTCCTTTTCTTGCTGGGGTCTTTGTTCCATGCGCATGAAGGAAAAAATCCATGAATCCGTGAAGCATGCAAGTCAAATACAAATTAATGAAGTCTCAGCAACAGCGCAGATTGGCAGTGGCAGAAAAACACCCCAAAAATAGCAGCATCCTGCACATTAGCTGAGCATCAGAAGAAACCGCCATTTGATCTTTGCTCCAGATTCATTTGTTGCATAGTAATTGTTAGCCATCCAAGTGGTTCAGAGCACACAGTGAAAGCCTACCCTTCATACACTATGGGAGAAACCCCACCTTGAAGTCCAATTGCACTGCATGACAATGACCCCTTTGATTTCAGGAGTGCTCTGGAGCTCAGTTTGAAATCTGTTGTGAATGGCAAAGGTCCTAGATTCCATAGTATCTCTATATCAAAGATGAGTTTCATGGATTAGCATGATGCAGCTACAGTGTCGTAAGCCCATACATACTTCCCTCTGCACTTCAGCCCGATGCTGTTCAAAAATTCTGGATTTGATTTGTATTGGGTTGCCTAGTGATAACGCCAAGTGTTCCACTCTGTCGTAGAATTTGGGGAGAAATGTTGGGAGCATTTCCTGGTTGTAAAATGTAACGATTGGGCCTGATCACTGCTGCAAGAAGAAAAGGACTTGATCTGTAAAGAAGCTTCATCAGCATGGCCCCCATTCTGGGGCTGGATCTCCTCTACTAGTGGCTAGTTGCATGTGTATCCCTGGCAATATCTGATCTGGACATAAGTTAATGCAGAATTAGCAGATAGTACTTTAACTGGGTTGGCTCCAATAGAACTGTTATATGTTTCATTGTCTAGCTGTGAGACTTTAATATAACCCAACAAAGAAATAACCTATTATGATGCAATGCAGACTTCATAGAAGAGTTTCAAGGGATATTCTTAAGGCCCAGTGAAAAATCTGTATTGGGAGATGTGTGCAGAACGAGAGGGATAGGATTGATCCAGAGAAATCGGTTTAAATCTGAACGAATGTAATTTACATCAAAAGGCAATGCATTGGCTTCCCGCCATCTGTCTGCATCGAGCACTGTCGATTTAAATCCATAACTCTTCTGCGCTCCATCAAATATCCGTACACAGTTGATATATATAATTATGAAACAGTTCGAGATCTGTCAAGTTCATCTTTCTTCCCATCCCCCATGTTTCTAGCTCTGCCGACGCTGTTTCCAAACACTCTCTCCTCTGCCTGTTCAACTCCCTCAAAATGCAAGATACAAGATACAAGATTCTCAGGCTCCAATTTCAAATTGCAAGCCACAATGCTCTGACTTCCACATCCACCAAGACATCCATGCAAATTACAAGCCCTTTAACCCACTACTGTACAAGATTCTCAAGGAGCATGAATGTCGGAGGGCGGGCAAAATGAAGGCCTCGAGCTCAAACATCACAAAGTCAAACTAATCAAGAGTTTCCCTTCAAGGCAATCTCTGATGTCACTCTGCTGCACTTTAAACGAGGGGGGTGCCATTCAAGGTGAGCGGCTTGGTTACATGGGTGTCAGATACCTGTTCTTTGCATAAAATGAATTGATATTGTATTTTCTGCCTGCTATATCCCTCCCAGAAACAGTTGTAAATATGCCAATGGACCAGAACATTTCTGCTTCTACAGATATCAGGCTTAATTATAACCAAAGATAATTCATGATGCAAAAAGATGTCAACAGAAAAAAATCTGTCCATGCTGACTTTTTTGGCGGAGGATATGTACAACAGATCTCCCACTCTTTCCATCGATTTCCCTACACGTATTTCTCACTGGGCTTAAGGCCCTGTCATCCCCAGGTCACAGTTACTTTAACTCAGCAAAAGAAATGTCACAAGGTTTTCAGTCGTTTCTGGGCCAAATCACTCCAAATAAAATGTTAGCACAAACTTCCATCCATTTTATGAAATATACACAGTTTAACCCATAACATCACTGCTTCATACTCATGGAATAAAATACTTGGGTATTTTCTGAAAATTTGAGTCTGTGGGATCATCTTGTATGCATGAGTGGTGTATACAGCTTCAAAGTACTTGAAAAATGAACCTCATTCATACTTCTACTTGCCTGAATTCATAGGGGTTTTGAACTAATAGCAAGCCATTCAAGTTGACAATTTTAGCATTTTTGCTGGAAAATGGCTAAACTTTGGTACTCCCAATGTCACCTGAGTTGATGTGAACACTTCCTGAGTCAAAACAGTGCATAAAAGAATGACCCAACACCTTGAGTTGCTTGTCTCCAAGTTGGGGACAGTGTGGAACCCTTATGTTTAAATGGGCTACACTGTCTCCAACATGTTTTGGTATGAGTACATGTCAGAGATGCCCAAGGTTACCCCTAGAACACCATCCTATTACTCTAGTGATGATGGCTGCAGGCCAGCTACTTCAGGAACTCAGTACTGCCTCTCAGAGATGATATATTGTGAATGTATCCCACATGAAAAGCAAAAAAATATCATGTTTTCAGATGTGGGTTCATTCCCAGCTCATCAATGTCTTGGCCCAAATTCTGTGAGCCTTGTATTCAGAGTTTTCTGCTCATCCTGACAACATCTTCCGTCAGCTTGAGAGGTTTGGCAACACAGAGGAAATGTATGCCCACTTCTTATATGCGAACCTTTGCCCACTCGGAGCTCCCCTGTTGTGGCAATTCCAGTTCTTGCAATTTGGACTCTCCCTCCTCAATGCTTACATCTTGGTGTTTCTAAACAACACATTGAATTTAGTCCTTGGTTCATTCAATACTTGAACCTCTTTTTGAAATGGACCCAAATTCAAACTAGCTGCAATTAGATCAACTGCACCCATCGCTCCCAACCATATACAGCTGTGTCTTTGGTTTTCTTGGAAAGAACAAAGCAAGGAACAAAATATCAATCCTGGTAGCGGGCCGTGCGACTTGTCGGCCTTACCTGCTTTATTTTCTTCTCTTTCCTTAGCAGCAGACTTTTCTTTGGAATCAGACATAATAGATTAAAATCCAGACATGTTTCTCTGTCATAATAGAAAAAAGTACACATTGACCGCCATAGTATGCGTTGGAGATGTAAAACCCAGTTAAAGGGAAAGCAAGAGGACGAATAAATGAAATTTTGAAATATCTAGGCGCTCTTTTGACAGGTAGTCGGAAACCGATGTTTGTTCGGTGGCGACTTACATTTGTACATTCGCGTGCACCCATTTGCTTTAACTTCACAACCTTCCAAGTACTAATTAGCACTTGATGAATGTCTTGTCAAAATGCTCTTGAGTGACTGCGATGGCGTCATAACCGTTGAGCACATCTTGCATTTCTACCGCTAAGCACCGCCTTCTAGTCAATGCTGAACTGTCAAGTCAATTTTATGCCACGTACAACGAAGAAACAGTCCGCGCTTGGAGGGAATCATAAGCTGCTCCAGGGATTCAATGCGCACGAAGTCGTCTCGTGTTTTCCGAACATCTTGATATGCCGCGAGTCGGGAGGGTACCTCCTCGGGTTTTGTCCCATAAGGCAGCATGCATCCCACCGCCGCGCTGTCTTCCACCGCCATCGCCGCCCCCTGTCCGAGGGTTGGGAAAGTTGCATGTGCCGCGTCGCCCAGAAGCGCAAGCCTCCCCCGGGTAAAGGTAGGAAGCAAGGGCATCGCGCGCAGCTGCCACAGATTAATCGGATCTTCCGCTAGCTGTATGAAGGCCTTGAACTGCGGTCCGAAGTCTTTGTACTCTCTTAAGACGTCTTCTTGGGTCACACGGGAATACCAACCTAAACTCCGTCAGCCGCCTCTTCTCCAATCGATGGCTGAACCTAACTCACTGTGTTTGTCTTGGTCGCGCGCGTCAGGGTGCATCATGGTCACATTTACAAGTGTTGCATCCTGGCATGGGTACAGGAATATGTGGGCGGAATCTCCGCGGACCAGGCGACCTACAGGGACACCGTCCTTCAAGACCCAGTCCAGCTCCGGCCGCCCTTCCAACTTGGACGCATCGACCGTCCAGCGGAAGGCACACATGTTTGTAGCCGGCGGAACCACAGAGGATCCGAGAACAACGGTGCGCATAGTCGACTAAAAGGCGTCAGCATTGACATACTTTTGCTTCAGACCTAAATTTGACTCACACGGATACCATCGGCCCCAATTACGACGTCCGCCTCATACGTCTCGTCAGCCTGGCTTGTTAACGTTCCGGCTTCTGGGTCGCAGTTTACAATCTCTGTCCCAAGGAATATCTGAACAGGAGTCCCGGTCCCATTTCACCCAGAGCTAAGCGCCTTGAGCTCTTCGTGGAGTGCCGTTCTGTGGCAGAAACAGCCTTGCTATGAACGATAAGACAACTTACAGGCTGCCGGGAAAATATAATATACTCGGCCGTAGTGCTTCGCTTGATCCTTGAACATCATTGCTTTCCTTTCCCCACCCTCGGCGCTATACGTCACAACCTGTGTGTATGAAGCCATGTGTTAGCTACGTTGTCTTTCTTTAAATACCCACCCCTCGATAGTCACAGCTTCGCAGATTCTTCTGGTCGTAGCCAAAGGCCTCAAGTACCCGCATCGCGTTGGGCGGCACCCCGATTGCTGCCCCGATTTCCTTGTTCACCAAGGAGGCTTCAAAGACCTGGAATAACTCCATGAATATACATTGACAGTCTTGGATTACAATATCGAGCTTCACCTTGATTAGATGCCCTTGCCGACGCAGCGCAATTGCGGCACTTAGGCCTCCAAGCCCTGCCCCGACAATGGCGATGTTCAGCGGCCTATCAGCTGTGGGAGCGGACATGAAGAGTTGAGGATCAGCCAATCTTAGATTGTAGGAGGGTGGACCATCGCTGGGAGTGCGCAGGTTTATCTTTGGAGTTTGGCGCTGATTTGCGGCGTTTACATGTTGGAACACTTCCTATGAAGGGCAATTTTCGTGTGAGTCCGCTCCATCGGATATCGTCGATCGCAATTCGCTGCATTTTTTTAACCCATGTAGACATGCAGGCTAGTTCGGACAACGAGTTTGGCATTATATTTGGGCTAATTGCTAACAGAAAAGTAGTACACATAAAGTGAACAAAATAAAACCGTACTGATTCATCGTGCAATCCTTGACTTGAAAAATCCAATTCCGCAGTAATCTACACTCGAAATATGCGTGGCGCATCCATCAAGAATGCTGCTCTAGTTCGCGGATCTCCAAACAACCCGCGCGCATTAGCTAGCGGCATCAAGCGGCGTGTTTCCCCTTGGAATTTGGGAGCACCCCGAGATTCCTATGACGGAGAACTTCTTCAGGGTGGCGAATTGTGGCCCCGCGAGTACAGCGTCGAGCGGTCCCGTGTCGAGTCCCTGCCCAGATGTGCCGACGAGGAAATTCCCAATAACTATGAGGGAGCTCAAATTGGATGCAGGCAGGACGGAGAGAATTTTGAGCAGGTCAGGGAAGAGGCCACAGTCAAACGTCAGGTCCCGTAGTTTACTGGTGTGGGGAAAGATTCGCATGTAGAGGGGCTTTGTGACTAGAATGATGGTACGTTGGTTAGTCATTGACCGGGTTCGAGGAGGAATAAACAAAGGCTAACCTTCCCATCGGAGGTGAATATGTAGGAGTAATGACTCGAGACCATCCCCCATGCACCGAAAATATTTTTCTATTGAACCTCCCTCCCTCACCCTCCCGGAAAAGCGCAAAACCTTCAACGGCAGCAAATGGAGCTAAGAGGAAGGCATCGCCGCCCTGCTTAACGTCTAGAGACACCTCCCGAAGGCGGAACGGAGGTGAGGAAATCGGCGCGTCGCCTGGAATGACACTCACGCGCCACAATTCGCAGGGAGAGTAGAGACTCGGACAGAAGACATGATACTATGTTGGTCAAGTCACACAATGAGATGCATTTGGACATGTGCATTGTCCACGTAAAATGGGACAGTGACGCGGAATGGTGGCCCAAGAGCGTAGATAAGGACACAGAGACTGGTAGGAGTTGAGTACGCCTTTGTCGGAGGTGTCCGCGACTCCAAGATGGCGGAGATTTAGGCAGGCAGGTATGCTCCCCCAGACGCGTCCAACCGAGCCTATGGAGCTGTACTTGGAGATGGTGAATGAGAGGATTGGAAGCGGCGACGTCCTGACTAAGTCCACAAAAGCCTGTAGGTTGGCCTCGTGGAGAGAGAGACGCGAGAAGAGATGATGTCTGCTACGAGGCAGCCACCGTTTGCACACGAGGCCGCATTTCTTCACATCTATTTCTCGGTAAAGATCGATGAGGCGGTCGATAAGCTCCTGCCTCAGTGAGTTCATGCTGGCAGTGGCAAGTGTGGGCGAGGATCGCTGCATCAGATTCGTTCCTTCTTCAGAAACATCGATATGGATATAGCGAACGACCGTACCAAAATCGTATTTTCCGTGCCCTTCCGACTGAAGATGATGGTGAGAGAAAAGAGAGAAAAGATGTGAACGGCAACTACCGAAGGCGGAATCCGGACCGGAACTCCGACGCCCTGGACCCTTCTTCACTCGACCACCATGTCGATGTACCGCGCCTTGTCTGAAATTCCGATCCCGACGGCGGCCTACTTTATAAACGATGGTGCGGTCATGCATCACTTGAGACCTCGCAAACTGACTAGGCCGTAGTCGTACAAGTTCACTCGTCGATTAAAGATAATCTCCGTGATATTAAGCGATCTCTCTCCACGGCCATTGTCGCGGGCTCTCCCAATGCCTCAGTTGCTCCAGCTGTAGACGTTGGTGATGTTGTGGCTTCCACTGCCGCCCCCACCGGATCTGCGTGTTTTCCGCGCCGTGCAGTCCTCCGGGAGACGACAGAAAAGAAGCGCTTTCTCGAGATATGGATCGGCGACGTCCTTGAAGGCTCGAAGGATGTGACCAAATTGCATGGTTCATTTTATTCTGACGGTACCTTTCAAATTACTGTTGATTCGACGGCAACTCTGATTATTTTTGTAGAATTCTTCTCTGCACTCTCATTCTCACCTTCCGAGATGGCTCTCATGTATGTCGCCGAGGCCAATGAACCCACCGAACCTTCGGAGAAGTTCAAGTTCACCCCGCATCTTGGGGAAGGTTTCGTAGGCAAGAAACGACCAACTATTTTCATTTTTCGTTGGGATCCTTCTGCGATTCCTTGTCAAACCTCACTCACCAGTGTATCACCCATATTACCTGAAGACTACCCGGTTCTATTCGGCCAACCAGTGTTCTCTCTGTTGGACACGTCCACGATCTACGCTACCGGCTACGAGTACACCCGCGACGGTCGACTCCTGGGCATCAGATGGTGCTCCAACCGTCCGTCGGGAATATGGGAGATTAAACTTCCATCCACCGCTGTGGACGAAAATGATGACAGCTTAGCCACGGCATTGCGATGTGTCTCCACAAAATTGACCCCTTCAAATTTGTCTTGCCGTTCTCCTCGTATCTATCACGACGCTGCGAAAAATACGACAAAGCTCTTCTGGCTGTCGTGCGCTTCCGGCGGGCCGCATGCCGGTACATTCTCTCTTCATGTCCGCGACCTTACGGCACCCGGAGCCAAAGAACGCTATACTCGTGGATACAGTCTGGGAACCCCGCGAATCCGACGGCTTTCCTGGATTATACTTTGACGCCAATCTCCCTATATCGCCATTCATTCAACTCGGCGAGAACGCATACTTGATATTCAGTTCTACCTGGGGCTCGCGCGGCACAGTTCTGTCGGTCTCAATGGCAGACGGAACCGTGAGGGATTTGACTCCCGATTCCGACGGGAAGCTGTACTTCTGGAACATGCTCGCAACCAACGGAAGCACCCGCTTCATATGCGCTCGCAGCTCACCGACGATCCCGCACGAGCTCGTCTTGGGCGAGTTTAATCCCCTTGGCGACGTATCCTGGCGAGTAATCCATTCGCCGTACATTGTTCCAAGCCGTACGCATGCATTCCTATTTTTGTACAGTTCGGGCTGGCTTACAATATTCTAGTCCAGGCTGCCCTTTCAAGTCTTTCATATTCCCTGGTCTCCATTCCAGAACGCGGGAATGCGCAGACAGTAGTTCTTAGACCTTCGCATGCGGATTCAACCCTTCCCTGTGTTCAGTTCATTCACGGTGGCCCCCACGGCGTAACGACTACCGCGTTTTTCCCGGGTACTGCCTTCCTCGCGCTCGAAGGATGTATGTTATAAGCATCTAATGCTCTTTCTTGCGCACCCACGCGGCATTCCTAACACTTGATATCACAGATACCGTATCCTTCCCAAACTACCGGGGCTCCGTAGGATTCGGCGAAAATTTCGTCCGTGCGCTCTTGGGAAATTGCGGAACCCTCGATGTGGAGGATTGTATTGCCACCGTCAGGCATCTCGTCAAAATCGGCATATCGGCTGAAGGCAAGGGCAAGCAATTCCTTATCGGCGGCAGCCATGGAGGATTTTTGACTGCGCATCGTGCGTTTCTAACATTTTGATCGTTCATCTTGATGTTGACTAGCACTGCACAGTTATTGGCCAGTTCCCCGACGTCTTCAGCGCCGCCGTTATCCGCAATCCGGTTATCTCGACGGACCCGCTGTCGAGTGATATCCCAGACTGGGTATGTTCTCGACTTATGTGCACTCGCTGTCTGGAATTGACGTCCACCGTAGTACTTCAACGAGTGGAACATCGACTTCCCCATCTACTCCTCTCCCGAGGGGTTCCCCGAAACGGCCGAGAGCAATCGCCCTCTTCCCCTCCCCCCGCGCAGAACGCCGGCCGAGTCGCAACGCATATTTTCGTCCTCCCCGATTGCCTACGTAGGCGCCGTCACGGCGCCTGTCCTACTTCATCTGGGTGGTTCGGACCTACGGGTGACTCCGACGCACGGATTGGAGTATTATCACGCGCTCAAAGGAAAGGCACGCAATGAACGGCCGGAGCAGGACGTTGAGATGCACTGGTTCGGGAAGGAGGGGCATTCGCTGGATGGCGTGGAAACAAGCAGGATTGTGTGGGAGACGTCGCGGGATTGGTTCAATAGGTATCGTGTCTGATCACAATTTGTCGGCGGTATGATTCTATGAAACATCGATGTTGTGTTGTATCACCTATATTTCTCCTAAGCTACAAGCTAACATTCTCATTGCCCCCTTTAACACACATAAGTCACCTTTGCCTGATTAACATTGCAACTCAAGTCGGGCTCAACTCCACACTCCCTCGTTACTCTTGCCCAGCAACGTCAACGTTGCTTTGAACATCATCCATCACCGTCCACGGTGATTGAAGAATATCTAGGTGGGGGTGCATTGTTCTTTCGTTCGATAACTCATGGCACAGGAAGAGCGCTGGTTGTGGATGCATAAAAGAAAGTGCATTCACCGAGACATAAGACACAGTGGTTTTACAGAACGAAAAGAACGTAGCCAGAATGAAAAATATGCATCCAACATGAATCCATACTTCCGTTGAAAATCAACAGTTGAGCTTCAAGTGCAGAATGGCGTGCTCGCAGCAATGTTGAAATACTGTCACCAAAAGATCTATCAGTTTCTTCATCTTCCTGAACTTCAGGCAAAAGAAAACGTACTGTGAGATGCGCAGCATCGATGCCCTCCGAAGGAATTGAATCGGAGCAGGTTATGTCTTCGCCGGAAGGAGCGCACGACCGGGTCGTGAGGGCCGAGCTCGGGTCGAGGAAGTTCCAGAATTCGACGCCTTGAGAGTAGTTATTGTATTTAGTGTTTGAAGAACTAGAGGAATGAAAACTTACCGTGGTGCTGATATCTTTGTGGGATTTAACAGACGATTAGCTTGTGATATCGATGTTACAGCAGGAACAGTGAATTACCCGTCAGACTGTGGAATAATCGTAGGCACTCTGGAAATGGAACGGTCAAGATAGCATTTGTGAATTTGCGGGACAGAGACAAACCCATCGGTAGTGTGAACCGCTACGTTTGGGGCATTCAATCCAACGATTCGCCAGACAACGTTATGTAAGGCTCACCGCGGAAAGCACGCGAACCAAATTGAGTATTGATGAAGTTCGCTCCGGTAGGGTTGTACGTGCGCGGCTGTCCTGCATTGGTTTTCAGAACTCGGTGCCAATACAGAGCATATATGGGACGGCTCATACCGTAGGTGTACATACGTACAGTGTTCCCAGGAAAGTTTTGCTGCAAAGAGATGCCGGCAAGGGAAGAAAGGGCGCCTGGTCCGTGTTAGACTGATCACGATGGGTGACTAAAAGGAATGAGGGCACCTCCAAGAGAGTGTCCAGTGGAAACGAGCTGGTAACCGGGGTTCGCTGCGACTTGAGCCCGAACCGTGGAGATCACACTGGAAGCAACCGAGTTCCAGCTATAAAAACATGAGCAAGGTCATTCAAAAGATAGCGTTTGCCCGGACGCACGCAGTAAGGAAGCCTGTGTGCGCGAGGGATCCAGCTAGATGGGTGACAAGGTGAGAATACGTCTGCGCAGTCTGCGGACATGGTACGTACTCGGAGGGCTAACTCCAGGGGACACAAATGGGGCGAGCACGATCTCCGCGTCGGTGATAAAGTCTTGCGCCGACGTGCTACGAAAAGTGGATTCAGGATTAAATAAATCATGCATGATTCCCTGAAGAACTACCCCACCTTCCACGCAAAGCGACTACAATTTCTTTCCGGTTGTCATCCCGAGCAATGAAGCCTTGAGTGTCGGTAAGAAGGTCGTTGATAGTCGAGACCAATGTGTTTCCGTTCGGACGCGCGCAGCCGGTGGTTGAGTACGCAGACGACGCATCTACATGACGTGAGATGAGACACGGAAAATAATTGAGAGGCGCACATTGGAAGTAAAACACGAGGTCATTGTACGTGGCTGGACAGTGAGAGCGCCATGAGCAGTGATTATTTCATTATTCAGATTAATGTACCGGTTGAAACAGCGGCACGTTTGTCGACCGTAGTTGAAACGTTGAGAGGAGTCGCGAGAACAGTGTTCAACGCCGCGAGAAGCAGAGCAAAGTTGAAGCGCATTGTGAGGAGGAGAGGGAATTGGGTTCCGCTGAAATTAAATCGTTGGGTGAGGGGGCGTTTTATACCCTAAAATCCTATGCGCCATGGTCAAAAATACTGCTCTCCGGCAGAATAAGTTCAACATAGCGAGTGAAAAACACATGAGCTGCTGCATTCAACTTATTGTACCAGTCATGGGTCATCCTGGATGC
The DNA here is from genome assembly GCA_014462655.1 of Mycena venus. Classification (NCBI taxonomy): domain Eukaryota; kingdom Fungi; phylum Basidiomycota; class Agaricomycetes; order Agaricales; family Mycenaceae; genus Glaucomycena; species Glaucomycena venus. Next base: position 1,124,192 of record JACAZI010000015.1, on the reverse strand, counting down.
ACTTGGACATCATCGAACTGAATCGGATGCAAAGGGAAAAAGATAATTATCCACATCGGGATTCCAAACGAAAACAAATTTACCGCACTTTAGCCGCGTAACAATGCTTTCCTGTCTCTTCACCTCCAGCCCAAAATAATACATCACAGATAATGAGCTTTTTTTGAGCCCACAGCGCGAATGTTGAACATTTTAGATTCGCAGTGCCTACTAGCCTGAGAAACGCTCGTTGTCGGAGATCTTCTGCTCTCGGCCCTCTGTCACCGATACAGTGGAATTCAATCTCTAGAGGCGCGTGAGGAACAGCAGTTGACCCTGTCGTCACCTTGCGAATATGATGGAGCCAAAACCTGCACTTGATGCTCGCGTGGCACGGGTGCTCGGGCTCTATTCGTTTTAGGCAAAGGTGAATGACGGGTGCAGACGGATGCAATGACTGGGGACATAGACTGATAGAAGGGCTCTGACGGTCCCGAGAAAACGCGAGAATGTTCTTGGAAAATTTTGAATGAGGCAACTTGAAGAGAGCAATGTCAATGTGCGTTTTGGTTAGCCGTCGGTTGGCCGCAAGTTGGCCACGGATCAACCATGGATGCAGAAAGATGCCATCTTGAGCTTCGAGTTGGTTTGAAGTGGAGGGACCCAAAGTGGGGAGTCGGTTTAGACAATATTGGTGAAGATGAGAAGATTTTTGCTGCCGCGATGGCGCGTCTTGTTTGGGTTAGTTGTGATACACGTGATGCGCGTTCATGGTGGCCACGCGGCACGCCAGCCTGTCCGCAGCCGAGTCGACACGCGCAAGAAAATGGGTCAAATTCTCGAGACTTTACGCTTCGCAATCTTGCAATTGGAGGCTTTACCCGACCATCTATTTGCGAAGCTCCCAGTCCCCAACTCCGATCTAACAGGCCGCACATTCCTCGTCACTGGCAGCAACACTGGCCTGGGTCTCGCTGCCGCCGTGCATCTCGCACGCCTCAATCCTGCACATGTCGTCCTCGGTGTCGGAGATCTCGCCAAGTGCAAGGCAGCATGGACAAACTCGTTTCCGATATAAATCAGGATAATTCCTGGAAACCGCGTTCCTCAGCGGGACCGTGCCGTGTAATCCTGCCTACCTACCTACCGAACAGGCTCCTCTGGGATAGTGCATGTGTGGGAACTGGATATGACCGACTTCGATCGTGTGAAGCAGTTTGCAGCTCACGAAGGTCTCTGGAGCGGCTTGATGGTGTTTTGCTGAGTGCAGGTGTCAAGGCGCGTGGGTGGGAGGTCAGCAATGATGGACGGGAAAAGATGTGAGCACCCGCGGAGTTCTTTCTGTTAATTTTGGTTTTTAACACCGTCAATCTGCGAAGGTTGCAGGTGAACGCGTTCGCAACAGGTGTTTTGGCGCTTCTCCTGCTGCCGTTATTAAATGCTACGGCGGCGTGCCCGATGCCTCCCCCACATCTAACATTCACGGGATCTGCGGGTTAGATTTCGTCCTTTTTGAACTAGCTGATCTAATTCCGTGCAATAGCTATGAATTTCACTGCATTTTCCGAGAAAGACACCCCAAATATACTTTTAGTCCTTGAATGATGAAGCGAAAGGCGTCAACAAAGACCACTATTCAACCACTAAGTTATTTAACCTCTATACCGCCCGAGAAATAGCCCGTCTGCCGCGGGGGCAAGGCATGCTCATGAAGTAAACCTATTTATTTTCGTTTCGTTTCCGTGTTTTTACTCTTACACTCACGCTGTATCTTTCTCGCAGTGTGGTCGACCCAGGCTTCTGCGCCTCCGAGCTGCAGCGCGGGTTGAACATGAGCAGTATAAGCGCGTATGTCGTTTCGTCATTTCTACGCGTCTGTCTTAGCTCACGGGAGCTGACTGACATTCCGTCATAGTTAGGTGGCTGTATCATCACGTCGCATAATCCTGCAAATGGTCCCTGAACATCCTCTACGCCGCACTCAACCCTATGTCCCCTGGTGCAAGGTCGAGTCGCCAGTAAGTGCTTCGAGCGAATCCTACTCCATCACCACTCCTTGAATTTCCTTCGACTTCTGATCCTTCCTACTCTCCATCCTCACTGAAAACGCTCATTCTGAAACACTGACTCCGACAAAGCGGGGCTCGAGGTTCGAAAACTCGTTTGACACGAGATGGTTGAGGTTTGGCGGCGAGTTGCCCCGGAAATTGGGGAAGTTGTGTGGGTTGAGCGAATTCTTCAACACTGCAGATAGAGGGAATGAATTCTCGGCCGCTACTGTATACTAGATCATATGTGCGTACTTTGTACCATGTGGTATGTTTTTGGACTGATGCGATTTACAGTGATAGTGTGTTGCGAAAGGAAGAGAAGAAAATCTGAAAGGAATAATTATGTATGTAGGGCTATGGGCCGCAGAACGATTGCACGTACTGGAAACAGATGAGAAGTAACGGTTAAAAAAGTCGAGCTCCGTTAGTGGTTGGAACGGTATCGGTCAGTGGTTGGGTCTGGGCTCGGTTCGCAGTTGAAACACGGGCTCGGTCAGTGGTTTGGATTCCGGCTCAGTCAATGGTTGGTTTAGGGCACAATCATATTTTGGTTAAGTTTTCGGTTTCTTCTGTCTGCTGTTGAATTTGACTGGGTCTTTCAGCACATACGATGACTTTTCACAACCGCGCAGATAATTCTGCGCCTTGTGTGGATATCATTACGCCACTCCTCGACACGCTCGAGCACCCATGGTGCGTCCTTCTCTCCACACTGCGTGGCCGTTATAGGCAATCGCTGACCCGATCCCCCCGACCTCCACGTGTCTTTGCGAGTCCCCTTCAGCCCGACCCCACGATGTTTACTATGCATCCCCTCTTCGAATACACGCACCTCGACCGTGCACCCATCTCATGCGATGTCCTCCATCTGCCCTCCTCGCGGAACATTCTCGATCGCTCTACGCGTGCGCCAATCCCCCACGAGACGCTCGAGAAACCCGCGACGGAGCCCACGGTGTACTCACAGCTCATACTCAAGTGCGATCTCTTCCTGTGGGGTGTCATCGTCCGCCCGAATGCGTCTGGCGCGTCGCCCGCCAAGTCGGCGCGCTTCCCGTTCGCGCGCCGGCGGCCGGTGACGAACCCCGATGTGCTGTTTGCGCTGTATGACGCGCTTTCTGAAGGAAGTGGCGATTAACGCACTTGTTATCACATTTACAGTGCATGGTTCTAATACGGATCTTCGCGAGCGTACATATGCATTGGGCTCCCGCGAAGTACGGGTTAATTATTGAGCTTCCATGTGGCCAAGGCCAGTTGGCTGCGTGCGATGGTCGAAGTTTCGAACGCACGAGACAGAAAGCACCTCATCGTTCACAGAAAAAACACATAAGTTTCTCCCGGGCAATGCCATGGCACTACTCAGGTAGATACAAGAAAACATGTTACCTAAAGAAAATTCACCCTTGTGTGATATTTCCATCTTCACAACCCGACCGCAGTCCTGAGCGCCGTATAGTTGGGTGTGCCCAGTCCGGTGACAGCATCCCACCCGGCGTGTCCGAAGAAGCCGCTGTAATACTCATCAGCCCAAGACCCAAGCTAACAAGTGAAAGAAAGAAAGAATACCCACTCCGTTGCGCAACCAGGGTTATCACCAAACATAACGTCGTTGAGCGCTGCACGGCCGACAGAACTGTACAGGAAAGGATTCAGGAAACCCAGAGTGGGCTTCCCGGCCGCTACGAGCTGAAGGAATATAATAACGATTAGAAGTTGAGTTTCTCCGTAATGCAGGAGAGAGAGCTTACCTCGTCGTTCAAAAGTGCAATAACAGAGGCAAATAGGGGCGAGGAGCATGAGGTGCCTGCTACAGTGCCGAATTGGTTATCTGTCCAGATGATATTAGTTCCTGCGCGGCACCGAGAAAGAACGAAAGAAGAGACGCACCCACTACGATTTCATAGTTTTCCCCCTGTGCGGAGACGTCGGGGAAGCCACGGCCGCTGCGGTTGAACCTGCCGTCCTCCGGGATGGTGCCGAGGCTGTCGAGCCATGCGAGGTAGGCTGCGACGTCCTCGGCCTGGTAGTCGGGGGTGGGGAAGTAGTTCGAGAATCCTGAAGACGCGTTAGGGTAGGAAAGCACGGATATAGCAAACAAACAACTGACCTCCTGAGGAGAACGTCGACCCGACTTCGCTGATTCCGGGGAATTGGTTGATTCCGCCGGTTGAGCCGACCGAAGTGATGCTATAGAAACAGCGTATCAGAGAATAGAATGGGATGGGAAGGAGAGAAATTCTACGCGCAATGGGCAGCCGGCGGGGAAGGGGGGGACATAGTCCCCGCTGCGTGCGAGTTGACAGTTAGTGAGAAATGTTCAACAAAGGCGCGAATGGAGTTTGCTTACCAGCTCTGGGACTGGCCGCCCGAAACACCGCCTGCGGATCAAGTAAGCACGCAACGCGAAGACGGATTTGAACCATAGCCCAAGGACTAACCATCGCCTGAGGCGAAGAGCAGCGAGGTACCAAGAGCGCCCAACTGCATGTACGTGTTGCACAGGTTGCTAAATAAAGGCATCTGTCGTCACAATTTGACGCCCCGGAAGCACAGGAAAGGCACTGACATTGCAACTGATAATGGGAGGTCAGTCTCGGCTTGGAAGGAGTAGCTGGTGGTCAAGACACTGGGGCGGCTGGGGTCGTTGATCAAGAGAATGATCATGTCACTGTTTTGGAAGTCTCAGAAGCAGGGACGTGCACAGAGGTGTCAACGAGACTTACAGGAACCCGTTGAGGCCATCAGGATTATCGTCACCCGCCGAAATAAAGATGACTGGGACACCGGTGGCGATGCCAATGGTGTACTTCAAAGTCATTTCGGTATAGGGAAATGATGCAAGGAGTGCAGAAGAACTGTACCTGAGTATCAAGGTCCTAGGAGCGAGAAGAAAATGAGGATAAATTCGAAATGAAATGTAGACCACCAACCGCTTCGACACCGGCCTGGGATCTGTTCTGCGGGTTCGAGCCACCGTCGAGGGTCTCAAGGGCGAAAGTGGTGGACGAGTTGATATCGGTGCGGAGGCTGGTGAGGAAGGTCTGTGGCGGCAGTCAGAACTTATGAAACAACGCCTCAGCCAAAATCACCGTAAGATCCGCCTGGTTCGCCCATTGCTAGAAGTAACGCGCGCAATAAAGTATCGGAAGGAAATGGGGATGATCAACGCACGTCAATGAAGCCAGCGACGCCGAGCGTGTTGGACTTCTGAGTTGCGGGGGTGGTGGGGATGCCGTAGAGCTCCTGATCATTTGGTCAGTGGAAATAGTTGCGCCAGACGCGAAATGACCCACTTGAAGGCAAGCAGGGGTCATAGTCGAGGTGCATGAGCCGGGGAGATCATCAGAGCCGGGGGTTGCTCGCTTCGCAGGGCTGGCGGCAACAAACTTGGGCCTCGAGGCAAGGGGAGGCGCGAAGATGGTCGTCGGGTGGAAAAACTCGACGTGCTGGGTCAGTGGCGCGGGGAGGGAGTACTGGAGTGTGCGAATGAAGGTCTTTCCAGTCTCGATATGGGTAAAGACGGAGAATTCGGCAGAAAGGAGGTCATTTGCCTGGGAGACAGGGATCTTGATCTCGAGCATGTCACCAGCAGGCGTAACGGGCTTAGCATCGATATTGTTCCCTGAGAGCCAGCTGGACACGGCGGCAAGAGTTTCGTCCGTCGGCTTGACGAACTCTGCAACCTGGCAGCGACAACGTTAACAGAAGTCAAACATATTCGCGCTACAAAGTCATGGAAGTCACACCTCTTCTAGGGTCAAATGTTGCCCGTAGACTGCAAAATGGTCAGAGAAGACGGTAGCGAGAAGCTCAGAACGCACATTTGGACGCCGGGTCGCTGACTTTGTATAGCTCAGTCTGCAGTCCAGCAATGTTGGTCTGCTTTAACGCGATGCGGAGGGTGAGTTCTTGCTCTGCGGGCGCTGCAGCAGACTGGACGAATCCCTCTGCAGGAGCGGCACGCGACTCATGGACAACCATGGTGTGAGGCCCCAAGGGCTTGGCCGTTGCGAGCAGAAGGAGGGACGCAAAGAAGCTAGTGGCTAAAACCATCTTGGGGTTGAACCGGGAGAGGTTTACAACGTATCTCGAACTATGCATCCGTATATAAACCACCCATTGACTTCTCGGCGAGCGGTATACTCGTGGAGACGAGTACATCGAAGCTACGGATCGTGTGCTCCGAACATCTTGGTAGGAAGAAATAATAAGCGGCTGACAGGCTCGGAAGCATGGCAAGGGAATCGAGCTGTGCGATATGCAGTGAGTGCTTGCCATGGTGGGGTGGAGAAGTCCCCAAATATTCAGAAGATCAGCTGTGTACTCGTGGGTCATCATCACAGCGGCTTCTCACCGCGCTGTAACATCTGTGCAGATATTGAGCCGACAACGGACGAGTCCAATAGCGCAATATCAAAGATAACTGCAGCGCACACGGTAGACGCTAGTGTTCGTTGCCACAGTACCCTAGGTTTGAGGGACCACAGTCGTTATACATTTCCTTTACTTTACCTTCCTTTCTCTCGTATCTTGAGCAGATGCTGCGGTTTCGACGTTCGTGTCATGATTTTGACATTCGTATGTACATGTTTTTGTTTTCCGTATCTACCGGGTTACCCGTGTGTATTCTTTCCCAGCATTATACATTTCCTTTCCCTTCCTTTCCCTCGTACCTTGAGCAGATGCCATGGTTTCGACATTCGTGTCATGATTTTGACAATGATGTATGTACATGTTTTTGTTTTCCGTATTTACCCGTTTGTATTCTTCCCCAGCACTTCGCCAGCTCCCCCCCAATTTGGACGATTGGCTGTTGGTTGGGCATTCCCAACATTTTCAGTTTCAAATTGGCAACCGAACCTTCTGTCACAAAATTCATAGGGGATCAAATCCTCCTGCGGGTAAGAAATGGGAATACTACCGTCGTTTCACCTCCAAAACTCTAAAAGATTATGATGTAGACTTTAGCTTGAATGCACTGTACTCCTCGCGCAGCGAGAATTTTTGGGACTTGAGGTAATCAAACCGAGATATTTTGCACCTACTTACATATTCAGACACGACACCCCCAGGAACAATTCTGATCGGTTTTCAATGGGTGGAAACGAGCCTCATGAGTGGATCAAATGCACGGTGCCAGTCTGCCCATGAGCCTGCGACAATTAGGGGAAGCACGTTGTAGGAGCTGAACTAAATGTGAGCAGCGTCCGATTTTGACCCAACGTGGATGCCGCAGTCATTGCGAGCTTGTAGGCCGACTGGTATTGCTCAAATATGATGAAAGGACAATCATATTATTGTGGGACCACAGAGACATCAGCATTTGGGAACAGCTAAGAGACCCAATCTGGGCTTTTTGACGGTACCCAAGAGGATGTACGGCCAAAACGAAATTGAATTCCGAGTCCCAGCATTTGTGAGATCAACAACCGAACATGAGACAGAAATATTTACAATTGAGGAGCATGCAAGCAATGACCCTCGAAAGTCATCCATTGTGGGAGATTCAATAAAGGACGGTTAAACAATAATAATTGCATGAGCTAAAACACTGAAAACGAAACCTCTTGGCAGGATCAAGGACGTTCTTGAGCCAAAAACAAAGACAAAGAAAGTGAACTAAACGCGCATTTCGGAGACCGGGTTCCTTTCACCAGCTGACCTCCATATCGAGTATTGGCTTCGAGAGGCGCACGTTCATTTTATTTTCGACTTTTCCGATCAGCTGTTCAACATCCACTCAAAAGAAAGGGCTCCTTCTTTCGCCCCACTATCTCCGCGCCTCCGCTCTTCCTCGAAAATCTGACTGATTCTGATACGCGACGGAGCGAGCGGATAAGTAGATCGTCGTGGCAATGTGTCCCATGCCAGAGCTTCTGTTCGTTCCCGACACACCTCCCTGGTCACGCAGTGACTCACACTTTTCAGCACAGGAATGCTCAGGAATTTTTATATCGGTCAACTGACTCGTAGGCCATATGCATTCTCCGGAGTCAGGCTTACTAGACTGATGCTGTAGACGTAACGCACTCACGGACGCGGGGGGTGGTGTGCAGTAAGAGACTAGAGAACGATGTAACGATAGATAGCGGTAAGTGAGCCGAGTATCATCTCACTGACCGCTATTAAATATTGGAGCGGCAGGTATAAGGTGGAGACATTACATCCACGTACTTACAGCGCCAGGACTAGTACCGGACATGTTCCAGGGCGACCGAGACACAGAAACTTATTGCCCTCGATCCTGAACACGTTGTCGTGCCAGGTTTTCGGTAACCTCCAGTTCCTCGTCTCGTCTATGTACTTGACGTGGGAACTTGAATGGTCCAGATCGGTCATACTCAGCTGAACGTTCCGTGGCACATCATTGTTGGGTAGAAGACAACGTAGGGGAGACGAGCCACTCACACGTTCCCCATTTGCACTACTGCCAGTGTACTACTTCGACCGAGTGTTCAGGTGACGCGTGACACGGCCGACTGAACTGAACACTTGGGCCACCGGTGACGGTGACATTGAGATTTTGGGGCCCAAATGGGCTCAAAAACCCAAAATTTTCTGGTCCGGTATTTGCCGGACTGCCATATATGGCAATTTTCCCATGATTGCCGAGGATTGAACATTCAAGAAAATGAACACTGAAGGTGAGGCGAGATACCCTACGAACACTTGGATGAAATAGTACAGTATCTTTTTCGAGAGACCGGCGATTGACCCCATTGTTTTCGATGACCACCCAGGTGCCACCGTAACCAAATGATCCGCACCGGAGGGCACTAATTTATCGCTCTTATAGCACCACAGGAAGTAGTTCCCGATCTCGACGCGTGAATGCGCAACTCTATCCACGATAAAGTACCCTTGAGGGCCAAGGCCATCCGATTAATTTTCTCATCGGTGTTAAAAATGCGCCAGACTTGAGGGTATGTAGGTTCACCAGAGACTGTCGAGTGATGAGGCGCTAGGGCGGACTTGGTGCCAAAGTACGCGAACCGGATCCGTCTTTTTTCCACAAAGTGAGAAGGCCTGCTATTTAAGCCGGTCTGAGATCCTGGAGTCGTAGTTGAAGCCACTCCTGATGTCTCGTTCACAAGTATAACTTATTTACGGCAAAGGCCACGTACCAGTGAGCCCGTCCTTCGTTCGATTATGCTTGGATAGCGAGTTGCTTATTCCCTTCCTAGGCCGGGTATCTTAAGATTAAGGCAAAGCCGACCAGTGGTACCTCTTGTCGTTGGCAGTAGTACTTCCCCTCAGAACGACCAAAGGCGAAGAGCGTAGTGGGGATGATGGAGGGAACGAGGATAAAGTGGAACAGCTTGAGCACTTGAGCAGTAAATTGACAATGTTTACGGCACCACGGCAGCCCCACAACGCAAGGCTGTGGAAGGGGATATAACTTTGGAACGGACAGCAGCCTTCAAGCGCTCGAGAAATCACCCCAAAAAGAAAACAAAACATCCAGAAGCATAAAGCATCCCGTTACGCTAAGAGCACAGGGTCGACTTGGGACACACGTTAACTTGAACCTATCCATCTCTTTTTAGCGAAGCGACCAGATGACTTTAAATAGGGACGGCCGCAATAACCACTTAACCTCGTAGAGGTGCGTAGCGCGCAGTGAATGATCCGCAAAACGCACAAGTGATCTAGATTCCACGGGGGAGAATCAGGGTGCGCGAGAGGGCGCAAGATTTAACGAGAGGCTGTAAGATTCAGTACGAAACTGAAGCTGATCTTATTTGAATGAATGAATTAGGACTGGCCTGAGCAAGTGAATTCCGAAGTCACGACCAAGGGTCCGTTCACATCCGCCGTAGACACCCTTGTCGAGTCCGTTGCCAAAGGAGACTGCACATAGTAACAGCGGCTCCGAGAATTTTCGTACCGACGGGTGCGCACAACTTGATCAGCATCTGGTTCTCAGCGTAACCATGCCCGAGAAAGGTTTATGGCGCCAAACTCCGTGCCCAAAGGCATAACGGTAAAAGTAAAGCAACCGGGGGATATTCCGCGAAATATCCAGAATCAAAATAATGAGAAGATGCAACAACTATCGGAGAGAGAAACAGAGGTGGAAAAGGAGGATCGCGGCGAGAAATATTGGGCGAGATGTTCCTAAGGAACCGTTCGGGGGGAGCAAGTGGAGAGCCACTGTGGTGTTGTGAGTCAGAGAGCGTTGGAGCCGACAGACATGATGGCCGCAGCGTAATTGAGAACTCCGTGGCACGAAGGATTCCGGGCAATGGCGAAGACGTACAGTGGCCGGCACAGAATCAATAGGCGCATCGCATCGGAACGACGTGTAACGGACAGCGGAAAAAATCGGGAGGTGCGGAAGGCGCAGGAAAATAGGCTGGCACGAGGAAGAAGGCCGCGGTGTTGTGAGGAGAAGGCGGGTGGGTAGTGCAAAATGCTGTGTGCTGCGGGATTCATCGGGAGTGGCCGGAAGTGGGAGGCCACTGGGCGGCATCATTCGAAGATTGCGCGGGGTGGATCGAGTGTGGGAGACATTGTTCAAAGGCAGTGGGGGCGGGATGGTCCAGATATGGGTGGTGTGGGATGCCGTGGTGTGGGCAAGTGGGTGGAAGTGGGCGGTCTGAAGGCGCAGTCTTTCCGGTCACCGGCCGGATGTGGGCGAGATAGGGGGCGTGGGTTCGGCTTTAATCGGCAGTGGGAAAAGGCGTGGGGCAGACGTTGTGGGCTGATTACGTGTCAGGGGCACTTAAGCAACCCACAAAAAAGTCTTGGCACTGCCCACGCGATTGAACGCTTGGACCGTTTTTGATGGCTTCTCTCACCTCTCTGCAACGGAATAATTCAGATCTTGGTGAGTTCACCACCCAAAAATATGATTTATATATGGATGGGTAGGTCAGAATGTCGCGAAAACGATCATGTCAAATTCCCTGTAGATTTAAATTTGAATGCGGGCAATATAAGCACAAGTCGAATTTTTTTGGAAATTTCAGATAACCTGATGATGTTGGGGGTGCAGACCCTTGATTATAAGTTCATTGAACTTGAAACTTGAGAATCAAGACCTCATGAGGTAGGCAATCATGGCAATGCACAGAAAATGCAAGGCAACCCAAAGGGAGTTGGTTTTTTTTTTTTTCGGAGTGTGTCCGGCAGGTCATGCAACAGTGTTTGAACAATTGGGCCCTTTTATGGCACTGTGTGGAATTTTTCCTGCAGGATATAGTTGCTAGGATATGGAGCTGGGTCTGTGGGGTGAATGAGGGGCAACATACCCCCAATTTACAAAAAAAACCAAGTGGAACGGATTATCCAGTGGTTGGCCCACTAATATCTTGACGCGGGGCCGCGCACAGTAGTCTCGGGACCGCCGGTCCGATGTTTCTGATTGCAGCCGCAGTTACACGCCTTTTTCCATTGAAGCCCGACCCGAAGTGGGGTTCAGGGTCCAGCTCAGATTTTTCTTCAGCCAGTGACCCGGGCTTGAGCCCGGGTCGGTATTACGAACATCATCAACTTGGCAAAGGTGAAAGCTGAAAGTTGATTCTAGAGACCTGCAAGGCTAGTCCTTGCAGTACTGCGAATTTATGCTCACTTGAACTAGCTGTATTTGTGCGGCGTTTGCATCCTGACCTGGCAACTTGTTGGGATGACTGTTTCCCGGGGTCCAAAAAATTCCCTATAACTTGTGAAGGTAGTCTCCAACTTGTATAATGACTATTACACCCGAATAACTCGCAACAATTTATGTTTAAAATTTTCACCAAAGCCCGGGCTCAAGCCCAAGCCCGACCCGACCCTGACAGCATTACTCATAGCCTGCTTTGAAATTCCCCGCATTCTCGGTCATCCGTTCATAAGGGACTCATTGGATTGCAAATTTGTTGTGTGGGTCAATGACGAGATCGTCCTGTCAAGTAGGCGGCTCTCAATAGACCTAAGACAAGTCCTCGACGCCCCAGACGTGCCCCGAGAGCGGCTCGTCTGCAGGGGTTGCCACAGTGTGTCCACGTCCAAGTCTCCAGATGTGCAGACTAGAGTCGTGCACTGCCTAAGCAGACAACCCCTCTGAACGCAGGGTTGGCATCCATGACTTTTAATGAGTCGGAATGAGCTACGTCCAAGAGCTCGCCGGGGGGTTCATGAGGCTGATAAGTGAAGTATTGACGAGTGGGCACTGTAGGCTACTGTTCATACTCTAATCATGCCGCATGTTTCACGCTTTCTGGGCGAATATATAAGATCACATCCTCCACCCCGTCCATTGGGGAAGTGGTAGCCTCCAACTGTGACGGAGATCGCTTCTGTGGCCGCGGCACAATAAAGCTATCCACACTATCAACACTGTACCCTAGTCCGACTCGCACCGCAATGATAGTTGGTGCAATTCCCTAAACATACATGTCGAGTCGAGGAACAAAATCTGTGGACGCACTTACTACTAACTGTCCCAAAACAGTACCATTCATTGTCTATTGATGGGGGGTCAGTTGGCCTTTCATTTCGGAAAAGAGCAGGGGACTCACAGATTCGATGGCAATTGGAAACGATGGGAGAATGAAGACGACCCCGCCGATGAAGTACAAGGCCCCAGACTCCAAACTTGATGACTTCAGTGCGAGAAATGCAAATTCAGGTGATATACGCACATCATGGCACATACGGTGTGATACTTGCGTACTATGTTTTCTCCCATGACCTGCCGGGCTTCCCGCGCGAACCACCAGATGCGACCCACTAGAAAAACTATCAAAGATGCAGCCAATGAAGCAAGACGAAACGACAGAACCAGTCAACGCCATCAAAACCAATGTTGTGACGAGGGAGACTGCAATTGATATAGTGAGGAAAACCTGCATCCTCACCTCACGGAAAACCGTCCGATCAGCAAAATGGGCGAAAGCATCAAAATACCCGACACCTGAGAGTCAATCAAACGAGGAAAATTGAGATGCAGCACAAAAACGTGCCCGCGACGCCGAGTGTCAGAAATATCGGGAGGAGGACAATGCTGAGCCGGGAGTCCCAGATTGCGTAGCAGCGAAAGATCTAGGGCACGATCGTGATCAGGGTTGACTCGGCGGCATGGTGACTGCTATAGACAAACGAAAATGCTATCTGCGATCACGCTTGGGTGTACCCGTTCCGTCAACAAGCATCGAATTTTCCTCAAGCCGAGAGACGCACTTGGCTGTGACGTAGATCCCGCTCGACGCCAAAGAGAGGCCTCTCCAGGATGGTACATAGGATTCTTTCGAATTGATGTGGTCGTCAATATACTTCCGGGTTCCCAGGATAGCGGTCGCAAGAACGAGTGCGCAATGGATCGTGCTAAGAATAAATAGTGCCATTGTTGCAACCATCAGGAAGCGCTGCTTCCGTAGGCCACGGGTGCGGAGGACATGAAGGTAGAACGCGACCAATACGAGATATACGCCTATGAAACGTGCATTCAGTGACCCATCTAGCGGTGGAAGGCGCTATCACCGTAGAGGCATGCTTCGGCCTTTCAAGTTGTGAGTGCGAGAGGTAGATGTAAAGAGGACCCATACCGCGGCGAAGGACCAAATAACCTGAAGGGAATAAATCAAATGCTGGGGCCGCTTGAGGGTATCACCGGGCATGAGATGGGTATGTGGGGAGGAAAGTCGAATGTCGATACATCCTGGCTCATCCAACCGCCATTTATGAGGTGGGAGCACGTTTCCAGGGCACAGCCGAGGAATACAATTGTGACTAGTGTTTTAGATTTGGAGATGGGGACGAGAAGCTTCTATCTACGCTTTGAACCCGGCTAGCGTCTGTCCTGGTGGTATTGGTCGACGAACATCACAGTTCTCTTGCTGCGGATCGGAAACACATCAGTTGTTAAAATGAAACGAACAGTGGTTGAACTGTGATGGACAGATCGCCGGTCCGGCGTTCGTTATTGGACCGGTCATGGGATGATACCTACCTGCCTACCTATAGTACCTCCCAGCATGTAAGGACCGCGTAGACTTGAAGGAAAGCTGACCCCCTAAAAGCCTTCAAAAATCGATAACTTTCAGTCCGAGTGAGTGGATGAAGTGTATGATTCCAAAAAGCTGAAGAAACTCGTAACTGCCGTCTGTCTAAATACTAAAGTAAGATTGTGATCAATTGTCATTGTACCTAAAATATGAATCTAAGAATCGAGTTCAAAAATGAACTAGAATAGAACAACATCCGCAGCGCGGGCGTTAAATAGTTGATCCGACAATGTTCGGATGCAGACGGAGCCATATCCGTTACACAACACGCGCCGTGAGTTGCGTCCCTCGCCCGAAAATGAGCAGAAGAGGAAGGTATTCCTCTCTGAAACATGAGGGTTCAAGCATAAGTGATCGTTCCGCTCCCGGAATCGCAAGATAGAGCACCAGTGACTCGTGAAAGCAAACAAACCCATCGTTGCATACCTCATCTGCTCCTCGTCAGAATAGGCAACTGCTTCAGGAAGTGGAGATGGAATGTGGCATGACGTGCGAAAAAACAGATGCATATTTGTGATCTGTCGGTGATGCAGAATCGTGACTAGCATTGCTAGTCTCAACTTGCCACTAGCAAATTAAGGCTACACGAAGAAAAAAAAGCGAGCGCAGATGGGTGGAGAGAAGCATAGCGGAAGAAGTCCCTGGCCCATGTAGAGAAAAAAAACCAAGGAGTGAATTGGTCTTGGGGAGTAGAACCAAGACCACGTGAGAGAGCAGAATAGGGAGATTGGCTCTTGAGAAAAACCGCACGTCGGATGAAATTGAACGAGACGCACATGCGGACACATATTTTCCTTCTTTTTTTCGTGACGGCTCGAGGGAATGCGAAATAAAAACGGTGGGGCTCAGTTATGGCGCATGGGTCTTGAGGGGAGTCGAACCCTCGCCGAGAACAGGCTACTGTGCCGTAGAATTTCATCGCAATAGCGGTGCGCGGCGGCCCACAGACCCTTTTATGGGTTGATTTCGAGGTTTTGTTACTACCAGACGTGTCTTGACGAGCGCGAGAGCCAGGGAGGTGGCCGAAAACAGAGGACATCTAGTGTGTTGTACGTTGTGTGTCGCGGTGAGGACTAGAAATGTGGAACTTGGCGAAAAAAATTCGAGGGCGAAGTCCTGGAAGGAGGCATGGCAGAGAAACTCCTGCCCAACGTAGAGCATAACAACGGGGTACACGTCCAAAAGCAGACTGGGTCCCGGGGAGTCGAATCTATGCTGGGCACGTTCATTATGGAAGTCTTGTTTGAGTGGAATCGGGAGCGCCCAAGGGCTTACACTCCCTTTCTTGAGGTATGTTCATGTTTCCTTTGAGCTCGAGGTATCCTTGGTTTGGAGACGGCAAAGATGCAATAAGTACTGCGACGAGTGAAAAAAAGGCCAATTTCCGGAGGGAGTGGCTGAGAAAAGTCGACTTTGTTCGAGGAAGACTGGTAATGCGTAAGGCTGCTTTCCTGAGGTTCAAGTTCAAGTTCAAGTTCTGGCGTGTGCGGAGATGATGGTGGTCGAAAGCAAGCCTCGGCGGCCCGGCCCGTCCTTCCGCTCTTACCACATCCTTGGCGGCGCCGCACACGCCATCTCCTCATCCAAGCACGCCTATGCCCCCCGCCGCATCCATCGACCTCCCGCCCTCTAATCCCTGCAATCCGCGCTCCTCCGGTACAGCATACGCCCACCGCCCGGGGCCTAGCACACGAAGACGCGAATGTGGAGTTTTTTGAAGCACACACATACGGCGCATAGAGAGCTCGCGTCTCTGCCGTAAACGGAGCAGACTGCGCTGAGAGCTGCGCTTGTAGGGCTGGCGTGTGTACAGAGAACAAGTAAAGTTGTATGAAAGAAGCTGTATCGGGCGCTCACGAGCTCGCGCTGAGGCTTGTGCCACCACCAGACAGAGCGCTTCGGAAGGGTGGATAGAGACGATGGTGGCGAGTCTCGCGGGGGCAGGCGCGCATACACATGGGTTTCTGGCGAGCAGTGGAGGATGTGGGCGCGGCGAGGTTGTTACCACAGCACAGGTGCGGGTTTGTCTTGTTGCTTTTCCTTGCCTTTATATATATATATTCTCCCCGTTCTTTGTATTGACTTTCTCTTGTACTTTCACAGAATCCAACTAAACGATTCCTCCGCTCCCGCTGCGCTCCTCATCCTGCAATCTGTCTCTGCGGTTCTGTCGTATCCATTTTCAAATGTCGCATTCCTTCCAGCGGCTCTCACATGCCTCATCGCTTGGCCCCTAACAAGCTCCTCCTCGACATGGAGGTTGCGCGTCCGGTCCCTCTCCTAATATCTCTCTTGGGCTCGAGCTTGGGTTCCTCATTGTCTTGTGATGATGATATTGGTGGTACTGGCACAGAAGCCACACGCCAAGCCCTCTCGCAGGGTGGTCGCCCACCGTCCTCCTCGAACCTCTCCCGGTCTGGGCTGCGAGTACCTTCCCCCAATACGCGCCGCCACCGCCTGGTTCCTCGCATACACAGCCGTTCACCGCGGGTGGGGGCATGCGGATCTGCACGCCGATGTGGCGAGGTGCGTCTCTTTGCTTGGTTCCTTTCTCACCTTCTCTCGGTGTCCATTCAAAAGTCTTTACAAATTATTTGAGTCACAACACGCCCCCTTAATCACCCGTTCCCAGTGCCTTTGCACCCTGCGCCTGCGTACTGGGGCGCGCACGCTCATCGTTTTCGAACGCGTGCACGTTGAACATCACAGGGAGCCGGGAAGACGGAGTGCCCGCTCTTAATGAGGACGCCGCACATTATTCGGCGAGGATTCCGTGCTGGCTCGGCCATGGCGAACAAACGCGATGGCGCGATGCCCGGACGGCCCTGCGAGACTGCAAGCTGTCTAGATTAACCGGCGCTGGGGCGCGCAGACTGTTGCACGTTGGTATCGGGGCATGATCCCCGTCACCCGTCGCGTGTTTAGGAGGTATGCGCGAGGGATGACCCCGCGCCGCGCACCATTCGTGTACAGGTCACAGGGCAGACTATCGTTGTGCTTGTGCTCAGCTTGCTCCTGTTGGTGTCGTTATTTCTTGATTTGTCTCTCTATCCTTTGACATTCCGCTCAGCGCTCCCTCCCGAGTTACAGCGCACACGCATACACGCGTGCAGTGTCTCTCCTTCCCACTGGAACATTTTTATTGTCGTGATCGTGCACTGTCTCAATAGACTTCTTTTTTCTTCCTTTCTTCCTTTCTTTTTTTCCCGCACCTACCATGTGCGCAATGTGCCAATCTCGTTTTTCTTTCTCCTTGATCTGTGCAGCCCCCCTCTGAGTGTGTGGTTCGGAATCACAGCAGTGCATCTATGTGCGTTCGACACAAAGCTGAGACTATGACCTGGAGCTGAATCGAACGGGCGTCTTCTACTTTTCTCGAATCTTTGATCTTAATTCAAAGGAGCTGCAAACGCGAATCAAACGCGAACCGTTCGCTCCCATCGTGCTGCGTTTGACATGGAGCAGAATAACATCGGATACAGGCAAGATGTTCATCAGTTCATTACTGCCAGTAAAATTTAACAGCTAAATAAGATCCAAGTTCCGACAGGTGAGTAGCATTACGAGTGGATGCAATATTGCAGGTACATGGTGCGAAGACTTTACGCCTCATCACCCTAGTATGGCGCTATATTCGTTATCAACGCCTCTGCCACAATTTCTCTGCGTCCTCCCTGATCATAGGCTTCGTCCTGGACCCACTCGATGCGCAGCAGTGAGGCGATAGTAGCGACGACCTGTTGTCCATCCTGCACCGCACTCAAGACGTGAGTCGCCGCGAGGGCGCCCGTCCGGTTGGTCGGATCGGCGGGTGTGGCAACGACGAAAATTTCTCTGATTAATTGGCGCTGGGATAACTCGGTGCGGAGACCCTGGACGAGGTCGCCGAAGGCGGCGCGGGTGAGATTCGAGCTGGTCGCGACATCGCTGGGGGAAGATGTTAGAATCTTTTGCATAGTTGCAGGCGAGGGTAATTCCGACCTTGCCTGGACGTAGGGTGAGTAGAAGTTGTCCAGGGCCGCCTCGGACACGGTATCGTTTGCCGAGGTAAGCTGCGCAAAAACCTCATGGATGAAGTCGGGGAGCGGAGAAAGCGCTGTATTATTGGTGGAAGCAAGTAAAGCTTCTCCGACCCCGCACAACAGGAAGAGGAAGCTGATGCCAACCCGCAGCCTAACCATTGAGTTTTAGCCGAGATACACGAGGAAGTAGTGGGTGCAGGTGGAGGGATTCTCAGCCATTTTATACTGTCGGACTATATTATTTTCCCCTCGGGCTGAACGCGGTGAATAAGTAATGTCCCGACTAAGAAAGTGTCAGTGCGGCGTCCCGAGGAAAGTCAAATACGGCACAGTACGGGCGAGATGACATTCCCCGACTGTAGGCTGTCATTTTAGGGACCAGCATCATCGGTCAATGATGAACCGGCCCAAATATGATCGCACCGAGATGATATGTAAAAGATTATCCGCAATGTACCGGTAATTTCCTCTGGGAACATGGGCAAACGACTGAATAATGGGCAGTTGGGTCAGGCTTCAGATACTATTCTGTTGACGAAGGTCACTCACGAAGCTCAAACGGTGATAGCGCGTTTCAAAGATAAAAACTTGGGCCCAATTCGAATGAGCGCCAATTTCGTGCAATCACCGGGTCATCAATTCAACTCTTGTGGTGGTCTGCGAGTCGGTTGTGCGCGTGTTTTGATGCAACGGGCGGGCAAGAGGACGGCAAGCGCTATGTTTGGGAGCCATTTCCTTGGTTCCTGACCAATAGCCATGTCAGGGTTGACAGTGAGCGTTGTGTATAATGTATTTGTACAAAGCCGAATAGGTATCCCTGCGCTTCTGAAACTTAATGCAGGCTCAATTTTCGCCTTCGTTTCTCAGCCTGCTTCGGGCAGTTGAAATTTCCAGCCGTTGAACTCAAGTTGAACCATTTGGACCAAACCAATGGGGATCGTTTGGCATACGCTTTGAATTACTGAGGACAGTGGAAGCAGAATCAATACAATGCCAGTTAGCCAATCCCTCCATGCAATGTGGTGTCGACAAACGCCTGCGCTTGAACATTATACAGCTCAACGAGGTTCAGGAAGAATTGAACAGAAAATACTGGTGGATATCCACTTCGCGATGTCTGCAGAAAAAAATTGCAAAAAAAGTGATCAGATGTGAGAAAACTGAGAGCGCGGAGGTGAAGATAGTTCACGTTGCCGGAACAAAAATACGAACGCTGAAGGACGTCGGTCAGTTTAGTGGACAAATCTGCATGATCGCTAATAAGACGTACATCGCGTCCATAGAAGGCGGTTATCGGTCGTGGTGAGCACTGGATCGTTGGCGTTCGACTTGATGTGTATCAAGGCCAGGTCGCGAGGAGAGCATTCCAATTGGGGAGATACGGGATCGAAAATGCAAGACATCCTCACATACGGCGTCGCGGTTTGAGATTGGACGAATCTGTCACAAACGAAGCTGAAGGTGAGTTAGAGGCGCACCTTGATGTTCCACAGTGCCTGGCTTTGTGCACGACAAGATACAGACATCCTAGGTGCTGACTCCAGCTAGTATCTTATATGCCTGCAGATTATGGCAGTCCAAGTGCACATTTAATCGGCCGCAATTCTGTATCTTGCGGGCGACTCATCTGTATCTTGCGGGGGGACGACTGTATATATCTTACGGGATGCCACGATTTCCCCGCAAGTTTAGCGCCGTGATAAATCTTATCTCTTTTGCGGGGAATGCATCTAATCACTTATCTTTGGGGCTTAGAATGGAATTTGAATCAGCAAATCCTAATCAGAAATTGTATTCAGAGACCTACAAGTTAAGTTTTTTTAATATCATAACTTTCATCCATTCCCACCGGTCGGCGGTTGGATGACAGTTGAATGGCTACAGCGGAATATCCCGCGGTTACCGTTATACGGTGGAACAGGGGATAGACTCGTAACTTAGCCCGAGTTGTTACCAGTCTGCCTACAGCACAGTGCCTGCACTGGGGAATGCCTTAGCGCAGAGTGGTTACGAGTCTACTTCGGAGAAGTAGTATATAGGGTGAACGTTTGGTCAGTGGTTTCATAAAATCGATTTAGGAGACATAGAGATCGGGAAACGGGGGTAGGGGGTTGCGTAGCGTGGACGTAGAAAAAGAACAGTAGTGTCGGTGACGGTCCAAAGGAAATCATCAAGAAATCTTCAGCACATGAGTTTGATCATGCATTGGTGTAGTCCTCCTCCTTGATCCCACGCTCCAGCTTGAACACAGTGAGGTTCAGCGTCAGGAACGTCATGCCCATGCGCGAGCGGACCCGTGACTCCCAGCCGTCCGGGAACCGCTCCTCCCTCAAGAATGGCTCAAGGTCCGCGACCCGGCCTCCGAAGATGGTCACCAGGCCCGAACAGCTGCAATCCGTGTCAGCTATTGGTTAATCTCAAACGAAGGAGGGAAGGCGCTAGAAGCGCACGCACTTTGAGCTCCCGAACATCTTGTGCTGCTTGTCGAGCACGAAATCGGGGTTCGTGGCGCGCGCCTCGGCGCGGCGTTTCGCCGAGTAGCGCGATAGGTCGGCGACAGTGAGGAGTGGATTTCCGTTAGCGTCCTTGCCTGAGGCGGACGCGAGGAGCTCGTCGATGAACGGGAGGTACGGTGCGCCCTGGTCCGGGTCGAATCTCACATCTTGTCCTGTAAGTAATACCCGAGTATGAGTCGTGCTTGATTTGTTCGTTACGTATAAGACCCACGCATGAGCGACGCATCGTGCTCGATGCCCGCGTTGTGTAGGCCGATTTCAGCTAGGTCGCACGTATCCTAGCCAACGAGGGTGTGTTGAGCTGGGTTTGCTATATACAGTGAGGTGAGGGACGTAGACGTACCGTGTTGTAGTCTTTGTTTAGATACTGGGCGACTAAGAGCGCTGTGAAGGCGGGGAATGTCGGAGCGAAGTTGTACGTGTCCCGTACATGGTGGTCTAAGTCAGCGAACTTGATGTTTTGGCCGTCTAAAGAACGAATTCGTCAATCAGAGAGATATTCGGGGTGCGAATAGAAGCACGGACCACGGGGGAGGATACCTGGGGGATTCAGTAGTGAATTTTGGAGGACAAGCGGAGCGGAGAAATACTGAGTACGTACCATGGTTCGCCAGCGCGTTGAGTGCGGGGCACGGGGACCGTTTGTCGCCTGCCTTCGGCGGGATAAATTCAGGCCACTTGCCCCCAGCGCCCGGGCTTCCGTGTGGCGTGACACTCCCCGACGCGCCGCTTCGGGGCGACGAGGTTGAAGAGGGTGAGGAAAAAGTCGTAGGTGAAAATGCAGATGTTTTGGAACAGTTTGGGGAAACTGGCCAGGAGCATGGCGGGCTGTATGCGGGCGGAAGGTGAGAGGAGAGAGGAGTGGGGGGTAGAAGGGTATAAAACGGACGAGGCACGACTCAAATCGTTTCTATAGCGTTTGTCTTAGAGAGACTATGTATGAGAATATGCCCGCATAGTGGCCGCGTACAGGATGTATGATCTTGGCGTCCACCGCTTTTAATTTTCACGGCGATTGGTCGGAAGTGATAGGACGCGAACACGGTACACGAGATGGGTTAGTGAAAGATCTGTGTTGAAGATACTGGAGAGCCACCTGAAGCTCAATCCCTCTACATTCAATTGTTTCCACCGCTACCGTACTTGGGCAGAAAGTATTGGATGAAGCAGATGATGGCGGTGAATGGTTGGCAGCGGGAATGGGGATCTCTTGGGACGAACGATTCGATTCTTTTAGAACTTGTTTAGAACTTCCAGCGCCCTTGAATCCCACGGTCAAAACACACAGCATTTGGATAAATCCGGAAGTAATTCCGAAATGAAGCAACCCGATTATTCCTGGTACCGTTTAGGTTCTAGGTCTCACTTCCGTAAATACCGAAGTTCGATCGCCTGCCAGATCATGGATTTCAAATCCCCCCTCCCCATTCTTCAGGTTCTCTCGTAACCTGTGACTGAAAAACATTAAAACGAGAGGTTCGATCGTCTACCCGATCATGGATCACAAAGTTTATTCGGTCCTCTCGGCTTTCGGTTTCATCAGCGACATTTATTCCCTCGACCTCTCCCGGATCCTGTGGCTGAAAAAACCGTTAAAACAAGAGGTTCGATCGTCTGCCCGATCATGGATTACAAAGCTTATTCGGTCCTCTCGGCGTTCGGTTTCATCGGCGACATTTATTCCCTCAGCTTCTCCCGCTCGCCACCTGCTGCACAATGCCATCGTCTAGGGTGAGGGTAGGGAATTTTCCGGAATTGATACATATACTAGTAGGCTACAACTATGCAAAAAATCCAAGGGATTCAGTGAAGGGAAGGCATTGACACCGGGGCCAAAGACCAATGCACCTGGAGCATAAATGCCTTGAATGCACTTGTTCCACGCCTAGTTGTATACCTGGATTTGGGATTGACAAAGGTGTCACTCATTCCTTTGGCACCTTTGTTTTTGGCTTTGACTTGCCCCAAAAAACAAAGGTGCCAGAAAGCTGATTAACACCTTTGTCAATTACAGATTCAGGTGCATGACCAGCACACCGGAAATTACCAACATTTGGTCAAACTGAATCTTAGACCAAGGGCTAAAGTGGCAGTAACATCTGGTTGGGCCGAGATTCAAACCCAACTAAGTACTACTAGTTTTAAATTTTGGCTTCACCAAAAATCAATGTATTGGCTGAGGTCTTGGTCAAACCAACAGTGAACCAAACATAATCCATTAGTTTAAGGATTTGTTGAACCAAAACACAACCCAAAACTACAGATTTTGGTATTTAAAGCCGTTCAACTGAAACCCCCACTGAAACATAACATATTGGTTGGGTATCAGTCCTACCAATACAAAAACCGAAACATAAGACATTGGTTTTTGTATTGGGCCAATCAAAACATCCAATTTCAGTTTAAATTTGGGCACAAGCTGAATCTTGAACCAAAACCACAGGTTTCAGTTGTGCTGAAAGTCCACTGAACAAATTTCAGCATGACTGAACTGTATGGTTTGGGTTCAAGTTTTGGCTGGTACTGAAATTAAAATTGAACCTAGATGTTTTGGGCAGACCGGTACAAAAACCGATACCTTCTTTTTGATTTGCGTATTGGCATGACTGATACCCAACCAAAATATTTTGTTTCAGTGATGGTATCAGCTGAACCATTTTTGTACTGAAATGAGTGGTATTGGTTTGGATTTTGGTTCAACCAATTCTTAAAGTGACAAATTATGTTTTGGCTCACTGTCAGTTTGACTGAAAGCCCAGCCAATACATTGGTTTTTGGTCAAGCAGAAATTTGAATCAATAGTACTTGGTTTAGTTTGAATTTCAGTTCACCTGAATTTTAAACTGAGGCTTTAGCTCTTGGTTTAAGATTCAGGTTGACCAAATGTGGACAATTTTTTGGTGTGCAGCTGCAGAAGAGGTGTGGAACAGGTGCATCTAAGGCACTTGGGATCCAAGTGCCTCGGCTCTTGCCCCCAGTGTGAGAAAGAGTTCGCAGAAAACTCGGTGGCAGTTGTGCTTTCCCTGGCCTCAGCTCATTTCTGAGCCCTGAAAATTTTTGAGGGGTATTCTGTATTGTATACTCACCCGTATGCATTTTCCAATTATTTTACCGGTGCGTGGTTGTGGCGTACAAGAACCTTCGGTTGTGACACATGTCACAAGTCCGTTTTGACCTCAAGAAAACAGCGACTTTTCCCAAGAAAAGAGTTCCAAAAAACGCAAAGGACTTTGAATATACCATGACTTGTCGATCAAATTTTCTGAAGGTTAGAATTGACCTACAAAACCTGAACACAAAAATCATCCTCTCCATCACCCACTCTGATGGTCCGGCAATTCTTTTTCAATACCCTCCCCTCGCTCTATCCTTCAATAGTTTGGTATACTTGTAGAGGATCCGTATTTTTCACAATCCCAAAGGATTCCGGGGGGAAACCGGAAGGGAGGAGAGAGAGAGAAATCGAAATTTGTGCAAATTCATACCATTCAAGTTGGGTGTAATTGTAGACAAAAATTGAGGGGACAATCACCCAACATTACCTCACAAAAATCACTAGTTAAATGAAACCACGGGATGCGGCCGGAGGCCACGGAAAACTGAATAGACAACAATCATCTCTTCAAGGTAAACAAAATTGGAGAGAATGAAAAGACAGAGTGACTAAAGGCTTTGCAACAATTCCTGAGAAAAATAAAGAACTAAAAAACATGAGTGCGGCCTCCAACCGCAGGACATTGAACAAGCGAGGCAGCATGATGATGTCTAGATCAACTCGATAAAATCTCACAACTGCAGGGTCCAGTAATGCAGATGGTACATCTTAGTGTCATCGGTACCAGGGGTGCCCGGAGGGCCATATGAATTTGTATACTTAAGAATGTTTGCTGACATTGGATCGTTTAGATTTGCATTTTATTACTGACATATGCAGCACGCGGGCTCCGTGGGGGCACAAACAGATGACCCGGTTGCTGGGACCATGTATTGGTATGGCGGCAGGTTAAGTCAGTTTTGCTTGCGTGTTTTCCAGTCGGCGCGTATCAACATTAAATACGTCATTTCGAACTTAGAGAGACACTCCAAATCGGGGCATCAGAAGATATTCAGATAGTCAAATCAGTCCCTGCAACTAGGCCGCATTCAATGGGTGTCTGAGGGATCAAAGCTCGGTCCAGACTTTCGTGGGTCCTGTGCTATCGTACTTCGGAAGGTGTAACGCTTCCATTCTCTAGTGGAAGCGGTACTTAATCGGTCCCCTGCACTTCTGTTCAAATCCGGACGTCACAAATTTTCTTTGAAGCTAAGGGGCTTATCCACGCACTAAAAATCATTCTGATATGACCTGTGACTGAATATCGGTTCAAAATATGCAGAACAGGGGCGCGAGTCCCGCGATTCCATGATCTTTCGAGTCACGTACGGTAATTACTAACTTAGTGCTTCGGACAGCCCATTCAGAATGGTCCGAACAGTGGCGAAGACGGTTCAAATGCTTGGCACTCCTCAATCGACTACTATCATGCTTCACACCGCAAAAAAAGAATATTCTATCCGGCAGAACACGTTACAGAATGTAATAGTTCTAGCTGTAAATGAATAGAATTTCCTCAACCGCTCTTTCTGTCCATACTAACCCGATGCGAGCTAGAACCGACCTAACCCTATGACCCAGAGTGACCTCGGTGACCTGTCAGCCGTATATATAAAGCAGTGATCCCAAGGAGCACAGGCCCTCATTGCAAATCTCTCCTATGCAGCTCCGCATTACCTGCTTGTTGATGGTTGCACTTGTGCTTAAGGTCTCTGGTGCCTGTATAGAGACTGGCGACCAGCGTGAAATTTTCAAAGGCGAAGACTGCCGCGACCCAAGCATTTGTAAGCCTAAAGGACTCGAAAAACAGGCAAGTTCTCACTGATTTGTTAATCTGTCGGTATGCTGATACTTACACACTTAGGGAGTATACACCATAAGCTGCAGGCAATACGGCGAACCGTGTTACCGCACTAGTCATTGCTGTCCCGGCTTGGATTGCGAGGCGGAGGCACGTTTTCACTGCACTTTAAATTATCCATAGGCTGACATACCTGTAGGGGGTTTGCCGGTAAACCGTTTATATGCAAGTTTCGGGTCTCTGCTTCAGAAGGAGCAGTTGGAAGAGGATGTCCGAACGATCACAGCAGCACAACTTGCCTTGATAGCCGAATTGAATATATGCACTGTACCTTTTCATCAGTACTGTACTATTTCGACCAAGTGTTCATAGGGTGTCACCTACAGTGTTCATTTCTCGGCAATCATGGGGGAAATTGCCATAAATGGCAATCTGGCATTTGCCGGACTCAAAATTGACAGTTTTCGACTTATTTGAGCACCAAAATCTCAATCTCACCAGAACCAGAACCCAAAATGTTTCGTTCAGAGGCCCGTGTCACCCGTCATCTGAAAACTCGGTTGAAATAGTACAGTACTTCCCGCCGAGGCTGTAGCATATCTGTTAAGGAGGTAATTACGGGCCGACTGTTCCGGGTATTTAGACATTTGTTTGCAGTCTGATATAGGGGTTCTGCGGCTTGGTTCCTACCATCACGGTGCACTGTGGGCGACGACTTCAAGCTGTGAAGATGAAATATGTTGTCACTTATAAATCCGGGCCCGCTTCCTCAGTTCTTCAAATCGATCCAAGGCAGGCTTGCCGTGGGAAAGATGGTAAACGCTATGTCACACCACGTGAAGCGTGACTCGGCTGACTCAAGCTTTCTCCGAAACCTCCACCACAACAAAGACGTCCTTGAATGGCCAGCGCCAAGTATCCTAAGGTGGTGGGTACGTACAGATTTGTGATCCTACCTGCCCTGTGGCGTTGATTCCTCACCCCAGGCTACGATCTCGTCCAACAAATTGGCGGTGGCGGCTTCTCCAGGTCAGTGTTTTCCATCGTATTTCACGCGACATACGCGTTGAACGACCGTGCCGCACACAATTTCAGAGTATTCCGCGCAGTTAACATAAAAGAGCACCGGGTGGCAGCGTGCAAAGTCATCGTCCTCACGCCAGAAACATCGGACAAAGACCGAAAAACGATCGAGAAGGAAATGCGCATCCACGCGCAGTTGAAGCATAGGAACATACTCGAGTTTTTAGATGCGGTGGTTGTAGAGCTGAAGCATCAAGCACACTTTATCCCGGGCTTCTACATGCTCCTCGAACTGGCCGCGGGAAGGGGATCTCTTTGACAAGATCGGTGTGTGTCGTCGTGTTCGAGCTCGATTGTTTTGTGATAACGTGCCGACGTTAGCCCCCGACGTCGGCGTCGGTGACGAAGTAGCGCATTTCTATTTCAATCAGCTAATCGCGGGAATGGTGCGTCCGTCTGCTCCTTCTCTGAAACACTTGTGGCTCACGAGTCTCATCAAGGACTACATCCACAAAGAAGGCGTATGCCACCGGGACCTCAAGCCGGAGAACCTCCTCCTAGACGTCGCCGGGACACTCAAAATATCCGACTTTGGCCTCTCCTCTGTGTTCAAGCTCAAGGACACTGGCCGGACACGCACACTCACCGAGAGATGCGGGAGTCTGCCTTATGTCGCTCCGGAGGTACGTTCTTTTGTTACTCAAGTTAGCTAATTAGATCTTACCCTTTTCATTACTTCAGTTAAACAGCGACCGTCCATATGAAGCCGAGCCAATCGACGTATGGGGGGTTGGTGTCATCCTTTATACCATGCTAGCCGGAAGTGCGTCGCTCTATCCTGGTATTTTGGTTCTCCTGCCTTAACATTTCCAACGTTGCCAGATACACCGTGGGACGAACCAACCCAACACAGCCCCGAATTCTCGCGCTACCTCTCTGGCGAGATCTTCCAAGAGGAACCCTGGAATCGATTCAACAGCGAGGCGCTTTGTTCGTGCTTTGTCTTCCATCCGCCTGTTGTCACCAACTGCACTCATACGTTTCACTTGTCACATTATATAGCGCTCCTCCAGGGCCTCCTAACAATCGATCCGAGAGAACGATTCACACTTGAAGATGCCTTCCAGCACTCGTGGTGTATCCGGTGCGTGGGAATGTCTTTGTTGCATCTCGACAAAAAATAACATTCAGTGACTTGATGTGACAGACCGAGTCAACTGGCGAAACAAGGCGCCGCATCTCTGGCGCAGGCACTAACGGAATCTCTCCGAACTGCAGGGGACATGGACCTCGCGTCGCCGGATTTCAATCAAAAGTAAGCCATTCCTCATCTGGTTCGAATTCGCGCTCAGGCTTGGCCGCCTTAGAAGTCCCAGCGACGACGAGGACGAGCCGATGCTCTCCGCCGCGCACAACACCCAATTCACGCAGACCCTCATGCTTTTCGTGCGTCTCCTTGCTTGCTCCTCCCTCCTTTCTCGTGTTTACCATCTCATTCAGTCCCAAACCCAATCTGGCACCCGGTACACGCCCCACCTCACGCGGTTCTACGCCTCCCTCCCGCCTGCGCACATCCTCCCCCCTCATCCACGCAGGTCTCACCTCCCTCGGCGTGACCTGCAAAGAGACGCCCGCACCTTCACCATCACCAAGTTCACCTTCACTTTCATCCCCGCTGCGCCTCCGCATCGGCGGGCACGACGCGCGGAAGGAGGTCTTTCGCGGCTGGGTAGAGGTCGAGCAGTTCGAGTATCATGGGGACCATGGAAGCTTTTGTGTGATGCAGAAGGATAGCGTGCGTCCATTTCCGTTTCGCATCCATTCTCCATTCGCGCTTCACGGGCTCCGAATAATCTAACTTATTGATTCGATTTTTTTGGCGTGCAGGGCAATCCTATCTCGTGGCGCCAGCTATGGCGCGCGCTGATCCAGTCGCCGGGGGTGGAACCGTATGTGTTGCGCAAGCGCGGGCCTCAATAGGCCTGCGGATTTCGATCCGATTCACTGGATATGATACATATATGCTCTTTTACTTTGCTATAGATCTGACGGTGCGGAGGGTGATATAGATGGATGGAACGGAGACATTCTATTCTATTCAAAACGAGTGAACTAAGTCATAGTCCAGGGTGTCGGTGATGCGAAGCCGGAATCACCGGAAGTGGTTGTTTGGTTGTTGCACGGGCATAAAATGCATACCCTCCCTATCCCATTCATACCTGTAGGTAACAAGAAAACCTCGCCGACGCGGGGTTCCACCCCACGCACTGCCAGCAGTCCAACAGTTGCCGGGGATCGCTATAGTCAAAGTATCATAAGATAAAGGCTGAAAAGTTGGGAAGAGGCGGCTGACTACTTCCGCTTGATTCGCAGGAGTTCTTGATAATTCGAACCCCAGAAGGAGACTGCATTTTGCCATTGGTTGAGATTCGCGATGACTCAGAAAACTGGAAGCGCCCACCTTCATGGTTTGGCTCGTATACGTCTGCTTCGTTCTAGAGCAGGCCCAAATATCAGTGCTCATTATGGCCCCAGCAGCAGTTGGAAACCGTACCGAATACGCCGCGTCAGGCGTAATCCTCCTCAAATTACCAATGGCCTTACCAGCGTCCTGATAAGCCGCGCGTTTCTCCGCACTCGTCGCGTTCCACGCCCAAGACGCGACCGCCGTAACGTGGTAGACGCTCGAGCGCCAAGCCTCCGTGACACTTGTACTGTTCTCTTGATACGCCGCATAAGACACGGGCGGGACGAGGAGAATGATCATCCCGGGACCGGCGTCATTGGTGGCTTGGAGCGCGTCGACCAGCTGGGTTTGAGTTTCCGGAGTTGAGAGAAGGGATTTGGGGATGAGGCGGGAGGAGAGGGCGAGGTTTGTCCCGACGCTCTGTACGCGCGTCCGGGTTACTTGGAGGATTCCATGATGAGCAAAAAACGACTCACGGCGACATGCTCAAGCGTAAACGCGTTGAAGAACGCGAGGAAAGACGGGAAAGTGGTGACCACCGTCTCTGCGCCTTCTACCCCGTCCTGCTTTAGTCGCGCTCCAAATTCAACCAACGGCGCCATGGACGCAGCCGCTTGCTCGGAGTCGAGAACCGGATTCACCAGAATAGCGATCTCGGACATGGAGAATCCGCCCCATCCCTCTCCGGCCCATTTGAGCCCATTATTCGTCAGGATCTTCCACAACTCCGCAGTAAGGGTGCGGTTCGGGGAGGTGGAGGACCAGGAGACTATCACAGCCTGGAGTGTCACGGGAGGGGATGCAAGGAGAGTTGCTTCGAGAACTACACCAAAGGTGCCGCCTCCGCCTGGGATGCAATGCAACCGGAGAAAGTAAACGTGAGTTTAAATGAAATGAATGGACCAGGAGATATATGCGCACCCCCACGCAGAGCAAAGAATAAATCCTCATTCTGACAGGCATTGGCCACCCTCAATTTCCCGTCTGGGGTCACGACCCTGAATTGAAGCTGAATTCAATTTCAAAAGAAGGGTTGAACATTCAAATTTAGAACTTGATCGGGTTGAGCAGGCCGGAACGTACGTACCACTCGGTCAACGCCGAGACCCATGGTGTTGCTGAGGACACCGTGGCCTCCGCCCTTGTATATAAATTGGAATTGAATTAATTTAAATTTGCTCTGGATGACGGCTTACCTGTAACCACCCCCCGACAACGCCGACAGTCCGATCGCTGCCTGCAGCAACGTTAACGTTATCCTCGGCCGGATGTTTTCTGTAGACGAGAGCAGAACACCCACCTCCTACGAGAGTAATATTATGCGCATCCGCAAACTCGTATGCTTCCGCCCATTGAACGCCCGCCTGCGAAAAATGTTTCCGGTATCAGAAATGCTGCGAAGGATGTACGGAATGATAAACACTGACGCCAAAGGTGGCGGCGGGCTGAGCCAAGGAGCAGCCTTCCGGCACGAATGCCGGGTGATAAGACATCTTTGCGGGAATAAATTATATGAATGACGCGTTTCTGCCGGCGGAAGATGACATAACAGAGGACACTTACATTCTTAAGGTTGTGCATCTGCCAACCAGATTGCGTTTTGATAACTGTTTGTTTCCGAGAACTTATGGATGAGAACGCACCCACAGCGCCAACGAGTTTGGGGCACTGCTTCGACCCTTGTAATCGTGCTGCGATTGACTACAAATTTAGAACCATTTCGATGGACTGATGAAGAGGCAATACCCCAGTGTTTTTAGTCACCAGCGGGATTCCCGTTTTCTCGGAGAATGTGAACGCTGCAGCCACATCCTGGGCGTCGCGAACATCAATCTGCAAAACAACACAGGGTGAGTAGTCTGGACTCCCCTGGATCCCAATCGGTGTACTGACAAAATGGCTCGGTATGCTTCCCTGTTCACATGCTTCGGAGGCCGAGGTGGCCTTCGGGTTGGTGGTGTTAGCAGAGTCGAGGAGGCACTGTGCTCCGGTGGCCTGGCATGTCTCCCATTGGGTGTTTATAAAAGCACCAAATATGTCGGCACGAAAGGCTATTTAACGGGGAATCAGCCGGAGTTCGTGGAGGCTCTGTAGGTATCTGGTTTACGAACTTTCATTGAGATATTGGTTCTAACACCGACGCTTCAATATCGGACAGATTGCATGACCTCAAGAGTTACTGTACCTGAACGATGAAGCAATCCGTTTTCGTTTTCTGCTCCGACACCGAAGCAGGGAGACGCAAGTGGGACGCCTGGAAATAGACGGCCGCTAACAGCAGTGAATAGATCCGCAAAAGCGTTTGGGGCGAAATTGGAGTGAATAGCGAGGCCAGCCGATAATCCAGTTGGAACAGGGGGGAAATGTGAAAAGGACATGGTTGGAATGTGGAAATGGGTGGCGACGAATGCGCCTTTTATATCTGTTTAACTGAATTACGCGGAAAATCGAAAGTCGCAAGTGGGTTCATGGCCGACATGAAACAGGTCTGAGACGAGAAGAGTCCGAGTCATTGCTAGCCGTACATGTCCTTGGGTCCGAATTGGCGACTTTTAAATTGTTATCGGGGAAAAGACGGGGAACCGCAAAGATATTCCGAGTTGAGGATTCACGGATCCGCATCACTAATGAAAGCATCTTCCAGGCCGCAGTGCCGCGGCAGATAATGATTTACCCCGCCCGAGAGGTCCAAGTCAAGATTGTCTCGGTCAGTTACTGCAGAAGCGTGCCTCAAGCATTTGTAGGAATAGCCGACGTTGGCGGAGTGGAATTACGCCGACCGAGGGATTTCTGGTCTCCAGTTATCCTTGAATTATCTCGTCCGCGACATTTCCGCGGGTTTCTGTAAATCCGCCTGTCCACTGAAGAAAGGAGCGACATAATTGCCGCATTGCGAGGATTCAAAGTAGTCCCATATGCAAAGGGAGCGTTAGGTTGCTATTAAGCGCCGGAGGACGAAGCACCGGGGCGGGAGTGGCGGGAGATAAACGATGAATATGCGGCCGATACCTGAATGCCTTGATATCCGGAAGTGAAGCCATATTAGGGTGTCCAAAACGCACCCCAGTTCCATTTTTTCGAGCTTCATGCCAGAGGGTCGCGACGCGGTGAGCCCAGTGGCTGTGGCTCTTGTATCCTGAGCAGAAATTCGACTAGGGACAAAAGTAGCGCTCAAATAACGTGATGAAGCGCTTGTGAAACGCCTAAAAAGTTGGCAGCAGACGCTCAAGAATGATGGACCATTTGTCGAGGCTCGCAGTCTTGCAGGTTCCGCCGTTCTGTCTCAGTTCCTCCAGACACGGTCCGAATGTCTGAGCCAGGATTTGCCACATGGAAGTTGTGTCCAAGATGAAATGATGAATCAAACACCATCACGTGAAAAACTCGCGCCCGTAACGAGAGCCAAACGCGACCAAATCGACCGCTTGGCAATCGACGACAATTTTCAACTGTGTTTCAATAACCAAGCTGCCTCAAGCATTGCCTCTCGTAGCATCAACGACTTGGGACGATGCGCCCCAGAAAGGGAATGACGGTAACAACAACGGAGATTATATAACACTCAATATAGTATTCGGTCTCCTTACCAACGCCGAATCACTCCAAGAGGGACCCGCTTTCTTCTTCTTTCACCATGTCTAGTATCCGCAAGAAGCGCAACTTTAGAGACCTTCAACTCCCTGCTGGTGCGCTTGGTCCCAAGGTCGATGGAGAGCCAATGCCCACACGAGTTGCGCCGCTCGGCCCCCGACAGCGGCCCCCGCCACTCCGCGAAAACGGGAGCCTCTTGGGCGGTGCCCATCACGCCTCCGACATGCTTTCTTCCCCCGAGTCCTCTCTCCAGGCGTCCCTCTCCAGCACCATCGCGTCCCTCGACCCGAAGCCGCAATACAAAGAGTTTGACCTCAAAAACGACGACTTCACCAAGCTAGACGAGCTCGGGCAGGGGAACGGGGGCAGTGTGATGAAGGTGCAGCACGTCCCCACAGGCACCATCATGGCGAAGAAGGTGTGTGTTCTGTGTTTCAGAGTATGCCAGCGCTCACTCGAAGCCGCCCGCTGATTGCGGACAGGTTGTTCTGATCGACGCAAAGCCCGCCGAACGGAAGAAGATTCTCCTCGAGCTGCAGATCATGCACGACTGCGACTCGCCGTACATCATATCCTCCTACGGCGCCTACCTCGCGGAGCCGAACATCTGCATCTGCATGGAGTTCATGGACAAAGGCTCGTTCGACGGGATATACAAGCGCATTGGCGCTATTGACATCAAAGTCGTCGGTAAGGTCGCCGTGGCCGTGCTCGAGGGACTGCGCTATCTGTACGACATACATCGCATCATTCATCGCGGTCCGTTGTTTTCCGTTGTTCCCTCTTACTTATCTTGTGTTCGATTCATTCACATCAACCAGATATCAAACCCTCGAACATCTTGTGCAACTCAAACGGCGACATCAAGCTATGCGATTTTGGCGTCTCAGGCGAGCTCATCAATTCCATCGCAAACACCTTCGTGGGGACGTCTATATACATGAGCGTGCGTCGCGTTTTTTGTTCAATTCTCCATCCAGTATGTAAAAATTATTGAACTCCGAAATTTGGCAGCCGGAACGTATCCAAGGCGCGACCTACTCTGTTAAATCCGACATCTGGTCTCTCGGCATAACCCTCATCGAGCTCTCCGTCGGCCAATTCCCGTTCTCCGGCTCCTTCGACGACGACGACGACGACGACTCGGACCTCCCACATGTGCCTGAGCACGAAGAATCACCGCCGCCGCAGAACCACCGCGATTCGCTGCAGGTGCCCTTGAGTGCGGCGACCAAACGGCGGAACAGACGGCGGAGTAAGGGCGTGAGCCTCCACGGTGGGCCGATGATGATGAGCATCATCGAGCTCATGCACCAGATTGTGAACGAGCCTTCGCCCCGGCTTCCGACAGGCAAGTTTGGGGCGGAGGCGGAGGCGTTTGTTGATGGGTGCCTTGAGAAGGATGTGGATAAGCGGAGGACGCCGGGGCAGCTTTTTGTGAGTTTTCTTTTTCTTCCTTTTTTTTTGGATTCCGTTCTCTTCCATTCGCTAATCACGATACTTCTTTATCCACGTCAGGACTACGCGTGGATTCTCTCCTCCCGCCAGAACGGCGTCGATATGAAGGCGTGGGCGGCGACGTTCTGAGAGCGGACACTCATCATTCACGATACGAACTGCAAAATGTATCATACTCTACAGGCATTGTAATCTCTCGCTCTTTTCCATCTCTCTTTCCTTTCTGTATCATTAGATGTAGACACGACTACGACCCACGATCATTCACGAGTATTCGTCCAATGCATAGACATCCATCCCTCTTTAATTCTAGACCTGAAACCAAAAATCTTACACTTCATACCAATGAAGCAGGCTGTGCGTAACGAGGCCACTGGCGGAAATCAACAATGAATCATGCGTTGGTTCCGCACTACCCCAACCATTCATTTCACCAGAAAGCGGGTAACGATCGTGCACTTCAACGTGATAGGTAGGTATCATTACGCGGCCCGTCCAATTCACGCAAGCTCCAGGAATTTTCCCGATGTACAAAATTTGACATTCTCGCGTGGAGAGTCAAGATCACAACCGGAAGGCCGCAGGCGCGGTCGGATCGCAGTAGTTACTGTATGAGTGATATTTCCACAAGGACGGTTGATAAGCAAGGCTGTCTTTCATTGCTTTCGATCGGCAAATTGTGTGGCAAGAAGCCCCAAAAGGAAAGCTAAAAAAAATACAGCGCTGTATACGCGATTCTATTGATTTTAATGGACAGTATGGAACTCCTTCCCTTCCGTAAACGTAAACCGAAGCTAGCAAATACAATACCATTCCGTTCCCACTGCGATTCCACCAGTATGCCACGCGTGACATGTCTTCACCAACAGGGACCCACAACTTCAAGCCACCCCGATCAAGAAGAGACGCTCGAATACCCAAACGTCGAGCCTTCTAGACCCCACGCGACGATCGTAAATTGGTTCGCCGCCTCTTTTGTCTTCTTCACCGACCGCGAGCTGCGCCCACACGGATCAGTCAGTTTTCCATTACCTTGTAAGGCTGAGCGGGAAAACACACCTGACAACCGTCTTCACAAACCGCTCCTTCTCCCCCTGCCCCGCCTTGCTCGGGAAAAAGTCGTCCGCAAACACCACGCCCGCGACCCACCCCCTCGCCCCACTCCCCCGTCCGCCCCTGGCCCTGTCCCCCCACCGTCGCTGCGCATCTCGCCCTCCGCCTCCGCCACCGTGCGCTCGTCCCACCGGCTCACCAACGCCCCGAGCAGCTCCAGCAGATTCGCCGTCACACTCCGTGGCGCCGCGCCCGCGAACCCCCACAGCACCGCGCGCATAATTGACCGCCCGTGCGTGCGGATCATGTGGGATTGGAGGTGTTGCAGCAGCTCAGAGATCGGCGCGTAGAGCGCGGTGCGGTGGATGAGCGTACCCTGCGTGAGGATGTGATCAGCGTTCGGGTTCATATGGAAGAAGGGAACGAAGCCTCACCAAGAACGTGCAAGCCGCAACTAGCGAGTACCGCTCCTGCAGCGACAGCGCGCTGATCGCACACTGCATGAGCGCGTCAAACGCCCCATCCGGCAACGCACAGAACGCTGCCGTAAAGTCCTGCGCCACACGATCCATACACGCGAAGAACTCTTGCACGATGTCCGGGTTCTATCTCTCCATTAGTTCCGCTCCAAGTCGTGAACACGCAAGAACGCGCGGATGAGATAACGCACCTCGACCATCCCATTCGGCGACCCCAGTACCCCCAGCGCCGCGCCCACGAGCCCACCCACCGCCTGGCGTACACACTCCTCCGCCTCCTCGCTCGGGCCCGATTTGAGCGGTGTGAGGAGAAGTGGTGGTGGGTTCAGCTGCGCGATGAGAATCGTTGCGAGCGCAAGCCATACGCCCGTTAGCCTTCGCCCCGCCGCGCGGCATACGACGCCCAGCAGCGGCGGCGCCGCGGGCAGCGACAGCAGCGTTACGTCCGCGGGCAGCGCTGTGATCGCCTTGAAGAGCTCGCTGAGTGCCTGCGGTGCCCATTCAGCTCAAGTGTGCTCTTGCGAGGAAGAGGAGATGAGACGCACCTGGCCCACCTCCGCATCCGCACTCCACAGCTCCGCCACCTGCGCAATCGCATCGAACAGCGCCGACCTCAGCGCGCCCGTCCGCGGGTCTTCCCTCGCAGCGCGCACCGCCTCCGCCTCCGCGCCGCCCTCCTCGTCCTCATCAAACGACATTGGGTCCGCCGTGCGCGTGAGGCCCCGCGCGACGCCTGCGAGGATCTCAATCTGCAGGATTGCTGCTAGCCGAGCGGCGTCGGGGTGCTGGGGTATCGCGTCAGTGCCGACGACTGCAAATCAAGGGAAACACTCACCGCCCCCACCGCTCCTAGCGCCGCCCCGAGCCTCTGCAGAATCGGCCCCACCATCGCCTCGACCGGTGCGATCCCCTCCGCAGGCGGCAGCGCCTGTATGACGCTCGCGATACTTTGCAGCACCTTGCCCTTCTCCGAGTCCTAAAGAGAAAAGACGCCGAAATCGTTAGTTGGGTCGGTGGATTGGAGATCACTGGTGAAGGAAGACGCACCGGCACGCCTCCAAGGCCCGCATGTACCTCGGCGAACGCGCTTATCCGTGCTGCGAGCGCGCGCCGATTTGCGTCGCACAGACTGCGAAGTGCAAGTGCAGCCTGGAACGATGCATAGTTAGTGCTTGGCATAACGACGAGAAAGAAGAGACCCGGACGCACCTGCAAACAAATCCCCGCATCCTGGTCTTGCAGCGCGCCGAGGACGTACTGCAACGGCGCTAACACAGCGTCGGGGCCGCGCGTCGTGAAGTAGGCAGAATACGTGTCTGTGGAGCGTTGTCAGCCTCTGATCTTGCTTCACCACCCCGTTTCGCATTCCCGGCGGGACTCACCAACAAGCCCCAACGCCGTCCGCCTCAGCCTCGCTACCGCCAGCGCCTCCCCGCTGTCCCCACCCTTCGCAGCACTCGGCAACCGCCCCCCACACCTCCGCGCCAAACAGCCGTCCCAGCGCCATCATGCCCACGCTCTGCTCCGTGGAGGGGGTGGTGGAGGTCGAGGTAGAGTCGAGGTCGAGCGCTTCGTGCACGGCGCGGAGAAGGAAGAGGGGGGATTCGATGGTCTGAAGGGAAGGCGCGATTAGTTATCGTACGGGAGAATGAGAAGGAGGGGAACGGTATGAGGAAATAGGCAAAGTAGAAACGCATCTTCACCTCCCACCTCGCCCCACTCTCCAACCCCGCCGCCGCCTCGCCCACGAGGTACACGAGCAAGTCGTCCCGCAGTATATAATACCTACACATGCGCAAGGAAGCGTTAGTCACCGTCACCACCATCCGTACCAACAGTATAGACGCAAACTCACGCATTAACAACCGTATCCCCCACATCCCTCCTATACACCCCAAACCGCTCCAGCCGGTCCCTCCCCCCACCCTCCCCTTCCACACACCGTCTTCGCCCTCAGGACCCGCACAAGCGACACATACGCCGCGCGCGCGTGCGCCGTCCTCGCTTTCTCCGCCTCGGAGGGCCGCTTTTCGCTTCGTCCTCGCGGTCCTGTGCGTTGCCCCCAAACGGCGACGGCGAGCCCCGGAACGAGGAGGAAGACGCGCCGAGCGGAGGCGCCGTGGCGGAGGACGACGCGGGGAAGCCGAATGAGGTGGAGTGGGAGAAGGCAGGTGGGGGAGGCGGGCGTCCACGGCGAGCCGCGGCGGAAGCGGTCGGGGTCGTCTGGGTCCATCCCGCCGCCGGGGGAGATCATTGGGGAGGAGATGCCCGGAGGGGGAGGGGAAGAGGTAGGCGTTTGCGACCTAGATGGGAAGGGAGGGTGTCAGTGATGTGAAAGGGAGAGAGCCACGACAAAAAGAGCGAGAAAAAAAGTAGCAACGCGATCGAGAAGGGAGCACGCCAATCCGACGCCTTCCCCATCTCTTGCTCGTCGCGAATAAATAATAAAAACAGAGATAAGATAGTCCTGATAAGCCTGCAGCCTGCGCACGTATCGAAACGTGCGCGTCGTCCCAATCCCATAGTGCAGCGGTAGATACGCATCCCATTACAATCCCAATCGGGAAGTAGGGCAAGCGAGAGGAAGGGGGAATAAAAATCGACCGCTCCGCCGTGTATGATCCAGAACGCTGCGAGAAAGATACTCACAGGGATCTCCCACAACGCCTCCTGCAACAAATACCAAAAGCCCAGCGGCGCGCCACCCTCCGCCTCCTCATCCTCATCGTCCTCTTCCCCCTCCCCACCGTCCCCACTTTCGTTCTGCACCTCATACCCCCAGACGCAGAAACGAGGCGCACTCTCGCCCCGCCGGGATCCGCCGCCGTCAGCACCAGCACGAGCCTGAGGAGGGTCTGGGCCAGGGCCGCCCGTGGAGTCCCTGGCGAAGCGGGCGAAGGGGAAACGGTGGTGAAGTCGACGACGTGCCCCGCGACCCACTCCACGCCCGCCTCTGCGAGTGCGACGAGGAGCTTTGTGTGCGTTTTTAGTTTTTGCTTCTGCGCAGGGATGGAGGAGAGCGGGGGGAAGGGCGTAGTTCGGCGACAGGAGGTCTGCGTATGGAGAGGATGTGGCAGAAGAGGGACCAGCGAAGGAAGACTGTTGTGAGGATGGCGGGGTCGGATATCCAGAATTGGGGAAAGTGGTAGACAGCTGGGAGGAACCAGGAGGTGGTGGGGCGTATTCGGGGAACGTGGTCACTGCCCAGAGCAGGAGAGGCTCAAGGAGGACGGCGGGGGACCATCCTGCTGGCGGCCGGGCCAGAAGCTCGGAGAGGGCTTGGCGGGCCGCTTCAGTGCCAGTATCGTTATCATCGCCGGTGGAATTTGAGGAGCCCAGCAGAGAGATTAGTGGAGGGACGAGGCGCGCGACCTCCATATCCGGTAGCAACTTGTTCGGGAGCCAGGCGATGAGACATGTGAGGGCTGCGGGGAGGGAGGCGTCATTTGAAGATGGATTCGACAGAACAGCAGAGACAGATTGCAGGACGAGGGGCGCAGCGGAGCGAAGGGATTCGTCTAGTTGGATTCTGTAAACGTATAAGATAAACACAAAGAACAGGAAGAAAATATATCAAGGCAAGGAAAAGGGACAAGACAAACGCGCACCTGTGCTGTGGTAACAGATTCGCCGCGCCCACATCCTCCGCTGCACCCGCCAAAAACTCATGGATATGCTCGCTCGGCGCACCTGCCCCAGCAAGACTTGCCACGGTGCCCTCCACCCAGCCCTCCCACGCGCTCTGTCTTCCCGGCCCAGGTGGTGGCACGAGCCTCAGCGCCAGCGCCGTCAACGCCCCATACAACTTCCGCCTTACCACCCTACTTCTTCCTTGTACACCCGCCAGCCCCACAAGCGCGTCCCTCAGCGCAATCTGCTCCGTTTCCGGCAGAGACGCGAGCTCCCCGCGTGCGATCTTCGCATGCGCCGTATGTGCTCCAAAAAACTGCACATTCGCGTCTTCGTGTGCTAGTAAAGGTACTATCAGGCCCCAGGCGGCTGGCGTGCGCTGCATGGCGAGGAGCGCAGATTGCAAGGATTGGAGGGCGGGGGAGGTCGGTGGATGCGGCGGGGGGCATAGGCGGCTTGGATGAGGGAGATGGCGTGCGCGACATCCGCCGCGGCGAGCGCTGGTATCGACTCCGCCATGCTCGAGGTGGCGGTTGATCGAGAAGAGTTGTGACAAGTGCGGAAGAACGGGCCGGGCAGCCGAGGCTTGCTCTCGACTGCCATCACCTCGTCGTACGCCAGAACTTGAACTTGAACCTCAAGAAAGCTTCGCAACCTTATGCACCACCCAGTCTTCCTCGAGCAGAGTGCGGCTTTTTCCAGCAAGTCTCTCCGGAAACAGGGCTTTTTTTGCTTGTTGCAGTCCTTATTGCATCTTTAGCGTCTCCAAACCAAGGCTACCTCAAACGAAATATGAACATGCCTCAAGAAAGGGTCTGTGGGCCACCGAGCACTCATAATAGCGTTGAAGATTCCATGAATGCGCTCGGCAGGGGTTCGACTCCCCTTGACCCTGTACGCTTTCTTGGGCCCCATTTTTTTTTTTTTTTTTTTTTTTTTTTGCTCTGCCTTGGGCAGGGCGTTCTCTGCCATGCTTCTCTCCATCACTTCACCCTCGATTTTTCTCCGCAAATTTCTAGTCATAATCGCGATGCACAACGTACAATATACTGGCATGTCCTTTGTTTTCGGCCACCTCCCAGGGCCCTCGCGCTCGTCAAGACACGTCTGGTAGTAACGAAACTTCGGAACCAACCCAGAAAAGGGTCTATAGGCTACCGTGCACCAACTATGACAAATCCTTCTTAGAGTCGCGTGTGCTCGGCGAGGGTTCTACTCTCTCAAAACCCATGGCATGTAACAAAGTCCCGCTCTTTTTATTTCGCATTCCCTGCGGTCGACCCAGAAAGCCACCGAGAACAGTATTTTTATCTGATTTGAATCCATACTCAGGAACCAATTCCCAATTCTGCTCTCCTCCATATTGCATTGTACTGCTTTCGGTAATAGACTGTGCCCGGCGAGGGTTCGACTCCCTCAAGACCTTGAAGACCCATACAGTAAGACATTTTGGTTTTTATTTGTTTCGCATTCCCTCAAGCCGCCACCAAAAATAACATGGACAAGGGGCGTCCATATGTGCCGCTTGTTTAATTCCATCTGACGGTCTCAGGAACTAATCCCTATTCCGCTGATCCTGCACCACCAATAGACAAGACATACATGTCCTCTTTTCAATTACCCTGCAGGCTCGTTGGCCGCGCAGAAGCCTCTCACCAAATCCAATTGGAATCCACCCAGGAAAGGGTCCATTGGATACCACAATGGTTCGACTTCCTCAAGACCCATGCACTTCGATCTGTGCGGAATTCCCCTCTTTTTATTTTTGAATTCCCTCTAGTCGACCCAGAAAGCCGCCGAGAACAGCTTCCGTTTTCATTCCATTCTATCCGACCTACAGTGCTCTCTCAAGAACCAATCCCTGAATGTGCTATCCTCCTCTGTCGCATTGCCTCAGACTTTGCTCGCATCGGTGTTTCTGGACAAACACGTTACTGCGCAAGTTGTATTCCCTTGCTGCTAGCTTACTGCAAATTACATTTGAATTCCAACCCAGGCAGGGTCCATTGGATACCGTGCACCACTGATGACAGCGCACTCTCCCCAGATCTTATGGGAGTCCTCGGCGAGGGTCCAACTCTCTCAAGACCCATGTAGCAAACCGCTGCTCTTTTTATTTCGCATTCCCTCTGAGGCCTCCAGGAAGAAAAAAAAGCATGGTCAAGATGTCCCTTTATATGCATCCCATTCAATCTCCCATCCGACAGGACTGATGATTATTCCTTTGGAAGTTGGATCCCAAAGTCCCGACAAACACTGGTTGAACATTTCAAGTTTTTCACTGAAAATTTTGGTGAAAAATGTTTTGAATTTTACAGCAATTTTTCAGTGAAAAACCAGGTGAAAAACTTGAAACATTTTTGTGAATTTTTTGAACCTTGTGAAAATTTTCTGAAAAAGTGATGAAAAAATTTTGAAGTTCAAAAATGTCATTAATAAGTTTCAAGTTTTTCACTGAAAAATTGCTGTAAAATTCAAAACATTTTTCACTAGAATTTTTACTGAAAAACTTGAAATGTTCAACCAGTGAAAGATTTGGAAAAATTTTGACCAAAAAAAGTTCAAATTGACTGCAGCGCAAAAAAATCATTTTCTGCGGGAACGGCCGAGCTCACTATCATATGGCAGTCAAATACCGTACCACACTGGTACATTCTTGTAACAGCTTCACAAGTAAATTTTCTTGTTCAAGTTTACAGATCATTCGATTCTGAGTCAACCACAAATGGATGGTATGTGTGGTATACCGAGCAGAATACTGATGAGCTCTTGAGACAAACTGCACGGCAGATAAGGACACACCCTGTCCTTAAAAAATCACGAAAATTTCCCAGATGGGTCCTGAGGGAGTCGAACCCTCGCTGAGCACAGGCTGAACTGAAAGAAGGCATAGCAATAGCGGTGCACAGCAGCCCAATGGACCCTTTCCTGAGTTGGATTTAAGGTTTCATTTGAGCCTGGGAGGTGGCTAAAACACAGGATGCGTATGTCTTCTCCATTGGTGGTGCAGGCTCATGACTAGCATTGTTTTTCCGAATTCCCCAGACATTTTGTAAGTTCAGTTATCTGGATGCCTAATTCCTTAGGCATTGTTCTAGTGGCCTGCCGACTGCACCTTTTGGATTCGCAGCTCAACTGGCCGGCTCTGCACAGAACTAGGACCACCCATGGACATGAACTCTGTTTTTTTAAGTCGTTTTTTCGATCGTATCCCCCATATGCAGGGAATATCCTTCTCTAGTGCATCAAACACGGAAGCCAAGGTCATCGACACACTCACACTGCAAGCATATCATGACATATGCACCTACAATCTGAGGCATGCAAGACACATCTCCATTTCTACGCCCATACCCATAAAGCTGGGATCAGTCCTTCACTGTTCCTCCAGCAGCCAACCACTGGAGGACTGTAATGGGATTGTGTCCTTGCCTCTGTTATTTGACATTGGTCATTGGAGGAGTTCAAGCGAATCAATAGGACACAAAAAGGGTGGATGCTTGATAATTATGACTACATATGTATGATATACGAACAGAGTACAACCTCCAACAAAGGTTCAGACCAAATTTCAGCCAAAAGTGATGGGTTGATCGAAAGTTATGGCATCACGGATCGGAATCCGAGGCGTGGGGACATCAATTTCTTGCCGTCGGACAGCTTGCCTCACTTGCCATGGCCATTTCTCTACCATTTCTTCCTCGATTCATGAGTTTTGGGCTCATTCTGATCCCCCAATGCTGCCAGCTGGGCATTTGTCTGTGATCCTATTGGATGGCAATGGCTTCCACTACTCTCCTTTAAACACTCAAGGAAGTGCAACTGCTTTTTTGGGTCAGCCATACTGGCCACTGTCGTGGTACACAATACTGCAATACTATCAGTCTGGAATCTTACAGAGTACTTTTTACTATCCAATTCTTCATTCTGAGAAGGATTTTGAGATTTTATTCATTCACCTCTGATAGATCTGCAGGCTATTATCTCAAACCACGCAATTTTGGTCTCGCTAATAGTGGGATTTTTTTGGCGGAGCTACCAGCATCTTAGAATGGAGTTGGGTGTTCAGGTATGTCCCAATACTTCCCATTAAGCAACCTAGATAGTAATCTGGCTCATCTAGGCATTTCCTTCACTTGCAGGACGCTTGTTCATTTCACAACCCCAATTTTCGGTTCTCACATAGGTCAGAACCAGATTTTCTAACCCTTCATATGTCTGATATATA
Source organism: Mycena venus (assembly GCA_014462655.1). Classification (NCBI taxonomy): domain Eukaryota; kingdom Fungi; phylum Basidiomycota; class Agaricomycetes; order Agaricales; family Mycenaceae; genus Glaucomycena; species Glaucomycena venus. The sequence goes on along the minus strand of JACAZI010000015.1, from coordinate 1,080,807 downwards.
CACTGAAACTGTGTGAGCCAGTCAATACAATCTCCATCTATGATTTACAGTACAAGTTGTGGCCATTATTTAGCGGGGTGGCCAACTACCCTGTTATTTGGTCATGTTGTACTGCCACGCAAAATAAACTCACTGCAATCTCAAATTTTGAGAAATTTGGGAACTTAGGGTCTTAAATCCTTCCTAGGAAGCATGCCTTCATTCTGAGAGAGTTGGGACTGGAATGACTTCCTGCAATGATGATGGCTGAGTCGCCAATGCTTAGGTGGCCAAGTACCTGGTCTCAAATAGTAACTGTGGTGACCAGAATGGGCTAGACCAGGGTGGAGCATAGACTGCGATAGTTAGTTCTATACCCAAGGTGAGGTTGTTGAAGGACTACTCAGGCCATGTAGGTTCTGCAAGTCCAGCACACCAAGTGCTGCAGGAGGGACAGTCACTTTACTGCAAGCATGGAAGAATACATAGTACTACAGAGGAAGGAGAGCAAGCCAGTAGGGGTGCAGCTTATGAAGATGTGCAATGAAAGCTGAACATAAAGGAAGCAGATCTTGAAAGCTTGAAGTTGTGGACATTATTTAGGTTGTAAGGGAGCTTGTTAATTTTGCAACACTTGATGAAACTTGGTGGCTTGGTGAGACAAACTTAGAAGAGTGTGGTCTTCTTAAAAGTACATAACTTGATGTATAGGAGCAGGTGAAAGTGGCAATAGCTAGATCTCTTGGCTACTGAGTCCTGAGCAGGTTTACCTAACTAGCAGTCAAGTGTGATTTGCCTAGAGGATATACATCATGTGTGACTGGGGGTGATTCATCAGGTATTCAGAGAATGGAGACTGAGGAAGCATTCAGTTGGCAGCTGTCAATGGAATCTGGTAAAAAAGAGAGGGGAAAGGTTGATGTGTGTTTGTTGGCCTCATTCCATAGTTCCTTGGAACATCTCTGCTTATAGATCTTAACAGTGCAGTCATATGCACCTTAAGAATATTGGAAAAAAAAAAAAAAAAAAAAAAAAAAAACTAGCTCACCCTAACTGTCCATTCCCTTGTAGTGAGCTCTACCATTTGGTATATTTCACTTGACTTGTGCATGGATTCAACAAAAGCCTGGGTGAGAAAGTAATATGGTTGATTGTTTGGAAACTGAACTATCAGAAATAACAAAGACAGCTGGCATATGTATATAAACTAAAAGTCCTTGAAGAACCCAAAAATCAAAGTGAAATAGGATTAGATACATTTACCTCCTCCTTCTCATTTAACTCTTCAATATCAGGTGAATCATTGTCCAGCTTGGAACATTTCTCTGAAAGCCCCAACAATGTGTTCAGGTCTCTCAGGTGAACAGGATTCTTCCTACACAGCTCTACTACATCTGAGCTGACACTGGCCAACCTTTCATCAATACTCTCAATTTGCTTGGTCTGAGATGATCTATCAAACAGTGGTCTTGCTGCTTCCCAAAGCTCAACTGCCTTCAGTGGGTCACCATGGGCACTAGCAATATCTCCAAGTCGAAGCATACATTCAGCCTTGCTGCGATGCACATCCATTTGAGTAAACCCTTGGAGTGCAACAGTGAACAAGCTGATGGCTGTGTCCTGATCCTTCTGAGCCAGAAATAGGTCCCCAAAACATTTCAATGCTTTGAAAATTGCAAGCCTCCGGTTTGAGTGCAGAGAATGGGCAAGGAATGTTGTTGTCCATGATAGCCCACAGTGTGGAATATTCCAGCAAGCTATGTCACCAAGTTTCTCGAGACAAAAGGCTACTACTTCGGAGGCATTTCCCCATGCTCGCCTTATGGTTGTACACAACAGAATCTTTGCACTCATCTCGTCCCCGTCTCTTAGCTTGAGATCTGCCTGAGCACAGTCACAGGCTAAGAGTATCACCTCATGCTTCATTTGTCTGCTGAAAACTGATTTTATGTTATCAATATTTTGCTGCACCTCCTTCTTTGAGGCACCAATTGACACATCAATCTCCACGATGTTGAACAAAATCAAGGCATGAAGATAAGGGTTCTGGTCCACTGGGATTTGCTGGAGAACAGCTGTAAGGATAACATGTGCCTCATTATATTCTGATTTCAACTTATGAATCTCTGCCTGGGTGTCTGCAATGAGGTGGTCTAATTCACCAGCAGACATTCCACAAAGAGCAACAAGTTCTCTGGCCCTACTACAAAGAGAAAGGGCTTGTTTGTAATCACCCAATGCATACCAGCACATGGTTCCCACACGCAATGCATGAGCCTCTGCAAAAAAATTGGCACACATCTTGGCAAACATCTGGGCCTTGTACGCATATTCTTGGGCAGCAAAATAATTACCAAGGTACCACTTGGTCCATGCGAGCCTGTATAGGGCCTGAGAATGTCGTTTGTGGTTTCCTGTTAGCATTGCCAAATTTTCAGCTATTTGAAAGAACTTTATGCCCATTGTACTATCATTTTTGCGTTCTTGATAATATTGGCCTGAGCTGATGTAGAATCTGCCTTTGAAATGATGTTAGTGTGTTTAACTAATACCTGATCATGAGACATACATTTGAGGTCAGGATCATCAAAATTTTCAAAGCTCTCCAAAGCTTGAGCAACCAGGTCCTCTGGCTCAGAAATGGTGGGATCACTGCATGAGGCAAACAACTCAGTAATAAAATGAGCTGTTGTATGTGGATCACAGAGATGTTGGAGGAGATCAGGAATCTGAGAAAACAGAGGTATAGACCCTCGTCCACTCATACCACTATGGCTATTGAGATAGCAAGCACAGTTAATACTATTCTTTAAATCTGGACTATCTGGCTTGAGGCCATTCTTCAACACATTCTGGATGTTTGCAAAATTGGTGGCTAGCTGTGCCACTGCAGCAGAACTGAATTGAGGTCCTGCATGCAACTCCAGAATTGCTTTAAAATGCTTGAGAATGGGCCGAATGAGTATATCCTTTGGAGGTTGGATTTTGAGCATATATTCTCTGATAGGAACCAACACTTTGAGACGTTTCTGTTCATCTTTATATGCTAAAGATGTCCCCAATAAAACAGTTTTGCAGTAAAGGATATCATCAATTGGGAGCTTGATCTGCATCAATTCGGCCTCTGAAAGACCATCAGGGAGGATTGATAAGAGGCTCAAGAGATCTTGTGACTGAGGGCAGAATTTGAGTCTGTGGCTGGACAATGATAGTGAAATGGATAAGTCAAGATTGGACCCCTTGTCATGGCCATCTGATATGAGAGAAGTTTTTTCTTTCTCCCAGCGTGAAAGTACAATGGAGCATCCCTCCATGTCTACCAAATGGGCAAGGAGATTTATGACAAGGGGCATATGACCTGTCAGTGAAAGGACCTGTTCAAACTTGTCTTGGTTGTGATTATCCTCTGCAATATCAATGAAGGTTTGTCGAGCAGAATCTGGATGCAAGGGTCTCAATGGCTCTAGAAAAGGCCTAGTCCATCGCACTTTGCCTGGTCTTTCTGTCCCTCGCATTGTTATCTGGCACATTTCAGCAAGACATAGAAGAATGAACACATTTTACCCACAATCAATGCCAGATTCTCTATGTCTGTAAGGAGAGACAAAAACTCCTCAATTTCACCACGTGATTTGATAGGCTCCCATGATGTATCGAGATTGTCTAGAATCAGTAGACTTGGGGGATGACTGGAGAAATGCTGAACAACAGTTTGAGTAAGGTCTCGGCCTGATTTGAGCCCAAGATGGGCACCAATGAGTGCTACAAGTTCCACTCTGCTTTCTGCTGAGTCACAGGCAACAAAGAATCGATTCTGCAAATATCTGGAGGTAATCTCTGCATGGTGAACAACCACCCTTGCAAGACTGGTTTTACCCATTCCACCGGTGCCCAAAATTACTATCCTCGGTGTATCTTGCCTGAAAAGTGCAAGGATGTCCAAGAGTTCTGACTGCCGCCCATGGAATATCTTGGGCACTGAAGGCAACAATGAGATTGATTTGGAACTTGAGAAAGTCTGGCTCAGATTTTTCACTGGATTAGGGGATCAAATACCTATTTTGGGGCCCAGAGTAGAACCCACTTCTCTGAAAAAAGACTTAGCATAATTGGGATGACATAGGCAGATTGTGCATACTGCAGATGCTGTGTCTGTATCAGATGGATCAGAAAGTGCCTTAATCATATCTAGCACCTCCTGGTGTCTGTTCTTTGTCTCCTCTTGCATTTTTGTGACATTCACCATGACATCAAGAGACTTGATCTGCATTGATAATGATATCTATAAATAAACGGCTGGCATGGAAACAGATGGATCACCTGGAAAAACTCAAGTCCCTGTTGCAATCCATCCTCACAATCCTTGAATAGTCTGCTCAACTCCCCCTGATGAAAAAATTTCTTCAATTTGCTGCCTGTTCGTTGGGCTTCAACAAAAGTATGTATCTTGTGCAGGGTCCTACATTGTTATTGTTAATATCACATGGAAACTCCCAGTAGCAGAAATACTCTGTAAATTTCCCAATCTGATGCAGCACACTCAGTGATAACTCTCCCGTTGTATCTGATTTGATATGGACCATGATAATTGCACCAAGCAATTCATGAGTTTGTTGCATCAACCCTATACAAGGAGCCTTGTTCTGTTTCATTGCCTAAGAGAACAAGCTAATATTCAGAGCCAAGGTAGATTTGTCAAGTGTATTTACCTCGAGATTGTGTAAGAGTGACTGGATCGTGTTAGAAATAGCTCCAATAAATGGGGTCATCAATGCATCAGAGAGGATTTTCAAGGTGTATGCAGCCATGCTCAAGCAAGGGATGATGTCGTCGAGGCGCATTCGATTAGAAGTGGGTTTGGGGGACATCATAGCACCGGGTCTCTGAGTTCGAGAGATCAGGGTATTTAAATGAATGCGCAGCCTGAGTCTCGGCGTTCCTTCCTTGATTCGTTACTTTTTAACTTCTGATTTGTCCCACGTCGTGGAGTAGCGCGGCGCCTATTTGACGGATATAGGTATCCATAAGCGGAAGTTTGGCCTCTTCCTTCTCAACAGTCAACGCTCATTGGCCAGTACTAAGTTTACAGGTTAGATGGTTTTAAAAGCTGACAATATAGCCTAAACTTGAGACACAATTCATGGTCCTCTTCCCCGTCTTCCTGATAACCTCCCATGGAATAACCCCAAGAGTTGAGAAAAGGGCTAGCTCTTGCCGGCTCCTTCTCATGTGGGGGTCTTTCTGGGTATGGTTCTCACCCTTGCATCAAGGAAATTGGAACTTCCAAAAGATGACAGTGCGAGATGATGCTCGACACGACACTGAAAATAGCACGGTTACTGGATCCCCCCCCATGGCATTAGGGTTGTTCACAGTAGCCCTTTTTCATGCCTCTTTTTCATGCCCTTTTTCGCCCATTTTGCCACTCTCTTCGTTTTGTGCCCGGTTTTTCCCCCCTTTTTCAATTAGAAATGCAAAAAGGGTAGAAAATCGAAAAAAAATGGGGTCCTACAAGCAATTCTGGGGGAAATGGAAAAAAAAGGGCACGAAAAAGGGTGTGAAAAAGGGCTACTGGGAAACCCCCGGTTTGATGCTCCCTTTTTCCATTTCATGCAGCCTGGGTGTTCCTATTGTTCCTCAAAGGTCAGATACCAACTTGAATGTTAAAAAAGGACTGTTGTGAAGTTTTCTAGATTTTATAGCTCACTATCTACCAAACATCAGAAAGGGAGCAAAAAGGGCGCCAAAAAAGGCCAACTGTGAAAAACCCTATTGTTTGTTTGTTGATATTGTTGATTGGAACGGAAAAGCCAGAATGTTTTTTAACGCACTGGTAATGGTGTCCTTGGAATTCGAAGCATGGTTGGGAGTTAGAGGGCATCAATGGAAGCTGTGTGAAGCCCATCCGTCGTCATTCTTGCTTCTGATGATGTGCAGAGATCATCCGGGAACCCTCACGCTGTGGTGAATATAGCGATAACACGGAACAAACCGCAGGTTGTCTTCCATAGGTCAATTTGAGAACCCATCCACGATTTGATGGAGGATGAATCATGTCAAGATTGCGCACGACCTCAATACAGACCAAAATATGATTGTGAAGGCGGACTGAAGCGGTGGTCACGTACTATGGCGGTTGATCGAGAAGGGCTGTGGCAAGTGCGGGAGAACGGGCCGGGCAGCCGAGGCTTGCTTTCGACCATCATCATCTCGTCTCTAGGCGGCTTAGACCTCAAGAAAGTTGAAAACCTTATACACTACCCAGTATTCCTCGAACAGAGTGCGATTTTTATCAGTGGGTCTCTCTGGAAACAGGGCTTTTTTTGCTTGTTGCAGTCCTTATTGCATCTTTGGCGTCTCCAAACCAAGGCTACCTCAAACGAAATATGAACATGCCTCAAGAAAGGGTCTTTGGGCCACTGAGCGCTCATAATAGCGTTGAAGATTCCATGAATGCGCTCGGCAGGGGTTCGACTCCCCTTGACCCTGTACGCTTTCTTGGGCCCCATTTTTTTTTTTTTTTTTTTGCTCTGCCTTGGGCAAGGCGTTCTCTGCCATGCTTCTCTCCACCACTTGATCCTCGATGTTTCTCCGCAAATTTCTAGTCATAATCGCGACGCACAACGTACAAAATACTGGCATGTCCTCTGTTTTCAGCCACCTCCCAGGCCCTCGCGCTCGTCAATAAACCTTTGGTAGTAACGAAACTTCGGAACCAACCCAGAAAAGGGTCTGTAGGCTACCGTGTACCAAACTATGACAAACCCTTCTTAGAGTTGCGTGTGCTCGGCGAGGGTTCGACTCCCTCAAAACCCATGGCATGTAACAAAGTCCCGCTCTTTTTATTTTGCATTCCCTGCGGTCGACCCAGAAAGCCAACGAGAACAGTATTTTTATCCGATTTGAATCCATACTCAGGAACTAATCCCCAATTCTGCTCTCCTCCATATTGCATTGTACTGCTTTCGGTAATAGACTGTGCTCGGCGAGGGTTCGACTCCCTCAAGACCCATACAGTAAGACATTGTGGTTTTTATTTATTTCGCATTCCCTCAAGCCGCCACCAAAAATAACATGGACAAGGGGCGTCCATATGTGCCTCTTGTTTAATTCCATCTGACGGTCTCTCTCAGGAGCTAATCCCTATTCCGCTGATCCTGCACCACCAATAGACAAGACATACATGTCCTCTTTTCAATTACCCCGCAGGCTCGTTGGCCACGCAGAAGCATCTCACCAAATCCAATTGGGATCCACCCAGGAAAGGGTCCATTGCATACCGTAATGGTTCGACTCCCTCAAGACCCATGCGCTTCGATCTGTGCGGAATTCCCCTCTTTTTATTTTTGAATTCCCTCTAGTCGACCCAGAAAGCCGCCGAAAACAGCTTCCGCTTTCATTCCATTCTATCCGACCTACAGTGCTCTCACAAGAACCGATCCCCGAATGTGCTATCCTCCTCCGTCGCATTGCCTCGGATTTTGCTCGCATCGGCGTTTCTGGACAAATGCGTTACTGCGCAAGTTGCATTCCCTTGCTGCTAGCTTACTTTAAATTACATTTGAATTCCAACCCAGGCAGGGTCCATTGGATACCGTGCACCACTGATGACAGCGCACTCTCCCCAGATCTTATGGGAGTCTTCGGCGAGGGCTCGACTCCCTCAAGATCCATGCCATGTAGCAAACCGCTGCTCTTTTTATTTCGCATTCCCTCTGAGGCCTCCAGGAAGAAAAAAAAAGCATGGTCAAGATGTCCCTTTATGTACATCCCATTCAATTTCCCATCCGACTGACTTACCTTCGCATCTGACTTCTTTTCTCGCAACACTGACATACCCGCCGGTCACTCGACGCTAAACCTTCTCCCCTAGAACTTAAATGAATCCACATTAAAATAAATGTAGAAAAGGTCTGGGGGTGTCAGAGCGCCAGTCATTCATACGTCGGGGTTTGACTCCCCGGGATCGATACATGAAAGCAGGACCGATCTTTTTCTGCAAATGCTCAGAAATGGCGTGTCCCTACCACGGCCTTCGATCTTTCTCGCATCGATGTTTCTTCGTTTTTGTGCCCTACGTACAGCCAATTGATTGTTGCTTCGCTCCAGCGAACTTACCGGTGTTCATTGCGGGAGGTTCGAAGGAAGGTTTTGCGGAAGAGTACAAAAGTTGCGGGTGCAAGTTATCTTTATCTTGCGGGCGACTCTGTATCTTGCGGGCGACGACTATATACCTCACGGATGCCACGATTTCCCCGCAAGTTAAGCACCTTGGTTATCGTCATCTTTCTTGCGGGGAAGGCATCAAATCACTTTGTTGCGGTAAGTCCGAACACTCTAAGACCCAGAACGGGTTACTTTAGCTGGTCAAATAACCCGTCAAATGGATTGTATTACCCAGGTTGGCGGAGGATTTTGGCTAGGCGCGAGCGGAAGTGACCCGTTCAATGGGTTAAAATAGCGGGTGACGAACGGGTCAGTAACGGGTGAAAGTGATCAAATATTTTTTGCTTTTCACCCGTTGAAAACCGCAGGTTCCTGTAACCCGTTTACTGGGTATTTTGAGAACCCCGTTTACCTGATGGATTTCGGGTGATCATCAACTGCTTTCCTGATCACTTGCACTCGTTCTGAACACGACATAGCACCCAGTAAATGGAGCAAAATAGACATGTATTCGAGCTAGCTAACACAATGGGTGTAGAGAACGGAAGAGTGGGTGGAGTACAACTTGAAACAAACCTAAAGGTGTACTGAGGAACCTTGCGAGACGAAAATAAGATAAATGAAAGCGCACATACCATCGACTTGCAGTCAGGTCCGCGATGTTGCCAGAGCCGGGCATGACTCCTCCTTCCGGCGGCTGTTGGCACTCTCGTCTTGCTCCTACTCATACACTTTCTTCGGCATCAGCACTTTATCTCGCGGCCGAATAAAAGTGCGCGTAGACCGCCATACGAGAAAGACTGCTTAAATTGTACAACACTGTGGCAAACCAAAATGACGTGCATCTGACGAAGCGGTTGGGTACAGAATGATGATACTCAGTAAGTTATGCTAAATACGAACGATGTGGGGCAATCATTCCTCCTAAACCCCCATGGCATTTGGTCTCACAGGTCAAGCCATGGCCGCAGCCAGCAACTTATCAAAGATCGGTGTGCCCAAACCCGCTGTTCAACAAAATAAATCAACATCTGTCCCGCAAGCCCGAACAAAAAGAAAAACTAAGAAAAGAAAGAGCACAACGCAAGAATGGAACTCACTCAACGGGTCCCACCCCACCGCCGCATCGAATCCACTGAATGTCGGATCCGTGCATTCATCCCCCGAGTTGTGCCCGTTAGTCACGTCTGTGAGCGCCCCACTTCCAGCCACCGTCGTGTACAGCCACGGATTTAGGAACCCCAGCACAGGCTTCCCCTGTTCAACGAGCCGGTCGTTGATCAGCGCTATCACACTGGCGAACCCAGGCGAGGAGCAGCTCGTCCCCTGGATCCCGGACGTCAGCTCCTGGATTATGACCGCGTACGGACTCCCCTGGAAGGCCACATCGGGGAAGCCACGCCCGCTGGAGTTGAATATTCCGGGGAAGTCGGTGGGTAGGGTGGCGAGGTACGCGGCAACGGGTGCGGATTGGTATTCGGGCATAGGAAAGACGTCGGAGAAGCCACCACTGGAGAAGGACTCGGCGGTTTCGGGAGAGAAATTGACGGTTGCGCCGACGGAGGTGACGAAGGGACAGGATGCAGGGAAGACGGGGATAAAGGTGTTGTTGGTGCATTGCAGGGGAACGTCGTGGGAGCCGCGGACACCGCCCTAAATTGGGAAAACATAGCATTGTTGGCTTGCAAACATTTAGAAGTGGAAAGTGCGTACGTCTCCTGAAGAAAAGAGTACGGAGATTCCGCGCGCGCCGAGCGCCATGTATCCATTGCAGATTTTCCTGCACCAAAGATGACCAGTGCTATATTAACGACGTGGACAGGCACTCACGTCGCCAGACTGCTCCCAAAATTGATTTCATTATCACCGTACGAGGTGGTCATCGTGGATGGCGGATCGGCCGCACCAGCGAGGAAGATGGTGGTGTCCAAAAGCGACGTGATAAACCCCGTTTCTGTTGTATCGTTACCCACAGATAGAAACGTAACGGGGACTCCAGTGGCGAGCCCTGTGCACAGAGGATCATCAGGTATATGGGAGACGATGAGCGAGGTACTGGACACGTACCAACGGTATACTGAATATCTAGGTTCGCCTCGAGGACAGAACTAAAAAAGAATTGGCCCTGCTGGTCCGTGCCCCCGTCGAGACTCTCCAGCGCAAACGTCGTGTTTGATGGCATATCTGGGCGATAAGTCTGGAGGAACAGCTATTGTACATGAAGAAATTACGCTCAAATTCAGCTTTGCGGGGGAGCAATACTGCAACACACCTCAAGGGCCGCCGTCTGCGGCCAATTCTCAGCGTATCCAGTCACTAGGAGGGTGTTGCTTGTCTGGGTCGCGGGAGTGAGAGGGATCCCATACAGCGTCTGCAAGCACGCAGGCGTGACCGTGTCTTCGGGACCTAAACAGGAGTCGGGTGGGATCGCCCGTCTCGAACGCCTTGAACGAGAGACTCGACTGGACGTGAGACGCGGTCTGGGCGTGTCGAACGCAGTGGTGGGGTGCAGTACCTCCACATGACCGACCAGTTCCTCAGGGAGGGAAACAGATAGTGTGCGTGTAAGTGGCGCAGTCATATTGGGATGCGTAAACTGCTCAAAATTTGCAGCGAAGAGCGTATTCGCCTGCGATATAGACAGAGTGATCGAGAGCCAGTCGCCGTTGGGTGAGACTACGTTGGGTTGAAGACCGTTCGCGGATGCAAAGGAATTGAAGGCGTCTATTGTGGCGGGAGAAGGCTGAACATAGGCTTTTACCTGGAATCCGAACCGAGGTCAGAAGAGAACGGAACTGCACGTCATGGAAAGGAAGGTTACATCATCCAGAGACAGCCACTGGCGGAAATCGGTGCTCCCAGGTGTAGATACAGACACGAGCTGGTCTTGCAGACCGTTGATGTTGTTAGACATCAATCCAACGCGGAGGGTTAACATCTCGCTGGCGGGTGCGGCACCTTGACTGATAAACCCCGCGGGTGGGGCCGCGCGCCGCTCGTGGAGGACCATGCTACCTGCAGAAGTCACTCCCGCAATCGAGAGAAAGCTCAGAAGCTTAAATTTGGGGAAAGCCATGTCGCAGAGATGAAGCTGCGGTATGCAGGAGTCGTGGAGCTCTTTTATAACGCGTCCCCGTTGCCCAATGTAAATCAGCGACGGTGTTCGAAAGCCGTTCGGTCACGGAAAGACCAGGTGCCAGACATGAGAAATCTGCAACTGTCCCATTGCCAATATAATCGACCAGAAATAGCATTCATGAGCTGACGGCGCCGGCCTTAGAAACGACGGCTTTAACAGCCCGAAGGATGGTGAGAACTAAGACTTAGCAGTTCCCATGATCCGCCCAAGAAGGGTAATTCTGGTATAAACTGAGACCGGGACATGGTGGACAGAAGCAAAGGGGACGGCGTGCTTGGGAAAAAGATCGGCAATCACGGCAATCAGTTCCTAGTCGCGTGAGCGGACGGAACGTCTCCCACCGAGCGGCTGGCCAGTGTAGATTCTGATCAAGTCTCCAAGGCTTGTGGCTCTATCGCGACCTGGATCACTGCTCTAAAGAGGCTGTCGAGCTGTGGGAAGCAAATGAGGTCGAAGTGCACAGCGAAGCACGCTTGGAGAAAGTGGCTGAACGGTTGAACAGATTGTCGCAGTAGGCGCTTCGGAACAGCTCCTCAAGATCGCAACCTTTGTGGGAAAACTGTTTATATTTCGTCCTATTTGGGAGCATGGCTGAGAACCTGAAATGGTATTGGATTGAAATAATCACGTACCAGTGCTTAAACTAGCACTGATAAGATTACAATCGACGTTGGTGAGTCGTTAGTGCATGTTGTCGAAACACAGAGCTCCGTCAAACAATACGCGGCCAACTTGCACTAGCAGGCAGGGTGAGACCGAGTACTGTGCCAAGTTGTAGGGGAGCAACGGTCGCGGTCACGGGCCGTCCGTTGCATTGCCTTATTTCTGGCCGGTCACTGTCACGATGAGGTTGGTTGCCTCAGGACCCCTGAGAATCGGTTTGGGGCTTTGATACCAAAATTGGCCCTCCCCAACCTCTTGTCTGGACTCTCCCATGCAACGACAGTTGATTTCTTGTCCGGATCTTGTATCACACCCTTGACTTTTGGCCAAATCTTGTCCGGATTGGGGCTCAAACCTCAAAAAATCCAAAAAAATCGCAAAAAAATCAAATTGCCATAAATCTACATTGTCTTCCTCCTCAATTTAAAAGGTGCAGTTGTAGCCAATCTATTAGGACTTGACCTATTGTGTGTTGGTTCGATGAAGGACATCGTCAACAATGTATCCATAGTATTGTGTATGAAGGTGTTTTGTATGATATAAATATTTTATTATTATTACTTGAATGCTTTCACGACTGCCACTGCTCTACACTTTGACTAGTTGCATGTGATGTGAACAATTCCAGTACAATTCCAGTAAGTCCACTCTGAGTCACGAACCAAAGTGCATACAATGGGCAGATCTTGCATCCCACGCAAGCCTTGTCCGGACTCGGTATGTAACCTTCTCAAAGTACGGCAACGCTGTCCGGACTGGCACATCAAAGTCGGTGGCCTCAAGGCCCAAATTTGTCTGGATTCTGCTCAAACATGAGTCAAAATTTTCAAAATTTTGTCCGGATTCTTGTATCAAACCCCCAAACTGATTCTCAGGGGTCCTGTTGCCTCGAAAAGATCGTGACATACCAAAGAAAATGCTGAAAAAAATTCCGAGTCCTAGATATTGTCCCAAATCAGCCTGAACCAAGTAATTTCGCAGCTGGTCTTATGGGTTGACATTATAAGCCTAGAAACCACCTAGAAACCACCTAGAGTTCCTGGCCAATACCAGAATAAAATATTTGATGGTTGCCTTTTCATGCAACGGTCACGCTCACGGGCAGGTTTGTTGCCTGAAAAAGAGGCAACAGGGTTGTCACAGTCCTCGGGGCGTTGCTCCCCTACAACTTGGCACAGTAGTACCTACTTCATTACTTTGCTTAGGAATGAGAAAGTTCGTGAGTTTGATGCAAAACTGTGAAAGTTCGTCATTTCGACAGATATCTGAGAAAACTCGTCACTTCAATGAAAGCTCATCACTTCCGAGCGCGTGCGTGGTAAGTGTAATGTTTGATTACCGGAATTACAGAACAACGCAAATGGAATCTTGTTCTTTGTTACCTACCACCATCCACACCCCGCTGCCAGTGCTTTGCGGTTGTCTCATCGGTATTCAAGTCGCAATGCACACCAGGTGCAAACCAGCGGGTGGCAATGTGAGCAAAGTTGCCAGCGCGGAGGAGGAGGATGACATGAATGGGGAGATCCAGGGGAACCTGTCTGTCAGCGAGGTAGCATGATCATACCAAATTTGCGGGGACCGCAGGCATGAGTGCTGATGATTCTTTCTGACCCAGACAACTCCGACATAGACTCTGAGGAGAAGAGCCCACATTGTGTGCGACGCCAACAGCAAAGTAGTGGTAAGTGACTGATGAACCCTTTCAGTTCACTAATACATAAATGTCTAGGCCCCGGTCATGAGAGCACTGGGGACTCAACCAACACGGGGGTTGTGTGCCGTCAGGCAAAGTTGATCTTGTCAAAGTGATTTACACCACTCAGGCTGTCTGGCGTAGGTGTTCCATCTCTGAGAAATAGCCTCTGCATGCTGGTTTCAGGCCCCGGGGGGTGTATCTGAACTTCCCGCAGGTGCCAGTGTGCATGCGGCAAGGCAGTGACCTGCTGCAGCTCTGGTTATGCGGTGATGGTGACCGGTATTGTTGAATGGACAGTCCCTGCAACATGGAAGCAATGCTTGTATGTGCCAATGGTGAGCTCCCACAGAAGTATTGCGCCGGTGATGGGCTACGGTGCACAGGATGGCATGGTGGTGAGTAGGACTGTGGTGGACTCCTTCAGTGTGACACTTAAGCCATACTTCTATTACCTTATTTAGGATTACAATGACGAACTTTACTATATAAACCTTGTAATTACTTCTTCTACTTCAGTTTGATTATTAATGTGCTTTGTGCTCTCCAGTAAAGTTCCTCATGTGGAATCATTTCATATGGAATAACCCCCATCTGGAATTGCTTTTCAGCCCTTCCCATGCTGGGATAGGGGAATATTAGGGGTGCTCAATTCTTAACTTGCCCATCCTGTCCTGTCAAATAATTAATTAATATTTGCTCAGAACAAACAAATTTCAAACTCTGCTAAGCCTGAGCGTTTCCAGCAGCCCACTGGCCAGCCCTCTGCCCCACATTCACCGAATTTGAGTAGTGCTGCAGAGCTGAAATGTGTTGTAGACAGTATGGGATCCATCGTGGGCAAAGAAAAAATTATCTCATTGAGTTGCACTCTGTTTGTCTTCTCAACGTTTTCAGCTTGTTAACAAATGTCATCTAATTTTCTCTGGGCAGATCATAAGCCCAGGAACTTATCTAGGAATTTATTGATCATTTTCATAGCTTGAGCAGCATGTTAGAGGTAGGAAACAGCCAGAGATTGCCTTGCAACATGGTGGAGTTTGAAATTTGTTTGTTCTGAGCAAATATTAATTAACTATTTGACAGGACGGGACGGGCAAGTTAAGAATTGAGCACCCCTATTCCATTCACCGTAATATGGCATATGGAATATGCTTTGGGGCTGATATTCTATTGTGTGGGTGTCCAAAAAAGATAATTTTGAAGTTCCTTTAAAGTTGTATAGTTATTTTCAGTCGGTGGCATACCCAGACTCTGACTATAGAGTATTCACTCATTGTGCACAAATAAATTATTTCTTGCTTTTCCTCTCCTGCCATGGCAATAAGTGATCCACAGAAAAGCCATGCTGTCCATGCCAAGGACAAGAACCCTTTGAACCAACTAAAGAATGCGCTAAACCTGGTCCCAAGCCTAAAAATGCACCTTGTACCACTGCACATTTTCTGATACCCTCCAGAAACTCCGGGACAAGCACTGCATATGCCAGATCCTGGAATACCTTTGAAAGGAGCCCAACAAAGGTGAAGCTGACAAGGAAGAGCCACTAGCACCTGAATTCAACTTCAACAAGAAAGACGCGATGGCAGCTGTTGATCTTCAAAACATTGTCCAACACTGGCCAGATTTAGAGGTGGGTTTGCTGTTGGGCAGCTATTTGCATAAATTCTGTGCAGCCATGGTACATGAAGCAGAAGAGGTGAAGTTTCAGACCAGTATAAAATCGTTCTTTGCTTAGCCATTGTTTCTGTACCAAAAAAAAATTTCATTTAAAAAAAAAAAAAAAAATCTATTTGTTTACTGTGGAATATCTGCCATATGGAATACCTTTGGGCCTTGTCCTGATGATATTCCATATGAGGAACTCTACTGTACTTGGCTTTTCTGAGTCTTTGTCTGGTTGTTCAGCTGGTCATCTTTATATCACTCAGTCCTTTCCCAGTCCAGGTAGTACACTTACCCAACTTTATCCAGTGGTGATTGTGTTTGTAGCTGACTTGTCTGGTCATCATCCATCTGGTCCAGTCTGGTTGGTCACTTAGGTCACCATATCAACTCAGGATTTGACAATATGCATTGGTGTGTGAGGCTCACCTGCTCTCCTCTCAAGGGATGTGCTTGATGAGCAGCTGTGCAAGGTCAAGGTGACCACTCTCTAAGGCAAGATGTAGTGCAGTCTTGCCTTCTTTGGTGGCTAAATTGACAGATGCATTGTGCTTGATGAGGAGCTGCACAAGGTCAAGGTGACCATTTTCTGATGCAAGATGCAGTGCAGTTGTGCCATCTTTAGCAGCTTGGTCAACAGATGCATTGTGCTCAATGAGCAGTTGTGTAATGTTGAGGTAACCCTCCTCTGATGCAAGATGTAGTGCAGTCCAGCCATATTTGGTGGCTTGATCAACAGATGTGCCATGCTCAATGAGCAGGGATGCAATGTTGAGGTGGCCCTCCTCTAATGCCAGATGCAGTGCAGTTTTGCCATCTTCCATGGCTTGATCAATGGATACACTGTGCTCAATGAGCAGCTGGGCAATGTGAAGGTGACCTTCCTCTAATGCAAGGTGCAGTGCAGTCTTGCCATCTTCAGTGACTTGATCAACAGATACACTGTGCTCAATAAGCAGCTGTACAATGTCAAGGTGACCCTTCTCCAATGCAAGATGCAGGGCAGTCTTGCCATCTTCAGTGGCTTGTTCAATAGATGCACTATGCTCAATGAGTAGCCGTGCAATGTTGAGGTGACCCTCTAATGCAAGATACACTGCAGTCCTGCCATCTTTGGTGGTTTGGTCAACAGATGCATTGTGCTCAATGAGCAGCCATGCAATGTTGAGATCACCCTCCTCTGATGCCAGATGCAGTGCAGTCTTGCCATCATTGGTGGCTTGGTCAACAGATGCACTGTGCTCAATGAGTAGCTGCACAATATCAAGGTCACCCAACTCTGATGCAAGATACAGTGCAGTCTTGCCATCTTTGGTGGCTAGGTTCACAGCTGTGTTGTACTCAATGAGCAGCTGTACAATGTTGAGGTGACCCTTCTCTGATGCAAGATGCAGTGCAGTCTTGCCATCTTTGGTGGCTTGGTCAACAGATGTGCTGTGCTTGATGAGCAGCTGTGCAATGTCAATATGTCCCTCCTCTAATGCCAGATGCAGTGCAGTCTTGCCCTCTTCTGTGACTAGGTCAACAGATGTGTTGTGCTCAATGAGCAGCCTCACAATATAGAGGTGACCTATCACTGATGCAAGATGCAGTGCAGTCCAACTGTATTTGGTGGCTTGGTCAACAAATGCATCATGCTCAATGAGCAGTTTCACAATATCTAGGTGACCCTTCTCTGATGCAAGATGCAGTGCAGTCTCTCCATCTTTGGTGGCTAGGTTGACAGATGCATTGTGCCTGATGAGCAGTTGTGCAATGTCAAGGTGACCCTGCTCCAATGCAAAATGGAGTGCAGTCCTGCCATTTTCAGTGGCCAGGTCAACAGATGTGCTATGCTTGATGAGAAAATGCACCCCCTGAGTGTAGCCCATTTTGGAACACATACACAGAGATGGCATGGGTCTATCCCAAACCTTGTTCCAATACTGATCAAAGTGATGCAAGTGGTATAAAGCAGTATATTGACTGCTTCCATCCTCCATGAGACACATTATTGAGGGAAGTAGCACCTCCTGGCCCAGTTTGTCACAAAGCTGCAGGTGATGGAACCAATATTTTGCTGCATACAATGAAATTGGGTAGTCTTGGACTCTGTCTTTAGTCATAAAATGGTTGGTGTCAGCAAAAAGAAGGAGATAGCGAACACAAGTTTGGGCAATGAATTTGTGAGAGACATCCTTTGTGAGGTCAATTATTGCACCAAATTCCTGCTGGAATTGTGGTGAAAGGATATAATCTTTGACAGATGAATGGGCAAAGGCAATTGATGGCTTAGCCCAGCTATCTTTTTTGATCACAATCAAGCCCTCTAACAACTTGAATGCATCAGAGTTGCCCTGACGTCTCTTTGGATCATAAATGGATTTAAGAGGGTCGTAAAAGTCAAACTGGGGGTCAGATAGGCGGAATGCAATAGCATCTGCTAGCTCATCTGATGTAAGTTGTTTGGCAGAGTATACAAGCCACCGGAAAATGGCTTGGATAAAAACTGTTTTAAGAGAATCTTTTGCCCGGGTTAAGAAATGGCTGTAAATCCCAAACAAATCAGCTGGGAGAGCTGTAAGAGCCTCCTCCCAGTCGTCCTCCCAAAGACACCGACCCAGTTCAATAAGAAGACATGCAGCCATGCGAAACCTAGATATTGAAGTTAGCTTGAGGACAATCATAGGGTGATGAGAAGACCAACATTCCATTGCTCTTCTGCACAATTTGCTTTGTGACATGCTTTGCATATTTGTCATCACTAGCCCAATTTCCAATACCAGGAACTTTGCTGCTAACAAAGGATCTAATATCATCATCTGAGACCCCTGAACCAAGCTCAATGAAGGTTACATCCTCAAATGCTTTCTGAAATTCCTCAAGAGGTTGACTGGTAAACAGGAGATGTGGTGCATTTTTGGACGCACTTTCGCACAATTGTCCTAACTTAACCCTAAACCCTAACCTCCAATTGGAGTCCGGGCCGGTGACGAGCTTGCATCACCATTCAAACAAGCCAGAGGCACACGCATACTAGAGGAAAGGAAATTATATTGGAGCGAGGATGACAAGGGGTACACTTGGGCTCTAAATCCAAGCCTACGATATCGGATATGCGATACCAGTTTTCCAGTTCTAAAACCGCGCCGTATCGTAGTGCAGCATCCCACACTGGCACCCACGCTAACCGCCTCAGCCTCCCCCCCCCAAAAAAAAACCCAAAAAAAGGACTCGTCCCATTCGAGTACCACCAAACCTGCGCGCCGCCCACTGTCATGCAAGCAGCACCGGTTATTCCACGCAGACACGCACACGCATACACGCATCGTCCTCAGTCTAGCTTGCAACAATGCGAAAGAGCTGCCCGGGTCATTGAAGTCCTTCTCCCCCTCCTCCGTCTCCATTCCCGATGCAGTTCCCCGTCCCCCAATCCGTATGCGCACCGCAGAGCGCTACACCACGCATCTCGACCTCTGCCCCATGCCGCCGCCGCTACAAGCTTGTGCATTAACGTCGCTCCATCTGTGCACACCTCACACACGCGTTTGCATTTTCGTCTGCTGCCGCCGACGTTACGACGCCGCACAACACCGATAGCACCCAGCACCGACACGCGTCCCCGTCTTCACCTCCGCGCACGCCCATCCTCACCTTGCCTAGGACCAGATCGCGGAGCGCTGGGGGTGGTGCTGCGGCCGTACAGGGAGCTACAGTTGTAGGGGTAAGTCGATACTGCGAGCATGATGGATAGAAGGGAAGGAAGGACGTACTCTTGATGGGCGGGGAATAATATCGTTGCAGGCTGGGGTGGATGGACGCCCCGCCGCCGATGATGTCAGGGAGAAGCGTCTCGACGTCAGGCAGAGGGGATCGAGCGCTGCCGGCGAAGGGCCGGGGGCAGATGATTCGGGTCGGGTAAAGTGCGATGGGATGTGTCTGTCCTCTTCGCGTACGAGTCAGGTGCAGGGGGACGAGAGAGGTGTGGCCAGGACAGCTGCAGGACGAGTTAGCTTGCATCGAGGAAAGCTGAAGGGAGATGCAGAAAAGCGGACGTACGTCGGGCGTGAGACGTCCTGCCAACAACGTGCGAGCTCTGCTCCATGAGGATGTCCCGAGGCGGACGTACGCGGGGCGGGGCACAATGTTGAGAGAAGGGAAGGGTGAAGGCAGAGCAGCGGTGAGCGTGGAGGCAATACACTAGAGACGAAGGTCAGTGAGCGAGTAGTGCTAGTGTACTAGTCGGCATAGCAGGACGCACAAGATGACGCGCTGCAGGTAGTGCAGATGCCACGTCAGCGAGGGTGGACATGGGCTGAGGAATGGGAAGGGCAAGAGTGCGCCGCTGTCTAAGATACTCGGATCTGTGTAGATGAAACAGTTGCGGGGACGATTAGTAGACCAAGATGTTAGAGGACAGGGACGTACGCAGCGCCGCACTTCGCCTCGTGTACACAATTGGATGCAGCACCAGACGTTTGAAGAGCAAAAAGCGGAGAGACTAGTGGAGAGACGAGACCCGCGACTTCCGTGTTGAGGAGCAAGGGGATGAGAGATGTGAGGGCGGCAGAGAGGGAGGTGTCATTATTTGAGCGCGTCCCTCAGCGGAATCTGCTCCGCCTCAGACAGAGACGCGAGCCCCCCTCGTGAGATCTTCGCATGCGCCGTATGTGTTCCAAAAACTGCACATTCGCGTCTTCGTGTGCTAGTAAGGGTACGATTAGGCCCCCGGCGGCGGGCGTGCGCTGCATGGCCTGGAGGGCGACCAGGTCGGTGGATGCGGCGGGGCGTAGGCGGCTTAGATGAGGAATATGGCGTGTGCGACGTCCGCCGCGACGAGCGCTGGTATCGACTCCGCCATGCTCGAGGTGGTGGTGGTTGATCGAGAAAGAGGTGTGGCAAAGCCGGGGACGGGCCGGGCAGCCGAGGCTTACTTTTAGCCGCGATCATCATCTCTCGAGGCGTGAAGAAAGCCTCACAACAAGATATGAAAGGCTCATGCCATCCTCCGAGTCTCCTTCGACTTTTTTGCCTTGGGTCATTCTGGGAACTCGGCCTTTTATCACGGTTTAACACACTTGCCGCAACGACCATTTGCCGACTCCAAATTACAAATGATCGAATGAAACCTGGAAATCAATGTAATAAAGGGTCTGTGAGTCGCTGAGCACACATAATAGTCCCAGTCAAAGAAGATGTATGAACGTGCTCGGCAGGGGTTCGACTCCTCAAGATCCAATCACAACGGTTTCTTTTTGCTCTGCCTGGGGCAGGAATTTCTCTGCCATGCTTCTCTCCGCCCATTGGCCCTCGATTCTGTTCGCTAAGTTCTACTTTTCTAGTCATCATCGCGACACACACAATACAATACACTGCCATGTCCTCGGTCTCGCGACACCTCCCAGCCTCTCGCGCTCGTCATGAAACGTCTAGTAGTAACGAAACTTCAAAAACAGCCCAGAAAGGGGTCTGCAGGCTACCGTGCACAAACTATGATAACAAAGGACACCTTCTTCGAGTTGCGTGTGATCAGCGAGGGTTCGACTCCCTCAAGACCCATTTGCCGGAGAAATTGCATCTGTCTTTTTGATTTTGATTCGCTTTTCCTCAACCGTCACGAAAAATAACCAAGACAAAGTCTGTCTGTTTGTGCGTCTTTTTAAGTTTTATCCGACTTGTCTGTGAATTATATCCTAACCAATCCTTGATTCTGCCGCTTGGATTTTGCCAGCATGCGGTTTCTGTCGTTGCGCGTCACCATGCAACGTTGCATTCCCTTTGCACCGACCACAAAACCATCCTTGAATCAATATGCAAAGCCAGTCCAGAATGGTCTGTGGGCCGCCGCGCGCCAAATATGGCAGTGACCACGGTAGTCTGTGCTTGGCGAGGGTTCGACTCCCTCGAGACCCATATGCCAGAGTCATCTGCGGCTTTTTTATCTAAGCCGTCACGAAAAATGACATGGACAAGGAATGTCCTTATCTGTCTCTGACTTACTTCCATTCGACGTACGGTTTGTCTCACGAACTACTCGTGATCCCGATTCTGTTCTGTCGCACGGTCTTGGTTCTCGGCTGCTTTTTTGTGCACTTGAGCGAGGAATTGAGTAATGAGTGATGGAGATGGGGACAAGCGCGCGCACCGAGAGGACATGGGTGGAGTGCCACCCACTCGGATCTGGGTGGACGAGTGTGACGATGTGAGGAGCTACGTATAGCTCGCATTAGAACGATACGATTCAGACGAATTGAGAGCAGAAAGGGGACGTACACGGCGTGCGCTGCACACAATCGGATGCAGCGTCGTGTGTTTGAAGTGCGAAATGTTACGACGGCGTCGGATACATGCACATGCGCACAGGCCCTGCGTAAATTAGGACGTCCTGTGTTCGGCCATTAAGGCAGCGGGTCGATTCTTCAGTCTCTGAGTTCTCGAGGCTCGTTACCAGCCTATCAGGTCCAGAATGAAGGCGAAAAAAAAAATGAAGCTCGCCTGAGGTCACGGTGGTGATTGATCGAGAAAGAGCCGGTGTGCCAAGGCTCGCTTTCGACCACCATCATTTTCCTCGCACACCAGAACTTGAACATTTACTTGAACCTTAAGAAAACTGCACAATCTTATGTATTACCCTGTCTTCCTCAAACAGAATGCGATTTTTCTTAGCAGGTCTCTCTAAGGACTGGGCTTTTTTTGCTCGTCGCAGTATTGCCTTCACCCACCATCTTTGTCAAACCAAGGATGCTCAAATGAGAACTTGAAATCAAGGTAAGAAAAGGTCTGTGGGCCGCTGAGCACTCGTAATAAGCATATGAATTAAAGAGAATCCATGAAAGTGCTCGGCAGGGGTTCGACTCCCTTTACCCAGTCTGCTTTGGGACACGGACCCCCTTTTTTGCTCTGGCGTGGGCAAGGCATTCTCTGCCATGCTTTTCCTCACCACTTCGTCCCCGAGTTTCGTTCGCCAAGTTCCGAATTGGTTCTTACCATCTCGACACACAACATGTAGTATCAGCCTCTGTCTCGCGACACCTCGCGGGCTCGCGCTGCTGTAGCAACCTCCAACGAAACCTCAAAATCAACCCAGGAAGGGTCCATCGGTTACCGTGCACCAGCTATTGCTATGCACTCGCTTTTCCGCCTGTGCTCGGCGAGGGTTCGACTCCCTCCAGACCCGTTCGGGAAGAAAATTCGCGACTTTTTATTAAAAATATCAAAGAAAAGATGTGCCCTCATGTGCCTCTCGTTCAATTTTCTGTCTACCTTACCGTTGACTTTAGCTTTCGTTCTCGCGACGCCGACATTCCGGCCGGTCATTTGGCGTCAAGCCAACAGATACGTCTGCATCTTCTGTGAAACTTGAATTAACATCACGATGAATGCAGAAAAGGTCCACGGGTGGCCGAGCCCCATTTATACGTTTTTGGGTCCACTCGATGTGCATGCTCGGTCGGGTTCGACTCCCCAGGACTCATACGTCAAGTCCGCATCAATCTTTCACTTCCATTCAAGTCGGGACTGCTCAAGAACCAAAATCAATCTCAGAGTATTCTCCTCTCAGTCGCGTCGGGTAGTAGCCATCTTCGTCACTTCATTACTTCGCTTATTTCGCTTATTTTCACGAAACCTTGTCACTTTGATCGCATTTGGTGAAAGTTCGTTACTTCCGATGATTTCTGTGAAAGTTCGTCATTTTAATTCGGCATGTTCAAAAACCCAGAAGCATCGGCCATCAGTGTTCTTTCAGCACAAGGCCGGACGGGTTTTTTTTCATATAGATACCTTTCCTTGACGCTAACCGCTAACTATAACCCCTAACCGCTAACCACTAACCACTAACCCCTAACTTATAACCTCTAACCACCCTAACCACCTAACCCAAACCTCTAACCACCTAAACACTTAACCCGAACCTAACCGGCCATGCTCGGCACACTGCTGATACCCATCATTTAGTGATGCACTGAGCAGTTACCGTGTAACAAACAACTCACGAACTTTCCCAAAAACATGCCAATGTGACGAACATTCACAGGTTCTCATCAAAGTCACGAAGATCCGCGAACTTAAGCGAAGTAACGAAGTGACGAAAATGGCGTGGACTCCCCTCAAAGTCAGCTTAGAAGAGTACGTAGGCTGCTGCGTACCAAATATCGCAAGTAGGTTGCGCCGAGTAAATGCGATGGTTGGTGTGCGTTCAGCTCGATGGCCTCGAGACCAATAACTGGCCTTGAATTTGAACCGCCGACTATTCTCCGGTCTGGCTAGAGATCTTTGGAAATTGGAACGTGCCTGCAGCATTCAATGCGTTTCCCGAACAGCATCATTGCAACGAGTTCTGTCGCTGGTTTGACCTCCCTGCGCTGAACCCGGGTGGGAATGTGTAGACTTGATTAAATACATTGGATACCACTCAGATGTCAGTCATTTCCAACCGTGGCGATCTATGCTCTTCTCACAGTATGCTTAAATATACAGTATACCATTTGACTGTTCTCGAGAAGCCGCTGCGCTTCTTCTATCTGACCAGGAAGTTCAAATAGTTAAAAGACCTTGTGTGTTGGATGGTTCTACGCCGTGGAGCGATCCCAGTAACCAATTCAACGGACACAATTTGAACATAAGCGAGCGACATTAATACTGACAGGTACCTTTTTAGGCTGACTCGGACACAGATCGCGTCGATGAATTTGGACTTGAAAATTTGGATTTCACCACAAACTGATGTAAATGGTTCACGGGTAACGAATACGCCCTGTGTTGGAGTTTGAGCAATCCGGCATCAGGCCGAGGCTGTGAGGCACAGCAAGTAAGTATGAG
This sequence comes from Mycena venus, assembly GCA_014462655.1. Taxonomy (NCBI): domain Eukaryota; kingdom Fungi; phylum Basidiomycota; class Agaricomycetes; order Agaricales; family Mycenaceae; genus Glaucomycena; species Glaucomycena venus. The sequence continues at coordinate 1,056,700 of JACAZI010000015.1, read as the reverse complement.
ATCTTTGGAGACATCAGTAGAATATTAGGGAACACGGGAGAATATGGAGGAACATTCTGGTTACATTGGAATTTTAGTATATAAGTAACACGGTTTTCTATGTAGTCTTCAAGTGTTTGCAGAGCTCAGTCAAACACTAATATTATTTGGTTTCTCATACCTCAAACTTTGTTGGGAGCTAAGGCTGAGGAGGCACGAGTCGACTTAGTGGGAGATAAGGCGAGATGAGATAAGGGCAATCACGGATAGATATCCAAACTGTTTATGTTTATTGTTCATCTCTCTCTTCCTCGACGCGTCCATCGCGTCTTCGTGGATAGTTTTCCCTGGCCCTCCAGACCCTCACCACCACTTCTTTCGAGCTTCCTAGGCATTATGACTCCCCCAAAATTGGTCGCAGGACCCGACCTGCCGCTTGACGCGTCTTTTAACTTCGCACTATGGCGCAAGCAACCAGTCGACATCGCCCCCCCCCGACGACATGTCGGTGCAAGAACGGAACCAGTACAACGACGTCGCGGAAAAACATAACCGTACCAGCATACAAAAGACGAGGGCGTACGAGAGGGAGCTACAAGCCGGCACTACGCCGCCAGATACACAGGACGTCGGAGCAAAGCTGAAGGCCTACTACGCGTACACCGAGGAGGAATTTAACAAGATGGTGGAGGAACCCGAATATTGCCAATACGTCGTACAACCGATACCGCCGTCGCTGATGGAAGGGATATTGGACAAGCGTAAAGAATTGGCACAGAAGAGGAAGGACGAGGAGAAGGCAGCGAAGGAGAAGGGGGCAATGCTGCAAGGCAGCATGGTCATGCGCAACGTTACGCAAATCAACCCTCTCACTCGCCCCCCCGTCACCGTCCCCGATTCGTTTCTAACAGCCATAAAATTTAAGATGCACCCGTCGCTCTTCTGGTTTACCGACCAACGTCTACGCTTCGCCCTGGAGAACCCCGGCAACACCCTGGTTTCAAGCTGAGTGAGCGAGAATCTGTTGAGTTATATGAGAACTTTGTACTCACCTTTTTGGACAGTTTTGACAGAGACGGCGCCGTCCCGATCTTGATAAGAAAAATTTTGGTAATAGCACCGATAGGTGCATGGTGCCAAAGTCTAAGATTCCCATGCAGGGATGGATGAATTGGGTAAGAGATAATATAGGTAATACAGTTCGCGACTCTGTTCGGTTAAATTGGGCGCGTTCTTCGGGAGCCCGATGTCCATTGTAAAATTCTGGAAACAACCTAGATGGGGCAGAAACCTACTCACCGTGGGTTTTATGACAAGAACTACGTGATTTGAGTAACAATTCGTCGAGATATCGTTTTTCTTTCTTTTACACCTACCCACAGGCGTTGGCTTTTTGTGTGCTCGGCGTCAGCCAGAAATCAAAATGACCATCAAAACGGGGAAGAACTTCCCTGTAGACGGAGAATTCGCTGCCGGGACCAATTCATTAGGCGTGAATTAGGACCTATCCGTGCTTTTCAACCGTAACTCAGATCCTCAGAATTTGAGAAAGATCATGTAGCAGCACAGAAGCGCCGCCGAACAGTTGGGCTGTAATATTGACGAATCAAGCCGGAGCCGACTCCAGAGTTGGTGGCAGGCAACGACGTCGGGACCGTGGATGCGGGCACTGCAGTACTGAACAGTGGATGCTAGGTAGGAGTCACTTTACGTTGAAATATTTGAGATTTGCTTGTTGGATGCCCAAACACCTAGAATAAACTCGACCTACATTGAGGAAGGTGAAGATTGAAAGTGAAGGAACCCGATAGGGGCGGCGGCTCGGAACGGGCGGTCCGACGCTAAGCGTGGGAATGACCTTCCCTATATGGAGGGAGAGAGGGGGAAGGAGGTCGGCTCAACATCGAAAACAACTTTTCGACCCTGCATCCTCTTTTCGAATCCCGGTTCCCCCTTGGAAACATGGAACTTCGCCGATATCTGTACCCTGTAGGGTCCAGTGACGCAAGGTACCCGTCGGCGCCACTGTAATAGGCGAATGATGGGCATTATGGCATGCATCGGCGGTTGGCAGGAGGCCTTTTTTCTCTCCACCGACATGGCGGCCTGCAGCATCTCCTGAGGGCCATGGGTTTCATTGAAAGTGCTAGAGATAAAGTAGTCGAAAATGATCCCTCGGCCAGCTACCTCCGGCTTTCTCTCCCTCCGCCATCCGGGTTTGGCGGCGTCACCGATTTAGGACTAGTCACTGTCGACCACTTGAGCCGTAAGGTTCAACGGCATTAATCTCGATATATAGAGTGTGGCGGACGGCGAACTCGAGGGTTTCGGAAGAAATTATGTTGCTTGGTCCTCGTTTCCGCTATCATATTTTACTACCCGCGTCGCTCTTTCTTCCCTCTTACCGCCATGTCGGACTCTGAGGAGCACGTCCGCAGCTCTTCTGTCAAGTATCAGAGGTACGCTAAATGTCATGCTCGGCGGATTGGAGCCATTGGCGCATGCTTCAACTCTCCACAGGGATTTGCTCCTAGGGATCTTGATCTCTGGGATCGTCCTCTGCGCCATGGTTCTTATGGCTTTTGCGTACACCGCCTCGCAACGTCGCTCGCGGCCTTACTTGCACCGCGTGAGCTTCCGCCTGCTCGTATACGCCATGGTATCCAAGTGCGTGCCAGGCGCATTTCCCACTTACATTTTTGTCTCAACTCGCTGACCAAGCCTCATCCTTGCTGTCACCATGATTCCGATGGAAGCACTCATGACGGGTCCCATCTCCCCCGCTGGATGTACCTTCGCTGGATTCGCTAGTGACGTACGTCCAACGACGACTAGAATTTGGCCGCTTTATCCTAATCTCCTGCAGGCGTCGCTCTTATTCTCTGCCTGCATGTACTGCTGTATGGCTCTAAATCTCCAGCAAGTCCGCTCTTTACAAAATCGCACTCTAAGTGAGTTAACTGTCGCTAGATTGGTTCTGATCCACGGGGTCAACGGGCTCATGATGGAAAAATACTACGTGATCGGGTCTTCCCTTCTCGTCGCGGTGTGCAATATACCTCCCCTCGCATGGGGGCAATTGGGTTTTTACGACAATCTCTGTTGGTTCAGCAATCCGGACCCTGTCCTGAGGTTTCGGTGGATCTTCGGCACGCAGACGTTCTGGATGGTCCTTGAGGCGTTTACGGAGCTCGTATGTTTCATCATTCTCATGTCGTACATGGTCCGGCGCCGGGTTCGTTTGTAGGACTGTGTCCTGAGTGTTTTCGAAACTGACTACGGCTAACGCAGATGTACGTGAAGCGCATACGTTCGGACATTTCCGCCGAAATGTCCGCCTTGCAGCACGCCACGTACAGCGCCGCGCCGATCCTGCAATTCCGGGGTATAATCCTGCGCATCAGTACGGTCTCTCGAGTTTATGCCACCCATTTATATGGGACTTACCGCGTTGACGATGCAGCGCTGTACCCGTTCCTTTCCTGCGTCCTCAACTTCTCCGGTTCTACTCTGGATTTGTATCTCGCGAGGCACCAAGAGAATGCCGAAATGGTATGTGCACTCAACGCCGTTCCATTACCCTGCCGGTCCCTTGTTCTTGTGCGATTGTTTAATTCGTTCTCCTCTCGCAGAATGCCCGGTTAAATGCCTTAGGTGCGCCGTTTCCGGAATCCAGAGGATGAGTCGTCTCTCTGACTGGATCCCGCAGATCAATCCATATTCTGCGCGCGTCCATTTCTCTACGCTGTGCTCGCCGCGACCGATCCGGTAAGCGCCGCTCAACATTCCAATACTTTCGATGACAAAATTTAACATCATCTAGTCCTTCCTACGTGCCATCCGCGCCCTCCGAAATATACCTTCAAGCGCAGGCCCCGATGGCTCCCAACAAAATGGCACCGCGAAGTTGCAGTCTCGAGGCTCACGCACCACGAGACTAACTTTATACACGCAGACTCTGACCGACGGGAGTAAAGCTGGAGGCGAGAGCGCAGAGAGCATGGTGAGCCAGTCTCTAGACGCGGCAGGGCATCCCGAACGGACAGAGGTAGATGTCCCCCCGCGTATGCATCGAGATCCAGAAGAGGGGATCGAGCGGCATTCCAACGTTGTTGAGGGCTGCAAAGACAGCATTGAGTGCCAAATTTAAATCTTAGTACCTTAGCGACGGTGGTTTTACTGGGGGACATTGAGTGGTTTCATTCCAAAATAAAACAAATATAATGTAACTTACGATGTACTGTATCGGTCCAGGCTCATAATCAAATTTGAATCAATTGGAAATGATCAAGTCTAAACTTAAAACTTAACGCAATAGCTTTTGTGGGCCCGTGGTGGAACTACCTGGCGGGCTTGCGCGCAAAATTCAATGCCTGTCGACACGGGCAAGGTGATCACGAGTGATTCGCGACGGACTCAAAACCTAGATAGGGACTCGGAAGCAATTCCTGTCGATCGCGCGTATTCCTCCGTTAGAGCGATCATTTCGCTTCTGTCGTGGTCTCCTGCCCACCTGTATCCCTCATCCTTTCTACCACCATGTCCTACAGCAAATAGCACGTTCCCACCTCATTCCATAACCATCTAAGGTACGCAGAATGTAGACCTCACTGATTGGCTCGCACCTTAATTCTCCATAAGGATTTGGTTCTCGGAGGAATCCTCATACCTGGAACTGTTCTCTCCGCAAAAGTGCTTCTGGGTTTCGCATAATGCACCGCATGAGCTTCTGTCTGCTTGTATACGCCATGATATCAAGTACATCCTCCTGTGTTCATTTCATTTAAATATCATTGCGTTCCGCCTCCCCCTAGACTCACGGTGACTCTAGGTACATACAAACAGCTACACGGATGGCTGAATTTAGGTGGCCAGAACAAGGTCTGCGTAGGTCTGTGTAGGTTTGCCTATCTCCGTGTAGCCAAATGCAGGCAAATGCAGATCTGAGTAAACCTGTTTAGGTTGTCACAGGTACATATAGCTGCATACAGTGATCTGTGTAGGTCGTTGCAGAAACTTATGGTTCAACTGATATTAGACTCTCGGAGTTGGTATTAGATGAATAAAATCACCATTCAGCTTTGCTGAAATTGCCAACTATCAGATTACCAAACCCTGTAAGTGAAATAGTAAACCTAAACTACTGGTATCTTGATTCTTTTAAGCTCTCCCAAATGCCAGATATCAGATTGAATTCCAGTCCAAGCTGAAATGTGAATAGAAACAATTAATTTCAGTCCCACTGAAATCTGGACCTGGCCGGAAAAATAGATTGTAATTCACTCTGGTACTGTCCGGCCGGCCAACAAAATGCCCAACTGGCCTCAAAATTTGACAAAATTCAACCCCAAACATGACAGAATAGTATGTCCGCCAAGTTTCCTGACTCTGGCCTGAGAAGCTGAGAGGAATGGGACCAAAACAGGGCTAAATTCCCCCGGCAATGGCATCCGTTGTTCTCTGGTGCATCATCTCATCTTAAAGAGGCAAATGAGGAACATGGAACCTGGTTAGAGGTGCAGAGCGCGAAGTTCGGACGCAAAAAGGATAAAAACTTACCAGAAACCCAATTTCCAGGCCACTTTGAGTGACTGTTTATAAACCGGTTTATAAACACCCTGTTGACAACACAAAATCGAAAGCTCTTTAGAGCCTGTTCGGCTGCAAGTTTCTGTTTCCATCTCCTGTTTCCATTTTCCTTATTTAGTACCTCGTGAGAATATCAATCAGTGTGACCTTTTGTGACTCAACGCGTCGCCCTTTTCATTATTACAGCACTACTAGTATCTCACGTCGCACGTCGCGTTCTTGGATGCCGCGTGCCGCACAGACTTCCGCGGCCCCTTCCACGGCCCCTTCTACTGCCCCAGCCGCCGCTCCTGCCGGACTTCCGACCTCGGGAGGTGCCGCCTGGCTTGTGGCGGATGAGAAAAGACTCATCGAGTACCTCATTGAGCATGTCGCGGAGGCTGGCGACAACAAAAACTTCAAGGCCTCGACTTTCCGCGGTGCTGCAGACCACCTGGAATTGACCCGCACCAGGGGTGGGCCAAAAACAGCCAAATCTTGCGAGCAGAAGTATCGTACAGTGCGCAACTCGAAAAATAGCATCTATGGATATTTTTAACCTCCCATTAGCTTCGAAAATTGTGGGGACTCGTCGATATCATCATGGGAGTCTCGGGCTGGAGCTGGAGTGACAAGGACGGCGTCAAGGTCACCCCGGCCATGGAGAGCTCGTGGGACGATTGGGTGCGGGTGAATGCCGATGCCAAGCGCTTCCGCAACAAGGGCTGGCCGTTCTACGACCTCATGTTGCCCCTGAAGCCTGAAAAAGCGAAGGGCAGCAATGTCTTCCGCCCCAGCCTTCCCTCAACCGAACGCCAGAAGTCCCAAAGCCCCGACTGGGATTATGCCAAGATCGACGAGAGTTTCGCGCAGGGGGATGACGGCAACAAGGGAGACGCCGGCAGCGGTACCGGGGATGACGAGAACGACGGCGGTGCCGGCGATGATGATGAAAATACAGATGGTGATAGAGGTGGAATGGGGGACGAAAACGAGGCCGAGAATACCAGTGTAGGTCCCACCGCAGATTATTTATCGCCCAAGCTCACATTTCCCAGTCCTCTTCTCCCGCACCATCTGCAGGCCCTCGTGGGCGTGTACCTGTGCAGCAGGCCCCTGAATCCCGCAAAAAGCCGCGTTTCAGTGCCGGCGCGCAAGCCCTTCTTGATCTCAACTCAACGGCTATCGAATTCAACGAAATCATGGGGAGTTTCCGTGATATACTCGCATCTGGCAGCGCGAACGCCCCCACGGCCTCGACATCGACTGCAGCTAAGCCGATTCAACTTAGCCCTCAGCGTCGCGTCTCGGCCGTCGAGTTAGCAAAGCAGGAAACTTGGCTGGACAAGAAACAACGTGTTAGGCTTGCTCAGATTGTGCGTGACGTGACACAGGCTGACGTATATCTTGCGCTCCATGACGATGAAGAGATGCGTGTTGACTGGATTCTGGATGAGTTGAGCAAGGTCGGGGTCATGGCTTTCCATCCGCAGTATTCGTCTTTCAATCTATTTTAATTTTACTGAAGTACTTTGACTTGTTCATACCATACTTGTTCGTACCATTGTGGTAGCTAGTTCAACAGTAGTTACTTATAATGCAAAATCTTCTCCTCGCTCATGTAGCACTTGCTGATAGCTCTCCCACATCACCTGTGCCATGGTGTCCCGCCTCACTTCTGATCGACGTTTTTCCTGAGCAGTTGTCACCCCATGTGCAAGAATCCCAAAGTCCATCTCTGCACCTCGTGTTCCTGGAATCGGGTCCTCGACATCCATCTCAAGGATAGAGTCCCATTCAATAGAGTCGTTCTCAAGGATGAAGTTGTGCAAGGCTGCCAATGCCGGTGGAACACGGGCCTGAATTTCCATGTCGTACTCAGGAGGTCGGGTGAGAATGGCCCATTTCCCTTTGACTACACCAAAAATTCGCTCAACCACATTTCGAAGTTGGGCATGTCGTAGGTTGAATAGCTCGCGAGGGTTTGCTGGCCTGTCAGGATAATCAAATCTATGCTGTGCATTGATGAAAATAAAATATACCTAACACCTGCGCGTCCAAATTCAGCCAAATGATACCGCTCTCCTCGGTACGGAACGAGCGCCGCATCACAGGTGCCAAAGCCAGCATCTGCAAGGTAGTATTTGCCTTTTGGTACCATGAGGTCGTGGATACGGGCATCCAAATAGAGTGTAGCATCTGCCGTTGACCCTTCCCAGCCACTGAGCATATACAAAAATCGCATATCTTGTGAACAACATGCAAGACAATTCATTGACACACCCCCCTTTCCGATTCCGCGATGCTTGGCGATCTGCTGCAGACGGCGCACAATTAATGTGCGTCCCGTCCATAGAACCGATTGCATCTTGGAAAAAGGGAAAGAATTTGGGGTTGGTACGAATGGATGCAGGTATGGGGTCATTGGCAGATGGAAGACGGACATATCGAGGGTAGAATGGAGCGGCTGAAACAGCAACGAGAATGTGTCGAAAATACCTGAAATATTGTCAGCAGAGTGATGAAAACTGGGAAGGAAAATTACTTTGAAATGGTCTCATTAGATCGTTGAAAGCGTTCACCAACATGGCGGATAGATAGGCCTGTGACACAGGTATAAAGGAAGATGGCAGCCTGTTCCTCGAGAGTGATGTTTTTCGAGTCTCCCAATCTGCACATTCCTCGAAGTTTTGCCACAAATGCAATGAAGACGTGGAGTCTCATGCCAAGCTCGCAGTGAATGCGGTCAGGATGGCCTACAAGCAGCTCATTGACCCAAGCCTGGCCACTCAAAGCAGAGTTGTGGTATTCTTGTTTCCAGTACAAAGGAGAGGCATAGAGCCTCACGGCAAGGTGAACCATCTGCCAGAAATAGCATGCAGCAAGGATTAGATGGAGTTGCACATCTCACATGGTAGGAGGAGGCATTTATGAAGAAAGCGCGTCGAAAAAGCGCGTCGAAGAAGCGCGTCCAGAGCGCGCTGTCACGCTATATCACGCCATTCAATGGAATATTCTCACGAGGTACTAAATAAGGAAAATGGAAACAGGAGATGGAAACAGAAACTTGCAGCCGAACAGGCTCTTATAATTGTGCTGGGAATTATAAACGGCACCCTAACGCACATGGCACAGGGCAAATCGAAGCTAGGGTACTGATTGTCAAGGCTCGCTCAAAGGCATGAGGCTGATATGTAGTGCAGGTCTTCCATATACTCGCAACTCGCTCCGATCAGGTACATAAACCAACCACTACGTTCCGAGCCCCGTCAGCACAGTGATCACAAAGGTCGGACCAGTGCCGATCATTGACTGATCATGGAAACACAGCCTGGCAATCTCCGGTGTGAAGGCCTCTGGCAGGTAAATAGGCGCTATTTTTGTCGACCTATTTTTGTGAGATCATCAACACAGTGACTCATTTCTTTTCCTTGCGGAGACATCGAATGTATTGCTCGCTTCATAAGCGATTTAAAAAGAGACCAATAGCATCGCGATTCAACCACGGTTTCAACAACATGCGATAATACGGCTCTGTGTTCTCATCAATTGTTCGAGGATCCTCCCACGACTCAGGAATAACGGGTTTTTCTAAGAGTTTAGAGAATCGGCACCTTTAGAATTATTTCTTCGCCACGTTGTAACTTCGTTGCTGGTAAGTAGCTGAAGAAGTTCAGTAGTTTTTACACAGGTTCGTTCAGCATTGGAGTCCATTACAAGTCACCCAACACTCACTACTTCCAGCTCGGCTCGTAAATAACAAGAATAGCCCAGTTTCTGTAGGCATCTTCGGCGCAGTCCTGCGCAGTCACTGCATTCAAGGCCCAACTAGCCTCGGGATGGCATAGCCGCAGTTAGCCGCCACGTTTGGCCAGCCGACGTGCCGCCAGTGCCTGCCACCAAAAACTGCACCTAGCCGCAGACTAGCCGAAGCTAGCCGAAGGACCCCTAGCCCAAATCAGCCATGAGCTGGCCAGGGCGACACGCCGTCGGGCTAGGTGGCAGCGGCTATCAGGCGTCTACACCCATAGTCCCGAGCTAGCCGCGGTCTAGCCGAGACATTAGCCTCAGCTGCCAACAGCTAGCCGACGGCTAGCCAGAGAGGTCAAATCCATCGGCTAGCTTGGCGTTGAATACAGTGAGTAATGGCGATAGTGGGTATCTCCCTCTTCCGCCGGTGTCTCGGCTCTGACGCCTCCTTTCAGCCGAGCCTTGGTCGTTTCAAGTATTATCTGCGACTGCCTATCCGGCCAGACTAGCTATCCGGCCACTTAGGTCCTGTAGCACTGGTAGATTGATTTCTGGGCAAAATTCAAGTTGTATAGTGGAAAGTAGACACATACGACCCCAAAAACCAGATTTAAGCCCATTTGATAAGATTGACGTGATGCTGTGCCAGATCTCTGATTGGCGGGTAGTCCCGAACACGGTTTCCTTACTGGTCAGCCGCTTTTTTCTCGACAACCGCTTCATCGTTTCACGACTTCGGCTGCTTATTCTGACCACACGACACCTGGCTACCCCTAGATACCCATCCCGTCAAAATCTGATCTAGTGGGTGTTGCAATAACCTCAAATATTGGTGAAATATTGTTAAAATATCGAAATCTGCATCAGAAGGTGTATGCGATCCAGATCCTTTGGCCAGTTTCACCATGCCCGTTACCTATGCAAGACAACATTTCATACCCACTGCTAATATTCCGTCATGTTTCAAACACTTTGCACTCGTATTAGTTGGTGCATGCGTCCCTGGCCGGATACCTAGTTTTTACCGCTTTGGGACTTGCCCCGGCAAAATATTCGCTGAGCCACGAAATTGTTACCAAATGTATTGTGTGTTGATACATCTCATTCCTAGGATCCTAGCCTTCATTATGAGGTCCTAAAACCCTTGGTAACTCGATGTTTTCGCGTTCAAAACTCCTTAAACTGCTAAGGTGGCCGGGTACCCAGTCTCAGATAATAATGATGGACACGGGTACACCCGCGGGTACGTTCGGGCTTACCCGTACCCGGACCCGCAGAAACCGTACCCGCGTACGGGTTACCCGCGGGTCTTCAACGCACTCGCGGGTCCCCAAAACCGTAGGAATACCCGCGGAATTTCTAGCATGAATCACATTTTATTGTCCAGCACGGTGCAGAAAAATGTAGACTATTTAACAATGTGGTTAGATTTGGGTTTGTTCCCTGCTGTGCGCTCTCGATAGGGATTGAACGAGGTGCAAAGTTGCTTCCCAACAGTTGCAATTGCTGTTTTGCTGAATTTGTTGATTTGGAAATACTCCAGCTTGGAGCTGGGGTGAGGTGCTATTATACAGCATGAAAATTTGAAGGAGACTATTACATACTGAGGAACAAATATTAGATGCACAAAAACCTGCGGGTACATGGGTCGGGTACGCGGGATGACCCGTACCCATACCCGTCCTCACCCGCGGTACAAACTCGCGATGTACCCGCGACCCGTGTCTATCCTTAGTCGTCTGCTTAAGTGCCCAAACCTAAATTTAATTCCGCTGCTGACATGTTGAACAGACTTGAGTCGGACCAAACGAGGGAGATCCAGTCCGGGATTTTACAGCTGCAGTTGCGGAGGCCGTCGGTCCAGGTGCTACCCCAATCTCGGGATGAAGGCCGTGTTCAAACATTGCACTATGCGCTCGGGTTACACATAATAAAAGAGATTTACTCACAAGTGAACGAAACACTTAGATGTTCAATATGTTCAACTGTTTTTTCGAACCTCTTTTTTGGTGCTTTGTGCAGCTAAGACTGCAGTTGACTGCCCAAGTTTCCGAAAGGCTTATTATTAATGATGAGCATGTTACGTGGCATGTTACGTGTTACCTACAGTGTTCATTTTTCCAAGTGTTCATTTCTCGACAATTACAGGAAAATTACCATAAATGGCAGTTCGGCAAATGCCAGACCAGAACTTTTGCCATTTTTAAGCCTATTTAAGCTCCAAAATCTCGATATTACCGTTACGGATAAAGCATCGAGAAGGGGTCTTTGCTGGACAGAAATACCTACCCAGAGCAAAGAAGCATGGTCATGTAAATACAAATCTCAAGCATGCTCAAAACAGTACGCCAAATTCGCAAGTCGAGACTGACAATTAGGTGTAGCAATCTCGACGCAGCTTTGGGGTTCCACTTCAACACCGGTTTTTCCGGTACGCCATGGTGAAGGGGAAGAGAAAATGTGAATACACAGCATACAAGTGTTGGTGACTCCTAGTTTTTTTTCCCACCTCACTCCCTCAAAGAAAAAAACACATGTTTGTTGGTCTGACTAGGAAGACTAGGTGGCTCCGGACATAACTAATCTTTCTTGTCCCGAGGGAATCTGCTCGGATTGAACCTAAGTCTCTTGTCGGGTAGCTGATATCCAAATAACGGCGCTATCCATCCACCCACGATCACAACCAGCTAAGCATGGAGACACGTAAATCGGACTCTTGTTGCGAGCGAGAGAACCAACTCACAGTTAGTTCGAGCCATCGGAACCCAATGGGCAATTTGGGGTAGGTATCTCCGTAATAGAGGACCTGCATGATACCGAGGGGGGATTTAAGCATGCCCGGGGCTCCCAGATTGCGGAAGAAAAATGTCTTCTGTTCAGTCTAGACATCCAACGATAAATACCCGATCGATGAGCCAGAAGAGTTGACCGCACATCATCGGGCTCCATAGCAGTCTCCTCCAGAATCAGCTCTTCCCCAGGGAAGGACTCAATGCTGTGGACGACACCTCTCTGGGTGAAGCAAACACCGTCTTCGGGGCGGACGACCCTTCGGACACCGTCTTGAGTGACCATAACTCTCCCCTCGATGACGACATGGTTTTCATCGTGTGCGGCGTGCCAGTGCGGCGGGACGTAGAACTGTTCCCCTTGGCCTGTGACGTGTATGCGCGTTCGGAGCGGGTTTCGGAGGACTGTGAACGAGACGCCCTCCTGGACTGTCCAAGAATCAGCGTCAGTGGGTAGAGGATCCAGCATAGGTTCGAATTTCGGTGGGCGGAGGCTATGATAGGACAGGGGAAAAGAACACTCGGCCTTTCAAGGCCACTGTCGGACCGGGGTAAGCACTCGCGCCGCGATCATATTTAACAACGCGGCGTTTCAAGTTTTAGGCCATTCGGCATATAAAGCTCAACCGAAAGCTCCCACCAAAACCCGAGTTGCCAACTTAATCCTATTCATTGCTCCGTGAAACCCGCCTCTGGCGATGCCCCAAAATACCAGCGGGCAGGTAGAAATCCCCACTGCAACCGTAAGTGGTTATACGGATGCTTACCCGTACCGTATAGGTCAGTGATGCAGGCCATACGGTTAATAGCTATGGACTTTACGGTTGTGACAAAAGTGGTTTGCCCAGTGGGAATCCCTAATGTATCCGTGCTAGCGGATAATTTTCATCATTGCCAGTAAATGGAACAGGGTTTGAACTAGGCTTCACCTCCAAATACGGACAGACGCTACGGGAAAGAGGGCTCGGCCTAGCGGCCCGGGTTGCATTGCCATAAAATCGATGATCATGGAGTTTGAGAACAAACATGACGGTCCTCGCTTTGCTCCGGCAGATGAGAGAATAACTCGTGGTAGCGCGCTTCGCGGCAAGCCGTGGCCACTATCTTGACCGATACTTGAAACTATTGATGCGAGTCAAGTATGAGTCATCTGACTCATCTCAAGCGGCCGATTCCCCTCACAAGGACCGTACTCACATCAAAATTAGTGAAATTCCGAGTAACTCGAAGCTAGTTTCGATTCATAATGCGAACGACAAGTTTTCCTCACAGCTCGCATATCTAATGCTGAAAGCCATAAGTTGTTCTAAATATTTCCTCAATCTTCCCCGTCATAAATCAGAGCTGCAAATAGGCGTGTATTGTTGTACTTTGGGCTCTTTTCCCGATTCCGCAGACCGTTTGTGATGTCTACTGGCCAGCTACTCCAGCTGTTTCCTGCCAGTTATCTTGCATATATGTCATGGACTAAGAGATTGTGGGTACACCCGTGCGTTTGTACCCGCGGGTGTGGGTGGGTACGGGTCGCGATTTAAGACCCGTGCTCAACCCGCGTAGCCGACCCGTGTGCCCGCGGGTTTTTGGGATCTTGAGGACACCGCGACCTGCTTCAAATAAACGACTTAATAGCAGCATGCAGCGCCAAAAAGCGCAAGCGTTTTCGGACCCAAGACAATGCAGATAACTCGGGAAATGAAATTGTTGAGATTTTTGAGTAGTCTACATTTTACCGCACTGTATCTGACAATAAAATATTATTTATGCTGGAAGTTCTGTGGGTATACCCACGGGTTTGGGGACCCGCGGGTAACCCGTACAGGTTTTAGATCCGACCCGTACACGGGTACGGTTTTTGCGGGTCCGGGTACGGGTAAGCCCAAATGTACCCCCGGGTGTATCCGTGTCCGTCCTTCTACACTCTGGAAAGCGTCGGAGATATGTCTTCCATTTCTAAACGCTTCATCATTCACACTATATTTTTTATCATGTGCAACTTATACCAACAATTTGGCAGCGGTAGCTGTCTTGGATGCAGCCGAGGAGACAAGATATTATGGCGCTTTCTGTTGAAGCTTCACATCTTGTTTAGTGCATGGAACATAGTACAAAGATTCTGATCTCAAGACCTTCTGTCATCAAATTAGTCAGGAGTCTGTTTCGGCTTGATTTTGGTGTTGAAGGATATGGCTCGAGTTCAATTCAAATTCAAACCACTGGAGATTTTGAACATCCAAATCTTTATCTATTTCCCACCACCGGCAAACATGGTGAGGCGTGCAGAGTACGCTTGTTTCTGGATTGTAACCAGAATATTTTGGGCACCCACTGTGGAGGGGTCAGATGGCCGGCGTGTGGAAATTCATCCACACGCGGGTTTCGGCTTTACCAGATTGTTATTTTTATTTTAGGTCCGATCAATGTTTGTATCGTAAATAGTTTAGATCATCCAATCTTACCTTCGTACCATGATATCTGCGACCAGTGCAGGGCTCCCGCCCAGAGGCAGCCCTGAGCTCCTCACCCCCTTTTCTTCAGAATGCCGCCAGTTCAGCTGGCAGCCAACAACCCTCCAAATTTCCTCTCTTTGAAGCAGAGGAAAATTGGAGGCATAGAAGAGAGACCAACTGGAGCCCATGCAACTTCTCCTTATAAAAACTAAAAACAGGGTGTGGCCTGTGCTGACAACCCTCCAGCTTTCCTATCTCAAAGGAAGATAAAATTAATGGGATAGACAAAAGGGAGCAGCTGCTGGAGGGCGCACTGTGCAAATGAATTACTACAAACAGGAATGCAGCGGGAGGCCGTGGGACACTGAACATCTGGGCTTGCTTTCACAAAGAGAAAGCAAATGGAAGAAGCAGAACCGGTAGAGGCACAGCATGCTGCAAGTGATCCCTGGTTCGCAGAATTGCACAAATACAGGTACAACTCTGTGTCAGCGGTACCAGGGGTGCCCGGAGGGCGTTATGAATTATATTGTGGCTTAAATTGCCCTTAATATTAAGCCTTAGCTTCACTGGTCAGTCAAACTGATGCAAGGTTACTTGGAATAATCCAAATGGTTAACTTAACCTTGCTACTAGCCTGAATGCGGAAAGTAGGCCTACACATGGACCTGCCTAATTGAGAATACCACGTGTGGGACAGCTATTATGTGGTACAGGGAACAATAAACACATCAAACATTGCTTCGACCACAACCACATCCACCTTGCCTTCCCTATACCCCCATGTCACCTCATTATATACATCCCCATCCCTCCCTCTGCTCTCTCATTGACCCATTTCAAAAGTTTTATCTACAGATTCCTTGAAGGCCACCCGAAAGTTTCAACTTTCAATTGCCACCCACCCAGGCTTCAGTTGCCACCGCCCTTCTTTCTTGGAGGTGAAAAAATACCCCAGACGGCTCCCTTGACACTTAAGACCACTTCCCCCAATATATGTAGAGCGGAAAATATTCATGGGTCGTGTGCGAGCTTGGCCGATCCACCTTGACATGTGCTGTACTTGTAATATTGGCACTCGATACCCTCTACCCTTTCCTTAGAGTAGTGTACCTTCATTAATAGTTTACTGTCACCCATTCCATAACTTCTCAAATTCTAACTCTGCACTATGTACCTTTCTGACTCTTATTTTGACGATTTGAGGACTTGCGTGCATGATAGCTGCCGTGATGGCTGTAGCAACACGTAATGTCCCAATAAGGCAGGTCCGTGTGTGGGCCGTGTTTCCCCTGAATGTCACATCCTTCTTCCTTTCATTCCACATGTATATGTATGAAGAATCCAATGATGACAATGAGATGCAAGTGAGTATTAGAGAGCTTGCACAAGAGCTACCAGTGGCCACCCAGTGGCTCATCAGGCATGTGGAATCAAGTGGCTCCACAGTGACTCACCTGATCTGGTGGCTATCTGGTGGCTCAGGTATGACATCATAGACCACAATATTTGCTTTTATGACACCCTTCTGCCGCCACAGTGACTCACCCGATTTGGTGGCTATCCAGTGGCTCAGGTATGACATCAAGTATCACAATATTTGCTTATTTGATGCCCCTCGAGACATGCAGCAGGAAGCTTATAGAGGATTACCTGTTGACCCTACTGTAGATACTTGTATGTAGGCAACTGTCATGGTAATGGAGGGGTCAGTTGCGTTGCCCAAACCCCACATGGTCACGGTAATGGTCGGGTCAGTTGCCTTAAAAATAGTGTTACATCCAAAAAAATTGAATTAAATATATTTTGGAAGTCCGGATTTTTCTTAAACAGCATGATGGTTGTGCAAAAAGCAATAAAATAAATTCATTTGTTTTATTATGTACAAAAAGTTCATGGACAATGTTGGCCTGTGCCACCCAGCACCGATTCCTGATTTTGAAGTGGCTTTGGTGTCAGTGAGCCATTGTAAAGCACTGGTTGCCCAAATTGGCAACAGTCACAGTAACAAAAGGTTTGGTTGCGTTGCCGAAACCTGTTTGGGATGTCATGGTTTGGAGGCCAGTTGCCTACATACAAGTATCTACAGTATACCATAAGAATAAGAGGTATGCTAAGGGCATGTAAATTTAGCAGTCACCCAGTTGTGCATGCCCAATGAGCCACCAGGTGGCTACTGGTGGCTACCAGTGGCTCTGCACAAGCTCTTTATTGTGTTTATTGAATTGAAAAGGATGAGCCATTGATGTATGCAAAAGATTCAAGTGTCAACTCTCCATGGATAAACTGCACACTGTGTGTGGACCATCTGCAGATGAGTAGCAGATGTCTGCAAATCATTCGTCAACCAAATTTCAGTACAGCCAAAACCTGTGGTTCTGGTTCAACATTCGGTTTGTGCTGGAATTCAAATCAAAATTAGATATTTCAGTTGGACTGATACAAAAACCAATATCTTGTTTTTTTGGTTTTTGTATTGCTGTGATTGATATCCAACCAATATCACACTGGAAATTGCCAACATTTGGTCAAATTGAATCTCAAACCAATGGCCAAAGTGTCAGTTTAAAATTTCAGTTGAAAAATACTATTAGTTATTTTTATTCATTTCTTATTTGTGTTTTCGCGAGATCAGCTCTCTTGAACTCAGTTCTCAACTGATTTTCTTGGGAGTATGCTCATTTTGTTCACATTGAAGATCCAGACGGCATGGTGTTCTATGATTCCACATTAGCACCATGAAATGATCTGATAGTCCAAATTCAGCATTTTTTGGTGTTGGCTAACAGAACTTGTTGTAACTTCTGTGCAGCAGTTAGATTTGCCTAAGAATCTGATACACTGTCCTTAAGAGTATTACTGAGGGCTAGAAACACTAGTATTTTTTACATGATGTGTATTTCCTATGTACAAGGCACAACTTTGTATGGAGGATCCATGGCTGTCAGAATGTGAATTACTTTTGAGGCAGAGGGTGCATGAAAAATACCGGTATTTCTAGCCCTCAACAATACTCTAAGAAATGATGTATCAAACTTTCTTATAATAATGTGACAACGGGAAGGTCATACTCCAGGACTTCAAAACACCTGCAGAAGCTTTAGGAATGGTACAAGGAAGTGTTAATCTAATGTCCAGGCACATTTCTCAGGTCTGGCTGCTTCTGTGTTCTGAAATGGTGCAGTGGAGGCAAAGTGCAGGCCAATTTAGATAGGAATCACTTCACGCTGAAATATTCGAGATTTGTCTGTTGGATATCACAGCACCTAGAGTAAACTCGATCTGCACTTGTAAGCGGTGAGGAAAGTGAAAATTGCAAGTGAAGGGACCGGATGGGGCCGGCGCTCGTAACGGGCGGCCCGGCGCTAAGAGTGGGAATCACCTTCCCTACATGGAAGGAGAGAGAGGGGGGGTGGGGATCACCTCAACGTCCAAAAAAAACTTTTCGGTTACCCATACGTTTCCATGGGAATCTCCGTGATTGACAGCGGAGTTTCAAAAATGCAGTGCAGAAGATCCCACTCCTGCACTTCTTTTTTCATTCTCCGCTGTCAATCACGGAACACACCGCATTGTCCCCGAGAACGGCGAAGCCCGGCTGGGCTGCCGAGACAGCTTTTCGACCCTACTCGAATCCCGGTTCCCCTTTGGAAACATGGAACTTCGCCGATATCTGTACCCTGTAGGGTCCAGTCACGCAAGGTACCTGTCCGCGCCACTGTAATAGGCGAATGATCGGCATTATGACATGCCCTCCAGCATTTCCTCTCAGCGAAGGTCGTGGGTTTCATTGAAAGTGCCAGAGATAGAGTGGTCGAAAATGATCCCCCGGCCAGCGACCTTTGTCTGTCTTTCCTTCTGCCACTCAGGTTTGGCGGTGTCATCGGTTTAGGACTAGTCACTGTCGACCGCTTGAGCCGTAAGATTCAACGGCATGAATCTTGATATATAGAGAAACCGACACCATGACTGTGGCGCACGGCGAACTCAAGGGCTTGAGAAGAAATTATGTTGCTTCGTCTCCGTTTCCGCTATCACACTCTACTCCCCGCGTCGCCTTTCTTCCCTCCTATAGCCATGTCCGACTCTTACGACGACCATCTGAGGTACGCTGAATGTCGTGCTCGGCGGATTGGAGCCATTGGCGCACACTTCAACTCCACAGGCATTTAGTCCTAGGGATCTTGATCCCTGGGATCATCTTCTCCGCCATGGTGCTTATGGCTTTTGCATACACCGCCTCGCAACGTCGCTCACGGCCTCACTTGCACCGCGTGAGCTTCCGCCTGCTCGTATACGCCATGATATCCAAGTGCGTACCAGGCGCATTTCCCCCCACTTACATTTTTGTCTCAACTCGCTAACCAAGTTTCATCCTTTCTGTCACCCTGATTCCAATGGAAATGCTCATGATGGGTCCCATCTATCCCGCTGCATGTACCTTCGGTGGATTCGCTAGTAACGTAGGTCCAACGACGACTGGAATTCGGCGGCTGTATCCTGATCTCCTGCAGGCGTCGCTCTTATTCTCTGCCTGCATGTACTGCTGTATGGCTCTAAATCTCCAGTAAGTCCGCTCTTTACAAAATCGCGCTCAGAGTTAACTGTCGCTAGACTGGTTCTGATTCACGGGGTTAACGGTCTCAAGATGGAAAAATACTACGTGATCGGGTCTTCCCTTCTCGTCGCGGGGTGCAATTTACCTCCGCTCGCCGGGGGGCAATTGGGCTCTTACGACAATCTCTGTTGGTTCAGCAATCCGGACCCTGTCCAGAGGTTTCGGTGGATCTTCGGCACGCAGACGTTCTGGATGGTCCTCGAGGCGTCTACGGAGCTCGTATGTTTCGTCATTCTCATGTCGTACATGCTCCGGCGCCGGGTTCGTTTGTGGCACTGTGTCCTGAGTGTTTTCGAAACTGACTACGGCGAACGCAGATGTACGTGAAGCGCATGCGTTCGGACATTTCCGCCGAAATGTCCGCCTTGCAGCACGCCACGTACAGCGCCGCGCCGATCCTGCAATTCCGGGGCATAATCCTGCGCATCAGTACGGTTTCTCGAGTTTGCGCCTCCCATTTATTGGGGACTCACGCCGATGCAGCGCTATACCCGATCCTTTCCTGCGTCCTCAACTTCTCCGGTTCTACTCTGGATTTGTATCTCGCGAAGCACCTAGGGAATACCGAATTGGTATGTGCGCTCAATACCATTCCATTACCCTGCCGGTCCCTTATTCTTGTGCGATTGTTAAATTTGTTCTCCTCTCGCAGAATGCCCGGTTAAATGCCTTAGGTGCGCCGTTTCCGGAATCCAAAGTATGAGCGATCTCGCTGACTGAATCTCACAGATCAATGCATATTCAACGCGCGTCCATTTCTCTACGCTGTGCTCGCCGCGACCGATCCGGTAAGCGCTGCTCAATATTTCAGTACTTTCGATGATAAAATTTAACATCATGTAGTCCTTCCTACGTGCCATCCGCGCCCTTCGAAATGTACCTCCGAGTGCAGGCTCCGGTGGCTCCCGACAAAATAGCACCGCGAAGTCTCAGTCTCGAGGCTCACGCACCACGAGACTATCTTTATACACGCGGACTCTGACCGACGGGAATATAGCTGGAGGCGAGAGCGCAGAGAGCATGGTGAGACAGTCTCCAGACGGGGCAAGGCATCCCCAACGGACAGAGGCAGATGTCCATCACACGCATACGCATCGAGATCAAGAGGAGGGAATCGAGCAGCATTCCAACGTTGTTGAGGGCTGCAAAGACAGCATCGAGTGCCAAATTTAGATCTTAGTACCTTCGCTGCGGTGGTTTTACTGGGGGACATTGAATAGTTTCGTAGTTTCGTTTCAAAATAAAATAAATATAATGTAACTTACGATGTACAGTATCGGTCTGGGCTCACAATCAAATCTGAATCAATTGGAAATGATCAAATCTAACTTAAACCTTGTGCAATAGCTCTTGTGGGCCCGTGGTGGAACGATCTGGCGGGCTTGACCGCAAAATTTAATGCCTGTCGACACGGGGAAGGTGATCACGGATGATTAACGATGGACTCAAAACCTAGATAGGGACTCGGAAGCAATTCCTGTCGATCGCGCTATTCCTCCGTTGGAGCGATCATTTCGCTTCTGTCATGGTCTCCTGCCCACCTGTGTCCCTCATACCTTCTACCACCATGTCCTACAGCAAATAGCACGTTCCCATCTCATTCCATAACCATCTAAGGTGCGCCGAATGTAGGCCTCATCGAATGGCTCGGAATGGCTCACACCTTACTGTATCATTTCGATCGAGTGTTCAGGTAACACGTAACGCAGGCCGCTGAACTGAATACTTCAGTTACCCGACGGTAACATCGACATCGGAGATTTTAGATCCCAAAATTTCTGGTCATTTGCCGGACTGCCATTTAGTAATTTTCCCATGATTGCCGAGAAATGAACACTGCACGTAACGAGTAACATGCCATGAACATTCGGTCGAAATGATACAGTAATTTTCTATGGGGATTTGGTTCTTGGAATCCTTATACCCGGAATTGTCCTCCCCGCAATAGTGCTTCTGGGTTTCCTCGCAACGCCGCTCGCGGCCTCACTTGTACCGCTTGAGCTTCCGTCTGCTCGTCCGCCACGATATCCAAGTATATCCCCTCGTATTCAATGTATTTAAATATGTTTTCTCACTTTCTCATCAGGACAGAAGATCGAGCGCAGAAGAACCCGTAGGGCCGTACCGCCCCGCCCCGCCACCCAACCCAGTGAGTATCCGACAAGGAATGGAAAGAAAGAAAGGTGTTCATGACCGATGACTCCTGAGCCAATTCTAGAGATGTGTGCGGTCCACAGTGTAATCTCCGTATTTTCCCTAGTCAGCAGAGCTGAAATAAGATCGCGAGCGGCAAAGGTCACCATGATTCTCGATGCATGGCCCGATTAAGAGTCGAAAGGGTGTCCTTCACAAAAAACGAGGCCTTTTTTTGATGGTCCCACTGTTGCTAAACCTTTCTATAACGAGATCAATTAACATGAACTCCCAAACTTACCTCAGCGGCTCTTCTATCTCTACGTCACACCTCGTATTTGAACGCGGAACAACGCCTCGATGCAACGATCCGGCAGGTCAGTTCTGACACGGCCTGGCGCTGAACGATCCGATTGTGACCTTGCCGTCGGCCGTCGCATAATTTGCCAATGGAATAGTTTCGCCACAAAGCCTTGCATGCCGTCCGCATTTAAGAAGGGCAATCTACAGCCCCGTCCGAAAGCATTTCGCATTTCCAAGGGTTCAAGAGCTCGGACACTTACGATTTATCTTATGCTTTTTAAAAGAGGACCACATAAAAGAAGTAAAGGCTTTTGATCAGAATGACCTAGCATCAAATGTAACGGGGCGCCCGCACACAGTCTCGGTGTTCAGGCATAATACAAATGGAGGGCGCTACAGGCCTTTTCCTGCTTTGGAAATACACGCAAAAACAAGAGGCCCGGGCATTTCGGCATGGAGTTAAGCAAGGGATCAGAGCTTGGATTGGTCTTTCACTATTCTCCAGGAGTGGGGTATTTACAGAATCCACTTGTACCTTGTTTTTAGCTGGACGCTGGTTGATCGTTCATGTTTTTCGGTGAGAAAAGTGGCAAAAACTATTTTGAATTTCCCAAAAGATTTTTACCGAAAAAAGTGGAGAAAAATTCAGAATGTTTTCAGTCCATGTTTCAGTGAAAATAAAAGAAAAAAGGGGAACCAAAATTTATGAAATTTTTTGAACAAGTATTACCAATAATTCAGATGCATTACCATTTTTGACTCATCACATGAGTGCCACCCATCTGGCAGTGTTGTCAAGCCACTATACTCGTTATGGCACAAAGTGATGGACGGTCACGTGTAACAACTAAGTGATTCTCTTCTTTCTTCGACGATATCTCGGTAACTACTGCACGACTCCCCTCAAAACTTTGTGTGGCCACCCTTTGCCTTCTGTACTGCCTCCACCCGCTTGGCCATCTTTGATGTGTGCTTGTTTATATCAGCAATGTCAAGCTTCTCCCATTCCTCCATCACCACCTTCTTGAGGCTCTCGAACGTCGTTGGGACAGGCCGGTGCTCGCAGATGTGCTTCTTGAGCTCATGCCAGACAGGCTCTATTGGACTGAGATCAGGGGAGCTGGCTGGATGAGGGAATAGGGGAATTTTCCGGGTGGAAAACCATCGGTGCATGCTCTTGGCCTTATGGCATGATGCACCGTCTTGCTGAAAGCGAATTCCGGGTCGTTTTGCCCGAAAATCACATATAGCGTCCTCCAGCACCCCTTTGAGGACCTGCTCCCTGTACCATTCTGCTGTCATTCCACCTCCCTTGCCGCCAGGGTACTCCAAAATTACAAGTGGCCCCTTCCACCCATGGGCGATACATCCCCACACCATGACCCAGACGTTGGATTGTTTGAATGTCGGAATGACACAGTCATCGTTGTATTCCTCGTCTGCGGTGCGTGTCATGTAAATCCGGCCGGTTTTGTCATCCAAATGCACGTAGGACTCATTGGACCAGATCACATCCATCCAACCCTCATCCATGTTCCTCATCTCGCGTGCCCATGCAAGCCTTACTCTCTTTTGGGCTTTCTTGAGGAAGGGGACCTTCCTCGCAACCCGCCTGTGGTACCCGTACCCATCTAGCACCTTCACGACCAACTTCCTGCTGATTGGCGGCTCGAGGTCATTACCAATGTCGGCAAGCGGCTTCCGCCGGTCTGCCAATGCCTTTCTATGGACCACATGCTCCATCCGGGGGGTGATAGTCTTGGGTCTGCAACTACGAGGTCAATTTTCAACTGACCCCATGTCTCGATATTTTTTTCATATTTTTCGTGCTGTCTCATATGGTATGCCAAAGGTGGCCGCGTGTTTTTTGATGTTTTCTTCTACAATCATCGCCCCAATAAATTGGTTTTTTGTCACCAAATCATGATAGTGATATTCTCGATCAGGTGGCACAAGAAAACAAGCAGAAATGGTGTGGTGGTTGGGTGTAATTGAGCTATGACGCGTGTGAGGTTGGTTTGGTCACACGTGACCATCCATCACTTTGTGCCATAACGAGTACGTGCCTCTCCCTTTGTTGCAGCAATGGTGTTTAAAAAGCAATTGTATGAGGAGGTAGAAAGGAGACAGAAGCTCTTGAAAGTATGCAAAAAAAAGTATAAAACACATATATGTGCTCCTCTGTTTTGTAGCACAGAATGGTGGCTGGGTTACGGCACTAGTCATCTGTACCACAAAACAGAGCAGTAGATGTAGGAAAGGTGGTGGGTGGCCCCACATGCAGTGGGTTCTGGGGACCTCTTTGGACCTGGGGAGACAACCTTTGCCGAGTCCTGACAGATGTCAACTGGCCATCGGCCAATGTCAGCACATTCTGAGTGACATGTCACTGATGTATAAATCAAAATGGAATTTTCAATTGTACTTCAAATGAGCTCAAACTGAAGCTGAATCACAAACTTATGGTTCAACTGATGCTGGAGTTGATATGACTCAGTCTCATCAAAAGTTTCTGCTGATCAAAAAAACAACTATCACAAGAGGAACAAATCTTCACGGAATGAGACAAGAAGTGAGTGTTGATATACTATACATATGGGCTTTCCATGTGTGCACTTAGAATCTGGTATGTCCACCCTTCGCATCAATCACAGCCTGAACAACTCTCAGCATCTGACCAACATATTTATCAACTTCTGTAAGGGCAACCCCGCGGCCCGAAAATAGCTCAAGTCCTGGCGAGGGAGAATCCGAAGGTTAATTGACAGGACTAGCTAAATATACACTCTGGCACACCTGGCGAGGGAGAATCCGAAGAGAAGAAAGCTTAAGGATTCCCACGCCAGGTGCCGGTATCTACTAACTAGTCAAGCACGTGTCCGTAGTGATCGGCAGAGATCCCGGGCTTGGTCGCAGACCACGTGCCAGCGGGAGTTGCCGGGCCGGTCATCCGGTCGTCCGGTCGACCGGTTACTGGGCGGGTGCCGGGGGAAGCTGGAGAGGCGCCAGGAGGGACTGGAAACAGGGGTTCCCCTGACATCACCCCCCCCTTGGAATGCGGTGCCCCGACGCATAGACCGGACATGGAGGGCAGGGTCACGGAAGGGCAAGGGAGTCAAAGGCGGCAGCAGCGATGGAGCGGGGTTTTGCAGGGTACTTCCGGTAGAATTCCGCAATGGCGTCCGGGGAGAAGACGTCGGAGTGTTTAACCCATTGGTCATGTGAGGCATCATACCCCTTCCACCGAACGAAGTACCAGAGCGACCGGTAGCGGATTTTGGCGTCCAGGATCTCCTCAACCTCCCAGCGTTCGTCGCCGGGGGGGCCGCCGAGGACCGGTGGCGGTTCGTCGTAGCCGGGCCGGTTCTCGAAAGGGTCGTCCTCAGAGAGCTGCAGCTTCACTACCGGAAAGACCGGGTGAAGCCGGGAGAGGCGGGGTGGCAGTTCCAGTTTGTAGGCACCTCGCCCAACGACC
Source organism: Mycena venus (assembly GCA_014462655.1). Classification (NCBI taxonomy): domain Eukaryota; kingdom Fungi; phylum Basidiomycota; class Agaricomycetes; order Agaricales; family Mycenaceae; genus Glaucomycena; species Glaucomycena venus. Next base: position 1,031,638 of record JACAZI010000015.1, on the reverse strand, counting down.
TTGATAACCTTGAAGGGGCCAAGGCGCCGATGCGAGAGGCCAACAGATGGCCGGGTGGTCTGGATGTCTGAGGCATCAAGCCAGACCCGGTCACCAACCTTGATCTCCGGCGCTGGGGTGCGCCGGCGGTCGTAGTACCGCTTGTACTCTTCCTTGGCTTTCACGAGAGCGGCCTTGGCCTCTGAGACACCAGAGGCGATCTGGTCATGGAACTCGTTCACGGACTCCACCCTTGAACGTGTTCCGTTCGGTTCGAACCCCATCCGGGGGAGCCGGCCGGTATCAGTCATGAATGGGACCTGCTGCGTGGAGGAGTGAACATGGTTGTTGTATGCGAACTCCGCAGCAGGTAGGAGCTCGTCCCAGTCATCCTGCTTGTAGTTAGTGAAAAGCCGGATGAACTGCTCGAGTTCCTGGTTAACGCGTTCGGTCTGGCCATTGGTCTGTGGATGGTACGCTGTGGAGGTTGCCGGTTCCACACCGATGAGACGCCAGAGCTCAGTAGTGAACTCCGCGACAAACTGCGGACCCCGGTCAGAAATGTACTTCCAGGGGGTCCCATGGTGCTTCCAGACGTTCCGGTAGTAGAGCCGGGCGGCACCCACTGCGTCAAGCCGGGTGCTGCACTCATTGAAGTGCGCCCGCTTACCGAGAACATCTACGACCACCATGATCGCGTCGTAGCCGTGTGCCTCTGGAAGCTCAACGATGAAGTCCACGGAGACCATGTCCCAGCGTTCCTCCGGAACTTCCGTGGGGTGTAACTCACCAACCGGAAGCTTCTGGAGCGCCTTGGTCCGACAGCATAGGTCACAGGTGGCGACGTACCGGCCGACGTGACGGGACATTTGGGGCCACCAGTAGTTCCGGGAGACGAGCTCCAACGTCTTGAAGCGACCGGCATGTCCGGCGACCCGGGTGTCGTGGTGCTGCTCAAGGATCCGGCAGCGGAGGTCCTTGTCCCGGGGGACAACTACCTTACTGCGGAAGTGGAGCAGGCCTCCTTCGACATGCCACTCGGCAGACCGGGACGACCGGGCGCCCCGGACCTTAAGGAGGTCCCGAGCCGCTATGGCAACGGGCTCCTCGAGGTCCGGTTCGCCAGCCAGAGCCTCCCGGATGTCCCGGAGGAGAGGGGCCTCCAGGCCGGCAATGACAAGGCCCTCCAGCGCATGGATGTGGAAGAGCTCGGGGCGCAGGAGGGTGACATCCTCATTGTCCGATGCAGCTCCGTGGTCCGGACGCCGGGAAAGGGCGTCCGGACGGCCCATAAGGCTTCCAGGCTTGTGGTGCAGCGAGAAGTCGAACCAGGACAGGTACAAAGACCATCGTGCCTGTCTCCGGTTGAGGTTCTGCGACTTCCGGAAGTACTCCAAGTTCTTGTGGTTGGTCCAGATCTCGACCGGGTGCTGCGTGCCTTCGAGGAAGTGATGCCACTCCTCTAGGGCCCGGACGATCGCGAGCATCTCCTTGTCATGGATCTCATAGTTGCGCTGGACTTCACTTAAGCTCTTGGAGTAGAATGCGACCGGGTGCCACTTTCCGTCCGTGTCCGGCTGTGACAGGACGGCTCCAGTTGCGAAGTCGGAGCTATCCGCCTCTAGCCGGTACGGCTGGGACTCATCCGGGAGGACCAGGACCGGCTCTGAGGTTACGGCGTCCTTGAGCGCCCGGAACGCGGCTGCCTCCGCGTCACCCCAAACCCATGGCACACCCTTCTTTGTGAGGTCGAAGAGGGCGCAGGCCGAGTGCGAGAACGCCCAGATGAACCGCCGGTAGAAGTTTGTGAAGCCGAGGAACTGCTGCACATCCTTCTTATTGCGCGGTTCCGGCCAGGCAGCAACTCCGGCAACCTTGACCGGGTCCATCTCGACATGATCGTGGGAGATGATCACCCCGAGGTATTCGATCGACGATTTCTCGAACTCGCACTTCTCCGGGCGCAAGTAGAGCTTATGCTCCCGGAGGCGACGAAGGACTTCCCGGACGACCTCTCGGTGCTGGGCGAGGTCCGAGTGGGCGATGAGGATGTCGTCGAGGTATACCATGACGTCTCCTGACAAGATGAGGTCTTGGAAGATGTCATTCATCATGGTCTGGAAGGTCGCCGGGGAGTTGGTCAGGCCGAAATACATTACAAGGGGCTCAAAGAGCCCCCGGTTAGTCCGGAAGGCCGCCTTCCACTCATCGCCCTCGCGGATCCGGACGTTGTTAAAACCCCACCGGACGTCGAGCTTCGTGAAGAACCAGGCTCCCTTCAACCGGTTGAAAAGGTCATTGATCAGAGGGAGTGGGTATGATCAGAGGGAGTGGGTACCGGTTCTTTACGGTCATCGCATTGAGCACCCGATAGTCCTGGACGAACCGGAGCGCTCCGTCCTTCTTAACAAAGAAGACCGGGGAGGCCATCGGCGATTTGGACGGCCGGATCCGGCCGGTGGTCAGCCCTTCCTCGATGAAGGCATCAAGCTCCTTCTGTTCGAGGGGTGAGATTGGGTAGACCTTACAGTTGGCCGGTTTGGCGTCCAGGACAAGTTCGATGGCATGGTCCCACGACCGGCGCTCCGGGAGAGAGTCAAACGACTCCCGGTTGAAGACGTCCTCGAACTCATGGACCCAGTCAGGAAGACCCTCCCGGTTGGGTGCGGAGTTCTTGGCGAAGGCTTCCGCCAGCCGTTGGGAGACGGTGCTGGCGGCTCGGATATCTTCGGAGGGGATGAACCGGGTATAGAAGATCCGGTCACCCTCCTCAAGCGGGGCGTCGTCATCGTCATCATCGTCTTCGGAGTCCGGGGTGAGTTCCGGAACGTCATCATCGCCGTCTTCGTCCATCCGGTCGTCTGTGTCAATGACACAAACGGCTGGGAAGGGACCGGACCGAAGTTGCCGGACGATCCGGGCAACAGCCTTAGCTTGCCGGCGCTCAGATCGCCCCTCGTCATGGCAGGTGGCGCAGCCGGAGGGGCAGCGGCTCATCTTGACCTCCCGGGTCTCCCAGTCTATCTCCGGGTTGTGTTTGCGGAGCCAGGAGTACCCGAGGATGAGCTGCTCTTTCCCCAGCCTGGTGACGGCGAGCACGACCCGCTCACTGTGGCCCTTATAGCGCAGGACCACTTCCGCAACATCCCGGATGTAGCCGGCCTCGTTGGGAGAGCCATCCACGTTGAAGACCGGGATGGGCTGCGAAAGCCGGCGGACCGGTAACCGGTTCGCCGCAGCATACTCCAAATCGACAAAGTTGGAGGTTGCGCCACAGTCAACCAGCCTGTTCAGCGAGAGCTTCACAGCGTCGTCAGTGGACTCGATCTCAAGAGGTAGATGGAGCGAGTTTCCGCCCAGCAAGGCCGCGACCGTGTACCGTTTGGGGAGCTTGCACTCCCAACCTGGCTTCCGGACACGGGGGGCTGCTGGGAAGGCCGGGGCCACCAGTTCCGAGGGGACTGGGGCGGCCGGGGTCTCTACCGGGCGATCATGCAAGCCATCAAGGCGGTCTTGATGGGTTATGTAATCGCCCGGGTCGAGAGGTGCGTCTTTCGTTTCGACCGTTGCATAAGATGTATTGCCAGACTCATTATACAAACAGGTGAAACGATTAGGGGACGCGAACGAGGGCGCACCGCTCACTCGTCGCGTGCCGGAAAATCCTCCGGAACCGGAGTTTCCGGACGTCCCATTACGGCCCTGGTTGTCGCCAAGTGTGCGACCAGTTCCTCCAACAGGTCACCACCAAGCTGCCAGATCACCTCGTCCAACACGTCGACCGACCGGACATCGGCCGGTGCCGGGCAGTCTCGGGCGAGGTGCCCGGGTTCTCCACAGCGGTAGCAGCCACGGCGGGGCAAGCCGCGGGTGCGGGCCCGGTCAACGTCCATCGGGACCAGAGGGGGCAGCAATGGGGCAGCAGGCCTCAGTTGGGCCGCCACGATGGGAGCCGGGACCACAGAGACTGGCCGGGTCCGAGCAACCGGAACTGGTGCGCGTAGGGCGTTTCCGGTGGCACGTGCACAGAGCTGTGATTCGTACTGCCGGTAGGCCCGGGAACGCCATGTCGGGTAGTCGCGGAGGTCCGGGGGATCGCTCGACGCGGTAATGGCGTGAGTGATCGCCGGGTCGAGGCCGGTCCGGTACTTTGCGACCTTCATGAGAGGGTCCTCAAAGCCAGCAAGCTCCACGAGGTCTTCAAAGTTGTCGGTATACTTGAAGACATCCTGAGAGCCCATGTGGTAGGACCGGGATTCGAGCTTGTGCAGGGCGTGGTCCTGCTCGTTCTCCTCGACGAACCGGAGCCGGAACTCCCGGATGAAGGCGTCCCAGGTCGCAAGGGGAAAAGGGACCTTTGTGGCCTGACGTTCGGCCCAGCGTTGGGCCGCATCCTTCGCCATAAAGGACATAGCGAACCAGACGGCTTTCTCCTCGGACGGGTTACCGTCCTCAAGGAACGCTTCTGGAAGAAGCCGGATGTACGTCCGAACGGCGTGCAGGAACGCCCGGCCTTGTGACCGGTCACCGTCGAAGACGAACAGGGGGTTCGGTCGGAGGACCGATTTTGAGCCGGGGTGGATGTCGGCAAAAAGCCCTGGACCCGCGGCCGGAGCCGGATCGGCAAGGGCCGGGGCAGGGGAAGCAGCGTGGGAGCAATGTGTTAATAATTCCGTGAGAGTGGCTAATCTCTCTTCGATCCGGTCCATACGCGCAGCAGCGGCAGCGTCCATGGCACGGTCTAGGAGAGGGGAGGAGGGGGCAAGATTGGAGGTTGGGGAGGCCGGGGCACTGGATGAGTGGTCCGAGCCGTCTACTCCGAACTTCCCAATCTTGACCAGTTAATCCCTTAGAAGCTTTCTTCTACTGTAAGGGCAACCCCGCAGCCCGAAAATAGCTCAAGTCCTGGCGAGGGAGAATCCGAAGGTTAATTGACAGGACTAGCTAAATATACACTCTGGCGCACCTGGCGAGGGAGAATCCGAAGAGAAGAAAGCTTAAGGATTCCCACGCCAGGTGCCGGTATCTACTAACTAGTCAAGCACGTGTCCGTAGTGATCGGCAGAGATCCCGGGCTTGGTCGCAGACCACGTGCCAGCGGGAGTTGCCGGGCCGGTCATCCGGTCGTCCGGTCGACCAGTTACTGGGCGGGTGCCAGGGGAAGCTGGAGAGGCGCCAGGAGGGACCGGAAACAGGGGTTCCCCTGACAACTTCCTCAACCAAAATCAACTCCCAAACCTTGGTTATGGCATTGATGGTCCTTGGTAGCATTGTCCACTACCAAAGGTTGGCTAGTGCATGGGTGAGCATGCATGGATCCAGTTTGTTTGAACTTTGTAATGAGATTGTGTGCAGTGCAATCTGGCATGCCAACCATGGCAGCAGCATGGGCAGCAGATTTCCTGGCCTGTACAGCACCAATGACCCGGTTTTTTGTTGGAGAGTTCCAATTGAATTGTTGACAATGCTGGCATGCCATTTGGAAGGTAGTGGTTGAGAAGATGACATAGAGCATCAGGAATCATGATCAGCAGAAACTTTTGATGAGACCGAGTAGATGAATAAAATCACCATTCAGCTTCACTGAAATTGCAACTATCAGATTACAAAACCCTACAAGTGAAATGCACTGGTTGAGCATTTCAAGTTTTTCAGCAAAAATATTGGTAAAAAATGTTTTGCATTTTGCAATAATCTTCTGCCAGAGAAGTATGTGTAAAAAATTTTCATCTCAAATTCAAGAAGTACTGAAAAAGTTTTGAATTTTTCACATACTTTTCAGTGTAAAATTACTGAAAACTGCAAAAGAATTTCACCACCAGAAAAACTTGAAATGCTCAACAATGATGGGAAACCTAAACTACTGGTATCTTTACTTATTTCAGCTCTCCAAAAATGCCAGATATCAGATTGCATTTCATCCAAGCTGAAATGTGAATGGAAACAATTAATCTGGAGCCCCAGCCAAAAAGTTGATTCCAGCCAAAGTGAAATTGAATCTTTCAGTTCATGTTTAAGCCAAGCTGAAATTTTGGCCAATGCATATAGCTTCAAGAGGGTGGAAACACACAAAGATACAAGTAGTTTTCAGTTTGCATTTTGTTGGAGTTTAAGCCAAGATGATTAGATTAGATCATACATGCATCATGTTACATCAATCAATTCATCTTGTCTTTGTCTTTGATCATGCATGTCCCGAGACCTCTTGACTTCTGGTGTCTGACTTACAACTGTCAACAGGTTATAGCACTGGTTGAACATTTCAAGTTTTGCATTGAAAATTTTGGTGAAAAATGTTTTGAATTTTACAGCAATTTTTCATAAAAAAGCAGGTGAAAAATTTGAAACATTTTTGTGACCTTTTTGAATCTTGTGAAAATTTTCTGAAAAAGTGCTGAAATTGTTTTTGAAGTTCAAAAAAGTCATGAAGAAGTTTTAAGTTTTTCACTTGGTTTTTCACTGAAAAATTAATGTAAATTTCAAAACATTTTTCACTAATTTTTTCACTGAAAAACTTGAAATGTTCAACCAGTGTAGGCATGTGCACTACTGCCTAAAGAGTCATTCTTTTTTTTTTTTTTTTTTTGTTGTAAGCTGTCACAATCAGCACCCAGTTCCCTCATCTGCCCACCATCTCATATTTCTGCTCTTCTCTGTGTAAATCAACTGTTGCAACAATGGTAAAGTCATATGGCTGTAATAGTATAACTTTATTATTTTTCACACTACTTCAGTGGTTTTGCATAGAATTACATAGCTTATTGGATTTCCTAGCATTTATTCACAACCCACCCAATTTTCAACCAAAACAGCACCAGCCACTGATTGCCAAAAAATACACAGGTTCTGTCATCAGGTAACTTTTACACCACCTCATTTTTCAAGGAAAATAATACAGGGCCCAATTCAGGAACTATGTACAGGTTGAAACCTGTCAAAAATAACACAGGTGGCAATGGGAAGCTACACTGCTGGGATATCTGAAGCTGATTTACACACCTTGGGTTGTTGGACTAAATACACCATTTTCAGAACTTGAGCTTTAGACCTTCTCAGTACAGCAGTAAATGATATCTCTAGGTCTTGCCATTCCTCTCCATGCCCTCAGTTACATCAGCAAGATGAATCACTATTCTAGGGTGAGATATGGTAGTAATTTGGTCACTTCCAAATCAGAACAAACCTCAAATGTCAGATGTATTTGTGGTCCATGAATTGACCACCATCTGCAGATCTGTATCTGTATCAAAATATGATATGGGAAAGTTGGTTCAGTCTGCTTGCCCCATTTTAGAGACAACAACGCTGTTGTCAGCAAAACCAGGAAGACCGGGGAGAAGTGTTTCATTGCCAACTGGGGTAATAATGGCCCCATGGTTCTGCTCAAAATCCCAAGGTTTGTGATTGTCAAGACTTGTTTCTGCATCAACACAAGGGGGTGCCAACTTTAAAATTTTGGAACCAGGTTGAATCTGGGGGTAAATGAGGGTGGAGAATTGATATTTAGTGGTTTCAGGTTGATACAAGCTGAGGTTGGGGAGATACAGCAAATTTCATGGTGAAGTTGAATATTTTCTCGGGAATTTTTTGGCATTTCTTCTGAAATGAACACATCCATTAAAGCACTTCCTGAAAATTTTTGGCCAGACCCCCCCTCTACCATGGGAAACTTGTCAAAAAAAAAATCGGAAAAATTGGGAAAAATCAAAAATCAATTGCCAGCCCCCAATAACCAACCCTATTATCAGAGACCAGGTACTCAGCCACCTTAGCTTGATTTACCTTAATTGTGCCCATGGAGGCTAGTAGGTATGAATAAACCAAAGTTATGCATCCTGAGAGTGATTTCAGACATTTTCCACGAATTTACACGGTGATTCCATGCCTCACTGAATTTTTCTTTCAGCAAAGTTCCAATGGGGCAATAAATGGGCTAGCACCCGGCTCTTTCACTTGTTTGCACCGGTTGCTTTCGCACCACTGTGACCCAAATGACTCAAAGGATACCGCAGCACGATTCTATACACTCAGAGTGTATATATGAGCTATAGGAAGACAACAATAATTTCCCTTCCAAGCCGACCTGAATGGGTGAGAGGATGGTGCAGAGGGAATGTTGTACCCTACAAGGGACAGAACCTATTGAGCACTTCAGCAAGGGTAAAAAAGCTCAATAAGATGTATTTCAACATGCCCATGACCACAGGATGTCTCCTGAATACCCATAACCCCCCCCAAGAAAATCCATCTTTCCATGCAAGTAAATTCTGTGGTTTGAAGTAGTGGCCGGCTGTGAAGGGGGAATCAGACAGCTAAAAAACCAAATCAATATGGGAGCACCCCCCTGCATCAACATGCACCCTCCTTGTCACCAATCCTCAGGGATCTCAGGCATGACCACTGCCCCTGCAGACTTGTTCAAACTTGAGCATCTTGCCTGCCCTAACTTTTCATTTCAGTCAGGCTGGAAGTTTGATTGGAAGTGTCAACTTCATCCACAAAGGCAGCATTTTCAGGACCTCAGAGGCTGGCCCAATGTTCTGATTGTGCTCTTGATCTCTCCAAGAATATCTGTTCAGCAACCCTGACAAATCAACACATCAGTGAGTTTAGTGCATCTGCCTCACTTTGACTTGTGGGATGGGGCCATTGCATATTGCATGGCAGTACTTGTAATTATTGTTATTAATTGCTTAATCTTTAGTGTTCAGACGTACCTGAGGTTGAGTTTGAACAACAGCCAGACCTTGAATCTGAATCATGTTCAGGTTCAGTTCTTGCTTGAACTTGAACAATTCTGAGATCCTTGGGAAGCTCAAATCCCTTCCAAAGCACTGTACACCAACATTTTTTGACAACTTTTTAGTCTGCAAAAATGTCTGAAACTGAACTTGTAGTCCTATTGCACTGTGTCCAGTATTTTTTGTGGTTCCTCCCATCCTCAACCAATTGTAGATAATTGTCAAGGCTTCAATCTCCAGCAGTTAGCCAAGAAAACTGGAGTCCCAGTGATTTTGAGTTCCCCAAGTGTCATCATTGTCGTTGTGAAGTGTTTTCAAGAGGAACACATGGCAGGTGGCGATGCACAGGCCTTGTGCATCACTTTGTAAACATACACAAACAAACTCACCAACTTCAGTTGCATTAGGTTCGGAGCAAGCCCGTGCAGCTCCGGCCCAGGCGAGCCGGGCACTTCGCAGAAGGGGCTTGCTTCAAACTCCGCCAAACAATAGGCCTACAAATCACCTCCGTGTGCCCTCAACCCTTGCTCAATTCTTCAGATCTCAACTGTAAGTTTTAGACTATATGCCTGGGTATGTCTCAGTCACACTTCAACTTACTTGAACCTACTATGAGTTATTAGTGTATGTTTTGATGGCGTCTTCTTGACATTTCAAAGGTCGGACTCCCCAGCTCTGGAATGTATGATTATGGGGGCGGTTAGACGGAATAAAATGTTTATCTGCATTCAATAAATGATATGAAATATTCTCAGAATATTCTAAAGAGGTATCGTCAATAGGCGAGTTGCACAAGATCGGAGACACGCAATGTCACAATATGTCACACCTACCTTTCACTCTTGACGCGTCCTGTATGCTTCCATAACCTCATTCTAAGACTTTAAAAACACTCATATGGCCTATTGAAGGTGTTTTACATGTTTCAGGGACAAAGAATTCAAGGAAAAGGCCTCTAAAAATATTGGGATTTCTGTCTGAAACAAAAATTACCAGTTTGGTTTCTTCCAAGTTATATGCACCCTGGAGAATTAAAGTGTGGCTTGGGGGTGTATTTCTCCAATGGAATGAACATTTAACAGGTAATACTGGGTCTTTCTGGGCTGAGTAGCACCACCACAGGTCCTTGACAGTTAATTCGCATCAGAAGTCATCTTATTGAAATTCTTCCCGATTTCCGGTAGATTTGGCCAATGTAAGGCCTTTTCCCAGGTCACTCAAGCTGGTCTGAGTTTGAATTGCAATTTTTGAGGAAGCTGTATCAGCGAGAACGAATATTTTGTGTTCCAATAGATGGATCAAATGCGTGAGAAAGTACTTGATTTCAGCGATTTTGGGAGATCAATACCACAGAACTTTGGACACGATGCACTAAATCTCTCGGAGTGTTATTTGAATTCACGGCTACATTCCGGGGTTACATGCCCCCGATTCCATTTTGCTTTTGGCTGAAAAATAAATATCTTAGAGGCACCACAACAAAACGGGCTATTACAGCACTTTTCGGAGGCTTCGAACTCAATGGATATCATGCTAGATGTCATGAACCAAAGATGAATATTGTAGATACATTGATTATCTAAAAAATATCTCTAATGACTGAGGGACACGGAGGCCGGGACATTGCAGTAAATTGCCACTTCTAGGTCCTCTGTTTGACGGAGTTTGAAGCAAGCCCCTTCTGACGAAGGTCGTGTTGTGCTTGTTTGGTTTGATGGCTGGCTCCGGCATCTCATGGCTTCGTCAGAACGGGGCTTGTACCGAACTTACAGTTGCATGGTTCTGCCTATGTACTGTTCATTGATCCAGAGATTAGCATGGGAAGTATGTCAATGGAAGCCAACCTTAGATAGTTGAGGTTATATCCCAAAAGAAACCCTCTGTAGTATATCTTCTGCAGCAAGAGCATATGTTCAATTGCTGGTGACTGGATAACAATTAAGATGGAACACACACCTCATATGACAAATACAAACCAAGGGAGCTCAGCTGCCTTTGTCCAGACTCTAGTGGCATTTCTTAGTGGTGTTTTAAAACAGCTGAAAAAAAACTTGATGTGAAAGGATCAAAACCATGTGCAGGGGAATCAATTACAAAAGCAGCACAGCCATTGATTGTAATGCTTCATAAAGGTCTAATGCTTCTCACAATTTTCTAACGGCCCTTACAGCATAAAAGCATTACATGATTTAGAAAAGACAAGTAAAATGCGAGCCTTCCAAATCCTCGCTCTGAATGACTAAGAACAAGAATTATGTAAACATAACTCGTAATAGGTTTTGCAATGAATATGTGGGCTACAACATGTGAGTGTAGCGTCTGCCTAGGAGAGACTATATGTGGGCTAGAATTCACTTTGCACAATGCAAGTCACGAGTCTGAGCAGGGAACTCCCTTATTGTGTCAGTTTCAGTGGAAATCCTTCATTCACGGGTGAGCTCTGTCATTCTTTTCCATTGGCTTGACTGTTGCAGGTGTTTGGGGAACAATACAAGGAGCTGGTCAGAGAGGTTGAAAGATCAAGAAGGTAATTCACAGCTTATGAAATTTGTATCAAACTCTGCTGCAGGAGTGGTGCTGTATCTGGGAGCCATTGGTGACCCTGAGCTGGTATATGTCTTTCAGCGACAGATGAGAGTCATGTCACCTTGTATTCAATTTTCTTGTCTCCCAGTTGGATCTAGGCCATTGATTGTCTCGTATGCCTGAACTGATTACACCTACTGAGGAATTGTCTGTCAACTAAGTTGGATTAGAAATCCCCAAAGGATGGGAACAAGGATAAACTAGGCCATCATTCATTCATAAAGCAGGTTCAACCTCCAATTCTCCTGTGACACCAAATGCTGCAGATTTTTTTTTGTCTTAGCCCAATGTAAGTACCTGATATATTACAAACTGTGGGAAGGGTTTTCATTGCCTGAGCCAGTTAACAGCGGGAACTTGCAGGATTTATGAACTTGGTGTATTTTTGGTTGATCAATGGAAGTTGTGCATTTTTTGGTACATGAATGAAGTGGTGTAGCTATGAAAAATTGGAATGGTGTGTAAAAAACCAAGTTCATGGGGGTTGTGTATTCATATATGCCAAGACTGAAGTGGTGAATTTCTAGGGGATGTTTGACTTATGTATTTTCATGGTGATGAATACAGTGGTGTATAATTTGTGAGTTGTGTGTTTTGCATGCATTTCAAGGCAGTGTTTTTTTTGCTGAAAACTGCAATAATAATGTTACAGTATTACCCCTATAAAATCATCCAACATCTCGAAGCTCACAGAGCAGAACTATTGGACTTGGAAGGAGGAAGCTGAGGCTCTGTTACTGGCTGAAGGTCTGTGGAATGTGATTGACCCATCCATTCCTGTGCCTGGTGGTATCGCACTTGCGGGTCAACCTGTGAGTTTCACGGGTAGACTCATGGGAATACTCGTGGGAAACAGGTAGTTCGGGTACCCATTGTCGCGGGTAGACATGGATCCAGGTTTCAATTTTTTTTGTCCTGATATACCCATATGGGTATTTACAACTTGGCTCATGTGTTTCATCTTCTCTCAAAATCTTGAACCCGCCATTTGAAGGTCACAAGTTCAATCCCGCTGAATAATATTTTTGGGAATTTGTCCATTTTCCATCAATTCATCTGTGCCCAGGGCGTCTCCATGATGTCATCCCCTGCCACCAATTTCAAGAGTCCATTTCTACTGCTACATAATGATCTCGGAGTGTTGTAAGTAAATAATACACCTTAAATTTATGTTTAAAAGGACAAATTACATACGGATCCATTCGGGTTGACTCATGGTGGCACCATGATGCCGATGATCGGCACCCGTCAAAATTTCAAACTCCGGGCTCAATCCTTTTGCATGTCCTGAATTGTACCAGCTTGTGTATCTTGACCCATGGATCCAGATCACCCATGGGAAGAAACTCATACAGATCCGAGTACGCAAGAAATAGTCACAGGTACCTGCAGCCATGGGTGTGGGTCCCCACAAGCAAACTTGTGCTATGTCTTACCTCGACACCATGGACCCTGCAATTTGTGAGAGCTTTACAGCTCTTCACACTGTCCCATACCCTGCTCATAACCCCAACCTACTCTGTCTCCCACCCTCACCGTGTTGACCTTGAGCATTACTGGGACCCCAACCAAGAAGAGTAAGAGTACAACAGTGGAGGACATCCAGATTGCAACATGCGAGCTGTCACTGAAGGAAGAAGAAGCTGAATTTTCCATGTGAATGCTTTCCAGTTTGTGAGGGTGTCTTGTCTCTGGGTGTGTGTTGGAGTTTGAGCCGAGACCCTATTAGATTAGATCATACACACATCATGTCACATCAACCAATTCAGCTTGTCTTTGTCTTCCATCACGTGCATCCTGATGCCTCTCGACTTCTGGCATCCGACTTACAGCATATTTCAACTCACCTGGTTCCTGAATTGATACTCAGCATTTCACATTACTAGGTGAATGCAGAATTTTAATCAACCAAGTTCATTGGATGAACTGCAAACACAAGAATGAGGTTTGATTTAGGTCCAACTGAAGTGCAATTCTAAGTCTTGTGTTTAAAATTTTACATCAGGATGCCGGAAACTTGTCAATCTCCTGTGTGTTCACCTTGAGTTACACCGCGCCTCGGCGCAGGGCAAATTGAAGCTAGGGTACCGATCGCCATGGCTGGCTCAAAGGCACGAGCCTCGGATGATATGTAATGCAGGTCTTCCATTGTACTCGTGACTCGCTCCGAGCACATACATAGGCCAGACCAACCCCCACGTTCCGAGGCCCGGTGATCTGACAAAGACCGGACTAGTGCCGACCATTGACCGATCAGGGAAAACACAGCCTAGCAAGGCGCTTGCCTCTGGCGGGTAAATAGGCGCTATTTTTTGTCGACCTATTTTCGTGCGATCATTAACACGCTGATTCATTTCTGTTCCTTGCGGAGACATCGAATGTATTGCTCGCTTTATAAGCGAGTTGAAAGTGACCAATAGTATCGCGTTTATTGACTCAGCCATGGTTTCAACAACAGTTGATGATACGGCCCTCTGTTCTCATCAATTGTTTCAAGATCCTCCGACAACTCAGGAATAACGGGTTCTTCTAACAGTTCAGAGAATCGACACCTTTAGAATTATTTCGCTTCGCCACGTTGTAATTTTATTGCTGATAAGTAGCTGAAGAGACTCTGTAGCTTTTACACAGGCTCATTCAGCTTTGGAGTCCATTGGAAGTGACCCAACAGCTCATTACTTCCAGACTGGCCCGTAAGTAACGGGAATAGTCCAGTTTCTGTTAGGCATCTTCGGCCCAGTGTCGGCCCAGCGCCACACGTTTCAACTTTGAATAATAAACACAACGGGCTGGTTTCGCCGCATTGGTCGACCTGCAGCGCTGTTGCATTATGTAGACTTCCGAGTCGGTCCCAGAACTGATCCACGATGGGCTTCGTGAGAGTAACCTCGAAGAGTATATAAGGCCTAGCTGCTGTGGGGACTTCCAGCCAGTCCAACTCATTGCTTGATCTCAAACAAGATGCGTTTCGCTATTCTCGCTTCCTTCCTCCTTGCTGGTGCCAGTCTCGTCGTCGCCGAGGATTTCCGCGAGCTCTTCGCCATCCCTACTGGAGACACCATGGCCGCTTTCACGACCAAGTGAGCGCAAGCAGCTCTCATGCTCTTGTGACTGGACGCTGATCATGAAAACTCTACTAGTTTCGTGGCTACTTGCAGCACCTGGTACCCCGCCGAGAATGGCGATAGCTTGCATCTCCTCGAGGCCCGGGTCACGCCAGGCGATTTCCAAGGCAAAAACGTTGACAGTGAGTACCTCCCTCTTCCGCCGGTGTCTCGGCTCTCTGACGCCTCCTTTTAGCCGAGGCCCTGGTCGTTTGCGTAAGTGCCCAAACCTAAATTTAATTCCGCTGCTAACATGTTGAACAGACTTGGGTCGGACCGAACGAGGGAGATCCAGTCCAGGATTTTACAGCTGCAGTTGCGGAGGCCGTCGGTGCTACCCCAATCTCGGGATGAAGTTCAAACATTGCACTATGCGCTCAAGTTACACATAATAAAGAGATTTACTTCCAAGTGAATGAAACCCTTGGATGTTCAATATGTTCAACTGTTTTCTTGAACCTTTTTCTCAGTGGTTTGTGCAGCTAAGACTTCAGTTGGCTGCCCAAGTTGCCGTATAACTTATCATTAATGAATGAATCCCATTCTAAAAGAGCGGAAGAACGGTCATTGTCAGCTTCATCCCAGATAAATTCAACGTCTGGATGACGAATTGCTGATCATCCGATTTGTACATATGAATTGCTGTGAAGAACATCAATAATAATGAGTGAAACCACGAACCACTGCTATAAGCATGACAATGATAACAAAAATCGAGATTAGGTCAACACCCAGGTATAATTTCGCTGTGGGGAATGAATATCAAACAGAGTAGCGTAATATTTCGACCGATTGTTCATTCTGCGATAAGTTGCTTTATGAAAGGCTGGTAAGGCCGGTCCGAGAGTTTGACATTTTCTTGCCTAATTGGGCTGAAAAAGCCTGCCGCACCAGTCACCGGTGCTCAGCTCACGGGCCACCATCACCTGTTTGATCATAAATGAAGTCGTTGGCGATTGGGGGCGAATTAGAGGCGCCTTTCGTCGACATTTCACAGATACACAGTACAAAACTTCTTGTGCAAAGGGATGTCTCGATTTGGGTCGTCGAAGTGGGAGGCAATGAAAAAAAGCCACAGCCACTCGCAAAGTCGCACGAAGAAGGCAGTTTCGAGGCCACCACTACAATAGAACCACACAGGACGCGCAGAGACGACCGCAGAGACTTCGAAGGAAATTTGTCGTTCGAGTCACGTCGTGCTTGTTTTTAATTTCAAGAGCGAGGCGAAAAAGGCCGAGGAAATTGATACTGCAAGTTTCTTCCGATTGATCCAAGTCTTGAAAAAGTTGAAATCGTTGGTGGATCCCATCCGCCTTCTTTCGGTTAGAGCACCCTGACTGGCAGGCTGGTCCCTGTGCGCGCTGAACTAATTTATTTTTGACAAGTTCAGGTCTCACCAGACAACGTTTCATTCGCATCGAATATAGACAGAAGTTACAGCAGCATTAGCAACAGAACAGCATGGAAAGTCAGTGAATCACGAGGTAGAAATGGCTTGATTATAAGAGAACCCGATGAGCACAGATGAATATGAATTCCAGGGGTTTGTTCGAGCAGAGTAGATCAGAGCAGGAAAAAGGCCAACATAGTTCGAGGCTATTTGAATAGAGAGGAAAAGTGTTTTCCAATGCAGCAAGTTATTTACATTTTTTTTAGACTAGCGGAGCAGGCCAAAGATAGTCGAGGTGCCTAATCGTGTGAGAGGAATATTGGGACATAGAGCAGCGTATAAAGCCGGAAGGTACGAAGGCGGACAGGAAAGATAATAGAGTTTCTCGACATTTTGATTTCGTTGATGCGTATTCGGCCGAAGTAGCGGTCATGGAATGTCCCTAAATAGAGTACGAGCGGAGGCGCTGGAGTAGCGACGTGATTATTTGAACTTTTTTAAATATGCAGGAATCAATGGTTTGATTACGATTGGGGAGGACGGGGGCATCGAAAATGTGTCGGCGAACGAAGAGGACTGCGAAAATTGCAGGTACGTAGACGATCTGCAGAGGAACAGGAGTATTCGGAGGGCCTGCTAACGGTCCAAGGCACGAGAAGAACGGCGGGGGACCGCCCAGGAGGCGGGCGCACGAGAAGCTCGGACAGAGCTTGGCGGGCCGCGTAACGGGCGCCCTCATCACCATAGAAGATGGAGGACAAACTGGAACCCGAGGTTGAGGGGACGAGACGCGCGATTTTTATATCGGGTAGCAAGTAGTTAGGGAGCCAGGCAATGAGGCTTGTGAGGGCGGCAAGGAGGGATGCGGCGTCATTGTTGGAAGAATTGGAGGAGGAAGAGGGAACGGCAGAGACGGATTCATTGAAAGAATGAAACACAGTCGATATAAAGAACCAGCAGGGGAAAAAAAGAGAGAGACAAGACAGACGCGCACACACCTCTGCTGCGGCGACAACCCTACTGCACTGCGCCAGCCAGCCCAATAAGCGCGTCTCTCACCGCTATCTGCTCCGTTTTCGGTAGCGACGCGAGTTCCCCGGTGCGATCTTTGTATGCGCCGTATACGCTCGAAAAGACTGTACATTCGCGTCTTCATGCACTAATAAAGGCATTATTCGGCCCCAGGTGGTTGGGGTGCGCTGCGTCGCGAGGAGCGCGGACTGCAGGGGTTGAACGGCGGGGAGGTTGGTGGAGAAGGCGGCGGCATAGGCGACTTGTATGAAGGAGATGGCGTGCGCGGCTTCGGCCGCGGCGTAGCGCTGGGATTGACTCGTCAAGCCTGAGATCACGGTGGGAGTCGATCAAGAGTTGATTACGAATGCTTATGTAATAAGTAGTCATCCATTTAAGAAATCGGGATGAGGATTTTGCGACCTCTTGAAAAGTCAGTCACCATCTATCGCTCTAACCTTTTGATCGGCTTGATCTGATGTTTTGAAGGCTTTTCAACTTTTCATTAGATTCAAAACCTAATGAAAATTGTGACTAAGCATTTGCTAAGCATCTGCTTTGGTCATTGTTTCCCCCTGGCGTGGGTTCAATTCTCACTACAATCACCCTTTTCAACTTTGATATCACTTCAAGTCATTTCATTCATTCAAAATCCCATAAAATGAGAAAATAAATAAATAAAGCACAGTGAATTTTATTATACCTCATTCTACTGTATATTGAATGGATCTCAGATCCAACCTGCTCGCTTTGTTTGGTTATGTGGTGACAGGTGGCTGTCCAGGTCACCTTCACCATGTTCCCACGGTATATATGGAAAGACAACAGTGCTTGAGTAATATGCCCAGAACTGGAAAGTTCATTGGCAGTCACGAATGGCCACCAATGTACCTTGGTGGCTGCTGGTGGCCATTGGTGGACATCAAGAGACATTGATGCCCAAGTAAGCTATTGTTTTGTGACAATCTCCATTGGTTGGTGTTGGTCACCTCCACCACATTATGTTGTAATATGCCCGGAACTGGAAAGTTCATTGGCAGCCACGAATGGCCACCAATGTACCTTGGTGGCTCCTGGTAGCCATTGGTGGACATCAAGAGACATTGATGCCCAAGTAAGCTATTGTTTTGTGACAATCTCCATTGGTTGGTGTTGGTCACCTCCACCACATTATGTTGGACACCACTGGAACTCAATGTTTGGCCCAAAAAAACCAATGGATATCCTGCTATAGGCATTATCCAGTTAATCTCGGTACATAGTGTGGCTCTCAAAGCACTGTTTTGCGTAGTATATGGTTGAGCACCCCAGTGCAGAACACATTGTGCAGGGTCAAAACTCCTTGCACCTTTCTTTATATGCTGTGTGGTTGGAATTTGTGGGCTGATATGTGATATATGCTCACAGTTTCTTCAACTTTCAGTACTCAAACACCCTGATGAAGTACAGAGAGGACTAAATGTCTCACAGTTGAAGTTTTTCAAGAAACAGCTTCTGCAAAAGTGGAACCGGAATAGAGAGTTGACCATCCATGGAAAAAATATATGTTGCCAGAGAGCCAGCTCACAGTTGCTCTGAATTGATTCCTATCTAAGTAGACACTGAAGAACAGAAATTGATTATGGAAAGAAGGCTATTTCACACAGGGGGCAAAACTTGGGGCACTTGTCATAAGGGCATCTGCATGGCATGTGCATGACACTTGCACAACACTTGCTGCACCCTCGTGGTGGCATCGGACCGATTGTCGCCATCATTTTAGCGCCTGTCAGCAACCCAAGCTGGGACCTTTGCTACCATCTGGCACGTGCTGGCTGCAGCGGCCCGGATGCTCCGAGGCTTGAAATGGCATGATCACGAGATTGTGATCGATTGTCGGATGCCGTGCACATGCCTCGTCAAGTGCGCTGCAAGTGCCTGTCAAGTGTGTTGCAAGTGCCATTATGGCAAGTGCCCCCAGCTTTGCCCCTGTGTCACTATCCTTTTCAAATGAGAAGCTGTAGAAAATCCCTACAGTTGAACATCTGTGGTGATGATCAAAGTGTCCTGCAATACCGTGGATTTTGCTAGTAAGACCGTGTAACATCCATTACAACCCAGTGGATTCCAGTGGAGTGCAGTGGTATCCAGTGTTGTATGGGCTCCAGCAGAATCCAACGGATCATGGTGGAGTCCAGTAGAAGTTGTAGCAGTGGCTATTGGTTACTGATGCTGAACAATGCTGAACAATGCCGATCAGTGCCATTTCCACTGCCACATACAGTGTCAAAACCCGGATCCGAAAAATGCCCAGATCCGAAAAAATTACATTTTGAGCTGGAATCCCGAGGGCATTCAGGTTGATTCTTTTTTGTGAAATAATTACAAGGCCTATGAGTAATTTAATGCACTAAAGATCAGCATTGGGCCTGTTTGGCGCGAGCGAAAAATCAAAGAATTGCCAAAAATGGCCAAATCTCACTGATGGTGGCTGAGAATTGTAAATTCTGAGGACAGTAGTGGCTCATTCACAACTACGATGTTTTATGGAGTGAATATTGTATATTGGGGTATATTCAGACATTTTTTACCCTGCTCAGTAGGGGTAAATGACAGGAATGAGTGCACATCTTCTCTGGCCTGGTGATTGTAGATAGATCTGAGTTGTTTAGTCCATCCGTCCCTCTGGGGATCTGTCCCATAAGAACAGCCCAGAGGGTTGTCTGTGGGAGGTGTCTGTGAGTGCATGAGGGCGTATGGGGCCAAGACATTGCAGAGAGAGCGAGTGACAGGACATTTCTGATCAAAATTTTCGGATCCGGGTCAAACCCCAAAACTAGGCAAATATGTAATGGTGCCGTGCGACACAACAAGGGTGCCAAAAATCTTGAAAATATTTATGCATGAATTTCAAGGTCTGTAATTTATCCTGATCAAATCTTATAATGAAATTCGCTCTCATGCTGGCACAATACTGGGTCAACTTTTTTTTTCACATCCGGGTTTTGACACTGTATATTACTGAAAGCACCATGCTCTAAAACATTTGACTGTTGTTCTCGGGCATCTCGGGTAATCAGAAACCTGTCAGTTCAGTCCCCATTTCTGCGTCGTGCATCTACTTGATACACTTTGGTGGTATGAAAAATCCCTTACAAGCAGTTATGGTGCTCAATAGACTGTTCTTGCCCAACCATTGCTGGATTCAAGGAGCAACCCACCTGGTGCAACTTTAGTGGAACTTAACCTTGGACTAGGAGGGAAACCAAAGGTAACTTAAATCATGTTGTAGGTTCATCCAACAACTGTCCGAGCTATTGCACATTTGAAGCAACATAAGCATGAGTTCCTGCTGGGCAAAGCCACGGCCTCTAACCCAAGTCCAGAAAGAGCGGCGGGAAGGATCGGGCCGGTGTGCCGAGGCTTGCTTTCGACCACCATCATCTCCTCTCTGCGGCTTAGACCTCAAGAAACCCTCACAAGAAAGGTATGAAAAGGCTCGTACACTCCTCAAAGCCTCCTTTGGCTTTCCCCTTTGTGTCTCTTTGAAAGTTGGGCTTCTTCTGCTCACGGTTTTGC
This sequence comes from Mycena venus, assembly GCA_014462655.1. Taxonomy (NCBI): domain Eukaryota; kingdom Fungi; phylum Basidiomycota; class Agaricomycetes; order Agaricales; family Mycenaceae; genus Glaucomycena; species Glaucomycena venus. The sequence goes on along the minus strand of JACAZI010000015.1, from coordinate 1,011,269 downwards.
CTGGTGCACATCATTTGTCAGTCGACGGTACCACAATCCATATTCAACATCCGCGAACTTCTGGATCTCATCATTATTCTGTTGCCCCCGTCACACGCCGATTTGCCTGCGTTCGCACTCATATCCAGGGAATGGATGCTCCCAATACCACATTTTCAGCGATTTACCGCTCGACTTACTTTGTTGGTCGCTCATCATCTCATCTCGCTTGTCCGACAAGTAGAATTCCTCTGGGACTCACTTTCGATGAACAAAAGTTGGTTACTCTGGAAGAGACAAGTCTCAGGGATCCCGGAGTATACATGGACGAGGATGCGGAAATTGCGAGCATCCATCATGTTCAGAGGATCCTTAGGCTCCAGAATCTTCGCCGTCTCCATCTCTTAGGCAGCTTCATAATCCCAACACAATCATTGAATGCTTTGAAAATTACTCTAAGGGCATACATGCCTTATTTCTGTCCATGCGCCTGTAAGTAACTGAGAAAACTAATCACTGTTTTTGCTCAAGGGGTCGACCATGACCCCCAGTCAAAAATCGGCCGGACAGATTGAAATGATTTGAGATAGAATGCTGGAAGCGGCAACCAAGTGGAATGATTTGAGATTGTTTATCAATGGTGATCAAACCATCTCGTCTTATCACAGTCACCATTGCCTACCAGTACCTAGTAGTACCACACCACGCTCGCCTAAGTACTTATTTCATGGTGGGATCTAAATCACCTGATGTTGACAATGTCTTCACTTCCTTCCCGCCACCATGGCGCACGGCCTAGGGTCTCTCGGGTTGTCCCAATGTCGTCCTCCCTCTTTCCCAACTCCTTCTACGGGCCCTCCACCGCGGAACCCACGGAATCCCCTGCGGACAAAGGCAACGGGCGCACAGTCCCCTCCTCCACGATCTCACCCGCGCTGCGCGCGTCCCGGCACACCGCGCTGGCGAGCTACCAGCCCAAGGAGAGCGACCCCGACAACAAGAAGAAGACGGGGTACATCCCCGTGTGGCTCGACGATGCGGACGCGCTGGGCACTATGAGGGGTATTGTAAGACTAGTAAGTGCTTCTCTTCTACTCTTTGTATGATAATTCACGCGCCTGGCCCCTCTTCCACTACCTCCTCTGGCAGGATGTCAACTCTTCCACGACAGACGTCTCCCCGGACAAACACTACAAGTCCTATGCCCCAGCCAACAACGCGTTCGCACAGGCCGTCGCGAAAGAGTGGAGGGAGGGCGATTTGGTGTGGTGGGTGGTTTTGGGCTTTCCTTCTTTTGTTTCGGTGCTCATGCGTCGCTTGTGTTTTAGGCAACGCACGAGCAACGACGCACACACGCACCCTGCCGGGGCGTGCTGGTCATTGTCATCGCCAAGGGGGATGGAGATGGAGACGAAGGAGAGGGAGATGGAGATGGGGATGGGCATAAACTCAAGGTGCGTTGTACGCCCCTTGGTGTTTGAGCTGCGCTGACTCACAGACCTGCGCTTGCGCACGCTCGCCGCCTGCGATACGAGCACAAACGACAACGATCGAGTTGTGCGTCGAGCGTGGACAGCAGACACACGGCGGCGGTATTTCTTGCTCATCCCCATCCCTCTATCGACGCCAAGCCCCGTCGAGGCGCGCAATGCCGCCCGCGCGATCGATTGTAAAATGCGTCCGCGGCTTGCGAGTCCGCCGCGTGCGCAAGACCCGACTGCCTCGGCGACATGCGCGTCGACGGCAACGCCCCTACGCCTCCCCCACTATGATTTCCTTTTGGGGAAATCGCTCACATTTCAAGTCCCACGTATCCTACCGTGTAGTTTTTAAGATAATTATTGAATATCCAAGTGTTTTACTGGCCCTAAATGAAAAAATACAGTGTGTTTCCTTTGACACCAATAGATTGTTACCCAGACCCAACCCCACCCAGAGTGCAAGTGCAGGGCGGTGGGGGCAGCGGGGCAGCAAGCAGCGGGAAAGGGCCGACGAGCGGTGGCGGGCCGGCAGAGGTGGAAGGGGCGGCGGGGAGACAGCGGGGCAGCAAGCAGCGGAAGCCGTGGCGGCAAAGGGCCGGCAGTGGGGCAGCGGCGGGAGCGGGCCGGGGCGGCGAGCGGGGGGAGGCGGCATGTTGGTGTGCGGCGAGCCACGTAACCGACACAGTTGGAGGGGGCAGCGGCCAACAACTCTGCAGTACTATAGCTCGAATGCGGGGCACAACCGTCGTCGGGTCACGAAGAAACCAGAGGAAAAGAATACATCACGTAAGGATCGAACACAAGACCGATAGAGACTACATCAGCAAGAATTAGCGCACTAACCACTAGGCCAAACTGCCAGTTCCTAGGCTGCTAACATGACGCGTCATTATCTGAGCATCGGGCCAAACTTCCTAAAAAGGAAATCATAGTGGGGGAGGCGTGGGTCAGCTGTCGACGGCCCGTAGGCAATCTATCGTATTGAATACTATTAATCGCACAACTGTACATTTGATTCCAATTCATCCCATAATTTCACGCACTCTCTTTACAAACGATCTCAAAGCATTGCAATGTATTCTCTAGACGCCACAGTACCTCACGCTATCATGTGTGATAGATTGAGATGGATTGCGGAAATACTCAAACTATCACAATACAACTCGTGCCATACCGTAAATCAGTGCAAGTTTTCCAGATGGTTTGAGAATCGGTGAGATGGTTTGAATATTTTTCGTTTCATCTCGTTTCATTCCACTCCATCCCGTGGACTTTTGACTGGGCATGACCAAGGATCAATTCGCACGGTGACCCAAGAACGAAACCGCGTTTCCTGCCCAGTCATTTCCGTACATCTCATTTTCTTGAATTCAATCCATGCAATGTATTTATTTTTCTGCCGCTCAGGCCTAAATCTCAGGCTTGGTCATGTTCCAACTTCCAACAAATCCTCCGTGGTACACATGCACACCTGAAAAAAAATCGAAAAAATCGAAATCACAAGTCGAACTCGAGTTCTACTTCAAGAGTCTAGGTTGGGAATTTTGCATTCATTCGTTTGCTTCATTTACAGTAAACTGTAAAGATATGGACACCCGGCTGCCCCCGCAAGTTATAGGCGTTGCACATATATTCTGGCCATAGCCACCGAAATCGACCTCGTGCATGGTTGCGTAGTTGAAATGGTTTATCATTGACATTCGAATATTCGCCCATGCGCAACAAATTTAGGGCCTGAGGCTTGAGGCCAGAGCAAGGAATAAGGAACGGTGGTTAAGGGTCAGGTCTAGATTTAAGTACTGAACAGAACTAATTTAGTTCGAGGCTTCGTTCTTCCCTCGTCTCCTCTCTTGTCTTCCCTGCCCTACCTCTTCCCCATCTTTGTCGTGCCCATTCTCAGGATTCTTTTATTCTCTTGCAAGTTGGACCCGCGATCCTTGGCCTCCTCTCCCCCTACCCGCACCTGCCTCCTTAGCTACAACTAGCCAGTCAATGGCTACAAGTTGCAACACTCCCCACTCGCCTTTTCTCCTCCTCCTCCTCCTCTTCCCCAACGTCTTCGACTCCGCTTGTCCCGCCTCTGCCTCTGCCTTGCCTCCCGCACCCGCACCCACCCGCACCCTCCTGGATAGCCTTCGACCCAGCCTGCGGTTTGTCAAGCCCCAGCGTACACTGTTACCTCAGGATCCCTGTTGAATTCGAGCTCCCCGGTATCGGCTCCGTCTGTACCCTTGAAGATACTCAGATCTGACCATTCTACTGTGCTGAACCATTCGTACCGCCCCTTCGCCGGAAGCTCAAAAAATAAGAGCGAAGTGTGCAGGGTCGGCGTAGATGGGGCACTGGTCACTTCGTCTTCACCACGTGCTCCGCGCCCATTGAAGAGGCGAGCCAGAACATTGTCGGCTTAAAAGATGCCGGTAAGTTTCACCACTGTGTCCGCTGATTGCCCTGAAACCGAATGTAATTTTTCTCGAACTGTTGGCGTGTTTTTCATTTCCTGATTCCATCGTATCGCATTCCAGCCGCGGAGTGGACGGGGGGTGCGTTAATTGACCTCACTCCACCGCACTGACCTGATCATGATCTCCGGTGAAAAGACGACTTTGACTATATTTGGAAAAACGCGGATAGCAACGAGGGCAAAGAATTCAAAGAAGAGGTCTGTGAAATGGACTAAAGATAGCAAAGCGGAAATATCACTAAAGCATCTGTTATTTTTGGTCCAGACAAGGCTCCCGCAATCAATCTACAGCATATTCATCCTTCCTCGGTCTCTGCACTGTATTCAGTCGGAAAACTCACCAGCGCGCCCCCCAAGATCGGAGCCATCGCCGTGCAGCTCACAAGAGCCATAGTTAGCCGTCCCGCAATCCGGGGGGGCGGAGGAGCCGGTGGGAGTGACAGAGAGGTAGCCTGTCCACGTCCCGCCATGAGTCATTCGAAGGCAGACGTTCTGGCACCGCCCATTCACGTTCTCCTCAAGGAACGCGTCGATGGCGCCCCGGATCGTCGCGAGCTGCGCTGTGCTGTCACAATTGCTGCCGGTAGCATAATAACGCCACTGGACGCCGTCGATCGACCCTGTGTGCACGCTGCAATCGTTCGCGTCCGACCGGCTCTTGATCCACGAGCCGATGGAGGAGCCGATCGCGCGGATGTTGTTCGCGAGTGTAAAGCAGGTGTTCACCGCAGCCGCAAACTTGATACAGTCGGTGATACTGAGGCGCTTCTCGAGCGCAGTGGCGTTGGGCTCGAAGTACTCGAGCGCGGTGCTTACGAACAGAGTGCTACCCAATTCCCTCCCGGTGACATCCGGACCAGCGACGTAGGCCGCAGGGACCAGGAGGGGGGCTGTGGCAGCGAGGCAAAATAACTTGAAAGCGAGCATTGTCTGCAGCCATGTTATGTGAGTTGAATATTCAAGGGGAAGGAGACGTACTAGGTGGGTGTGTCCGGGGTGCCTCTGGAGTTTGTCACTCCTCGCTCTAGCATTTATGCGGAAAGCCCTTGGGGGCCCACGTTTGGGGAAATCAACCCCGCTTCCGGCGGCGCGCCAAATCTCCAACCGTGAATAGCGATGTGACATCGCTATTCACATTGAATGCGATATCCATTCCTTGGCAGACCCTATCCCGGATACACGTAAAGTAATGTATGCACCACTGCACTGCATCAACGACGGCGTCTATTCATCAGCGCCTAACGGTCGGAATTTCTGACAGCCTTATTTAATCGCAGATACTATTACGACCAAAGGTTCAGGTGACGGGTGACACCGGGTCATGAACTGAACAATTTTGGTACCTGTTACGGTGACGGCCAATGAATGAACACCTTGATTTTTGAAGTTTTTATCCTTAGCTGGACAAAGGCTGTTCAAAGGAGCACTAAATGAGACTAAATGGCGAACAATTGGAGTACCTGTCAGCCTATGAATTTTTGTAAATTTTACTTCTTGAGCCTCATGCATCTTCGAATGGCCTTTGCCGAGCTCCTGCGCCCCCGCTCGGTCTCGCGCGGCTATAGGCGGGCTGATTGGCGTTTGGCGGAATGAACAATTTCCAAATAGGTGACGGGCTCGGTCGACGTTTGAGCACCGTAGCCAGTGAACAATTGAGGTGACGGGTGACACCCCGTGAACCTTTGGTCGTAATAATACAGTAGCGCGCTCGATGTTGCCTGATCGCCCCTCGAACCCTAAAACAAGGGGGAATCGGCATTAAATTTTCGGATATGGGGTGGGGGGGAGGGGGGGTCCCGGTCAGGCTGAAAAAAATTTCTAGTCAATGTTATATATGAGCTTCTAAACCCCTCAAAAAGTGTGTTTAAGCGATGTGGGATGAGTAGTAGGCATGTTTTCCATGCCCAAAGCTTGTTTAAGCGATGCCTTCTTACAATTTCCGGATTTGGAGTGGTGGATCACGAGCCGACTACCATAGCCTGAGCTCAGCCATCAAAAATTCTATTTCTTGCTCACAATTTCGCATCGCATGAGCAGAGAAAGGGCCAAAGAAAACAAACAAAAGCAGGTAAGCAGTGTACAATATATTCATACATTTTTATAACATTCACTTCAGCCTGGCGCCCCCAAATACAACGCAACAACTCACCTTGAATGTCCAGAAGTTGCTGAACCTCGGGGGCTGCGATACCTGTCAAAAGGCAATCACTGATGCTGAGAAGAATGACAGGTCATTGGTGGCTGAGTGTTCCAAGAAAGGATGCAAGATGCAATGGGTTAGTTATGCAGTATCTCTTCATTTGTTTTTAACTCACAGTGACACCATCTAGTTCCACATTTCTTGTATGGGCTTGGAAGATGTGGCGTTGCTAAAGAACTGGATTTGCGAGGCATGCATTGGACACAGGTGAAGTATGAAGTGGTAGAGACAGGCCTAGAGGGTGCAGGAAGAGTGTTAAGTACCGTACACGACGTCAATGTATATCAGAAATATTATGGTACCATTTTTATTGGAAGCCACTCGGACCGGGTGTACGGCCCGCCATCAGGGGTGGGAAACTCCTTCCCAATATAGAAGGAGAGGGGGGGGGAGGGGGGGTTGGCTCAAGGTCGAAAAAAACTTTTCGACCTGATATCCTTTTTTTGAATGCTGATTCCCCCTTGCCCTAAAAGACGTAGAGCAAAATTTTGCCGCAGGTTCATCGAATCACATCCACTACAGGATTCTTCACGGCCAGGATCCTAGCGTGGTCCTCTGACTTTGAACTACCTGAAGCCGATTGACGAGTTGCGTAGCAGGCGCTCATTTACAAATTCTACGCAGAGATTCTGAGCATGAGTATTCCGCAATGGGCGGAGCCTTTAAGGAACCACGTGAGGACGGCCCCTAGTGGGTGGAAAAGAATCAACTTTCTCGTCTCGGGATATCTCTAGATTTCTACGACTGGATCATCAGTCCGCGATGTCCATTCGACATGTCGCAGACGAGGGGCATCGACATCTGGGACTCTGAATGACCGCGCTTCGTACAGGATCTAAGTTACCCGACTACTATACCTCAAGTCATTAGCGGTTCTAGATTGCAAGTATCCGCTCGTGCAATTGCGAACCTGGCTCACCGATAGCTCACACATCGCTCAGAGAATTGACGTTTCGAAGTTTCCTGCCCGGAAGTATTGCATGTCGAGATCAACGCCGTCGCGGCTGAAATTTCACAATTGAGCGCGACCTCTTCTTATCTCCCGCTGGGGAATAAACTCCAGACTCGCGCTCTGTCTTTCTGCGAGGGGCCTAATCCACTGGATCATGCCGATGAGTTTGTGCGGTTGGACCACGATATTGCAGGCCTACCAAGTGTTGGATCCTTCCGGATAGTCTAACACTGCTGCACCCAACTTGATGGCACTTGCAATGGAGCTTGAAAGTACATTACAAAAAAATACATAGCCCGAGAAAACACTCTCGTTAGCCCATGAAATCCACCTCGACCTCGATTCTTTCTCAATCTACATGTACCGATGGAACGTCGGAGTGCCCACCGCGATCCTCCACCGCTCCCCCCGCCAAATCAGCGCTGCCACCGGGAGATACGCCGCAAACAAGATCGCAGCAAACGTGAACCATGCCCATAGGTAAGAGATCTTGTTCGCGAGGGGCGTCGCGACGAACGGGATGAAGAATGACAATCCCCTCCCCAAATTGAATAAGACCCCCATCTCGGGCGTCTGCGGCTTGTAACAATCGCTGATATACGCGTAGAGGCACGTGGAGCCAATCTGGAGCCCGAATACGCCTATGGATAGACCGACGAGCGGCGGGATGAAGCCTGTGCGCCCGACGGTCGCGCCGAAGATGATGATCCCCACGGGCATGAAGAAGGCCGAGAGGGGCGAGAGGTAGAGGCGGTACTCAGGCTTGCGGACCCCGTCGTGGCGCTTCGCCATGCGATACATGATGACATCGGACAAGCGCCCGGCGCAGAGCTCGCCCAGCACGGAGCCGATGGTGAGTGAGATCCCGAGGCAGGCGCCAATAGGGCCGGCGCCCATTTTGTAGAATTTGTGGTAGATGGTGGCGAGAGTAACCGCTGGGAGGATGTTGATGAAGGTCCACGAGAGGGTGTAGTAGATGAACGGAAGGGTGACAGAGGGATATTTGAGCATGGCGAAGGAGTGGGTGAAGTGAGATAGGCGCAGTTGACGATTTGGGATCATGTTCCCCTTGAAGTCGAAGAGCATCTCGAGGTAGGAGCGCTCGTGGGTGCGGGCTGCAAGAAACTCCTCGTCGCGCGAAAAGAGGGTTTCGGGGAAGAAAAAGAGGGCTACAACAAAGGGGAAGCTGGTGATGATTGCGCCGATGTAGAAATCCCATTTCCATCCTTTAGCTGCTCCCAAGAATCCGCCGACTACATAAAGAAATCCGTCAGCACTGTCTCGGATGCATAAACATCAAATCTGTCCGCTTACACAGAGCGGCAACGTGGGCACCATTGGTGACAAAGATTACATAGATCCCCGTCTTTTCGCCACGCTCATGGAGGAAGAACATGTCGCTGACGCAGGACGTGCCCACCGACATCATCCCCCCAAAACCGGCGCCATTGAGCGCCCTAGTCACCTGGTACGCGGTGCTTCAGATTCCAATGATCAACAAACACGGGGTCGAAAAACCCACGGCCACTCCAGCGTAACTGGTAGAAGCACCTGATCCAATTCCACCCGCAATAGTCATGAGAATGGCAAACAAAGTAACTGGGCGTCGGCCGTAGATATTGGTCAAGGGGGTGAATATGAACGGCTAGAATGCTGTCAGTTAAAGCTAGTTTCCTGAGGCACATCTCACAGTTAGTCCACCGGCGATGATCGCGCATGTTGTCGTATAGGATGCGGTCGTGGAATCCACTCCCAGCCCGTCTGCGAGGAGGACTAGAGATGGGTTGACGACAGCCGAGTTGAAAGGGCCTAGGAAGGCGAAGAAACCAACTTGAATGAGAACGGCCCATTTCATCCACGAAGGCCAATTCTTGGAATTTTTGTCAGTACAAGTTCATTTTTCATGAATTCAATGATAGAATGACGTACCAAAGGATCGTCCTTAAATCGAGTTGGTTGCGGCATCAAGGGCAGGCCATGTCTGTCCAGTACGAGAGAACTTGTCGAGACTGTCTTTTCGTGGATCTCAATGGCATGTTTCTCGCTGTCTGCCAACGATGAAGAGTCATGCTTATCCTGCATTGTGAATGAGAGAAGAGAGGCTGTGGACTGGACACTGCGACTCCACGCACCTTGATCGGAGATATATCGTGAACCTGTTTTTGTACTGTGCGACTAGCATGCTATGTATGTGAAAATGTACGGCACGTCTAGAATCCAGGTACCTGACTTGAAGGTATACCGTAATTGCAACTTCTTGGATCTTGACTCGGCGGCCGAGACCTGGATTCGTGCTTCGGTCTGCTTCACTCCGACGGGGAGCGGGGCCCGAGCAGACAGTCAGCGCATGGGTAGCCGTGTGTCTTTGGTCACTAGCCCGCGTCATCGTGTATTGAGAGGCGGAGCGGCCCTTCTTCCCGCTGTGAATTCTTCGCTTGTGATGCGTCGCTGGCCAGAGCGTCGCTTGGCTTGCCGTTCGGCATGCCACGGATATCGATGTTAATCCAAAGTCGTTCTATTGCTCGCTTGCTCGCAGATTTCCGGGTTTTGTCGATGATAAGTTATTGAGTCCCAGCCTTGATACTCCAATGACAAGAATTTCAAGTTCCCCGGAACTTCTTCCAAGGCCGCGGCCGAACGAGGCCAGTGCGAGTCGGTGCGGCGCGGTACTGCAGGAGGTACCGCGAGAGTTTCCATGATCAATGTCAAGCCGGGCATGTAGAGGGAGAGCAAATGAACAGATGGAGATTTGATGGTAAAAGTACTTAGACGATACGTGCGAAGTTCAACTGTCACTTTATGTCAGCGACTCTCACGATGTGTGTGATGGCCGCCCTCTCACTCCCTTCACTCTCTCACTGTACCTATCTCAACTCCAAACTATGTGGAGCTATCTGCAACCGCATTGTACCCGCATCCACATACGTCTATAACGAGCGCTTTGATTTCAGGCACCTCCGAAACCAGTCTGCGTATGCTCGCCACATTCTTCCCACTGGCAAGGCAGGAGTAGTAACGAATCTAACCACTCGGAACTCGCTTAAAGTTCTTCTATCTCACCTGAATCTCGCGAAGCTGTGTCGTTCTGCTCTGGAATCGCTCATCAGAAACCTGTCGCCCTCTCCCCTTATCTTGTACTCTGGACGTACATACTTCGCCACATATTCCGACGACCAACACCGGCTGGGATAATTGAAGGCATAAGTGTCTCTAAATAGGCACGGCGCGGCACCATGGAGTCATCATGGGTTCTCACCTCACTTCGAAGCTTGGACCCTCGCAAGTGTGCCATAACGCACGATTAAAGCCGGAATAGCGACACGTCGGCACTCCCACAACCACCTCCTGCCCCGTTAAATAGTGATCAGGGGTCAGGAAATCGTCGCGTGCAAGTTTAACGGTTTGTTCCAAGCCTGTTCACACGCCTAGAGCATTCATCTGCACAGATTGACTCCCTGAGATGGTACTTATTCTTATTCGCATCGTTCCCACACCGCTTAGTCCCTGACCTCTTCGTCCTCAGCACATAATAGTGATTGGCGCAGGCCTCGCAGGCCTCACAGTTGCTATTGCCTTGGCCAAAGGCGGCCATCAAGTTGAGATCCTTGAGAGCGCTCCAGAGATAACCTACATTGGCGCGGGTTCGTGCTCCAGTTACTTCTCATCTACCCTCCCTCTAATCCAATGTACTGTAGGCATCCAAGTCTCATCAAACTCTTCACGAATCTTGCGTAGACTCGGCGTCGACAAGTATATCGAGAGATACTGCACCGAACCCGTCGATTTGAGGATGATGCGCTGGAAGGACGGCCAAATCTTGGTCGAGTGTCCTCTGAAGGAGCCAGCGCAGCAGGACTACAATTCTCCGTACTGGTGCGAAATATTACCACGACGTTGGACAGGGGATCTGCTCACACTTGGATCGCAGGCACATCCATCGTGCAGATCTCCACCGCGGCCTCCTCGAAGCTGCCGTCGACCTCGGCTGCAAATTCCACCTTGATGCCCGCGTCGTCTTCATCGATCCAGACGCAGGCTCGGTCCTCACTAAAGACGATGCTAAATACACGGCCGACCTGATTGTCGCCTCCGACGGCCTAAATTCAATGGCGCGCGCTGTCGTCACAGGCGGACCTGCGGCCCCGATCCCTACAGGGCAGATGGCCTATCGTGTCACCCTCCCTGCCGCAAAGCTGCGCGGCATCCCGGAGCTCGAAGAGATCATTACCGTTCCGCGGAATAACCATTGGCTCGGCCCGCACGGGACCATTTTAAGCTACCTACTCGAAGGCCAGAACGAGCCGCTCATCAACTTCGTTTTCACTTGCGACGTGAACGAGACAGACCTACCACCTGGCGTCGATCAGCGGATGGGGACGGCGAAGGAGGTGAGGAATAGCTTCAAGGGCTGGGATCCGCGTATCGAGAAGATGCTCGAGTTCGTCGAGAAGGTCTTGTATTGGAGAGTAAGTTGACCCACTTGTCAGAGGATCTTCAACGTTGATATCTTTCAGCTCTACACCCACGAACCACTCGCATCCTGGTCCCACCCTTCCCACCGCCTAGTGTTAATAGGTGACGCCGCCCATGCGTGAGTCGGGTTTTTTTTTTCTCTGTCCATGAATCTGATGCGCGCTCTCAGAATGACACCCTATCTCGCCCAGGGTGCCGCCATGGGGATCGAAGACGCAGCCATCCTCGGCGGTATCCTTTCTCACCCGCGCTACTCCTCCCCTCGAACGCTCTCTGCTGCTCTCCCCCTCTACGAACACCTCCGCCTGAGCCGCGCCAACAAAGTCGCGGCAGCGAGCGTTGAGAGCCGGTGGTTCACCCAGATGGAGGACGGCGAAAAGCAGCGTGAGAGGGACGCGTGGCTGCTACTGCACCCGGGGATCGAGGAGGGGCATATCAATATCAGGAGCGATAAGGTGTGGCTGGACGAATTGTTTGGGTATGATGCGTATCAGGTGCTGGAAGAGGTTTTGGGAGGGGTGCCGAACTGAAGCGCTGGAAGTCAGGTTCAGTAGGATGGAGGTAAATGTAAAGATATGTATACATGCGTACGGCAAGTGGCAGCCCTTTGATTGAGGGTTAAGGAGCAAAAAAGTATGGTCTCTGTGCATTTGTTGAGAGCTGCCGCGAAGGGATCGTGGGAGAGGCCAACGATGCGGAACAGCCGATGTGGATTGTGGGAATGAAACCTCGCCGAGAGAAAAACGAACGCCGCCCGATACGCCAAATGATCGCAATTGAATGGAAGAAGCGTCACGGCAACGGGTGGGGGGATATATTATTATCTGAGACTGGGTACTGGGCCACCTTAGCTATTTTGTCCCCGGCCCGGCGTATAGAGTGAGCCACGTACCCCGTTGTGGGCTCTGAGCCAAAGACATACATCCTAAGAGAAATCTGAGATATTTTATGGGAATTTAACACACGATCCGATTGCTTGCCGAATATTTATTTCTGCCATGTCCCAAGGGGGCAAAAAACGGCCTAGTGGGCCACCCTGCTAAATCTTTCCTTCCAACCCGTCCTATGGGCCCAAATGGGTCGCAAATCACTTATAAAACATGACTGCACTATCCCATGCACTCAGCAGAGACTCTGAAGCATATAGGCCCCACAGTTGTGGCCCTTTGCCGCCACATAGGATGCCTAAAATCGGGGCCTGGACTGAAAGACTTTCCCTGTTCTGCAAAATGAGCAATTAACCTCCCAATTAGAGTACGAACGGCAAAATAGGAAGTATTATGACATACCTGACCTCAGTAGGGACCGCCCCGATGTTCACTATCCCTCAAACAAAATTCATCTTTCCGTGCGACTGAAATTTGATGATTCAGGGTGATCACTAATGGTAAGTGGGAAGTAGTAGACTTGAACCTCAAAGGAGTAGGGTGGAGCATTACAGTATATGCCCCGAATTTAAGTTCCAGATTCTAAGACCTTAGCCCCCACGGTGGGATCGCTGTAGTAATGGCAGCATTAAGCGACTTGGGACCGCATCGAGCTGGTTCTGGACCCTCCAACAGACTAAGGCAAGGGATTTCGCCATATTTCATGCATTGGAAACATTGGCGTGGATCCAGGGAAGAAGATGAGCCCCCAAACTTGTGGATTGGTGAAGAACTCCTGGAGAAAAGAGCAAAAGAGGAACCGGAAGGCGTCCGGAAATAAGAAATGACGTTCACACGCTGGATCCCGACAATCAAACCTGCCGAAACTTTCGATCGCCGGGTCGCTCCCGCTCAAAATTTGACATACGGCATCCCCATAGACTCTGTTCCATCGTACAAGTACGAGTTTGGACAATTCTGCATCATACCTACCTATATTATGCAAATGGCCCACTACCTAGTGTGGCCCACTAGGCAGTCTCTGATAATATACTCCGTGGTCCAACGTTGGAAGAAAAAGAATCTACCGAAACTCACACTACTAACACTCTCACCAACAAATCCCAGAACTAAATGCCGTGGCCCCCCTGCTGGATGCCGAATTTCGAGTGCTGTGGATCACCGTTTTGTAGCGCTAGGATGTACGGTGCTTGAGAAGTGTAAAGCCTTGAACCATGTCGACAGGAACCTTTTCAAACTCAAGTCCAACACCAGGCGACCTCTGTGGGCTGTCGTTGCAGCCATGTCCATCTGATCTTCTGTCGACGATCATGTTCAATCCAACTGTGAGCGGGCGTTCAATCCAGATGTACAAGGATTTGAGGTTCGTTTGTTAAGGGAATCGTGTTTGCACAACTCAGTGACGACTACCGCTGGTTGAACTTAAATTTCGTCATCAACATATGCACCGGCAGTCATCCTGGTTGAAAGCCTTTCCCAGTGTCTTCCTCCGGTTCTCCAGATACTTGGACTTGGATCTATTTCAGCTATGACATGCTGCACTGTACATTCGGACCTCATGGTCGGCGGTGACCTCTCCACGGCGTGCTGCCCCTCGGGTACGGTCAACTAGTGGCAAGCTCGGTTCAAAAATCAGTTCGAACTCGAATCGAACTGAACCGGACGCCGCGTTTAGGTTCAAGATTCACAGGTACCCTGAACCGAACACCGGGTTCAGGTTCGGCGTTCGTGAGCCACATACGTTCGAACGCCGAACCTAAAATTGAACCTGAAGTCCCCCTTTTCTTCATTTTACCTGCAATTGTGAGTCAGTTTTCGTTTCAAAATGCATCAATAGCTCACTAATAACGGATGTCTTCTTCATAACCATCCAGAACAACGTAATTGAGGAGACGAGCACAGCTTCTATCTCGAAAGTCATGATACATCCGTTGCGTCGCACCGGCAATTTGAACGAAATTGTGTTGCGCACTTGCAGCCTCGCTCCAACCACCACCTGGAATCATTCTAGACCTTGTATGGTAAGTTTAGATGGTCGAAGGAATTTTCCTGCCTTGAAATTCACTTACCAAGGCGTGGAAAATCGCTTCTGGTTCGTGTTCAAACGCTACACCGAACCTGAACACCGGTTCAGGTTCGAGGTTCGACAATTGCCTGAACTGAATGCGAGGTTCAGGTTCGGTGCTCAGAGCAAGAGGCCCTGAACCCAACCTGAACCTGAACCCAACCGAACCTTGCCAGCACTACGGTCAACTCGGGTTTGTACCACTGGCTTTCCCCTTCAATCAGCTTTTCCCCCAGTCTGGAGTGATTCTCTTGCCAGTTCTCAATCCTCTTGTCTAGAACGCATCCTTTTCCCCATCAAACTGATCATCATAGGCTACCGCGTTGACTTGATTTGCTCCCATCTGTCACAAGACAGGTTGAATCGGATTTTCTGGCCTTACTATCTGCAAGGTAATCTGCCTTTTTACATAACCCAGGAGTTTCAACCTTAAGACCCAACTATTGATTACGTACATTCGATATCATACAACGAAGCACTGTGTCTGCCCCAGGAGCAGTTACATCGTTTTTGTGCATGTTTCCATTACCATATGGCTTCCTTGCCCTGAATATTTTGGCAGTTGCCCAGATCTCCGTCTTCCTACAGCCGAAGCAAGATGGGAGGCCCCAAGGCGAGACGAGGCGGCAGCACAGCGACTAGGAAGCCACCGGAAGGTGAAATTTTGCGGACAAAGTCACGCTTACCATGAGGTCGTCAAACATAGAGAGCTACAGGACTGAGGATGCGACCTGGTGTAGCCGAGAAATATTCAGAAATAATGGCGGCGACCTTGGAGGCGACGCACTGGCAAAATTAGAACGAATCCGTCAAATACTCCCCAAAAGGCAACCAAAAGGGATTACTTGACTCATAACTGGCTAACCTCCGTCGCGGAGGCGGACCTGTTAGGTGAGTTTTACTCCTACAAGCAAACCCTAATAGGTCCCCTAGGTGGTTGGTAGGCTCACTACCAGCCTGCCTACAAATGGTAAAAATTGTGACAAGCACTTTGCCGTAGGCAGGCTGGTACAATTCGGGCTGTGAGAAAGGCCTGAGCGCGGAGTTTGAAATATTTTCCTTTTCTTTCATTCTGGGCTCAAATTAACTTAGTTTCAGAAATTACAAAGATAGGGCACAATCTGTATACAATATTCTTGAGATCTGTCTCTTCGGAATTTCAAAAAGTCCGTACGTGGTGAGATCTGGAGCCTCAATTTTAACTGAGAAATGATCGCAAGATACCGCCACTGTGATGCCGATGATCGGCGTCACCAAAAATTTCAAACTCCGGGATTAGCCCTTTGGCATGTCCCAAATTGTACCAGCCTACCTACGGCAAAGTGCTCGCCACAATTTTTGCCATTTGTAGGCAAGCTGGTAACGAGCCTAGGTGGTTGTGGCGCGCTGCATTGCGAGGAGCGCGGACTGCAGGGCCTAGGGGTTGAATGGCGGGGAGGTCGGTAAAGAAGGCGGGGGCGTAGGCAACTTGTATGAGGGAGATGGCGTGGGCGGCGTCGGCCGCGGCAAGCGCTGGGATTGGTGTTGTTCCGATGCTTAAATCTACTCACCGACATGTTGAATTCCCCACGAGTATAGCAGGATTAAGCGTGAATAATACAAGACGCTGCGGAACAATAGGATGCTATGCCCTCTAGATTCGCAATGCGAACAAAATGAGCATACTCCCAAGGAAATTGGTTGAGAATTAAGCTCATGAGAGCTGATATTGCGAAAATACACCAAAAATTTTTGAAAACAGGCCGCACCCTAAGTTCTGCAAATAGCTGCAAACTTTTTGCTCTCCAAGAAGTGCCCCCAACTCCTCCGCATCCTGCAGTTTACCTCGAATGCGGTACCTCATTGCAAGACTGCGCATGATCATGTGGTGTGCAGATGACCGTCACCCAAAATCTTCCTCCGAAGTCAACCTGGCGGGATGAAATGATCCAAAGTACGTCTTCTACGCAGGATCAGACGTCAATCACTGCATACGCGGCGGGTCGAGAGACTGCGGCCGTGAGCTCGGCTAAGGGGGTATGGAGGAGTCCAGGGACCGTAATGTATGGCGACACGGACTGGACAGCTTATTCTGCACAAGTTTGCCCACAATCAACTCAAAATTCAGCAAGCGCGTGTGGGGATCACAGCCGCTTTCTTTTGAGGAATGTGGTTACATTTTCGTCTGGCGCCGCGTCTCATTTCCAGATGCGTTGAATGTACAAAAATGCTACTGATCACATGTGGCCATAAATTACTTTCCATTCAATCTCAAACTCACTTTGATTTACACTAGGCTCAAACTGGCGGAGCATTTAGGATGGGATTTCTGTGCGCGAATTTAGGACGATTTTGAGGCCATCCTGACTTTCTCTCCAGGTTCTGAATGGGTGTAGTAGCTGGCAGACCTTTGCATCTAGGGGCACGTCTGCAATATAGACAGAGTTCCGACAAACATTCCACTTCCTGGGCCCCATCATGGCCAGACCTCCTCTCTTGGCCTCGAACACTGCATTGAGGCCCTCCGTAGTCATGGTCCAACTACTCAGTTCAAGCTTGGTCTACATTGGACTATCCCTATAGTCGAAGTTGTAGGCAAAGGTCAGACTTTAATCTACCTTGGCCTACTGAAAGATATAGACCGACCTCGGACCGGGTAGTCAGACTGCAGCTACAGGGGGGTTCACGCAGTGAAAAGCAGTACTATCGCGCTATACCTTGAGGTGAGTTCAATGTGCTTTGAAGCAGTCCCTTGTTGAGTAAAATCAATATTCAGGTTCAATCCATGCAAGAGGTTATTTCTTCACCTTATACCCGGTAAAGCTCGGATTGAGGCTTATCTTAAATCTAGCTGCCACCGATATCGTTGAGAGTATCTGGATGAAGGCGGACTGATAGATGTTACTTTTTCAAGTTTGTTTCAGTACTCTTCTAAGAACGAAATGCTCGTCTTCTTCCCCGAGCTTCACAAAGTCGAAATCATTTTTTGTTAGTGTTCTCGCAAATAGTTCATCATCGTGAACCTCTGCAGATATGTTCACAGATAAATTTGACTCTGATCCTCGCCGCCCATATTTAATGAAAGATTACGGTTGTGCATGCCCAGGTACGCTTCAACTATGCTATTAAATGTTTACTTTCCAGTGCATGATGTGAATGGAAGTGTTGCGCAAATAAAAAAACCGCAAAAAACTCGAGTCAGTCTTCCGCTGTCTGTTCCTGCATCCAATGGGTTGATCTCAAGTTCAACCCGCAAGAGATTTGTGGACTCAGATGTGATGTTCAGATCTCTGTCGTGATATTGGACTCGAAAATTTGAGCTCTCATCCTCAGAGGAGATGTAGTCTCCGAGGAACTCACAACAAGACTCTCATGTGTCAAGTTTGAGTGGATCTTTACTTTGGTTGGCACTAGTGCGTCCAAGAATAGGATACGGTCAGGTGGGAGCTAACATAGATGGAATAATCGAGCTGGAAAGAGCTGCTAAAAGGGCGTAGATCTCTGGTAGGAGTGAGAAACTGGATAATTTTCCGTGTCCGCTCAGCAGGTGGGAATTAGCCCAAGAACGAGATTAACAGGAGACAACAGCAGCCAGAAACCTTCGGAGATCTTTTGATAAGGAGGATTCAAACTGCAGTGCAACCTTGGGTCGGATTCCAATGGACTCCAGCCAATGCAACGACCCGTCATAACCGAGAGTACAAGCCCCTGTGGAAAAGTATTAGTTGAATAATTCCGAGATAAAGGAATAAGCTACTGGACCATTTCGACCAAATGTTCACCCAATTCAATTTTTTTGCTCGCCAAGATGGCCGAAACTATTTTTTGTCAATTAAGGCAATTTTTAGAGACCTTTGAAATTACAAGATCGCTCATCACCTGAAAATTTGAGCAGAAGGGTGAAGTGCTGCATGAACGAAAGTCTGTTTGGAAGAAAGACTACACAAAGCATTGCCCCATTGCTTCCGAAGCCGACTTCGGCGGAGCAACCGCAGCTCCGAGTCTACCTCATTCTGTCAAGCGATCGTTTTTCTTCCCGTGATATCCTGCATCGCCCGCAGATCTGCGGCACGTTCGATAGCCTACAAGCAAGAACCTCGAATCCTTCCTGCGACAGAATGGCTGCACTTCAATATATCTTCCCATCAACTGCGGGACTTTTTGGGAAACAGGGGTCGAATGGGTTCTTTGACCTTCATTTATTTACCTCTCTCCCGACTATGCACCTACCACTGTTGGGCACGACAAACAAGATATTCAGAGCTCCTGGATATCTAATGAGTGGAACACTCTTTCATCCTTGGGCGTGCCTTGTCAGGAAGCGCTCAAAAATGTTCAGGACCTTGGATGGAGCAGAGCGGAGCTCGGAGAGCTCCAGTCAGGGCTCGATGATTCTGAATTCGATTACAAGCTAGGTTTGTTGCAAGACGGGGCTGGACTGTTTCTGGATTCGGGAGCTTTCTTCGATGTCCCATCTTCCCTCAATTTCTGGAATTATTTTGCTTAGGTTACGAGATTTTTTCAAATCTGGAGGTAAGCCATCGTCCAAGCTCCTATCACTCGAACGTGGCGAAGATTTATCTCTCATCACGGCCTTGCGTACTTGAAACCTTGGGTTTCACGGAACACGATGTTTGAGTGTGGTCTCACGTTTGGAAGTTTATTCCACGCTGATGCTAAAGGTCTGGATCTCCCTTTGCCCTCGGCTTAATGCCCATGTGTCTCCCCGGCAATTCTGGATTCACTTTTATTGTTGATCGAACAATCTGACAGAGTTTCTCAGTGTCTCAGCCATTCCATGGCTGCTTCAAACTTGCTTGTGAACCATGTCGTCCTGGTACGATCCCCCTAGTAGAGTCTATTATGGGCAAATAATTCCTTCCTTTATCCTTGAGACATTAACATAACAGTAAGTCCTGGACCGCTTGACAACTGACGAGATTCTATTTTCTTCAATCGTTGCCTTTATCGGGTGTTGTAGCAGTGGGATCTATTCAATGCTCAATTTTTCATGCATATGACCTCAAAGAAACTGTCCTGGAACTCCGAAAGTTATCCATTCAAATCACTTATCATTTTACGTGCCGTCCTGCCATCTCCTTCAGTAAGTCCCTGAAGTGCAATGTGTGTTTAACCTTGGGTATTCGGAACGTTCACCCACGTCGTGCGTGTCACTGAGATTAAAGTGAGCTCCACCATTCTCAACTACACTCTTGCAGTCATCCTTCCATTCAATTGCAAAAGAATCATTGGTGAAGATTACTGTACTGTGGAAAGAGAGTTCATTGACTTTGTAGACAGTTACATTCAAGGGGTTAAAATAGTCTATTCGTGATGGTTTATTTCTAACCAATCTACTCCCGCCGATGTGGGGCATTTTCCTTGTCTCTCCCATGCTTGCTCAAAATATAGCATAGGCTCACGTTTTTTGGAAGACAGGCCACAAAATGGGAGTTGTGGGTCCAGAGATACGTGCCACTGCTTCGGGGAGCCATTACAGCGAGCTATAAACACATCTGGATTTTCCAAGTATTCCTCACACCCGGCAGATGACTAGCTGCAAAGAGCCGGGAGTGACAAGATTTGTGCTACACTCAAGAAATACCAAATGAAAATGCAACCACATTCCCGAAAAGGAACTGGCTGAGATTGTCATATGCGCTTGTTGAAATTTGAGTTGATTGTGGGCGGACTGGCGCAGAATAAGCTGGGGTTTAGCCAAATAAATAACAGCCCAGAAGGATATATACACCACGTGCTGAAGGTAGCTGCTGGATATAATAATACCGACATTTCTGACATGTATCTGGGTCCCAGAATCCTAATGGGTCATTTCGCACCGCCAATCACGCTTGCCGAAGTTCCGGCGCGGAATAACGAAGCTGTCCAGTCCGTGTTGCCATAGTAGTGTACATTAGTGCCTGTAGTATGTACACTCAGTTACTTCCTGGACCCCGGCGTTCTTACACGGCTATCCCGGAGGTCGGTGGAATTCGACGGGTTTGATCGTCGTCTGGATCCATCGGCCCGCCCAAAGGAATCCACTGAATATGCAGATCACCGGATTCCACTGGAAAGACCTTCGAAATCCAAAGGACAGCTCACTGAAATCTGAAGCACAGTCTGTGGGCGACGCGACGGTCAAATGGTATTGAAATGTTATTGAAAATTGCATAATTCGCCGTATAATAGACTACGAAAGAACTACAATTATAGGATCGTGGGTGAAGTAAATAAAGATATCATTCTAATACTCGCGTACAACAGGGCCAACAGAGAGAGCCGCAAGGTTACCTAGGGAAGAGATATTCACGTCGCGCTCTTCGACAGTGTTCCCGTCTCCGTCCTCCTCGTCCTCAGGTGGCGCAGACCCGGTCGCGGCGGGGTCAATGGAACCAGACGCCGCGAGTAGCCTGGCATCGATCTCCTCTTGCGTGCGCGCATTGCTCTCCGGTGCGCGACGGAGATACACGGCGTTGTCTTCGTTGATGATGGCCTGCTCCCACCTGTTGGTCTGGTATCAGTTTTGGTGCAGTGCGGTACGCAGAAGAAACGTACTCGCGCCACTTGGGATTGCTGCGGTCGTTCCCATTTTTGTCGAAAAGAACATCGAGCTCGCCCTCGAGGTTGGTCCAAAAACCGGTATCTGCACCTCGGGTATTCTCCTTTTTGGCCAATGGACGGGCAATCTTACGCTGTCTCGCAATGTCAGCGAGTATCGGGCAGATAAGATGCAAAGCTTACCATGAGAGCCAAGCAGGCCATGATGTCCTTTGGCGGGTTGGTCGGCTTTGTTGGCAAATGATACCCACCCACGATCTTCTTGCTGAAGGTCTCGAGGTCTGTCTTCTCTTTGACCGAGGTCCAAACCTCAAACACATCGTCAGCGGGATTAAGAAAAGCATCAAGGACCACGACGTACCGCTTTGCGTATCGCACTTCTCACATTACCATTTTCCATCGCAATTACCTCATTCACGACTGTTTTAACCGTTGGATCCTGCTTGTATAGCTCGAGACGTAGCTGCTTCGCATGATCGTAGACGTAGGTCTGAAAGAATATCAGTTGAATGACCCTGATGACGCAAGCAACGTACCTCGACAATGGGAACCAAATTGTTATAGGACGTGATCGGTCGAATCATATAGTGCTTGAGAAGGGACTTGAGTAGTTTCTAGCAAACATATTAGCTACGTAGCATGAATGATATATAGCAACGTACGTGTTGCTGCTTCGAGGGTTTCCAACTTTCCATGCAGTACGCTCCAATGGTCTTCATGTGCGTCTCGATGGCCTCGAGTTTCTCCTCAAAATTGTTGTTTTGCTTCTCCATGCGGAGGAGTCGGAGAAATAAGGTGACGGCGCGGTCCTCGCCGGTGAGCTAGGGTGAAGGCAGCGTCAGAGAGGATTTGTATTCAAACAAGAGCCCAACTATGCACCTTCGCGAAGTTATGGGCTGACTTGCGCTGGGCACTATCGAGGCCGTACTCGGTGCTGATCTCGTCGATATTGACAACGGTAGTGAGAGCCGGAAGTCGGCGCGAAGACTCAAAGTTGTGGACGGGAGCGAATGGCATCCCATAGCCGCTGCTGGAGCTGCTGTTGTATGCGGGATATTGTGTGTCGAAGTCGCCTGGATGGCCAGGTCCCATGGAACGGAAATTTTCGCCCCCGCCATGAGAAGAACGCCCTATGGGCCCACGACGATAAGGAGAGTGGCGGCTGGGCGTGCGCTGAGTGCGGTGGAGGGCAGGGGAGTCGGACACAGGGCTCTGCGACATGGCGGCTGAGAGCGGGAGACGCAAGACAAAAGATGGAAAAAATCAAAAGACTGACAAACAATCCATTTTGGGCCTTGCTTCGTCCAATGTCCACCCGCAATCACAGAAAAGTCAGGGAGCGCGGCACAGCAAAGACATCCTTGTAAGGCTATCCGTTATCCAAGTCCTCAAGTTGATTTCGTTGCCGAATTTTACCAGTGCGCTCAATCCAGGTTTTGGCTACTTGAATTCGCAAGTCTTGGATGCGGATGCCTTTACCCGTTTTTTGGGTGCTCCAGCTGGGGAGGAGACTCAATTGGAATTGCGGGGATTGTCCCATGGCGTATCAGACTTGTGCGGAGATGCTCTGTCTGCACCAGAGGATGAGATCAAGCCTACCGTCAAGACTGAGAAGGAAAACTGGTCTTCCCGGCCTCCGATTGACGGTACCCGTTCAACTTGCTTGACCAGAGGACACTATTTCTAATCTCTCCCTTCAGCGTCTCCCAAAGTACTTGTGGACGTGGCGCAAAACTCAGCCAAAAGACGGCGTAGCGAGGTTGTTCCCAAAACAGAAGACCTACCGCCCGTGATACCGAAGCTGAGTGAACAAGACATGCTGCGCATTCGTATTCTTCAGCTGGAGAACCGAGTTGCGCGCCTTCGTCACGAAATTGATACGAAGCAAGCCGCCGAACGCGTGATCCATGATTTGCAGCTTGAATGGCAACACATGCGAGCAGACTGTATGGCTTTCCAGAACCGAGTCGGAGGGCTAGCCGTCCGAATGCATCGAGCTGAGGACCACATCGAGGAGCTTGCTCAGCGTCTTCCCCAACACAACGGCTGGAAGTCAGAGGTGGGATCTGACTTTGATCCTGACCGCACTCTTGCCGAGGTGGAGGATGGATCCCAGCCTGTAGATGTGGAATGGCCTCAGGAAGGGTCTCAGGACGAAGACTGGGAAGGATCGGTCGTGGCGTAACACAAGAAGACGGATGTCTGATGCTGTCAATGTCCTAACGTACACAAACGATTCTATTTACTCCTTCGTGCGGGATTTTGAAGGTCGTGGTCGATATTCTAGTTCCTCTCCGCCCTCAGCAAAGTCGCGGTCAACCTCCGTCCTTTTGCGTTTCTTCGGGCGGGCCATTTTTACTGCCTGTGGCTCGGCCGTCAACGCAGGTTCCGCGGCCTCCACCGCGGAGTTGTCCTTCTTCCGAATATTTTTTCCCTTCTCTTTCGCTGCCGGCTTCTCCTTGGCTGCCTCCCTGACTGCCTCCTTTGCTTCCCGCTCCAGCCGTTCCTTGTTTTCGATGGCTTTTTCGATGGCGTCGACCAGGGATAGATCCGGGAATCGCATTTCGCTGCGAAAATATTGTACATGTGTCGCGCTTCGCAGCTGCGTCAAATTCAGGAAGCAATCATTTGGCTCCACAGCGTGGTTCAGTTCGTTTTCGAAGCGGTCCGTCTCTTGGCGCTCCTGGACCACTCGGCGTGTGAGCGACATCTTGCACTGATGAGCGGCGCAATTGTGGTTAACGTTGATGGCGCAAACGAGTTCCTTCGCCCCAGGTCAGTGAAAAACAATCATAGTTTGAAAGTCTTGGACGGACATTGAATGAAATAACAAGGTGTTGGTTTTCCTGGACAGTGCATGATGGGAGTCGATACGGCATTATATCGGCGCCAATATGGCAACGCGATATTAATATTCCCAGAATTGAATCGGTTTCAGGCTCAACCAGAATTTCCTCTACGCGTCCAACATGAAGGCAATTCTCTCTCCTGTATACAAGATACTTAGAGATCGTGATCTTGTCACCATTTGCCAGAATGAGGTTTCGACATCGCTGTACTTTGGTGTTTTCTTGTACGAGGCTTCGAATCCCGTTCTTTCCAGCTGCGGTATCAGGCCAGAGACAGGGTGCGCTGCCCACCAGTGGCATGTGAAGTCCTAATGGCACGTAAAGACCTTGTCATGACCAGCAATATAAGACTTACCGCTTCTACTCGCGTTCGTGAGTCCGGTCATCGACATGTATCCGAGGAACTCATCATCCTTTAAAAGAGCGAGGACCTCAGAGCCCGCTTGGCGAGGCGGGATGCTGTTGCCATTTACATCTTCAAGAACATAACCCCCACTGACCAAGTGTCGAATCGCATGTAAGTGGCTGAATGCAGTAGCGATATCGAGGCTCGGAGCATGTTTAGTTGAGTGAATGCTACAAAGCCTGATCACCAGATTGAAAGATTCGAAACTCTCCGTTGCATAGAGAATCAGCGGCCCGAATCGGCGGATATGTTCGGTGGGGTGAACGAACAGATGGAATTTTGGTTTGTTGAACCACTGTGTGTTCCAAAGAGCAGTGGCGATTAGAAAGTCCAGAACCGCCTCATTTAATTTCTCCTAAAACTGTCGAGTCAGGAAAATCTCAACATGGTTCAGAGTCAAACGCACAAGATAGGCCGGTAGAGAATCAATTGCGGGTTGGAACATAAGTGGTGTGAGCTTGCAGAGGGCAACCCAGCCGTCATAGTGTGCATTCGGGATCAGGCCATGGAGAACAACAAGGGCGACCTGCAGAATGACGCGAAAATCACGACCAACCAGCGATCCGGCATATTGGACGTAAGTGTTGCCACGAATCGGAGGCGTATTCAAGCCGGACACGTCCATGCTAGATAACCGGGCCTTGAGTTCTTCCTTCCCTTTGGAGTTCTGCCGGGAAACTGCATCTCTCCACCAATATTTCACGACCCCGAGAAGGACAACATGGAGTATCTCAACTGGAGTGTCGCGATGTGCGTCGAAATCTATGCTGCTTAAATATTTCGTCGAGGATAAAGCAATAGGACACACCCGGGATAGATAGAACTGGATTAAAGATGTCGTCGGGCATGTCAGCTCGAAGTTGTCGGAGCAGGTTCTTCACTTCTTCGGCCTTCGAGACGCCAGTGTCAGAAGGACCGGGACCTCTCTCTTTCTGCTCGTCCCTAAGTTTTGATGCTGCCACCTGAAGTTTGTCGACGAAGTGCTGAAAAAACTTATCCTTTGACCCGGTTTCGGTCGCCATATCATCGACAGCACTCGGAGCTCCATCCACAGCACGTTTCAGCTGGGCAGTGAGGTCAGAAACTGTTTGTTCCTTGGTGCGAGGGGTGCCCGCCTCGTCAAGTTTCAATACTATCTCAGTGATAATTCACAAGCGGCTCACCGTCATGAATTCTTGCAATCTGTCAATTTCGCCAGCATGCCCGGGAGGGCGGTTGTTCTTGTCGGATTTTGCTTTACAAACACGACAGAAATATTTCCCTTTCATACCAATATGGGATGCGAACTCGCTGGACATGGGGTTGTCGCCCTGGAAGGCCAGGAACCACGGGATAATCAGGATCCACTCTTGGTATTCACAATCCCAGACCTCGATCCCGTCCTTTTGCGCCTCGCTGTAATGACATGAGATGTGGTGGGTGATCAAAGAAGATAAAAATACCGTAACATGGCGACAACGGCCTCCATCATCTCGAGGGGTGGGGAAAGGTTTGATGTAGCGATAAAATGGATGTTATAAATCATTTGCGTAAGTTCACGCGGGAGACCGGCGAGCGTGAAAAGAATGGAATTATGCTTGTTCCATTTCTTCGACACATTGCCAGAAGTATCGTCACAATATTTCCAAAGCGGGACCGAGTGAACTCGCCGTCCATTCCCCTTGACACGCCATTTGTTAACAGAAGGTTGTGTCCATTTTTCCAAGGGAAGAGACGCGTGTCGAAGTATTCCTAATGAAGCATCATCGACAGTGACAGGCTGTAAAACAATGAAAACTACCTGCAATGCTTGACGGGGGCGGAATGGTATATCGCGCTTGAACATCAGGGTCCTCGAGATCTCGAACATTAAGAAAGTAGTCGTCAAGGGGAATTTCAAGGCAAGAACTCTCCCTTCCGTCAATAACAAACGCCGATTTTGCGGCTGTAAGCCGGAGAGGATGCGCAATGGACCACATTCGGCCCTGGCGCGTGAACCATCGCATGGGCATGACAGGCCCGACCATTCCGCCATCTAATTTGGCAAAGCACACCTCTTCAACAAAGTAATCCTTCCCACCACGGCCGCGAGCCATGGGTCCAGAAATATTACCGTCCACCTCTTGCTTCCATTTGGCCGCTTGACGCGCCTCCTCAAGTCTCTCCCCACTATCCTCCGGATACAAGTGAAGCTTGGGACGAATGAGCGGGTTAGCAAATTCCTAAAATGCATCAGTAAGCTGAGACGAAACTGTATTACCATCTTACATGCTTGAGAATCTTAAACCAGTCATTCACCGCGAAAGTATTACCCAATTTGCCTGTCAATAATCGAGTCCCAAGGCCCGCAACATTCACGATATCTTCGCGGTGATTTTTGACTTGTTTGATAGTAGGTTGCGATGAGACTCCATTTTTTTTGGCATACCAGCGCGTCGCGTTGAGCTCTTTCTCGGAAAAACAGGCACGAGGGAATCCAGACATTATATCAAGAAGGCATTCCTAAAGATCGGGGCATTAATTTGGTGACAACTTTTGAATACGCGCGCGATATTACCTCTTTACTGCGCCAGCACCACCATTCATCCTCGCCCGAGACCAGTAATGAATGGTCGGGGGCAAAATCTGTGTGCACCGTAAGTATACAGCGGCGTGGGTCGAAATCAGAAGCATAATACCTCGCTGTTCCTCCGCAATTTGACTGTCATACTGATGAAACAACCCATCTGATTCCGGGTGTTCCAAGGGCGTAATTCCATCACTTTCAGGTTCTCGAAATGGGTTGTAATCATCTTCATCGTCGCCTGAGTCGGACTCGTCAGACTCTTTCGGAGATGGCCTGTTCCGCGCAAGTTCCCCAGCAAAATCATCATATATTTGGTCGGGATCATCGGAAGGGAGGGCTGGGCCATGTACCGACAGATAATTTGATGGTCTACCTCCAAAAAGGTCGAGGAGGTCTGGCATCGACGATTGACTCGGGAGAGGAGTTTTTCCGGGTGGGGAAGAAGAAGCAGATCTTGAGTGCGAACCGGGCGACAAGCTGGCTTCAGAGTCGAGCTCAGATGGCATATGCAAGGGACTTGACACGGGAGCTGCTTCACGGTCCATCCTTCGAACACGCTCCACATGAGACTTGAGATCTTCATGGGTTAGCGCCCTTGACAATGGTGTATACGAGCTATCCGGGCAAATGATACACGCATATAAGTTTGCGCGGTTCTTGAGAAACACTTTAACGGTGTAAGGACATCATTAGAAGAGGATTCAGAGTAACACACATTGTGGATTAACAAGTTGAGATGGCATTGGGAAGGCGCCACACGGAAGCCAAGCTGCGGTGGATGTGGATAACCACAGGAGAAATAAAATAAGGGCCAAGCAGCGTGTGAGTGCTGCCCGCATCTGGGTGTGGCCAACTGTACGCTATGCACGGGAAAAATCGCGTCGGTGTTGCGTCGGTGTTGCGTCGGTGAGCGCATCGCGCCTCAAGCAGAAGAGATTTGCAAGGGGGTGTCAACTTTCAAAAAATGGACATCGGGTTGGTTATAGGGGGCTGGCAATCGATTTTTGATTTTTTCTGATTTTTCCGATTTTTTCTTGAGAAGTTTCCCACGGTGGGGGGGGTCTGGCCAAAATTTTTCAAGAAATGCTCTAATGGATGTGTTCATTTCAGAAAAAATGTCAAAAAATTCCGAGAAAATATTCAACTTCACCATCAAATTTGCTATATCTCCCCAACCTCAGCTCGCATCGACCTGAAACCTTCAAATATCGATTCCCCACCCTCATTCACCCCCAAATTCGACCTGGTTCCGAAATTTTAAAGTTGGCACCCCCTTGGAGATTTGCGTCGGATGATTGATGCGGTATGTAATCAATGACACGTGCAATTGCCAGATGATTTTCAGAGACGATGGCAGCGTCAACGGCTAAATTACGGAAATCTAGCTCCAAATACACTGGATTCCGATATTCTGCATATTTAGGGAACTTCAAAAGTCGGCTCACTGGAATCCAAGCGAAAAATCACTAGATTTCGAAGGTCATCAAATCCGGTCGAATTCCACTGACCTCCGGGATAGCCGTGTAAGCGGGACCGTGCCGTGTAATACTACCTACCTACCTACCTACCTATAGCGCGTAACCAGCCGACCGATTTAGCAGCTCTGGCGAGCTCCCGTCTGCTAGCGGAGGCTATGTCTCGGCCACCTTCGGCTAGCCCTCGGCTGCTCAGCTAGCCGACAGCTGGCACAGCTGCTAAATCGGTCGGCCACTTTGGCTCTGAATGCAGTGAATTCTCTTTTACGTCAGTTCGCTCACTCTCCTTTTGAATTTGTTCTACTATTTAAGCTTCATTCTTCCTCATTTTTGCTACATGCCTGTCCTGGGCTGCTCAATACATGTTTATCCAGATACATGTTGATGTTCGTCTGTGTAATGGGTGATTTAATGTTAGGGAAGTGTGTGAAACCACCGCACCGACCAGACAGTCGTTACCCGGTTTTCGGAATGTTCCCTGCATTAACAAGGGTGTACATTGGCCAATTTATGCGTGATTCAAGCTTTGTCTGAGAGCGTGAAAGTAACAAAATAAATGGGTCGTGACCACCCAGCCGAACAACCGGATGGTCGGGTTCATGAAACCAGCTTGGGAGAAACCCACAAAACAGGTTGCATGACCCCACCACGGAGAGCGGTTTTCAACGGATGAAAATCAAAATATTTTTTATTACTCTCACCCGTTGTTGACCCTCTTGTAACCCGTCTTTCGTCCACTACCCGGGTTACTTCCGCTGGGGTCAGATTGAGATCCTCCGTCAAACGGGGTAATGTTATCCATTTGACAGGTTATTTGATCAGTGAAAGGAACCCGGTTTGGGTCTTATGATGGAATTGATTATACCTTGAGTAGACAGTGCAGACCGTAGACGGCGAGGTACGCGTTTCTCTATTTACTTTATATCGGCTATTCAGTGTTATCTCATTCTTTGAAATGTTTTTTTTTTTCCTCGTCACCGTGTAAGTGCAGGAGGAAGATGTGTATCAAGGAAGAAATGATCACAAATCTGAAGGCAAAGAGATAATATTCAAATCAAACAAGATATGCCTGCGCTTCGCTTCGGCGGCAGGCAGGAAAAAATTAAATGAGCCAATCTACTGCCAAGTGAAAAATCAAATCCAACGGGGACAAAAAGTGGCCCAAGCATGGAGCAGACCAGGCAGAAACCCGCCTCTGCAGTCAGGCGGTACGATGCAAAGTAGAAAAGATGAGAAGGAGGCTTTAATTACCAGAGCTGGTCGCAAAATTGAAGAGGAAGTTCGATGAAAACCATAGCAGATTGGTCTTCCAAATAAGACCCGAAGATAATAATATGCAAGACGTTCGGCCGTAAACACATGTAGCACGGCAGCCTGATCGCCTGGGCAGCACCAGGAACAAAAACATTGTTAGCAGTGTATCAAAATAGCAGGTAGGTTTCGTTTGATGCAGAATCGTGGCAGCATCAGGGAAGGAGTGCTGAATTTCAGGGACTGAAAAATTTACACAAAGAGGACTGCATATAATGAATGGGAGATTTTTTTTTTTGGTGAGATAGAACTAAGGAACGTGTGGGCTATATAGCAGAAGGCAAGCCTACGTGGTCACTGTGCCGTGCGGCAGTGAGACATGAAAAGATGCACCAGATTTAGCCATTTTTAACAGCGGTTAAAAGCTATGGGGGGCACGCGATGTCCTTACTACGACGAGTCAACCAAATTGGGATTAAACCACGCAGCCTGCTGTTCAACATTTCAGTATCGCAGTTGCGCGGCAGGTAATTGTTATACCAAGCCGGCTTGATTTTGATCTCTCGTATTCAAAAAGAGCGGATCTGCGGGCACCGTGGGAGTGATCTCCAATTGACGGCAGTGTTGATCAGAAGGGAGGCAGCAAAACCTGGAGCAGAAGAACGCAGAAGTGGAAGCCTTCAAGGGGATAAATCCAAACACCTCCAAACGAATTGGGCACTAAATCTTAATAGAATGATTAATGGCGGCAACGGCCGAAAAGCCGACACACCCCTAGCTTTTACAGTAAATCAGGGGCTTGCCTTTTTTCCGTCGAGTAATGCCTGAGTCATTGATGACCTATGCACGCTCTGTACAGAATTCAACCATATTGATTATATACGACTAGTTGCTACCCGTGAATAAATTCACGGGGATTGTGGTGATGGGTTGTTCCCAGCTCCCGTCCTGGCTGGTAGTCCCAGTATGCAGTTACATCGTGCTTGTTAGACCAGCTGGTAATCCTAGTGCGACACCTTGGCAGTTTCCGCACTAACGTTCGTAGTTGTGAAGTCATTGCATGTAATGTTCCATTGGAAGATTGTCTCTGGAATTCTATCATATAGCGAGATACGGCATTATAACCAACCAAAGTGTTTCAGATCTCGATAACATGCCGGCACACCTGCCGTACTTTTTTCCCCTACGGCGCCTACAAATATAAGCCGAGGCGTCGACTTCCTGGACGTGCATATTAGCTTCCCTCTCCAGCACCATGTCGGCCTTGCTGAGTTCCAGATCATCGTCGCCAGACCCACAGATCTAGTACGCAGCCATACGATTTACCCGAGTCCGAAAGGGTGAACAGTATATTGACGACCGTCTCCCCAGCAAACGCGTCATCTTGGGACTAATAATTCCTGGGGTCGGGCTGATTACGATTCTGCTGGCCCTATACGGATACTTGGCATGGAATCCTGTCTCGAGACGATACCTAGACCGGGTAAGTTTCCGCCTGCTGGTATACGCTCTGGGGGCACAGTGCGTCCCGCCTTCTGTGCCGTCATAAACGCCACTAACTGTCCCAGCCTTCTCTTTGCTGTGTCCTTTCTCACCGGGGCCCTCATCGCCAGCCCTGGCCGGCATTGTGCTCTCGTATCTTTTACCACCGACGTACGACTTGACACTTTTCTACATCCCTGCACCTGTCGCCGCTCACTCGCCCGTAGCTGAATCTCATGTTCTCTGCGGGCATGTTTTTCTGCATAGGCCTCAATCTCCCGTGGGCCGAACCTGATATAATTCTTGTTCACCATCTCTGAAACCTCGCCAGATTGGTTATCGTGTATAGTGTCAACGGCCAGAAGATGGAGAAATACTACATTATCGGAACTTTTCTCCTCTCGCTCATCTGCGGCCTCGCACCGTACGCGTCGGGAAATTACGGGCACGTACATCTTTGATTCTTAGAATTCGAGGCCGCCTGTAACTTTTGGTCCCTTCCCCGCAGATGGAACGCCGTCAGCCAGTCTTGCTGGTTTCGCAGCACGAATTCAGCTGAGATGCTTCGCTGGCTCATCGGCACGCAGGACTTCTGGACCATGTTTTTCGCTGTGGGTGAGGTCTGCGGGTTTTTAAGAACGATCGTGTACCTCATCCTTGAGGTGTGGCCTTTCCCTCCCACCCACTGATGAGCCTCCAAAAATACTGACCGCATACCTGCAGCTCGACATGCGGCGGTTTGCCACAGATAATCAGATCACTTACTCTTACGACGTGTCACATATCATCCTGCGCATCGGTCAGTCGACCAAGAAAATTTTAGCTGCTACCATTATTTATTCATCCATGAATAAACAGGCATGTACCCTCTTGTCTCGTGTGCGCTTAACATTTCCGGGGCCGCGATCGACTTGTACACGTATAGTCACTATACGGGCCACTCTGGAAATGTATGTATGTTCCATCCGCACTCGAACCTGAGTGCTCACATGCGTAGAATTGGAGACTGAATATCGCAGGTATAATTCAATGCCTTTTGCGCATATCCCAACGTCGACCACTTATACGCAGGTGCCGTCATCTTCTCCGGGCGCCCATTAATCTACGGGCTGCTCGCGATCGCCGATCCGGTACGTTATAATTTTCGCCAGGTGGTTCTAACCGCTCCACCCTTCTTCGACTCTGGTTGAATTTTCACCGCTCATCCGCATCCTTGCTATATAGTCTTTCATCCGTGCATTGTGCGCTCTGCGTCACCCTGAAAAGGACATAACAACACAGTCCCACCGCCCTACGCCAGCCGGCTACCTTTCAACCGTAATTGACCTACCGTCGGGCGAGACCTCTCAATTAGAATTAGAGTCATTGAGCACGAACGACTACGAGGCTCAGAAAGGTGCGCGGGGATACGGGCGGCACGCTCTCTTGAGCGTGGGGGAGACATCTACCATTACAGCGCGCGCGTCGGGAACATATCTGGATGGGGAGAGGGAACCGGGTTTGAACGATGGGTATAACCAGAGCGTGATAATCGGTGCACCGACGCAAACTTCACTCGCGCCGATTGAGCAGCTACAGTCCACAATTAATTTTACTTTCATTTAATTTGACGCCCCTTATTGGGCTGGGTCTGAGGATGGCCTAATGTGTGTGGCCCCGCGAAGCGGGACCTTGCCAAGATATTAGCGGGCCAGCCACTGCCGTTCCACTTGGTTTATTTTTTGTGAATTGGGGGTATGTTGCCCTTCATCTAACCCACAAACACAGCTTTCTACCCTAGTAACTCTATCCTGTAGGAAAAATTTCCCCACAGTGCCAGAAAAGGGTCCAATTTTTCAAGTGCTGTGGCATGACCTGGAATTATTTGTTTGCGGCGGAGGTGAAAAAAGCCATCAAAAACGGTCCAAGCGTTCAATCGTGTGGGCAGTGCTAAGAGTTTTTGTGGATCGCTTACGGTGCCTGACGCGTAATCAACCCACCACGTCCTACAACTTCTGTCCTGCACCAACGGCCGCCTCCTCCCACAACCGCCCACACCCTTTCCCACACCCTTTCCCACTGCCGATTAAACCCGAACTCCGCGCCCCTGATCTTGCCCACATCCGGCCGGCGCCGGCAAAGACCCCCCATTCCTGCCCACTCCCCACAACACAGCGTCCCACACTGCCCCACATCCCGCCCATCCCACTCCCACTCCCATTGAACAATGTCTCCCACACCCGATCAACTCGACAAACTTCGGATAAAGCCGCCCAATCTGCTCGCATTTCTGGCCATTTCCGATGAATCCCGCCCCACAGCATTCGACGCCGCCCGCCCGGTCTTTCTCACCAACGCCGCCGCATTCTTCCGCGTGCCCCCCTTTCTCGCGCTTACCGCCCTTTTTCTGCGCCGCGTCGCCCACGCATCCGGGGCCCCTATTTGAAATTTCTCCTATTCCCACATGCCCCGCCTTCCCCCGCTCGCTAGCCTTTCGTATTTTTCTGTGGTTCTTTTCGCCATCCTTCCCACCACTGACTTATATCGACACTAATCTCTCCTCCTCTTCCAGATCTGGGTTGTTTTCTTGTCTTGGAGCGCGTTCCTCGATCCTCTACACCCCACCGGCGCCAATCTACGAGGCCCACACTCAATGCTGTACAATCATGTCGGCATCAACTTGCCCCCTCGTCTACACGCTCCTCACCTCGCCTCCCAGCTCCATGCTTGACGGCTGATCCACTACAACACAACACTCACCACACAATGCAATTTTGCCCCGAATTCAGCACGACACACACTAAAGGTACGCTCGAACTTACGCAACAATTGGAATTCTACTCGCAAGAGATATCGGAGAACGACAAAAAAGATTTAGAGAAATTTTCATAGGAAACAAAGGGAAGCAAGTGAGTGAGGACTTCAACTGCCAGTCGTATCGTTAGGCCAGTCTAACACTCCTGCACCCAACTTGATGGCACTTGGCCAAGACCTTGAAAGTATATTACAAAAAAGTACATGCCGCGAGCAAACTCTCTCGTTAGCTCACGAAATCCACCTCGATTCTTTCTCAATCTACATGTACCGATGGAACGTCGGAGTGCCCGCTGCGATCCTCCACCGCTCTCCCCGCCAAATCAGCGCTGCGACCGGGAGGTATGCCGCAAACAGGATCGCAGCGAACGTGAACCAAGCCCATAAGTACGAGATCTCGTTCGCGAGGCGCGTCGCGACGAACGGGATGAAGAACGACAAACCCCTCCCCAAATTGAATAATACCCCCGTCTCGGGCGTCTGAGGCCTGTAGCAGTCGCTGATGTACGCGTAGAGGCATGTCGAGCCAATCTGGAGCCCGAATACGCCTATGGATAGACCGACGAGCGGCGGGATGAAGCCTGTGCGCCCGACGGTCGCGCCAAAGATGAT
This sequence comes from Mycena venus, assembly GCA_014462655.1. NCBI lineage: Eukaryota > Fungi > Basidiomycota > Agaricomycetes > Agaricales > Mycenaceae > Glaucomycena > Glaucomycena venus. The sequence continues at coordinate 976,815 of JACAZI010000015.1, read as the reverse complement.
GATCCCCACGGGCATGAAGAAGGCCGAGAGGGGCGAGAGATAGAGTCGGTACTCGGGCTTGCGGACCCCGTCGTGGCGCTTCGCCATGCGATACATGATGACATCGGACAAGCGCCCAGCGCAGAGCTCGCCCAGCACGGAGCCGATGGTGAGCGAGATCCCGAGGCAGGCGCCAATAGAGCCCGCGCCCATTTTGTAGAATTTGTGGTAGATGGTGGCGAGAGTAACCGCAGGGAGGATGTTGATGAAGGTCCACGAGAGGGTGTAGTAGATGAACGGAAGGGTGACAGAGGGATATTTGAGCATGGCGAAGGAGTGGGTGAAGTGAGAGAGGCGCAGTTGACGATTTGGGATCATGTTCCCCTTGAAGTTGAAGAGCATCTCGAGGTAGGAGCGCTCGTGGGTGCGGGCTGTGAGAAACTCCTCGTCGCGCGAGAAGAGGGTTTCGGGGAAGAGAAAGAGGGCTATAACAAAGGGGAAGCTGGTGATGATTGCGCCGATGTAGAAATCCCATTTCCATCCTTTAGCTGCTCCCAAGAATCCGCCGACTACATAAAGAAATCCGTCAGCACTGTCTCGGATGCATAAACATCAAATCTGTCCGCTTACACAGAGCGGCAACGTGGGCACCATTGGTGACAAAGATTACATAGATCCCCGTCTTTTCGCCACGCTCATGGAGGAAGAACATGTCGCTGACGCAGGACGTGCCCACCGACATCATCCCCCCAAAACCGGCGCCATTGAGCGCCCTAGTCACCTGGTACGCGGTGCTTCAGATTCTAATGATCAACCAACACGGCGTCGGAAAACCCACGGCCACTCCAGCGTAACTGGTAGAAGCACCTGATCCAATTCCACCCGCAATAGTCATGAGAATGGCAAACAAAGTAACTGGGCGTCGGCCGTAGATATTGGTCAAGGGGGTAAATATGAATGGCTAGAAACGCTGTCAGATGAAGCTAATTTTCCGAGGCATAGCTTACAGTTAGTCCACCGGCGATGATCGCACATGTTGTCGTGTAGGATGCGGTCGTGGAATCCACTCCAAGCCCGTCTGCGAGGAGGACTAGAGATGGATTGACGACAGCCGAGTTGAAAGGGCCTAGGAAGGCGAAGAAGCCAACTTGAATGAGAACGGCCCATTTCATCCATGAAGGCCAATTCTTGGAGTTTTCGTCAGTACAAGTTCATTTTTCACGAATTCGACGAGAGAACGACGTACCAGAGGATCGTCCTCAAATCGAGTTGGTTGCGGCACCAAGGGCAGGCCATGTCTGTCCAGCGCGAGAGAACCCGTCGAGGCTGTCGTTTCTTGGATCTCGACGGCATGTTTCTCGCTGTCTGCCAACGATGAAGAATCAGGCTTATCCTGCATTTTGGATGAGAGAAAAGAGGCTGTGGACTGCGTACCGCGACTCCACGCACCTTATTTGGAGACATATCTTATAATGTGCGACGGGCCATACTATATGAGAATACATACGGCATGTTCGAATTCCACGGGTCTGACTCAAAACTCTACCGTAATCGCAACTTCCTGACCGTTGACTGGGCGGCCGAGAACTGTATTCGTGTTTCGGTCTGCCTCCGATGGGGGAGCAGGCCCCGAGCGGTTCGTCAGCGCGTGAGTAGCTATCTGTCGTCGGAGCGGCCCGCTGTGACTTCTTCGCATGTAAGAGCGTCTCTTCAGCTTGCGAGAGCGTCGCTTGCTGTTCGGCATGCCCCCGCTCGCTTGCTTGCGGATTTCCGGGTTTTGGGAATGATATCGAATCCCAATGACATAAATTCGACGTTCTTCAAGGCGGAACTCCGGCAGGCTGTGTCGGCGTGGTACGGAGATGCCATGAGATAGTTCCGCGAGACTCTCTGCCGGTGTCCAATGTCAGGCCGGGGAAGGGCAGAAGAGCAAATGAACAGACGAAGATTTGATGATAAAAGCGGACGCCAGATTGTGAGCATCAGACTTTTGACATTTTGCTTGTGAGCTTGTACAAGCCCGAAAAAGGTCACAAGGTCCACCAAAACATCGGCAAGCTCACAAGACCGCAAGGCTATGTCCGGAAATCACAAGCTCAAAACAGCTCATTTAGAAATGACTCGTTTTTACAGTGCTACAGCAATGTTTGACCAATATTATGAATTTTGTGGCATGTACTAGCGAAAGTGGATGTGTGCATGCTCACATATGCTAATTCTGCATCGAAGAGGGGGGTCATTTTTCTGACTTTTGGGCTTGCGATCTTGTCGCTTAGCCTCGCTTAGCGTTGCCAAGCCTACAAGCTAAAAAAAGACACAAGGAAAATGTCAAAAGGCTGATGAGCCTTATGTCAGCGACTCTCACGGTGATCGCCGCCAGAAATGACAAGAAATCTAACCGCTCGGAGCTAGCCTAGAGTCCTTCCACCCACACCCCCGAAGTCCGCCTCGCTCTGCTCTAGAATCGCCCATCGGAAACCTGTGGGGCTCTCACTGCTCTCTGGGCGTACATAATTGGCAATCCATGCGACAACCAATAACGGGATGCTTAACGACATACGTGTCCCCTCCCAATGGGCACGGCACGCAAGGCCACAAGGGGTTCTCCGCTCACTTCGAAGCCTGGTTCCGGAGCCTCCGTGCACAATTAAAACCTCCATCAAGAATAGCGACATGTCGGCTTTCCTACTTCCGCTTTGAGCTCACTACTGCCGGTGAAATAGCAATAAATTTTCACAAAGCATAGCAGCGGTCTGTTCGCACCGTATAGACCCTTCATCTCGACAGTTTGACCCTCTGAAATGGTGCTTTACCCCACCGTTTCTATACCGCTCAGTCGCTAACTTCTTCCTCAGCGCATAATAGTGATTGGTGCAGGCCTCGCAGGACTCACAGTTGCTATTGCCCTGGCCAGAGGCGGCCATCAAGTAGAGATCCTTGAGAGCGCTCCAGAGATAACCTACATTGGCGCGGGTTCGTGTTTCATCTTCTTATCATCCATCCTCGCTCTAATGTGCTGCAGGCATCCAAGTGTCATCGAACTCGTCACGAATCTTGCGTAGACTCGGCGTCGACAAGTATATCGAGAGATATTGCACCGAGCCCGTCGATTTGAGGATGATGCGTTGGAAGGACGGCCAAATCTTGGTCGAGTGTCCTCTGAAGGAGCCAGCACACCAGGACTACAAATCTCCGTACTGGTACGAAACATTGAACACGGCGTTACAGAGGATCTGATCACACTTGGATCGCAGGCACATCCATCGCGCAGATCTCCACCGCGGCCTCCTCGAAGCTGCCGTCGACCTCGGCTGCAAATTCCACCTTGATGCCCGCGTCGTCTCCATCGATCCAGACGCGGGCTCAGTCCTCACTAAAGATGATGCTAAATACGCGGCCGACCTGATCGTAGCCTCCGACGGCCTAAATTCAATGGCGCGCGCCGTCGTCACAGGCGGACCCGCCGCCCCGATCCCTACAGGGCAGATGGCCTATCGCGTCACCATCCCTGCTGCGAAGCTGCGCGGCATCCCGGAGCTCGAAGAGATCATCACCGTTCCGCGGAATAACCATTGGCTCGGCCCGCACGGGACCATTTTAAGCTACCTACTCGAGGGCCAGAACGAGCCGCTCATCAACTTCGTTTTCACTTGCGACGTGAACGAGACAGACCTACCACCTGGCGTCGATCAGCGGATGGGGACGGCGAATGAAGTGAGGAATAGCTTCAAGGGCTGGGATCCGCGTATCGAGAAGATGCTCGAGTTCGTCGAGAAGGTATTGTATTGGAGAGTAAGTTAATCCACTTGTCAGATTATATTCAACGTTGATATCTTTCAGCTTTACACCCACGAACCACTCGCATCTTGGTCCCACCCCTCCCACCGCCTAGTGTTAATAGGTGACGCCGCCCATGCGTGAGTCGGGCGTTTTTCCTCTCTGTCCTTGAATCTGATGCGCGCTCTAAGAATGACACCCTATCTCGCCCAGGGTGCCGCCATGGGCATCGAAGACGCAGCTATCCTCGGTGGTATCCTTTCTCACCCGCGCTATTCCTCCCCTCGAACGCTCTCCGCTGCTCTCCCCCTCTACGAACACCTCCGCCTGAGCCGCGCCAACAAAGTCGCGGCAGCGAGCGTTGAGAGCCGGTGGTTCACCCAGATGGAGGACGGTGAGAAGCAGCGTGAGAGGGACGCGTGGCTGCTGCTACACCCGGGGATCGAGGAGGGGCATATCAATATCAGGAGCGATAAGGTTTGGCTGGACGAGTTGTTTGGGTACGATGCGTATCAGGTGCTGGAGGAGGTTTTAGGAGAGGTGCCGAACTGAAGCGCTAGAAGTCCGATTCGGTAGGATGGAAGTAAATGTAAAGATATGTATACATGCGTACGGCAAGTGACAGCCCTTTGATTGAGTTCTAAGGAGCAAAAAGTATGGTCTCTGTGCATTTGTGGAGAGCGCGAAGGGATCGTGGGAAAGGCCAACGATGGGAACAGCTGGTGCGGGTTGTGGGAATGAAACCCCGCCGCAACCCCGCCGAGAGAAAAACGAACGCCGCCCGAGGCGCTTGAACCATGTCGACAGGAACCTTTTCAAACTCAAGTCCAACACCAGGCGACCTCTGTGGACTGTCGTTGCAACCATGTCCATCTGGTCTTGTCGACGGTCCTGTTCGAGCCAAGTGTGAGTGGGACATTCAATCTAGATGTACATGGATTTGGGGTTCGTTGGTCAAGTGAGTCGTGTTTGCACAATTCAGTGACGTCTACCACTGATTGAGCATGAATTTCGTCGTCTTATGCACCGACAGTCATCCTATTTGAAAGCCCTCACTCTGGTTCTCCAGATACTTGGATCTATTTCAGCTATGATATGCTGTACTTTACACCCAGACCGCACGGTTGGCGGGGGAGCCTCTCCACGGCGTTGAAGAAGTAATAAACGGTCTGCTGGTAGACCGAGGTCGATGGGTCATCGTCTGGATATGGGGTCGAAGGGTGTAGCAGAAAATAGATGAATGGTCCCAGAAATATCGTGGAGGTGTAGAGTAGAAATCAGGGAAAAACAGGGGAGTGTGCCGTGCAGGCGTGGGGTACGGCTCGGGCTCGGAATGACACGGTGGAGGGAGAAATGTGGGCTAGGGGTGAAAGGGTTTCACTGGCGGCGTGCACACGGTAGCGCACTCTGGTCACTGGCCGCAGGGATCGTGGTGGTTCGTGATCAAAAGGGAGATATTATGGCATCTGTACATACGGCACAAATATACGACCCGATGGCCGATCTACCGTACGCTAAGCGAGGAGATGGGGAAAAAGGAAAGGTGACGAGCGGGCCAACCTACCCTTCCACAGCGTGCTGTACCTCGGGTTCAGTCAACTAGTGGCAAGGTCTGGTAACTGGTTCAAAAATCAGTTCGAACCCGAACCGAACTGAACCTGGCGTCGCGTTCAGGTTCAAGGTTGACAGGTACCCTGAACCGGACACCTGGTTCAGGTTTGGCGTTCGTGAGCCACATATGTTTGAACGCTGAACTTGAAACATCAGCGATTTGACATTTTGATTGCACCTTTTCTCGGCTTTTTGGCTTGGCAACACTAGCCAACAAGCTCACAAGCCAAAAGTCAAAGAAACCCAATTTCTAAAATCACGGACTGACCTTGGTAAAGGGAGCTGATCATTGGACTGGCTAACACCTTCCCCAGCACACTCAAATGTGCCACAAAATTGCTGGTGCAAGGCAAAAAACAAGTTTATTATCAGCAAAATTTTGAAGCTTGTGATATTCGGACATAAGCTTGCGTTCTTGTGATCTTGCGACCTTTCCGGCCTTTATCGGGCTTTATGGGGCTTGTATAAGGTCACAAGTTATTTGTCAAAAGTCTGATGAATTGAACCTGGAGGCCCCTTTTTCATCATTTTACCTGCAATTGTGAGTCAATTTTTGTTTCAAACCAAATCAAATACCAGCATAAAATATGAATGATTTCAGGAGTTTGGACATCGTTTAACCCATACCTTACCTGTCTTGATCCTCCACAACAAATGAATTGCGGGTTTTCTGAAAAATCGACTTGGCACATACCCAAGACATTAGCCAGTGCAAGACTTTCCGGCAGATTTGAATTTCCAGCAGGAAAATACAGCCCAGCAGATCACTCAAACAGTCTGGCTACAGCACATGAACATTTGGCTCAACTGCAGGCCCCTCCGGGATGTAAGAATATGGTCCATCTATACTGTGGTGCTCCTCATTAGAATGTAGAACAAATTTCAAAAATCCAGAACAAATAAAAATCTCTTTGGAACATGCTGCTTGAAGGGGGAAGGTTGTTTTATGGGAACCACCTCGGGATCTACTTAAGCTTTTAGTGGTGGGAGCAACTATGCAGATGATTTCAAGAAAAATATTCCAGCCTATATAAGAACATAGTGACAAAAAAGGCCTTCATCCCATGCATCTCCCTCTGCTGAACAGATCACTTATGAAATGAAGTGCCAAAAATTCTCAATTTGTCTTGCCTTCTTAATGACCACAAATAAAACACAGGGCCAGTTGGTTGACCATGTTGGTCTCCAGCTCCATACAGACATCTCTGCCCATGGACAGCTCTATGTAGCTCTCACAATACACTTCAAACCATTGATGGAACTGTTGCACCTGTAAATATGGGGATGGTGGGCAGCTCTACTCTGAAGATGGTATGTCTTTTTTGATCATTGGAAGACTCAACTGATGTAGGTTACAGGTAGACTACACATGTGTTTAATATGCTGTTGTATATATTTGCTCTTTGTGTTCCTTTGGCATGGCCCACCATTTTATGTTATATAGGAATAAATAACCTTTCTACTGAGATGCAGAACATCCCCCAGGGTTTGGGGCAGAGCCCCAACAAGCTGTCACCCGGCTGAAGGGACGGCTGTGAGCGGAGCACAGGTCGTAAAGCTTGTTGAATGTAATGATATGGTAGCGTACGCTCGAAGGTTAAGATTGATTTTGACTTTTGAAAATTTTGATTTGACTGCTGTAGCACCGAAGAACCGGAATGAGATCAGCATTGCTTCAGCATGTGTTTTCATTAATTCGTGTGTACATCTTGCCCACTCAACTGGTTTTTCTGGGAGCACGATGTCTTACCGGGATGACCCACGGCTCAGCTATACTCTTTCCATGGCACAAGGAAAGTCGTCCACTCGTATTTTGTGATTTCTAAAGTTTAAATTCGGGAGCGTAATTCCCTTTTCCCATTGCCAATTCCTAGTCAAATTCTGCACTCTGTGCTGACGTCATATCGGGGGCAGCACGAGGATAGTTGCTCTGCGTAAGTGAAAATCAGAGCTGGCTACATTGATTAAGCTCCAACATATATATCAAGTCACTGATGTTAATCATCTACTGCTCCCTAAATCATGCGCAAACCCTCAGTCGAACCTCGGCGATCTCGGGCGAGGTTCCCCAAAGTCTTTTACGATATTCAGATGTTATTATTGACAGTGAACTCTTATGCCTTGTGCACGGCGCTGATATCGTCCCTTTTTGAGTGCCGCTCGGGTCTCAGAGGTTCACATCGGACTGGTGGGTCTTTCTGTTGGCTTTTCAGGACAGGTTCCAACCATATTACCTTGCAGCTGTTTAAATTCTGCTTGGAGGATAAAACATTCTAGGACATTACTATACGATACGCCATTGAATATTTAACCACTTGCAGACCGAGTGATGCTGATACCCCATGTGAAACATCAAAACCAACCTCGACCTTCGGGCCTCCCGGACATCGACAGCGGAGTTCCGACTTTATTTCTATGCAAACGAGTCATTTTTGTTCTTATTCCCCTGCACTCGGCCTGAGATCACGAGTACAAATGTCGACGGCATATGCGGAACATTTACTATTCTGGCAATCGACACTCCGACTTTACCAACTCGCCCTCGCGTGTTTCAAAACAAGTGTCAACTACGCTCCAATTTACGCGGCCCAATTCGGCATCCAGGTGAACTTTGGGCTTTAGATGACCAAGTCGGTGCGGGAATGAAGTGGCAACTGTGATGACGTATGGTCGCTCTCGAGGTATAAAAATGAGGACGCTTTTGGCGTATCTCTTCAGCTCCCAAGATTAAATTTTCCAGTGTTACCAACGATGCGTATTCAATTGCTTTTTTCTCTCGCTCTGCTAGGACTTTCCGCAGACTGTGGGGGACTTTTGCTTCCTACATTATTCGTTTCGGCTAACTCTACCTTTCAGGCAATGCTTTCAAGTTTGAGCGGATTGACAAGGACAATGTTATGCTCTTGATCGTCGACCACCAAGTCGGTTTGTTCGAGCTTGTGCGGGACGTTTCCCCAGAAGAGTTCAAGACCAACATGATTGCTCACGCTGCTCTCGGAAAAATCTTCAATCTCCCGACTGTCATTACTACGAGTGCTGAAACTGGTTTGTACCAATCTTTTTAAACAGTTATGTTGGACTTGTTGGCTGACAATCCCGGTAGGCCCTAACGGCCCTGCGCCCAAGGAGATCCGTGATCTCCACCCCGATGCACCGTATATCAAGCGCCCGGGTCAAATCAGCGCCTGGGACAACGATGATTTCAAGGCAACAGTAAAGGCAACCGGAAAGAAACAGGCTATTATTGCAGGCATTACCACAGATGTGAGTAAAGGTTCTTTTCGTCACATCTTTGGAACTCAACCACAGATGCTGGTAGGTGTGTACGGCGTTCCTCGCACTCGCCATGATCGAAGATGGGTATACCGTATTCGCCAACGCGGACGCTTCGGGCGCATTCAACGCGCGTACTGCGGCTGACGCCAACGATCGCATGCGTGCCGCCGGAGTTCAAGTTATGTCCAAGTTTGCAATTGCTGCAGACCTCGTGCGCGACTGGCGAAACAAGCCTGGTGTTGCCGAGATGACTCCGTTCTACGACACGTACGTCTTCTTTTAGTGAGATGGAACGCTTTCCTTGACAAAATTTTAGTTATGTTCCTCTGTATGGTTTCTTGATTCGTGCGCATGCGGCTGCTGTGGAAAATGGCACTCTTTTGCCTGGGGAAGGCGATTTACCGCTTTAAGTAGAGCGCAAAAAGTGTTACCCATTATATCACCCAGGTTCAGATTTGGTTCGAGTTGAAAATCGGGATCAATTGACAGCCGTATCCAAGTCGTTTATAAATTCTTAACTTATTATCGTTTTAACAAAGTCTTTTTTACCTGAGAACAAAAGCATACGAGCAACGATGCATCAGGTTGAATCTGGCAGTAGAGTTGAATATTCTAGTCTTTCCTACTTTGTGCATAGAACCTGTCCAATTTGAGGATCTACGCCACAGCATGAGTTAAGACCGAGGTCAACCCAAGAGGTCTTACCGCAAGCAGAATCCAGCCATGGATTGAGTGACCTCATTTGAGCATCATTGAGCCCGAGCTTTGTCTCAACTGTGCCCCCAGAAGTCTCCTTAGACAATGGTGTAAATAGCGTTTTTCTGATCCGCGGAATTTCATAGACAGGGTGATGAAGCGGAGTAGCAGAAAAAATGCTTCCAAATAGGAGTACAATTTTAAATAGGGTGAAGGCTGATATTAAATAGCGGTATCCAAGGCCTGTGCTCCCTGTCTCTGACCTTACTTTGGCTAACGAATCACCTCATGGACTACAGAATACCCCCGTGGGCTTTGGCTCTACTTACATTTTTTAGCAGAAGCGTACATTTCGCCCCACGCACGTGATTCCCAATGGGGAAGTGGGCGTGTCGTATTTGTTCCATCCCCTAATGTGGTATCTTTTTATGAACTGGCTCGTCAGCGCGCGAACTGCCATTGTTCACAGCGAGCGTGTGGCATTGAAGGACGAGCTAACTGGTGTCAAAGTATTTTTCTGTGTGATTGGAAAGCAGTATTATGCTACATGATTGGAATTCAAACTTGAAGGAAATTCATTTTGATTTCAATTCATTCGCTTGAACTATAGACGGCCAAAGAACAAGTCTACAAGGAGTAGGGGAGGCAGACTAACGGACAGCAAATGCCCTGCCAGCGCGTGCGGCAGCCGGCAATCCCGCCGACGTGCAATACCCCACTCTCTGCCGGGACACCCTCCCGCCATTGCCACCCAGTGACTGGAACGCACAGGAAGCTAAGTGAGCATAGCCACGGACTATCCGACATGTCCAAAACGCTCCCGCAACGGGCACCACCGTGCGATATCGGCCGCGTTGGGGAAGTGGCACTCAAAAGGCTACATAGCCGCGGCCCGCCGAAGATGTGACTCGGAGGTGTCACGGACCCGAGCAGCCGTAAGAGACACTTCACAGTGTCAGGGGACAACGCAGACACACAAAGAGGCCGCTGGCAACGTCGGGGAGGGGCGGGGGCCGAGCGGAAAGGTGGGATGGGGGGTGGTGAAAGGAAGAGAATGATTATTTGCTCGCGAATAGACAAATGAGCTGTCAAACCGGCTCGAATGGAACAAATATGACACGCCAACTACCCCATTCGGAATCACGTGCATGGGGCGAAAAGTCAAAGACTTTTTCTTAGCTGTTTTTCGTCCTTGGTCAACATAGTACCACTATCCACATATCACATCAGGAAAAAGTTTTTGAGCTGGCACATCTGGCACCAGCTCTATCAACACCGAAGTTCTCTAGTGCTGCCAACACCCGCTCCTCTGCCGTCCAGGGCTGACCTAATTGAAGATATGTTGATGCCAATCTACACATAGTCACAATTTGGGAAGATTTGGTCGGGGTAACATAATTTCGGACATATTTCGTGAAATGAAGGTAATTGCCATAATTTGAGAGAATGTTGGCGGAATTCTGCCAAATTACCGTGGGAGGCTTTTCCTGATGTAGTTTGTAGAGTGTCTGAATGATCTTCACCCAGAGTTTCCCTGTAGCACTTGACCTGCAAGCTCTCTGCATCCTTGAAGTGATCTAGGTCTAGGTATGTTGTGGTCAAGTGGCTCATAGCTCATAGACATGCCAGATCCTCCATGGCCTCCAAGGTGTCTGGATGATTGTCACCAAGATCTCTCTGCTGCTGGAGAAGGGTTAATTTCCACTCCTCTGCCTCTTTCTGCCAAGCTTCTAGAGAAGGTTATGGTGTTTGGATGTGCATTCCCAACATAGAACAATGTTGCCCATTGTCTGATGAAGTTGTAGCTTGCATTGTCTGAAGTCAATGAATTATCTGCCTCATTCTGAGTTGGCCCTTGTAGGGAATCCATATTGAAGTTCTGGCTCTGAGTCGGCATGTCACCATTGTCCTACTGCAGTGAACAGTAACCGTGGCTGTCATCCCGATCCGGAATTTTGCTCTGAACATGCCATTGAAGTATTCTCATTCTGCAAAGCCGCCGAATAACTGTCGCGAGGGGGACCTGGATCATCTTTTTTTTTTTTTTTTTTTTTTGGTGTAGGGTTAAATGGTCACGACAGCCGACATGGTCGTCTTTGAGCCACCCACTAAGTTGTATCCAGGGGAAAGCAAGAAACCCCGGAATTTTATAGGAAGTTCACTGCCAGAGAAATGCATTACGCACTTCTGTGTGGGACTCATGACTTCACTAGCACAGCCTCTGCAGACCACCCCCATACTTACCTCTCTGCCTCTCTCCCCACTGTCACTCCAGGAGCCTGTCCTCATCTTTCAGTACCCCCTTCCAGGTTCTGAGGACAGTTTTGACTGGGAGTGCTTTCTTTCTGTATTTCCCATCAGTCATATTGCAGTCCAGCTGCAGCCTCGCATTCATGGCTTTAACCCATCAGTCGTGGATTTCTTGCTGTGTGGCATGTTTCCCTTTGTTTTCAATAACTCTGTCACACCTGAGTTTCTATATCAGGTGCACAGACTCAGCCATAAGGATTTGGTATAGCCTTGCATCCCCAGCCTTGATTTTCCCTTCCTCATCCTTAAAGATTGCTAGGCCAGCTGATATTATCATCCCAATTCCTGGTCAAGCCCAGTTTGCATTTCTTTTCATCCAGAGCTCCTTCACCAGCTCCCAGACCTCTTTCTGCCCTGGGGCTTTGCATTGCTACATTATGTGTTCCATTGTTTCTATTGTGCCACAGTGGTGACACTCTGCTCTTTCCTTTTTCTCAGGTGAGTTAGATTCTCTCAGCCAGTGGGTTCCTATGATGTATGCATCATGGATGAGCATCCACTAGAAGTATTTCTGTTGCACTGACAGATCCTTATTCTTCAGGGACTTCCATGTTTTGGCTTCAGTGGGAATGTATCCAAAATTGTCCTTGGCCTCGGCCTTGGCCCTTTCCAGGTTAGCGACTGTGCGGTCTCTCTTTTTCAGTTTCTTCTTCATCTTTCACACTCTGATGGCCTTATATGCAAGGGACTGCGTCATTGCTGATAATTTGGCTCCTGTCACCTTCAGTGTCAGAGGAATTTCCAAGTTGATGTTGTCAGCTACTGGCTTCTTTGCCCCCTCATCTGCCACTGTGGCTTGGGTGAGTTCCTTATTTGCAACTCCTATGTAACCTTGGTCTTCCATTTTCCTCCTGTTCTTCGTCACCATATTGATGGCATATTTGGAGTCACTTTCTATTCAGAGGTTTATGTGGTCGTCTGCATCCTGCACTGCTTCCTTCAGAGCCACCACCTCTGCTGTTTGGTTTGATTGTTCTAGGGTTTGTGGCAACCGTATTGCTCAGTTTCTTGGGTCATCATCCTCATAGTAGATTCCCGCACTGGCACTGGCGTCATCGCACCCATTCTTGAAGCATGAGCCATCTGTTGCTACTGTCTCCTCTATGGCAAAAGCGTCATCAAGTCTCATGTCAGGGACCTCATTTGTGGCTTCCCCTTCAGTGAAGATGCGGAACACTTCTCCCAGGGTTCCCGTTACTGAGACAGTCCTATCAAAGATCACCCAGCCTTCATCATGTGGTTCCTCATCCTCAGCAACCTCATAGTCCTCTGGCTGTGGTTTTCTTGGGTCCCATTTGTATGGGAGACAGTCCAGCAGCTGTTTTGCTTTTTTGTAGCATGCATCTGGGTCCTCACATCCTAGTGTGTCCCAGCAGCCTGTGCAATTGTCACAGTTGCAGTCCACACTTGCCTGGTGGGCAAAAACTTGTGCACATCATGCAATGTCCTCAGCTTCACCTACTAGCAGTACCTTGTGTTTCTCTCTTAGGCATTTACTTGCAATTTGTGCATTTAGTTGCCGTATCCTTTGATTTGCCTCACCATGGTACCAGATAGGCATCCTCCTTAGTATTTCTCTCAAGAAGGCTATTCCTTCTGGTCGGACTTGGAAGGTTTTGGCTGTGGTGAGTAGACGCTTCAGGTCTGGTGCTACTTCCGACCTTGGGCCACAGCTGGTTTTCCATGACTGCAGGAGGGGGTTAAACCTCACCTTTTTGTCTACATTCTTTTCAGACTGAGGCACTCTGGCTGCAAAGGTTGCATCTGCAACATATCCCCATAGTGCCCTGTCTGGGCCTAGATCTAGGTACGACTTCAGCCACATAACATCTATAGCTTGATTTCTTGTCTCAAGGTCAAGCACTCCAAGGCCCCCTGGATCATCTTTTATCTCATTGTCACTGCACAAGTGTGTCAACTAGTTTCGCCACGCGTGGGAGAAATTTAGTAAGTTAAGTAAAGTTAGGCCCCGCCAAACCAAAGGGGCCATCAAAGTTAAAGTTAGCTCTACTTTTTCACTTTCCTTTTAGGGCAAAATAGGAGCTCACCCTTTTTGGCCGTCGGGGAATCTCGATTCATTGATGCTGTCGTCAGTAGGTTCACTTTACGCGCTGTACGCACGCCCTGCATAGATTCAGCCATATTTCCGGAGAATAATTGTATACGGCATCGGAACGAACGCCACTGTGTCTTACGAAAGTGTTTCAGAAAATTTGAGCACCATACCGGCACATGTGTCATACTTCTTTCCCTGACAGCGCCTACAATAAGCAGTGTGCGTCGACTTCCTGGACGTACATATTAAATTCCCTCTCCACCACCATGTCGGCCTCGCTGAGCTCCAGATCACCGTCTGATTCGTCGCCTGACCCGCAGATCTAGTACGCGCCCATTTGATTTTTCTTAGTCGAAGGGTGGACAGCATATTGACACGCCGGCCCTCAGTACATGTGTAATCTTGGGATTATTGATTCCTGGCGTCGGTTTGACTACGATCCTGCTGGCTCTATACGGATACGCGGCATGGAATCCTGTCTCGCGACGATACCTAGACCGGGTAAGTTTCCGCCTGCTGGTATACGCTCTGGGAGCAAAGTGTGTCCCATCACCTATGCTTTCATAAGCGCCACCGACCGTCTCAGTCTTCTCTTCGGCGTGTTAGTTATTCCCGAGTCCTTCACCGGTCACCCACGGCAGTGGCAATGTGCCCTCCTATCTTTCATCTGTAACGTACGTCTTTACACTTTTTCACATTGTTGTACTTGACGCGGCTTGCACCCCCAATAGCTGAGTCTCATGGTATCTGCGGGCATGTTTTTCTGCATAGGTCTCAATCTCCCGTGGGCCGATCCTGATATCATTCTTGCTCACCATCTCTGAAACCTCGCCAGATTGGTTATCGTGTACAGTGTCAACGGCCAGAAGATGGAGAAATACTACATTACCGGAATTTTCTTCATCTCGTTCATCTGTGGCCTCGCGCCATACGCGTCGGGAAATTACGGGCACGTATATCCTTTGATTATTGCGATTGGCGGTCAACTGTAACTTCTGATCTCTTCCCCCGCAGATGGAACGCCGCCACTCATTCTTGCTGGTACCGCAGCACGGATTCAGCGGCAATGCTCTACTGGCTCATTAGCACGCAGACCTTCTGGATCATGTTCTTTGCCATGGGCGAGGTCTGCGCGTTTTTAAGAATCGTCCTGTACCTCTTCCAGTATCAGGTGCGCCCTGTGTCCCCCGCCCACTGATGAGCCTCCAAAAATACCGACCGCACGCCTGCAGCTCGACATGCGCCGGTGGGCCACGGATAATCAGACCAGTTGCTCGTCCGACGTGTCGCGCCACCCCGTTTTTTCTCTTCGGATGCTTCGCAATGTCATCCTGCGCATCGGCCAGTCAACCAAAGAAAGTTCACCTGCTATGATAACTTATTCATCCATAGGCCTTTACCCTCTCGTCTCGTGTACGCTCACTATTTTCACGGCCCCAATCGACTTGTACGCGTATCGTAACTACACGGAGCATCCTGGATCGGCGAAACTCGTGGGTAGCCTCCATCCGCATTCGACCCTGATTGCTCACATGCGTAGGATTGGAGACTAGACATCGCAGGTACAATTCAAGGCCTTATGCGCATATCCCACCGTCGACCACTTACACGCAGCTCGCTCCATTTACTCCGGCCGCCCATTGATCTACGGACTGCTCGCAGCCACAGATCCGGTGCGTTACGATTACCATCCCTCTGCCTTAAAATTCTTCCACTCATCCGCACCCCTGCTATGCAGTCTTTCATCCGCGCACTGCGCGCGCGTTGCGTCACCCCGAGGACGAGTTAGCAACACAGTCCCAGCGGCCTACGCAAGGCGGCTGCCTTTCAACCGTAATTGAGCTACCGCTGGACGAGATCACTGAATCAGAGTCACCCGACGCAAACAATTACGAGGCCCAGAAAGACGCGCGGCGATACGGGGGAAACACTGCCGTGAGGACGGGGGAGACTTCCACCATTACACTGCCCGCATCGGGAAGGGATCTGAACGAGGGGACTTTGAACGATGGGTACAACCAGAGCACGATAATTGGTACATCGACGCAGACCTCGCTCGCACCGATTGACCAGCTGCGTCCCACAATTAATCTTAATTTCATCTGATTTGGCGCGGCTCGTTGGGCTGTATCTGAAAGAAGAAGTGGGACTGAAGACACATATTTCTAATACCCGTCGTCAACGAAGAGCCATTTAAGCATCGCAGTTGCAGGAGTTCTATCCCGTTTGTGGGGCTTAATGGAAAGGACAGGGAAATTTGAGAATGTGGCGAGCCGAACCTGAATCGGAAGATTTACTATACCTGGACGCTGAAAGTCTTTTCCAATCTGGAAGGAATTCGCCAACTTTGATTCTGAGAATGGAAGATGAAGACCAAGGCCACGAACCTAGTGAGTGTCTGATACTTAGAATTTCAAGAGACAACGCGTTTTAGACAACTCGTAGAGATCTTGAGTTTGGCATGGCGCAAAGGAATCAGAGCACGATAACGTATAACCCGAGACTTGAATACGGCGAGGATGGATGATATCAAACGCTCCGAATTAACTTGATCTTAGGTCGAATCGCGACTTCCGAATGACAAGAGGAAGTTTGGCCAAGGGTCTCGACAGATCTGCTGTATGGTTGAGGAATTAGAGTTGACGCGTTCCAAAGAGACGAACCAGAATTAGGAAAACGCATTGGTCCTTGGATGTGCTGTCAATCTATGTTAACTGACGGCAGGTAACACGGGAAAAAGAGGAATGAGCAAGGTAAAACGAAAGACAGAAAGGCAGGAAATCCAAACGACGGTAAATGTTCTTCCTAGCGCAGACCGTAATCCGTTCGTAGACTACAAGATCTTTTTCCACCGAGATCAGCTCCCAAAAAGTGCGGCTTTGAATCGGGAACATAGATAATAACGGATAATACCAGGGAGAAACGCGGTCGCAGAATGAGAGCTTCAGAACCGATCATGGCCAGAACTTCAAGCCAGAATCCAGAAGATTTTAAGAGTCAAGGACCTAGGCGAAGAGCAAAAAGTTCAAGGAAAGAAAAGAAAAGAAAGGGCACCGGTTAAATCGGAGGGGCGGCGAAGGGAACTGAGTATCAAGCGGACTGAAAAACTGAGCGACGAGGTTAAGGACAAGAGGAGAATGACAGCAGCGCACATGCCAAATTCGGCTTCAGTCCGCCCACCTTCAATCGCTGAAGCACTCTCGAGTCTTTTTTTTGTTTGCCTCTGGTTTCTGGGTTCTATTTCACCAGCTGCGCGGCAATAACGACCTCAGATCACATCGGCTTCCACATCAATACACTCTCGAGCCGGAAGTGCCTTTAATTTTGTATTGATTTCGCGGGAGACGCACTTGGGATTCCTGCCAATGTGTAAACGTCTTGTATATGAATCGATGGAATCCTGTGGAAGAGTAGCGCTACTCCCGCCCAACCTGTTCTGACAAGGTGCAAGTGCCAGCCAATGTCCGTGACAAACGGGTTCGAGGATAAACGGGGGCAACGAAGTAGAGATGGGGCGTATCGTTATGGTGCGCGCTCTGCATGCCTTCCGCCTCTTTTATGAGAGCTTTCGGAAAGCTGAACCAAAAGATTTTAAAAAACGATTACACAAGTACTCGTAATTACTCAGATAGTACACTAATTTAATCATCTAAAGACTGTAGACATGCAATTACGCAGCGGACAACGGTGACTGTGCTTTGGACGTATAGCTGGCCGTCATCTCGATCTCTTCCGGGGAGCTCTCAATGGTTGTGCTTCCGAGGCACTGCCGGGGCTCGACATGGCTGACCTGGAGAAATAGAATTGGTATACATTTATTGGATGGTCAAAGAAGGCGTACAACTTGAACGGAGCTGTGAATGGTGCGGTGAACATCTAGTAGTTGGAATTCAGACGCTCGAATGGAAGGAAATACTACGGAACAACACACGAATACCGCATGGGTCGTCGGTGGTCCAACGGGTGAATGTCGGTGGCTCTCTCTCTGAGTCCCTGCCGGTTGTCTCAGGACCCAAAGACGTGCCCGTCGTAGAGAAGGACTTTGTTGACTTCCGGATATTGAGATTCGAAAGCTACGGGGGATGGCCATAAATGCCTCAGACTGATCCGGTTATTGGGAGAACGAGCGAACCAAAGTGACAACGTAGACGCGTCCGAGGGGGTACAAGAAGCTCACGGGGACTGTGAAGGGCAATTGAGACTAGGGTACGGTCTTGAACCAATTCAAGCAACAGACCATTGCTCTCCTCATTTATGTAGTACCTGGATTCGAAGTCTCGGTAAGGTTGATTGACGACTTTTAGCAGCTCGTGCGACCTACGAAATAAGAGCCGCCACCGCGAGCGTCGCGGCCGCTCCCCCGCTTTGGATTGTCACCGCGGTCAGGCGGTCGAGTAGGCTGTCAATGCCTCAGCCACATAGGGAATACTTATCATATCGCGTACCTTCGTGTTTCTATCTTAATTCCCCTGGCCTTCCTTAACTCCCAGAGTAGCGCTACCGCGATGCCGAGGTCTACATTGACCTCGGTTACCAACCAAAACCTAAATCAATTGAAATAGTGCAACACATAAGTGATCATGAATGGATGAATGCCAGAAGGGTGAATGAGTATTATGGTAACGGACGCACGCTACAGAGATCTTGAGCTTCTTGCGGTCCTCTAAGGAGGAGTAAAACGTGAGCATCACGCTGTTTGCAAACATGCTGGCAAACTGTGGGGGATAGCATGGGCATGAAAAGACGCGCACAGATGAATATGTGCGTACCGCGCCGATGCCTGAGAAAAACAGGAAAATGGCGATCATTGTGTTCTGCGTGCTGGAATATAGGGGATTAGATTATTATTGAAAATAAACGGAAGGGCGATGAAGCACGCACAACCGCCAGTATCGGATGATAAGAAAGCTTTGAACAAGAATCGCAACTATGGCGGTGGTGAAGCCATATAACGGGATAGGCTAGACTGCGGAAGTCAATTCACACAGGAGATACATAAAGAATGGACGTACCCAGTGTACCGCGGCGAGATAGATTGGATCGCCTGCAAGTATCTAGCGCGCTACGGTCGGGTTGACAGATTTAAGACATACCAGCGTGTGTAATCGTGTACTATGCAGCAGTACAGTGTGGGATTGTCAGGCGTGGAAGGCGAACACTCACGAGGTACACGCAGATATAATCCCCGATAGTGGAAACGGTGTCGATCAACAAGACGACCGTCACGAGCGTCTGCAAAGAATGAGTCCAATGAAAACTAGTTACAAGTGTGAAAGAAGTACTTTCAAGGTCCAATCGTCGTGTTTGAAGTGTCTAAAATAGTACACACCCTGAATGAGTTCGAGCATATACAGCAGCTGGCGGCCATCTTCAGGTCGATCCAGAGATGTAGAATATTAATAATCTGGTGCTTACGGAGTTTGCCCAGGTCCCAATGAGAAGCGCGCTGGCGACCGAAATTGAGCTGGTAGATTGTAGAGCGCACACAAGATTTACCCGGTAACCGTGTCAAGGGCTGGGAGAGACATTGGGAGAGAGCTGGACAGATCTGTCAACTGGTTGCCGCCCTCTTCAAGTCTCTAAGCACTGTCCAACGATCAATTCCCACATCTATCTCCACAGCCGAGTCGTAGACTCGAAACGATGATGCTGGACAGGGCCAATGAACAGCCATCACAAGATTGACTAGGCTGTAAAAAGAAACATTCAAGATCTAGCATGCGCTTAAGGTGACGGTACATCCTGGAGTAGTATCTAAGTGACTGATGTCCGCGTCTTTAGGGAACGGAATGTACATTTGGAACTCGGCGAGAAGCGCAAGGCATAAATTCTATCGACGTCTATCCATTTATGGATAAGGGTTTCTTAATGGGGGTCTGAAAAAAAAAGTGATTAGAATGGATTGTAACTGATATAACCTGTTCATGTCAGATCAGGCGAAAAGGTGCCGGCTGGCTAAATTAACTAGCTAGCTCAAAAGCGCAGACAAAGATTTATCCAATTGCCGCTATCATCATTAAGTGACTAGCCAAATGGCCTAATGGCAGAGTCCGCTTACGCCTGTAATTTCTACAGCCTGCCTCAACGCCGACCAATGTCTACGCACCAAGTTGTTGATTCATGATCACGCTCTGCGTGAAGCGATCGTGGGGAAGAATCGAACGCCACACGCCCCAGGACCCTGACAACAACGAAGGACAGGGAACTCCCGAAATTATCACATGGTGGATGCCGTCAATTGCTAAATCGGTTCTTCTCCGAGTCGGCTCATACGAGACATAAAAGTCCGAAAAGTTTCTTGATTCAAACATTTCGACAATTTCAAGTCCCGAATCAACCTCTTTCACCCGTCGTGGGCGCGTTCGTCGGGATGGCGGGCAGCTATGCAATGTGCCTTCAACGCCGGTTCGCAGGGGATACCCGCGCGGTTGCTACTAGGCATTTAGTACGACACTTAGTGTATTATGTTGGTTATAGCATACCTGTGATATATTGAGGACTAAAGCACTGTTAACGGGCGGAAGAAGAACGAAGAGATACTACGTTCTCCGACCCCTCCCGCCTTCTATATCAAGAAGGAGATTCAAACTTTTGCCGCCAAGGTAATGGTTGACTTCCGAATATCATCTGGAAACTCATGATCTGTAAATCTTGCTATAAGGAAACATGGCCAGTTGGCGCTCAGTGTATGAAATAGTTAAGAAGTGAAGGTCGGAGGAAAACGCAGTCAGATTATTGGTTGACTGTGAATGCCATGACCCTTGTGATATCCAAACGCTCAGAAAAAAAAGAAAAAAGAAAAAATCCTAGAAAAATCGATTTTCAAAAACACGATGGATGAGCGAGGAGCCCACCGAAGGGTGTTGGATAAGAATTAGTGAAGAACCATCTAAGCACCGCAGTTACAGGGGTTCTATCCGTTTGCGAGGCTTGATGGAAAGGACAGGGAAATACGAGAATTGAGCCGGACGAGAATGAGGAGATTTACTATGAGAGGATATACGGCAAAGTACCTGAACGCTGAAATAAATTTCCAATTTAGAAGAAATCCCCCAATTATGATTTCAAGAATTGAGAGTTGAGGAGGAAGATCGAGGCCACGAACGCAGTGGGCGTCTGGCACTTAGTAAATTCGAGAGACAACGCGGCGTAGACAACTCGTAGAGGCGATCTTGAAAATGGCATAGCGCCAAGGAATCCGAGCACGAGAACGTAATAAAGGCCATAATCGGGATTTGGATACGGCGCGGAAGGGCGATATTTTATTAATGCAGCGGCAGAGATCACAGGCCGGCGCAGAAACAGGCTGGATCAAGTGCTCTGAGTTGACTTAATATTACGTCGAGGCGCAACGTGAGAATGTCGAGAGCAGGTTAGGCCAAGGGCACCGATAGATCTGCTGCACGGTTGAGGAATTCGAGTTAATGTGTTCCAAAAGACGAACCAGAAGCAGGAAGATCCATTGGTCCTTGGATTTGGGAGACATCGCCGGCATTTAAATTAGCTGTAGTCTCAATCGATGTTGACTAAGGGTAGATAACTGCGGAATAAAAGTCCCCATGAGCAAGGTGAAACGAAAGACAAAGAGCCCGGACATCCGGGGATTTTCGTTCTTCCAAGCATACTTCATGATCAGTTGCCACTGAGGTCAACTCCCGTAAAGTACGACTTTGAATTCAGCATCTGGGCAGTACTTAGCGGTAATACCAGTGAGGAACACAGTCACATAATGATAGCTTCGGAGGGAAGAAAAACGACCGTCTACCATGGTCAAAACTCCAAGTCACAATCCGGGAGAGTTTGGGATGAAGAACTTAGCCGGGGAGTGGTGAATTACAGGAAAGAAAAAGAGCCAGTTAAATCAGAGGAGAAACGGAGTCGGCGATGAGGTTAAGAACAAGAGCGGAATGACGGCATCACATGTGTCAAATTCGGCTTGACTCCGCCCACCACAGTCACTGAAGCGCTCTCGAGTCTATTTGTTTTGCTTCTAGTTTCTGGGCTCCATTTTACAAGCTCCGCAGTAATAACGACCTCAAATCACTTCGGCTTCCACATCGATATCCTCTCGAGCTAAAAGTGCTTTGAATATTGTATCGATTTTGTGGGAGACGCACTGGGATTTCTGGCGTCTGTGTAAGCGTCTTGTCTACGAATCGATGGGATCCTACGGAAGAGTAGTGCCAATCTACTCTACCAGGGCTGGAAAGGTGTGAGTATTGGCCAATGTCCGTACAAACGAGTTCGAGGTTGAACGGGGACAACGAAGTAGAGATGGGGTATCGTCATGGTGCGTGCTCTGCATGCCTTCCGTCACCTTTATGAGGACTCTAACGTTTTTTCTAGTCAATAGGGCTTGCACTCTCCGGGCTCTGAGTCTTCTGACCGCGCCGCGTGTGCATTCGTCTTCGGAGGCGTACCTTCCCTGCGGAACATCTGTGATCCCAAACCCACACGCGTTGGCCTCGGATTTCGTCTTCAGGCCCTCCCGAAGCGCATGCGGTGCCAGCCCCTTTTCAGTCTTGGCCCGCCCCATTGCTTGGTATTCTCGAATGTTCCATCTCGCGGGCTGCGTGGATGAGGCCTTGCCCGCCAAGCTTGGCCTCTCTGGCTTGATGAGCGCGCCTCGTGTTCGCTTTTGCGCGCGCCTGCGCTGATGCGGGTGCAGGTACGATTATAGAGAGGGCAGGACGACGAATAGCGCTGACGCGGATGCATGCGGCGGCGGCCGATGCCACATGTCATGGGCACTCATGACGTCGCTGTCGATATCGACGTTTACGCGCACAGCGGCAGAGTATGCCCGTTGCCGCTCTTTCTAGTTTCCTTCATCGCAGGGTGCTTAAGGATGGCCTCTTATTGTGCTTGTTGATCTTTTGAGTGTTTCTCGCATTCGCGGGTAGTTGTGCGTCGCCAGGGTTGATGGTGCCTGGGCGGGTGCAGAATACCCTTCCCCGTACCTCAGAGCGAGTTTGGCTAGCTATATTCCTTCCCGCAGCGGGTTCATCCGCGACGAGCGGGAACTCGTTCGCAGCTTGCGATGCACACTGTTGTCTTTCTACCTGTTGTGCCTTGAGCCCGGCACCCACCTGCATTTGCCCCTCGCGTTTTAACGAGCACGGCGTCGTACTTGACGTCAGACCGCGCGATTTCGTTTGGGAGGACACTTATCCTCTTCCTTATTATTCCTTTCTTTCTTTGTTCCCTAAAGCATTCTTCTCGCTGTTGCGAGTCCCTGCACGCGTCGTCCGACTTCGGGGTTTTTCTTTTCTTCTTCTTTTCTTAATTACGTTTGCGCTATGTGCCTAGTGGTACAAATTGGCATCACCCGATCTTACAGCAGACTGTCCTTTTAGCGCCGTAAACTTTGCTCGGTCCGCGTGCTTCACCTGATGTCGCCTCCACCGTTCAGACCAGAACCAAACGACATCCTCACAGAATCAGTAGGGAAAGCATTCACAATGGGATGGTTCGTCGAGATATAAAATTGTCAAACTATAGCCAGCTTCCAGAGCCTAGCACTATGTATCTCTTGGTTTTTATCGCCTCCTGTGGCTGTACCCGTGCAACCTTCGACCGCATTGCCAGGCTCCTACCCAATCGCGTTTCCGAGGCTCATAAGACAGAGTAATGTTATTCAATTCTAATGCAGAGAAAATTTCTGCACGGGAAAATTCGGACCAGACGTGATGTGACCAAGATGGGGCCGAAGTTAGGATGAGCCGCCGTGGGGAGGCTCACCCCCGACTTCGGTCACACATTGTCCCACTCTTTTTTATTTTTCTTGCTCATTCTGCAGAGATCTAGCTTGTATTACTACTACTCTATCTGTGAGTCTCGAAACTGCAGTTGGGTAGGAGTCTGTCGCATTGCGAGCAAATTGCGAGTTGATTGTGGTTCTGTGTTCCTCGCATTCCTTGGATCCACAGCGTACTCCGAGTGCCCTTGCTTTTCGCTCGTTTACCCTCCATACCCGGTGACATGGGAAAGGGTAATTTACCGCTACACCCGCACATCTCCGAACCCGTCCAATTCGCCAACCCGTTGAAGTGCTCGGCAGCCTCTGACGTAGGGCGGGATTCAGGTGTGAACAAGTTTGAAGCGCAGACTTGGCTTGGACTTGGCCCAACGAATGCAAGATCCGCTTCTACGTAAAACGTCGCCTGATCGAACCCCTGGTATACGCGACGGAACCTGAATAGCTTCATTTCAGCCGCCGTTGTGCCCTATCACTAAAGTAGGGCAGATAGCGTGAGCAAAACTGATGCAGTCAACTGGTAGATGGTACCTTTCGACAGAGGGTCTTGGTTTCGTAAGAAGGGGGAGCCAAGCCAGCAACAGAGATGAGAATTAAACAATGATTGTTTCGGTAATATGCGCAGTGTGGCAATGCTGTTTTGATGTCGTAAATTTGAGCGGCGACGATCAAAAATTCGTAACATTGGACCATTTGGTATAGTACGTCCTGTACCTTTCCTTTCAAGTCACGCGTCACTCACCCCCTTGTCGAATTTGGTCGGGGTCACGCGTCATCCGGCCCTCTGTCGAATCTCCAAGCGGTCACACAGGTTCCCAAACGGCCCAAAAAAATGCAAAAAGACGAAATTTTTGGTTCGAATGTCGAGATTGTCGAGGTGTCCAGGAAAGTTGGCAGTTGGAAAGTCCGGCATCAGGACCGCCATCAAGACCGGCGGCAAACCGGCATCCCAGATCAGACTTTGATTGTAGTGATGGCATCTGGACAAGTCCGCGTCGTGTCCCCTCTGTCCTCCTCCACTAGTTTCTGCCGCCTGTAGTGTATTCAATGAGACCAATGGCATTCAATGTCAGCTGTTTCACAATATGCAAAGCTACCAGCAACAAAACTGGCAAAGGGTGGCAAGATGCAGATCAAAGCAATCAATATGTTCAGTACGCTGTCCATTATTTTTTCAACCTGCTTAGCATGAAACTTGTTCTAGGGTCAGTGAAATAGTCTTCTCAACCCCACTGCTGCTTAAACGCACTGAGCTTGCGAGGATTTACCAATCAAACAGGACCTGGTTCAACATTTGTGGTGCCTAAATGCAGGTGGTACTACCCACTTCTGAATGCCTTTTATACATGTCTCGGGACTATAAACTAAATAGAAATATAGATAACTCGTCTGTTTAACCAAATATCTGACTTGAATGCTCTGCTCTATTACTGCTATTGGCTCCTCTAATTGTCTGGTACCAGGGCTACCCCAGTTCAATTGATCTTGAATTAAAATGCATTGTCTCAGAAATGTTTTGGAAGTTGGTGGCCACTCTGCCTGTTCCAGCTCAGTCCCTCACCTTCGAACTGTCTTGGCTGGATGGCTTTAGGCTTTCTTCTGGACTCTGGTTGTTCTCAAGAATACCAGTCAAGGTATCTTCTCGGTGGGTTGAACTTGGTTCAACCTGATCAGTTGATCTCGGAAGCTGTTAGGTTTCTGACAATTCTAGCTTAAGCCTCCTGGCTGGTTCTTGGAAATGTTTCATCTCTTCAGATTGTGGTCTAGGCTTGGTGTGTTCAAGTGGAGATAGCAAAATTGCAGGTTTTCACATGTGGTTACTCACATGACTTATCAACAGGCTTTAGAACTCAACAGTTTCAAATGTGAGGGCTGTGAATACATAGCAATAGAGACTTTGCGATGAGCCACTGGGAGCCACGCTCATCACACATGTGGCATGGAGTGGCTATCACATTTGGTGGCTGATCCCATAACTCCACTAATGTGAGTAGGGTGTCTTGATACATTACTCTACACTGTCTCTCATGTAGCAAGCTATCTCAGAGGCTCAAATATGCTTCACTACTCTACAAAAGGTCATTTCTGAGGTCTAGGATGAATATATTGGTGATTTGAGGGTCTACACTGGGCTATTTTGCTCTCCTCAAGCACATCTGCACAGACATGGTTGTGATGTGGGTGGAAGAGAAGAAAACGGAATATTTTGGTTCAGCCACCAGAGGAGCCACCAAATGCAGTGGCCACTCACCATATGCCTGATGAGCCACCAGGTGGCTTCTGGTGGCTCACTGCAAGGCTAGTTCAGCCACTATTTCTTGTCCCTAGAGAGGGGGTAGAATAGTGGCTACCACAGGCTTGAAGCCCAAGATGCTATTGCATGTGAGGAGCCACTGACTGTACTGGTGGCTCACCATCTCTATTAATATAGCAAAGGACAGTACTGTAACCAGGATTCCAGGAGCCTAGCTCATAAATGCATTAGAACAAATTTCTGTTTGGACAACAATGGTAGAGAAAATCAAAAGAAGCCTAAACAACTGGGGTAGATCCTTTTTAACTCTGGAAGGTAAAATGAAAATAATAAATGACTGTGGCCAGGATGTCACAATATTTGACTTCAGTCCCAAGGCATGCTGAAAGCTGTAGAGGAATGCTTAGATAAAATGACAAGATGTCACAGTCAAGGCTCTTTATCTAATCTTGTCCACACTAGCAGGGCTAGGGGATTGGGTAGTGAGAGGTTGATGAGACTCAAAAAATGAATCAAATAAAAGACTAAGGAAATACAGTGTACTACTACTCGTATTTATACTGTTCTAGAGTGGCTGTACTATAAATAAAGATGAACATGAGGATCGTGGCCTCAAGCGATCTGTAAACCAAAACCATGTGTTGTGTCGAACACATTAAATATGCATGTCTGCCATGTAGTTGATCATGGGAAACACTCAGAATACCTTCATTGCATGAAAACCCATGAGGCTTCTTGAAATATCAACAATCTTAAGTTGAGCAATTCCTGCAATCACATAATCTAATCTGTCTGGTGCTTATCCACATTATCTTGTCATGTGTCGGCACCTAGATGGAACAATTACAGCTCAAATCATGACACAAGATCCTTCTTGTGGGGAGAGAATAAACAAGCACCTATAAATACAGATATACTCTCTGAACCCATAAGTTTTTGGGCAGAAAAAATATGGTTTGGCTTCAAGATTGCAACAAGGCAATAGGCCTGAAGCTTATACAAAGATACCTAAATTGGGCTTACTTCATGGACCGTATATTTGCAAGGAATCTACCAATATCCCTAGTGGTGTCTTCAGAGGTGCACATTAACCCCTTCCTCCAACACCTGGTCTCCATTTGTGAGCCCTACAAATAGAGAGGTGTCACGCGAAAGCTCGGCAGCTGTTGAAATGTCAAATTGGAATTTCCGATCATGCATCACACCTCCTGTCGATTTGAATGAAATACCCCAGTATGGTGTCATGTTGCAGTCAACCCAGAAATGAGCAAATTGAACAACTTGCAAGCTTCAAAATGCCTCTGAAAGACACACTATTTCTACGGTCGGAGATGTGTGGGATATACTATCTCCCCCCAGTACTTGTCCACCTGAGCAAAATTTGTGAATATCATTTTATCCAGAGGATTTGGGCTCAGGCTAAATACCTAGATCGTCAGTAGTTTGTCTTTTACCCCGGTTTCAGTTTTTACTTGGTAGGAAATGAGTAAGAATTGGGCAAACGGCGTTGATTTTTTGGAGGTGATCAGATGTCCGAGTACTAGGTAACACGTCAACCTTTGATTGCCGGCTCCCTATATGACCGCCCCGTGGTTGTGGTGCCTCTAAACTTCATAGGGTGGAGTACCTCAATAGGTAGTATGGTATGGATGAAGGGGAGGTCAAGGCACCCACACAGTGGTCAACAGGCAGCAGAGAATTTCTAGCCATTGTTTTCGTATTTAAGAGATCAATTTGGCAGGGATGGGATGATCTTTCAGCCCGTTCTGAAAGCTTCAAGACAGCTATGCCTCTGAATTTTTATATGGGCATTTGTGTGATGCTACGGCATCTTCTGGATGCGCTCATTAGGTAATTTGACTCTAAGAGGATGGTGCAGAGCCTTAAAATACACAAAATGAGCGAAAATCACAAGAGTCATCAGCTCTTCATAGTAATATATATCCCAAGGAGAAAAGATCGCAAGGCTCTTTGGATCTATATCTCTAGGGAACCTCCTAACATTTATTTTAAGCCAAAAAACTCAAGAAATGGTCCAGTATTGGAGGAGAAATATTGGTTTGTCTGAGTTCTAGGTTTGTCCGAGACAGTGGGGGGGGGATAGTAGTCCACCGAGAAGACCCAAAGCAACCACATTACCAGAGACTTAATTTTGCATGCAGCATGTGCAAGAATGACTGGAACCTAGGGTGTGTGAAGCCTTTCTTGTGTCAAGTGGAGGCAAAAAAAATCATGGACTGCATACACCCAAAATGGAATCCCTGACGACAGACCAACCCAATCCCGCTTTGACTAATGAAGATAAGTCTGAAAACTTGTTAGCACTTCACGAGAAGAAACCAGTCACTTTCGGCCCGAATATAACCGTGGAAAAAGATCTATCCCTAACCTTTCATGCGTTCGGAACAAAAGCCAGACATAAACGGCCTACAGACCAAATGAACCCTATCCATACGGATGTTCGGCAAAGTATAACAGTTTATACTGCTGAGACATTCAGCCTCGATAAGGATGTTGATTATGATGCCTGTGGGGGCGTCTAGATTGCTCCTGATGATGTGAGGAACAGACCGGTTGGGGTCCTGCAAAATCTAGCGAGCCGTAATAGTAGACAGTTAGCCGCCATTCTGCATATAATTCAAAGTACACCTATTAACACAATTTTGAATTTTCATTTGAACTCAAGATACCTGATTTGGAAACTTACCATAGATGTGGCCAAGTCTGAATCAGACGTGTGAATAGGCTAAAAGTCCAGAACCCTTTTCATGGAAATCCTAGCCACTCCCCGTGTTCGGGGAACAAAAAGCACCTTTTCTGAAATCGAGACCATGGCTGATAAGCAGAAACTTCTGAAAGCATTAAAATTTGCAAAGAATGCAATTTCAGATTATCCAGACGAGAACTTTGTGGACCCAGATGATCTGCTCACCAATGTACCACCTCGATATCAATTACAGGGAGTCAGTCTTGCTAAACCAGTCAAGCATTGTTTTACCGTGCAATCAGAGCCACAAAACCCAGAGTCAACCGTATCAAAACAAGTTATGCTTGGCATTACGCGGTATGCTATTTAAGATCAGAGTGGCCGGGAAATCGCTCCCTCCGATGCACAGATCTGGAACTCTATCCGGGATAGAGATATTTCACGTTCAATTTGTGAATATGTCTGGAAGTCCCTTCATGGATCATATAAATGCAGAACTCACTGGCTAAACATACCCGGATATGAACAATGGGCAACCTGCCATGATTGCCATGTCGATGAATTAATGGAACACATCCTTGTTGAATGCGCAGCTTCAGGACAAAACTTGATTTGGCGTTTATGTGGGCAACTGTGGGAAATGAAATACCAAAAAATGCCGGAAATATTATTAGGCTTGATTCTTGGCTGCGGCACCGCAGAGTTCAACAACTCGAAAGGCAAGAAGATGTCCCATGTCTCGAGACTCTTCTGAATTATAATATCTGAATCTGGTTATCTCATTTGGAAAGTAAGAAATGAACAAGCAATTGGCGGCCGTAAAACAGCGAAGCTGAGATTCACGACAGATGGGTGAGCTGCATGAATATGCGATTGAAACTAACTGGATCAATTACTAACAGATAGGTCACGATATGGAAAGACGTCCTTAGATATACGGAAAGTCTTACACACCTGGGATGGTGTCCTAAGGGACAACAAAAATTTGCCAGATAATTGGATCTGGCAGTCTGGGGCTTTGTGGGTATAGATAAATTTCGTCCTCTGGGATGGAATCGCTAGTTGCTAGCAACACCTACCAAGGCCCACACTGCCTGTTAGTCAAACTTGAGTTCAGCCTGAGATTCAGAACTCCATGATGTGTCCATTGAGGATAAATAAGACCCATGGTGCGTCACCGTCTGTAACTCATGCGCGATTGTGCTTGGGGAGTCCTCGGTCAATTCGGGTCGTTCGTGGAAGATTGCTTTTTTTTTTTTGCTTTTCCTTTTTTGCTTTTCTTTCTTCCCTTTCCTTTTCCATGCCGTCTGTCTGCATTTAACCCATCCTGCGCCCCTTCTCAGATGATTGGCTTGGCTTGCCAAAGCCAGGCCAAGTTTGGTGGATAACGTGCATGTATGTATATCTCCTTTGCTTCAATCGATAATACACCGCTGGATGGACGCGAAACGGGAGCAGAGGTCCAAGACGACCCTATGTTGAAAACAGTTTCGGGAGCCCTGAATGCAGCCTGTGTTCAATCTGCCATACGTCGCGGTCACTTCACACGGTCACCGTCGAGACAGTCCAATGGGCCTCTATATCCGTGCTCTTCACGGCACAGGTCCAGCTGACACGAGTTCCAGTGCTAGGGTCAATGTACACAGAGGAAAGGGGTCTTTGTTCGCTCAAAATCTGAAACACAGGTACGGGATCCAGGGCGTCGAGTCCACCATTCCTGCTCTCCAGCGCGAACTGACTTGCAACAGCTTCTACGAGGGACGGTATAGCGATTGCTTCCGTATTATATTTCTAATTTCGCAAGTTGCTGCGACAACTGCGACATCGTTAGGAAAATGGCCAGTTATACACAAAGGAGCATGCCTTGCGTTTCGGCCTAAAGTGCAAGTTAAATTCTTGTTCACATAATGTTGCAGAATGTTGAACTGTCGCCACGCGAGAAAATTTTCACCACGGAACTTCTAATCGGGGTTCACCTATAATTATCACTTCCCCTGGTAAAATGAAAATCTTCGTTCAATCTGTCAAAGATGCACCGCGGGCCTGGACATGCTTCCTCTGGTACTTATGTCTCTGGAGGCCTCAACTTCGGAACACCCCTTTTGATGAAAATGATCCAGGCTGTCATCCATGTGGTACCCGTCATTTGAAAGCTGGCAACACCTTGGACCTTGGCATTCGCAGCACCCTATCTTTTTTGGAATCGTTCTCAGCGTCCTGCGCAACTCTACGCGACTACCAATATTCAGATTCGTCCACGCCTGCTCATCGCGTGCGTCATTTTTTTTCTCATGCTTTTCTTTTCAGAATTTGCAGCGAAAGTGAAAATTTGACGTGAACTCAGCGGCGTAGACGCCCAGCATGCGTCCCAATTAGGTTTTTTAAGCATTTGCATGATACAATACATATCTGCATCGCGCATTCAACCCTTACTTTGCCCCCCTTTTACTTCAACTGCAGTGCGCCAAGCCGAGACGCGTGTGTATATTCCGTTCGGCGTTGTCAAGCGGATGCGGACGGGCATTACGGAGATTCAGAGAGCTGTCGTCTCATGTCACACTGTCTGATGGGTTCCGCTAGCCATCAATTTGCCGACCCTGTGGCACATCTTAGCGGTCTTGGGCATCAAACTCAACAAGTTGCTTGGGCGTTAGACCGTCTGCAATACGGTAATGGCATAAAAGATATCGAAAACTGACCAGTCACTGACTTATGCAATCAGAATTGTACCCGCAGTTACGACTTCAATTGATTGTCCCTGGGAGATCGACTGTCGACATTTCTTTTCGAAGTCCATATCGATTGTTTATCTGTAGCGTTGTGCAACTACGCCACAGCAGGCTGCTTCGCATAGGCCCCACCCTGTGAAAACCTGTCTCAAAATGACCGCGCTTTCAAATTCAAGTAAGAACCCACCAAACCGAAAGGGGAGAACCGTGTTTACGGCACGTCGCCTCGTCATCTTACGGGATCTTTTGGTGTTCTAGATGTAACTCTGACACCACTGTAACTTATAAGGGCAGCGGCGGATCTACACCCTCATTCCCCACTGTTTTCTTTGCCACCGTCATGCCTGGAATTAGCCCCGAGGAAGAAATCCTGGTCAAGTTCTTTCTCGGTCCATGGGTAGGCTTCCATCTTCCAAATTCCTAACAGCGAACCTGACTCAACATGGCCAGCTCATTGGTTCATGCCTTGAGCTTGTTCTTATGGGTGTTCTGGGCTGCCAGGTAGGTTCCGTTCACCGTATGACTTCCTTCGACTCCTAACATCAAACAGTTCGTCAACTACTACAACTGGTACCCGGACGACGGCCCAGTCCTCCGGATTACTGTCGCAATTCTCTGCCTCCTGAACCTACTCAAATCCGGCGAATGTTTGTGTGTGCTTTCTCGACCTTCCTTCGGGCGCCTCTTATATGTTTCAGCGCCTCTTTGTGGATCTTTTTGATCAACCATTTCGGAGATATACAGTACGACCTCCAGCTTAGCACCACAGCATGGTGGGATACCGCCAATCCACTGATGGTATTCGATTTTTGACTTCCCTCTCATACAGCGTACTCATTTGCGGTCAAATCTTCCATTTAGATAGCAATCCTTGACTTCTACGTGCAATGCTATTTCTGCACTCGTCTCTGGGCTGTCTCCAAGAGGTGGTGGGTAGTGACACCAATTTTCATCTTGTTTGTCTTTGCTCTGTTATCGATGGTTATTGGGGTACGCCACGCTTCGCATCCATCGTCGAATGCAATAGTTATTGATGGCTATCCCAGACATACTATATTGCGATCGCGCAGGAGCAGGCGGTCACGGACTGGTGTAAGCATTTGCCGACCCCCCATATGGATGCAGCACTGACATCTATTGCAGTTGCTGCACATCTCAGTTCTGTTTGTGGTAAGTGCAATCCTGACAAGAGTTAAGTTGCTGTGGATTCAAAGCATCGCCAACCTATAGCTGGGGACATCATCCTATCTGTGACAACAGCATACTTCTTGATAAAAACCAAAAAAAGCGTAATCAGCACCCAAACTGCAGAACTCATTCATTCTCTGATACGCCTCACCTTCCAAACTGCCGCACCAGCCGCCGTCGTGTGGGTCCTTCATCGTCTGTGCAAGTCCGACTCATCCTGATGAAATTATATGTCGCACCAGTGCCATGTTCAACCTCATATTCTCCCAAATGTACCGCACCAATCGACCACTGCTTGGATACGTCGAAATCGCATTTAACCAAGTGCTACCGAAACTGTACGCCATCTCGATGATGTACACGCTCAACGCGCGCCGCACAATACGCACCCGCGTGTCAGGCAGTCGCCCGTCGGGCAGCCGCAACGGAAGCGGTAGTGACGGGCCATCATTTAACGCGCGGGTACAACCACGCCACACCAACGTAGGCGGCTTTCTATACACATTTCTGCGGGACCTGTTGACTGATGGTATGCTGCATTATAGGGTGATGTGGAGCTCGGCCGGATCGAGGTGGTTACTCAGAAGGAGACTACACGGCATGTTGATGTAGGTGTTTATGGTGCTGGATTTTAATAAGTTCATGGCCATGCTGAGCTTGACTGCTCTGATCTCAGGTCACTGACATGTTCGCCTCGACGCACTCAATCGACGATACCAAGGTCGGACTTTCAAGCCCAGACCAGCAAATTTACGGCGTCTCGGTGCATTAAGCAGGGAGAGGTTGTTCGTACGGAACAAAGGGTACAGAGCTGTCACGAACTCAGGAATTATCCTCCAGCCGTGGCTGGTCGGACCTGGAGCTAATTTATGCAGTATAAGCTCCACAGGCCGGAATGCGACTCATATATTCGCTCCGTGTCTTGGAATATACGTCTGTAACGTTCATAAATATATCGTCAGAGGACTTGTAGCCCACTGACATACAGAGAGTCAGAGGTTCCGCGAGGAAAACCATATGCCGAATGGAATAATGAATACTTTAGGAGGAGGCTACAAATGCGATCGGCCAAGATTCTGAGAACCCTGGATCACAAGTCGTTCCAAAGGGCTGGTGACCCCTCTGCTTGTAATGAGCCTATTGTGATGCGCAAGAAAAATAGGCAAGTTTCTTTCTGTCCGCTGTAGTGGGAAAATCCGCCTGTTGAACATATTTGGATGCCCGAAAACTTTTAAATCGGAAAATGTATATTAGTGCATGCGAAAATACGAGACGACCAGCTACTGAAGCTAGTTTGATCGCCGTCCTGGCGCTACTGCACTATTCAGTCACACTTAAGAGAATATCGAGTCATAAAATCTATATCCTTGAAATGTACAACTATGCCTGTCCAACACCAGAAAATATTGTTCCGCAATATGATGAACCCTGGTTCTGGTTCCACCCTAATTTCCGTTCGGCTGAATCGTATCCAAGGGATGATCATCGGAAGATGGCGAGACAGAGCGGAGAGAGGATGGGTAACTGTGTCTCGGGTACTGTACTATTTTGACCGAGTGTTCAGGTGACGCGGGACACGGGCCTCTGAACTGAACACTTTAGGTCCTGGTAACGGTGACATTGTCATTATGGCGCCATCAGCAACTGATCCTAACGACGTTCGCGGCCCCGGTGCGGGCGTTGCTTACACTGTCTTTTTTCTTTCTTTACCTTCCTTTCTTGTTGCTAACTCTCCTCATTTGCGCCAGCTGCGTTACTTAACATCCCGCCAGTCAAAAAAGGGTCTGCTGGAAACCGTGCACCAATCATAAAGGACTTCTTTGGCAGTATGCTAGTGCTTGGCGAGAGTTCAAATCCCTCAAGACCCATGGGAAGTTGGAAACCGTGCTAAACCTTTTTTTCTAGAACTCGTGCTTCTGAGTTCGAATCACGTCGACGCCGCTGTTTTCCAAATATGTATTCTTATCCACTGGTTTTGAAATCAATATCCCCGGCCAGGGGCGATGGTGTAATTTTACTTGCTTTGTACACCGGGATAATCCCTGGAAACCGGTGTTCGTTATTCGAACTGTGCCGTGTAATCCTACCTACCTACCCGGCAGACCGCGAAACATATTGCGTGTGGGCGGAACGTGGAATTCTCATTTGATTAAGAATGCGCAAACTGCCTTCGCCTTCATTTCATTCATCGCTTGTTCCTTAAGAAAATGTCGGCTCGAAACCAGGATGCAAAAGGGTCTGGTGGCAACCGTACACCACTCATGTAACTTGTTCAAGCAGCATGCTAGTGCTCGGCGGGGTTCAAATCTCTCAAGACATATGAAGAAATTGCGTCTTCCACTTTCTTTTTTATTTATTTCTGTGGGCTCACCCCGGGCTAACCATTAGCGAGCGTTCCATCTAAATCTGGATGCAAGGGGACCTGGTACTGCTCGGCAAACGAATCACGCTGTAGCTCTACTCGCTCCTGTTAGCACATTGCTGCAGATCGATGGATTCAATATTTCTGGTAGTATGAGGTCCGACTTCCGGCGCTGAGATGTGCTTCTACCGTTGCTTTTGTTGTCGTTTGTCCTTTTCTCTCCATGTACAAGTGCGCCCGACTCACCAACTCTCCATTGTAGCATCCATCTACTCAATGCTCTCCTCTGATAGTATCCTTGTGTTGCGGTCTTTTCCCTTCTTTGATGTCTCCTGATTTAGCCCACTCAACATTACTCAAATCGAATATCAGATCTATCCACCACAATGGGACCGGGCGGGCACATTGGTGTCAGATTTTCTGTCTCTAACTCCATGTCCCAAATTTCCTGGCAGTCTGAGATTCAACTCCCCACGTCTGAATTGAAGTGGTAGGTATCTGTTTTTTTTTTTTTTTTTCTGTCTCTCTCTGAATGGACAGACTCTTTCAAAGAGAATTGTCCATCGGCAAGACTCCAGCCGTGTCACCAGAATCGGACGTGGTGTGCAGCACACAGTGAGGCCGTTCAGCAGACCGAACAGTTGCGGGAAGAAGAGGAACAAGAGGACTACAGCGAGAAATGTTACAGTAGGTCTGGGCTCCCGAATTCAGATATTTGTCAAGCAGGTATTCATCTGAGCTTGAATATAACAGCTAAGTTTGATTTGCTACCTCAGCATCCCAAGATATTTTTAAAGATGACGCTTCATTACTCTAGACCCGGAGAGGTCCTGTGCTGCCAAATGCATGACGTCCTTCAACAGCTTGGGCAATGCTACCAGGGATTGAATATTTGCAGCAACAAAGTCAATACTACCGATGGGAGTCATGGCCTAGCTGTGTGCGACAAGATCTAGAAATTCAATGAATTCCCAGAGTGGACAATAACTCATTGTGGTGGCGAATAGTATCCTGAGAGTTTTGCTCCACAATTCAGAAGGCCAAAAATAATACAGCCAAAAATATTGTTATAGGGAACATATCAGCATAAAAACAATAAAGAATTTGAGACAACCGGTGTCCACGAAACAGAAAGCAGGATTAAGAAGCACAAAAGCGATTGAGGAAAGAAATAATTCAACAGTTGAGAAAATGATACTGAGCAAGCGTGGGAATACTCCGGGATTGGTAGAGCACTTGCGATTTGAATTGAAGCTGAGGAAAGTTTCTGGCAGCTGCTGACAGAAGTGTTAAGAGATTAGACTGAGAATCACATACATCTGAACAGTGTTCCAAACAGGCTCCACTCAGTTACTCCTTCAAGATCAAGCCCCCACTTTTTTTTAAAAAAAACATCTGAAAAGCCATTTTGAATATGCTCTATTAGTGGCCTACCTTCAGCTGGAGATGGGTGTCTGTGAGTGTAACAAAAAATATCTGTAGACTGCAGACAGATACTTGGCATACTAAGCAGCATTTTGTTGTGTGCATTTGTTTGAAGAACTATTGTTGACACTTCTGCCCTTGAAGAAGCATTGAAAACCCTAGACTACTTGACCTATGCACACAGGCAGGTTCAACGATAACATAGACTGTTCTGAACCCTTTTTTACCACCAGGAATTTTACTGGCAATCATGGGCTGCATTTTGTTGTGTGCATGGGTAAGGGCAACCTGGCAGCCTAAGAATAACTCAAGAGACCTGGCAGGGGAGGATCCAAAGTTATAAATAAAAGAACTATATACAGTACATGACCCAGCACACCTGGCAGAGGAGGATCCAAACAGAAGAAAGACTAAGGATCTCCCATGCTGAGGTGCATCTATATACAAATCAGAAGACATCTGATTGGAGTGATCTGCAGTGTTCCCGGGCCTGATCACGGGCATCTCGTGCACCATATACAACGATATGTGTGGAGCGCTGAAAATATTCCTTGAGAAGATCATCCACGATGCAGCGCTATTTACTGAGCACGGGTACAGGTAGGCCTTCCCGTGCATCTTTATCCAGACATGAACACTCATCATGTACAGAACGACCCTCACACCACTCGATGTCATGTATGCACTCAAACGCAATGGAATGACGCTTTACGGGTTTGGAGAATAGTTCATGACACAAGTGACGACTCGGACGGCAGAGACTGAACATGTATCGCGTTGGATTTTGATTGTGATTTCAAACGAGAAGCAGCTAGCTATGGAGGACCAGCAACAGTGTACTTTGCAAGGGAAGATACTGCAGGGTAAGTATTGAAGACCGTAACAAGTGCCTGTATTTGTGGAAAAGGAAAAGAGCAAAGATACAAGGCCGGTGTGAATGTTCCGTGGCAAGAGGGATGTAAGTAGCATTTGATTAAATCCAAGGGTTCCAGCTACAGTGTCGAACACCGCTTCAGAAAGCAATGTCAGTCATTGAGGCTTGGGCCCAAATACAGACTTTTGCTAAACTTTTGGTATGTGCCGGACGGCTGGGGTCGGGCCGACAGCGAGAGTATTCGTGGAAGCTCAAGTTGAAACGAGGAGGCAGGGGAAAAGGGAAGGCACATGCTCTGCAGTGGAGGAAGAAAGAGGCTACACTCTGATCAAACCGGGCCGACCTGGAAAGTGCAACGCCACTCTTTC
This sequence comes from Mycena venus, assembly GCA_014462655.1. Lineage (NCBI taxonomy): Eukaryota > Fungi > Basidiomycota > Agaricomycetes > Agaricales > Mycenaceae > Glaucomycena > Glaucomycena venus. The sequence continues at coordinate 939,446 of JACAZI010000015.1, read as the reverse complement.
GTTCTCACCGTCACGACCGAAAGTCAAGACTTTCTGAGGCGAAGAATGACCTATCCTCAACAACTCCGGAGCCCTTGTGTTCTGCGGTAACCAAGGCAATGTCGGTAACACCGCTCGTAATCCCAATCTACCTTATGCCAGTGACCGCCGTCTTTTCTAACGGCTGCCGATCCTTGACCAAGTAGGTGTACCGAGAGACCTGGAGTATCTTCATCGATGGCAAGGGATCACTCGTCGCGAACAATTGCTCCCATGGCTGTCTCAGGATCGGGCCGGCCGCATTCAATTTGAATGCTCTTCACATCCCACGTCGTGGGTCGCCTTATCTCCAGAATTGCCTTATATGGTAATTCGTTAACACGCAGGAATATCTTCTATTCCCTCATATTTTCAGTCCACAAGTTGTTTGGAGTCATTTGCTACCCAGAACAATGAGAACCACCATACGCCAATACTTTTGGCAAGTGCAAGTATGCATTTGCATGGAAGAGGTGGCATTGGCAGAACCAATGGGACAATGTCATGTGGTCTGACGGGTGTTACGTAGTGACAGGTGGCTCGGGTTGTGTGTTTATTATGTGTCAGCCAGGCAAAAAATAGGAGGATGAGTGCATCTTACCCAGATTCTCACAGCCTCCTATCCAAATTATGGTGTGGGGCTGCATTGCAAAGGACTATTGAGGGGGATTGAAAATTTTGGAGCTCAAAGGTGGGCATGGTGGTGGATTGACAGCTGATTTGTACCAGGAGTAGGTCTTGGAAGACATAGTGCTGCTTGAATTTAAGGCTTTGCAGGGGGAACATCCCAATCTCCAGTTCCAGCAGGATAGTGCATCACCCTATTGAGCCAAATTGATGCTGCAATGGTTTGAGGCTCATTCCATCCCACTCTTCCCACACCCTGCCAACTCACCTGGCATCTCACCAATTGAGCCGCTGTGGCTGGTCCTCAAAAAATAGACTTGCTGCTCTCCAACACATACCTACTACCCAAGAGAAGCTCATCAATGTGATCATTGGAATTTGGGAGGGCATTGAAGTTGAGGAAGTCAACAAGTATGTTGATCACATGCCCCATGTTATGGAGGCTGTTGTCAAAACACAGGTCATATCCCATTTTGAATGTGCACATCTGTACCTCATATGATTATCTACATAGTGTATTAGTTTGCTCTTCTCAAATGTCCTCCTTGTTGAGGAGCGAGCACCACAATTTTGATTACAGAAACTTTCCATGTGACCGTGTATCTGGAAGTGATGTCTGATGTGGAGTGCCAAGTTGCTATTCTTTCCACAACCAAGGTATATATTTGTTTATTTTCTGTTGTGCTTAACTGATCTCTGGTTCATAGTTCACAGTCCATTCAAAATATACAAATGAAATCCATCAAATTTCCCGACCTCAGGCCATTTCCCACACAAAATTGAGGATTATCCCAAGCAATAGAGATGTGTGGCCAGACAGGTCATATAGCAGGATTGTTTTCCTGGCCAATGAGCATATTTCTGAATGTATACTGTAGGTTTGTTGTTCACAGCAGTTGAGCAGACTGACATACATATATATATATAGATTGCCTTGTGATGGTTACACTCAGCCAAATCAAACAACCAAGACTGTGGATACTAAGACAAAAGGGATAACAACCACTGGTACACTCAACACTGGTCTGAATCCAACTGGAGCTTTAGGAGTTTCAAGAAATTTTGTGACAGCCCATACAACTGAAAACCAGAATGACAGGGTATAATTTCATCTATACAATGTTTACCTATCTAATATATTATTCAGATTAACCCCAAATGGATTGTAGATTATAAGGATGGTCCTTGGGGCAATTATGAAGGCCGATCCTACTGGGTGGAGAATATTTCATATATGCAACAGAGCACAAGGGAGGTTGAATGCAAGTTGAATTTTCAGTAGGAATTGATGTTGAAGAGGTAATTGAGGCTACTAGGTATTTGGTTTATGGAAACTGATACAGCAACCCAGTCAAGCAGTGCTGACTTTCCAGATACTGGTTTTGGAATTCAGAATCCAACCATGTTGTGGATGTGTCACAAATCTCTGAAGGCCCAAGGTTTTGGAGTAATTGTCCTCACCTCTGTATGTTGTGTTTGCTAATCCTGTGTTGGAAAAAAACTAATGAATATTCAAAGTCTTACATTCCAGACATGACAACTCAGATTGAACTTTCTACTAAGAAAAATTACATATTTGAGCTCGCTGGAATTTCCTTGACAAGTATGTCATTTCAGTTTGGGGGTACAGTGTGTATGCTGATTAGATTACATTTTACCAACTAATGCTGATGCTGTTCCACTGCCACTGTCAATTGTTTCTGCACCTGCTGAGAGGCCTGGTTTACTGAAGTGTATTTTCAACCCAATGGTTGAGAATTCTTCAGCTAACCAAATAAAGGATCAGTCAGAATTTCAGCTCTCACATATTCCACTGGATGACTTCAAAGCACAAGGGTGGGATGCCAATCAAGAGCACTTGAGGATGCCAGATTATCCCCCATTGGCTGATCTTATAAGCCAACTGACCAAAGACTTCATGGCTCCTGTCCAGGCCTCAGAGGTGGTTTTAACACCAGATGATTTACCCAAGTCAAAAGGAAAACAGTGTGATCCTAGTAAGTTATTGACTGTATCAATATTACACTGCTTATAACATTGTAGGCCTCTCAGCCCCAGAGCATACAAAAGATGAGGGGGTTTTGAAATGGCAACTGATACTTGAATGCTTTGAGTATATTCCAGACAAGATAGTCATGTTTCTAGTGTTGTATTTCCTTTTTCTTTGGTTTCTTCTTGACCTGTTTTATGTATGCCCATCTCAATTGAAAGTGAATATGAGCAGCAGATTAGAGAAAGGAAGGATGAGTGACAACCTATGGCAACACACCAAAGTTTGCATGAAGGTGGAGCTGAATAGTGTGTAGTCTTGCAGCTTGATATGTGTGTACCTGGATATCAGGGTCAATATAGAGGGAAGTTGGTGGTAGTTGCATGGGGAATAGAAAACATATGTACCTCCAGAAATCTAGAGATGAGTAATCCACCTGATAATACCACCAAGTCCCTATAGTGGTCAATTTAAGATATATCAGTAAAATGTGACCCATATACATGGCTACATGTGCCACAGGTCAAATTAAGATGTATCAGTAAAAATGTGACCAGGCATACCTGGTCACATATGCTACTGGCTCATTCAACTTATATTAGTGAAAATGACACAAGGCAATCAGTGCCATCATTCTATCTGACTTCAAACACTACCCTCAAAGTGCCACCATGCCAACCCAACTTTAGACTTATTGCGAGCAAATCTACCCTAACACGTGATGAGAGGCAGAGGGATAGAGTTTGCAGCAAACACGAACAAAGGCATTTGTAGGTGGCTGACGGACCTCGGGGGAAAGAACGCCTTCAAAATTGTCCAATTCTTGGTATATTGCAATGAAAAGTGGACTAAACGATGCACCTTCACAGTGTCGTCCTGTGCATACCAAAATCTCAGGTAGCGGAGAAGAAAAAAAATTGTGCCCAAAAAAGGAAATGCATAAGCATGATCATGCTGTCTTCTTTGCGAGCACCCCGCGCCTGAGCGGATTCCTAGTAATATTTTTAGTCACACAAAAAATGAAAACATCAATTTTGGAGTCATCATCTGTTTTGGAGATCTTCAGTCAGCAGCAGCAGCTTGCAAGTGGTCTAGATGTCAAGAGCTTCTTGAACAGATTTGAGGGAAAATGGACCCAGGGTGGCTTGGATATCATTGAAGTCTTGCTGGGCACAGCATCTTGCAGTGAGGAGAGTACTGCAAGCAGGGGGAACTTGTGTTGACACAGCTTGTCACTTGACAGTGGCACCGACTCGCACTCTCAAAACAAGATCTTGGGTGAAAGCCTGCGAGCTACCAACAGGAGTAGGGAATATTCCCCAATTGAAAAGCTGCATGCATAGCCTGCATTGGTATAGAAAGGAGTGTTGAGGCCAGTATGAGGCCATTGGCAACTGATGTGAATCTTGACATGACATTGAGGGGATCAAGAGAAATGCCTTGAATTGAATCCAGGAGAGGGTGTCTGGAGCATGTGGGAGATGGAGGATGCAAGGGAGAGAGTGGATTGGGTGGGGAGGTGGTGGTGTGGTAGGGCTGGCTACCTGGGATGCGGATTCTGAATAAGGTTGGTGGCTGGTCAATTTTAGAGTACGGTGAAAGGATATAATCCCGGATGATCAATGCGTGAGTAGATTGAAAAATCCGTGAGAGATGAGAGTATTGGTAGGCCGTGGAAAAGGATGAGAGTGTGTGAAGGCATGAATGTGACGTATTGAGACAATTGGAACGCTGAAGTGCGTTCCACATGGTTTTGTAGTTTGACAGCGGGGATGTAGTTGACACGGGGATTGGGCACTAGCCCACACTGACACTGGCTCGCACAGATGAGTGTAAGACGTAGGATAATGATTTGCTGGCCTCTACAGCACGTATTTACTGAACAAACAATTATGTAACTATGAATAAAAATAAAAATAGTCAAGAGTCGAAACCAGCATGTGATTGATTTTCCACATGCCGGCCGTCTGACCCTGTCACAGTGGGAGAGAACAAAGTGTGGTGTGATCGCAATATCAACATTGTGATCTGCTTGTTGATTGCGCACATACCCTCAGTTTCTCGAAGTTCCGCACGCAGCTGCATACTTCTGCACATCCACACCCCATCACAGCATTGGTCAATATTGTGAGCAAACAAGTATGATTGATGCAAATATGCAACAATAATCTCATTTGCTTGCCATATACTGTACTATTACAATCAAATCAACAGTCACAGGTCACAGACCCCTCTGTCGATGTCAAAATTTGGTCGATGTCACGCATCATGGAGGCGTTTGTTGAACCTCCAAGCCATCACACAGGCCTCAAAACTGCCTCAAAACTGCAAAAAAATTTAAAAATTTCTGTGCAAATGTCGAAATTTTTAGGGGGTGTCATGCAAAAATCTCAGTCGCTGTTGAAATGTCGAATAGGTAAATCAGGTCAGGCATCACACCCCCTGTCAATTTGATCGTTGTGGAAGGGTAGGATGGCCCGCTCATCAACTTTCCTTCCTGTCCTTATTACACCTGTAGAGTACGGAAGATCGGTCATCAGACCATATATTTGTTCTGTACATCAGATGTAAAAATATCTCCCTTTTGATCACGAACCACCACGAACAATGCAGCCAGTGACTTGAGTGCTCCAACGTGAGCATGCTGCCAGTGATGCCTTTTCTACCTCTTGCCCACATTTCTCCCTCCAACAAGTCTTTCCAAGCCCGAGCCTTAGCCCACGCCTGCATGCCAATTTCCCCATTTTACACCTGATTTCCGTTTTATGCCTCCACGACTTTCTGGGACCCATTCATCTACTTTCCACTTCACCTGTGCATGCTATATCCGGATGACCAATCCACCATTTCCGTCTACCAGCCGACCCCTTTTTCCTTCTTCATCGTAATAGTACAGTATTGGAGAAACACTGAATACATGTCACTGACATGCTTGATGTATCTGGAGTGATGTTGACTTCATCCAAGTCATGGGGTCTACAAAATCATGGCAGCACCAATTTCTAAGCCAGAATCAATCAGAAAAATATGCCTGCTGAAATGTCCTCATCCTGACACGAGTGTGAAATGGTCAAATAATCTCATATTGACTAGATCATTTCAGCCCACCCGGACATTGACCTTATAATGTCAATATCAGCCAGATATTCTCCTTATCAAGGTAATTGCTGAACCTTCAGGTTTGGCTACCCAGGAGCGGATGGATTGATTGCACTTTCACAATAAGGCCAAACATATGTTTTACTCATATACAATGAGTCATGGAAGAAATTCGTAAAATTAGTTGGATATTTACCGGAAATTGATACATGGATTGTCCCATTGCTCCCTGAATTGTCAAGACTATTAGTGGTGCCTTAACATCTTGGTCAAAACCATTAGTGTCACCTTAAAATCTCAATTTACTGTACTTTTCCCTTCAAATCGGTAGTCACGCATCACGCACCCCCCTGTTGATCACGAACTTTGGTCGAAGTCACGCGTCACACGGGCCTCTGTCGAACCTCCCAGCTGTCACGCAGGCCCCAAATTGCCCGAAAAGTGCCAAAACGACGAAATTTCGCAGGAGAATATCGAAATTTTGGGGGTGTCACGCGAAAATTCACCCACTGCCGAAATGTCGAATAGGTAAAATGGGTCACGCGTCACACCCCCTGTCGATTTGAAGGGAAAAGTACAGTATCATTTCTGCTCACATTGCTGATTTGTCAATCCTGGCTATGTTCGGGCCGCAAGATCACGGAGTATTTCAAGGACCTACATCATTTAAGGATTGCACAAGGATTGCAATCACAGTGCGTGCAGACTTGCTGCCAAGGCTCGGTTGCCCCAAATGGGAAGTTCTGCCTTGGCCGCATCCATGCACATCAAGCTCTCACAGCCACTGATGGCTAAGTGGTCCCTGTACAAAAAATGTAATATCAACTCAACAGACGTGAGATAAAAAAATCTGTTCCGTAAATCTCTTCAAATGTAGTCTCGTACAACCCTCCCAAATTTTCAGATCAATCTGTGAGATTTTGAATGACTAGAGGGCTTTTTGGTGCTGAATCACACTATAAAATTGGTTGGTGAACAACTTTTGCATCGAATTTTGATGTTTGAGATCATTTTGTAGTCTTGAGGGCACAGAAATGAGCTCTACAACATATCACAATGATATGCAAGCTACAGCTGATATATAAATGGCTACGGGTAACATGACAGAACTTGAAAGCTCAAGAATACATAGAGGAGGGGAACCAATAGCCTTAGAACATCTAAATAAAACACGGAAAGTGTTGTGAATGAACCACAGTTCCTCATTATTGCTCAACTGCCACTTTCTGGCCTGATTTGACTTTCAAGTCGTTCACCGAACCCAACTTTGGTGTGATTCGGCACGAAAAATCCCTCTTGTCCTTCAATTTTTCACTAAATGGTCTGAAAATTCAGGAAGGCCGTCCCACATGTGATTCAAATAGATTTATGGAACAGATTTTTTTATTTCATATTCGTTGAATAGATATTGCATTTTTTGTGCAGGAACCACTTAGCGATCAGTGGCTGTGTGAGCTTGATGCGCATGTGGCCTATCTTATCATGCACGGCACATTGATGCAAATGTGCCGGCCCAATGCCGGCCTTGATCTAAATGTGCCGGGTTCTCGAATGTACCTGCGCTCCGAATTTTGCATATTCTCCTCGGTCACAGCTGCCACATTTAATCACGGTTCCACCAATACCATCGGAACCAAGCCGGTGGGTTGAAAAGGGCCTGCGAGTTTTGGCAAAAAGGTCCTCGAGCACTTTATTCAGTGAAGTCACGCAATTGCCAATGGCGTTATTTCCAAATAGGACAGACAAGCGCCGAGGCGCCTAAGTTATTTCCGAGAATTGCGGCCAAGAGTCCAAAATATTAGAAAGCTATTTTGTATAAAGGTTCAGCTCCCGCCTCAAAGAGGCATAATCCATGTCATATCCCTCTGACAGCGGTGACCGCGTTGTAAGGCCTGATCAGCCGCATCACGCACAACGATCTACATCAACACACATAAAAATCCACGCTTTTGGTGATGCAGTCACTACACAAATATAAATGCTGTACTTATTGCATAGTGCTTGGCATCCAGATACTACGGTGTTTAATTTTAACAGAGATTAAACAGGTTCAGCCACTGAGACAGGGAATAGTCAAACAAACCTTTTAGAGATTTATCGTCCTCGCAATTTCCCAGGCTCAATCTTCTACTCATCAAATCTGCGCGGCTTTTGTTCTTGCCAGATGAACGAAGGACAAGATTGATATGGAGAGAGATTGACGCTTGTCAGGGCTTGTTCGGCGCTCGACTCGCCGAGAGCAGCCGTGATGGGCCTGGGTTCTAGAAGCAAATGTTTGAAGTCGGCGCGCCTCCCTGGCCTTTGGCGGACTCGAACCGCCATCCGCCGACGGCACTTCTCTGTTTGACATCGGCAGCCAGAAAGGATGCCGCCAGCCGATGAACGCTTCTATAGAACTGGGAAACCGAAACGTCATTTGGTTTGTCCCTCTACCTGCACTTCTGGGAGTGGAGATGTTTTTCACACCAAACTTATACAACATCTCCTGCCGAAATTCGTGTTGAGAAGGGGTTGGTAGAACAGAAAACAAGGCGATGTATCAACAGTGCATAAACCAGGAAAGCAGGAAAGAACCAGTAGCAATTGTCTGCGAACATTTGGGCCGCCATCCCATGTCTGGAAGTTGAGATGTCTTCAGAGGGTAATATTGGGACCGAGCACAAGGGGCTCGCAGGCCTGGGTCTGCGTCCAGTTAGAGGACTCCTGTAACGGATGGGCCGGACCGACAGCACCCGTGCCCGAGATACCCGGAAACAAGTGTTCATTTGCGGACAAGGTCGCTACTGCGCCCGTGTCCGGTTTCTTTTAGATCTATATCATATAAAGGGACTCACATTTGTAGATACAAGGTAGTAAAATACAAGAACATTAGAATACTATTTATTAGCTAGTGTGTAGGTAGTTCAGTAGTTTTCTGGAATCCAACACCTCACCCACTCATCTCGGTGCGAAGCTTGCGGTTCCTGAGAGCTCGTTGGGGTCTGGTTTACCTCCTATTTACGCGGACCTCACATTTTTTGAGTGGTATCTTTACTTGGATTTTTTTTCTTTTGCGGTTTGACTCTCGGACTGATCACCCAGGTTTAATTCTGCAGAATGGCTACATACGTTGTACAACTGGTTCTACGGACCTCAGCCGAGGCGACCGTAGTCGGTGCGGCCTTCGACGCCATGAAGGACACCATTCTGGCGCAACTACAGACCTCTCTCGAGGCGGCTGTAGTCGGTGCGGCCTTCGACATCGTCGGGGACACCTGGAGAAAGACTGTAAGTCTTGATGTGCTTACTGGCCCCACACCCATCACTGATTTTAAACGTTCGCGGCACCTGGACGCAACGTTCGATGGAGTCTGGATGGGGGAAGCACGCCTTGATGTCGCGATTCCGCACGGATCTGCAGACTCGGCGTCCGAGGTATGCGTTGATGTCGCGAATTTGCTCGCGGACTCCGTCGCTCGCCTTGATGTCGCTGGTAAAGCTGACTCGGCACATGAGCACCTCGAATGCGCACCTTTGGGTTGCATGCCCGATATATGTGTCGATGTTGTGGACCTGTACTGGTCTGCAGACTCCACTGCTCGCCTTGAGATCGCTGGAATGGCAGACCCGGCATATGAGCGTCTCGGAGGAAGCGAGTTGCGTACTTGCCTTTGCACATTCACTCCGAAAAATCCGAACTTTCAGGGGCGCTGATAACGTTCCCGAAACCTAAAGTATCAGGAAGAGAGTGGGTGTTCCCGAAACCGTTCCTGAAACAAAAGGTTTCTACAGCGCAGAAACTATTCCCGAAACAAAAGGTTTCTCGACCTGCAGAAACTGTTTCCGAAACAATTGGTTTCAGTGGGCGGGCCGACGGTCCGGGACGGCCCGCCCACCGAAACCGTTCCCGAAACAATGGGTTTCTGCAGTGCAGAAACTATCCCCGAAACGAAAGGTTTCGGGAACGGTTTCCGAAGCGCTGAAACCATTAGTTTCGGGAGCACCTACTCTGTTCCCGATACTTTAGGTTTCGGGAACGTTATCAGGGCCCCCGAAAGTTCGGATTCCCTGAAGTGATTTGACAGCGTGGTGGCACCGCGGCAGGATGTCATCGTGGATAATGTGACCACGAGTGGGAATACTAGCCTCACCACCAGTTCCTATGCGACAAGGCTGATCGCAAAGGACACGTTTTCTGGAGGGCGAGAGAAATCATGTAAATATTACAATTACTTTATTCATGATACTCGCCTGAACACCTGTTGTGATCCAATTTCAACTTCGGACGAGAAGGCCAAAGTGACGGAGTCGGACAGCAGTATGGATAGCTGCACTGCGCCAAGCTTGGCGGCCGGGGTCGACACCGGACCAGATGAAATGGAGGGCGCAATACGGAGGTCTCCTGACTCGGATGATAGTCGATGTGCATTAATTATGGAAGACGGGACCTACCTTGGGTCGCTCCCGGCCGCTGGATGCCAGGAGGATGCATTGGTCATTGCCTTCATACTCCCTGAAATTGACTTCGACTATGACTTTGCAGCCGAAGTCAGCCGTGAGTTGAAACAAAAGGAAAATGGTTACACACTGTTTGAAACTCAATCGAATGTGTCGAGAGAGAACACGAACCGAGCGGCGCTAATAGACAGCGACTCGGACGATGCACCTGTCATATTCTGTGGGATGGCGAGGCTTGCCAGTCAGAAGAATGGTGACAGCTCGTCAAAGAGAAATAACTCGCCGGATAGTAAGGCCAGCAGTTTCAAAGTGCGCGACTTCAAGCGCGAACGGTCCGAAATTCCTGGCGGCGGGTGGTTCCGGGCAACTACTGAACCACTGAGCTCGTGTTCAGGGTCAGAAGAAGAGAGCGGGCACTCATCTGATTCTAATGCATCATCAGATGACGGCCTGCGCTCAAGTCGCTCGAGGTTAGGACTTGGTATAAAAGTCAAGAAACCCTTTGTCTATGATGGGAGGGCGGATCTTGATCTTCTAGACCAATGGACATACGAGGTTGACACCTGGCAAAATTTGCACGAAATTAGTAACAAAACAATGGTTAAAATAATGGTGCAATTTTTAACCGGCAAGGCTAGCAGGTTCTTCATGAAGCACGTTGCGCTCCGGCAGAAAGATTGGACGCCTAAATCGATCTACGAGGCATTGTTCAGCTATTGTTTCCCGCCCGACTTCAAGCTACAGTTGCGAGAACAACTTACCATGGCGAAACAAGGCAAGAACGATGTGCGTGACTTTCAGCGCGACATCGAGACGTTGGCCGTTCGATTCCCGGATGTCACGGAACGTCAGATTAGGCAAATTTTTTGGACTGGAATTAGGACGCACCTGCGCTTGCACTTGATTGGCAAAGGACTTGACCCAGAGCGAAGCTCCCTTCAGAAAATGGTCAAATATGCGTCGAGATGCGAAGCAGCGCATATGGCGTACAAGCGAGAGACAAAGGCTGTTTACCACAGAAGTTTCCGAGAATTTTCCTCTGTGCGCGCGACAGTTGGCACACAGATTGCAGAGACTGTTGAGACTTCAGATGATGAGTCAAGACCTGAAGATTCTGAGAGTGCAAATACGGGAGATGACGAGTCACAGGGAAATTCCACGGCTGAGGAGAGTGACTTCGCAGGAGAAACTCGAGGCACAGCGAGGAACCGAGTGTTGTTACCCCAGACTGAGTATGAGCAATTGAAGCGCGAAGGGCGCTGCTTCAAATGCAAGGTGCGAGGGCATTTGAGTCGAGATTGTCCGGAGAACGATTCGAAACACCAACTCAAAGTTCAGGCCGCGCATTTCATCCAGAGTAGCTCAAGTGACGAAGAATCAAAACCTGAAAGTGCGGACTCGGGGTCTGAGGGAACAAGTGGCGAGGATTTTCAGGGTTCTGATGTTGAGACCATGGCGACACGTGGCCCATCTAGTTACGGAGAATATTTGTCGTCGGAATATGAGTACGATGCGACGGAGACTGACGAAGATGATGGTTCGGAGCAGGAGGAATCATATTGGTGATCGGGTGACTGATCCGGTAGTTTGGTTCAGTTCCTGAGTTCGGATGGAGGGCAAGAAAAATTTGGAGAGAAGTTTGGAAAGTAGAAAGGATGCAGTCGTCCGGGGTAGAAGGCTTGTCAGGTCAAGCCTTGAAGGGCGAATGTAACGGATGGGCCGGACCGACAGCACCCGTGCCCGAGATACCCGGAAACAAGTGTTCATTTGCGGACAAGGTCGCTACTGCGCCCGTGTCCGGTTTCTTTTAGATCTATATCATATAAAGGGACTCACATTTGTAGATACAAGGTAGTAAAATACAAGAACATTAGAATACTATTTATTAGCTAGTGTGTAGGTAGTTCAGTAGTTTTCTGGAATCCAACACCTCACCCACTCATCTCGGTGCGAAGCTTGCGGTTCCTGAGAGCTCGTTGGGGTCTGGTTTACCTCCTATTTACGCGGACCTCACAACTCCGCAACGGCGTCTTCAATCGGAGAAAGAATCTCGGATGTGATGGTTACGTTCGGGCGCCGCCAGCCCTCGGCAATGGGCATGTGCTCTTCGCGAAAGAAGATCTGGACGAAGCTGTCGCCGTGCACGCATTCATTAGCCTCTGCACAGTATCTTCGCAAATTTCGAGGAGAGGGGAACATACCTCTTTGGGGCTACGCCAGTGAGGGGGTTTCCCATGACTCCCAGGTAGAATGCGGACTCGCTGGAGCGGATGACGAACTCCTTGAGCGTGTTGGTTATGTTGGGGTTCGTCGCGAGGGAAGTGGCAAGGCGCTGCTGCTGGACGAGCCCCGCCGACGAGGTATTGTAGTAGTCCACGCCTGGGTTGGAGTTCGCAAGGGTGCTGAAGATGGTCTCGTTGAAGTTGAGGTTGTCGCCGAGTGCGAAGTCGTTACGCGAGAGGGAAGCGTCGTGTTCAATGAGACCGTGCCTGCAATGTTTGGCATTTAAGTTTGGACTAGGTTGGACTACGATGAGCGAAGGGGGGACTGACAGCGCCAGGGCGTTGAGGTCCAACGTCGTTGGCGCATTGCCCGACAGGAGGCCCAATTTTGCTGCTAGGATTACGAGGTCGGGACCGAGGTTGAAGCCCACTGCGTGGTTAAAGAGATGTCAGTGCGACTTGCCGAAGGCATTGTAGTGCACTAACTGAGTGCTGCATCCATTATCATTGGGATTGAAATGTTCTTCCCGCTTCTAGGCAGATAGCCATGGTTCGCCAGGCTACAAGATGATCAGTGAACGTCCTTCATGGAGGTTTCTACGCAGCGCTCACGTATTAAGACCGGGGCATGGGGAGCGTACGTCTGTGGCCGTAGGCGCTCTCCATTCATGACTGTCCGCCGCGCTAGGGAGTGTTCCATACACCACTTTTACGGCCGCGAGAATGAGTGTAGTTTTGAGAAGATACATCTTGCGTCCGGTAATTGACTGGCCTCAGACAGGCCACTCGCCTCTTTATAGTCGAAAACTCGCTGAATGACATTCCTGGTTTGTGACTAGTGATAAGATGAGCAATATATTCAGAAAGTTTGGAGCATCCGACGCCTCATTGCCGAAGTAACATGGGACATTCTTTCTCCTTCCATGGATGGAGAAGGATCAAGCGGACCTTTGTGAGATTTCCGCAGTTGAAACTTCGCACAAACTGTCAAAATATTTCAACGGCAGAATCGGGAAGCACGGTTTAAACGGAGAGAGAAGTGGGTCGACTTCATCTGAATCAACTTTCTTTAATACCCGAGCTGCGGTCTGATCAAGCGTCCAAGCTCCGGGGTCCACGAATGGCCTCGCACGCACCTAAACCCGTAAGTTGAATTCTTGACCGAGTTTAGTTATCAGTAATTCACTGAACGCATGCTATAGACCCGTTTCGGACTACCTTGCGAAATACAAAGCATGTACTGGCCAGATGCGTGACTCCTCCGACGCCTCGTTGCCGAGGTAAGATGGGACATTTGTTTTCCTGCTATGGATGGAGAAGAATCAAGCGAGATGTCCGCAGTTGAAACTTCTCACAAACTGTCAAAAAATTTCAACGGTAGAATCGGGAAGCATGGTTTAAACGGAGAGAGAAACGGGCCGACTACATCTGAATCAACTTCCTTTAATGCCCGGGCTGCGGCCTGACCGAGCGTCCAAGCTCCAAGGACCGAGCGTCCAAGCTCCAAGCGTCCTACAGCCTCGTGCACACTTCATCGCGCAAGTTGAATGGTTGACCGGGCGTAATTTTCAGTAATTCACTGAACGCATGCTGTTTTGTAGATCCGTTTCGGACTAACTTTGCGAAATACAAAGCATGTACTGGCCAGATGCTTACCACTTCGCATCTTTATGGATGTGATTCGGATCAAGCCGTCTTGGCTGATGGTTAACAAAGTTACTTGGCAAAACTGACTTAGCTTGCTACTTTACTTGTGGCAGACAAGTAAAATAAAGTAAGCAAAAGTAACTTGTAAGTAGCTTAAGTAACTTCAAGTTAGAAAAAGTGCCGGCACGCTAGAGTAAGTTAACGACTCTAGGCCTGATATTTGTGTCTCTGCATGCAGCAATTACTGCTACTCATGTAAATAACATTCCCACTGCCCCTCAGACAAGGATTCCACTTGCCAAGGCTCCATACTGTTGAAGAACATGAAAAACAGTCCCATCATTAAGTATTTCCCTATTTTATACATCGAATGAGTGAATGGGTCGTTAGGAACAATCTGAGTGTGTCTCTTCGATGGAAATTGGGGAGATAACTCAAAAGTTGTGTGTTCAACTCAGTTAATTGTAATTTCAGTGAGCTCCAGGAAAGTTAGCCAAGGAGACTTTATAAATATATTACTCTAGAGGTATTGAATGAATAAGAACCTGCACAGTCGTTATGGAATCCGGGACAGTAAAGCAAGACTTGAAACAATTGCATCCACATCAAATTGGAGTCCCCATCACCCAAATTTTGATTCAATATGGGCCATGGTGCTCCAAAAGCTATTGTAGTTTGTATCCAGAGTCCCACAGGTTGTAAAAAGTGTTGATTCATGCCCTTACGACCATAACTTGACAAACTTGGCTGCAACTGATGCCGTCTGATGGCACAAATTACTTTTGCTGATCACATTGATCTAACTTGGCAGGCCAAGTTACTTCCAAGTTACTTGAAGTTACTGAAGTAATTTGAAGTAATTTGAAGATACTCAAAGTAACTTTATCTGCATTGAGTGGGGACCAGCACCGCCCTTGATCAAGGCGGCAGCTTTGTATCTGTTTGGTTGATAGAGAAGCTCGGTTCCAGTTTCTCAAACGCATAAGCTGTTTACAGACTCATTTTGGTGCCTTGGACAAAAGAGAATGATAAAAATAAAAGTACTTTGTCGGATTTTTGATTTTCACCACTCACATCAAGGTTGGGCCGTTTTGGTCAAAATCCAAATAGCTTCTCCACAACAAAGGACAAACTCAAAAAATCGGCAAAGTACTTTTGTGGAGGACCTATTTACCAATAACTTTCATAGTGGAAGAAGAGAGATTTGGTCAGAAATGGAAAAGTTATTAGTATTTTACCAATTCTACAAAATTTTGATTCTTGTGGTGTGAAAACCGGGAGTTTAGGCTGGAAAGCTGTCCAGAATAAATGGTAATACCCCTTGGCCACATCCGAAGCTAATTTTTATATTTGGGACTGGCGGCAAAAATTATGGTTCTCCAATCATTTTCAATCAGGCATAAAATTCTTATAACTTTGTCAAAAATTGACGAATTTCCTGGATTTTGCAGAGAAACTGGTGGAAACGTACTGTCTCCGTAAAAGTACTGTGACGGATTTCTTGATTTCTTTTGCATATGCAACATGTGGGTGAATTGGCAGAAACTATAGATCATTCCTCATGAAGTAGGCGGAAAATAAAAATTCCAGGGGAGTCTTGTTGTAGAGAGGCAGTTTTTCTATGATTCTCCCTGCAGAAGCTAAGGAATTCACGCAGATTTGACGAAGATATAAGAGTTTTAAAACAGTGAGATTTAAAGGCTGTGCCGTTTGATCAGAGTGTTGTGCCCTCCAATCCGAGCTTAAATTTGGCCTTATGGCCTCAATTTCGACATTTTTAATAGTATACTCAAATGTTGCTTGTAGTGCATTTCTAGGATATTCTGACAAACTTGGAATTTCAGTGTTTCCAACTGACCACCCAAATGCGAGATAGCACTTAAATTTTACATGCTATGGTTGAGATTTTGATTGGGCCTGATAGTTCTCAGGAGAACAAAAAACTTTTCTCCTTTGAGCAAGTCTGTATGGTGTGAAGGGAGGCCAGAATACGACGGAACATCAAAACTTGAACTTAGACTGAGAACAAACATGTGCAAAGCTGGCAGATCAATCAAGGGTGGTGCCGGTCCCCACATTGAGCTAAATGTGAATGGCAACACACTTGCTTTGTGTCCTTACATGTGACCACGCTGATCACACAAGTTTGTTTTCCTACCACCTAACTTTTTCATATTTCTGCTGATGTTTAGTGTACTGTCACTGGTTGAACATTTCAAGTTTTTTCACTGAAAATTTCGGTGAAAAATGTTTTGAATTTTACACCAATTTTTCAGTGAAAAACCAGGTGAAAAACTTGAAACATTTTTGTGAATTTTTTGAACCTTGTGAAAAATTTCTGAAAAAGTGGTGAAAATGTTTTGAAGTTCAAAAATGTCATTAAAAAGTTTCAAGTTTTTCACCTGGTTTTACATTGAAAAATTGCTGAAAATTTTAAAACATTTTTCACTAGAATTTTCACTGAAAAACTTGAAATGTTCAACCAGTGTGTGGAACTTTTTTCCTCCCTCCAGAATATATCCCAGACCCCCACCCCTTTGGTGTCCCCAAAAAATACCCCCCTCACCACTAATGAAACCATGGCTGTGCCAGCATTACAGTCACACACAGTACGGCATCAAGGAGACAGTGCATGTTATATCCGGAACTCTGGCCTAGAGATGCACATCAGCAAACAGAATTTCTCTAGCTGGTAGGGCCAAGGGGCTCCACATCCGAGAATTTTTCAGACCCCTCAAAATATAAAACTGGGCTCAGTTTCAACTTAGAATTCAGTCCTCTGGAGGTGACTGGTGGAGTAGTTGCTGAGTTAGAGGAGGAAACATTATTGCTACATTTGGAACATAGTAAATTATCACGTGGGTTGGCAGTGGGCCGGACACCGGAAACTGTTTCCACTCAATTAAATACAGAACATCATGGGGAACATTTGTAGCACCATTCCTTGGCATACCCTCCATATCTTTGCTCTGTAGCTATTGGGTTGTGTAAGAATATAGCTCATGCAGAAGGTCGAGCTGCACAAGAGATATATTCGGGGCCAGGAAGACAAGCACCAGCGGATACAAGCCAGCTACAGAATAATAGATACGGCACAATATAAGTAGTGTTGGAGGAACAGATAGGGGGGTAGGAAAGGAAACGGAAAACAAATAGGGTGGGGCGGCATGCTACAGTCACTATCTCAACAGGTTGATGCTTCTTGGCACCGGCTGATATATATTGGGGTGTAATTGCTGAACCTTTAGGTTTGGCTACTTACGTGTGTGGAGAAGATTGATTTATGCAATTTTGCTACAAGTACAAACAATATTTAGTCATGAAACATTGGTCATCATAAAGACGAAAAGAAAACTGAACAAAAATTATTCTACAAAGAATATTCAAATCTCCAGCTATCAGATCTTTTATTATGTTGAAATGCACATTACCATCCAATTCAGCAGTGCTATACACCAAATGCAAATATTTCTGGAGCAAGCTACAGTTTTTGTGATTAGTCATTTCTGCTTTGTGTATTAGCCCAAAATGGTTGTGGTTTGGTTTTGTGCAAGCGAGCAATACTGTCTGAGGCATCTTGGGAACAATTTTTGTTGAAGGACAAGTTTTAGAGCTGGAAAGCTTGGAAAAACTGCTATTTATTCAATAGAATATTGGAGAAGATCAATAATATTGCTGGAGCATCTCTGTTATTCTCATTTAACTTGAAGCATTCTGCCTTGCAAACACTCAGCTTTGAGCCAATATAGAATCCCAGTGTTGTATTTGTTCCTGATTTTATAAAATGCCTGTATTCCAATAATAGTTTTTATGAAGAGATGATACACCAAAGTGTCCGAGAAATATTATCAACAAGTCAATTTATTCTACTAGTTACAGTCAACTACCTCACAATGTATATGGTTTGTTCCCCTGCCAAAGTCATCAAAATGCTATGCATTTCCAGGTATATGCATTATGAGGTGGGGTCTACAGTGAGAATCAGGGGTTTGTTCCCACCAGACTCTTATGCATTGTGAGACTTTTTTGGGCCATATGCATTGTCATATTAACTGGGATAAGGCTGCACACAGCGTGAGCCAAACCTCTATTATCGCTCAATTTGCAGAGTTCAGAGTCTGACGCTTTTGGTTACCATTAAATTGATTTACAGTTCATATAAAGGGAGCCGCCAGACTTTCCTGAGGACGGAAATTCGGCAATATGGATTCTCCCTCTACAACTGCAAGCAACTCATAATGAGGTTCCATCCCTTAAGATTTAAGGAATTTAAAGGTCTCTCATCTCCTTGAACACCCATAATTGTGGTGCAGCCCACTACTGTGCAGGTTGCAGTCAGTTGCACTCTACCCAAAATCATCTGCTCACTATTGTAAGGGCAACCCCACGGCCTGAAAATAGCTCAAGTCCTGGCGAGGGAGAATCCGAAGGTTAATTGACAGGACTAGCTAAATATACACTCTGGCGCACCTGGCGAGGGAGAATCCGAAGAGAAGAAAGCTTAAGGATTCCCACGCCAGGTGCCGGTATCTATTAACTAGTCAAGCACGTGTCCGTAGTGATCGGCAGAGATCCCGGGCTTGGTCGCAGACCACGTGCCAGCGGGAGTTGCCGGGCCGGTCATCCGGTCGTCCGGTCGACCGGTTACCGGGCGGGTGCCGGGGGAAGCCGGAGAGGCGCCAGGAGGGACCGGAAACAGGGGTTCCCCTGACATCACCCCCCCCTTGGAATGCGGTGCCCCGACGCATAGACTGGACATGGAGGGCAGGGTCACGGAAGGGCAAGGAGTCAAAGGCGGCAGCGGCAATGGAGCGGGGTTTTGCAGGGTACTTCCGGTAGAATTCTGCAACGGCGTCTGGGGAGAAGACATCGGAGTGTTTAACCCACTGGTCATGTGAGGCATCATACCCCTTCCACCGGATGAAGTACCAGAGCGACCGGTAGCGGATTTTGGCGTCCAGGATCTCCTCAACCTCCCAGCGCTCGTCGCCGGGGGGGGGGGCCGCCAAGGACCGGTGGCGGTTTGTCGTAGCCAGGCCGGTTCTCGAAAGGGTCGTCCTCAGAGAGCTGCAGCTTCACTACCGGAAAGACTGGGTGAAGCCGGGAGAGGCGGGGTGGCAGTTCCAGTTTGTAGGCACCTCGCCTGACGACCTTGATAACCTTGAAGGGGCCAAGGCGCTGATGCGAGAGGCCAACAGATGGCCGGGTGGTCTGGATGTCTGAGGCATCAAGCCAGACCCGGTCACCAACCTTGATCTCCGGCGCCAGGGTGTGCCGGCGGTCGTAGTACCGCTTGTACTCTTCCTTGGCTTTCACGAGAGCGGCCTTGGCCTCTGAGACACCAGAGGTGATCCGGTCACGGAACTCGTTTGCGGACTCCACCCTTGAACGTGTTCCGTTCGGTTCGAACCCCATCCGGGGGAGCCGGCCGGTATCGGTCATGAACGGGACCTGCTGCGTGGAGGAGTGAACATGGTTGTTGTATGCGAACTCTGCAGTGGGTAGGAGCTCGTCCCAGTCATCCTGCTTGTAGTTAGTGAAAAGCCGGATGAACTGCTCGAGTTCCTGGTTAACACGTTCGGTCTGGCCATTGGTCTGTGGATGGTATGCTGTGGAGGTTGCCGGTTCCACACTGATGAGACGCCAGAGCTCAGTAGTGAACTCTGCGACAAACTGCGGACCCCGGTCAGAAATGTACTTCTGGGGGGTCCCATGGTGCTTCCAGACATTCCGGTAGTAGAGCCGGGCGGCACCCACCGTGTCAAGCCGGGTGCTGCACTCGTTGAAGTGCGCCTGCTTACCAAGAACATCTATGACCACCATGATCGCGTCGTAGCCGTGTGCCTCTGGAAGCTCAACGATGAAGTCCACGGAGACTGTGTCCCAGCGTTCCTCTGGAACTTCCGTGGGGTGTAACTCACCAACCGGAAGCTTCCGGAGCGCCTTGGTCCGACAGCATAGGTCACAGGTGGCGACGTACCGGCCGACATGACGGGACATTTGGGGCCACCAGTAGTTCCAGGAGACGAGCTCCAACGTCTTGAAGCGACTGGCGTGTCCGGCGACCCGGGTGTCGTGGTGCTGCTCAAGGATCCGGCAGCGGAGGTCCTTGTCCCGGGGGACAACTACCTTACCGTGGAAGTGGAGCAGGCCTCCTTCGACATGCCACTCGGCAGACCGGGACGACCGGGCGCCCCGGACCTTAAGGAGGTCCCGAGCCACTATGGCAACGGGCTCCTCGAGGTCCGGTTTGCCAGCCAGAGCCTCCCGGATGTCCCGGAGGAGAGGGGCCTCCAGGCCGGCAATGACAAGGCCCTCCAGCGCACGGATGTGGAAGAGCTCGGGGCGCAGGAGGGTGACATCCTCATTGTCCGATGCAGCTCCGTGGTCCGGACGCTGGGAAAGGGCGTCTGGATGACCCATAAGGCTTCCAGGCTTGTGGTGCAGCAAGAAGTCAAACCGGGACAGGTACAAAGACCATCGCGCCTGTCTCCGGTTGAGGTTCTGCGACTTCCGGAAGTACTCCAAGTTCTTGTGGTCGGTCCAGATCTCGACCGGGTGCTGCGTGCCTTCGAGGAAGTGACGCCACTCCTCTAGGGCCCAGACGATCGTGAGCATCTCCTTGTCGTGGATCTCGTAGTTGCGCTGGACTTCACTCAAGCTCTTGGAGTAGAATGCGACCGGGTGCCACTTTCCGTCCGCATCCGGCTGTGACAGGACGGCTCCGGTTGCGAAGTCGGAGCTATCCGCCTCTAGCTGGTACGGCTGGGACTCATCCGGAAGGACCAGGACCGGCTCTGAGGTTACGGTGTCCTTGAGTGCCCGGAACGCGGCTGCCTCTGCATCACCCCAAACCCATGGCACACCCTTCTTTGTGAGGTCGAGGAGGGCGCAGGCCGAGTGCGAGAACGCCCGGATGAACCGCCGGTAGAAGTTTGTGAAGCCGAGGAACTGCTGCACATCCTTCTTATTGCGCGGTTTTGGCCAGGCAGCAACTCCGGCAACCTTGACCGGGTCCATCTCCACATGATCGTGGGAGATGATCACCCCGAGGTATTCGATCAACGATTTCTCGAACTCGCACTTCTCCAGGCGCAAGTAGAGCTTATGCTCCCAGAGGCGACGAAGGACTTCCCCGGACGATCCCTCGGTGCTGGGCGAGGTCCGAGTGGGCGATGAGGATGTCGTCGAGGTATACCATGACGTCTCCCGACAAGATGAGGTCTTGGAAGATGTCATTCATCATGGTCTGGAAGGTCGCCGGGGAGTTGGTCAGGCCGAAATACATTACAAGGGGCTCGAAGAGCCCCCGGTTAGTCCGGAAGGCCGCCTTCCACTCATCGCCCTCACGGATCCGGACGTTGTTAAAACCCCACTGAACGTCGAGCTTCGTGAAGAACCGGGCTCCCTTCAACCGGTTGACAAGGTCATTGATCAGAGGGAGTGGGTACCGGTTCTTTACGGTCATCGCATTGAGCGCCCGATAGTCCTGGATGAACCGGAGCGCTCCGTCCTTCTTCTTAACAAAGAAGACCGGGGAGGCCATCGGCAATTTGGACGGCCAGATCCGGCCGGTGGTCAGCCCTTCCTCGATGAAGGCATCAAGCTCCTTCTGTTCGAGGGGTGAGATTGGGTAGACCTTACAGTTGGCCGGTTTGGCGTCCGGGACAAGCTCGATGGCATGGTCCCATGACCGGCGCTCCAGAAGAGAGTCAAACGACTCCCGGTTGAAGACGTCCTCGAACTCATGGACCCAGTCGGGAAGACCCTCCCGGTTGGGTGCGGAGTTCTTGGCAAAGGCTTCCGCCAGCCATTGGGAGACGGTGCTGGCGGCTCGGATATCTTCAGAGGGGATGAACCGGGTATAGAAGATCCGGTCACCCTCCTCAAGCGGGGTGTCGTCATCGTCATCATCGTCTTCGGAGTCCGGGGTGAGTTCCGGAACGTCATCATCGCCGTCTTCGTCCATCCGGTCGTCTGTGTCAATGACACAAACGGCTGGGAAGGGACTGGACCGAAGTTGCCAGACGATCCGGGCAACGGCCTTGGCTTGCCGGCGCTCAGATCGTCCCTCGTCATGGCAGGTGGCGCAGCCAGAGGGGCAGCGGCTCATCTTGACCTCCCGGGTCTCCCAGTCTATCTCCGGGTTGTGTTTGCGGAGCCAGGAGTACCCGAGGATGAGCTGCTCTTTTCCCAGCCTGGTGACGGCGAGCACGACCCGCTCACTGTGGCCCTTATAGCGCAGGACCACTTCCGCAACATCCCGGATGTAGCCGGCCTCGTTGGGAGAGCCGTCCACGTTGAAGACCGGGATGGGCTGTGAAAGCCGGCGGACCGGTAACCGGTTCGCCGCAGCATACTCCGAATCGACAAAGTCGGAGGTTGCGCCACAGTCAACCAGCCCGTTCAGCGAGAGCTTCACAGCATCGTCAGTGGACTCGATCTCAAGAGGTAGGTGGAGCGAGTTTCCGCCCGGTGAGGCCGCGACCATGTACCGTTTGGGGAGCTTGCGCTCCCAACCTGGCTTCCGGACACGGGGGGCTGCCGGGAAGGCCAGGGCCACCAGTTCCGAGGGGACTGGGGCGGCCGGGGTCTCTACCGGGCGACCATGCAAGCCATCAAGGCGGTCTTGATGGGTTATGTAATCGCCCGGGTCGAGAGGTGCGTCTTCCGTTTCGACTGTTGCATAAGATGTATTGTCAGACTCATTATACAAACAGGTGAAACGATTAGGGGATGCGAACAAGGGCGCACCGCTCACTCATCGCGTGCCAGAAAATCCTCCAGAACCGGAGTTTCCAGATGTCCCGTCACGGCCCCGGTTGTCGCCAAGCGTGCGACCAGTTCCTCCAACAGGTCACCACCAAGCTGCCGGATCACCTCGTCCAACACGTCGACCGACCGGACATTGGCCGGTGCCGGGCAGTCTCGGGCGAGGTGCCCGGGTTCTCCACAGCGGTAGCAGCCACGGCGGGGCAAGCCGTGGGTGCGGGCCCGGTCAACGTCCATCGGGACCGGAGGGGGCAGCGATGGGGCAGCAGGCCTCGGTTGGGCTGCCACGATGGGAGCCGGTTCCGGGCAACTGGAACCGGTGCACACAGGGCGTTTCTGGCGGCACGTGCACGGAGCTGTGATTCGTACTGCCGGTAGGCCCGGGAACGCCATGTCGGGTAGTCGCGGAGGTCTGGGGGATCACTCGACGCGGTAATAGCGTGATTGATCGCCGGGTCGAGGCCGGTCCGGTACTTTGTGACCTTCATGAGAGGGTCCTCAAAGCCGGCAAGCTCCACGAGGTCTTCAAAGTCGTCTGTATACTTGAAGACATCCCGAGAGCCCATGTGGTAGGACCGGGATTTGAGCTTGTGCAGGGCGTGGTCCTGCTCGTTCTCCTTGACGAACCGGAGCCGGAACTCCCGGATGAAGGCGTCCCAGGTCGCAAGGGGAAAAGGGACCTTTGCGGCCTGACATTCGGCCCAGCGTTGGGCCGCATCCTTCGCCATAGCGAACCGGACGGGCTTTCTCCTCGGACGGGTTACCGTCCTCAAGGAACACTTCCGGAAGAAGCCGGATGTACGTCCGAACGGTGTGCAGGAACGCCCGGCCTTGTGACCAGTCACCGTCGAAGACGAACGGGGGGTTCGGTTGGAGGACCGATTTTGAGCCGGGGTGGATGTCGGCAAAAAGCCCTGGACCCGCGGCCGGAGCTGGATCGGCAAGGGCCGGGGCAGGGGAAGCAGCGTGGGAGCGATGTGTTAATAATTCCATGAGAGTGGCTAATCTCTCTTCGATCCGGTCCATACGCGCAGCAGCAGCGGCGTCCATGGCGCGGTCTAGGAGAGGGGAGGAGGGGGCAAGATTGGAGGTTGGGGAGGCCGGGGCACTGGATGAGTGATCCGAGCCGTCTACTCCGAACTTCCCAATCTTGACCAGTTAATCCCTTAGAAGCTTTCTTCTACTGTAAGGGCAACCCCGCGGCCTGAAAATAGCTCAAGTCCTGGCAAGGGAGAATCCGAAGGTTAATTGACAGGACTAGCTAAATATACACTCTGGCGCACCTGGTGAGGGAGAATCCGAAGAGAAGAAAGCTTAAAGATTCCCACGCCAGGTGCCAGTATCTACTAACTAGTCAAGCACGTGTCTGTAGTGATCGGCAGAGATCCTGGGCTTGGTCGCAGACCACGTGCCAGTGGGAGTTGCCGGGCCGGTCATCCGGTCGTCCGGTCGACCGGTTACCGGGCGGGTGCCAGGGGAAGCCGGAGAGGCGCCAGGAGGGACCGGAAACAGGGGTTCCCCTGACAACTATGCTGAGGACCATCTTCATCTTAACATCGCCTTTTACTTCATTCATCCTGCTCATTGTTTCCATGCTCAGCCTCGGTGTCCCATTACTTTAGATCAACCCCTGCGCCTCACTAATCGCTGGCATTTATAATTCCACATTCTTAGTTCTTGCCTGCCGCAAACACTGAATCAATTCTCTGTCATAATTTCCACATGCATGCGCTTACTTGCTTGCTGTGCTGTGGATCGTGGCATTCAGTGTGAAGACCATGGTGCTCATTGTTTCTTGGGATGGACACACAACAACTTCAATGTGGAGCTGAACTTTTGTGGTGGGAGGGACTGCTGTGAAAGGGGCATTTAATCCTCAGGAGAGAAGGTCCTGACCCAATGAGCAGGAAGCTGATGTATGAAGACGACGACAAGGGGTCTGCTTTCACAGTTCAATCTGCAAACCGCTATGTGTATTAATATTCGTCCACCCGTTGAGACAAGATTACAATCATCCTGGGTATAATGATTTGGACAAACAAATAATGTACTTGTAATTCTAGTTGTATCACCAGTTGGCCACTTCTAACATGTATAATTTACCTTGCCTCACTCACCAGTGAGAAGCCTAAGAAATATAAGCGCGGGTTGCATTTGTCTCCCTCGTCACCTACGACGGCTCTATTTCATGCACCACATCAACTGCTTGACCTGGCGACATTCATTGTTCTCGTGCACACAAACCACCGTTCCCTCTTTTCTTCCACATCTGGTATAAGGCACTTGATGTCCTCTGTATCAGGGCACAGGCAATCCATTGGGCTGCCCACGCAGTCCAAGGTTTCTGGACAGAAATATTGCGAGCATGACACTGAGATAGAAATAGGGTCCTGAGTGTTGGTAATTGGAGGAAATTAAACAGAAAACTAACTGCTCTTGAGAGTCAAATCTGTGCAGAAGAGGTATACTTGGTCAAAAGGATGTATTCAAAATAGAAGTAATGTCAAGATTTTAATTGGAAAGAGGGGACCCCGGATTTGTACTGCCATGCAAAGGACTGCCCTCAAGACCAAGTATGAATTAAGAGAGGTTGAAAGGCATGTTGTACTGTGTATAGTATCAGAGACATCTGGCAAAATTACATTACATCGAGAGCCAGTCGCTGATCTGTTCAGACGGAGGCAGGTGACCAGGCTCTGCCCGTAGGGCTATTGCAATGAATATGACTATATTGGCACTGGGGGCAACAGCCGAGGCACTTGGATCTCAAGTGCCTTAAATGCACTTGTTCCGCACCTCATTGTAAACCTAGATTTGTGATTGACAAAGGTGTCAATCATTTCTTTGGCACCTTTGTTTTTGGGGCAAGTCAAAGCCGAAAACAAAGGTGCCACATACAGTGGCGACGAAAAGTTCTGCACGTGGTCATTCTGGCCCGTAAATGGCATCAAATCACTTCAAATAAATTGTACAATGAAATATGAGTAATTTCGAGTGTTTATGCACCATTTTATCCATAGCTGCTCTGTACTGTTGTCTTGTAATAAAATAAACAGTGGTTTTCTGAAAAATTGAGTCTGTGGATTTGAGAGATATCAAAAAATGGTATATGCTATCTCAAACTACTTGTAAATGTGACCCCATCCATTTGTTGGTTGACTCAAATTGATAGGGATTTGGGCTCAGAATATCTGTTGCAAGTTGGTCATTTTCAGAGTTATTGTGCTATTTTGAGCAAATTTCAGTGAAAATGGCCAACTTGCAACAGAGATGCTGAGCTCAAATCCCTATCAATTTGGGTCAACCAACATATGGATGGGGTCACATTTACAAGTAGTTTGAGATAGCATATACCATTTTTTGATATCTCCCAAATCCACAGACTTGATTTTTCAGAAAACCACTGTTTATTTTATTACAAGACAACGGTACAGAGTAGCTATGGATAAAATGGTGCATAAAAACTCGACATTACTCATATTTCATTGTACAATTTTATTCGAAGGGATTTGATGCCATCACGGGCCAGAACGGCCGTGTGCAGAACTTTTTGTCACCACTGTAGCTGATTGACACCTTTGTCAATCACAGATCCAAGTGCATAGCCAGCTGCAGAACAGGTGCGAAACAGGTGCGTTTAAGGCACTTGAGATCCAAGTGCCTCAGCTCTTGCCCCCAGTGTGGCAGCAGACAGATAGCACCACCACTCCCAAATCAGGGCATAACATCCAACTTGCGTCAAGACCGGATTTTCACAGGAGCAAACATCAATCCATTCCCAATATGGGCGTAACATCCAACTTGCATCGAGACTGATTTTGAGAAGCATCAAACAGCTACAAACACCCAAGCACAGCATCCTAATTGAGCTGTAACATACAAATTCTTGAAGAAGCCAAACCTAAATGTTCGGCAATCATGCATTCAAGATAGTCAACTGTATTATCAGAGGAGAGTGGAGGGATGCCGCATTGGAGAGTTGGTGAGTCGGGCGAACTTATACATTGAGAGAAAAAGGACAAACGACAAAAAAAGGAACAGTGGAGGCACAGCTTTGCACCGGGAGCCGGACCTCGTACTACCAGAAACTATTGAATCCACTCACACCAAAGTAGATGACAGGTGATGCTCCAGGAACCATGTTCAGTTTTGTCAAAGGATTTCAGTCTTGCTAAGTCACTGTGATCAGCATCTAAGATATTAAAAGAGAAGCTGGGGGAAATCTTACTTGGCTTGCCTTGGAATGAGTTTTGCAAGAGCAATCTGCCTGTGGGTCAGCATTAAATTCTCTGGACGGAATTTTGTGAGCTCAGACCACCTGGAAAAAAGAAAGGACAAAAATGTCGTGGGCGATACAGTATTCGGACACTGGGAGTTGAACCCAGGATGGCCAGCAACTGATGTAAACAAGTATACACTGCCCTGCGTGTTCTGCACACCACACCCGATGATGTTGGGGTGTGCAGTGTTGCCGATGCGACCATTCATAGAAGAGGGGAGTAGAAATGGATTCCAGCGCGAAAAAACCACGAAAGAAAGAAAGAAATGAACAGACAGCCGATAGAATGAGTGAACAGGGTGATGCTAAGAGGATGATCTGTTGGGTGGAAAATGATTGCCTCGAATGCTAATGCGGATGCTGGAAGTGGAATTGGAGCCCCAGACGGCCAGAAAGGCTATGGGCAGAAGAGAACCCGGCTGTGTGATGTGTCATTGGTTCAGTAGGCTCTCAGAAACGCGTTGGCACTGTTGTTGGCGCTGTCCACAGCAGACCTTCACTATCAAGTATCTCAATGTTGGTTTCGACGTTCCACTAAGAGGTGTCGCCGGTTGTAGACCAAAGCGACAAGAGAATATGGTGGTCAAGAACAAAGCCACAACCGGCTTGATCGGCCCGCTCACATCTGATCAGTGATTGTGTTCCCAATAGCAAAAATCCCTCACAGATGCCAGCTTATCTGAAAGGCATGCTGAAAGCACCATTATCTGCTCACCTTTGTACTATTCTGATTGTTTTGCTTTCAGAGCATCTGAAATGCACCCTGATTTAGCAAATTTCTGTTCTGGTTTCAGATTACACTGTAATTGGTTTTGAAGTTCTGTGGACTGCAGTTTGGTGAGTGAATTGCCATGTATCTCACCCAAAGTAATATGCTCAATGTACAGGGTCCCAATGCTCATTTGGGTGTAATAATGGAGCTGAAATGACTGAAGATCCAGTTCAGTTGGGAATTGAAGATAACCAAGAACTCACGCCGCTGGTTACATTCATGTCCTTTGAGGTAGCCCTCTGCGTCAATGCAGCATCCTCTGGCCAGGCATGTTGCACAATGGGGACGTGGAACGATCTTGCTGTGCAGATTGAGACTACATGCAGGACCACAACCAACAGTCTGAAATGCCTGAGCATCCTTTTGGGCTACAAGCTCAGCGCCAAGTGGGCGACGGGGGAGGGAGAAGAGAAGATATCGTTTCACAGGCAATCTGTCAACGCCTGCAGTGCCCATATAGATGTAAGTATGTACGCGAGCCTGAATCCGAGTACAAACTTGGCAAATATCGCGTGTCATCAGTGGACAAAATGTCCGCCATCGAGTCACACATGAAACTTGCGGGAAAGTCCACAGCTGGCTGCTGAGTCGGGGTTTTGCTAACTCGTAGGTATGTTCCGTGTGCCAGACACCGAGTCCATCATCTAGAGCGTGCTTTTAATTAACTTCATGCAATTCAGATGATTCTGATCAGCAACTGCAGCATTCTAGTTCAAACCGTAACATTCCCAATGTAACGGTTTTTTTTGGTTTGAATGGTTTTATTTTTGGTTTGAACGGTTTTTTGGGTTCAAACAGTTTTTTGGTTTGAACCATTTCCATTGATCAGACTGAGATATATGACCATGGTTCAAACCAGAATGCTGCTACAGTAGTTCTGATCATTGCGAATGCTCATCTGACTGTCCAAAAATGGGCACAGTTGGGACTTGGAAGTACTGTTGACAGGCGAATATGCACAGTTCCCAAGGCGTCGTACCAAAAGTCTTTGAAGGATAAACTTTGCATCCTTTCATATCCGTGACTCAACACAGTGAGTGAAGTTGTAGATATTATCCAATAAATTGATATTTCCATGATAGAATTTTTCTGAGTGTCTTCAATGTCATTTTATTGGCTTTTCTTCAACTGTTTCACTCACCATTTTCGAACAAGGGAGAATCTTAAAATTCTGCTGCGGAATTGTTGATCTTTAACATCTAAAATATTATTCTGCTACTTTAATTTGAAGACTTTGGCTATGTGGAAGTTGTTTAACCTTCTTCTGCTGGCGTACTTTTTGGGAACTGATCTCTTATAGAGAACAAACCTGGATAAACAGCATGTTGATCTGATAGCGGGTGCCGGTTCCCACTGGTCGCGTCAATGGTGGTGGTTCATGGCTAAGAAGGTGATCTTTTGACATCTGTATGTACAAAAAACAAATGATCAGTCCAATGACTGATCAGTCCAGGAGTATCACAGCTGCTCAAGGTGTAATGGACTTGTACTTCAAGTTTGCAACAGTTATCTCACTGGCTTCTGTGTTGCGTAACGCATTTGGGCAGGTGCTTAATAATCGCGCTTTAGCGCAGTTGGATCTTCCTGCATGTTTCTGTATTGCATACCTACTTGGTGTGTGTTCGAAACCCATCGGGAGTGTTCCTTTTTGCTCTATATTTCAACCCGGTTTGAACCCGGATTAAAAGCATATTAATTAAATCATTGTTTAAACAAGGTTTTACATTGAAATGCAAGTCATTTAAACATACTGTGTAGGGTTACTGTATATCACAAATTCATCAATGAAGGCCGAACAATTTTTTTTCGATTGACAGTAATTTGTTTTGTACAGATCAACAGTGGTTGAAATAACACAGTTGAGTGTTACGCCATTGAGAGTAACTGGCGAATTTTGCCACGAGTTACCCAGAAGAAAATAACTGACCTCACTGTTTGCTCATAGAGCCTTGAATGGGGATCCGGAAACATTGATTAAATTGGGTACCAACTGCAGGCTTCATATGTTCAAACTGCGTTGTCTACACCATTCTCCTCTGCAACCGACCTGTCATCACCTGTCTTTCGCAGGGTAACCATGTCTTTTTCAAATGTGTCCCGTAGACCCTGCCAATACTTCACTTCTTCATATGTAGATGTGAACTTTTTCTCGGGATTTCTAAGCTTGCCATTGATTGTGAATGCCAACCTTGAAAGGACCTCGGTAACCCCATGGATCCCTTCCTTGACATCCGTGGCCGCGCGGGCGACGGCATCTCCAAGGGGGCCCATGATCTCATTGAGGAAGCGATGTGATGGTCGTTCAACATTGGAATCAATGAACCTCGCCGAGAACGACATTTTCACAGTGCACTCCAGCAAGGAGATAATTGCTGAGGCATCGAAAGAATTGGCCTGATCCCATGCATTGATCAACACCCAAAGCACCATCACGAGGGTTTTTTCTTTGCCAAACTCTTCTGCGTTGTCTACGGCCCATACATTGGAAATAACTGACCGGAATGTTACACATTGTTTGTTTGGGATGTTATGCCCGATGATCCATGGGTATTGATTGAGCCACCAAGTTGGATTCTTTCTGAACTCCGGGCACTGCGAAAGTTTCTGTCCCAGGAGTGTGTACTGCCTAAGGCATTGTCTGGAAAGGATGAGCCACACAGAATCCTGCATTAACATTGGCCCCAACTCATTGTCCAGAAACCAATCATCTGCAGAGCATAAGATCAGAGACGCCAGGCGGGTCACCCGGTAACGCTCATCATGGTGTTCGTTTGAGATGTCGGATTCGGCTGATAGAGCTGAAAGGATAGCACACAGGGTATTCTTGGGTGGTCTGGCCAGGCCCTGACCGGAATAAACGAGTACTTGCAGTAGGTCACCAACAAAAGCATGAGATTCACTCGATAATTCTTTATAGTCCTCCAAGATGCTGTATACCCACTCAACATTCTGGGGTTTATGCCCGAGCTTTTCCAACTTCCTGGTGTCCACTCTCACCAGGTGGAGGACATCCCTTATTGCTTGCGATGGGAAACCCTGTGTGGCACGCAGGTCATATGCGGCGTTGATACATTTCTCGTCGATGTGATGTCGGTATGAAGTCCTGTCCTTCATAATTTGGGACATATGGTTCAACATTTGAATGACAATTTTGTAACCCGATGGTTGACTGGCTGCAAGATGTTTGGTTAGATTTTTGAAGATCAGTACTGTGAACGATCCAAGATATTTGCTGAATGATCCTCAGCTATGATGTCAACCAGACAAAATTAAGTTTCTGACCTCTTATTCCAGATAGAGCGATCATGAGCCGCCGTGGGGATGAAGAATGAGTTGAGGCAAAACAAATAGTCCGCTAAAATTGATTCCCCTTTCTCAGGTACATCATCGGGCAGGAAGTGGTCAAAGATAGGTTCCAGGTGCTCTTCTTCCAGGGAAAGATGTTGCGCTGGAATGAACCGGAGAGACCACTGTGTCAGATGGGGTGGCTGATTCGTTGTGTAACCTCTACGCCGCTGTTTAATACGGACCATAAGCGCAAGCGATCGCAGTTCAGCACTGTTTGTTTCGATTTCTGTCCACGGGAATGTCCACAGATCTGGTGAGCCATCAGCTTGGTCTGTAGCCATTTCAAGCACTCCAAAGGCCTTGATACAAGCGAGGGCGCGACCATCCATACCGTCACGGACAATGGACCCCTCAAAACATTTGTCAAAGGTGTCAGACAGCCGCCTCAGCGAACACAGAACATCCAAGTCCGCAGGCCACTGCATTTCAGAGACCATCTCAGCAGCACTGTGTATCATGGCAGGATCAGTAGATGTCTCCATGGCCCAGATCACGGCCGCAACCTCCTCCGATGGCTCTGATGATGGGGGTGGAGGATCAAAAATTGAAATGGGTTCCGAGGGGACGGGCTTGAGGTTGTGACAAAAGGGTAGGAGGGGGTCACCAGTGCATGCTGAGCTACATTTGGAAAGAGACAAGTGGAGCTCTGCAAAGATGCTATGTATAAATTCCCAACTGCTTTGAGCCAGGTGACACAGTGGTTTTGGGAGCGGCACTGCCTTTAAGATGGTCCTCAAGAGCAAGGTAAGTGAGGTCTGAAAGGGTGAAGATTGGGATATAAGGGCCGAGATCACCATGGCGGCGTATAAAATAATGCCCAGAGCTGTCAGCCCAAGGATAATTGACGCTATGGCGTGATGTATTGTCCATAGGTAAGTTGACAGCGCTGTCGCAAACAATAGAAGCGAGAACTGAAGGAGGAGAGGGAACATTTGCATAATGAGTTCAAATTTCCAGCGTCGGATGCCATCGAATTTGTGTTGCCGCTCGAGCCCACGCTCTTTGATCGTCCCTCTTTCGAAATCCCCAACTGAATCGTAGTGTAGAAGCCACTCCTTCCCGAGGACAGACAATAGGGCCACAAGGAGCGTCAAAAACAGGCTGACATATAGAATAGCCTGTGCGACAATGACAATTTTCGCAGGGGCCGCTGATGCAGGCAGAAGGGCTAGCGGAGGAGGAAGACCAGTAATGTTACTGACAAGAAGCCCTAGGAGGCCTTGAGTGATCACGTTAGGATCAGGTTGAAGCTCGGGTTGAATCTGGATAATGAATGCTGAGGTAACGGCGGGAGAAAAGGCCTGCCTGATCGTAACGATCAGCATGCAATTCAGGGAACAAAATTCGAGTACACACGAAAATCAGAGACGTATCCAAGTCATTCCGATATTTGCGCTGAAACTCCTCGTCAAATTCTTCAGCCAGTGTCCGGTATGCGGTCCAGAAAGCCGTCTTTTTGTCCGTGGACTCGGGTTGCTCTCTCTGAATGCTTCAACTGCTTTTCTCAAACTGTATCGGCTTCAGTAAGGGAATTAGAGGTTGAATGTGAGTAATAACCTTTCGAAGCCGGTCCTCAGGCTTCGGAGCGGGGCTGAGTGGATGAATAGGTGGAAATGAAGGGACTGTACCTGGTGGACTGCTCGGTGATTGCCCTGATAAGTCTTGGAAATGTAAGACCTTGTCCAGCCCCTTGAACCTAGTTAGGCAAGCTTACCGGTCCGCGCGATCGATGTCAGGCAATTCACGGATAGCTTCAGTAGTTCTAAGAAATCTGTGGTCAATACAATCCACAGATGAGCTAGTGGTCTTACCTCTCGTGACCGTGACCCAGGACTGGGGCAGCACCATCCCCAGCGTCGACTGACACTGGAGCCTGAGAATGGGATGAATCTGTCATTAGACACGCTCAGTAGTCGTAGGTCGCGGTGGTGGCTGCAGTGGGAAGACGGAGGCCACGACGCTGCGCGGTTTGAGCGGATGATGTACATTCCGGATGCATGCCGGCTTTCAAGTTCACGTAACCAGTTTCTTCATCACTTTCGCTCTGTCACCGCTGTTTTCCCAAGGGGCAACCGGCATTCACTAAGTATATATAGGCCACTATAGGCCGTCATCTGAGATCTCATTAGTTTCCAGAACACCTGTAACAGACCGGATGCCACTTCCATTATCCACATTAGGATAGAAAAACAGGGGTCGTTTCTGAAGTTGTCTCTGGAACTCGACACTCGAAATTGTGTTATTTGAATTGTTTTTGGTTGAAATCCACCTCTTTATAAAATTAGCGTGTCGGTCTGAAACCTATATTCCCATGAGGATATTTCAACGACACGTTTGGCCCATCAACCAAATCAAAAGCGGGGGATAAATCTATTTGTCAACCCCCTTTGACAGAAACATGGGAATGTTCTTATTTGTCAACCCACGATTCAAAAAGCTGCGATAAGATTGTGATCAATCTATCAGTCCGAGCGCCGTTACATTGGTTTGATTTCCCTTTTTTCTCTTCTTTTTTCCCCAGGCCCCGAGCCACATGATCTGACTATGAATGAACTGTACTACAAGTCCAAGGACCTGGAATTTGGTTGCGTCATGGAACCTCGAAAGAAATGGGCTCGGCTAATACGTCTTTACCAAAATAGGAAATTCAACGCCATCAAAACACCGCTTCAAAACACAGTACTCGCATACAAGTGCATAGCATGCAATTCTATCAGGTGGAGGATTTCCTTTTCATGTTGTGAAGCACCTTTAGCCTTCGCCTTGAACTCAGTTACCAGCCCACCAAAGTTATAAGCCTGGTTTTGATCTGTTTGCTCACATAATCAGGCCAAACAAAGTCAATTGAACAACTTGTTTGGGAACTCCGCCATCCCAAAGGAGCAGAGAGTTTATTGCAGGATGGAGGTTTGTTTCTCAACTCCATAAATTCAAGAGCATAGATGTAACCATTGTGCACCCCTGGATTATTTGAATTTATACCAGAATAAATGCAAATTTGATCTAATATTACCATATCTGAGTTTTGCTGCTGTCTTTGAACCAAATCTTCCTCTAAATCTGTTAGCGTAATGCCTCAATTATAGAGCAAGAAGTAGCGCTGTGTTAATATATCTAGTACCTGTTAGTGTAGTCTACAGGATACAGGATAGTCAGTCAAATATTGAGAGAAATAGATATACAGTTGAATTGCTCATAATGCATAAGGCTGGTAGACCCCCAAACCCTATGCATTATGAGCAATATGCAGTGTGAGATTCTTCCCATGGTGTGACATGCGTGACTTTGTCACAGTTTCATTCATTTGTGTTAGAATTTCAGGATGTAGTCTCCTGGAGATAGAATAATAAGCTCTGGGAGTCAAGAATGGCTGACATTGGCCTCCCAATTGTTCTTTGGAATGAATGCATTGACTTTCCCAGAGGCAAGTTGACATTACATGATTGACCTAAATTCTTGATTCAGTCAAATTCTCATATCCTATCTTATCCTATCTTGCATGTGAACCATCATTTGGGTTGGTTTCAGCCAGAAATGTCAATCAGACCATAGTTTCAGCTCAGAGATGCATGTAAACCCAGAAACAACACTGGAACACTGCACTCAAAATGCATAAATCTTCCCAAAACCTTATGGAATATGCATTATGAGAAAAATGCATAAAATGCTGGCCTACTAAGTTGGTGAATGCCAAAAAGCTATGCAATATGAGGATTATGCATTATGAGCAATTCAACTGTATGTACACCTCAGTTATGGAGCAAGAAGTAACTGAGGCTGTGTACTGTCTCATAAAATTATGATGGATTGTATGAAGGAATGAAAGGTTGGGATGATGGGATGAAGGAATGTATGTATAAGATAAACAGATAAGATATCACTGCTGACAGAATCTGCAGTTTTGTTGCCAACATCTGCCTTTGCAGCTGTTTGCAAAGTTAATGACACTTTCTAAAAATAATTTAAAGGAATCAATTTAATTTTGGCAGATAGTTTTGCTTATTTCCCAACCATTTCCCCACCTAGTTCCTTGTAAGTAGGTGTGTTTGAAAGTGAAGCAGGGCTTTCAAGCCATACCTTACATACCGAGAAGATTATCAAATTTAGAAGTTGGAAATTTTGGCATGGTGACAATCCACCAAATTTTCAACTGACTGCTGCTCACTCAATTCTCAAGTAATATAGATTATGAGAAGCTCATCTGGAAGTTATGGACAAGGCAAAGCTATAGGGTATATGACATAATGCTTCTATATGAAAACTACCTGCCAAGAATGACCTTTCAGTAACTGTGATTAGTTTCATCCCTTTGTCAATTCAAGGCTTGTAAGGATTAATTTTAGTTTCCCATGCTTTTTGAGACTATAGGAAACAATTTTTCAGTGCAGCAGTCATTTTCAGTTTTTTCTGGTTAAAATTTTCCAAAATTTTGTCGGGACTTTGGGATCCAACCTCCAAGGGGATAATCATTGGTCCTGACTTACCCAACTTCTGTTGATAAATTTTCATCCCCGCTATACAAGTTTGGAAAATCAGAGCAACTATTATATTGGATATAAGTAGTGACAGTGCATCTGTAGTGTGCATTTGCAACAATTGATGGGATTTCAGAGAAAAAAAAGGTTTAAAGCCTGATGACCTATCAGGTGGGCCGGCCTGCCGGCATCATTTTCGCTTTGAAACACAACCAAACAACACAGTCATATCTGCTTGATCTGTGACCACCTTGACACCCCTGCTGATGGTGAGACCATTACACAGCTTGAGGCTCCTTTGCCGACATGAAGAAGGCTGCCACTGCTTGGCCCGACGCTCAGCTGTGGTGTTGGCAATTGACTGGTAGTCTGTTTTTTAGGAGCACTGTGGATAGAAGGACTGTTCTAGCTGGGATGCTTGCTATCTGATTAATACCAGATGGTGGAGGTAAGGTGTTAGCAAATGTGGTGAGAGGGCGTGTGCCTGGCAGGTGGAATCAACGTTACAGTATATTCAACTTGCAGAAATATATTGTGGGACTCAAATGGGGTGATCACAAATTTATTCCACAAATGACAGTTTTATTCGTCCCATCAAATGAATATATATATTCACAAACAAGAAAATGTGCCCTACCATGAATTCCCCTATTTCTCGACATATATTACACAAAATCAAGACAAATATCACCTTTTAATAAAGGTTCACATTGACCGCTATATGCTGCACACGCACTCTCGCTACTTACATCCAATTTAATGCTTGCTCTGATTTCCCAAACTTGTATAGCGGGAACTCGAATTTATCAACAAAAGTTGGGCGTGACTTCAAAAGTGGGGCGGGTCTGAAAATAGGGCGGGCGCCATATCTTGGGCGGAACTTGTGTCAATGTGGGGCGGGAATTACCGATTCCCTAGTCTCTCGTAGACAGACACTATACAAACGCTCGTACCTCGCTGCATAGACAATTTCCCCGCAAGTCAATCGTGTGATTATCTTTCATCTATTGAGCGCGGAAGGCGTCAACCCGTGAGGCGGAAACTCCGAGATCGCCTATAAATAGGACTTAAATAGGGAGCGGGAATTAATGTGCACTTAGACCGCCATAATAACGAGATCATACTGGTGGCGCTGAATGAATGTCTGATGATCAATTGCTCTTCTGTTCGTATGATCAAGCGCATCTTTCATTTTCCTACGTCCCGGGCTCATTTTGGGGCCGATGGCAAGTTATATATGAATATGTGGCTTTCGCTCATAATTGACAAACTAGCGCCTTCTAATTCAGTTTCCTGATATATGTTCATTCCAGTGCTCAACATCTCGATTCTCCGGGGTGTTCGCATCAGGAAAATCCAAAGTTGCCACATAGACCCAGATAGTGCCACATAGTAGACATAGTCACCATAGTAAATGACCAATTCCATAGTAAAGGTGGGGGGGGGTGGGTCACCCCCATAGACCCCTATAGTAGTCATAGTAGCCAGAGCCAGAGCCATAGGGCTCATAGTACCCATAGTAGTCATAGTCAAGCAAAAAATCAAACATGTTTCTTACCCATTTAAGGGTACTATTGTTTCTAATGATAATGACTGATATGAGTCCTAAGCAATTGAAAGCCAAGTTATCCTAAACCATATTTAAATTTAAATCAATTAATGTAATGTAAATGAATGCTACTGCCGGGGATTGAACTGCTGACCTCGCGCGAACTGATAAAATCTTAAATAAACAAAATAACCACTACACTAAAGCAACCATACAAAGCTCTGTTGCTTGATGTGATATATACTACACTTGTTCTGTATCCCAGCATCATTTAGGCCCTCAACTATTTACATTGTGTTATGTTTGAAGTAGTATTGATAGGCAACATGAATGTTGTTGATGTAACCAGAAACCATCCTTGCGGGTCACCAATCTAAAAATAGACCCAAAAATGAAACTTATAGAGCTGAATGAGAGCTACAAGACTTGCTCAGATCATTTTTCAAGTAGTGGCTTTGTTCAGCCTTCAATTGCAAGATGCTTTCCTGGAAGCAAGGACTTCTCAAGCATTGGATGCCCCCAATCAGGTCTGAATATGCAAGGTTGGTACATTGTGTCCAACCCAGTTGAGTTATGTTGTCCCATAGTTGATGATAAGATTAAGTACATCAAAAGCTCCAGCTTCTCATAGACCATGATAGTAGACAATAAAAATTTATGAACTTTCATAGTGCACATAGTCCACCCTGATTTTCATAGCTCAGTATAGCTCACCATAGACCGCCATAGTGCCTGGGGCAATCTCATAGACACTCATAGCACCTGAAAGGTCCCCATAGCTGCCCTTTCATCTATGGGGCAATTTTGGATTTTCCTGATGTCCTTGAAGTAAAGCTGACCTGAATGGACGTTGCTGGCGGCCTGAACCCCATCGGCAGCGCTCTGTAGTCCCTCCGATAACTTTCGCCTAGTGCGCGGTGGTGGAAACAGTCGCAGGTTTCACTAAGCGCGCGGCTACACATGTGTTCTGGGAAGAGCCTATTCCCGTCGGTAAACTCGGCACCTAAATTGCTTCCCACTTGATGTCCCTTCCGGATCTCCGCGAAAATCGGTATCAAACTTCGGACCCCAAGAGTTTTCTCGGCATGTGAAGGTGCGCCCCGCTGACAGGCTTGACTTCCTCCCCTGGTTCTCGCCGTGACAATCGGCTTCAAACTTCGGACCGCAAAAGAAGTTTGTAATCTGGTCATGTATAAGCCCTTATCGAAGTCTTCCCCGCTTACCTCCCGCTCTCAAAACACGCACAGTGGACAGTAGCACGTTCTGCAAGATGGACTCTCCAACTCGAAACAGCAAGTACCACATGCTGTGTGATCCACCACTGGCTAACTGCCCTACAGAAGACACACCACTCAAGGCAAAGTCAGCTGGCGAGCCACCGCGCCCCTCGGCTGCCCATTCAAAGGCCAAGCGCGACGCCCGAGCCCAACTGTCGGCCAGCAATCGAGCACTGAGTGACCTCAGAATGCCCCAGTTGCTCAGCGGAGACTCGAGCATGTCAGATGTGCGTCTCGTAATCGTTCTAAATTACCTGCTTTATGCATCCTAGTAGGCCGACGAGGAAGTGCATACTACCGTGTCAGGGGTGTACAACGAAGCACAAACCACGAAGCATTCCCGCTACCTTCTTAGGCCGACACGGATGGACACCAAAGCTATTAAGCGTCAAAGATCTAACCCTCAGGGTGCGACGAGTTTTGCTTATACTTTTTAATTGGTCATTCAATGTAATTCGCAGTACCATCAAAACGAGACCGCAGCTGGGATTCTCTCGATTTATATTCTCGGGTAAGCAGACTATTTGTCTCCGCAGGTAGTTTTCATCATTTGTGTACTCATTATCGTACCAAGGCAATCAGAGCGTCAGATTTAGATGGCGAGGATGAACGGCCGCAAAAACGGGGTCGCCTCGACGTTACTGAGGCTCCGATGATCACGATGGGGCGAGTTGAATATCATTCGGACGAGTCAGTGTTTCTCGTGAACTGCCCAGCCGCATGCATAGTGACTGAGAGGGCGCTATTACAGTCCAGGAGACTCTGCAACATTTGTTATATATTCGGGTGACGATCGTCCTCAGTACGTGCATTTTACGACCCAATATTGCCAAATCACCAGTTAAACCATCCAGATCGACGGCTTCTCTGTCCCACGACGACATTAGTGACATCGAGGCAAAGTTTAAGAATGGAGACGTAGGATCCATCCACGACCCGACAGCGGCTGTGGAATGGATTGAAAATAATTGGGAACTTCCTCTCCTCGTATCCATCCGGGAGCTCGGCTACGGGCCTTACCCCCCAGATGCTCTTTTTGGGGAAACCCGCCCTGGCGCTGTTTGGGCTTCGTACCGATCAAGTCTTGCGAAATTTGGCAGAGAAGCTCAGAATTTTGTCGGAGTTTCCAGTAGTAATTCGGCCCTCTAGTGACGCTCCTAAAAGCGTACTGGCTTACGACAAATTCGCTGCTGATTTACGTGCCAAAGGATTCCCGGAGATTGAACACGAGGGCTCGTCAGGCGGCTCCAGTCAGGATAGCCAGCCCGGTGATAGAAAACGTCGTTTCGATAGGTTTTCACTGACCACAATTGTAGCAGGGACTGGCATGGACGACAAACAGTGGGAGCACAGGACACACCTGACCCTTCGCGCGACAAAAAAGGACCACGATGCGCACGCTGTCGACATCCGCTATAACCTCAAGGTACGAGACATCGCCACAGTCCCAGTTTTCCGAATTAATGTCGTTCAAGTTCCACATTGATCGAGACCCTGACTCAGCAACCGGCCGTGCCAGCTTCGATCGAACTTTATCCGAATCCGAGGCTATCGCTCTGGTTCACCTGCGCATTGGAACTCAACCACGGGAAACTCAGGTCGATCGCTCCTATGCAAGCTTCGGCTTCTTGGCGCACCGGGAAGAATCTATTAAGAGGCATGAATTATCAACTTGAATGATTCTATCTATGTTGATGTACGATGTAACATGTCATGACTTTACAGTCTGCAACCGGAATCCGACCTCTCGGACAAGCTTCAAAAACATGGCGTCAGCTTTAACGGAGTGAAAGGCGACAAGTGGGATGAGCACAGCAAATCTTACTGTTCGTATGACGTTGCATATGAACCGCAATTGAACCATCCACGCTCGGAGGCCCACGGCTTAGAAGTCAAAGTCGGCATGGGGATCAACGTTAAACCACCGGTAATTTTTGACCCAACTTCCCTTATCTTGGCTCACCTTCAGCACTGAAGGGATCCGAAAAGTCGTTACCCAAAATATCTTTCATTCATCGTAACCAAATCTTGATTTGGGTGTCGGACCTGGCATGGAAAGCCCGACTACGTGGAATCGTGGTGTCGATGAGTGTGAATAAGTATGGTTATAGTAAAATTTATATCCTGATTTTACTACAGAATTATGTGGATGAAATTGGGAAGGGAGGACGGGTCAGACGCGAGCCCCATCACAGACTCGATTTGAGAAATATGGCAGCTCCATGCGCCAGTCAAGGTATTTCCTCCGTGTTTCTCAACCTAGAGGCTACTGATAAAACTATCGCCGATCTAGTGAAGAAAGAGCGTCGACC
This sequence comes from Mycena venus, assembly GCA_014462655.1. NCBI lineage: Eukaryota > Fungi > Basidiomycota > Agaricomycetes > Agaricales > Mycenaceae > Glaucomycena > Glaucomycena venus. The sequence continues at coordinate 898,622 of JACAZI010000015.1, read as the reverse complement.
GGGGTTTATATCTCGTACACTCACCGCGACTCGAAGACAGATTCTACACGCGAGAAAACTCCAGGCTTTGACCTTCACCATCACGAGACTCGGCCAAAGAGCCGTGAAACGTAAAAGACTAGAGGGGCCAATGAAAATGGGTGCAAGCAAACAGAGAGTCGAACCAACTGCCGTAGCAGTAGCTGCCTAACTTCTTTCAACCCAGGTCCATGTAATATGTACATGTAATATTCAGTAATCCCATTTTTTCACTACGCTTTTCTCACTATATATGTGATGGTTCACATTGTAAGGAAATGAATAGTAATTATAGACGTAGTGGAGACAACGCGAGATCGAACGAGGAAACACAACACGCACTTGCAGGCGTCATTTCGGGATCAATAACGTTAATGTCCAGGCGGGTTAGCGGGAAATGCACGCCAGATCGACCAAGGGGAATGGAATGCAGCAGTTATACCTCAGATACATCCCCTGGATGAGTGCCGTAGTCGTCGATGTCCTTGGCCCTAATCACTGCTAAGCTGACGGACTCATTATTCAAGTGGTTGTCCACCTAGACTCATCAGTGTTTGATGGCATCACATTTAGGGCTCCAATCTGTCCCGTTTTGACGGGTCGATGGATGCAATAATCGGGTTTTGACCTGTCCATCTTGGGGTTCAAGGATAGACCAAGATTGGACAGGTTAAGCCGCTGATGAGGTACCTGTACCCGCCTGTTTGACTCCACCCCTTAGTTTATGATAAGTGAGCTGGAACAGCCCGATACTACCAGGTGTGGGCCCAACTCTGGGACAAACAGGCCCTATATATCGCTATATAAACTGTTCTGCTACAGAACTACGGAAATATGTTGAGTTACAGAGTTGTTGTGTGGTGCTATAGCTGCTATATAACAGAGGGTTAATGACAGAGCTATGCCAATACATAGGCTACCGAGAACTATGTATGCAGTAGAATTTTTCCTGATGTTGAGCAGGTCAGAGAAAAATTCAACAGGATTTAGCTTGTATCTGCAGATCACTCGGCAGCAAATCAAGAGATGGATTAATAGTTCCCTTTGAATTTTTTTTCACCCCTCAGTCATGCTTGATTACCAGTGACCACACATCCCTCCCATCTGACCATTATATTGGAAAGCTATGATGTTCTAAAGTCACTATGAGAAACAGTAGGCCATCAGGAGAGCAGCAAATATGGTCTGTAATTGCATGAGTGTGAGCTCATCATCAGTTTCAAACAAAGACATCATATGGTTGACACTTTCAGTGCCGGAGAAATTTATAAAGCATCCTTAGGCTTGAAGGAAAGTATCTCTCCAATTGTAGGATGCCAGAATGGTGTGGACTCCTGTCTGTAATATAAAACATAATGAACATGGTTGTGAAATCAAGATAGTGATCCCATCAGAGGCAGATGAGCCTAGGTGGACAGCCACTCTGGGCTTTTGACTTTTCACCCCAGTCACGTGCACCCAATAAGGAAATTCACGTGTCATGTTTACTCCTCAACCACAAATGGAACTGAGCCTCTGGCATGACAGGTCACCCGTACACATTCTTTCTTTCCGCCACCAGCCATCCTTGTGCTGACCACTCATCCCCGCCTTCTTGTCCCCGCCATGTCCTTCCCGTTCCGCCTTGGTTCCGTCTATGCAAGAACCCCGAGCCTTCGTGACAGGTGTGGCACCATTGATTGTCCCCTACCGTCATTTGTGACTATGACATGGTGGCATGGCACAGCTGTGTTTCCCCTTACCTGCACGCTGCCCCCAGTGCTTCCCACAGACGCTTGAGCCTCAACCTGTCTGGCCCCCGAGAGATGCGTCCTTATATGATGTGTAAGCGCTGCCATCCATGGCACATCACTGTGTATGTGCCTTGACCATCCTCTGCACAGTGCACAGCTGCCTTTTTGGGATGACTTCCACAATAGCAGCATCCTATGGGTGTGGTACTAGCTTGATGCACGTGTTGTCCTGCGCACTGTTGTAAAAAAAAAAGATACCCACCATGTCATAGTATCTCATAGTATATACATATGCCAATCAAGCCCCTGAAATTGCTTCCAAATGCCCCTCTTAATTTGTAAAATTCATGCAATGACTTGCTGATAACTTCCCTATGCACAGGTGGCACAGAAAAAAAGAAACAATGGTCACAACTCTGCCATAGTCTCTGGCCAGTGGGTTACTGAATTGAGTGAAAAGTGCAAACAAGACATGCAAATTGCCTTATTTGGAGCATGTGACTGGGGCGAAAGTAGTGATCTGTCACTCTGCCCTTGATTGATCCAGTGGCTTTGTACTTATTTGTTCTCAGTCAAAATCCTGGCCTGCATGTTCCCTTAAGTAATGCTTCACTCATACAATCTACTGACTTCATTTAGCAAAACAAAATGTTTGTTAACTACACAGGTATGTGGCCCACCAGTAAATGAACAAAAAAAATCTAGTCACAAAAAACTGACATTTAATCATATTCTTGGGTTGGGTACTGTAGGATGGTTCAGGTTTAAACCACATCGTCTCCAACGATAGACAGGGTTTAAACCATTTGGTTCAAACTGGTTTAAACCACCCTCCTATAATCCTATAGTGAGCAGGCTTTGGTTTGGACCATGGTGGCTTAAACCACAGTTTAAACTGGTTCAAACCAGATGGCTCAAACCAGTTCAAACCAGATGGTTCAAGCCAATGATGGTTTAAACCAGTTTGAACCAAAGTTGTTTGGACGTGTTTTTTTTTTTGTCTTGACTCTCTCGTTTTGTCCTCCTCTCTTAATATTAGTGACCACCCGCCTCCCGACCCCCGACTCCTTCCAAAAAAGGAAAATCATACCATTTGGACTCAAAAAATCACCAAAAAATTGTGAATAATTGCCAAAAAATTGTTTAAGACATGAATAGGTGGGTAGATGGCACCTACCAAAAATGGAAATCCACCCAAAAAATGGAGGTTGTAGCCCTCATTGAGCACTACAAGGTTGACCAATTGACTATGGTGATCAGCTCACTGGTTGGGCCAAAAAAGGCAAAAAACTTTTGAAAACACAGTTTGTTTTTAGGAAATGATTGAGCCATATCTCAGTAATTGCTGGACAGATTCCCGTGATTTTAGTACTGTTAGAAAGCGGCTGAATACAGGCATTCTACACAACTATGTTTTTAGAATGACTTAGTGTGTATCTTGGGAACTGCTGGATCAATTTCCATGATCTTGGGAACTGCTGAATTGATGATCTGTCAGGGGAACCCCTGTTTCTGGCTCCTCCTGGCGCCCTTCCAGCTCTTCCTGGCAGCCAGTCAACCAGACGACGGCCAGCCCAGCAACCTCTGGTGGCACATGGTTTGCAATCAAGCCCGAGACCTCTGCTGATCACTATGGACATGTGCTTGACTAGGTAGTAGATACTGGCACCTGGTGTGGGAATCCTTAAGCTTCTCTTCAGATTCTCCCTCACCAGGTGCACTAGAGTGTATATTTAGTTAGTCCTGTCAATTAACCTTCGGATTCTCCCTCGTCAGGACTTGAGCTATTCTCAGGCCACGGGGTTGCCTTTACACAATCCCCTCAAACAGAGAATCCCTGATATCTCAGCTGTCATATTTTTATATAGCTAGTACTAGGAATCTGCTGAAAGCACAGGGTGCTCGTGAAGCTACGTCTGCATAATCATGCTTATGGATTTCCTTTTTTGGTCGCTAAACTTATCTTCCCCGCATGCAATAATTTTGGTATGGGTTGATTTGTGCCATGAAGGGGCATCTTTGGGTCCACTTCTCATTGAGATTGACCCACAACTGAATGTTTTTGAAGGGATTCTCTCCTCAAAGCACTGTCAGCCACGCTCTCAGAAGCTTGTCCTTGTTTATGTGCATATCTTAGCCCTCCCCCTCATCACATGTTAAGGTAGATTTGCTCACTTCGCTCGCAAAACAAGTGTTGTCACAATTGAAGCCTTATCTCATCAGTTCACGAGATACACACTAAGTCATTCTAAAAACATAGTGGTGTAGAATGCCTGTATTCAGCCGCTTTCTAACAGTACTAAAATCATGGGAATCTGTCTGGCAATTACTGAGATATGGCTCAATCATTCCCTAAAACAAACTGTGTTTTCAAAAGTTTTTTGCCTTTTTGGCCCAACCAGTGAGCTGATCACCATAGTCAATTGGTCAACCTTGTAGTGCTTAACGAGGGCTACAACTTTCATTTTTTGGGTGGATTTCCATTTTTGGTAGGTGCCATCTACCCACCTATTCATGTCTTAAACAATTTTTTGGCAATTATTCACAATTTTTTTGGTGATTTTTTGAGTCCAAATGGTATGATTTTCCTTTTTTGGAAGGAGTCGGGGGTCGGGAGGCGGGTGGTCACTAATATTAAGAGAGGAGGACAAAACGAGAGAGTCAAGACAAAAAAAAAAACATGTCCAAACAACTTTGATTCAAACTGGTTTAAACCATCATTGGTTTGAACCATCTGGTTTGAACTGGTTTGAGCCATCTGGTTTGAACCAGTTTAAACCGTGGTTTAAACTGGTTTAAGCCACCATGGTTTGAACCACTCCAGACTAATACAGGGCACTCTCATGGTAACACTACAGTGGGTTTAAACCAACATGGTTTAAACCATGCGGTTGCTGACGAATGACCTTGATGACCAGTATCTGGAGGAGTACTTAGAGAATGATGATAACAATGATCAAGATCACAATGATGCGCAGTACAAGTGGTAGACGAAGAGAAAAGGGATGGAGACCCAGAAGACAATACAAGGCACTACACCTTGACAGTACCCAGCCTCAATGAGGCCCAGGCAGCACTCAAAGCCATCAATCTACTCCATTCACCATGCAATACTGGTGCCAGGTACAAGAAGTGTGAGCTTCATCTGTTGTCAACACTGAACTTCCCAATCTTGACCAGTTAATCCCTTAGAGTCTTCCTTTTGCTGTAAGGGCATCCTGGCAGCCCAAGAATAACTCAAGAGTCCTGGCAGGGGTGGATCCAAAGAGAAGAAAGACTAAGGATCTATATACAAATCAGAAGACATCTGATCGGAGTGATCTGCAGTGATCCCAGGCCTGATTGCAGGCAGCATGACTTGTAAGTGGGATGAACAGAGTTGCATGTGAGGCTGGTGTGGTCTGCTGGTTGACTGGTAGGGCCAGTAAGGTCTGCTGGTCAACCATATCGACTGGAATGTTGGCTGGAAAGTGGGGTTCCCCTGACAATATAGATCTAATCCTTCAATCAAGATGCATTTTGCTGTCAATTGGGGCCTCAGTGACTTGTCCTGCAATGTGGCCCACTACCTAGTTTTTTACTCCTTTAAGCATCTTGGCAGGAAAAAATTCAAGACACACCAAAAATGGCATGTAAATTTGGCCAACCATATTAACACAACTTAATAGATGACACTTCAACATGGAAGCCACAAGGATGTTGTAAGTTCTGAGTATATCCTGGCCAGAGCCACAAACTCTAAGGTGGCCCACTACCCGATCGCCAATAGTATATTAGGAGAAATGAGACAGGATACAATTTAGATGCACCTCCACTTCCCTTGCCCCTGTGATGAGTTTCAGTGTATTGAATGTGTTTTGTAGGAATGAATTATTATGCAAGTGGTCTGAACAAGAATTAGATATTAGATATTCAAAAGGTGCGGGGAGGGAAGGCTTCTCGTGGCAAGAGATTATAATGAGTATCATGACCCAGGACTGACTTGAACAGTCACAGTCATGCATATTTCTGAGTTAAAGACAGAGCCCATTTGCAAGACAAGGATGTTGGAGCATGGTGCAGATATATATTCAATGTCGCCAAGACCGTCAATTCAGGAATATGAACATGGATGTGATGTAGGAGTAGGATTGCTGTGTGTATTTATTATCTATCAGTGAACAGAGAAACAAGGAGAGACAAACAAACCGAGAAAAGCAAAGACGAGTAAAAATGAGAGAAAGAAAAGAGAAAAAAGATATAGATGTAGTAGTAGCAAACAAGAGAATGCCTTACACCCGAATCTTTGGGACAGGCATGAAGTTAAATATTCTCTGCAGGGAGCGTGTTAGAACTTCGTACTGTGTAGTTATGCAGATTTTACCCACCTCAAAAATTGTGGAATAACCCTCAAGAAATCTAAGACACCATCCTCTCATCAGCCAACATCTCCTACAGCCCATTGAGGCACATTCAGTATCTTAAAAGCTGATTAATTTGCAACTAAATCCTGAGCTTGTGAAATTTTGGACATAGGTTGCAAGCTTGTGACCTTGCCGGCTTTCCGGACCTTTTTAGACTTTTTTTGGGCTTGTTTCGGCTTGTACAAGCTCACAAGATATCTGTCAAAAGTCTGATGTGAGGATGACGACTAGGAGAACCATAGTACAAGCAAGAACAACATGAATCAAATTAGCAACAAGTACAAAAGAGCTCTAGTAGCCATCCTTCCTCAAGAATTTGAAGAACATATGCGAACCCCGAAGTGTATGTAAATACACCATATAGTTTGGGGACCTGAGAGACTTGGATATATGTACCCTGGTAGACTTGGCATACCCAGAAGAAAAAAAAACACGTAGACTTTGGGAGACTGTATATCAATTTTTAGCCTAGTTATGAGCTTGTGAGCTTGTTGCCAAGCTGACAAGTTCAAAAAGCCGCCAAGGAAACTGTCAAAACACTGATGTGCTCGCACTATTATCCTTCAGATCCTCTTCCTGCCAGTCACTCAGAAAGCCCTCCCAGCATTGGATTACTTGCTCGTCAGGTACCTGAGGCGGTCTAGGAAAGAGTGCATCCCTCTCCAACTTGACCTGCCACCTTCGCTCAAGCTTCTCCTCATTGTAATAAGTTCCTTTGCGAACCATACTCTCCCTCAGATAGCCCTGCCAACGGTCAATCACGGTGAGATGAGGGCCTGGGGATGTCTGCAAAAGTATGAGAAATGTACAATAATGTGTAATGTGTAACAGCTCACCTGTAGCCATTGAACAACATCATGGAACTCAACAGGTTGAAGATCAAAGCCCGAATCTGAAAACACATCCCAGGGTGGAATGAATTGATAGAGTTCCTGTAGCGACTCAGGGTTTGATTGTGAGGAAGATCGAATGTGTTGACCCCATTCTAGGCATCCTCTGTCTGCTAACCATTCCCTGTGAAGAATTAGCAGTGGTTTAACCGGCTATGCATGATAAACCGCTTACCAGAAAACCATGGGTAGATCTCGAGCCTCAATCCGCTGCATGAGTCGAATCAATCCGCATGCCAAATCTCTGGAAGCCATGTGTTTGGGATAGAGACAGTCTAGGTCCAGACAAAGTGTAGGCAGGAACAACAACAGAGGGTAGAAAACTTCAGGGTCCTCTGTTGCAACTGAGTGTAGATAACAGATGCACCCCTGAATATCATCCCATGATATATCCAACAAAATGCAGATGTGAAAGAATCTGATGTCCCGGTGTCTATCAAGATTAAGGAGCCTTCTGGCTTGGAAGATTCAAATCAGGTGGGGAGACTGTGACAAGAGCCCTTTGCAAGCCTCTAGCATGACCTGCAATCTGGGGCTCATCCGGGCCCGCAAAGCCAATATGGTGAGGAAGGATGGAGCTAAAACCTGGATATTGGCCACTGTAGGAGACCGCATATTGCGCGATTTCAGTAAGCCACATGTAATGTGGTCTTCAAAACTTTCATACTGATGGATAAAAGCATAAATTTGCCAGCGCCGGATTAAATCCTCGGGAACAGGGTGTATTCTCTACAGAAAAGGATCTGGTTCAGAACCACAGTGTTAGGGAAACAAAGACCCACTTTGAGCCAGAACAGCAACTTTTCTATTGTCTTACCACTCATGTGACGGTAGAAGACAAAATCTGGATTGACCAGTTGGACAAGTGGGGGTATGTGCACAGAAGGCTTTAAGCCAGTGACAAAGTTAATCCAACAAGTTGAGAGTTTCCTGCAGACTCGGGAATTAGTTATTTATTTGCAAGATGCTTGTGAATAAGTACCACTGCAATGAAAGACCAGCATGGTTCTTCTGTGGATCTTCATATGTGTATGCAAGTACCTTGAATATTGAGCGAGCCAATTTTCGATTGTGTTCTCGGGAACCAATATAGAAAATTGATGATCGTTCTCGACTATTTAAAAAATCACGAAATGAGGCATGGTGCATCTGTATTAAATTTCTCCTGGAATCCAATTCAAGGAGAGAATGCAGGGGACGGAGAATCAATGAAACATCGCCAGGCTCAAGACCAAGCAGCTCTTCTATCTCCTCCACATCTATGTCTGCCGAGCATTTGAACACCACACACAATATGTTGCAAAAACTGGTATGGTGTTGGTTAGGAATTCCAGATAGGATTTGGAGATAAAGCTGATCAAGAGCCTCAAACGGTGATCTTGAATCACGAGGGACAAGATTTTGAATAATTTCCAGTTGCCTCGATGGTCGGGAATACTCGTCATCAATGAACTTGATAACTGTAGATGCATAGATGAAATACCCTGATGATCTGTCAACTAGTTCTTCCAAAGTGCTTGATGATGGCCAGGGAGACGGAATGTTCTGCATAGTGGGATGTGTGCTATGAATGCGTGAAAATTCAGCACGGAGATAAGTTCGGATGTCCCTGAATGACTGTTCAATATTGATGGACCCCATAAGTCCTGGGAAAGGTTGTTTCTCGAATGTTTCTCGAATATGTGGTTCTGGTCTGCTGGCAACAAGAATCCGAAGTGGAAGGTGATGTTTGCTGACAGCAGATCCTATCAAACACAATATTTCTTGTTGGACATTGTGACCTTCACACTCGTCCAAGCCATCAATAAGGAGAACCGAAGGTGTGGCATTCTGGAGCAATTTGCATGGCTCAAGGATCAGGGTGTGAAGTTGCATATCCATGCCTCTGTTGGAGACAGATGGATCTGTTTCTACACTCCGTGAGATTGGGCCCTTCAAATCATGTCGATGGAGTGCAAGCTGGTAAGCAAGTGTTGTGAAGAGTGCTTTTGCATTACCACGAGTAGCATGGTCCCTTTTGAAGAAAAGGCTTCCACCAAATTGCCCAGTATCCTGTAATCGTTGGCATAGAGTCTGCATAATAGCTGATTTCCCTGCTCCAGCAGGACCATGTAGCCACTGGATGGGGTAACTTGAATCTGGGTCAACTGCCCATTGATAGAGGTTGTTGAGCAATTCTGTACGTGTGTCTGGGTGGCATCTAGGTTGAGGAAAACTCTCTGCGGAGTTGTGCAGTGCATCCCTGGCGATTGCATGGTAAAGAATACGGATTCCTGGCTGCAGGCGGCTGTTGCGGCTGAGAGTGGACATAGGTCACATGAGAACTATAGCAAGGTAAAAGGAAGGGGCACACAGAGCCAACATACACGTTATTCACGGTGACATTTTCGGCCCGGACCTCATAATTCAAAATGGGACCCCCACCAAGACCACCCGCACCACCTGTACCCTGTCTGTGACCCCTCTCCACCCGTGCCTCCTGTGCCCCCTGGGCAAAATAAATATGATATCGGTGTTTTTAACCAATTTACCTCGCACCATGGATATAGTTATTCACTGTCTGGTGGCCATTGGCCCGAGGATGCATGGCCATTGTGGACAATTTAGAAACCACCAGTATGGATCCTATCCGAGATAACAGAATATCAGCTTCGGGTGGATTGTACACAGGAGACAAAACCCACCACAGAAAGTATGGGGATGGTATATTACTCCAGTGCGTTACAAGGTGGAAGACAAGACTGAGCACTGTGTGTGCGTCGTAGACAACAGCGGGAGGATAGCAGGCTACACAACCCGCGTCGATGGAGGTAAAAGACAAAGACAAAGAGCTCGCTGGCGAGCACAGCCAAAAACACAGCTGCCGCATTAGGTAAGACTGTTTCCTAACTACAAAAAGGCGATGATCCCAATGACATGTTTCATGTCCGAAAAGGGTGTATCAGTTTGATGGCATCCGAAAAAGGCGCATCAGTCTGATCTCTGCCCGAAAAGGATGTATTGACATGATGCCATCGGGAACGGTCATATTCAAGGGTTGCCCAGACGACGTAAACTCGCGTGCCAGAACATTCGTAGCAGCGTTCCTTGGCATACCCTCCGTATCTTTGCTCTGCACCGGCTGATATATATTGGGTTGTAATGCGTAAGGGTCGTTGAGATCATATTCTCAACTGCGACTCTGTCCCATTCAATATTCACTTCTTAAATGTGCTTCCGCCTAGCCAATCTCACGTGATTCCTTACTTTTTTCCTTCGCGATTCGTCTCATCGAAGGATGCTGAATGTGCTCTGGCAATTTCTCTTCCCTCCAAAAAAATGTTTTAAGTTGAGACATTATTGTACTTGCCACCTGCTCAAAACCTTGGAGTACACTTTCAGTTAGGGCTAAAATGTCCAATTTCAGTGTAATCTGAAACCAGAACAGAAATGTGCTAAGTCAGGGTGCATTTCAGATACTCTGAAAGCAGAACAATCAGAATAGTACAAAGGTGAGCAGATAATAGTGCTTTCAGCATGCCTTTCAGATGAGCTGATATCTGTGAGGAATTTTTGCTATTGGTAATACCATCACTGATCAGATGTGAGTGGCGGCCTAGCGAGACTGAAATCCTTTGACATAACCGAACATGGTTCATGGAGCATCACCTGTCACTTAGGTGTGAGCGGATTCAACAGTTTCTGGTAGTACGAGGTCCGGCTCCCGGCGCAGAGCTGTGCGTCCACCGTTCTTTTTTTTGTCGTTTGTCCTTTTTCTCTCAATGTATGAGTTCGCCCGACTCATCAACTCTCCAATGCAGCATCCCTCCGCTCTCCTCTGATAATATCTCTATTTTTCTGTCTCTTTCTTTCATCGGTGTCTTCTGATTTAGCCCACTCGAAATTACTCAAATCGAATATCACATCCATCTAGCACAATGGGACCAGGCGAACGCATCGGTATCAGACTTTCTGTCTCTAACTCCATGTCCCAAAATTCCTGGCAGTCTGGGGCTCGATTCCTGGCATCCGAACTGAAGTGGTAGGGTATCTGTTTCAAGGGGCACCCACTGGAAGATGCCGAGACACAGCCTTGGGAGGGAGGGTGGGTCTAGCCGACCTTGTTTCACTTTTCGGACTTTGCTCAGACTGCGTTGAAAACGTGTTTAGAAAGGTTGGAAAAAAATCAAATTTGTGGGGGCTACCTGAGTAGTGTCTGGTGGACTTCAAAATATCCATATGTGGTTGGAATCGATCTCAGGTGTGAATTTTTACCACAGACTGAGCGGAAAGGCTGTGAGACTCCCACTGGAACTCTCCATTTTTGAACATTTTCCTGGGGGAACTACCCGATTTGGGTGTGGCTGTGCTCGGCTAAGAGGGAGGGAGGGGTCAGAGGGTGTTAATTCACTTTTCCGACCCTGTGTCGGAAATTCTAAGGATGAGTGCCCCTTGATCTGTTTTTCTTTTTCTGTCTCTCTCTTAATGGACAGACTCTTTCGAAGAGAATTGCTCATACCCAAGACTCCGGCCGTGTCACCATACTCGGGCGTGGTGTGCGGCACACCGCCAGGCCGTTTTCTCGGGCAGATCGAACAGTTGCTGGCAGAACGGGGTTCGACTCCCCGCATCCGAGCTGAAAAGGAGGTCTCCAATCTTTTTGTGGTTTCCCTCTCTTTGTTTTATCTTCGCGCATTTTTCATCGAGCCACCAGCAGCTGATCCTAGCGTTGCTTCCACTGTCTTTTTTCTTTCTTTACCTCCCTTTCTTGTTGCTAACTCTCAGTTGCGCCAGCTGCGTTAGTCGACAACACTTAACATCCCGCCAATCAAAAAAGGGTCTGTTGGCAACCGTGTACCAGTCATGGAACGACTTGGTTCGCGGCATGCTAGTGCTCGGCGAGGGTTCGAATCCCTCAAGACCCATGGGAAGTTGGAGAACGGCGCGCTAAACCTTTTTCTTCTCGGACCCCTGCTTCTGAGTTCGAATCATCTGAACACCGCTTTCTTATATTTCTATTCGGTGGGCTTAAATATTTTACGCAGACCGCGAACCACATTGCATGTGGGCGGATCCAGGAGTCCTATTCGATTAAGAATACTCAAACTGTCTTCGCCTTCGTTTCGGTCGTCATAGCTCGTTCCCTGACAAAATGTAGGCTCGAAACCAGGATGGAAAAGGGTCCTTTGGACGCCGTGCACTACTCATATAGTTTGTTCAAGCCAAGTTCAAGCAGCATGCTAGTGCTCGGCGAGGGTTCGGATCCCTCGAGACCCATAAATGGATTGTGTTTCAACTTTCTTTTTTCACTTTTATTTCTGTGGTGCTGATCCTAAGGGATCGTTAGCGAGCTTTACGTTCGAGTTTGGATGCAAGGAGACCTGGTACTGCTCTGCAAACGAATCACACTGAAACTCTACTCACTCCCGTTTGGCGCCTTCCTGCAAATCAAGCTAGTCGTGTTTATTTACTGAAATATAGTACTTGGAAATTATACAGAGGCATATATCGAGAATCGTATAATATAAATTATAAATCAAGAATCACGCACCCCCCGCCTTCGGCTCGTACGCCGGCGGCGGGACATCGGGGTCACCATTATCAGCCCCAGTACCAGTATCCGCGCGCTTCAGCGAGAGCAGGCCCATACCCCACGCCCGCGGTCTCCGAGTCGGTCTCGAGGCGTATACTGAATCAGTGTATCCCGCGCGCACCAGGGTCCAGCAGGGGAGGACGAGGAGGAAGTACGCGAATAGGCTGAGGGCCACGAAGAAGGGGGAGGATTCCGAAGATGGCTGTGATGGCCCATTTCCATGGGGTGAATGAGACGTCGAATAGGACCTGGTGTGTCGGGAAGTGAGCGTGTATGCATGGAAATTTATGGAAAGGCTGAATGGAACGAAACGACTAACGAACCTGAGACTCGTCCTTGGGGTTATAGTTGCAAAACGAGGTGCTGTTCGCGAGATGGCGATTCAAAAAGCTGTCTGCGCTGTTGACGTCTTTCGAGAAATCTTGCACGTAGGAGACGTTGTGCGGTTCGCCGTCCCGAGAGGAGTAGAGGAGTTGGAGGTCGACCTTGTAGCAGATTGGGCAGGATAGGGTGCAGTAGAGATCGGAGGTGGAGGAACAGCAGTAGCAGTTGCATCTGGAGGATTGATTATATTTAGACGGGCGATGTTCGCAGTGGAGAGGTGAATGCTTACGTGTAGGAGGTGCAAGATTGACTGCACGTTGGAGGATTTCCGGAGCAGCTATTGAAACATTCAGTATCTCAACTGAAATACTTATTATAGTGTTTCGTGTACCTCGAGGTACAAGACTGGCACGTCTGGCAGCAGGTAGCACAGCAGTAATAGCTACGAAGCAGATGTTAGTCGTATATCAGACAGAAACAGAAGAACGAACCCTCCATCGCAAACACTACCTGACTGCGAGGGACACGAAGAAGAGTTCGAAGCACATGCACTCGGGCTATATCCACTGTCGATAGACGAGATGACCGAGCCGCACTGTGGCGAGCCTCCGGGCGCACTTTGGCACGATCCGGTCGAGCAAGATGTCTCACAGCAGTATCGTGTCGCGATCTCCGCGCTGAGAACCCTGCACCGAGCGAGTGGCCAGCCATGCCTCACGATTTCTGTGGGAAACTTTAGTTAGCTTCGATCGCTCCAGGATGATTCGGAGCTGTAGATGTTACCGGGGTAGTTCAAGCCGAAGAACAGGCCAAAGAAGAGGGCGAGCGACACGGCGAGGAGCAGTCCGAAGCATTTGTACATCGGACGCATGATGGAGGTGTTTGAGAGGGGAGTGGCAAGAGTGGCCAGGCTCGAGTTCCTGCCCCTTTCTGCTGTGTGATGTGACCGTGACCATACAGCTTTTTTTGGACAGCCATCGCCATCTGCCCGACTCAGCTTGACTGCTTTGTAGATCCCTCGAGCTCCGACTTGTAGGTTATCGAGTGGTCTGTGGCCTTCTCCCTTTGGGCCGTCTATCTCTGACTTGCCACAGTCCCTCTCGCAAGCCCCTTGCTGTCAACTTCCGCCAGGCAGTGGCCGCCCAACTGCCCGCCATCTCCGACACAGGCCACCCGCGCTCTGCGCGCGCCCTTCTGCTCTCTCGCTGGCTTCGTTCACCCGCGCTGGCTTCCCATTCGTCTCGCGCTCAAAGCAAGAATCAAAGACACACACCCTTGGCCCTCACCTCGCCTTTCACACGGGTATATACCGCTACCCACTACTTCTCTACAGCCGGCTCACTTGCGTTCACACCTCCCAAAGAGCCGCTCGACTCGCCGTCGTTCCCTTTACCACTAACCGTATGCGGATCGGACAGCAGACCGAAAAAAGCTGAGACTAGATACGGGGCTGTTGCTGTGTGTGCGGTGGAGGTGCGTACCTACTTCTTCTTTTCCCTTTCTTTCCGGGCCCCCTGTCGCTCCACATTCGGTCGTACATATGCCCCGCGCCCCCTGGAGTCGACGCCCGCGCAGTCGGCTCTAAACCCGCACAGCTCACGCCGATGCCCCAAGTCTGTCCGTATCGCCGCGCACGTTCCAGCAGTCGGCTGCGCGCTCCGCTCTTGCGTGACTCGGACAGTACTGCCGCGGCACGCAAAACCGGCCGCTAGTCGCTGGGCTGCGTGGCTGTCCGTTTACGACGCCGAGTTGGCATGCGCAGGTGGAGTTGGGGCATAGCTATATTGCCCACCGAGTCCCGGAGCGGGAGTCCCGTTCTGGCACGCCGCGGGGTGAGTTGCTCGGGGGTCGGGCAGGGAGCACGCGGGGTTGGTGCGGACGCCCATTCGCACGCAAAAATTCGCGCTCGATGGGACAATCGAGAAAGGAGTGCCGCGGCGGGGATGAGGCCGCGTGGGCGAGTAGGCTTGCGCTGCACGCGTACGTAGCGCTAAAAACGGACGCGAACCGCCCGAACGTACGCGGCCATCCCCTGGCTATGCGCGGACTCGGCGCAAGGTGTGCTACATATTATGTTTTCCCTTCACCTCTCTTCGTTTGCCCTCTCCCCTTCCCTTCCTTCCCATCTTGCCGGCCGACCACACACACACACCGACTCGCTCTAGACTTGCGGCTTGGGTCCAGGCGCCGAATCGTGCGCGGGCAAGCGGATAAGCCGCGTTCCCGTGTTTCTGCGCTCCCCCACTCCTGTGTTCCTGTAGGTAGGTTAGCAATCAATGTACAAAGGTTAAATTCGAAATACCGGACGTATTTACCGAGTGAGGGAGAGCTGGAATCTGATGCTGACTCTGTTACCAACCCGTTGTGGAAGCACAACTCGCCATGCTCGTCGTGTTCAATTCCCGAGCC
The DNA here is from genome assembly GCA_014462655.1 of Mycena venus. NCBI lineage: Eukaryota > Fungi > Basidiomycota > Agaricomycetes > Agaricales > Mycenaceae > Glaucomycena > Glaucomycena venus. The sequence goes on along the minus strand of JACAZI010000015.1, from coordinate 883,273 downwards.
TGTTCCAACCTCCATCTAAATATTTCGGCGCATTCTACTCAATTATTGCTTCGTTCTTCCATTTGCTCCTCCACACTCATTTTAACCATACTCACATTATATTTGCACTTTTCCTTCCAGATTATTTCCACAGCTGTGTAACTGCAAACCGCCACCTTTCAGATTCGAACCGATTTATTCATCAACTCATCTCCGATTATTCATCTGCCATAGGAATATTTTTGTTATTGTGTTTTGGACTGTTCTCTGCGCCCTTGCACTCAATCATCTCATATATCACACAGACATTTATTTTCCCCACTACGTACAGCCAATGCGAGGAGTCGAGCCAAGTCAACGGCCATCTCGGACTACGCTGGGGATTGATCCCTAAGTGGCTTGGGCACCCACTCGGCACTGAGCGGGCAGTGTGTATCTCCCTATAAGTCTTTGCGTACCTCCCGGATCGTTTGTTTGACGATGGTTCGACTTTAGCCACGGCTTTTCACCCACGGACTCTCTTACATACAGTTTGGTAATTGTTTATTTGTAGATCACGGCATCTCTCCTCCTTGTCTCGTACCACCACCTCAAATTACTCGTTTCTGAGCATCTTCGCGCAAATCCACCCTCGTTTGAATGCACTTGAGCTAAGTTTTCTATTTTATTTGCACCTGAGATCATTCTACGGCTACATCCTTTCTTTCCCAGCTATCATTTCATTCCTTGGTACATGGCTCGACACTCACCTGGCACGGCCTTGACACGTCCTCAGTCCGACTCAGGACCTCCTTATACTTCTGCACCGTGCAGTGCGCGAGCGGCTGTGAGGTGCGGGACGTTGTGATCAGCATTATGATCTTGGTATCAAGAAAATAAAGAGAGCCTGATGAGTTGGAAGCTTGTTTGTTGTTAGTTAAAGCCTGCGATGCCGGAGTAGGAGGAGGGTGAATTGAAGCGAATTGACATTCGAGAAAATCCGGGATCGCATTCTGGAACACCGGCCTGTCGGACTTTCGGACGGCTTTTCAGACATTTGGCTTTGGCATAAGCTATGGCATATTTGGGGCTCGATACTGATGTCAGTAATCGATGCTGAATACTGAATACTGAGCAGATTTTGAATACACGTGCCGGTCCGACACTGCCGAGTGAGTGTGAGTCGAGAGCACCACCAATTATTTGCCGTGTCGCATCACGTCATGCGGGGTTGAACGCTCCCACAGCCAGAGGTACATCTGTTCTTGAAATTCATATGGCCCTCTGGGCATCCCTGGCACCGTGGATCCGGACCTGTTGCTGGATTAATCATACCTATTTTTAGCGCAGCTTGTCCCTCTTACTGATCAGTTCTACTTCTGAACAGTCTCTTTCCAGAAAATATTTCTGTGTTTCTGTTGCCTCAATTTTTATGCAAGGTTACCATCCAATAATGGGACCAAAACAACACAGTGAAGGTGGCCATCAGGCCGTGCAAACCTGGGCATGCTGATTCAAGTCTCGTCGTATTTGACTTTTTACACCTCATTTCAAAAGGGTCAACCCTGCTCCAAAATGATTCAGAGGGCCCTAGGACAGTGCGAGAATATCCTATGCAAGTTTACTGTCGAACAACGAAACCAAAACAACAAACTCAAGAAGGGGTAAAAACATGTTCAACCTAAAAGCCCGCAACGAACCTCTCCACCTGATGAGGCTAAAATCTTATCTGGAGATGGATCCTGCCAAGAGAGCAGCCTGGGCATATGTTGTTGATTCACGCATTGCAAAGTGTGATAAGTTAACCTCAATAGTGCAAGAGAGCTGACACATAAATAAGCATATGTACAATTGAATCAATTCAAGATAGTTCACAGATAGAGACAGATGCAGTGATGTGGAATGGTCCCAAAAACGAACTCTTAGTACATGCCTCACGACTCGGAGCAAGTATCACTATGAGAATGTTTGCATACCTTGTGTTTAACAACACTGCCGACTTCAGGATGGACAACAAGTCGAAATTCCGGGCTGCTGTTAAAATGAGGGAAAAGCAGCAACACTGTCTTGAATGCAGACTAGCTACCAGTCAAGTGAATCCCAGAAGTGTCCTATCATTTTTTGGCAATTTGGCTGTAAAATGGCAAAAAGGAGCGCAAAAATGAGTGTGAAAATGAGAATGAAAATGGTCAACTTTGAATGACACTATTGAACACAACGGATTTATGCAATTTGTGTGAAGTGAACAATATGAGATAGTGCACTACTTACCTGTTGATGTTTAACTTACAGAAGGCAAGCACTGCAAGACCAACTGAGTGAAGGACTAAGAAATTACCACTTTGAACACACCTAGAGTTTTTGTTACAGTACAACTGTTTCAAGAAAATTGTCCGGTTTTTAATCGAGTGGTGCTGCTCGATTTTTGTTTACCTCTGATTGCTCTCAAGTCCTTGTCACAACCTTGCCGAGTTGTCATTGCGCTCCACAGTGCTATATTTACCCAACTATGCCATGACTTCTTCAACTGTACTGGTGCAGATTCTCAAGGGCATGTTATGTTGATTCAGGTGAAAAGTGTGGAACAAGCAAAGCATTAGATCCTTTTTCTTGCCCAACATGTGCATTGTTGCTTGTATTGTGTGGAGCTGAGGTAAATCAAAGGCAATCAAAGGTAAACAAAAATCGAGCAGCACCACTCAATCAAAAACCGGACAATTTTCTTGAAACAGCTGTATCTCAAGTCACATCAAGGCAACACAACATGAAGGATAACTCCTAAAAACAAATGAAACGCACTGCGCTAACTTCAAACCTGTTTACAAGTACTCTACAGGTCCGTCAGTGAATTGAAGCAAGGCCAGAGCTAAATTAAACGCACCCTGGTGGATTAGTGAGCAGGACAATGAGCTTTACCCCAATTACCGCAGGATCACAGTGCGCCCATAAGACCTATGTTAGGATCCTGCCCAAAGCTCTGAAACTGTATCAGCCAAGGGTGAACAGCCACAGCCCAGTGTGGTTCAAATCCTGGGCAACTTGCTCAGCACACATGCATTTTTATGCTTGCTGCTCCTAAGAATGCCAAGTTGTGGTTCATGCCGGCAATTGCCGGCTGTGGTGGCGGAGTTTGATCTTGGTCTGAACCTCAACCTTTTTGTAGCAGTGATCGATTTCTGACATGCTAACTTGTTCTCAAGCATACCCAGGAGTTGAGGAAGATTTCAGCATCATCATTAGCTCATCTGATAAGGTTCCTCTGTCTTGTGAGTCTCCACATCTTGGTAAAAGCCCTGCTATAGTCGAAATCTGATTATACCCATGGCATACTCTATAGAGGCCTGGAGGTAACATTTACATCAAGAAAAGCTCAAAGTGGATAACACGTCATTAGGCAAAGATTGGGATAGGTTTCAGCACACAGATTTGAAGGTGTCTCTAAAGGTTTCTGTGTGTCAAACGATGTGTTTAGCTTCCAAAATGTCCATGCAACTCAATTCAGGATGCTACGATATCTGTGGAAGGAGGTACTATCATTGCCCCCTCTGTGCAACACAGTTTTGATGCTGCCTTGTTGGGCATGGTGTGGTGATATGCAGCCAATATGTCCAGCTATGGAAGCACTATATTTTCGCATTTCATCAATGGAAATATCATGCATGTCATCTACTGGTGTCAGTACTGAGTTCCCAAAGTAGCTGGCAGGACGTTGACCACAGAGTAACGAGTAGATCACAAAGGGGTAACCTTTGGGGTCTCTGGCATGTGCTCGCTCTGAAACCTATAGGAGAATGTGCAGTCCAACATTAAACATTGGGGATATTTGTTTGATTTTACAAGGTTCCTGGTGATGGGAACCTCCAGAAACCTATGCTCAGCTTGGTTCACAGTTCTGTTCATTGGTGTTTGGCTCAGAATGCGAGATGCATTCTGTCAGATGATGGAAACCAATGGGGATTGTCCCTAATGGGGTGCCAATCCACCGAGATTGTTCTTAGAACTGTGTTATATTTAGCATCACTATCCTAAAACAAGGACTATACTTAGTTCTCTGGATCCCTTTCTCAGAAACACAACAACTTGGGTATCATTTGAAAGCTATTGACCAGTACTACTCAGTTCTGGTGGAGTTGTTCAAGGGACACCAATCAAAACCTAGGAGACCCTACTGGAGTGGCCAAGACTTTGATGGGAATCAATCCTACATCAGGCCCCACACAGAAGTCCGATGCTCTGTAATCTGGAATGCACTCAGAATGGCGTAGGAATGGTATGCTCAGGTTGGGAACCAATAGGAACTATACCCAGACTCTTGCCAAGACAGATACATGGAGTCTTGACTCATTTTCTCTTATTCTCATTGTTTGTAATATTTATTCTCAGACTAGTATAAGTAGCTAGGCTTTTCTGACTTGAGGGGCATGTGATCCACCCCAGTTCAAGTGAGCTCAGTTCACGCTAGAGGGTGTATCTGGGTCTTTGAGCCAGTTACCATCTCAGGATTGTAATTGTATTGAATATCATATATTCTATTGGGTAGAAACATCTTGAATCATATTGAATTGCTGGTCTTGGACCTTGGATCGTATTGAATCGCCAGTCTTGGACCTTGAATCGTATTGAATCATACTATTGAATCGTCTCAGATCATCTCTGGCTCATATTGGCTCATTGGAATTGCATCTTGCATATTGAATTGTCTATCCCATCATTGGGAACCCACCGGAACTGTTGAACCTTGTGTTCTCACTTCCTAAAAACCACTGTTTGGCTGTCTGCCACCCTACCCCCTTTGTCTTGTGTGGGCAGTAAAGTGAGTTCTCAAGACAACCTCACCCTCAACATGCAGTGCATAATTACCTAAGTACTAGGCCCCCCTATATATGATTAATCTCTAAAGTCTAGGGGCCCCTGAAATCCGCCGGAATCTCAGCCAAATCCTGGACTCTAGGGCAGAAATAATATTTTTATAATATTATTTGCCCTAGTGTTTAGGTTTGAGCCCTTCATGCAGTTTGAGCATAAAACATAATTGGTGGCTCAGCAGCCATAATATCACTCTGTCTAGCCACCTGGGCTGGGCTGACTGAGGGAACTAATATTCTACAGCCTAGAAAGCTGGTTTAAACTGCACAGTGGAGAAATATTATTGGCCCTAGATATATGGTTTGGCTGAATAACCTTGCAGGAAGAAAAATATTATTTTGCCTAGCCACTTGGGTGTGGCCCCTCAGCAACAACAATATTCTACAGCCTGGAAAGCTGGTTTCAGCCACACAGTGGAAGAACATTATTGGCCCTAGATGCATGGGTTCAGCCTAACAACCTTGCAGGAAGTAAAATATTATTTTGCCTAGCCACTTGGATGTGGCCCCTCAACAACAATAATATTCTACAGCCCAGAAAGATGGTTTCAGCTGCACAGTGGAAGAATATTATTGGCCCTAGATGCATGGGTTTGGCCAAACAACCTCGCAGGAAGTAAAATAATATTTTGCCTAGCCATTTGGGTGTGGCCCATCAGCAACAAAAATATTCTACAGCCTAAAAAGCTGGTTTCAGCTGCACAGTGGAAAAATATTATTCACCCTACATGCATGGGCTCAGCTGAACCAGCTTTCAGCAGCCATAATATTATTTGGCCTAACCACCTGGCTTCAGTTGATCCACTGGAATAATATTCTACAGCCTAGATGCTTGGGTTTGGCCACATGGTGAAAAATATTATTTGCCCCAAATTCTAGGGCTTGGCCTGTCAGCCAAAAATATTATTTTGCCAGAACTGCTGGGTTTTGCTGATCACCCTCTAATACACAACAGTCTGAAAAAGAAAACCACTTCATCTGGGATTGAACTCAAGAACACCAGATAAACATGACATCAGCATCAGAGAGTTATTTACCATTACACCATATCACCATTATAATTTCTCCCATTTATGGTGCCACATACTGGACCAACAACTGGCATCAACTCTGTCTATTCTGCACATATGTCAAATTAACCATCCATCACCAAAAAGTAAAAAACAATGCACAGCAATGCAAAGCCATGCAAGGCACGCAAAGCATAAAAGGCTTGCAAGCATTTTGAAAAATTCAAACAGGTATATAAAGAATCTATTTTCTTTGCATAGGCCATAAAAAGCTTGAAAACCTTTCGAACTTTCACAATGCTGTGTTCAAAGGGCCATGTGTTTAGGTTGTGGAAGGTTGTTGGCATGCATTCAAATCCATTCAAATCACACCAAAATGTCCAGTAAAATAATATTATTTAAAACAAGACAAACGATGATATAGTGTGAGATAAAGAATGCGTTGTTGACAGAAGAGAGCTAATACAATACAGACCAAATGTCGAGGTCTTGACTCATTGTGCAGTGTGGATGAAGCCAGTTTGCAGGTAGAGCTTGTGAGGAAGGAACACGTCTTGATTCGGATACATAGTTGCAGGGCACGGGCTTGATTGAGGTCTTGTGGGACAGACATGAGGAATAGAGACCAGCACGGCACAGTAAACTTGAAATATGAGATAGAAATACTTGCTGCATTGAAGATCTTGAAATAGGAATGTTGAGGAGAATTGCGTTCAGCTTCCGGTGATAGGGCGTGCGGCAGAGCATGCATAAAAACACTAAGTTTTTATTCATTTTTGAACTATCTACGGGAGAACAAGTGAGGTATTAGATTGAGAGCGTACACTCTCCTTGGAGTGGTAGGCTACACTGTTAATGGCCAAAAGCCAATGGGCCACTATTAGAGCTACAACTCAACTATGCTTCCTACGGGAGCAGAATTCGGTTGGAACTCCTTACCGTTGGGCTCTGGGATGTTGCGGTAAGCACCGTCTCAGTGTGCCAGAGGTGACCAAGAGGAACTATTATGTCAAAAGGCTAGCTGCGGTACAAGCAGCGCTCCAGAACCCTATAGATAAGAAAGTCGTACCGTACGGAGGTTTCTTCCTGTGGGAAGACCAGAATTGATTGACAGAATGTGTCAAATTACTTACAGTAGCACCATGAGTGCATACTGTGCTAACTCTGTCGTGCCGTATCATAGGAATACCCAGACTTGTACCGCACAGTATCACCGGGTTGCTCCTGCCACACGAAGAAGTCAAGTAATTAATTGAACTGGCTTGTGCTGCACACCAGAGACTTAGAAGAGATGAACGATCGGCCATCCTGCGGGAACACCCAGGGGACGCACCGTAGGAGGTCCTGCCGTGGAACACTTGGGGCTACCGGAGAAGCTTGTGGGGCCTCCCATAAGGAGTTTCACCACCGATCAAACGGGATGACCGTGCGGCAGGAGCAGTCGCACCTACCGCAGGGATGCCCCCGAGGTCTACCGTAGGACTTAGGGACCGCACCGCATGAGTCCACAACTCAGGAGTGGGGGAATCTATGGCTGAGGTCGTACCGCAGGGAATACCCAGGCTCGTACTGTAGGAGGTCAAGGTCCAGTGTGCTTGCCGTGCGATCACGGAGAAGTGTCGAAGATCAGATTGTAGTTAAGCTGTTCGCACCGCCAGCTTGACAACCAGCACGTCATACTGGCGCCATACCAGAAGGACGCATGGGCTTGCCCCGCAGGAGTGCCATTATACCCATGGGAGCTAATATGTCCTTTATTATTGGCCATTCGTCCTGCCGCGGGCTTGTTCCTTAAAGATCCGATATTTTCCTTAACTCCTTATGTGATTCTCAGTTTGTATACAAAGGACAGTATTAGTTTGTGTAAACCAGTAGACTACCTACCCACGAATACAGGGCATTGTAGTGGACTCTAGAACCAAATTGACGAGACTTTGAATTTGAACGGAAGTGCGCAAGCCTTTGAGAGAGAATAAGAACGTTGAGCCACCTCGCCGTGTAGTGTAAGAGCCTCGCCCCGTAAGGAGCGCTTGAGCCAGCTATTCCGCCATTGGAGTTCCTTGTTCCGATTCTAAGCGGAGACCAAAGCATCCGTCAGAACGGGAGACCCGAGAGTCCGACGTATACTGTGACCAAGCGCGTCCGGCAAGAGCGAGAGACCATAGAGTCCGACTGAATAGAATAAGAAGTTTGAAGTCCCTCCTACGGCACGAGTGCCCACTAAGCCGCTGCTACCCATTGTACAGTTAGCATCCTGCCGCACGGTGTCCCTTCACTTCAGTCTTTGAAGTTGGTCTCTAGTTTTCCATTGCCTCTACCCTTCGTGCGGTACAAGAGTCGAACCCGCGAGAAGTGCTCGTACCACAGGAGTATATCTTGCTCGTTCCGCACAAGCGAAACAGTTTGAATACAACATCTTGAAGGGTGATACGTACCCTACCTCCCCGAACACACACACACACAAGAGAGTATTGGATTGGAGTTGTGATTTGATTTAGGGGTTTTAGGATTGGATTGAGTTAGTGATCAGTTCGCTGCACTCACTGATTTTATTATCCTTTATATTGGATATTTCACGGCTGCACCCCAGTGCACCATTTCACCGGTCCTGGATTAGCCCATACAACGCCGACAGAGATTGAGATAGAGACCCAGGGTCCACTGCGGGAGATCAGAGCATGGAAGCAGGTGGGGAAGTGCTGAGGTGGCTTAAAAGTGCTCGTGGCAAACGTCGTTGAGGCCGATGGGACTTGTATGGGTGGTGGAAGGGAATTACGGAGGGAGACTGAAAGGATCAGCGTGATAGCAAAAGCAACGGCATTGAGGGATTTGAGGTGCTCGCAGAGTGTTGGCAAGCCAAACGGGACTTACATGGATGAGAGCAGGGAGAGAGACGGTGGAGCAGATGGTGGGAGAAGGCAAGGAGTCACTTAAGAGCGGCGTAGTCAAAATGAACGTTGTGACTTGATTGATTGATTGATGATTTGTGCGACCTTTTGGCTCTGAGTCTTTCTCTGTCAGCGTTCAGCAAGAGGTCTCCCCACAGCACTGCGCTCATCTTTGGCGGGATCGTACCATGTAATTCTACCTACCTACCTAGGTACCTACCAAGTATGTTTTTGCACAGGTCATGAGGCGACAACTAGGACGAGCCCGATCTCAGGGAGATACGCCAATGGCTGCAAATGAAGAATCGAGTCAGAGGTGATTAGGGTTAACAGACAATGTTTAAAATTACTTTTTCTTGTACCAATAGCAGCCTGATAGGCTCTGTATATATCCTTGTAATGGCATCCTAGCCTGCCAAACAAGTAACATACAGGTGAATGCCTTGCAAAGGCAATAAAAGGTGGGGATGCGCCATAAAAGGCTGGGGTAACCTCTGCATAGCCTTGGCAGGCACATCATGCCGGGTGAACCAAAAAAGGGCATAGAAAGTTTCCCACATTTTGGTGATGGCATTTATCACTGGGAGTGGGAATTTATTTTTGCATTTGTGCAACAACCAGGGGCTTGTTCCCAGAACCATCAATACAGTCAAGCCCTATAACTTTGATTTTAACCATATTTTTAGATATGAACCACCAACTTCCTTTTTTGGCCACTATGCTTTTTGCCCAAAAAGGAAATTACGGCGTTTTTCCCTTCCTTTGGTTGGAATTCAAACATTTTGGATCATCTAACTCCTTGGGTGGGATGGAATTTACCATAAAACATGCCACCTCATTGCCTTGGCTGAGCCCCTATCCCACTCGAGGGAATAGCCGTGTTACTACCGAGGAGGACCTCAACCAAGTGTGCACTAATGGCGGCATGCATAGTGTGAGAGTGTAAAGACTGTGGGATGACAAGGGAGCAGGGGCAGAACAAAAGAGGTGTATGTGCACCCCTCATTTGTCAGTGGCATGGGTGCTCAACCAAAGGGGCCCGAGCATACTGGCAGCCTGAATTGACTTGACATGAAACTTGAAATTGAAGTAATCTGTGCCACAACTTGAAGTTCTTGAAGGGAGTACTTGAAGTTCCAAAGTTTTGCAGCCCAAATAGCTCAGGAAAAAGACCACTTAGAGGGAGTTGAACTTCATGGTGAGAAAGACTGAATCGCAAGAGTTGAGGCGGTTAATGTCTTGAGCAGAGTTTAAGAGACGGATTGAGACAGTCCACAGCCCAATAGCTCAGAGTTGAAGTCTGCTTGGAGGGATTTGACCTTCAAGGTTAGAAAGACCGACTCACAAGACTTGAGGCAGTTGATGTCTTGAACAGAGCTTGAGAGACAGTTGCATCGGGGATGGGGTCATTATACAGGTGGTGGTAAAAGGAAGGGAAGGTGCTGCCAACAGTGGTTGTGGCAAAGGTGGCAAGAAGCAAGATGTGTGATCGACAGTTTGCATCAATCAACAAGATGCGGAGTGCACAACCAGCATTCTCCAGCATTGTGGTCATGAACAGCTTGGTGGTGGCAGGCTCTGGCTGAAATGTCTGCGGGATGAGTCATGACATTGAGGAAAGTGCTATAGCGGCATGAAGCAGTTTTTTTGTCTGATGTCCAGCATGATGTCAATCTGATGTCCAACGGGCAGCCTCCAACAGAGCCCGCAGTTGTCCCAGGTAGATATCCTCACAGGACATGCTTATGCTGTTGAGCCTTGGACCTCTTCTGGACAATTTTCCTGGTTTGTGGTGTAGTTCTGCCGCTTCCTGTTGACCACATCGACATCAACCACAATTCGCTCCTGCACTTCCTCCTGCGGAGCAAGAGTTTCAAACCCGTTATTCCCAACCTGCCATACTGAAGAAATGATCGTCTCAGAATAAGGTAAAAAATCCACTATCTTGTTTTACTTTATATTTGGGTGGGACATTGGGAGACTACCGTCCCAAGGGTATTGCCCATCCTTGTGCTCAGTTGATTTCTGGGTTCTGACCATACTTCAAATACTAGGACTCGCCCTTGGGGTACCAGTTCAGAGCAAGGGGAGACTGGATGCTTGCTACTCGGGTATTACCGAAATTTTAGTCATGTCCCCATTTGGATTCTGAGTAATGTCTGCTGGCGATGGAGGGACTTTGTAGGTGGAAATTGAGTCCCCTAGGCACCCTACATGCCACTGATTGTCCTCTAATGTTGTCTAGCCTTTTTTTGACATTTTTTGTTGTTTTTATTGTTGCTAAATCAGTTGATTCACGGATCTAGAAAGAATTAGCTCAAGTGTGATGGTTTCGGTGCAGAAAGTGACTCAAAAAGGGTTTATAGCTCGTGCTAAATCATCTTCAGATTGGCAGAATTGAGCCATGGTCAGAATTGAGATAATTGATCAATTGGTCTGTCGAGTTGTGGTGTTTTTTCCATTGCTTGTTCAATTTCATCTTGTTCTTAAATGTCAAATAAGCCCTGCTGGGGGGGGAGTGTCTGAGAAACACTGTTGTCTAGCCCTCAAGCTCAAATACCGAGTACTTTATCTTGTCAAACAGTTCAAGTTCATCTAAACTGCAATTAAATCCTCACAGGCAAGCCTGAAAGGACATAAAAGCGAGTTTACTGTCAAGAAATACAAAGTAAATGTTATTCTGACTGTTGCCACTGATCCCCGATGACTTGATAGTATTGAGAACGTCACCGCCGACGATTGCCGGATTCGTTTGATGGCGCATCCTGGTGACTAATGATCCCGGTCCGAGCATTGGCCGAGAGCCGAGTAAGAAGCATTGAGTCTACTCTCGTCCAGAGCTCACAGTCTCACGCAATATTTACGAAATGCCAGCCGCACAACGAGAAGTGGCGCTAATATTCCCGCCGTGTTGTGGGACACATGGCCCCCAGGCATAATGAAGATACGACTTCTTCTCGTAACCGGGCGCCAACTTCAATCCGAGATTTGTGTGGAAAAGTTCTGACAATCGCGAAAAAGTGTCGTGATTTGATTTATGCAACAATAGGATCATGATAAACATATTCCGCTCCGTCACGATGTACTCCGGGTTTCTGGGTTAATGCCCTTGCCATGCTCAGTTGTTTGGTGCCATGATGGAGGAGAATTTTGGCCACTTGGGTGTGGGTCTTGGCTGACAAATTTGCGAAATCATGCCTGTGGAATTTGAGATAAACCTAACGGTGTGTGCGCTGATCATTCCACTGCTATGAAACAGATGGAAGTAATTAACAGAGATGTAAACCTTGATCGCTGCGGAGCCCTTAGTCGGAAAGTGTTGTCATCAGAGCAGCAGCTCGTGGGAGGAGAGGCAGACGGAGTGACAGATGAGTATGCTAACATCTTTTTGTTGAACAGAAAATTTATCAGTGAACAAGATGGCCATACTTACTGTACGCCCAAGCTGTGAGCACAGCCCAGAAAGTCTACATATAACACATAATCCGTAAATTCGTTCCCACCCTTCCAACATGCCCCGCCAGCCCACTGCCACTGAAATTCGTCTTGCTCACATCACAGCCTGTCTGACTTCTGCTCTAACTCTCCTCAATGAGCTCAACGATGCATTTGGGCCCCCATTCATTCAGCCCATTTCCAACTCTGTTCTGTCAATAATGACCATGATGCAGGTGATTATTCTGAGTTACCCCACTGTCTAGGTTCCAATGTCATGATTAATGTTATAGAATGTGAAACGGAATAAAAATGAATGTGCCGAGCTTATGGAGAATATCTACCAAGTCCTATATGGCATTGTCGGGCTTCATATCAAATCTGAGACTGCAGGGTCTCTTCCTCCCTCCTTAGTTGATCACATCGGGAAATTCATGGAGTAGGTTGGGTTGAGACTGGGTACCTGATTTCAGCTCATTTTCACATAGAACTCTTCACAAGATTCATACATTGATTGAAGCACAACAGGAAGAGAACAAGATCAAGCAGATCTTCCGTCAGAGCGAAGTGAGCACATTGCTCAAGGAATGTCAAGCAGGAGTGTATCGATCTTTAAGAATTTTCAAGGTATGTGGTAAATTGAGTTGTTTTTCATAATAGGGACCACCTGTCTGTAGATTGACACTGGAGTCTCAGTTCTAAGCAACATGGAAGAAATGAAAAGGATGGCTGACACCATGCACAAAGACCTGCTCGAATTGATTTCAACCTTGTCAGATGCAACAATTTCGGAGAGATCTTCCTCAGTATGTATGCTTATACTATGTTCAGGTAACCAAATAATGTGGGAAATAGATATATTCAGGACTAAACTCACAAAATAGGTATGTTTGAACTCACGGGTATGACTCAACTGAGGCTTATATTCTCCAGCACAAATTCATTCTCAATGTTGCCTTCAAGACCAAAGATATTCCACGGTCGTGAATCCGAACTTGCACAGACTTTGAAGATGCTTCAAGAGAAGTTACCCAGAATAGCGATTCTGGGTGGAGGAGGAATGGGCAAGACCAGCCTTGCAAGAGCAGTCCTCCACCACTCAGATACCTGTGCAAAATTTGAGCACAGGTTCTTTGTCAATGCAGAATCTGCAACCAACAGTATTGAGCTTGCTGCACTTATTGGATTGCATGTTGGATTGAACCCCGGCAAAGATCTCACAAAATCTGTTGTTCAATTTTTTTTCAAGAAAGCCAGAATCTCTAGTGATTTTAGATAATTTGGAAACCCCATGGGAGCCTATTAATGCTCGAGAAGGGGTTGAAGAATTTCTGTCCCTTTTAACAGACATACCTAATGTTGGATTGATTGTAAGTGTGTATTTAATCCAGGAATACCCATGGCTTATGGAATATGCAAGATCACCATGCGAGGTACAGAAAGGCCCAGAAAGGTAGCCTGGACTCACCCATTTTTGCCACCCCTGCAAGCTCTGTCGGACAATGCAGCTCGGCAAACCTTTGTTGACATCACAGACAATTGCTATGAGGGGGAGGACATTGCTCAACTTCTGCGATTCACAGACAATATGCCTTTAGCAGTTGATCTCATTGCTCATCTGGCTGACTATGAGGGATTCTCAAACGTCTTGATGCGATGGAAGACTGAGAAGACCACGGTCCTCTCTGTCGGGTATGACCAAAAGTCCAATTTGGATATGTCTATTCAGCTCTCTCTCTCAAGTCCTCGGGTCACATCTGAGAGCAAGGAATTATTGAGTCTGCTTGCAATTCTTCCAGATGGGCTCTCGGATGTTGAACTGGTCCAAAGCAACCTCCCTATTGCCAATATTCTTGCATGCAAGGCCACGTTGCTTGCAACTTCACTGGCCTATCAAGATATCAACAAGCGACTCCGGTCAATGATGCCCATCAGAGATCACATCCAGCAGTTCTCATCCCCATCCTACTTTCTAACACAGTCTCTTCGCAAATACTTTTATTCAGTGCTGGAGCTATACAAAAAATACAATGGAGAGCAGTTGCACCCAGTGATGAATCAAATAACCTTAATTCTGGGAAATCTACAAGAAGTCTTGCAACGGGGATTAGAAAGGGGTGATCCTAACCTTATAGACACAATTTATTGTGTATTATCTCTCAACTCTTTCTACCGAATCACGGGGCGGGGTCTTACACCATTGATGGATACCATTCCAATTTCTTTTCCCCAGCCCACTGATCACCGCCTGGAGGCAAGTTTTCTCATAGAGTTGATTTTCTCCATGACACATATAACAATTGTGAATTCAGAAACTGTGATTATTCGAGTTTTGACACACTTCCAGCATTTTACTGATCCTGTTCTTGAGTGTAAGTCACAAATAGTGTTTGTGCTGATCTTATCTAAATGCCCTGAGACTAGGTAGATTCTATTGGGCAATTGCATTTTCTCCAGAGGTTGAGATGAATCCAGCCTGCTCTTTACAATTTCTTGATAAAGCACATCAGTTGGCAAACCTCTGTGGAGACAGCAACCTGCAGATTGAGGTATTGCTAGGGATTGCTGAGCTCAAGTGGCGCCTTGGAGATTATTATACTGCTATAGTGCATGCCAGTAAAGCACAAAGGCTATCAAAATTGTGTGGAAATTTGTATCAGCAAGCAAATTCCCGGAGAGTCGTAGCCATGTGCACTAGGAGTTTGGGGAACTGGCAGAAAAGCATAACCAACCTCCACAAAGCCAAAGAGATTTTGAGTCTTTGTGGGCTGTCTGGAGGCTATTCTGATCATCGCATCAGAATTAGCCAAGCAGAGATCCATTTCATTAAATCTGAATATGCTCAAGCAAAAGCCATCTACAATCACATAGTTGAAACCACTTCACCTGATCAAAATGCTGATGGTTATGCTTTTGCACTCATCAATATTGCAGAGGTTGGTATAATGATTGGGCAGTCTGTAGAAGATGTGGACAGTAACTTGAGTAAAGCAAAGGAGATTTTGACCACTACAAACTTACAGGGAGGAATCAACTACTGCCATATGTTCTGGGCAGATATTGAATTCAGGGTTGGGAAGACTGCCAGATTCCTGCAAATACTTCATTCAGCCTGGGGGAAAGATAATCAGATCATGTCCTTCTGTCTGGAAAGGCTTGCCAATGTCAATCTCTGGCAGAGTACTGGATCACAATCCAGATGGCCAGTGTTATACTTGGGCTATGCATGCAAAACAAGAGAGAAATTGGCACTTCACAAGGCACTTCTGTTCCTTGGAGATGTGTTCCTTTCTGATGGGGATGAAGACACAGCACAGAATCTCTGGGCAGTAGCCCTTGAAGGATTCACTCACATGGATGTTCATCACAGTCGAGCACATGGCATGTTGCGCCTGGGGGATCTTGCAAAGAACAGAGGGGAAATCTCAACAGCCATTGAATTTTGGAAGTCTGCTAGACCTCTGTTTGAGCGCTCATTGCAGGCCAAAGATATGGCGCAAATCGACTCCAGGCTCACGGCTCACCAGGAAGCCCTGGACAAGCTTGCAGAATTATGTCCACCTGTCCAGTTGCCGTATCAGCTCTCAATTTCCAATGAAGCCAGGTCTGGAATGGAGGAAATTGAAGAAGAAGAGATTGGTACGGATGTGGCCAAAGGTATTGTTCCAATTGCAGTGTAATGTCCAAAGTTCCCCCACTTGGTCTTTCAAAACAATTGCTTTTTTTGTTATATTTATGCCTTTTCTTCTAGCCATTATACCCTTCCCTAGGACTTATTTATTCATTCACATGACCCGTTGATTGAGTCAAACCAGCTGAACAGCTGTGATAATTTTATGAGCCATTCCACGGCCAATGATATCAACAGACCACACGAGTAGAATTTCAACCCATGCAGCCAAGGTTCCTCTGCGCAAGGTTGCAATTTCAGCGGTACACCCGATTCGACCATTACTTATGTGTACGTCATAGTGTCCAATCATCAGCAAGTCTCCTTCAAGGACGTCGTCAGGACCCACGGCATCCTCTACGACCCATTCCTCCTCCCCGAGTTCTGATTCCAGATCTGATCCCATTCCTTCAAGCTTAGATCCTACATTTAGCCTAGACCCCAGTACTATTCCTGAGAGCTCGAAGCTGAACACGGGCGCCATCGCAGGCGGCGTGGTGGGAGGCACCTTCGTGATAGTTGCTGTCGTCACCAGACTGTTCCTATGCCGCCGGCGCAGGCGGCGGCGTGGTGACGAGCAGCTGGAGAAGGATTTACTGCCAGACTGGGTGGGGCTCGCTTAACTAAGCCCGCCTGCCCAACCCACATTCCTCGACCCTATCCCACCCCAATGTCTATGACCAATTATCATTGTTAAGAGCCTGATGGATGGTTCTCAAGAGGTAAGTATTTGTCTTTCTACAGGGCAGGCTGCTGGAGTTGGAACATTGTGTTCGGTTACTTCGTCACCCTCAGATCCGGCACTTATTGAGGAAGGACGACCTCAAGGAGGTGCCAACTTTAAAATTTGGAAGCAGGTTGAATTTGGGGGTAAATGAGGGTGGGGAATCGATATTTGAAGGTTTCAGGTTGATACGAGCTGAGGTTCAGGAGATATAGCAAATTTGATGGTGAAGTTGAATATTTTCTCGGATTTTTTTGACATCTATATTACAATCGAACACCTTAAGCGATTTGACTCGAGACAAACTTGATCCGAAAACTTCCGAGCTTCAACTGCTCCACAAAACCATCGAGATGTCGAGAATTCAGCCAAAAGTGGCGCCTGTGGGAACGGTTTGCCGAGATCTCTCCATAGTCTGTCGTGATGTTGAATTCGTGCATACAACTCCACTGCATTGTCGAGATGATTGGTTTGATCTGTAAATAAGTTGCCAGTGGAAGGGAAACCTATAAGACAGGCTCAGGAAACAGAGACAAGGGTAGAGTTGCTCACCTTTGAGGATCAAAGAATGCTAAGATGTTGAAGCAGGACATCTGGACATCAACATTACATGGCTCCAGCATGCCGTCAACCACTCCAATGAAGTGTCGTGATGTTAGATTGTCAATTCAACTGTTTAGTTTCTATTTTTAAAATGTTGAGATGTTGAACTTTGAGCGCAATTACTGAGGAAGCATGTAAGCCTCATTTTGAATAATCTGCAGGTACATCCAGTCAATTTGAGGTAATCCGGGGTATAAGTCACCCAGAAGGAGTCGGGCAAGTACACATGAAATTTAAATAAAAGTTTCACAAGTTCATTGCGGCACTCCCGAGATTTAATTGGACTCAATACTCAAGTGATGCATATGAACAAGAGCATGCAAATCTAATTGAGGCTTTTGATTGAGTCTAGGAGCGTGCCCGAGATGCCCGATGCGAAGGGAAAAGCATCAAACGGCTTCGCAAACAAAGTCAGGAAAATATTTACACCTTTCAAAAAGTACTCTTCACGAGGCCGTGAGGAGTCGACCGAAGGTCGGCGACAAACGGCGTCTTTTATTCAAGTAAGTTTAAGAACCTGTGTCTCCATGGCGTAGCACGGATAGCTGCTAGTTTTTTCTGAAATGAACACATCCATTAGAGCACTTTTTGAAAAATTCTGGCCAGATCCCCCCCCTCTACCATGGGAAACTTGTCAAGAAAACGGAAAAAAAACAAAAATTGATTCCCCGCCCCCCATAACCAACCTGATGTATATTTTTCAAAAGTTGTCACCCCCTTGGACGATCTATATGTGTGCAGGTTGACTGGTTGATTTTGGAGTTACAGCTGCTCTATGATCAAATAGCATGTTCTTTATTGAACCAGGTTTAATGTTGATTTATCAATTAGAGTTTACAAAAGAGATGAATCAACAGAATAGGTTTGTTTTGCAATCAAGTTAAATTAAAAGAGGACATGGTTGAAGATGAATTGAGCAGGCTTCTATAAGGAAGAAAGACATAGTTGCTTGCAGATATAAGAAAGTTTAGCATACGCAGGATCGGGAGGGTTCGCTCACATCTTTTTCTTTCGAACTCCCTGCGTTTGCCAGACCAGATTTTCTTGTCCGTCAGAGTGCTTTTGCCTGGCTTCTTCTCGACTAGGGCTAGCAATCCTTGATTCTCCCGGTAGTGAGCAAATTTCTTATTTTCGTCTTCAGCTCTTTCCCTATTGCCACATGTGCGAGATTTTATATATTTGACTGGCTGTAAAATTGATTCTTACTCTTCTTTGCCCTTTGTCGCCCCCGCAAGGTTACTTTCAATGCTGAAACGAAGTGACGGCACTTCCTGTCCTCCTCTCAACTTTAGAGTTCGCCAGGACCTGTTCATAATGAAAAAGAACAGACATTGATAGTATCTACCAAAAAAGGCAAGTCATTTGATTTTGCCGCGACTTAACCGCGACTGTAAGACACCTGCAGGCAACCTGCCACAGTGCATGTGTGCCATTTATGATTTCATAAGTGGTGGACTGACACCTGTCAGAACACCTGCCTGGCACCTCCAGGTCACGCCTCGGGAACTGCCTCCGGTGCCACGGGGGTCAAGTCGATGCCTTCAGTAGTTTGCAGAGGGCTTGATTTATGCGAGAACGGTCATTCGGTACCGCATAGAGGGTAGGACAGAGGTTGGGATACGGGAATGATGATGGGGAAACGAAAGCGAAGCAAGATTAGACAGGTCTGCCTTTTGAGTGGGCTTTGGGCGCTTGAAAATGAGCCGCATGTTTGCTCAGAATAGAATGGCAGGTAATAAAGCGGAGTTGGGCACAGTCAAATGACGAGTATCTGAGAGTAGACATGAGAAAAATGCCCCGCATAAGCTGGGCTTAGGGCGGAAAAGCTGGAGTGCTACATGAGTGGGAAAGATGTCAAATTCCGTGGAAACCATGTACATAGTGATACAAGGGATCTGTTTCATGCGTTATCTATTAAATACACGACGTATGCACGAGGCATGTGGTTGATAATCGGGAAGATTCCCCTGACACCAAAGGAGACGCTCCTGTTGTTTTTCCTCTTTCGAGCTTCATTGTGCACCCTCTGCACAGACGCCCTCTCTCGCTTTCTCCATGGCTTTGGAATTGAACTCTGTTCTTGGTATGCTCGAATGCCAACACGTGCAGGACCTGAAGGACGCCCAGTCTCCAGCTGATGATCCGTGCGCAGCGGCTGCCCGTGATCTCCTATCTGCTACCTGTGCAATCGTTGAGGAAACCAACAAGCTTAGAGCCCAGATAACGACTTTAAGCGATTCGCTGACACGGGAACGAAGCCGCGCAGAAGCTTTACGAGCAGAAGCGGATGCCGTGAAAAAGGAGAGAGATGTTGCGCTCAGCGCCAGAGAGGCTGGTGAGCGCAAGTATCAGACCCTCAAGGACTCGCTTGCACGCGAACGAGCCCGTGCAGACGCTCTACAGGGAGCGGCGGATGAAGCGAAGGCAACTGAGCGCGAGATGCAGACTATGAAGAAGACACATTCTCAAGAGATGGAGATGCTGCGTACATCGTCCGCCAAGGACCGCGACGTGTACCAACAGAGGGAGGAATGGATTGTGGCCAGGTATAGAGCTTTTGCAGCAGAAAGCAATGCCACGTTGCAGGGAATCTTCGATACAATCAAGCAGTTGGACCAAATCCCACACTTGCTTCCGCCGAACTCCGTCCTGGCGACGACTCAACCTACGATTCCGGCTCCTGCTGCTGATCAAAAACGCCCAATATCTGGTGAGTATTTGACAAATATGAGTTGCTGGTGTGGATCTGACTCCCTCCCGAAGGCGATGTATCAGTCCCGCCTAAACGCTCGAGAACGGAGAGCGATCCAACTTCCACGAATCAGCCAGATACATCAGCCGTCAAGCGCCCGCGCACGGAGAGTAGCCCAACAGTAACCATCGCATGTTCGTAACATCTCGATGCTACGATTCCACGCATGATTGCTGAATTCGTTCGGCAGCAGCTACATCCCCCACCGCACCAGGACAAGTCGGCCTTGCACAGGCACAGCGTCCGGGGACTTCCGTACAACCTCAGCCTCCGCCTGCCCGAAGAACGCCTGTAACCAGATTCAACACCGGCCGTTCGTGATATCCTATTATTCCATACACACAACTGCTGAATTACATGTCTACCTGTTACAGCATCTCACACCTCATCACGAGACCCACGATTGGCTTCCGGCTACAAACAACAACCTTGGAATTCTTATGGAAACCGGACATACCGGTCTTCATATACGTCTGGGCGGCAGGTGGGATCATGATCGTTACGCCTTTTCTTTCGGAAGAAACACACTCGCTATGAACCGATCAATCATTTTTTTTTGAATGTTATTCGGGCTCGCAATTTTTTTTTTTTTTTTATTTTTTTTTTAAATGTGCATTGCCTGGCAAGGTAATCACTAGTTTCCCGTTCCTTGTGGAGTTGAGTTTTGTGCCATCCATTTTCAGTTTGTGTGAACGCTTCAGTTCTGGTGCTCTAATTGGACAGCGCTGATGTCTTCTCGTGCCAGTCTCGTCCAGCGGTGTTGTTCATGTGAGTATTTCCGTCGCATCCCTTTCATAACTTGAGTCATGTTGAAAGCTGTATATGAAATCACTGAGTTCATAAACCGTCAGATGGAGTTAAATTTTACGTAGGAACTGCTTCGTTGTCAATCATTCATGCATATGGTTCTAACCCTTCAATGTTCACTGGTTCCATTCTACGCTGATCTTTCTCTCCATTGCTTTCTACCAAGCAGACCATAATCAGGAGATGCATGGCGGGCTGCGATCATGGATCAGCGAACAGCCCGTTTCAGGCGCAAACTCCTGAAGGAAAACAGGAACATCAACAATGAGTGTATATATCTTTGGCGCTTTGCGCACTGCCGCTCAATCGGGGATGCCAACGGATCAGTTTAAATTAAATTACGATTTCTCACCAGGACTCTCCGCCTCAGCAAGCACTCGCATCCTCATCTTCTCGCTCATCCCCAATATCGCATAGATTTCCTCCACCTCCGCCGCACACCAGCCCAGCATCACCGCACACATGATCGCCAGCCACGCAGGCCCAAGGCCGAGCTGGCGCCACTCCCCACGGCCGAGAAACGCGAGAACCAAGCTCCATGCGCTGGCGCGCCCCACGATCAGGTACCGCGCGCAGATCCTGATTGCGCGTGAGGCGAGGGATTGCGGAGCGAGGTAGTAGAGCAGAACGGCGACGTCGCCGCCGAGGTCCGTGAGGCCCACCCCCGACGCCAAGGAACACCATGGGTGCGGAGAGCCAGAGGCGCGCGGCGTCGGGCTCGTCGGGGCTGGTGCTGAAGAGGAAGAAGAGACATGCTAGGAGGGTGAGGGTGTGGTGCGCCCAGAGGATAGCGTTGACCTTGCGGTAGGTCATGTCAAAGAGATAGGCGACCATCAGGACGCTAAAGAGGACCGTGGGTGAAAAGATGGATTGTCAAACGCGAAAACGAGATGATGGTGAGGACGTACTGCGCGCAGAGATGTGCCCGGCTAACGAGTATGCTCTCCCAGGACTGGTGTGCGAGCACGATTGTGCGGATGATGGGGAACGCGAGGGCGAAAAGGAGCGTCTTGGCCAAGATTATAGGAAATATGGATGCAACGGAGCGGCGCCGCTCTTCTCCATGATTACGGAAACGGGCATTGGTATTTTTTAGCACTGCGTGTGCACCGGTAGCGACAGTGATAAGCAGATAGAAGAGACAGATGTGAAGGTAACGAGTGGGCATTTTAGCGAGTCGTAGGGCCATCCCGAACTTTAAGTGTAGGCGATATGTGCCCGACCACTGAGTCTAGTCGGCCACATCATGATTGTTTGACTTGGGTATCATAGACGGAGAAAGATGTGCCGTCACGGGCGCTTTTGTTATTATACCAAGCGGGGATCGTTCAATTGCCCAAGGTGCGCATCAAGCATCCAAAGTGAGTTGTCGTGGGAGGCGTAGCGATGTGTCCAGAACATCTCCCGTTTCTTAGGCGGTCGGGAGGAGTCGGGAACGTTTCAGAAGTGCAGATCCGCCAGAAGAGGGCGGAAACGGTGTCTGATGGAATGATGAGGCGGGTCTAGTCATTCGCATAGCCAGTAACGTGGGAGGACAACCGTTAATCGTCGTTCCGGGGGAGCCCGTAGGGCCGGGGCCGTACGCCTTGTTTTCACAAAAGTAAACCCGAAGATTCAACGGGGAAAACAACCATCCTCAAATATGACTTTACGGTGAGCCGGGGAGTTTGAACATTGAGCTTCGAGACACCTCCCTTCGTTTCGCATCACAGATTATCGGCCCAAATTGATAGTGTGTTGTGGGAATGCTATCTTGGCGATGGCGGGAAACAATTTCCGGAGCATAAGAAAGACGGTCCTCAGGCAGCACAAGCCTCTTCTTCTCGGTATCGCTTTTGTATGAGACCTGAAAGACGTATGCTGCAATGGGTTAAACGCCAGACGACGAGTCGATAAGCAGCTATGGGCGGCTGTGTACGAGTCTTCGAGGGGAGAGCCGAGTGTGACCTCGGATGAAGCAAAGGAGTGGTGACAGAGGAATGGTGGGAGTGAAAGAGAAAGATATTCGGCTTGGATTCGGCTGAGGGTTTGCCGAAAGCTGACGTGGGAACTGCGTTCCGAATTGGGACATTGTGGCGCTGATCTGCGATTTTGCACTCTCCCCTCATGACGCTTCCTTAGCTCGACGCCCTCCGCGACAGACAGGGCAATACCGTCATATTATTCCGGCAGAAACTCATACTGCGCACAATCTTGCACCCGCTCGGACGGTCGAACTGCGTCACACTCACTTCGCCATTAAGCCGCCTGCTCAGGATGCGTGTAGACGTTCTCTTCTCGAAGAACGCCTGGAAGGAAACATCTAAATCGCTTCGAATGCACGTACCTCGGTCCTTCTTTTTGCAAAGCAGGGGCTGTGTATCGCCCTGGATGCTCTATGATCAACGACGAAGCTCATCAGGCCCATCATAAGAATAGTCTCTTCCTTGTTTTCAAACAACAATGGAACTGATGGGGCACTGCCGATCTTCCATGCATTCAGGGCGCCAGATGACATTCGGTATTTTGATTAACTCGTAGATAGTAATTTAGAAACGCCGCTAAACCGTTTTCCATGTCAGTGAGGGAGTTTTCTCAAGGTGCGAGCCAATCGGAGGCTCGATATCAATGGACTCCCCCTGCCGTGCACTGCCGCTTATACAACGGCGAACGAAAATCGGTGGGTCGCCCCGCCAAAGATAGGTATATGCTCGGCGATATGAGAGCCGCGGGGCGGGGTAATCGTTTCATCTGTCAAAACCAGACCTCAAAAGCATACGGTACGGAGCGCTCTATGAGCATTGCGAATCCCACTACTCCATGGTGAGCGCGCTCATGTATGTTTTTTAGATTTGTTTTTGATTTATGTATCAGCCGACAAGTCACTTTTTGCAGTATTTTCCACTGGTGGTTAGTCTACCTTGCTGGTTAAAGAAAATAAAATCTGACAAGGCTTTAATTCCAGATCGATACCTTTGTATATGGTGCGTTCCTCCTCCATAACTTTCAGCAACCTGCTTATCGAACGCGAACACAGGCATCTACTGCGCACTCTTCGTCCAATCCGTCCAAGTTCTATTGAGCCGGCGCCGCGCACACTACAGACTGCACCTCGGCGGCCTTACCACGCTCTTCCTGCTCTCCACGATCCACATCGTAGCAGCGTATGCGTGGGCGTTCATCACTGACAACGCGACGACGGCAATATACGAGTTGATATCTCTGAGGAACCCGCCACCCGACTTGTACGGTCCCGATGATCCCGTCGTCGTGCATCATCTGGCGCGCCTCCTCCGGGCTCGATACGCCATAGCGAAGTAAATAAATTTAATTTTCTCTGCTGGGGATTTGGCTGACGTGGGTCCTCGCAGTGCGCTCGCTGATGCTATCCTCGTGAGCCATCCAAGAATACCTTTATACTTCATTTCATGAATATTCCAAGATTTGGAGGTGCTATATTATCTGGGGCAACAGTTGGCGAGCAGTCGCATTCCCTTGCATCGCCTATATGGTCAACATTGGTGGGTACGGTCGTCGAAACGTATCACCGTCGGTAATACTGACCCACATACGTTATGTTGCTGAATATCATAGGCGGAGTCATCGTAGCCGCCCTTCCTCTACAGGGTCCATCTAGGCGCACTGCAGTCGCAGTCTGCATCGGCACGACATTTTTCACGAACGTGGTGGCTTCTTCGCTTGCTGGTCAGTCTTCCTTTCATCATCATTCGTGCATACCCCATGCCATCTATCCATCCCTCTTTTCGGTCTGATACTGAGTGAAACTTTGAACGCTACATAGCTGGCTGAATATGGTGGATCTCCCGCCGCGTCTCCTACGTGCTAAGTCGGAACTCCCGCCGCACATACACCAATCTGACCGCGATCCTGTACGTGACATCTGCCTCTGCCAAGACCTCTCCTAACTTGCATTCGTTTGTTTCAGCGTTGAAAGCGGTTGCATCTACCCCATCTCCATCATCATAGTCCTCGTCCTCTTCATCGTGCCTTCGACATCGACGATATCTGTCCTCATCTCACTTGCGCCGATATACCACATCGTCGTACGTCCATCCCGTGAATCAATTCCCACTGTCATCCGAACTTGATCCGCTGACCAGGGTATATCACCAACCCTAATTATCGTGCGAGTCGGGCTCGGCGTGAGCACAGACGACGTCGACAAAACTATCACCTCCGTCAGCCGCGGCCCCAACGACTCGGAGCGCACACATGCTCGTAGGCTACCTATCAGCGCGCTTCGTTTCAATCACGCGGCGACCGTCGAGCTTGGGTTGGAGACTCGGAGGAGGAATGATCTAGATGAAAATGAATTGAATGACTCGATGGGGACGGGTCTTGTTGAATCGTGTAGTGATACGACGAAGGTGTAGCTATTATTATGTTTGGTGTGTACTCTACCAGTACTTTATAATTATGGACACTTGTATAAATATAGCATTCACTAGTTTGTATAAATGAAAGTCGGGGCTAAGTCGAGGGCCGTGAATTTCGCGGTTCGGAGGTCGAGGTTGAAGCGTAACCGCCAAACGTCGCGCAGAATCCAGATTGTTTCAGTGGCGGGAATCTTCCCCGCCTGATTTTGAAGCTTTAGTGATTTCTTTCAGGGAAAGGTAAATAATTCAGTTCAACCGTTCGTCGGGGACTTGGCCTCTTTGTCTCCCGATTTCGGAGGACCAGTAGTCAGTTATTCCATCAGCTTGTAGCCTCACTGCTAAGATTATATTCTGTGCATGTCTGCATTATCTGCGAAAATGAACGGTGTTGAACTATTTGTGTGCCGAACTTGCGGATCATGCAGTTCATTCTCCGATGGTGATCTTCGTAGAAGCGAGGCTGTGCATCAGTTGTGCATCTGACTCCTCTTCTTACCATCATCACTTTCCCAAGCGAAGACGAACGCTTCGACCATCCGACTCATTTTCAGCTTTCTGGCCCTTTGACTCGATGCCTTCCCTTCCCGACCTTCCGACTGAACTTCTGATGGAGATAGCCAAGTACTATCCTGAGTTGTATCTCGACATTGACGCCATTATCCACGGAATGGCCAGCGAACAGTTCGCCGGCGACGATGCCCTGCGCGCGCTTTCCCAGACCTGTCGTACCCTACGGGGCATATTTCTCCCCCGTACTGTGGGCGCGCGTGTATGCTTGTTTCACCTCGCGGAACAGGCCCAAAAAGAGAGTCAAAAGACGAGCCAAGATGCTCGAGCGCCGTATGATAGGCATCCAAAAAACGCCATACGTCATGCCTCATATCCGGTATGCACAATTTCCTCGGTTCTCTATGTATGAATTTGAATATATATATTTTTGTTTTGTCCAGCTCCCTGTCCGTCACATTGGCGGAGTGTAGCATGAACAATTGGCAACCGATGGCGGAGTTCGTCCGGGTTCTGGGCGTGTTACCTAAACTGCAGCACCTCACTATCAGCAGAATCTTCAATGAAATGGTCCCTGTTCTCACCACTGCCTGCCAAGGGAAAGTGTTTCCGTCGATTTTAAGCCTGACGGTCGACAACGAAAACCTGGCACAGATTATTCCTTGTTTCCCTAACACTCAAACCTTAACTGTCCACGGGTCCAGCTGTATCCCTTTTCTCCGGGCATTGAAGGGTTCCTGCGAATACGTTCATACCCTCAACAATCTGGCATTGTATGCGAACGTCATTGAATGTGAGGTTTTTTTTTATTAAGCTGAGGCCCAAGGCCATTCGTTTACAGCAGACCCAGGTCTTCGCGACAGTATTCCGAATGTAAGCCGAATTTCAGTCTGGCCATTTGCATTGGTTGGTGCCTCGCCAAGTCATCACCGTAACCCAGGCTTATCCTACCTTTCCAGGAACCCATGCGCTTACTGGAAAATATGGACAATCTATCGGACTTGCGGATCCGTTATCGCGAGCCATTGAGGTTCCACGTCGTCTACGGCACGCCTCCACCTTCGTTGGAGGATATTATCGCGACAGCCAAACGGATCCTCCGCACATCCAAAGCTACGGGGCGAAAGAAGCTCCATATGGAGGAATTTACCGGTGACATATTGCGCCAGGAGACGTTAATAATCGTAGGCGGAGATCTGTAGATCTGTAACTCTTATTTATATACTCTTTGCCTTCTTTCCTCGTTAATCTCCAAGTACAACCCTGGCCTTGTGAAACTCTGCCAAAACAACGAGCGGGTCGCAGCAAGTAACTGGGTTGCTGACTCCTGAGTCCCCTATTTTGACCGCAATACCCCTTGAGCCACGAGATATATGAGTCTACCGATGGACCAGAACAGCGGACGTGGTACTTGGGGTACGGCTGAACTACGTGGGACAAATGTTCGCCAGACCACAGTAAAACAGCCCATTCAGCGTTCGACTCCCCACTTCAGCATATACATTCATGCGACAAGTTTTTTACAGCTAACGGTCACACGGAAACTGGTTAAATTTCCGACGGTCAGAAGTTAGCTCGAACCAGTTAGAACTCGTGCTCGCTCGGCCCTCACAGGAGCATATCCGGCTGTGAGGTAACAAGTGCCTCCCTGCAACCTCTGTTCAAGGTACTTGGCTTGAGGCAAGCAGACTAGGTAGCTGATTGAAGGCAGGTATATTCTACCATTCTTTGCACTCAAATTCGAGGGCCCTTTGCAAAATATACAAATTACCTGTATCTCACACCTTTAGAGACGATGCGCAAAGCCGCATGCGGAGTTGATTTCTTTTGCATTTGGGAGCTACCAGAACTATTCATATTGCTGCAGTAGAGCAGAAAAAAAAGCCACACAGAAAGACTTTGTGTGCCATGTGGCTTTTGCACATCCTCTCTAATATTGTATGCTTGGGGAGATGTGGGTTCGAATTGTTGAGGATGATGGTGGTGCTGAGGAAGCAAAGGGATCAAGGAGGGCTTTGATGAGGCAGTAGAATCGGAGGAGGGAAAGTTCCCGAGCTGAGCCTAGGTTCATATGCTGTATTCTACTTCTCTTTTATACTGTTTCTGTAAGGCTGTACACTCCTGGTTTCATGTATGTTTCAAGGAGTGTTTCACCTGAGTGTCCACATGGTCCTTCACAAAACAGGACGGCGAGGATTTACTTGCCAACTACTCATCACCATCAAAAGTCATCGTCTTTCCCCGTTTTAAACAAGCAGCACACCGATTTGTACACTGTAACAACACAAATACATTCAATAACGAGTATGTCCTCCGTTTGCATCAATAACCGCTGCAACAACCTCCGGCATCCGCTCGATAAAGCGATCAAAATCTGTGGGGGTGATTTCTGTCCAAATCTCCAAGATTGCGGCTCGCAGCTGCTCCTTGTTGGACAGGCGCGGCTGGTAATCACGGAGACGGTGCTTGAGGACGTGCCAAAGAGGCTCGATAGGGGAGACATCGGGAGAAGTGGGCGGGTGGGGGGAAAATGGGGATGTGGTGTTCTTGCAGCCAGCTGAGAGTTTTCTTGGCTCGGTGCGATGCTGCGCCGTCTTGCTGGAAACAAAATCCTGGGCGTCGGCGCTTCTGGTTGCAGAAGAAGTTCAAGAGGGGTCCCTCGAGAACCTGTTCAATGTATCTGCTGGCCGTCATGCCGCCGCCCCGTCCCCCAGGGTACTCGAGAATCACGAGCGGCCCTTTTGCGTCACGCATGATAATCCCCCATACCATGACCCGAATTGCACTCTGTGGGACTTGGGGAACGCAGCATTCATCACGGTAGACCTCTGGCCGACGTGTAACCCAAACCCGGCCCTTTTTGTCGTCAAGACAGATGTACACCTCGTCTGACCACGTGACATCCCTCCAATCATCTGTCGACATCGATTCCTGCCGCTCACATGCCCAACGGAGTCGTTTCTCCTTGGTGACAGGTTTGAGCAGCGGCACCTTGCGTGCGACACGTCTCCCATAGCCGTACTCCGCCAGAATCCGCCGAACCGTGCTCTCGCTCGCGTGGGGAGAGATCTCGTTGCCGATGTCACGGAATGGCTTCCGGCGTTCCTGGACGGCGTAACCGATGATGAGGGCCTTCTCAGGTGTTGAATAGAGGGAGGGCCGTCCAGAGCGAGGTTGGTTCTCTGTCGATCCGGTCTCCTTGTAGCGTTTCCAGAGGCTTTTGGCCGTGGATGGATGGATGTCAAGATCGCGTGCAGATTGCGTGATCTTTCCCGTTGATTTAATGGCGCCAACAAGTTGGTTTCGCTGAGCTGGACTCAGCTCACGACGCGGGGCCTTCTGAGGCATAGTTTTGGTAGTTGGTGGTTGGGAGTGGAGCACGCATTATGATGTCATGCGTCGAAAGACGATGACTTTTGATGGTGACGAGTATAATTTCCTTTTTGGAGTGAAGATGTTCACCGTTCGGATAGATTTCCTTTTCTGGATCGAGTTCGGTTGACTCAAGGGCGATGATAATCTTCGGCGGTGATTCACTTTGCTTGCCATATTCCAACATGAATCCTACCAGAGGTGCGTTCTATCGATTTAAATTTATTTTTCAAATTCCTTTCCCAGAATCTCCAGAAACTTTTCAGCTTTCTCTACTTTCTCTAGTCATTTAGAGATGCAAGTGTGCCTTATAACTAGTCTCTCGTAGACAGACACTACAACAGGAAAGTCGTACCTCCCATCTTGTACTCCATAACACAAAGCAACAGGAAAAATGTCTGGTGGGCACACTGGAGGAAAAGACTGTTTAAATAGAGTCTATCAAGTAATCGCCCAGTAGTACTTTACTCTGTACCGATGTGATGCCGGTAAGTCGCGTGTGAAGCTTTCGATGCCAACCCATTTGAAAGGCGTTTGTTCGATCAACAATAAGATAGGCCACATTCATGCGCATTCAGCTTACACAGCCACTGATCACTAGGTGGTTGCACGGCCAGAAATTCGATAACAACTCAACAGAGACGAAATAAAAGATTCTTTCCTGTCAGATTCTTTGAAATAGACACAGGAACAGCATACCAAAATTTCAGACCCATTAGAGATGAACTGAAGGACAAGATAGGTTTTAGGTGCTGTACTGCACCCAAAAAGTGGTTTGACGACACCAAAAACCTATCTAGTCCCTCAGTTTAGCTCTAATTAATCTAAAATTTTGGGGAGTTCATCTTGAGTTGACTTCAAAGGGTCTGAGGTGACAGAATTACTAAATTCAACTTTGTTCAGTTGCTATTCAATTTCTTGTCGCAAGAATACGTATCCATCAGTGGCTGTGCCACTTGGATGCATATGGATGCGGCCTATCTTACGTGAAAGTCAGACTTTGACCGTCAATATCCAACCATGCAATGCGTATAGCTACCAAAAAGCCTCTGTGGATCTGTGAAGATTGCCTCGATGTACTTCCATACAAATGCCAAAAAGGTTCTCGAGGCCGTGTGGTTCAAATCCCACTGGAGGCCAGGATGACTTCAGCAATGACCACTAACTTTAGGTAGTGGGTGCTATGGTGCGATCGGCTATTTTTTTTTGCTGTAAATTACATTGTTTGGTTTTATTAGGGCATATTGGAGGTCACAAGTTCGATTCTTGCAGGTCACCCATTTCAAAAATGAGATCTGGGATGCCAATTTGATTGCAGTCTGCCTCCTCAATGATGTGAAAAGAGGTCTTTCATCAGAGAGAAGTCAGTTTCATGCAACTTTAATGCAAGAAACTGTAATCTTTTCTCAACACTGATTCAATTTTTTTTATAAGTCAATGTTCGACCTATCTTGAATCTGCAATGCCCTTGCATATCTGTCTTGTGTCTCTGGTAAATTTTCTTGAGTCTATTCCACCATGGCATCATGTTTCTCTACTCATGCAATGAACCTGACACAGTCGGGGTTCCTAAGCCCAATGCGAGCTGGTTGATGTGTCGACCAAGCGAGAATTGGGTGCAATTGAAATTTTCCATTACAAGCTGGTGGAAAATACATTTTAGGATAATATGCTTGTAGTTAGTGGGCTCTGCCGCAAAGTGCGCTACAAGTGTTATTTTCAATGAAATCATTTGACAACTGGGCCACTTTTCATTGACTATGTTGAGGAGAAAGAAACGAAGTGAAAGATAGTTGACAGCCACACAGCCTTCTATTTGGCCAGCCGACGACAAACATTCGGCCATCATAATGATTTGACTTGCTCCGAACCTCCACCATCTCTCCCGCCCTTTACTTCTCACCATGGACTCGCCCCTTCCGCTCGAACTTGGACATAAAACCTTTGAAACAGCTGCGACTCAGGTGCCCAACGTCATCCCCTCGCTTCTACGAGTTTGTCGTAGGGTTCAGGCCTGGCAAGTCCCAGTTATGGAGCTTCATAGATTGATATATTGACTTGCGGTGTAATAGGGTTGAGCCGTTGCTCTGCAGAGTTCTCTTGATCACCGACATGGATGATTTGCACTTTTCAGCAGTCGAATCGAAGTCAACGACCTTCTTAAAAAATGCTGTGCATCACGTTTTCTGCAGCCCTCACAATCGCACCAGGAGGAAGAGGATCAAAAACCTTCTCCTGTGATGTTCCGGGATAACGTCGTTCTATATTGAGGGAGAGATTGATTCAGACCTTCTTGTCATCCTCGATCAAATGCATCTGCGGAAGCTCAATTTTTTATTTCTGCTTTCATGCTCTGAATGGATCAGATCGACTCTGCATTGCCAGTTTCTTCTATCTGCAATCCACGTGGAGCTTCACACCTATACTGACGATTCGCCTTCACGTTGGAATAATTGGTCCCAGCTGGTGCTTACCCACCTGTTATGTCACGGAAGACCTGGCTGTGGACTTCCTGTCACCCATTATCGCGGAGTGTCCGCAATTTACTGTTGTGGTCACTGCATTTTGATACGCCAGCGACGTGGATGCTGCGGCTAAATTTGCACAGACCCTTGCAACTACTGATCCGAGGATAGTTGTGATGCTAGTGTGGGACCACAAG
Organism: Mycena venus; assembly: GCA_014462655.1. NCBI lineage: Eukaryota > Fungi > Basidiomycota > Agaricomycetes > Agaricales > Mycenaceae > Glaucomycena > Glaucomycena venus. The sequence goes on along the minus strand of JACAZI010000015.1, from coordinate 851,644 downwards.
CAGGATTGGGAGAGAGGTGTTCGACTTTTAGATGCGAGCAGACGAATTCGTGGCACGAAAGTGGAGAGGCAAAATTGACTGTGCATATTTCTGCAATTCTCAATACGGAAATCCTGATTCGTTAGCGGAGGTGGCGTCAAGCGCGCCTCTCGCATGATTTACGACAATATGCGTGGTGCGCTGAAAATATTTCTGGAAAAGGTCATCCATGACACGGCGTTGTACACAGAGCAGAGATACCGGTATGTAGCTCTTTTTTGAGTGACCGTCGCAGAGAGTTTGATACGAGACAGATTACTGACTGTGTACATGCAGAATGACTGTGACGCCGCCCAATGTGATGTGTGCGTTGAAGCGTGAGATGACACTCTACGGGTTCGGTGGGTAGTCAACCCTGGGCCATTGATCAATTCGGCAGAGAACTTGTAAAGAGATCCAGATGAGTGCAAGACAGCTAGTCAAAAGTCGACAGTATCACGTTTGCATGAGCAATAGGGAGGGCAGGTCCCAAATACTGAGCAGTTGATCATTGGCGAAATATCACTATGAAGAACCCATCCAGGACTCCAAGTTAGAAATATATGGAGTGAAATAGTTCATCGACTTGATCAGGGTCCATGCGCGGAAGGACGAGGCTCGGCAATTTCCGGCCCACAGTCTGCCGAGCACACTCAAAGCAGTGACTCACTGAATTTGCGGATCTGAACCAACCATCATCTCCTTTTTTCAGCGTGTGCAACTCAAACAGCTACAGATTTTCATGGCATGTACCATTCAAACCATAAACATCCTACTAGTTCCATGTGGTCCCAGCTCGAAAGACTGACCACGCTGTCAAGGCATGCAAGAGCACCGGAGGGAAGAGCAATTGTGGTCAAATCTGGTGCGGCTTACAGAGTTGTCGCATGCCGCACGCAAATATAATGGGTTAGCTTTGCCCATGATACCACGCCCAATACAACTTGTTTGGACACAGGAGTCACGAAACCAGCCCTCCAGCAGCTGGGGCGTCGCGGAGGTGTCAAGCGCATCTTGCGCACAATATACGACGATATGTGTGGAGCGCTGAAAATATTCCTCGAGAAGATCATCCGCGATGCAGCGCTATATACTGAACACGGGTACAGGCCTTCACGTGCATCTTTATCCAGACATGAACACTCATCATGTACAGAACGACCGTCACACCACTCGATGTGATGTATGCGCTCAAACGCAATGGAATGACCCTTTACGGGTTTGGGGGATAGTTCGTGACACAAGTTACGACTCGGACGGCGGAGGCTCATGAGAATGAAACATGTATCGCCTTGGATTTGATTGTGATTTCAAGTGAGCAGCGGCTAGCCACGGATGACCGGCAACAGTTTACTTCGCAAGGGAAGATACCTCAGGGTAAGTATTGAAGACCGTAACAAGTGCCTGTATTTGCGGAAAAGGAAAAGAGCAAAGATACAAGCCCGGTGTGAAAGTTCCGTGGTGAGAGGGACGTAAGTAGCATTTGATTAAATCCAAGGGTTCCAGCTACAGTGTCCAACGCTGCTTCAGAAAGCAACATCAGTCACTGAGGCTTGGCAACGAATACGGACTTTTGACAAACCTTTGGTACGTGCCGTATGACTGGGGTCGGGCCGACAGCGAGAGTATTCGTGGGAAGCTCAAGTTGAAATGAGGAGGCAGGGAAAAGGGAAGAGCCCTATGAAGGCGCATGCTCTGTGGTGGAGATAAAGGGAGGAAGAAATAAGCTGCACTCTGATCAAACTGGACCGACTCGGAAAGTGCAACGCCACTCTTTCGTTCTCACCGTCACAACCGAAAGTCAAGACTTTCCGTGGCGAAGAACGACCTATCCTCAACAACTCCGGAGCCCTTGCGTTCTGCGGTAAACAAGGCAATCAGAGTTCGAACTTCCCGTGCTTGACTCACGACGCCGTCTGTTGATAGATATAAAAGTAAATTAGTCTGTCGTCCAGTCCTCAAAGTGCACGACTTATGACTCACGAACATCCAATGAGAAATGAAAATCCAAGTCCAAATAAATCGCAAGTCTTCGTCTGGCAGGAAGGGGAGAGGAAGATGTCGATAAAAGCCTCAGGAAGATGAGGCTCCTGCGCAAAAGTTGGGGCACTCTGGACGATAAAATATATGCGAACTACAAGTGGAAGCCAAACAAGCGGACTTTTACATTTAGGGATTGCTGGCGCAACATTGCAAGATCTACTTTGTCGTTAATCCGGTGACAAAGTATAAGGTGGTCCTCGGGCGGACTGAGAATGTGTCTAGGTCGTGCCGGATGGGTGTCGAGCCGTACAGTGAGAAAAGGGGTGTCAGCTTGGAAATAATTGAAGCAAGTGCAGATCAAAAAGGAGAGTGAATAGATCAAGAAACTTAGCTTAGATGTCTTCAAACGAGGGTGGATTCACGCAAGGATGCTTTGAAACGAGGTGTATACGTGGTGGTACGAGGGAGAGAGAGAAGATGCCGTGATGTACAAACGAATGGGTATCAAAATGAGGTAAGTACGAGAGTCCATGGATGAAAAGCCATAGCTAAGTCAAACTGTCCCCAGCTGTCCGGGAACTATGCAAAGACGTATAGGGAGATACATGCTGCCCCGCAACAGCATTGAGGATGAGTGCCCAATCCACCTCGAGATCAATCCCCGGTGTAGTCTGAGAAGCCCGAAGTGGTTCGAACCGTCACGTTGGTTGTATGTAGTACAAAGGAAATAATGTCTGTTTGATAAATGAGATGGGTGAGCGTAAGAATGTGAGGTAAAGGCCAGAAACACAATAATGAAATAATTCCTTGGTAAACAAAGGCTTGTCCTTCAATTGATGAATGAATCAGTTTGCGTATAAATTGCACCAAGTGTTGGTCACATAACTGGAAAGCGAATCTGGAAGGAAAATGATTGAAATGAGGTGAGTAAGGATAAAATGAGTGAGGTAGAGCAAGTGAAAGGACAGAGTAGGAAATGATGGTATTGTGTCAGAATATTTGGTTGGACTTTCAAATTGGCTCGGGACTTGAAGGCGACGAGCGTGGCAAGCCGGGCTTCCACACTGGGACTAGTTTCTGTACCCTAGCAGGGTTCCGGTTTAAACTGCATTGTGTCCAATGATACCCCTGGGTTTTTTTTTCATTTCATTTCAGTTCCATTATAGTGCACATGGGCCCCTTGGGGCCCATGTAGCACTTTACAATACATGGATGTAACTAGCCGGCCTGGAGGGACGGCAGCGGAGATGGTACAGTGGTTAGGTGGTACGTAGGTGATGCTGTGATGGTGGATTGAGTTTTATGGTATGATGGTAGTATTGGGTTCAAATCGGTATATGTATGTAAGAGAAAAAGTAAAAGAGAATGGAAAAAGAGGTGCAGACGATATGATTATGTGAATGTAAGGTATTGGGAGAGGAGAGCGCGGGGGGAGGCTACAACATGTAGAGCGGGAAACGGCGGGTGTCACGGACGAATGCGAGGACCGGTTTGTGGTCAGCTTTCGCGGCAAGGAGAAGTCTGAGTGTCAGACATGTGGTGCCGAGTTGGGCGGCAAGTTGGAGCCGCTGGCATTGGAAGGCAGGGCAGGTGAGGAGGTAGTGCGGGACGGTCTTGAGGGCGGTGCAGTGGGTGCAGTTGGGCGAGAGGGCAAGGCCGAAGCGATGGAGGTGTGCGTTGAGGCCAATGTGCCCCATCCATAGCTGGGTGAGGACACTGCACTGGGGTCGGCTGAGGGATTCGTACATGCGCGTTACGCTCCTGGAGGGGGTGGTGGTGTCAAAGAGCGAGAGGCGGTGGGATTGCGTCAACGTCGTCCATTCCGTGCTCTAGCAACTCATGAACTCCTTGGTTCCTGCTGCAATGTCGGCCGCCTTGCTGACCGGGAGCGGCACCTCGAGGGCCTTGACACGTGCCGTCAGCGCGGTCAAGGAGCCCAGGGCGGCTTCCTTCGCGAACACGTCGACCAGCTTGTTGCCCCGCATGCTGGTGTGGGCAGGGACCCAGTGGATGCAGATGCGGAGGCTCTTGTGTCGGCAGAGGAGGGTGTGGAAGGCTGTGATGAGTCGTTGACTGGGCTGGGGCTTTGGAGGTGAAGTGAGGGCTTGGATAGCAGGCTGGCAATCCATGAAGATGTCCGCCTTGCGCAGGTGCGGGGTGTTGCTGATGATGTCCAGTGCGAGGATGGCCCCGGTGACCTCCAACTCAAATACCATGTGTTCCGTGGTTGGCCCGAGGTACCTCGTTCGGTGCATCCTGACCTCCTCCCCCCTCATCGCTACCGCCGCTGCTCCAACTCCTCTCTCGTACCCCGACCTGTCCGTAAACATGCAGAAGCCCCCTCCTCGAACCACCCTCTCCATGTTCCTGGTTGCCAGGTCCTTCGTGGGCATGATGGTGGCTGTGAGGACGCCTGGTGGCAGGCAGGTGATGTCGAGCTGGGTGTCGATGGTCTCGAAGTCACAGCGGAGGACGGGGAAGGCGGCAAGGAGGTGGTGGATGGGGGATTGGTGGAAGCGGGGGATTTGATGACATCTTCGCATGATATGGTGAACGGGGTTGGATGGAGGGAGGGTGGCGAGTCGCGTGCCTGCGTTGAAGGCGGATCTGTTGAGGCGAATGTGCACTGGGAGGAGGTGGGAATGGAAGTTGAGGACATCCATGGCTGTGGTTTGCAGGGCGCCAGTGATGAGGCGGGTGGCCTGCCGTTGTACTTTCCCGATCACCTTGGCTACCCATACCGACCCTGACCTGCGCCCAGCGTCGTTGGAGGAGACGGGCCTGTACCACACCGGGAGGGCATATTCTGCACGAGGGACGACAACCATGAGGTAGAGCTGTCGTATGTGAGAGTGGGGGAGGCTGAACAATGGGGAGGCAATGCGGGGAGAGGGCTAGGGCGGCTTTCATACCTTGTTTTTGCGCAAGCTCAACATGGTTGTGGAAGTTCAGCTTATGGTCGAGGATAACCCCAAGGAGCTTGGCACTCGTCGACACCTCGATGGTAATGCTGTCGATGGTGAGGGGGACGGCGCAGTAGTGGTCCTTGTGGCAACGTGGCAAGATGAAATGGACCAATTGGAATTTGGGCAAGTCGTAGGCCAGCCCGAGCCGTTTGGAAAGTGGGATGGCCTCCTTCTCCATGTGTGTCTTCAGCGTGCGTGTCGTGTCCTCCACAGTGTACCCAACCTCGAGTCTGGTGTTGTCATCGATGTAGCCAAGGGTCCCGTCGCCAAGGAACTTGTCCATGTAGATGAGGTAGAGGAGGCCATTGGGGATGGCACAGAGGGTGGAGCGGTGGTCGTCGAAGAGGAGAGAGGTGTGGCGGTTGCTGAGGAAACTGTGAATGATCCCAACAATTTGATCGGGGACTCGCTTGGTCTGCAGACGGTGAATGAGGTGGTTGTGGCTCACCGACAGGAAGGCCTGTGAGATGTCCATCAGCAGCGCGCTGGCCACCTTGCCTACCCTCCAAGCGTCTTTCACCTTCTGTGTCAGCGTCAGTAGTGCGTCCACCGTGCTTTGGCCCGGCCTCCCTCCAAACTGGTGTGGGGAGAGGAGGCCATTCGCTTCCGCAAACCTTGACAGCCACTCTGTGAGCACAGACTCAATGACTTTCCCGAGTCCCTCTTCCTCCGCAATAGGCTGATACGCTCCCGGAACTGTGTAGTCGCTCTTGCCTGGCTTGCGGAGGGTGAACATTAAGAAGATGTGCCATGACGCTGGGAAGTAGCTGAGTCGCAGGCCAGCCTCGAGGATCGAGTGGAGGATGGGCATGACGGTACAGCGGGCAGCGGATATGGTGACGTTGGGGATGCCCGACGGGCCCGGGGCCTTCCAGGGCGAGAGTCTACTGATGGCACGGTGAATGTCAGCAATGGTGAAGGTTGGGGAGGGGAGGGGTTCAGGGAGCGGGTCAGTGGGTGGAGGCGGGATGTTGGGCTTGGGAGGGAAAAATTTATGGTGGAGTACTTGCGCTTTTTGTTCTGGGGTGGAGGCGATACTGCCGTCTGGTGCGTGGAGGTCTGGGATGCAGGAATTTGAGGTGGTTGCAGTGGGGTCAAGAGCATATTTCGCCGCCTTCCAGATGTCGGCTCACGGGAGATTGGCTATGTATTGTCGCCAGTGCATTCTTTTCACCCGCCATATTGCGCTGTGGTACTCATTCTTTGCAGCTCGCATTGCCGTCCAGCTCAGGTGTGTGGGGTCGTCCTTGATCAGCGCATGGTGAGCATGGTTGTAGACCTTGCGGAGTAATGTGAGGCACTTGTTCCACCAGTGTTTGGCATGCAGGGATGGCTTCAATAGCAGGACGTGGTCTTCGATGGCGAGTACAAATGCGCGGGTGAGTGCATTGATGTATGTGTCAACGTCCTCGTGGGTGGAGAGCGGCAGCTGGGGCAGAGGGGCTGCGGCCAGGTGCGCTTCCAGCCGGGCGGGGAAGTCGTCCCATTCCTCCTCGTGGAAGTTGTGGCGGAGGGGATCTCACGGTGGTTGACGGCAACATCAAATCTGGCGGAGATTGCTGCATGGTCGGAGCCGTGACCTGGGAGCGCAACGCACTTGATTAGTTTGTCAGCTAAACCTCCCTTCGATGCAAAGACCAGGTGTTGTGCGGGGCCGAGAAGAATGTGGGTGTCCCTGCTTTAACGAGCTGGTCGAGGGCATTAGCCGACATCATGTCGATAAGCGCAGTCGTGTCGCTTCAGGACATTCGGAGGGGGAAATTGGGGCCAGTCCAGAGTACGTGGTGTTTGTTGAAGTCACCAAAGATGATGAATGAGTGGCCAGGAGGGAGGGGGGAAGAGGGTGGAGAGGAAGAGGCGGAGAGTTTGGATTGCACTATCATTGGATTCCAGGGGATTGTAGACACTAAATACATGTACGGTATGGGTAGCTAATGTTAAAGTAATAGAGGTAATATATGAGGACTTTATTTTGTTTTGATTATATTGGGATAAGTGGATGGTTTTATTAATGTAGAGTAGAGTATCTGGTGAATCGGTTTTGAAAGTAGGTGTTAACCGAGTCCAGTGAGGGGAGGAGAGGGACGGGAATTTATTTAGGTCGGGGGGAGGTTCTTGTATGCATAAGATATTGTAATCTACTGGGTTTGTGGAACTAAGTAAGGAAGCGAGGATGTTGTAGCATTTGTGGCAGTTTAAGGATTGTATTCTAAGTTCATTGATGGCATATGTATTGGGTTGGGGATTCATGAGGAAACGGCGGGAAGGGGATTGGCATTGGAGGGAGAGGTGAAGAAGAAGGGGTCATCGGGGTCTAGGCAGAGGGAGGGGTTGAAGGGGTCAAAGTCGCCAAAGAAGATGCGGCCGTGCAGGTGTTCGTGTTGGAGGTCGCGCTCCTTGGCTTGGACTGGACAGTCTTTGCTGTAGGAGGGGTGCTTCCCTTTGCACGTAGCACATCACAGGGAGAAGTGTGGGCATTGTTTTCGGTTGGTGCACTTCACCTTGTCTGACGCACAGGGGCAGGCGTTGGTGTGGTGGGGGCCGGAGCAGCATGCGCATGTCGGTGACTTGTCCTTGCATTGGTGTTGGGTGTGCCCATATCCTTGACAGTTGTAGCATTGGGTGGGCGGCTCCTCATAGTGATGGGGGTAGCAGATGGTGGACTCGATGGCGAAGCCCTGGCTGATGCTTAGGTTGGCAGAGAGCGGTTCAGAGAGGGTGACAAGGAGGGAGGAGGCAGCTTTCTTGGGGTCTCGGAGTGCCTTCGCGTTCAGCCAGCAGACTTTGCTGATCACAGATGGGCTGGAGATGGAGGTGTGGTTGTTAGCGTACAGCTTGTGCGCGGCATGAGGGGATGAGGGGTTGAATGTGCGTGGCACACCATTGACCATGATCTCGCAGCATGAGAGTACCAACTGACTGTTCTTCGTGAGCTTGGGGACCCAGTGTGGCGCCGACTGCTTCAGGAGCGTAGCAGTCTTTTCAGAGTCGGCTGCAACAAGGAGGTGTTTGCACGGGAGGATTTTCACGCCCTTGAGTCTGATTCCCTTCAGCTTCTCAACGCCTATGGCCACAGTGGCATATTCTACCTGCGCTTTGATGTCTGGCAAAGGAAGCATGAGGAGTTCTGCAGTTTTGTCGAGTAAGATTACAAATTCATTCGCTTTGGCGGTGGGCAGGGCCTTGGGTGCGGGGGCAGCTGTGGGAGGGGTGGAGGAGGTTGCAGACACATAGGAGGTTGTCAAGGAGTGGGACGTGGCAGCGAGAAGGTCAGCGATGAGGTCAGCCTTGAATGACATAAGGGTGGCGGTGACGTGGTCTCCAACGTCGAGGATGGAGTCCAGAAGGTTGAGGTTGGCGAGGATTTTGGCATAGCTGTCGACGGTTGGGTGTTTCTTGTTGCCGTGTGCGGTCATGATGATCTCGTGAATGGACGTGATCAACATGTGCGCCATTGGCTGGGAGGCTGAGGGGGGTCTGGCAAGGTCGTCTGTGGAGGGCAAGGGCATGGGGAGTGAGGAGGAAGAGGCTGGAGGTGTCGCAGCGGTTCTGCCTGCAAGCATAGACATGGCTGTAAAAGGCAAGTACCGTGATACCCCTGGGTTTAAATAAACCATGACTGTGTCACCTATAGAACTTGCCTATAGCTATGCAGTTTAAACCATGGTTCCAACCAAGTCAGTTTAAACCGTAGTTCCAACCAAACCGGTTTAAACTGCGGTTCCAACCAAACCAGTTTGAACCATCAGTGGTTTACAGCCATTAACAGTACTGAAGGCACAGATTGAAATCTTTCTGTTTTGGGATGTTTTCAAAAGAATTCCCGATATCTCAATGAGTTCTGCACCAATTCACATGAAACCTGGATAGAAATACTCAGCTAATTCGTGGTGAATTAGTGATAGAGAGAAAGTTATAAAAATGATGTATATTCAGTGACATTGGCTTAATGGGTCATTTTGTGGATGAATGCAGTTTATGAGCATCTAGACACATCTAAATGATGTGGATTTTTTGTCAGGTAAAGCTTTGATACATCTCAAAACTTGTCATAGAGTTATAATCCTCAAAAATTCAGTCTATCATGGTTGTAAACACATCAGGACAATGAGCAATACACTGCAATCAGAAAATATTGTGAAGTTTGAATCCACTGCTGAAGTCTTTGCGAATCTAACTCTATGACAACTTGCAGAATGTATCAGAGCTTTACCTGACAAAGATCTACATGATTTTGATGTGTCCAGATGCCTGTAAACTGCATTCATCCACAAAATGGCCTATTAAGCCAATGTCACTGAATATATTATTTTTACAAATTTCTTTCTGTCACTAATTCGGCATGAATTAGCTGAGTATTTCTATCTAGGTTTCATGTGAATTGGTGCAGAACTCGTTGAGCTATCAGGAATTCTTTGAAAACATCCCAAAACAGAAAAATTTTGATCCATGCCTTCGGTACTGTTAATGGCTGTAAACCAATTCATGGTTTGAACTCAAGATATTCAAACTGTAGATTTTTTTTTACTCTTTTTATTGTTAACACATGAAAACAAACATACATAAGGATGCTCAGTTATTTTCTGCTACTACAGCATCCCAGTCATTCCTCACATCTGGGTGCTCAGATCTGATATGCTCAGCAAGGCTAACCCCAGCACTGGGCCAAGTACTTCCAACATCTGCAAACTTCTTTTCTGCATCTTTGCGCATCTGCCCATACATATTTGCAGTCTTCAAGGCATAAGCCTGCTTGCCTGGATCAATGCTGTGATCTTGAGCAAGGGCAGTCCAAACAGCCTCTCTCATATCTGCATGGGCATGGTGCCACTGCACATGAGCTGCTGTAGACTATTTAGTTATCAGACATTCAAGGGACAATTGAACTTACAATCCAATGTGTATTCAGCATCCTCTGTTTTGGACAAGTTTCCATGCTTGCCTTTCCACCAAATCCAACCCTCAACCTTCCCTCCATCACCCAGATTATGGGGTTGATCAACATTTTTAGTGTATAGATCCGCATCTTTCAACTTTAGATAGTTGAACCTAGGGTCTTCTGGGTTGCTGCCTAATGCAATTATGGCAACATGAGCCTGGCAATACCTGTTGACATAATCTTGAATTTTGGTCTGAACATCTTTGATCTTGCACATGCACATGTGTTCTTCTCTTGGCCATGGACAGCATTTTTTTGTGAGTTTTTGTGCTGTCTAAGTGCCTGGCTATGTCAGATGTGCTCACGCAAGCTATGAAGAGCATCATTTGCTTCACCCTTTCGCAGTTTGAGTTCTTCTACTCCTAGAATGTCTAACCCAAGCTTGGTGCAATCATGACTATTGAAGTCAGAAGGCAAGAATAATTTCTCCTCCTGAGGTGGGCAGTAGGGCTCTGCAATAATGTATGGGACAACCTGAGGACATATCTGTTGTTGTTGCTGATGCCACTTTTTGATATCTGCTCTTAGACACTGCTGATCAAGCATGGTGTCTGATTGCTCATCATCTTGACTGCTAGATTTTAATGCTTTCTTTAAAATATGTCTTATATATATGAAACTTAGTCTTGGTCAATGAAAAGAATGGCTAAGGATCACGCACTGTCTGGCTTGAAGTTTCAATCCAACATGAAGGAAATGAGCAACAAGAGTTCTGACTTGTGCACTTGTGCTTGAGATGCCTCCTCAGCTCTCTGTTCATTAGCCACCATCTCTTTCAAGATGTTTGCTTGGCTAGGGGCTTCAATATTTTTAGCAACACAGTATGGAGAATTTATTATGACTAACCTTTTCCCTCCTTGAGGCGATATACACTGTGCCATTCACTTCCCTTTTGATATGTCTGAGTGGGCTCTTTCTGCCACTTGTCAACCAATGCACACCCATGGACAATGCACAATCCATGAAAATGCTCTAGTCGCTCTTCAGCCATCTTTTTTGCCTTTGCCCCTGCTCAACTCCAAACAGTTTCTGTGCTCCTCTTGCTTTGGAGTTGAACTGCGGTTTAAACCACATCAGTTGGAACCATGGTTTAAACCAGTTTGGTTTGGAACTGCGGTTTAAACCGACTTGGTTGGAACCGTGGTTTAAACTGCATAGCTATAGGCAAGTTCTATAGGTGACACAGTCACGGTTTAAACCGGTTTAAACCCAGGGGTATCATTGGACACGATGCGGTTTAAACTGGAACCCTGCTGTTGCTGAGTTTCTAGCCTTCTTGGTCAATACGAGCGATTTCCAACATGGCTGGCCAGATGGTGTGAGGCTGGTGTTCGTGCTATGCACTCCACACTGCCACATGGCCCCTCCAAACGAAGGCTGGGAATCAACAATGCTCATCTTCGCCCGAGGACAACTACCGGCAATGCACTTCCCATCGCCTGATCACAGACGACGACCATCTTCGCCTGTATCACCCCTTTGACCAGCATTACACAAATGATTTCCACTGCCGCTGCGCCCCCGTAGGATCTTCTCGACACTGTCTCTGAGCCTCCCTATGCCCTAGGACGTTCCCAAGAGGGCTCTCGACAATCCTCATCAACATCTTCCCAATTAGGAAACGACCTTACCGAATCTGGAATCCGCTCATTCGCAGTCACCATGGACATTTTGGGTGTTTCCTGCACACATAGTGACGAGCCTTGGACACCTAGCAGCCTATGAGGACCGATTCCTAGGACCACAGGGACAGTATTGCAGACAGGACTCTGGGCGCACCCCAAATTGGTCACCACATACGCAATGAAGAGGACCGCCAAGTTGACGCTTGTGACGAAGGAGCAACTTCTGGTGAACTGGTGGCCCTTGACACACCTTGTAATGCTTCCTGGACCCCCTCTTCCGCTCGCAGGGTCCGTTCCGCACCTCTTTGACGTGTTCTCCTGCAAACGAAGAACAACTTCGCCATCCCAAAATGGCTTCCTGGGTTTCGCACCGCGTGGCTCCCTCGAAACGACACCCACGATGGTCGGCGGTTTCAAGGAGAAGGGAAACGACTTGTGATGGGTCTGGAAAGGGTATAAAAGGGAGAAGGATTTGTAGGAAGTGACAATCAGACATCTCTCAGGGTTCAGCTCTCAGAAAGAGCGGTTCTCGCAGCCTTACCACCTCTGTTGTTGTTTACTCGTATAAACTCGGGACACACACACTCTCTCTCTCATTCTCTCTCGCCAAGGGTCGGGGCAGGCACAGTCCAACCCATCTTTATCGCGCTCTCGGGAGTGTCAAGGATTTCCTTTGCTGTGCACAACCCTATCATAAACGACGTCTGAAGAAGCGTCCTCACAAATAGAGCAAAGCCTCCGCCAGGTACTTCTTCTCCCTCCGTCTCTTGGCTCACGACAGGTACACCAACTGGGCGGAGATCATCGTTGCCTCACTCTACCTGCTCTCCACATCGCACTCTATGGTGCACATCTATCCCCCACATATCCTTGTTACCTTCCAGCTCTATTACCCCCCTAGAGGCCGAACATTGTTGCTCTTCAGACCACATATCCTCCAATAGCGACACCGCGGTCATGACAATGGACGTGAACTCACCCACATTACGCATCTTCTATCATGCTCCACACCTGCTGGATGCACCCATCTGCATTCAGACTATAAAACACATTCTCCTTGATCCTCCAGGCCTCTAAGCCCACCTCGATACTCAATTTCACAGCGATTCACTTCGCGTGCTCATCAGTTACGAAGTCTTCGATGGTAAACATGGATTGGTCGAGGATGAGGGCGCATTACTTGGTCAGGGAGAGGCGCTTGTTGTTGTGGATGATCTGGGGGCGAGGAAGGGGTCAAGAGTCGAGGTGGGGAGTGCGTTGATGGCCTTGATGTATGTGCAATAGAAAGTTCGCAAATCTGTGTGACTGCCAATGGAGGAGGAGCAAGACTTGAAGGAGGGTCTACTCCGCTGGTGATGGCATCATGTCTATCGCCTTCGGATCTGGTCAGCCTTACTCAACCGGCCACCTGCAGCTGAGGAACTCATCTTCAAGCTCCAAGGTGGGGCACCTCTGGCTTCGACAGGTGCTTTGACAGTTTCAATGGCTGTGTGATAGCGCATAGTGAGCTGAGTAACATAGTGGGGAAAGCAAGAAGAATGGTGGCTGACTTCACCCTGACATAAAAAGCCAGCCAGCTTGGTATAGAATTTCAAGTACCGACAATTTGACAACAGACCTTTGAAATAAACAGGCCTATTTGAAACAAATATCATGATTTGGAGATCTGATCTGCAGAGTTTGCATGCTTGCACTTTACTGTCAGTGTTCTGAAAAGCATAACTACCCTGCCAGCATTCAATAACCACCGCACATATCACAAGTCTTGATCAGTAGAGCTGCCGAGGAAGAGATCAGCTACATGGCAATGCCTGCCGAGATTGAAAGCACTCACAAACCCATTTACTGCATACCCTCAACCCCGCTGTACACTCCGGCTTTGGCATACTCAAAAACACTAACCCTGGAAACAAATAAAACAGATACTACTTCAACGTACGAACTTACTTTAAAAGGGCCTGCTGGAATTGATTGAATTAATCATCAGGCAGAATCATTGGAAGGATGAAGCTCTAGACTGGTGGCTTTCGAGGCTTTGAACGGGACGCAGATAGACATTGAATCTGAACAGGAGTTGAACAAATGGGCCAGACGGTGCAGGATTCAAGCTTCAAAGCTGGAGGTAAGCTCGAGCACTCGAACGGAGCAGGTTTCAATTCCCTGTGTGTGCATGACAGCTTATTCCCATTTTCAGTGCTGTTTATACGCACTCAAGAACCCTGAGCATTGATGCAACAAGAAGCTTTTGAATTGTAAAGATAAATGAAAATGCATAAGACGAACATCCCCGAGATGCCCGAGATCCGACCAGCCAAGGACGTGTACCGGCAGAACGGGTCTAGATTCCAGACTTGAGCAATTAGTTCAGCCCTCAGACTATGAACAACATCCATGTCACAAAATTAAGAATCCCACATGTTATGCGAACCGCAAACGTATCTGCGCTGGCACATGTTGGTCCTGCGCCATGCGCACCGCCCGAATAGTTATTCTGCAGTGTTCTCTACCAAGTCAGACTCAAAAGGGATATGTAATAGAATGCTACAAGTGGGGTACACAGCCGATTCATTAATATTGTGTTCTGTTTTATAAGTTTTTGGCACGAGGTAAGGTAAGGTAAGGTGGCGAGAGAGTTGGGAAGGGATTGGAGGACAACCAACCTGTTCTAGATCCCGTGCGGTGTGAGGTCTCCGAGCATGCTACGCACTGCTCATCGTCTCATGCCCCTCCTAGCGGCTCTCGAACATGGCAATCACACTCTGAGTCCGAGACGAGCACCTTCCAAATCGGGAAACTACGTTACTGGAACTAGTCTCGCGACGAGAACGATGGTCTCCCCACTGAACGGACCTCCCGCACTTTCCTCAGCGGCACCAGAAGCTTCGTTCCTAGCCGTTCTGCACCAAGACGACGCACACGCACGGATATCTCTCGTCTCCTCCTCGCCCTTCAACCCCGCGTCTTCTGCTCCTCCTCGACACGACGAGAAGACGAGTCCTCTAGCCCCCGGACCTTACCCGTGTACACGAGGCCGAGCGGACGGACGAGAGGCGGGCTATCCGAGCCATGACCATGCTTGCGCTTCACACGGTGCACCTGCTAACCGAGGGAGACCACTCGTCTCCGCCGAACCGTACCTGCCGAACGCTCCAGAATACGACCAAATGGCTGTGCCTGGAGCCCCGAACCACTCCCTAGGTCGTTTGGCCTCACCACACCTTACTTCCCACCAGAGACAATCGGTCTCCCGTCAGAGACGTCCCGTCTCCTGCCAAGTATGCACCCCAGAACTCGCTGAGACAACTTCTGTGCCCTGGAAACGCTTTGCGGCCGCATGGCGCACCTGGAAACGTGTGAAGTTGTCGAAAGAGTATAAAAGGGAGCGCACTTAGGTAGAATAGTCAGTAGCTTCTGGGGCGTCTTCCCCACTCACTGTAACAAGGTCTCACTCAATCCAAGGGGTACTTCCCGTCCTTCCCCCGTACTCGTACCTCATCATGCACCCTTCTCCCTCGCTCTCAAAGCTGGAGACAGGCCACCTCTCTCACATTCGCCCGCACCTTAGGTGTCTTATCTCCCACACCTCCTTTACAGGGTCCTTCCACACTGGACCCGGTGTCACCATTCCAGGCTTCCTCGATTAGGATCACCATTTTCACGAGCTCAGCTCTGTTGAAGACAGGCCCGGGGAGAAGCCACCAGTTCCAAAACCGCCGATTCGCAGTTGAGGAGACAAATCGTCTCGCACCTCGTTCGAACGATGTCGGTGTCCTTGTCGGCGCGATACACATCGCACGTCCTGCGCTGGTTCTAAGGGGAAGAGTGCACCAAGGAAAGCAGACAGGGCATCGTTATAAGAGGTTCCCGTACACAGTACAGGAAGCCTGAACAAGTATTCTTTCATTTCTCCATCCTTTCTTGACTGACAACAGGCCGTTACACACAAACCACCAAGGAGACGATCCATCTCCCCATCTGTTCTTCACTTTTCCTACCAATTCCAAAGCAGATCCAAGCACCGACCTTCCTCTCTATCATTCGACTCTATTTCCCCCTAGAGGACGAACGCAGTTGCCTTCGAAACACATTACCTTTCAATAGCGACACCGCGGTCCTTATCACAGCGGAAGTCATTTTGTGAATGAGTAATAAGATCACGCTGGCCCTGTGCTGTGCACAACGCCCGATGACTTGTTCTGTTAAGTTCTCTGGCAACCAAGTTAGATAGTGGAAAAAGATCAAGGAAAGAGTGAACCCGGGCTCCTGCTGCAGCCCCTACGCGCACGCATGCGGAGGCATGCCATTGCATTGAGGTTTGATTGACATCTGATTCCATCGATAATAGTCACCCATATCTTAGTTACATGTTTGTTCTTAGTAAATTGGTAGTTCCAATTGTGGGACCGCGCCAGTATAATTTATCCTCCTCCTCCTCTTCCTCCTCCTCGATCCGCACTACTGAACACAGTCTCATGGCCCATGTCCATATATAGGCATGGGCCCCTCCAGACATATGTCAAGGGCCCAAAAGTAGGGCGGTTGCCATGTTTCTATCCGGGGTGGAACATGTCCGGGGGAATCACCGATTCCCCGCAAGTTAATCCGATGATTATCTTTACCTGTTTAGCACGGAAGGTGTCAAACTGCGTCAAACCGCCTATCTGTGGGGCGGAATCTCCGACATCGGGGGTGGGAATAAAACTGTACTTAGATCACCATAGAAATCCAAGGACATGAGCGGAGAGAGCCAACGGGGTAGAATTGAAAGAGGACAAACAGTCCCCCAAGGAATGAATAATCCCTGTGCGCTGGAGTTGCTGTCATAGTCTGTCAGCTTTCATCAATTGCCAAAATGCCATTTGATACTATTTAAGGCTTTATGGTACATGATACCAAAAACTTGTTCCGGTGGCTTTCTGCTTGGTTGCCAAATTCAAGTGCTACACAGCTAGTTGGTAAATATGGTTCAGCTCCGACGTGAGCGCCCGATTACATACTTTGAATGAACATAAATTGACCGTGATTCAGCCTTCTTCGCACCCCTTCACAGATGTCTGGCCAAGTGGTGAGATGAATTTGCACTCTTGTATGTGAAACCTCACACATCTGACTCTAACAGAACTCTGTTTCTGATGCTTTCGATGACCCATCTTTGGAATTCGGCCCTCAAAATGATGACACGGATGTACCTGCGGATTCTGTGAGTGCTTAATGAGGTTATGCAACATCAAATTGAATTATACTAGGATTCACACTCTGATACAATACTTGCATTGGAAAACCTTGTTGGCCAGGTACCGCTGGGGCTTCCTGATCTTAGAAAATACCATCAAATCATGGGCAATGGTTTCAAATACAGTTCTTCAAATTCAGGGGATTTGACAGACCTTGAGGCTGCACTGGAGAACCACCTTGCAGTTTTTGACCTTACCCCCAAGGGTCATCCTGATGGATCGGGTTGTCTCCGGCGCCTTGCTGATTGTCTCCGAGAGAGATATCAGATGCTAGAGGACCAGACCGACCTTGAGGCTGCTTTCTACAGGGATCAAGAAGCATTAAATCTTGCAAAAGATGGTCCAGACAAAGCAGGGTGTTTACAAGGTCTGGCTGAGTCTCATCGAGCTCGATTCTCGGCCCTGGGAGATTTGAAGGACCTTCAGATTGCATTACAAAAAAATCAAGAGGCAGCTGAACTCACTCCAGAGGGACACCCTGATCAAGGCAGCCATCTTCAAAGCCTCGCTGTTTCTTTGAGGCCGACTGTAGCAGCGTTCTGGTTTGAACCGTAACATTCCCAATGTTAACATTGGATGTGAACAGTTCGAACAGTTTTGGTTCGAACCATTGTCATATATCTCAGTCTGATCAATGGAAATAGTTCGAACCAAAAAACCGTTTGAACCAAGAAACTGTTTGAACCAAAAAAAAACCGTTTGAACCAAAAAAAAACCGTTTGAACCAAAAAAAAACCATTCAAACCAAAAAAACCGTTCAAACCAAAAAAAAAACCGTTTGAAGCAAAAAAACCTTTCAAACTGAAAAAAACCGTTTGAACTGACACTGGTTGAACATTTCAAATTTTTCAGTGAAAATTATAGTGAAAAATGTTTTGAATTTTACAGCAATTTTTCAGTGAAAAACCAGGTGAAAAACTTGAAACTTTTTAATGACATTTTTGAACTTCAAAACATTTTCACCCCTTTTTCAGAAATTTTTCACAAGGTTCAAAAAATTCACAAAAATGTTTTGAGTTTTTCACCCAGTTTTTCACTGAAAAATTGCTGTAAAATTCAAAACATTTTTCACCAAAATTTTCAGTGAAAAACTTGAAATGTTCAACCAGTGTGAAAGAAAAAACCGTTCAAACAAAAAAAAATAGTTCAAACCAAAAAAAAAAAACCGTTCAAACCAAAAAAACCGTTCAAACCAAAAAAAAAAGTTGAAAGTCAAAAAACTGTTTGAACCAAAAAAAGCCGTTTGAACCAAAAAAAAAAGGTTGAAGGTCAGAAAAGATGATGTTCCCAATGTCACTTTAATCAAAAGTAGATTTTTTTTTTCAGTTGGCAAACTTTTTTTCTTGATACCTTAGATTACCTCTGTACTACATCCCTACATATGGCGGTCAATGTGCACTTTTAATAAACCAAGTATAAAATGTCGATTTTGACAAATAAGTCCTGATTTGGGGGGGGAAGTAAAATATATGAGCAAAAGCAAAAACTTTCTGCTTGACAAAAAAAATTTTATATTGAGAACATTTTTTACTATAGCCCAAGAAAAAAAAGTGTTGGGAGGAAAAAAAAAAACCTAGATGAAAAAAAAAAAAATTGTTGGCAAAAAAAAAAACAAGTTGTGCAGGAGAAAATAAAAACTTTTTTCAGAAAGAAGAAACATTTGTTGAACTCGAAAGAAATGTTTAGGGTTGGCATAGCCACACTGACCGGCTATCCGGAAATGGTAACTCCGCTGGTAAATGACGTCTCTTCCCAGAATAACCATCGCTAAAGTGGAGTTGAGTTTGCACATGAAATGTGTGTATTCCCGGACCACAGGGGAACAGCCCCAAGGACTTCAACCCTTTCCCAAGGAGTAGTGGTAAGAACTCAAGGATAGATTCCTCAATTTTGCACCAGTCATCTGTGGACAACACTGTGACATTTGCGGAAACTTCGGACTGCAGTGGATGGAGTCTGAGACGAAGGATCCGCACATGGCATGCAAGATGAGGGGAGTTCACCAGGAGCTCATGAAAAAGTGGGTAGAGGTTTTTTATTGGCCCCAGAGGTGGTATGTTGATGAGTCCTAGTGCAAGGCCACCCTGCAAGCCGGCACCAAGAGTGATCTCACGGAAAATGCACAACTGGACGGGATACTGCCAGGACTGGCTGACCAGAGCACACTGGAATAGAGACTTGTCATCTTCCCAGAGATACTCGAGAGTGTCCTGGAGTAGCTCCTGTGGAACGGAGAGCAAAGTCATGAGGGAGTAGGTGATTGACCCAATCAGCCCAATCAGCCCAATCGGACTAGGTGACTATGCTAACCCTAGGGAATATTTTCACCACTTTAACATTGCTTCAACAAGTTTCTTCTCTGTCCTGACAATCTTTTTTTTTTTGTTTTGTGCAACTTTTTTTTTTTTTGCCAAGTAGAAAAAGTTTGGGTCCAGGACTTTTTATTTTCTTACATGGCGGTAAAAAAGATGTTCCTAACTCCCAGATCTTTTTCATGAAGTAAAAAGTGTTTTTCGCATTTGCCCAAAGAACTTACTCTACCTTCAAAATCAAGACATTTTCTGTCATAATCGACAGTTTATATGTGATTTATTAAAAGTGCACATTGACCGCCATACCTACATACTCTGAGGGTGTTATATATATGTCAGTAGAATAGTAGGGGTATATTTGTGTTGAATCAGCAAAGAACACACCTGCAAACCAGTCAGCCTGGGCAGCCTCAAGGCTGCTATAGGAAGCTTTGGACTGGAGGTTGAATCTCCTCATGCAGCCATTATGTATGTGCTCCTAGCCACAAAACAAGCAAGTTTCAACAAGTTACAGACTTAAATTTTATTTATTTGTGAGAGGTGCACAAAAAAAGGGGAAAAAAAAATTAAGGAACTTGTGTAACTGGCTATGTGCCTAACCAGGTTTGAGGAAGTGGGAAGCATGTAGATGGAGAGTTGAGGAGAGATCTGACCCCAAGACTGTTCATAGTGGCTGTGCATGATGAGCCAGCTGGTCCCCAAGTTGTGTTTTGTGTTAATTCAATGCAAATACAGCCCTATTCCTCTGATGATATGCATGATATATCCTCATAGTTCCTCATAGTATGCAGGGATGTGGTACAGAGGTATTCTGAGGTATCAAAAAAAAAAAAAGTTTGCAAACTGAAAAAAAAAAAAGTCATTTGATTAAAGTGACATCGGGAACATCATAAGAAAACCTGTTTGAACAAAAAAAAAAAAACCCTGTTTGAACCAAAAAAAGAAAAAAAAAAGTTGAAGTTCAGGAAAACCGTTCAAAAAAGTTACAGCTAATTGCAGTACTGAGGGCATGGATCGAAAATTTGCCATTTTGCACAGATTTGGCTGAAACCTAGCTAGATAATTTGTACTGATTCGTATGCAATTAATGATAGAGAAAGATGTTTCAGAACATCATAATATGTGCTTATTTACACTTGGGGCCATTGGAGCGATGAATCCTGACTAGCAAGCCCAGATCTTGTCTGAAGGAGCTAAATTTTGGCTAGGGTGGACTTTGATACTTGTAGAGAATTGTGATAGAGTCATATTTGCAAATATCATGTAGCTAGGGCGAATTGTTGTATTAGCAATGCAAATAGCCTTCAAGCCAGCTAGGACAGAAAATAAGACATATATTTGCAAATATAGCTCTATCGCAATTCTCTACAAGTATCAAAGTCCACCCTAACCAAAATTCAGCTCCTTCAGAAAGATCTGGGCTTGCTAGTTGGGATTCATCGCTCCAATGGCCCCAACTGTAAATAAGCACAGAATATGGTATTCTGAAGGATCTTTCTTTATCATTAATTGCATATGAATTAGTACAAATTATCTAGCTAGGTTTCAGCCAAATCCGTGCAGAACTCATCGAGATATGGGCAAATCAGTCACGAGAATCAAAAATTGCCCCAAACAGCAATTTTTCGATCTGCGCCTTTGGTACTGCAATTAGCTGTAACTTTTTTGAACTGTTTTCCTGGACTTCAACTTTTTTTTTTGTTTCAAACCGGGGGGTTTTTTTTTTTTTGTTCAAACAGGTTTTTTGACCTTCAACTTTTTTTTTTTTTTTTTTTTGGTTCAAACAGCTTTTTTTTGGTTCAAACAGTTTTTTGACTTTCAACTTTTTTTTTTGTTTCAAACAGTTTTTTTTTTTGGTTTGAATGGTTTTTTTTTGGTTCAAACAGTTTTTTTTTTTTGGTTCAAACAGTTTTTTTTGGTTTGAACGGTTTTTTTTTGGTTTGAACGGTTTTTTTGGTTTGAATGGTTTTTTTTTGGTTTGAACAGTTTTTTTGGTTTGAACAGTTTTTTTTTTGGTTCGAACAGTTTTTTTGGTTCGAACCATTCCCATTGATCAGACTGAGATATATGACCATGGTTCGAACCAAAACCATTCGAACCGTTCACATTCCAATGTTAACATTGGGAATGTTACGGTTCGAACTAGAACGCTGCAGTTGCTGTTGAGGCACCACTATCGGAGGTTGGGGGATGTGACAAGCTTGGAGACAGCATTTCAAAATAGTCAAAGGGCTGTCAAATTAATTCCAGATGACCACCCAGATAGAGCAAAATATTTGCTCAGCCTTGCAGGATGCTTCATTGATTGATATGATAGGTTAGCAAATCTGGAGGATCTTGAAGGTGCAGCAAGAAATGTCAAGGAAGCACTAGACCTTACCCAAGATGGCCAGCTAAATAAAGTGGAATGTCTACAATACCTGGCTGTATGCCAGAGAAACTACTATGACAGATCACAAGATCTAAAAGACCTTGAAGCTATGTTGCACACTTATCAGGAGGCAAGGAGGACCATGCAAAATTTGCCAAAGTTGCCGACGGCAGGGATGACAGCGCTGAGCTCGTCCACTTCGAAGGCGGCAGTCCAGGTGGTGTTGGAGGGCACGGTGAGACCGCACACCTCCAAGTATGCGTCATCTAGCTATTTTTGCGCTCACAAACACATATTATAAGAGTTGCAAGGTAGTTTCTGGTAGTACTATCACTAGTACTCTGGACTTCTGTTCGGTGATACAAAGGAGAGTCAGAGTGAGCTCTGAGCTGCTGATTGTAGTGTATAGACGAGGTCTGCGTATTCCGCAGGCAGTCACTCTTACACATAAGAGGAGATAAATACCCAAAAGCCCCAGAAGTCATCATTCGGATGTTGTATCCTACAATAGAGGACCAACGACTGCACAGAGGAAGTCTTTGGAGACTTACAGAATCATAGCGAGTTGATTGCAGGCTAAGGGAAGCGGCTGCGGGTGGTATATATATGCCGCGGGCCACTCACCCAACCAGACGATAGGCCACGAGGGGCAAGGTAGTTGCCCACAGACTGTGTCAAAGCAGCGGAGAACAGTTACAGAGAAGAACTACAAAGAGAGAGTACACGTGGGGAGACGCGTCGCGTCCCTAGTGACAAATAGAGACACATAGAGTGGAGCAATGGGATTTATTCCATTGGACCAGAGTTCAGAGTGGGATCGTGGGTACAGACCGACAAGGTACGGACCCGCGGGCGCCCTTTGACAATAGCAGCATCATTCTAGAGGGCAGATTCAACTCCATGCCCAGAGGTTCTAGGCCCGCGGTTGCAGACGGCAGCCCGTGGCACCTATCATATACCCAAATCAGGACATGAGAACCATGTCAAGGGTTTCTCTTGGCCTGTGATGACGCATCAGATACACATGGACATCTTTTGTTTTCTTTTGTTTTCACTCTCTGTTTTTCACATGTAAATCTATATTCCAGTAGTATAAATAGGGCTCGAGGACCCCGCGGAAGGCCAGTACACCACAGTGGACATTGTTGTGGTTGTTCCCAGGCCAACTTGTGGAGAGTAGTATCTATCTCTGTTTGTAGTGTGTCTATAAATCGAAGTTTGGTTGTTGGCTCTAGTTCAGTTCGAGTTAAGAAGTTAAGCTTCACATTGTCGACCCCGCGGGCGGTCTTCATGTACAAAAGAGAGGTTTACCTACCTGAGTGGGTTTGTTGCTTCGCTAGTTGCATCCGCGGTTGAGATTGCCCTCGGTAACCAACAGGAAGATCAGTTTGGTCGCCAGCAAGGTGCTTAAGCCTTAAAGTAGAGCGAAAGGTACCTGTGGCAGGTTAAGCCAAGGTCTACAACGAGAATTGCTTGTTGTGAGAGTGATTGGAAGCAGGATCTGTGACCTCAATTAGAGGATTCGCTGTTGAAACCTTACAAACTCTGCCCTGACGTAGATGAAACTATCTATTAGTCTTCCTCTCGTCTTGTATCCACCCAAAACCACATATATTACTCATTCATCGAGGCCATGGGGCATTGTTCCGTACAAATCCTGCATAGTTGAAGTGCCGTGGGCATTGTTGTCAGTCAGATTAGTGAAGATTCGTTATCACATTGGGTTTCAAAACCAGTAGTCGCATACTACAACTCGGACCTGAACTCACCAAGGGAGCGCACTTGTTCTTTGGGAGTGATAGTAGTTGGTTGTGTGGTTGTTAGTTGTGGTGTTTGTTAGCATCCAACAATAGTCGCATTTCTAGCTTATAGTTAAGCACACCGTTTCAGCGGGGCCATCAGCGACGCACATGACGGCGGCACCAAGCCATTGGATGAGCATGAGGGGGACAATGAGGCCGGACTAGGGACCCTTAGTAAGTACGCATTCATTGATAAGACCGGAAGGTACTCAATGTCCACGCAAATGTCTTCCACACGGGTGTCTCTGCAGGCTGGTACACATTATAGTTGCTCGTGAGCGACACCCACCCGACCACGAAACCAAAGATGATGCCCATAAAGGAGAGGACGTTCGAGGCTTCTGCTTGGCTGCTGCAGGAAGGAAGCGTTAGCTTTCGTCCCATCGAAGAGGAGGCAGGATGAGGAATGGGAAAGGAGAAAGGAGGAGAAAACGCGCACGTTCCCATCAGCACATTGACCAAATGCTTCGCTGCGCACCCGAGCACAACAAAGAACATGATCGAGGTTGGGATCCAGGACCACTTTTCATAGATGTGTACGTATTTGTAGCCGAGCATGCCCAGGATGAGGGTGATTATCTGGGAAAGCAACGAAAGGAGTCAGCGCACAGAAAGGATAAGGGGACGACGAGGATGCAGCATACACATGCACATCCCTGAACAGGAAGAGGGACCGTAGGTATGGGCACTGGCCGAGCTGGTTTTTGGGGGGCGATTGCGGGGCCAGACATCACCCTGTTCTGCTGCGTCAGCGGGAGTACCGGGCCCAACCATCACTGTTCGCTACCCCAATGCGTCCCGCTCCGGGACACCCATCCGAGCGCACGCACTTCGACACTGAGCCCCGCTGCACCCCACTGGCCCATCCTCATCTTTTCTATCCATCACGAGGTGTCTGTATGTGCTTCGCTATCTGCGTTCCCACCCTCCCCACATTGAAAAATGATAGAAAGAGAAAGAAGACTGACTGCAACGATGACAACCCCTGCCACATCCGAGATCGTGTCACTCGTGACAACACGGAGGGTCTGCGCACCAGCGACGGTGTTGATCATGCTGTGGGGTGATTTGGCTGGTTAGAATACGACGAGATGGAAAAGGAAATGAAAAGAAAGGGTCAGCATTGAGGGAGAAGGAGAAAGCGGCACCATCCACACATCCCCATTATTCTGAGCCTGCCACAGCACGTCCTGCCCACCCGAGAATGTGAAAACGAAGCCGTCACTGTGCCTCGCCCATGTCATTACGCGTCCATCCATCCCAGAAAAAAGAGAGCGACAGCAGCCCCTGCCCATGTCCCGTGATATTTCGAGACCTCCAGGCCACATAGAGAAGGGAAATAAAAGAGCCCTACGTCCCCTGTGCGCTCTCACTACCCCAGACGTCCACGGCCCCGCGAATGCGTATGAAGGAGGTGGGAGAGAAGCGGGCTGATACAGCAACGAGAAGACCAGCATGCTTCTTCCCAACCATGCAGGTTGCAGATGCGCTGCAGGAGAGATAGAAGGGAGCACAGCGGCTCATCCACGTCCACCCTTGCATTCTCAGTCTCGCTCTTTCCTCCCTCCCCCCCTCTCCCTGCCCAAATCCAGTCATGTCCCACCACAAAATTTAAAAAGCTAACGCACCTCCACCCAACACATGCAATACAGTTCAGTAGCGCAACAACCTTGGCGCTGTGCCACCCCCACAAGTAGCGCGCGCTGAGGTCATCTGGCGTAGACCGAGCTTGGGGCTGAAGGTTGCCCTGCAGCAGACGAACACCACTTGAGTCTAAAGAGGTAGGGGGGACGAGAGAAGACACAAGTCATGACGTTCATGAAGAAGATCGCAAGCATGCTGTCGCCAAGCCCTAAGAAGAAGAGGCCGGGGCTGAGGATGTTGATGCCAAAGGTGGAGAGGACGCAGTTGGCTGTGAGCCAGCTGGGCAAGCATGAGCATAGAGGGTTAGTGAGCATAGATAGAATAAAGGAGCAGGGACACATACATGAAAAGATTCCCACTAGGGCGATCGGGGCGGTGGTCATCAGGGACGCACTGGACGCTGCAGGCCTCCACGCCGATTTTGCGCTCTAGGGCGGCGCTGAGGGCGAAGGAGCGCCCCCAGAAGGAGGTGGGTTCGACGGGGCGGGTGGTGGGGTCAGCGTCGAGGACGTTCAGCATGTCTGCGGAGCGCCAGCCGTATCAGCAGCTACAACGGCTAGGCTTGGGTTGGGCACCCACCAATGTGCTCATTCCCACGACCAATGCTAATCTCGTCCTTGTCGACATGCGATGCCTGCTTTCGAGGTCAGGGCTCCCAGACATGGCTTCTAGTCTTGGGGTATACGGTTCAGAATCTTAATGCAGGAACCAGCAAGGGATGGGCTCCAAGGCCAGTGATTGAGAGTGTTGAAATCGATGCAGGATGGACATGCGCAGAGAAGAGGATCCCATACCAGTACAGTATTCAGTTTTTATAAAAGTAAAGGTGTGTGCACGTGGAACGCGGCAGATGATAGATATTCTAGATATTCCTGGGTGTGGATGCATGTGCTACCACACAGTTGCGGAGACTGATGGATATCGTCGCACGATAGTTCCTTTTTCTTTAAGGAGGAAGAGGACAAATATGTCGCGTTGTTTGGCCAAATTGAGGCATATTTGGGTCCGATCTGTCTGGAGCAGAGCCAGACCAGATTACTGCGAATTGATTGTCAATCCGGCGTACAGGAACACAATGTACTACAACAATGGAAATACTCGTGGAATATAATCTTCCCTACTGTCTGTTCAGGTCCGGACATGGTCACTTTCCTATTTCTCTGGACAGACAGGAAGATGGACTGATCAGGAGCCACTCCAACCCTGGACATTTTTGGGGTTCCACAGTGGCCATTAATGGCACTGATCAAAGTTTTTTTTGTAAGCTTCTTAAAGAGGAGAAACTTTGGGACAGGGGGCATTTCCTTTTTGAGAAGAAAAAATTGATCATTGCCATTATTTTCAGAATCTACTGTAATTAGAAAAGTCCCGCCTATCTCCCCGCCATTGTCGGCACCTGAGTGCACATCATGGCCTCCAACCACTCAAGGGCCAGATTTAAGACCAACACCACCTCTGACAGCCCCTTTAACACCAAATTGAGCTTCTGAATACATGTACCCTGGGCCCCGGATCTGCCCAGAGAATTGGAAGAAAATATTTCTACGCCCTTGAGTGAGCGGGTCCTTCA
The DNA here is from genome assembly GCA_014462655.1 of Mycena venus. Lineage (NCBI taxonomy): Eukaryota > Fungi > Basidiomycota > Agaricomycetes > Agaricales > Mycenaceae > Glaucomycena > Glaucomycena venus. The sequence continues at coordinate 825,180 of JACAZI010000015.1, read as the reverse complement.
ACTGATATTTTGAAATTCCTGAGTTTGAAATTAGTGGTTTTTGATTCTGGAGTGTCCTCTCCAGCCATGCCTGACCCTTGGGCTCAAAATACCTTCTTCCATCCACCCCACAAGCTGAGCAACCTGCATTAGCATATCCAAGCCTTGCGCCTGCAGGATCGCACCACAGCCGAGCTATTATTACCCATCCCTTGCCATTTACCTATTTATACACAGTCACAACAAAGATGATCGATACAGGAACCCAGACACTTCCTGAGTCCGAGTTGGGTGCATTGGATTCTCAGACGCAATTGGCGCTGAATTTTGGCACCAACCTTTTTGACGGCATATTTCCGGGGACGGTGTTGGGAGGCCATCAGTGCAGACAATTTAAATGGCCCCGGGGCATGGACATTGGACCAGAGGACCTACCTCTAGTTGTTATACAAGCAATCAAGAAGGCTGGCTTCCCGCCTCTTGACACATTTTTTGCCCAGGCTCTTCAACAACACTGTGTACAACAAGTACCCCACTGTATACCACACCATCTCCTCATTTTCTCCAGGCAAAAAGACATTCAGCTGCAAATCATCCCGTGGCAATCATGGACCTGACTTTTGGGCACAGAAAGTTTCAGGAATTTGTTGATGGGGTTGCCATTTTGAGAATCTTGCCATCACAATGTATCGATGTTACATGTCTGCATCAGCAGCTGAGGACGCAAAAGGACAGTCCCGTACCCACAATTCCGACATGTACGGACCCACATGGAGTGCATTGGATGTGTCTTCCAGTTGTGGGAACCCGGACCCGACCCAGTGGGCACCTTCTACATCCAGTCTGTGTACAGAGTTCTAGCCTATTATATCCCTGTTGTGCTGGTAAGTAATTTATTTTGAGTGATTACAAGCTGTAGTTATAGACAAAACCATCTACCTAACTCTCAAAAACAAAACCGCATGACAAGTGGTCACAGTAAGTAAGAACCCATAAATGGAAATCAGCTGATGGCAGATCTATTATGGACTGGTTCCATCACAGTCTGGAAGGAGTGTTCATGTCTTCATAAGCAGGTCATCTAAGATCAGGTTTCCTAGTTGGACGTTTTTGTGTACACAGGGGGCAATTTCTCCTTGGATTCTTCAGGTCTTTTTGCATTGGGAGCATTCCAGTCTGGTCAGCATCTCATCTAAAGGGATTTTCATGTGTAATAATGAAGTTCAACTTTTCAGCCTGGACCCATGGGTCCACAGGTAGGGTTTTGACCTGTACCCAACCGCGTTAGGGTTTTCTCGGGTACGGGTCCGGGTCTAAACACAGCCCACAACAAGCTCCCATGTTCTCCCCCTGCTGCATTGATATCAGCACCCTTGTCAAGGAGGATCTGGGCAATGTCTGTGTGGCCCCCGTAGGCAGCAGCCTGCAACGAGCTCCCATAGAATCCCCCTGCTGCATTGACATCAGCACCCTTGTCAAGGAGGATCTGGACAATGTCTGTGTGGCCCCCGTAGGCAGCAGCCTGCAACAAGCTCCCATGGAATCCCCCTGCTGCATTGACATCAGCACCCTTGTCAAGGAGGATCTGGACAATGTCTGTGTGGCCCTCATAGGCAGCAGCCTGCAACAAGCTCCCACGGAATCCCCCTGCTGCATTGACATCAGCACCCTTGTCAAGGAGGATCTGGAAAATGTCTGTGTGGCCTCCTTTGGCAGCAGCCTGCAACGAGCTCCCATATCTTCCCCCTGCTGCATTGACATCAGCACCCTTGTCAAGGAGGATCTGGACAATGTCTGTGTGGCCCCTGTAGGCAGCACCCTGCAACAAGCTCCCATATTCTCCCCCTGCTGCATTGACATCAGCACCCTTGTCAAGGAGGATCTGGACAATGTCTGTGTGGCCCCTTTCAGCAGCAGCCTGCAACGAGCTCCCATAGAATCCCCCTGCTGCATTGACATCAGCACCCTTGTCAAGGAGGATCTGGACCATGTCTGTGTGGCCCCTGTGGGCAGCAGCCTGCAACGAGCTCCCATGGAATCCCCCTGCTGCATTGACATCAGCACCCTTGTCAAGGAGGATCTGGACAATGTCTGTGTGGCCCCTGTAGGCAGCAGCCTGCAACAAGCTCCCATGGAATCCCCCTGCTGCATTGACATCAGCACCCTTGTCAAGGAGGATCTGAACAATGTCTGTGTGGCCCCCTTCAGCAGCAGCCTGCAACGAGCTCCCATATCTTCCCCCTGCTGCATTGACATCAGCACCCTTGTCAAGGAGGATCTGGACAATGTCTGTGTGGCCCCCTTCAGCAGCAGCCTGCAACGAGCTCCCATAGAATACCCCTGCTGCATTGACATCAGCACCCTTGTCAAGGAGGATCTGGACAATGTCTGTGTGGCCCCCATAGGCAGCAGCCTGCAATGAGCTCCCCCATTTTCTCCCTGCTGCATTGACATTAGCACCCTTGTTAAGGAGGATCTGGACTATCTCTGTGTGGCCATAGTATGATGCTACAATAATCTCTGGATTGACTAAATGCTGCACCAATTGTGTCCCCTTTAGCAGAAACTTTGCAGTTTCCACAAGGTTTGCTGCTGCTGACATCCACAAGGCCGAAGGATTTGATGGAAAATCTGGAAAATTCCATGGTGGACAGTTCCATTTCTTCTCCCAAATATGGTTCACACATAATGTTCTCCTCCATTGGATAGCCTGACAGAGAAAACCTAGAAGGAGATTTCTGCATTGAACTTCAGGCTGTCCAGCAGCATGTGCAAGGCAATACTGTGAATACTCAACCAGAGGGGGTAGATTCCGTGACTTCCAGGATGAATCTGGATATCCATCAATGGCAAGGAACGTGAGCAGAGTGTGTGTTATCTCTGTTTGTGCATCTGGGAATAGCAGGGCCTGAATGCTGTCCAAATATTCCTGTGTGGTATAGTGAACAAGTCGCACTACAGAAGATTCCTCGTCCACAATCACAAGGCCAGCACAGACAGAGAGAATGATATCAATGTCCATAAAATCGTCCTCATCCAGCTTTTGCATGCCTGGTTTAACAGCAAGAGCAACCTGTAATTCTTCAACTGTTAATGGTCTCTTTGCATTTGCAACCCAAATAATGGTTGAGTGAGCTGTCTTTCTGTCTGCATTACTCTGAGCATCAATTCGCTGTATTGCAATATCATAGCTGCCATAAAGACTCTCTGGGAGGACATTCAAAGCTTCTCGAACTTCTCGGATTGTATTCTTTGTGCTCATGGAGTCAATGTGAAGCTTGGCAAGAAGGAACCTGGTTAGAATTTATTCCAGTTTCTTGCTAACAGGTATTTATGACAACTCACATTCCATCCACAGATTTACTGCTGATTTTGGAATGAATGTCTTCTCGTAGCTTAGGTTGCCTCTGGACATGCTTGGACAAGCGTGGAAACAACTTGATCTGTGCATTGATATATGCTTGAATATCCTCTGGGGCTGCCTGAATATCTAGTTTTTCAAGATTGGGAAGGGAGGACTCTGGAGAAATATTTGGCCGTGAAGTGAACATCAAGTTCACATTGCTACCCATAGTTGCCAATTGTTGCAGCAGAATTCCCCGTTGAAACTCAGGATATTCATCCATGGCATCAACAATAATGAAGACCTGTGAAAACTCCTTGAGGCTAGAGCTGAGCACATCGACAACCTCTTCCAGTGATGGTGCAGTGCCCCTCTCCCAGTGCTGCTTGTATAAATTTTCTGCAATAGAGCTGAGATCCCTGTTAAGTACAAGCTGTCTCCAGAGAGCTGCTAGAAGTTTGGATACTGTTTGGTTGTCCACTTCTTTGTGGTTCAGATAAATGCAAGCTACACCAATATTCCTACTGTTTCTGTATTTGGCATTGAGATGCTCTACAACCATTGATCTAGGATTATCATAATTATTAGTGACTATTCAGTGTAGAGAATGAACACACGAAAGGACAGTTTTTCCAGCACCAGCTAGAAATTTTAGCTTGGTTAGTCTCAGGAGCATATGAGGTCAATAAATTACATACGAATTCCACTGCACCAAAGTGTCCTTCCAGAACTAGATTCCCACTTTTTAAAGATGGGATCTGCAAGGAGCCATCCACCAGTACCTTTCTCCCACACCTTCAAAATATCTGCCTGTCGTACAAAGAAATTGATTGGTGAAAGCCAGTCAATGACTTTTTTTGCGTTCTTCTTCCTTATTACCGTAATTAAAATTCACGGTGGGACCCTGCCCATCACCCCCAGGACCACCATGTCCACCACTCTGTCCATGCCCACCACCACCTCCTTTGCCTCCTGGGTAAAATAAACATTGATGTTGATATCCTAATCAATTACTTTCGCACCATGGATGGTAAGGTGGAGTTCACTGGGCTGAAGAGACATGACTATTCTCGTAAGTATAAATCTTATGTATGAGGGACAGCACTGTGTCAACCAGCATTGAAAATCGTATGTGACAGAACTGACCAAAGAGAATAGATTGCTGCAGTAGACTTGGGGGGCGTAGCACGAAGAATGTAGTTGAGCAAAGACAAGTATAAGAGAAGGGTCGGAGGAACATGCACAGCACACGTTGCACTTTAAATTAGATAGAAGGCTCAGGAGATCCGAGGAAGTGGTCGGCCCATTGTTCTATTCCAGTACGTTACATAAATGTCGAAGTAAGTTTGATGTGGCGCTTCAGCTGATACATGCGCTTTGTGAACTGCTACAGTCCCACTCGAAATGCAGATTAATCGATTTTTCTGTTCTTTGGTGATGAGCCAGAGGATGGCCAGAGTAATGGCTTGAGGACGTTACGTAGTCGCCGTGTGGTTCGGGTGTAGTACTTACGTGGCCAAACTTGGATTGACAGTTGCACTTTGCCATGACAACGAGCTTTCATCTCGCAGTGACAGCGAAGATTCATCTTGGGCTCCCGTTTAAAGTTAGAAAAGAACAATCGGGGAATGTAGGCGGCGGAACTATTGCAACCTGCAGTACTCTTGTAGGGAATGAGTCCAAGCTGGGAGACGAGGAGGTGCCAACAATTCAAATGGGTCGGCGGTCGTACCGTTAATAACGCCGTCTTTAAGTTCCGACATTGATCGGACTCCGATCGAATCTAGCTCCGTACCTCTGTCTCGGTCCGTGCGACCGCTGCGCTCGCCCATGGAACCGCGACACGATGTATACCGACAATAATCCAGTGGTGTCGAGCGGTGCTCTGGCATCGATTTGTACATTCCATCCCATATCACACGGCCACCCTTATCGCCGATGTGCTTATTCCCGGACAGCCAATGCGCGTGCGTCCCGGTGCGTATTTCTCGTCCCGCCTTTTCACCGATGTGCTTATTTCAGGACAACCAACGCGCATGCGCCCCGGTTACGTCGCTGCCGTCACGGTCCTCTGCGCTTCCTCCCTCGCAGCCGTTTTCCTCTCTGCTCGCCCGCCCTCGCACTCGCCTTCCTCGTGTATACCCCGGGTCCATCCTGTACCCTGTGCGCCACTCGCGCTGGTTGCCCTCCTCCCTCTCCTCCGCGTACTCTGCCTACGCTCAAACGACGACACCGGTGAGTTGCGTCCTTCCTCCTCCCTAGGCCGATCCGCCGAACGTGAGCGATCGACCACGATGAACGGGCTCTTCTTCCGTGCTTCAGCGTTCGTGCCCCGCGACGGCAACGGCGACCAATGGCGGCGGCCCCAATTGGAGCACGAGCCCGCGTTTTGCCACCACGCATCTTTCCGCATACGGGTACGCGGACTAGGTCCGCGTCCTCCTCGCCATTTCCCGTGCGCTTTCGGTGTGCATACGCGGACGTGCTGCGCTCATTCTTTCTTCTTTCACAGAACTGCGGCTAATTGTGTTTCTGTCTATTCACCAGCCCACACTCAACTTGTCCGTGACGTTTACCCACACTTCCTCAGGCTATAACCACTCTGCAAGGTCGGACAGATCAACTCCCTCAACGGCGTCCTGGGCTACGCAATCAAGCAGTGCATACTCGACTACATCCACGTCACCATCGGGTTTACGTCGCAGCCTGAGAACGGGACCTGATACCAATGTTTGGCATCGTGAATAAGGGTGTATCATCTTCAGCCGCGCGATGACAACACTTACCCGCTCGTTACAGCCTACCTACGCAGCATCGGACGTGATGTGTTGTATGTCGCCTTCCCCACTCCCTTGCTTCCTTCTACTGCGGCACTACACTGAAATGACGACGCAGCTACCTCCAAGCACACAGCATAATCCGCGGCATCACGGACTATGGCGCAGGCCCTTCATCAGTATCCACGGCGGCTTCCACATCACCGAGTTGTGGGCGAGCTTCTTCCCCAGCTCGGACCACATCGTCCTCGCCACGCACCCGTGCTTTGTGTACGACGGTGCGCCGAACGACTCGCCGATCGCGATGAACACGGATGCTCTTGAGGGCAGGCAGGATATGGCTGAAGAGCGTGCAGCCCCTCTCCGTCGTCGTTGAATACAAGGTGAGTTCGCGGTCTTGCCTATTTTAGTACGAGGCTAATATGGCAATATCATTGCTTTTTTTGGACGGAGGTGGACACTGATTTTTCCTTTTCTTTGAATCCAGCCCAAGTGCGTTTGGGGTGATGCTCGCCGGTGACCTTAGTAACAGGTATGACGACTGCGCGCTGTACTTGATCGGCGTCAATGGGACGCAGAACTATGGCGAGTCCCTTCGCTAAATCCTGACGCACACTGACGATCTTTTTCTTAGGCTGAGATCGCTTGCTGTAGCAGGACACGAGCACATGGACCAACACCAAAGCCGGTCCGAAGTAGTTTTGCGCTCACGTCAATAGACACGACGCGCGATTGACTCTTCTCGATAAGGAAGGTGCGTCTCTTCGCTGGAGCATACGTTAGTGTCCCGCTAATGGACGACGATGTGCAGATTGGCCCCGCACTGGACGGCATCGTGCACTCGCCCCTCTGGTCGTACCCGCTTGGGCTGAAGAGGGACTGACTGCGCAAGGGTTGCCGTGGGTATATGTCGAGGAGTGCTCGGGCGTGTGGGACTGAAATGGAGGTTGCGAATGTGAAGGAGTACGAGAAGTCTTATGAATTAGGTATTGTCGTGTCCACTTCGAAGAACAACTTAAAATCCAATGAATTTATTGCAGTATCTAGTTTAGTTCCTGTAGCGTGTGCTCATATACCATGTTATCAATGAAGCAGGTGAATATGATTCTACGGCCCGTGGTTCAACATTGGTGTACTGCGGTGAGCAAGCAGGCAGGGCCTGGCAGCCAGCACTGATCCAGGCTTTTTTCATGTCTGGGCGATATTCACGGGTTCACCATGGCGAAGATGCCGGGAAAGCTCGGCCTCGCCATGTTCAACGCCGTTGTGGGCATGGCCTGTGGCAGAGTCTTTGAAGGGATCTTTTCAAATGCACGATCCAAACAAAGCTCAGCGCGTGCATCAGGCCCTCGCAGCATCGAGCCTCAGCCGAGAAAAAAGCGCAAACGGACTGCCACTTCAGCGCGCAAAGCTACCACTTCGCCGCACAAACCTGCTGATGACGATCAACTAAACGAATCAGATGGAGTCCTTCGTCGATGAAAACAGTAATCAGGACGAGGAATCAGACAGCGAAATCGCGGTGGCCGTGGACAATTCTGAGGTAGGTGCACCGGACACTTGTCGTGTATTCTCTGAGTCTTCGCCCTGGTTATGTTCAGCTTGCAGTGGAGGGCTCGGATCGACAACTGATCCGAGTGCAAATGGAGTGCGGAAAGGTAAAGGGAAGGAAAAGGAAAAGGATAACGCGGGTGCGAAGCTGGAGAAGAGGAGGAGGATGGCTAATCGGCCTGAAAAGGTCATCGACAAGTAAGTAATCCACACCAAATCGAAGATAAATCTGACTGCCACGCCTTGCAGGGCCGCGGGCCTTCCGATCGACCTAACGCTTCCAAAAAATCAAAGCCTCCAGCGAAACGAGTAAGATACTCACGTCTGTTACGTCCTGATCTGAATGATCCTTAATCTTCGATAGAAAACGAATTCCATCCGACATTTCTTCACCGTTCTGGACAATAATGAGAGTCCGCGCCACCTTCGTCACTTCGTCAGTTCGGCTAATTTTGAGAAACTACGTCACAAGATGTAAATTTAAGAAATTTAAGGTATTCTTCGTCACTTGAGAGTCCCGGCTGTGAATCTTCGTCAGTTCAGACTCGGCTGTGAATCTTCGTCAGTTCATATTCCTCACTGCTGTGAATCTCCGTCAGTTCAACATCCCCGTCACATTGTGACACGCCGCATGGCTATATAGCATCCGTCCGAATATCTGCTGGCAATAACATCAACCCAGGCACGTATGGGATGAGTTTCAAAGCTGAATTGAACCAACCATGACTTGGTCCGAGAAGCGGAACATGAGCCGGAACGATTTATTAGGATCAGATTAACCGGCATTTGAAAGCTTGTCCTGCATCAAACTGAATAGAACGAGTTTCAACCCTGTGCAGAAAGGATTTGAGACCGAAGGAACAGGTTTGAACTTAGGGTACACACGGAGTACCTGAGTACTTGCATGCCGAGTGCAAATTAGTTGGATATGCGGAATTGATTTGAGACGAAGCAGAACGAAGTTCGAACTTGAAACGGATGTTTGCTTGTACACGGACGAACAGAATAGGACCGGTCTCAAGTTTCAATCGTACAACAGGGACTGGTCGCGTTATGGAGCGAGATGTGAGCATCGACCAGATATGTTTGTAAAATTTTAAGCAGGAACTTCACGTTGCGATGTGTTCAACTCGATGCAAGGTTCAACTTCCGACCGCCACAAAGACAGCTAAGCTAGGGCAAGTGCTTCTTAAGATATAACTGACAGTCTCCAGTTCAAACTGCAAGAATGTTGAACCAATTAAAGGAGTCGGACAGTAACTCGAACAACCAGAAGACGCACATTAAAGACACGAGCTGACGGATGGGTACACAAAGAGGGGCAGAGGGACTGGTTTTCTCGACCACGGATCGTCTTCAAAAGCATACGTGCCCAAATAGACCCTGACTCAGGTTCATTTGAATTTGGGGCAGCAATCGAGGTGATATCTAGGTAGGTGATAGGCTAGCTACAGGGAATCTATAAGAGTATATGCGAATGTAGTAAAGTAGCCATATATAATTAAGTCTAAAGATTAACAAGTTCAACCATAATCTATTCATCCGAATCGTCGGGCAGGACCGCCTTGGTATACTCTGGATACTCCTCTTTGAATTCTTCCCAATTATTTTTAGCGTAGTTGGCGGAGCTCATTGCTATCCCATCACGTTGGACACCCCAACCTTCGAGTGGGCCAAGCTTGAGTCGTTTCCGAGGTGGATGAGCCAGTGTTGATGTCTGGGACTCGGGGACTATTTAAGGCCCAGTGGCAGCAACGAATTGTGGACATTCAAGTGCGGAGGCAGCCTGGAAAGCGATATTTATACCTGATGTGTCTCAACAAACACTGCAGTTTCAGAAGGGTCAGTTGGCTCTGAAGGACAGCCCACAGATTAGCGATGAGTGAGCAGATAATTTTTCCAACTGGCCTTCAGGTTTTTCGGAGTCGGAAGACCTCCTGCGCTTCCGATGCTGCAAAATGCGCACGCGGCCAGAGGAGTTCGAATGGAGTTTCATTAGCCACTATCAGGTTTGCATCAGCGAATAAAACACCTTTCGTTCGGCCTATGCGAGCTTCAATTGTACCTGCGGCTCAGCGAGGCTTTTTTTGGCATCTTGAACTTCCTCGTCGTCGGCGTGCCACGCGTGCACACTCACTTGCCAGTCAGCACTCGGGCACCCTGCTGCATCCACATCTGCACCTCAAGCGCCTGGTTGTTGACCCAAATATTGCTAGAGAACATCAATGTCGACAACGAGGCGTAGCGGTTAGGTGAAGGAATGATGGTGGTGAGAGAACAAAGAGGCAGGGGACGGTTGGCATCATGATGGAACACCGGTCACGCGCTTCGTGTGACAAAAATGTTGAACTGACGAAAATTGTGGTGGAAAATCTGAACTGATGAAGATTCAATGTCAAGAGTTCTAAGTGACGAAGATTCACAGCCGGAATCTCAAGTGACGAAGAATACCTCAAATTTTCTAAATTTACTTAGGTGACGAACTTTCTCAAAATTAGCTGAACTGACGAAGTGACTATGGTGGTATAGACTCGACTCTTATCTATCTACTCTTTGCCTACTTCTCTCGTTAATCTCAAAATATAACCCCAGCCTTATGGAACTCCGCAAAGACAGCAAGTAATTTAGTTCTAACTCCCGGGATCTGAGTCCCCTTGCATCACCATACCCCTTTGGGCCACATATGAGTCCACCAATGGACCAGAGAAGCGGACGTGGTTCTTGATGCATGGCTGAACTATGTCACCCAGTAACAGAAGAATACAGTAGCTCATTCGGGGTTCCACTCTAGTCTCTCGTAGACAGATGCTACAACGGGAAGCTCGTCCCTCACATGGTGTAGTTCGACTTCCCGTTTCCGCATACCAATTCTTCGACATGTTTTCTATTGCTACTAGCATAGCAGTTCGCTGTCCCCATTGCCTTTTTCAAAGGAACAGTTCAGTGTTCCGAGATTGGCCACACAGCAGTTGGGCAATGAGAGGCGGTGAACGGGCCCCTTTTGCCGTTCTGTCAAACCATCACCAATGTTCCCAAGTCAACGGCAACAACCAAAAGATGTATACGATTCCCCTGATAGATCAGAAAAGCGGACATCGTACTTGGTGCATGGCTGCTGGCCAGTTCGAATACAAAACATTCCAACAGTAGACATCTCCAAGTTTTGCTAGATAGAATGTCATCATCTCAGAATCTTTTCCCCAGCGAAAGTCAAGAGCTGTTTTAAACAATTTCTTGGCTGACAAAAAATCTCCTTCTCTTAGGTTTGAGGATGCCTGTATGGTATTGCACCATTGGAGAAGGCGAAGATCACCAACAGCCTTGAATATGGATTTTGCAGTATCAATGTTCTTCTGCACTTCAACTTGTGATGCTGTCTTGGTACATATTTCAATTTCAGTCATAGTGAATAAGGCTGCAGCATGGAGATATGCATCCTCATCAATGGAAGCCTTTTGAAGAAGCTGAGAAGCCTTCACAAGAAGGGGAGCAAGACTATTGCGAGCCTCAATATATTCTGACTTATTTTGGAAGTGTTATTGTCCTCCAGAGCCCCGGGAGATTATGTGTGTCAACTACCATATATGGAATGATCTGTGGGGACAAATCTTGCGATCTACACTGGTTGAGCATTCTAAGTTTTTCAGTGAAAAAATTAGTGTAAATTGTTTTAAATTTTATAGCAATTTTTCAGTGAAAAACCAAGTGAAAAACTTGAAACTTCTTTATGACTTTTTTGAACTTCAAAACTTTTTCAGCACTTTTTCAGAAAAATTTCACCAGATTCAAAAAGGTCACAAAAATGTTTCAAGTTTTTCACCTACTTTTTTGGTAAAAAAATTGCTATAAAATTCAAAACATTTCTCACCAAAATTTTCAGTGCAAAATTTGAAATGTTCAACTAGTGCTAGCTGAGATCTTACAAAATACAGTACAATGAGGTGCAATAATGTACAGCAGGTTTTATTTTTTTATTTTTTTCAAAATTTTGCTCATGGAATTCGGGTGAGAAAATGGCTAGAAGTGATATCAAGGTTTAAAATGATGACTATAGTGAGGATTGAACCCATGCCAGAGGAAAACAATGACTAAAGCAGATGCTTAGTCAAAATTTTCATTAGCTTTTGAATCTAATGAGAAGTTAACATGCCTTCAAAACTTCCGATGATTCTGATCAAAAGGTTAGAGAGATAGATGCTGACTGACTTTTCAAGAGGTCACAAAAACCTCATCTTGATTTCATAAATGGACAACTACTTATTACATAAGCATTCATAACCACGGTTTGGGAAGACTGTTCAAAGCATCCTCGGCCAACACCTAAATGGACTTCCACTCAGCACACACACCATGTGTTCCTCTGGCAGGTCCTATGTATAATCCAGAACCCTGATGAACATGACCAGCATCTCTTTGGGGCTCCTTGCTGTTGTGCAGCCACAGTGCCACTCTATTTGTCAACACTCCCAGCCAATCAGAGCTCCTGCTGTTGAGACTAGTCGGTGCTTCAAGATCTAACATTGATACACCATTCACTCCACTTTGTAAACAAATGATATCACAGAGGTCTCTTTTCATTCAATGCATTGGGTGTACCGTGACCACACCGCTACTCTATCAACGGGGCCAAGCAGGACACAATAGTGGCATTCAGAGTAGACAGTTCTGGGGGATTCTCACATCGATTCTGGTGACGATTCTGATGAGCTGCTATCGATGCCACTAATCAATTTCCCTTGCGCCGTCACCGCTGTGCGCCATACCAACCACACACTATTGCCCCACTTCTTAAACGGAGAAGTAACTTCGACGCACATGACACCCCGAGAGTCCAAAAGGTGACCGCTGCGCCTGTTACATTGCGATACTCGATCTCGCTGCTGTATAATGTAGGATTCACGCCGCCCATGGTCATCTCCCCGCTGGGCACCGAGTCATTCGAGGTGCTGGACCCTGATTGTGCGAGCCAGACACCGATTTCACTGGTGTTGCCTTGCTGGACGACCGACTGCCAAAATGGGGAGGTGGATTCGCCCTTCTGCTGGAGCCCTGTGAGCCCGAGACAGGATTTGGGAGTAAATCAGGTGACATTTGAAGGAGGGTCACTGTGACATTCAGTCATTCTTGGGACATCCGTCGTTGCATGCCTCCACTGCGACAAGCACATTGGCCGAGAGGAAGTCTACAATCATTTTGAAGTTCTGTGGACTGCAATTCAGTGAGTGAATTGCCATGTATCTCATCCAAAGTGATATGCTTGACATACGGGGTCCCGCTGCTCATTTGGGTGTAATAATGGAGCTGAAATGACTGAAAATCCAGTTCAGTTGGGGATCAAAGAGAACCAAGGCCAATAACTCATGCCGCTGGTTACATTCACGTCCTTTGAGATAACCCTCCATGTCAATACAGCACCTTGCACAATGGGGACATGGAACGATCTTGCTGTACAGATCGAGACCGCACGCAGGACCGTGACCGACAATCCGAAATGCCCGAGCATCCTCTTGGGCTACAAGCTCAGCGCCAAGCGGGCGACGAGGGAGGGAGAAGAAAAGATATTGCCTCACAGGCAATCTGTCAATGTCCGCAGCGCCCATATACATGTAAGTATGTACGCGAGCCTGAATCCAAGTACAGACTCGGCAAGTATCGCGTGTCATCAGTGGACGAAATGTCCGCCACCGAATCATCGCATGAAACTTGCAGGAAAGCCCACAGCTGGCTGCTAAGTTGGGAGTTCTCCCGACTTACCAACTCTCCAATGTAGCATCCTCCTCTGTGAGATAGTATCCCTACGTTGCGGTCTTTCCTTCATCGATGTCTCCTGATTTAGCCCACTCGAAATTACTCAAATTGGCGGGCACAGCGGTGTCAGCCTTCCTGTCCCTAACTCCATGTCCCAAATTTCCTGGCAGTCTGGGGTTCGACTCTGCGCGTCCGAATTGAAGTGGTAGGGTATCTGTTTTCCTTTTTTCTGTCTCTCTCTTAATGGACAGACTCTTTCGAAGAGAATTGCTCATACCCAAGACTCCGGCCGTGTCACCATACTCGGGGGTGGTGTGCGGCACACCGCCAGGCCGTTTTCTATGGCAGATCGAACAGTTGCTGGCAGAACGGGGTTCGACTCTCCGCGTCCGAGCTGAAAGGGGAGAGTACAGTCTTTTTGTGGTTTCCCTCTCTTTGTTTTATCTTCGCGCATTTTTCATCCCGCCACCAGCAACTGATCCTAGCGTTGCTTCCACTGTCTTTTTCTTTCTTTACCTCCCTTTCTTGTTGCTAACTCTCAGTTGCGCCAGCTGCGTTAGTCGACAACACTTAACATCCCGCCAGTCAAAAAAGGGTCTGTTGGCAACCGTGCACCAATCATGGGCAGGTTTGTATTTAACGGAATGCCAGTGCTCGGCGAGGGTTCGAATCCCTCAAGACCCATGGGAAGTTGGAGAACGACGCGCTAAACCTTTTTCTTCTCGAACCCGTGCTTCTGAGTTCGAATCACCTGAAGGCCGCTGTTTTCCGCTATGTATTCCTATTTGCTGGTTCTAACTCAATAAATATCCCCGCAGACCGCGAACCGTCCCATTCGAACAAAGAATGCGCAAACTGTCTTCGCCTTCGTTTCGGTCGTCATCGCTCGTTCCCTGACAAAACGTAGGATGGAAATGGGTCTGTTGGACGCTATGCACTACTCATATAGTTTCTTCAAGCAGTATGCTAGTGCTCGGCGAGGGTTCGAATCCCTCGAGACCCATAAATAGATTGTGTCTTCGATTTTCTTTTTTCTTTTTATTTCTGTGGGGCTGATCCTAAGGGATCGTTAGCGAGCTTTACGTTCGAGTTTGTATGCAAGGAGACCTGGTATTGCTCGGCAAATGAATCACACCAAAGCTTCACTAGCTCCCGTTGGCGCTTTGCTCCAAATCGGCCTAGTCGTGTTTATTTGCTGAAATATGGTACTTGGTATTATACAGAGGCATATATCGAGACTCGTATGATATAAGGTATAGGCATAAATTAAGAATCACGCACCCCCGCCTTGGGCTCGTATGCCGGCGGCGGGACATCGGGGTCACCATTGTCAGCCCCAGTACCAGTACCAGTATCTGCGCGCTTCAGCGAGAGCAGGCCCATACCCCACGCCCGCGGTCTCCGAGTCGGTCTCGAGGCGTATACCGAATCAGTGTATCCCGCGCGCACCAGGGTCCAGCACGGGAGGACGAGGAGGAAGTACGCGAATAGGCTGAGGGCCACGAATAGGGGGAGGATTCCGAAGATGGCTGTGATGGCCCATTTCCATGGGGTGAATGAGACGTCGAATAGGACCTGGTGTGTCGGGATGAGCGGGTGTGCATGCATGTACAGGCTGAGTGGAAGAAACGACCAACGAACCTGAGACTCGTCCTTGGGGTTATAGTTGCAAAACGAGGTGCTGTTGGTGAGATGGCGATTCAAGAAACTGTCTGCGCTGTTGACGTCTTTCGAGAAATCTTGCACGTAGGAGACGTTATGCGGTTCGCCGTCCCGAGAGGAGTAAAGGAGTTGGAGGTCGACTTTGTAGCAGATTGGGCAGGAAAGGGTGCAGTAGAGATCGGAGATGGAGGAACAGCAGTAGCAGTTGCACCTGGATGATTGATTGGATTTAGACGGGCGATGTTCGCCGAATCGCAGTGGAGAGGCAAATGCTCACGTGTAGGAGGTGCAAGATTGACTGCACGTTGGAGGATTTCCGGAGCAGCTATCGAAACCATCAGTATCTCAACGTCTTATTCAATTTTTCGTCTACCTGGAGGTGCAAGACTGGCACGTCTGGCAGCAGGTAGCACAGCAGTAATAGCTACGAAGCAGATGTTAGTCGTATATCAGACAGAAACAGAAGAACGAACCCTCCATCGCAAACACTACCTGACTGCGAGGGACATGAAGACGAATTCGAAGCACATGCACTCGGGCTATATCCACTGTCGATAGACGAGATGACCGAGCCACACTGTGGCGAGCCTCCGGGCGCACTTTGGCACGATCCTGTCGAGCAAGATGTCTCGCAGCAGTATCGTGTCGCGATCTCCGCGCTGAGAACCCTGCACCGAGCGAGAGGCCAGCCATGCCTCACGATTTCTGTGGGAAACTGCAGTTAGCTTCGATCGCTCCAGGATGATTCGGAGCTGTAGATGTTACCGGGGTAGTTCAAGCCGAAGAACAGGCCAAAGAAGAGGGCGAGCGACACGACGAGGAGCAGTCCGAAGCATTTGTACATCGGACGCATGATGGAGGTGTTGAGAGGGAGGTGGCAAGAGTGGCCAAGCTCGAGTTCCTGCCCCTTTCTGCTGTGTGATGTGACCGTGACCATACAGCTTTTTTTGGACAGCCATCGCCATTCAGCACCGCCTGCCCAACTCAGCTTGACGGCTTTGTAGATCCCTCGAGCTCCGACTTGTAGGGTATCGAGTGGTCTGTGACCTTCTCCCTTTGGGCCGTCTATCTCTGATTTGCCACAGTCCCTCTCGCAAGCCCCTCCGCCAGGCAGTGGCGGCTCAACTGCTCGCCATCTCCGACACAGGCCGCCCGGACTCTATCTCGCGCCGTTCCGCTCTCTCGCTGGCCTCGCTCACCCGCGCTGATTTCCCATCCGGCTCGCACGCGAAGCAAGAATCAAAGACGCACCCTCAGGCTTGGCCCTCACTTCGCCTTTCGCGCAGGTATATGCCGCTACTTACTACTCTCCACAGCCGGCTCACTTGCGTTCCCACCCCTTAAAGAGCCGCTCGAACCGCTGTCGTTCCCTTTACCAGTAACCGTACGCGGACCAGATGACAGGCCGAAGTGGGGATCAGATAAGCAGGGGAGCTGTTGCTGGGTGTGCGCTGGAGGTGCGTACCTACTTCCTATTTTCCCTTTCTTTCCGGGCCCCTGTCGCGCCGCATTCGGTCGTACGTATGGCCCGCGCCCCCTGGAATCGACGCCCGCGCAGTCGGCTCTAAACCCCAAACCCCATCGCTGGGAACGCGCGGCCTCGCGCCGATGCAGCAAGTCTGTCCGTGTCGCCGCGCACAATGCTCGGCTCATGCGGGACTCGGACACTACCGCCGCGGTACGCAAAACCGGTCACTGGTCGCTGGGCTGCGTGGCTGTCCGTTTACGGCGCCGAGTTGGCATGCGCAGGTGGAGTTGGGACATGCTATAGTGCCCACCGAGTCCTGGAGTGGGAGTCCCGTTCTGGCGCACGCCGCGGGGTGAGTTGCTCGGGGGTCGGGCAGGGAGCACGCGGGGTGGGTGCGGACGCCCCTTCGCACGCAAAATTCGCGCTCGATGGGAAAATCGAGGGAGGAGCGCCGCGGCGGGGATGAGGCCGCGTGGGCGAGTAGGCTTGCGCCGCCCGCATGCGCAGCGCTAAAAACGGACACGAACCGCCCGAACGTGCGCGGCCATCCCCTGGCTATGCGCGGACTCGACGCGAGGTGTGCTACATATTATGTTTTCCCTTCACCTCTCTTCGTTTGCCCTCTCCCCTTCCCTTCCTTCCCATCTTGCCGGCCGACCACACACACACACCGACTCGCTCTAGACTTGCGGCTTGGGTCCAGGCGCCGAATCGTGCGCGGGCAAGCGGATAAGCCGCGTCCCCGTGTTTCTGCGCTCCCCCACTCCTGTGTTCCTGTAGGTAGGTTAGCAATCAATGTACAAAGGTTAAATTCGAAATACCGGACGTATTTACCGAGTGAGGGAGAGCTGGAATCTGATGCTGACTCTGTTACCAACCCGTTGTGGAAGCACAACTCGCCATGCTCGTCGTGTTCAATTCCCGAGCCTGTTCCAACCTCCATCTAAATATTTCGGCGCATTCTACTCAATTATTGCTTCGTTCTTCCATTTGCTCCTCCACACTCATTTTAACCATACTCACATTATATTTGCACTTTTCCTTCCAGATTATTTCCACAGCTGTGTAACTGCAAACCGCCACCTTTCAGATTCGAACCGATTTATTCATCAACTCATCTCCGATTATTCATTTGCCATAGGAATATTTTTGTTATTGTGTTTTGGACTGTTCTCTGCGCCCTTGCACTCAATCATCTCATATATCACATAGACATTTATTTTCCCCACTAAGTACAGCCAATGCGAGGAGTCGAGCCAAGTCAACGGCCATCTCGGACTACGCTGGGGATTGATCCCGAAGTGGCTTGGGCACCCACTCGGCACTGAGCGGGCAGTGTGTATCTCCCTATAAGTCTTCGTGTACCTCCCGGATCGTTTGTTTGACGATGGTTCGACTTTAGCCACGGCTTTTCACCCATGGACTCTCTTACATACAGTTTGGTAATTGTTTATTTGTAGATCACGGCATCTCTCCTCCTTGTCTCGTACCACCACCTCAAATTACTCGTTTCTGAGCATCTTCGCGCGAATCCACCCTCGTTTGAATGCACTTGAGCTAAGTTTTCTATTTTATTTGCACCTGAGATCATTCTACGGCTACATCCTTTCTTTCCCAGCTATCATTTCATTCCTTGGTACACGGCTCGACACTCACCCGGCACGGCCTTGACACGTCCTCAGTCCGACTCAGGACCTCCTTATACTTCTTCACCGTGCAGTGCGCGAGCGGCTGTGAGGTGCGGGACGTTGTGATCAGCATTATGATCTTGGTATCAAGAAAATAAAGAGAGCCTGATGAGTTGGAAGCTTGTTTGTTGTTAGTTAAAGCCCGCGATGCCGGAGTAGGAGGAGGGTGAATTGAAGCAAATTGACATTTGAGAAAATCCGGGATCGCATTCTGGAACACCGGCCTGTCGGACTTTCGGACGGCTTTTCAGACATTTGGCTTTGGCATAAGCTATGGCATATTTGGGGCTCGATACGGATGTCAGTAATCGATGCTGAATACTGAATACTGAGCAGATTTTGAATACACGTGCCGCCGGTCCGACACTGCCGAGTGAGTGTGAGTCGAGAGCACCACCAATTATTTGCCGTGTCGCATCACGTCGTGCGGGGTTGAACGCTCCCACAGCCAGAGGTACATCTGTTCTTGAAATTCATATGGCCCTCCGGGCATCCCTGGCACCGTGGATCCGGACCTGTTGCTGGATTAATCATACCTATTTTTAGCGCAGCTTGTCCCTCTTACTGATCAGTTCTACTTCTGAACAGTCTCTTTCCAGAAAATATTTCTGTGTTTCTGTTGTCTCAATTTTTATGCAAGGTTACCATCCAATAATGGGACCAAAACAACACAGTGAAGGTGGCCATCAGGCCGTGCAAACCTGGGCATGCTGATTCAAGTCTCGTCGTATTTGACTTTTTACACCTCATTTCAAAAGGGTCAACCCTGCTCCAAAATGATTCAGAGGGTCCTAGGACAGTGCGAGAATATCCTATGCAAGTTTACTGTCGAACAACGAAACCAAAACAACAAACTCAAGAAGGGGTAAAAACATGTTCAACCTAAAAGCCCGCAACGAACCTCTCCACCTGATGAGGCTAAAATCTTATCTGGAGATGGATCCTGCCAAGAGAGCAGCCTGGGCATATGTTGTTGATTCACGCATTGCAAAGTGTGATAAGTTAACCTCAATAGTGCAAGAGAGCTGACACATAAATAAGCATATGTACAATTGAATCAATTCAAGATAGTTCACAGATAGAGACAGATGCAGTGATGTGGAATGGTCCCAAAAATGAACTCTTAGCACATGCCTCGCGACTCGGAGCAAGTATCACTATGAGAATGTTTGCATACCTTGTGTTTAACAACACTGCCTGTCACAATTTGAGCCGTAATCATTCCATCTTATCTAGGCGCTGAACACGTGACAAGATAATGCAGATAAGCACCAGACAGATTAGATTGTGTGATTACAGGAATTGCTCAACTTAAGATCGTTGATATTTCAAGAAACCTCATGGGTTTTCACGCGATGAAGGTATTCTGAGCGTTTCCCATGATCAACACATGTTGGACATGCATAATTAATGTGTCTGACACAACACATGGTTTTGGTTTACAATACATTTCCTTTTAATTTCCCTTGACATTTCATATATGATCGCTTGAGGCCACAATCCTCATGTTCGTTTTATTTAGTTTAGTACAGCCACTCTAGAACAGTATAAATACGAGTAGTAGTACATTGTATTCTTTAGTCTTTTATTCGATTCATTTTTCGAGTCTCATCGACATCTCACTACCCAATCCCCTAGCCCTGCTAGTGTGGACGAGATTAGATAAAAAGAGCCTTGACTGTGACATAATAAAAGACTACCCTTCATACCGCTCGTACCGCCCCTATTCGACCTCCTTTCCCTTTCCTCCCCACCTTCATTCACTACTTGGATTCTATCTACCTCCACCTCTTACCCTGAAGATCCATTTCCCTATTCCCTACCTGCCGACTCTCTACCTCGTCCACAATGAGTATAAATAATTGCAGCACCAGTTATCGTCAGTCCAGATCGATCTGACTGCACCACACGCTACGGGAAACGTTGAGTCCGTCCCCGCGTAAGGCAGCTACAAGGCCACTAAGTCAAATCCTCGGAGATGGCTAGGGCGCTATCATCGGGTGTGTCATAGAAGACCCGGGGTAGTTCAGACAGCAAAAGACCGGGTTAACCCCACCTCCCGCTTAGTGCAGACGTTTTCACGGTGTCCACCGTATTCACCTGAAACCGCGAGCGCATTCGCTCAAACCCGTTTTACCTCGCAAACCCGCACTACTTTGCGGACTTATTTCAATTACCGGAATCCTGCGCCAAAACCCCCGAATCTTCCATACCATCCGACTACCTCGACTCCATTCACACGCCATCCCCGTCAACCACACGTTCCTCGACCCCCGCACCCACCACCATGTCGCACAAAGTGCAGCTTGCCAAAGTCCCCCAGTGCTTCGATGGCACAAAGTCCCAGTGGGACAATTTCTGCGACCAGCTCCTTACATACCTGGCCGCCTATGAAGATGACTTCGACACTGACAAGAAGGCGATCTGGTTCACGATCTCCCTTCTCCAGTCCGAGGACAACAAGCCATGTATGGCAGCAGACTGGGTCCGCAATTGGAAGAAGAGAACCCTCCCCGACGGGTTAAAACTTCCTACCCCCGACCCGGTGAATAACATCGCTGCATACACCTACGCCCAGCTCCTCGCAGAGCTAGACCTTGCGTTCAAGGATCAAAACCTTGCGCAGCAAGCCCACATCCGCCTCATGTCAACGAGGCAAGGAACAAAAAGCCTGCAGGCTTTCCTGCAGCAGTTTGAGCTGGACACCGAGCTTGCGGGCTATGCCCCAAATGCGGCAGCAACTCACTACGATCAGTTCCTGATCAAGTTGCTCGAGGATCTCGTCAACCATGAGATCAGCAGCCAGGTTTACGCTGGCGGGGTTCAAGTCCCCAACACATACAAAGCGTTCAAGGAACGCTTGATTGTCATTAACGGCAACCTGGAGCGGGAGAAGCTTCGGAAGAATCGCCGAGGTGGTTGGAGTCAAGCAACGACGACCCCAATGCAGAGGACCGCCGCCCCCAGCGGTGGGGGACAGCGCCAAACTTGGCGAAGAGGCTAGCACCCGGGGAAACGGCCCCAATGGATGTCGACGCCAACAAGACCCCGAAGGCGGGAGCCTTCAAATGTTACAACTGTGGCGAAGAGGGCCACATGGCACGTGATTGCCCGAAGCCACGCCGGGAGCGTGGAAAGGTCAATGTCCACTCGTTGCGGACTGATGAAATGTCTGAGGAAGACTTTAAATTCCTAATGGAGAAGGCCCGAGCCAAATATGGCAAGGATTTTTAAGGAGGGCCCCGATCATGGCCGAATCGGCGCCTCCACCCCCAGTAAATAAATATACTCTACTAGAAGTAGAGCCGACTGAGACCCCACAAGAAGCATCGATAAATTATATAAAAGAACGCATTAGTCTACGCACCCAGGACAATATAGCTGTAGAAAATGTAGAAAAAGTCACAAAAAATGCACCCATGCAGAATCCGACTCCCATTCGTATTTTATCAAAGGCCCCTGGAACCCAAACCAGTGAGAAAAATAGTGCGCAGAAAAAGGGCAACAATGTTGCGATGGCTCAATCCACAGTAGTGGAGGAAGCGCCAAAACACACACGAGTCCCATTTGGACTCAAGAAAAAGGAAGCCATCAAATGGCTTGCACGACGTGCGATGGGAGAGACCGAGTCTCGACTAGCACAGGAACTCAGGGAGTTCCAGAAGCAACGGAACAAGCACGAAATGCTCGTGTCCGTAGAATTGGTTGACCCAACCACGGGGAAAACACGCCGAACGAAAGGCCTGCCGGACAATGGATGCACTACCACGTGCATGGATCAGGCATACGCCAAGGCAGAAAACTTTGAGCAGAAAGAGCTCGATCAGAAAATCGTGGCCCGCAATGCAGACGGGTCTGAAATGAAGGAGGACGGATCACTTATTATGTTGAACTAATAATGGGTGTGGGAGAACACAAGAGACGCCAGTGTTTCTTGATCATGAACCTCGGGAAGGCTAGAATATTTATAGGATACGACTGGTTGTTCGAACACAACCCAGAGATCGACTGGAAGACCCAGACGATCAAATTTAGTCGATGTCCACCGGAGTGCAACATGACAGGCACCGAGGCAGCAGAAGGCTGGTGTCCCCAAGAAACGCTTGAGGAGGGCGAGTCAATCTTGATGGTTGATTTTGCAGAGCACATAGACCTACACCTAAAGGAGACCCAGGCACAGAAGATGGCAGAAGAAGCCAATCGGGGTAAAGAGAAGATGACGGAGGATGCGGTTCCAGAACAATATCGTGAATACATCAAGGTGTTTGCGAAAGAGTCGTTTGATCAACTACCAGAAAAGAGGCCGTGGGATCATGCAATCGAGTTAAAGCCAGACGCAAAGGCTGTAGATTGCAAGATCTACCCGTTATCAGTGACGGAACAAGGAGAACTGACCAAGTTCTTGGAGGAGAACTTGAAGAGCGGACGTATCAGACCATCAAAGTCACCGATGGCCTCAGCGTTCTTTTTTTATTAAAAAGAAGGATGGAAGCCTTCGGCCGGTACAGGATTATCAGAAGCTCAACGAGATGACGATTAATAACCGTTATCCATTGCCGTTGATTTCGGAGCTAGTTAATAAGCTCCGCGGTGCAAAAATATTTACGAAACTGGATATTCGCTGGGGCTATAATAATATTCGGATCAAGGAAGGAGATGAATGGAAGGCCGCATTCAGAACAAACCGAGGCTTGTTCGAGCCTTTGGTGATGTTTTTCGGGTTGACAAATTCCCCGGCCACGTTCCAGACAATGATGAATGACATCCTCCGAGAATTAATTAACGAAGGAAAGGTCATTGTCTACCTTGACGACATTCTTATTTTCACGGAAACCCTGGAGGAACACCGAATTATGGTCAAAAGAGTATTAGAGATACTCGAGAAAAATCAATTGTATTTAAAACTGCAAAAATGCGAATTTGAGAAGCTGGAGATCGAGTATCTCGGAGTAATTATTGGCCATAACTCAATGCGGATGGACCCAGTGAAAATCAAGGGCATAATGGAGTGGCCGGAGCCGAAAAACCTAAAACAAACACAAGCGTTTTTGGGTTTCACAAACTTCTATCGAAGATTTGTGCGAGGATACAGTGAGGTGGCTAAGCCTCTCACATGGCTGACAGGGAAGGAAGGCTTCTCCTGGGGAGAAGAGCAGAAGGCTGCATTCCAAAAACTCAAGGATCGGATCGCAGAGGACGCAGTATTAGCACTTCCCACGGATGACGGGAAGTTCCGGCTAGAAGCCGATGCGTCAGAAGGAGCGATGGGAGCAGTGCTCTCACAGGAGCAGGAGGGGGAGTGGCGCCCGGTGGCGTTCATGTCCCATGGGATGAATGAAACGGAATGGAACTACGAGATCTATGACAAGGAGATGCTCGCAATCATGCTCGCGTTAGAAGAGTGTAGGGCTCTCTTGATGGGAGCAAGGCAGACGTTTGAGATCTTGACAGATCATCAGAACCTGCAATATTTTAAAAGTCCTCAAAAGGTTAATCGGAGGCAAGCACGATGGATAGTCGAACTATCTGAATATGATTTCACGCTTTCACATCAGGCTGGAGCCCTTACTAAGAAAGCCAATTTATTATCCCGCCGGGCGGACCATGACCTAGGGAAGAATGACAACGAAAATGTTGTCCTTCTCAAGCCAGAGTATTTTCGATCTCAGGAGATCATCATGGAAGGACTGGAAGCCGAGATCATGTCACAGATCAAGGCTGAGAAAAAAGTAGACAAAAGCGTAAAGCTGGCATTACAAAAAGATCTTCCTGGATGGAAGAAGGAGGAAGACGTTATTTATTACGACAATCTTATTTATGTGCCGAGGAACGAGGAGCTTCGAGACAAGATAATCGGACTCCATCACAATAATCCTCTTGCAGGACATCCAGGTGAAAACCGGACACAAGAGATGATCGAACGTAATTATTGGTGGCCCAGGCTAGGCAACCAAGTATCGAAATATATAAAGGCATGTGAGGCATGTCAACGAACGACAATCGACCGGTTTAAGCAAGGAAAGCTTAACCCACACAAGATCGCCGAGGGACCTTGGCAGATCATATCTATGGATCTTATTGGTCCGCTCCCAGAGAGCAACGGATTCAACGCCATCCAAGTATGGGTTGAAACCTTTACAAAAAATGCTCCACTGCGAGCCGACGAGCATGGACTTAACGGCTGAAGGAGTAGCCCGATTGACTCAGGATCGCGTCATCAGGTACCACGGAGTACCACGTAAAATTATATCGGACCGAGACACGAGATATGTCTCGGGATTTATGAAGGAGCTGAACCAACTTATGGGAATCGAAATGAACCCAAGTATGGCGTTCCATCCAATCACGGATGGCCAGACTGAACGGATGAACCAGGAGATTGAGAAATATCTCCGGGTTTTTATAAATTATCGACAATCGGATTGTACGGAGTGGCTCGCTTTAGCTGAGTTCACTCACAATGACAAAGCAAGCTCATCAACGAGCATGTCACCGTTCTATACGAACACAGGATATCACCCCTGGAAGGGGATAGAAAACCAGGTTGAATCCCGCAACGAAGCTGCGGAAGAATTTGCCAAGAAAATGAAAAAAATCCGTGATGAGGCGGCAGCTGCGCTGGAAAAAGCACAAAAAACAATGAAAAAGAATTATGACGCGCATGTCCGAGATGCGCCGATATTTAAAGTTGGCGATAAGGTCCTTATCAAAGCAAAAAAGATAGAGACAGATAGGCCGACAAAGAAGCTGGATCACACAAGGGTAGGACCCTATGAGATCCTAGAGAAGGTTGGAGCATCAGCTTGGAAGCTCAAAATACCGGAAACGAACCAAATGCACCCGGTATTTAACAAAGATCTTCTCAAGCCGTATGTAGAACCACTGGCACATTGGAGAGAAGAAAGGCCGGGACCAAAAATCGTATCAGGATACGAAGAATACGAGGTCCAAGAGATCTTGAAACACCGTCAAAAAGGTGCTGGATACCAGTATTTAATATATTGGAAAAACTGGCCAGTCGCAGAGCGAACTTGGGAACCAAGAAAGCACCTGACACATGTGGATAAAATGCTCAAAGAATATCAGAAAAAGCATGGGATAAAAGTCCGGGCTTTGCCGATATTCCCACAAGGACATTGGGATTATTTAATTCATCGGTATAAACCGAAGGTGGAGACCTTAGAATACTCGACGAAGAAATTATATAATCCGATATTTAATGATTTCGAGGAAATCATCGATGATACCACACGATCTGTGGTCGCCGAGGATGTCGACCCTTAGAGGGGGGGTAATGTCACAATTTGAGCCGTAATCATTCCATCTTATCTAGGCGCTGAACACGTGACAAGATAATGCAGATAAGCACCAGACAGATTAGATTGTGTGATTACAGGAATTGCTCAACTTAAGATCGTTGATATTTCAAGAAACCTCATGGGTTTTCACGCGATGAAGGTATTCTGAGCGTTTCCCATGATCAACACATGTTGGACATGCATAATTAATGTGTCTGACACAACACATGGTTTTGGTTTACAATACATTTCCTTTTAATTTCCCTTGACATTTCATATATGATCGCTTGAGGCCACAATCCTCATGTTCGTTTTATTTAGTTTAGTACAGCCACTCTAGAACAGTATAAATACGAGTAGTAGTACATTGTATTCTTTAGTCTTTTATTCGATTCATTTTTCGAGTCTCATCGACATCTCACTACCCAATCCCCTAGCCCTGCTAGTGTGGACGAGATTAGATAAAAAGAGCCTTGACTGTGACACTGCTGACTCCAGGATGGACAACAAGTCAAAATTCCGGGCTGCTGTTAAAATGAGGGAAAAGCAGCAACACTGTCCTGAATGCAGACTAGCTACCAGTCAAGTGAATCCCAGAAGTGTCCTATCATTTTTTTGGCAATTTGGCTGTAAAATGGCAAAAAGGAGCACAAAAATGAGTGTGAAAATGAGAATGAAAATGGTCAACTTTGAATGACACTATTGAACACAACGGATTTATGCGATTTGTGTGAAGTGACCAATATGAGATAATGCACTACTTACCTGTTGATGTTTAACCTACAGAAGGCAAGCACTGCAAGACCAACTGAGTGAAGGACTAAGAAATTACCACTTTGAACACACCTAGAGTTTTTGTTACAGTACAGCTGTTTCAAGAAAATTGTCCGGTTTTTAATCGAGTGGTGCTGCTCAATTTTTGTTTACCTCTGATTGCTCTCAAGTCCTTGTCACAACCTTGCCAAGTTGTCATTGCACTCCACAGTGCTATATTTACCCAACTATGCCATGACTTCTTCAACTGTACTGGTGCAGATTCCGAGGTCAAAGGCATGTTATGTTGATTCAGGTGAAAAGTGTGGAACAAGCAAAGCATTAGATCCTTTTTCTTGCCCAACATGTGCATTGTTGCTTGTATTGTGTGGAGCTGAAGTAAAGCAAAGGCAATCAAAGGTAAACAAAAATCGAGCAGCACCACTCGATCAAAAACCGGATAATTTTCTTGAAACAGCTGTATCTCAAGTCACATCAAGGCAACACAACATGAAGGATAACTCCTAAAAACAAATGAAACACACTGTGCTAACTTCAAACCTGTTTACAAGTACTCTACAGGTCAGTCGGTGAATTGAAGCAAGGCCACAGCTAAATTAAATGCACCCTGGTGGATTAGTGAGCAGGACAATGAGCTTTACCCCAATTACCGCAGGATCACAGTGTGCCCATAAGACCTATGTTAGGATCCTGCCCAAAGCTCTGAAACCGTGTCAGCCAAGGGTGAACAGCCACAGCCCAGTGTGGTTCAAATCCTGGGCAACTTGCTCAGCACACATGCATTTTTATGCTTGCCGCTCCTAAGAATGCCAAGTTGTGGTTCATGCCGGCAATTGCCGGCTGTGGTGGCGGAGTTTGATCTTGGTCTGAACCTCAACCTTTTTGTAGCAGTGATCGATTTCTGACATGCTAACTTGTTCTCAAGCATACCCAGGAGTTGAGGAAGATTTCAGCATCATCATTAGCTCATCTGATAAGGTTCCTCTGTCTTGTGAGTCTCCACATCTTGGTAAAAGCCCCGCTATAGTCAAAATCTGATTATACCCATGGCATACTCTATAGAGGCCTGGAGGTAACATTTACATCAAGAAAAGCTCAAAGTGGATAACACGTCATTAGGCAAAGATTGGGATAGGTTTTAGCACACAGATTTGAAGGTGTCTCTAAAGGTTTCTGTGTGTCAAATGATGTGTTTAGCTTCCAAAATGTCCATGCAACTCAATTCAGGATGCTACGATATCTGTGGAAGGAGGTACTATCATTGCCCCCTCTGTGCAACACAGTTTTGATGCTGCCTTGTTGGGCATGGTGCAGTGATATGCAGCCAATATGTCCAGCTATGGAAGCACTATATTTTCACATTTCATCAATGGAAATATCATGCATGTCATCTACTGGTGTCAGTACTGAGTTCCCAAAGTAGCTGGCAGGATGTTGACCACAGAGTAACGAGTAGATCACAAAGGGGTAACCTTTGGGGTCTCTGGCATGTGCTTGCTCTGAAACCTATAGGAGAATGTGCAGTCCAACATTAAACATTGGGGATATTTGTTTGATTTTACAAGGTTCCTGGTGATGGGAACCTCCAGAAACCTATGCTCAGCTTGGTTCACAGTTCTGTTCATTGGTGTTTGGCTCAGAATGCGAGATGCATTCTGTCAGATGATGGAAACCAATGGGGATCATCCCTAATGGGGTACCAATCCACCGAGATTGTTCTTAGAACTGTGTTATATTTAGCATCACTATCCTAAAACGAGGACTATACTTAGTTCTCTGGATCCCTTTCTCAGAAACACAACAACTTGGGTATCATTTGAAAGCTATTGACCAGTACTACTCAGTTCTGGTGGAGTTGTTCAAGGGACACCAATCAAAACCTAGGAGTCCCTACTGGAGTGGCCAAGACTTTGATGGGAATCAATCCTACATCAGGCCCCACACAGAAGTCTGATGCTCTGTAATCTGGAATGCACTCAGAATGGCGTAGGAATGGTATGCTCAGGTTGGGAACCAATAGAAACTATACTCAGACTCTTGCCAAGACAGATACATGGAGTCTTGACTCATTTTCTCTTATTCTCATTGTTTGTAATATTTATTCTCAGACTAGTATAAGTAGCTAGGCTTTTCTGACTTGAGGGGCATGTGATCCACCCCAGTTCAAGTGAGCTCAGTTCACGCTAGAGGGTGTATCTGGGTCTTTGAGCCAGTTACCATCTCAGGATTGTAATTGTATCGAATATCATATTTTCTATTGGGTAGAAACATCTCAAATCATACTGAATTGCTGGTCTTGGACCTTGGATCGTATTGAATCACCAGTCTTGGACCTTGAATCATATTGAATCATACTATTGAATCGTCTCAGATCGTCTCTGGCTCATATTGGTTCATTGGAATTGCATCTTGCATATTGAATTGTCTATCCCATCATTGGGAACCCACCAGAACTGTTGAACCTTGTGTTCTCACTTCCTAAAAACCACTGTTTGGCTGTCTGCCACCCTACCCCCCTTTGTCTTGTGTGGGCAGTAAAGTGAGTTCTCAAGACAACCTCACCCTCAACATGCAGTGCATAATTACCTAAGTACTAGGCCCCCTATATATGATTAATCTCTAAAGTCTAGGGGCCCCTGAAATCCGCCGGAATCTCGGCCAAATCCTGGACTCTAGGGCAGAAATAATATTTTTATAATATTATTTGCCCTAGTGTTTAGGTTTGAGCCCTTCATGCAGTTTGAGCATAAAACATGATTGGTGGCTCAGCAGCCATAATATCACTCTGCCTAGCCACCTGGGCTGGGCTGACTGAGGGAACTAATATTCTACAGCCTAGAAAGCTGGTTTAAACTGCACAGTGGAGAAATATTATTGGCCCTAGATATATGGTTTGGCTGAATAACCTTGCAGGAAGAAAAATATTATTTTGCCTAGCCACTTGGGTGTGGCCCCTCAGCAACAACAATATTCTACAGCCTGGAAAGCTGGTTTCAGCCACACAGTGGAAGAACATTATTGGCCCTAGATGCATGGGTTCAGCCTAACAACCTTGCAGGAAGTAAAATATTATTTTGCCTAGCCACTTGGATGTGGCCCCTCAACAACAATAATATTCTACAGCCCGGAAAGATGGTTTCAGCTGCACAGTGGAAGAATATTATTGGCCCTAGATGCATGGGTTTGGCCAAACAACCTTGCAGGAAGTAAAATATTATTTTGCCTAGCCATTTGGGTGTGGCCCATCAGCAACAAAAATATTCTACAGCCTGGAAAGCTGGTTTCAGCTGCACAGTGGAAAAATATTATTCACCCTACATGCATGGGCTCAGCTGAACCAGCTTTCAGCAGCCATAATATTATTTGGCCTAACCACCTGGCTTCAGTTGATCCACTGGAATAATATTCTACAGCCTAGATGCTTGGGTTTGGCCACATGGTGAAAAATATTATTTGCCCCAAATTCTAGGGCTTGGCCTGTCAGCCAAAATATTATTTTGCCAGAACTGCTCGGTTTTGCGGATCACCCTCTAATACACAACAGTCTGAAAAAGAAAACCACTTCATCTGGGATTGAACTCAAGAACACCAGATAAACATGACATCAGCATCAGAGAGTTATTTACCATTACACCACATCACCATTATAATTTCTCCCATTTATGGTGCCACATACTGGACCAACAACTCGCATCAACTCTGTCTATTCTGCACATATGTCAAATTAACCATCCATCACCAAAAAGTAAAAAACAATGCACAGCAATGCAAAGCCATGCAAGGCATGCAAAGCATAAAAGGCTTGCAAGCATTTTGAAAAATTCAAACAGGTATATAAAGAATCTATTTTCTTTGCATAGGCCATAAAAAGCTTGAAAACCTTTCGAACTTTCACAATGCTGCGTTCAAAGGGCCATGTGTTTAGGTTGTGGAAGGTCGTTGGCATGCATTCAAATCCATTCAAATCACACCAAAATGTCCAGTAAAATAATATTATTTAAAACAAGACAAACGATGATATAGTGTGAGATAAAGAATGCGCTGTTGACAGAAAAGAGCTAATACAATACAGACCAAATGTCGAGGTCTTGACTCATTGTGCAGTGTGGATGAAGCCAGTTTGCGGGTAGAGCTTGTGAGGAAGGAACACATCTTGATTCGGATACATAGTTGCAGGGCACGGGCTCAATTGAGGTCTTGTGGGACAGACATGAGGAATAGAGACCAGCACGGCACAGTAAACTTGAAATATGAGATAGAAATACTTGCTGCATTGAAGATCTTGAAATAGGAATGTTGAGGAGAATTGCGTTCAGCTTCCGGTCCTGGATTAGCCCATACAATGCCGACAGAGTTTGAGATAGAGACCCAGGGTCCACTGCGGGAGATCAGAGCATGGAAGCAGGTGGGGAAGTGCTGAGGTGGCTTAAAAGTGCTCGTGGCAAACGTCGTTGAGGCCGATGGGACTTGTATGGGTGGTGGAAGGGAATTACAGAGGGAGACTGAAAGGATCAGCGTGATAGCAAAAGCAACGGCATTGAGGGATTTGAGGTGCTCGCAGAGTGTTGGCAAGCCAAACGGGACTTACGTGGACGAGAGCAGGGAGAGAGACGGTGGAGCAGATGGTGGGAGAAGGCAAGGAGTCACTTAAGAGCGGCGTAGTCAAAATGAACATTGTGACTTGATTGATTGATTGATGATTTGTGCGACCTTTTGGCTCTGAGTCTTTCTCTGTCAGCGTTCAGCAAGAGGTCTCCCCACAGCACTGCGCTCATCTTTGGCGGGATCGCACCATGTAATTCTACCTACCTACCTAGGTACCTACCAAGTATGTTTTTGCACAGGTCATGAGGCGACAACTAGGACGAGCCCGATCTCAGGGAGATACGCCAATGGCTGCAAATGAAGAATCGAGTTGGAGGTGATTAGGGTTAACAGACAATGTTTAAAATTACTTTTTCTTGTACCAATAGCAGCCTGATAGGCTCTGTATATATCCTTGTAATGGCATCCTAGCCTGCCAAACAAGTAACATACAGGTGAATGCCTTGCAAAGGCAATAAAAGGTGGGGATGCGCCATAAAAGGCTGGGGTAACCTTTGCATAGCCTTGGCAGGCGCATCATGCCGGGTGAACCACAAAAGGGCATAGAAAGTTTCCCACATTTTGGTGATGGCATTTATCGTGGGGAGTGGGAATTTATTTTTGCATTTGTGCAACAACCAGGGGCTTGTTCCCAGAACCATCAATACAGTTAGAGAGCCCTTGGCAAGCTCTATAACTTTGATTTTGACCATATTTTTAGATATGAACCACCAACTTCCTTTTTTGGCCACTATGCTTTTTGCCCAAAAAGGAAATTACAGCGTTTTTCCCTTCCTTTGGTTGGAATTCAAACATTTTGGATGATCTAACTCCTTGGGTGGGATGGAATTTACCATAAAACATGCCACCTCATTGCCTTGGCTGAGTCCCTATCCCACTCGAGGGAATAGCCATGTTACTACTGAGGAGGACCTCAACCAAGTGTGCGCTAATGGTGGCATGCATAGTGTGAGAGTGTAAAGACTGTGGGATGACAAGGGAGCAGGGGCAGAACAAAAGAGGTGTATGTGCACCCCTCATTTGTCAGTGGCATGGGTGCTCAACCAAAGGGGCCCGAGCATACTGGCAACCTGAATTGACTTGACATGAAACTTGAAATTGAAGTAATCTGTGCCACAACTTGCAGTTCTTGAAGGGAGTACTTGAAGTTCCAAAGTTCTGCAGCCCAAATAGCTCAGGAAAAAGACCGCTTAGAGGGAGTTGAACTTCATGGTGAGAAAGACTGAATCGCAAGAGTTGAGGCGGTTAATGTCTTGAGCAGAGTTTAAGAGACGGATTGAGACAGTCCACAGCCCAATAGCTCAGAGTTGAAGTCTGCTTGGAGGGATTTGACCTTCAAGGTGAGAAAGACTGACTCACAAGACTTGAGGCAGTTGATGTCTTGAACAGAGCTTGAGAGACAGTTGCATCGGGGATGGGGTCATTATACAGGTGGTGGTAAAAGGAAGGGAAGGTGCTGCCAACAGTGGTTGTGGCAAAGGTGGCAAGAAGCAAGATGTGTGATCGACAGTTTGCATCAATCAACAAGATGCGGAGTGCACAACCAGCATTCTCCAGCATTGTGGTCATGAACAGCTTGGTGGTGACAGGCTCTGGCTGAAATGTCTGCGGGATGACATTGAGGAAAGTGCTATAGCGGCATGAAGCAGTTTTTTGTCTGATGTCCAGCATGATGTCAATCTGATGTCCAACGGGCAGCCTCCAACAGAGCCCGCAGTTGTCCCAGGTAGATATCCTCACAGGACATGCTTATGCTGTTGAGCCTTGGACCTCTTCTGGACAATTTTCCTGGTTTGTGGTGTAGTTCTGCCGCTTCCTGTTGACCACATCGACATCAACCACAATTCGCTCCTGCACTTCCTCCTGCGGAGCAAGAGTTTCAAACCCGTTATTCCCAACCTGCCATACTGAAGAAATGATCGTCTCAGAATAAGGTAAAAAATCCACTATCTTGTTTTACTTTATATTTGGGTGGGACATTGGGAGACTACCGTCCCAAGGGTATTGCCCATCCTTGTGCTCAGTTGATTTCTGGGTTCTGACCATACTTCAAAAACTAGGACTCGCCCTTGGGGTACCAGTTCAGAGCAAGGGGAGACTGGATGCTTGCTACTCGGGTATTACCGAAATTTTAGTCATGTCCCCATTTGGATTCTGAGTAATGTCTGCTGGCGACGGAGGGACTTTGTAGGTGGAAATTGAGTTCCCTAGGCACCCCTACATGCCACTGATTGTCCTCTAATGTTGTCTAGCCTTTTTTTGACATGTTTTGTTGTTTTTATTGTCGCTAAATCAGTTGATTCACGGACCTAGAAAGAATTAGCTTGAGTGTGATGGTTTCGGTGCAGAAAGTGACTCAAAAATGGTTTATAGCTCGTGCTAAATCATCTTCAGATTGGCAGAATTGAGCCATGGTCAGAATTGAGATAATTGATCAATTGGTCTGTCAAGTTGTGGTGTTTTTTCCATTGCTTGTTCAATTTCATCTTGTTCTTAAATGTCAAATAAGCCCTGCTAGGGGGGAGTGTCTGAGAAACACTGTTTTCTAGCCCTCAAGCTCAAATACCGAGTACTTTATCTTGTCAAACAGTTCAAGTTCATCTAAACTGCAATTAAATCCTCACAGGCAAGCCTGAAAGGTCATAAAAGCGAGTTTACTTTCAAGAAATACAAAGTAAATGTTATTCTGACTGTTGCCACTGATCCCCGATGACTTGATAGTATTGAGAACGTCACCGCCGACGATTGCCGGATTCGTTTGATGGCGCATCCTGGTGACTAATGATCCCGGTCCGAGCATTGGCCGAGAGCCGAGTAAGAAGCATTGAGTCTACTCTCGTCCAGAGCTCACAGTCTCACGCAATATTTACGAAATGCCAGCCGCACAACGAGAAGTGGCGCTAATATTCCCGCCGTGTTGTGGGACACATGGCCCCCAGGCACAATGAAGATACGACTTCTTCTCGTAACCGGGCGCCAACTTCAATCCGAGATTTGTGTGGAAAAGTTCTGACAATCGCGAAAAAGTGTCGTGATTTGATTTATGCAACAATAGGATCATGATAAACATATTCCGCTCCGTCACGATGTACTCCGGGTTTCTGGGTTAATGCCCTTGCCATGCTCAGTTGTTTGGTGCCATGATGGAGGAGAATTTTGGCCACTTGGGTGTGGGTCTTGGCTGACAAATTTGCGAAATCATGCCTGTGGAATTTGAGATAAACCTAACGGTGTGTGCGCTGTGTCGGAAAAAAACCAAATTACTTGCAACGGCTTGAATCAACTTGTGGCCTTGAGAGCGCTTGCGAGTGGTTGCAAGCCACTCAGCCACGCCTCAGAGGCACTCACAAGCCGCTGCAAGGCATGCAAGACTCGCAAGGAATCCAAAGCCGTGGCAAGGCACCCATGACTTGGCAAGTCTTTAGACGACTCAGGGGGGATTTTATTTTCCCGCTACTTAGTACCTAGAGTTAGAAAGGGACATTATTTTACACACAGACACATGTCCTCGTCTTCGGTTGAGTCAGTTCTAGATTGCCGAGAAGTGTGGAGCTGGGTGGAGCGTTAACCCGGTGGCTCGAGCAAAGCACATAACTCTGTTCATGCCCTTCGAAAATTTACCTGTACACATATGTGCGTACTTGAACCACTATTAATATTAGACTCTGCTTAGTCTTACTGACTTGCTTCACTATTGCTACTTACCTACTTCCTTAAATCTGGTCCTTGAATTAGTACGTAAGAGAAAGAGAGTGCGTGTGGCCAAAGTTTTGTTATTTTTGGCTTTTGTCACCCGGGTGCCTTGAGAGAGCTTAGGAGTCACGGTGTGCCTTGGAAGCGGTTACAGATTTCTTACCTATGTGTTGCAAGCCACTAAAAACCATATGAACTTGTAACGTCTTGGGACATGTCCCAGGGCGTTTGAAGCCGAACAGGATTTTTCCAACATGATCATTCCACTGCTATGAAACAGATGGAAGTAATTAACAGAGATGTAAACCTTGATCGCTGCGGAGCCCTTAGTCGGAAAGTGTTGTCATCAGAGCAGCAGCTCGTGGGAGGAGAGGCAGACGGAGTGACAGATGAGTATGCTAACATCTTTTTGTTGAACAGAAAATTTATCAGTGAACAAGATGGCCATACTTACTGTACGCCCAAGCTGTGAGCACAGCCCAGAAAGTCTACATATAACACATAATCCGTAAATTTGTTCCCACCCTTCCAACATGCCCCGCCAGCCCACTGCCACTGAAATTCGTCTTGCTCACATCACAGCCTGTCTGACTTCTGCTCTAACTCTCCTCAATGAGCTCAACGATGCATTTGGGCCCCCATTCATTCAGCCCATTTCCAACTCTGTTCTGTCAATAATGACCATGATGCAGGTGATTATTCTGAGTTACCCCACTGTCTAGGTTCCAATGTCATGATTAATGTTATAGAATGTGAAACGGAATAAAAATGAATGTGCCGAGCTTATGGAGAATATCTACCAAGTCCTATATGGCATTGTCGGGCTTCATATCAAATCTGAGACTGCAGGGTCTCTTCCTCCCTCCTTAGTTGATCACATCGGGAAATTCATGGAGTAGGTTGGGTTGAGACTGGGTACCTGATTTCAGCTCATTTTCACATAGAACTCTTCACAAGATTCATACATTGATTGAAGCACAACAGGAAGAGAACAAGATCAAGCAGATCTTCCGTCAGAGCGAAGTGAGCACATTGCTCAAGGAATGTCAAGCAGGAGTGTATCGATCTTTAAGAATTTTCAAGGTATGTGGTAAATTGAGTTGTTTTTCATAATAGGGACCACCTGTCTGTAGATTGACACTGGAGTCTCAGTTCTAAGCAACATGGAAGAAATGAAAAGGATGGCTGACACCATGCACAAAGACCTGCTCGAATTGATTTCAACCTTGTCAGATGCAACAATTTCGGAGAGATCTTCCTCAGTATGTATGCTTATACTATGTTCAGGTAACCAAATAATGTGGGAAATAGATATATTCAGGACTAAACTCACAAAATAGGTATGTTTGAACTCACGGGTATGACTCAACTGAGGCTTATATTCTCCAGCACAAATTCATTCTCAATGTTGCCTTCAAGACCAAAGATATTCCACGGTCGTGAATCCGAACTTGCACAGACTTTGAAGATGCTTCAAGAGAAGATACCCAGAATAGCGATTCTGGGTGGAGGAGGAATGGGCAAGACCAGCCTTGCAAGAGCAGTCCTCCACCACTCAGATACCTGTGCAAAATTTGAGCACAGGTTCTTTGTCAATGCAGAATCTGCAACCAACAGTATTGAGCTTGCTGCACTTATTGGATTGCATGTTGGATTGAACCCCGGCAAAGATCTCACAAAATCTGTTGTTCAATTTTTTTCAAGAAAGCCAGAATCTCTAGTGATTTTAGATAATTTGGAAACCCCATGGGAGCCTATTAATGCTCGAGAAGGGGTTGAAGAATTTCTGTCCCTTTTAACAGACATACCTAATGTTGGATTGATTGTAAGTGTGTATTTAATCCAGGAATACCCATGGCTTATGGAATATGCAAGATCACCATGCGAGGTACAGAAAGGCCCAGAAAGGTAGCCTGGACTCACCCATTTTTGCCACCCCTGCAAGCTCTGTCGGACAATGCAGCTCGGCAAATCTTTGTTGACATCACAGACAATTGCTATGAGGGGGGAGGACATTGCTCAACTTCTGCGATTCACAGACAATATGCCTTTAGCAGTTGATCTCATTGCTCATCTGGCTGACTATGAGGGATTCTCAAATGTCTTGATGCGATGGAAGACTGAGAAGACCACAGTCCTCTCTGTCGGGTATGACCAAAAGTCCAATTTGGATATGTCTATTCAGCTCTCTCTCTCAAGTCCTCGGGTCACATCTGAGAGCAAGGAATTATTGAGTCTGCTTGCAATTCTTCCAGATGGGCTCTCGGATGTTGAACTGGTCCAAAGCAACCTCCCTATTGCCAATATTCTTGCATGCAAGGCCACGTTGCTTGCAACTTCACTGGCCTATCAAGATATCAACAAGCGACTCCGGTCATTGATGCCCATCAGAGATCACATCCAGCAGTTCTCATCCCCATCCTACTTTCTAACACAGTCTCTTCGCAAATACTTTTATTCAGTGCTGGAGCTATACAAAAAATACAATGGAGAGCAGTTGCACCCAGTGATGAATCAAATAACCTTAATTCTGGGAAATTTACAAGAAGTCTTGCAACGGGGATTAGAAAGGGGTGATCCTAACCTTATAGACACAATTTATTGTGTATTATCTCTCAACTCTTTCTACCGAATCACGGGGCGGGGTCTTACACCATTGATGGATACCATTCCAATTTCTTTTCCCCAGCCCACTGATCACCGCCTGGAGGCAAGTTTTCTCATAGAGTTGATTTTCTCCATGACACATATAGCAATTGTGAATTCAGAAACTGTGATTATTCGAGTTTTATCACACTTCCAGCATTTTACTGATCCTGTTCTTAAGTGTAAGTCACAAATAGTGTTTGTGCTGATCTTATCTAAATGCCCTGAGACTAGGTAGATTCTATTGGGCAATTGCATTTTCTCCAGAGGTTGAGATGAATCCAGCCTGCTCTTTACAATTTCTTGATAAAGCACATCAGTTGGCAAACCTCTGTGGAGACAGCAACCTGCAGATTGAGGTATTGCTAGGGATTGCTGAGCTCAAGTGGCGCCTTGGAGATTATTATACTGCTATAGTGCATGCCAGTAAAGCACAAAGGCTATCAAAATTGTGTGGAAATTTGTATCAGGAAGCAAATTCCCAGAGAGTCGTAGCCATGTGCACTAGGAGTTTGGGGAACTGGCAGAAAAGCATAACCAACCTCCACAAAGCCAAAGAGATTTTGAGTCTTTGTGGGCTGTCTGGAGGCTATTCTGATCATCGCATCAGAATTAGCCAAGCAGAGATCCATTTCATTAAATCTGAATATGCTCAAGCAAAAGCCATCTACAATCACATAGTTGAAACCACTTCACCTGATCAAAATGCTGATGGTTATGCTTTTGCACTCATCAATATTGCAGAGGTTGGTATAATGATTGGGCAGTCTGTAGAAGATGTGGACAGTAACTTGAGTAAAGCAAAGGAGATTTTGACCACTACAAACTTACAGGGAGGAATCAACTACTGCCATATGTTCTGGGCAGATATTGAATTCAGGGTTGGGAAGACTGCCAGATTCCTGCAAATACTTCATTCAGCCTGGGGGAAAGATAATCAGATCATGTCCTTCTGTCTGGAAAGGCTTGCCAATGTCAATCTCTGGCAGAGTACTGGATCACAATCCAGATGGCCAGTGTTATACTTGGGCTATGCATACAAAACAAGAGAGAAATTGGCACTTCACAAGGCACTTCTGTTCCTTGGAGATGTGTTCCTTTCTGATGGGGATGAAGACACAGCACAGAATCTCTGGGCAGTAGCCCTTGAAGGATTCACTCACATGGATGTTCATCGCAGTCGAGCACATGGCATGTTGCGCCTGGGGGATCTTGCAAAGAACAGAGGGGAAATCTCAACAGCCATTGAATTTTGGAAGTCTGCTAGACCTCTGTTTGAGCGCTCATTGCAGGCCAAAGATATGGCGCAAATCGACTCCAGGCTCACGGCTCACCAGGAAGCCCTGGACAAGCTTGCAGAATTATGTCCACCTGTCCAGTTGCCGTATCAGCTCTCAATTTCCAATGAAGCCAGGTCTGGAATGGAGGAAATTGAAGAAGAAGAAGAGATTGGTACGGATGTGGCCAAAGGTATTGTTCCAATTGCAGTGTAATGTCCAAAGTTCCCCCACTTGGTCTTTCAAAACAATTGCTTTTTTTGTTATATTTATGCCTTTTCTTCTAGCCATTATACCCTTCCCTAGGACTTATTTATTCATTCACATGACCCGTTGATTGAGTCAAACCAGCTGAACAGCTGTGATAATTTTATGAGCCATTCCACGGCCAATGATATCAACAGACCACACGAGTAGGGATTTCAACCCATGCAGCCAAGGTTCCTCTGCGCAAGGTTGCAATTTCAGCGGTACACCCGATTCGACCATTACTTATGTGTACGTCATAGTGTCCAATCATCAGCAAGTCTCCTTCAAGGACGTCGTCAGGACCCACGGCATCCTCCACGACCCATTCCTCCTCCCCGAGTTCTGATTCCAGATCTGATCCCATTCCTTCAAGCTTAGATCCTACATTTAGCCTAGACCCCAGTACTATTCCTGAGAGCTCGAAGCTGAACACGGGCGCCATCGCAGGCGGCGTGGTGGGAGGCACCTTCGTGATAGTTGCTGTCGTCGCCAGACTGTTCCTATGCCGCCGGCGCAGGCGGCGGCGTGGTGACGAGCAGCTGGAGAAGGATTTACTGCCAGACTGGGTGGGGCTCGCTTAACTAAGCCCGCCTGCCCAACCCACATTCCTCGACCCTATCCCACCCCAATGTCTATGACCAATTATCATTGTTAAGAGCCTGATGGATGGTTCTCAAGAGGTAAGTATTTGTCTTTCTACAGGGCAGGCTGCTGGAGTTGGAACATTGTGTTCGGTTACTTCGTCACCCTCAGATCCGGCACTTATTGAGGAAGGACGACCTCAAGGAGGTGCCAACTTTAAAATTTGGAAGCAGGTTGAATTTGGGGTAAATGAGGGTGGGGAATCGATATTTGAAGGTTTCAGGTTGATACGAGCTGAGGTTCAGGAGATATAGCAAATTTGATGGTGAAGTTGAATATTTTCTCGGATTTTTTTTGACATCTATATTACAATCGAACACCTTAAGCGATTTGACTCGAGACAAACTTGATCCGAAAACTTCCGAGCTTCAACTGCTCCACAAAACCATCGAGATGTCGAGAATTCAGCCAAAAGTGGCGCCTGTGGGAACGGTTTGCCGAGATCTCTCCATAGTCTGTCGTGATGTTGAATTCGTGCATACAACTCCACCGCATTGGCGAGATGATTGGTTTGATCTGTAAATAAGTTGCCAGTGGAAGGGAAACCTATAAGACAGGCTCAGGAAACAGAGACAAGGGTAGAGTTGCTCACCTTTGAGGATCAAAGAATGCTAAGATGTTGAAGCAGGACATCTGGACATCAACATTACATGGCTCCAGCATGCCGTCAACCACTCCAATGAAGTGTCGTGATGTTAGATTGTCAATTCAACTGTTTAGTTTCTATTTTAAAATGTTGAGATGTTGAACTTTGAGCGCAATTACTGAGGAAGCATGTAAGCCTCATTTTGAATAATCTGCAGGTACATCCAGTCAATTTGAGGTAATCCGGGGTATAAGTCACCCAGAAGGAGCCGGGCAAGTACACATGAAATTTAAATAAAAGTTTCACAAGTTCATTGCGGCACTCCCGAGATTTAATTGGACTCAATACTCAAGTGATGCATATGAACAAGAGCATGCAAATCTAATTGAGGCTTTTGATTGAATCTAGGAGCGTGCCCGAGATGCCCGATGCGAAGGGAAAAGCATCAAACGGCTTCGCAAACAAAGTCAGGAAAATATTTACACCTTTCAAAAAGTACTCTTCACGAGGCCGTGAGTCGACCGAAGGTCGGCGACAAACGGTGTCTTTTATTCAAGTAAGTTTAAGAACCTGTGTCTCCATGGCGTAGCATGGATAGCTGCTAGTTTTTTCTGAAATGAACACATCCATTAGAGCACTTTTTGAAAAATTCTGGCCAGATCCCCCCCCTCTACCATGGGAAACTTGTCAAGAAAAAATCGGAAAAAATCAAAAATTGATTGCCCGCCCCCCATAACCAACCTGATGTATATTTTTCAAAAGTTGTCACCCCCTTGGACGATCTATATGTGTGCAGGTTGACTGGTTGATTTTGGAGTTACAGCTGCTCTATGATCAAATAGCATGTTCTCTATTGAACCAGGTTTAATGTTGATTTATCAATTAGAGTTTACAAAAGAGATGAATCAACAGAATAGGTTTGTTTTGCAATCAAGTTAAATTAAAAGAGGACATGGTTGAAGATGAATTGAGCAGGCTTCTATAAGGAAGAAAGACATAGTTGCTTGCAGATATAAGAAAGTTTAGCATACGCAGGATCGGGAGGGTTCGCTCACATCCTTTTCTTTCGAACTCCCTGCGTTTGCCAGACCAGATTTTCTTGTCCGTCAGAGTGCTTTTGCCTGGCTTCTTCTTGACTAGGGCTAGCAATCCTTGATTCTCCCGGTAGTGAGCAAATTTCTTATTTTCGTCTTCAGCTCTTTCCCTATTGCCACATGTGCGAGATTTTATATATTTGACTTGCTGTAAAATTGATTCTTACTCTTCTTTGCCCTTTGTCGCCCCGCAAGGTTACTTTCAATGCTGAAACGAAGTGACGGCACTTCCTGTCCTCCTCTCAACTTTAGAGTTCGCCAGGACCTGTTCATAATGAAAAAGAACAGACATTGATAGTATCTACCAAAAAAGGCAAGTCATTTGATTTTGCCGCGACTTAACCGCGACTGTAAGACACCTGCAGGCAACCTGCCACAGTGCATGTGTGCCATTTATGATTTCATAAGTGGTGGACTGACACCTGTCAGAACACCTGCCTGGCACCTCCAGGTCACGCCTCGGGAACTGCCTCCGGTGCCACGGGGGTCAAGTCGATGCCTTCAGTAGTTTGCAGAGGGCTTGATTTATGCGAGAACGGTCATTCGGTACCGCATAGAGGGTAGGACAGAGGTTGGGATACGGGAATGATGATGGGGAAACGAAAGCGAAGCAAGATTAGACAGGTCTGCCTTTTGAGTGGGCTTTGAGCGCTTGAAAATGAGCCGCATGTTTGCTCAGAATAGAATGGCAGGTAATAAAGCGGAGTTGGGCACAGTCAAATGACGAGTATCTGAGAGTAGACATGAGAAAAATGCCCCGCATAAGCTGGGCTTAGGGCGGAAAAGCTGGAGTGCTACATGAGTGGGAAAGATGTCAAATTCCGTGGAAACCATGTACATAGTGATACAAGGGATCTGTTTCATGCGTTATCTATTAAATACACGACGTATGCACGAGGCATGTGGTTGATAATCGGGAAGATTCCCCTGACACCAAAGGAGACGCTCCTGTTGTTTTTCCTCTTTCGAGCTTCATTGTGCACCCTCTGCACAGACGCCCTCTCTCGCTTTCTCCATGGCTTTGGAATTGAACTCTGTTCTTGGTATGCTCGAATGCCAACACGTGCAGGACCTGAAGGACGCCCAGTCTCCAGCTGATGATCCGTGCGCAGCGGCTGCCCGTGATCTCCTATCTGCTACCTGTGCAATCGTTGAGGAAACCAACAAGCTTAGAGCCCAGATAACGACTTTAAGCGATTCGCTGACACGGGAACGAAGCCGCGCAGAAGCTTTACGAGCAGAAGCGGATGCCGTGAAAAAGGAGAGAGATGTTGCGCTCAGCGCCAGAGAGGCTGGTGAGCGCAAGTATCAGACCCTCAAGGACTCGCTTGCACGCGAACGAGCCCGTGCAGACGCTCTACAGGGAGCGGCGGATGAAGCGAAGGCAACTGAGCGCGAGATGCAGACTATGAAGAAGACACATTCTCAAGAGATGGAGATGCTGCGTACATCGTCCGCCAAGGACCGCGACGTGTACCAACAGAGGGAGGAATGGATTGTGGCCAGGTATAGAGCTTTTGCAGCAGAAAGCAATGCCACGCTGCAGGGAATCTTCGATACAATCAAGCAGTTGGACCAAATCCCACACTTGCTTCCGCCGAACTCCGTCCTGGCGACGACTCAACCTACGATTCCGGCTCCTGCTGCTGATCAAAAACGCCCAATATCTGGTGAGTATTTGACAAATATGAGTTGCTGGTGTGGATCTGACTCCCTCCCGAAGGCGATGTATCAGTCCCGCCTAAACGCTCGAGAACGGAGAGCGATCCAACTTCCACGAATCAGCCAGATACATCAGCCGTCAAGCGCCCGCGCACGGAGAGTAGCCCAACAGTAACCATCGCATGTTCGTAACATCTCGATGCTACGATTCCATGCATGATTGCTGAATTCGTTCAGCAGCAGCTACATCCCCCCACCGCACCAGGACAAGTCGGCCTTGCACAGGCACAGCGTCCGGGGACTTCCGTACAACCTCAGCCTCCGCCTGCCCGAAGAACGCCTGTAACCAGATTTAACACCGGCCGTTCGTGACATCCTATTATTCCATACACACAACTGCTGAATTACATGTCTACCTGTTACAGCATCTCACACCTCATCACGAGACCCACGATTGGCTTCCGGCTACAAACAACAACCTTGGAATTCTTATGGAAACCGGACATACCGGTCTTCATATACGTCTGGGCGGCAGGTGGGATCATGATCGTTAAGCCTTTTCCTTTTGGAAGAAACACACTCGCTATGAACCGATCAATCAATTTTTTGAATGTTATGCGGGCTCCCTTTTTTTTTTTTCAAAAATGTGCGGTGCCTGGCAGGGTAATCACTAGTTCCCCGTTCCTTGTGGAGTTGAGTTTTGTGCCATCCATTTTCAGCCTGTGTGAACGCTTCAGTTTTGGTGCTGGTGCTCTAATTGTACAGCGCTGGTGTCTTCTCGTGCCAGTCTCGTCCAGCGGTGTTGTTCATGCGAGTATTTCCGTCGCATCCCTTTCATAACTTGAGTCAGGTTGAAAGCTGTATGTGAAATAACTGAGTTCATAAACCGTCAGATGGAGTTAAATTTTACGTAGGAACTGCTTCGTTGTCAATCATTCATGCACATGGTTCTAACCCTTCAATGTTCACTGGTTCCATTCTACGCTGATCTTTGTCTCCATTGCTTTCTACCAAGCAGACCATAATCGGGAGATACATGGCGGGCTGCGATCATGGATCAGCGAACAGCC
Organism: Mycena venus; assembly: GCA_014462655.1. NCBI lineage: Eukaryota > Fungi > Basidiomycota > Agaricomycetes > Agaricales > Mycenaceae > Glaucomycena > Glaucomycena venus. Next base: position 781,368 of record JACAZI010000015.1, on the reverse strand, counting down.
CGTTTCAGGCGCAAACTCCTGAAGGAAAACAGGAACATCAACAATGAGTGTATATATCTTTGGCGCTTTGCGCACTGCCGCTCAATCGGGGATGCCAACGGATCAGTTTAAATTAAATTACGATTTCTCACCAGGACTCTCCGCCTCAGCAAGCACTCGCATCCTCATCTTCTCGCTCATCCCCAATATCGCGTAGATTTCCTCCACCTCCGCCGCACACCAGCCAAGCATCACCGCACACATGATCGCCAGCGACGCAGGCCCAAGGCCGAGCTGGCGCCACTCCCCGCGGCCGAGAAACGCGAGAACCAAGCTCCATGCGCTGGCGCGCCCCACCATCAGGTACCGCGCGCAGATCCTGATGGCGCGCGAGGAGGCGAGGAATTGCGGAGCGAGGTAGTAAAGCAGGACGGCGACGTCGCCGCCGAGGTCCGTGAGGCCGACACCGACGCCGAGGAACACCATGGGTGCGGAGAGCCAGAGGCGCGCGGCGTCGGGCTCGTCGGGGCTGGTGCTGAAGAGGAAGAAGAGACATGCTAGGAGGGTGAGGGTGTGGTGCGCCCAGAGGATAGCGTTGACCTTGCGGTAGGTCATGTCAAAGAGATAGGCGACCATCAGGACGCTAAAGAGGACCGTGGGTGAAAAGATGGATTGTCAAACGCGAAAACGAGATGATGGTGAGGACGTACTGCGCGCAGAGATGTGCCCGGCTAACGAGTGTGCTCTCCCAGGACTGGTGTGCGAGCACGATTGTGCGGATGATGGGGAACGCGAGGGCGAAAAGGAGCGTCTTGGCCAAGATTATAGGAAATATGGATGCAACGGAGCGGCGCCGCTCTTCTCCATGATTACGGAAACGGGCATTGGTATTTTTGAGCACTGCGTGTGCACCGGTAGCGACAGTGATAAGCAGATAGAAGAGACAGATGTGAAGGTAACGAGTGGGCATTTTAGCGAGTCGTAGGGCCATCCCGAACTTTAAGTGTAGGCGATATGTGCCCGACCACTGAGTCTAGTCGGCCACATCATGATTGTTTGACTTGGGTATCATAGACGGAGAAAGATGTGCCGTCACGGGCGCTTTTGTTATTATACCAAGCGGGGATCGTTCAATTGCCCAAGGTGCGCATCAAGCATCCAAAGTGAGTTGTCGTGGGAGGCGTAGCGACGTGTCCAGAACATCTCCCGTTTCTTAGGCGGTCGGGAGGAGTCGGGAACGTTTCAGAAGTGCAGATCCGCCAGAAGAGGGCGGAAACGGTGTCTGATGGAATGATGAGGCGGGTCTAGTCATTCGCATAGCCAGTAACGTGGGAGGACAACCGTTAATCGTCGTTCCGGGGGAGCCCGTACGCCTTGTTTCCACAAAAGTAAACCCGAAGATTCAACGGGGAAAACAACCATCCTCAAATATGACTTTGCGGTGAGCCGGGGAGTTTGAACATCGAGCTTCGAGACACCTCCCTTCGTTTCGCATCACAGATTATCGGCCCAAATTGATAGTGCGTTGTGGGAATGCTATCTTGGCGATGGCGGGAAACAATTTCCGGAGCATAAGAAAGACGGTCCTCAGGCAGCACAAGCCTCTTCTTCTCGGTATCGCTTTTGGATGAGACCTGAAAGACGCATGCTGCAACGGGTTAAGCGCCGGACCCACAAGTCGATAAGCAGCTATGGGCGACTGTGTACGAGTCTTCGCGGGGAGAGCCGAGTGTGACCTCGGATGAAGCAAAGGAGTGGTGACAGAGGAATGGTGGGAGTGAAAAAAAAGATATTCGGCTTGGATTCGGCTGAGGGTTTGCCGAAAGCTGACGTGGGAACTGCGTTCCGAATTGGGACATTGTGGCGCTGATCTGCGATTTTGCACTCTCCCTTTGCTCTCCCTCATGACCCCTTTCTTAGCTCGACGCCCTCCGCGACAGACAGGGCAATACCGTCATATTATTCCGGCAGAAACTCATACTGCGCACAATCTTGCACCCGCTCGGACGGTCGAACTGCGTCACACTCACTTCGCCATTAAGCCGCCTGCTCAGGATGCGTGTAGACGTTCTCTTCTCGAAGAACGCCTGGAAGGAAACATCTAAATCGCTTCGAATGCACGTACCTCGGTCCTTCTTTTTGCAAAGCAGGGGCTGTGTATCGCCCTGGATGCTCTATGATCAACGACGAAGCTCATCAGGCCCATCATAAGAATAGTCTCTTCCTTGTTTTCAAACAACAATGGAACTGATGGGGCACTGCCGATCTTCCATGCATTCAGGGCGCCAGATGACATTCGGTATTTTGATTAACTCGTAGATAGTAATTTAGAAACGCCGCTAAACCGTTTTCCATGTCAGTGGAGGGAGTTTTCTCAAGGTGCGAGCCAATCGGAGGCTCGATATCAATGGACTCCCCCTGCCGTGCACTGCCGCTTATACAACGGCGAACGAAAATCGGTGGGTCGCCCCGCCAAAGATAGGTATATGCTCGGCGATATGAGAGCCGCGGGGGCGGGGTAATCGTTTCATCTGTCAAAACCAGACCTCAAAAGCATACGGTATGGAGCGCTCCATGAGCATTGCGAATCCCACTACTCCATGGTGAGCGCGCTCATGTATGTTTTTTAGATTTGTTTTTGATTTATGTATCAGCCGACAAGTCACTTATTGCAGTATTTTCCACTGGTGGTTAGTCTACCTTGCTGGTTAAAGAAAATAAATCTGACAAGGCTTTAATTCCAGATCGATACCTTTGTATATGGTGCGTTCCTCCTCCATAACTTTCAGCAACCTGCTTATCGAACGCGAACACAGGGATCTACTGCGCACTCTTCGTCCAATCCGTCCAAGTTCTATTGAGCCGGCGCCGCGCACACTACAGACTGCACCTCGGCGGCCTTACCGCGCTCTTCCTGCTCTCCACGATCCACATCGTAGCAGCGTATGCGTGGGCGTTCATCACTGACAACGCGACGACGGCAATATACGAGTTGATATCTCTGAGGAACCCGCCACCCGACTTGTACGGTCCCGATGATCCCGTCGTCGTGCATCATCTGGCGCGCCTCCTCCGGGCTCGATACGCCATAGCGAAGTAAGTAAATTTAATTTTCTCTGCTGGGGATTTGGCTGACGTGGGTCCTCGCAGTGCGCTCGCTGATGCTATCCTCGTGAGCCATCCAAGAATACCTTTATACTTCATTTCATGAATATTCCAAGATTTGGAGGTGCTATATTATCTGGGGCAACAGTTGGCGAGCAGTCGCATTCCCTTGCATCGCCTATATGGTCAACATTGGTGGGTACGGTCGTCGAAACGTATCACCGTCGGTAATACTGACCCACATACGTTATGTTGCTGAATATCATAGGCGGAGTCATCGTAGCCGCCCTTCCTCTGCAGGGTCCATCTAGGCGCACTGCAGTCGCAGTCTGCATCGGCACGACATTTTTCACGAACGTGGTGGCTTCTTCGCTTGCTGGTCAGTCTTCCTTTCATCATCATTCGTGCATACCCCATGCCATCTATCCATCCCTCTTTTCGGTCTGATACGGAGTGAAACTTTGAACGCTACATAGCTGGCCGAATATGGTGGATCTCCCGCCGCGTCTCCTACGTGCTAAGTCGGAACTCCCGCCGCACATACACCAATCTGACCGCGATCCTGTACGTGACATCTGCCTCTGCCAGGACCTCTCCTAACTTGCATTCGTTTGTTTCAGCGTTGAAAGCGGTTGCATCTACCCCATCTCCATCATTATAGTCCTCGTCCTCTTCATCGTGCCCTCGACATCGACGATATCTGTCCTCATCTCACTTGCGCCGATATACCACATCGTCGTACGTCCATCCCGTGAATCAATTCCCACTGTCATCCGAACTTGATCCGCTGACCAGGGTATATCGCCAACCCTAATCATCGTGCGAGTCGGGCTCGGCGTGAGCACAGACGACGTCGACAAAACTATCACCTCCGTCAGCCGCGGCCCCAACGACTCGGAGCGCACACATGCTCGTAGGCTACCTATCAGCGCGCTTCGTTTCAATCACGCGGCGACCGTCGAGCTTGGGTTGGAGACTCGGAGGAGGAATGATCTAGATGAAAATGAATTGAATGACTCGGTGGGGACGGGTCTTGTTGAATCGTGTAGTGATACGACGAAGGTGTAGCTATTGTTATGTTTGGTGTGTACTCTACCAGTACTTTGTAATTATGGACACTTGTATAAATATAGCATTCACTAGTTTGTATAAATGAAAGTCGGGGTTGGGTCGGGGCCGTGAATTTCGCGGTTCGGAGGTCGAGGTTGAAGCTTAACGGCGAAACGTCGCACAGAACCCAGATTGCTTCAGTGGCGGGAATCTTCTCCGCCTGATTTCGAAGCTTTGGTGATTTCTTTCGGGGAAAGCTAAATAATTCAGTTCAACCGTTCGTCGGGGACTTGGCCTCTTTGTCTCCCGATTTCGGAGGACCAGTAGTCAGTTATTCCATCAGCTTGTAGCCTCACTGCTAAGACTATATTCTGTGCATGTCTGCATTATCTGCGAAAATGAACTATTTGTGTGCCGAACTTGCGGATCATGCAGTTCATTCTCCGATGGTGATCTCCGTCGAAGCAAGGCTGTGCATTAGTTGTGCATCTGACTCTCTCTTCTTACCATCATCACTCTCCCAAGCGAAGACGAACGCTTCGACCATCCGACGCATTTTCAGCTTTCCGGCCCTTTAACTCGATGCCTTCCCTTCCCGACCTTCCGACTGAACTTCTGATGGAGATAGTCAAGTACTATCCTGAGTTGTATCTCGACATCGACGCCATTATCCACGGAATGGCCAGCGAACAGTTCGCCGGCGACGATGCCCTGCGTGCGCTTTCCCAGACCTGTCGTACCCTACGGGGCATATTTCTCCCCGTACTGTGGGCGCGCGTGTATGCTTGTTTCACCTCGCGGAACAGGCCCAAAAAGAGAGTCAAAAGACGAGCCAAGATGCTCGAGCGCCGTATGATCGGCATCCAAAAAACGCCATACGTCATGCCTCATATCCGGTATGCACAATTTCTTCGGTTCTCTCTGTATGAATTTGAATATATATTTTTGTTTTGTCCAGCTCCCTGTCCGTCACATTGGCGGAGTGTAGCATGAACAATTGGCAACCGATGGCGGAGTTCGTCCGGGTTCTGGGCGTGTTACCTAAACTGTGGCACCTCACTATCGGCAAAGTCTTCAATGAAATGGTCCCTGTTCTCAGTACTGCCTGCCAGGGGAAAGTGTTTCCATCGATTTAAGCCTGGGGGTCGACAACGACAACCTGGCACAGATTATCCCTTGTTTCCCTAACATTCAAACCTTGACCTTCCACCCCGGGCTTGGCTGTATCCCTTTTCTCCGGGCATTGAAGGGTTCCGTCGAACACGTTCATACCCTCAACAATCTGACATTGTATGCGAACGTCATTGAATGTGAGGTTTTTTTTTATCAAGCTGAGGCCCAAGGCCATTCGCTTACGGCAGACCCAGGTCTTCGCGACAGTATTCCGAATGTAAGCCGAATTTCAGTCTGGCCATTTGCATTGGTTGGTGCCTCGCCAAGTCATCACCGTAACCCAGGCTTATCCTACCTTTTCAGGAACCCATGCGCTTACTGGAAAATATGGACAATCTATCGGACTTGCGGATCCGTTATCGTGAGCCCTTGAGGTTCCACGTCGTCTATGGCACGCCTCCAACTTCGTTAGAGGATATTATCGCGACAGCCAAACGGATCCTCCGCACATCCAAAGCTACGGGGCGAAAGGAGCTCCATATGGAGGAATTTACCGGTGACATATTGCGCCAAGAGACGTTGATAATCGTAGGCGGAGATCTGTAGATCTGTAACTCTTATTTATATACTCTTTGCTTTCTTTCCTCGCTAATCTCCAAGTACAACCCTGGCCTTGTGAAACTCTGCCAAAACAACGAGAGGGTCGCAGCAAGTAACTGGGTTGCTGACTCCTGAGTCCCCTATTTGACCGCGATACCCCTTGGGCCACGAGATATATAAGTCTACCGATGGACCAGAACAGCGGACGTTGTACTTGGGGTACGGCTGAACTACCTGGGACAAATGTTCGCCAGACCGCAGTAAAGCAGCCCATTCAGCGTTCGACTCCCCACTTCTGCATGTACATTCATGCGACAAGTTTTTTACGGCTAACGGTCACACGGAAACTGGATAAATTTCCAACGGTCAGAAGTTAGCTCGAACTAGTTAGAACTCATGCTCGCTCGGCCCTCACAGGAGCATATCCGGCTGTGAGGTAACAAGTGCTTTCCTGCAACCTCCGTTCAAGGTACTTGGCTTGAGGCAAGCAGACTAGGTAGCTGATTGAAGGCAGGTATATTCTACCATTCTTTGCACTCAAATTCGAAGGCCCTTTGCAAAATATAGAAATTACCTGTATCTCACACCTTTAGAGACGATGCGCAAAGCTGCATGCGGAGTTGGTTTCTTTTGCATTTGGGAGCCACCAGAACTATTCATATTGCTGCAGTAGAGCAGAAAAAAAGCCGTACAGAAAGACTTTGTGTGCCATGCGGCTTTTGCACATCCTCTCTAATATTGTATGCTTGGGGAGATGTGGGTTCGAATTGTTGAGGATGATGGTGGTGCTGAGGAAGCAAAGGGATCAAGGAGGGCTTTGGTGAGGCAGTAGAATCGGAGGAGGGAAAGTTCCCGAGCCTGAGCCTAGGTTCATATGCTGTATTCTACTTCTCTTTTATACTTTTTCTGTAAGGCTGTACACTCCTGGTTTCATGTATGTTTCAAGGAGTGTTTCACCTGAGTGTCCACATGGTCCTTCACAAAACAGGACGGCGAGGATTTACTCGCCAACTATAATTTCCTTTTTGGGTGAGTGAAGATGTTCGTTCGGATAGATTTCCTTTTCCGGATCGAGTTCGGTTGACTCAAGGGCAATGATAATCTTCAGCAGTGATTCACTTTGCTTGCCATATTCCAACATGAATCCTACCAGAGGTGCGTTCTATCGATTTAAATTTATTTTTCAAATTCCTTTCCCAGAATCTCCAGAAACTTTTCTGCTTTCTCTAGTCATTTAGAGATGCAAGTGTGCCTTATAACTAGTCTCTCGTAGACAGACACTACAACAGGAAAGTCGTACCTCCCATCTTGTACTCCATAACACAAAGCAACAGGAAAAATGTCTGGCGGGCACACTGGAGGAAAAGACTGTTTAAATAGAGTCTATCAAGTAATCGCCCAGTAGTATTTTACTCTGTACCGATGCGATGCCGGTAAGTCGCGTGTGAAGCTTTCGATGCCAACCCATTTGAAAGGCGTTCGTTCGATCAACAATAAGATAGGCCACATCCATGCGCATTCAGCTTACACAGCCACTGATCGCTAGGTGGTTGCACGGCCAGAAATTTGATAACTCAACAGAGACGAAATAAAAGATTCTGTCCCGTCAGATTCTTTAAAATAGACACAGGAACAGCATACCAAAATTTCAGACCCATTAGAGATGAACTGAAGGACGAGATAGGTTTTAGGTGCTGTACTGCACCCAAAAAGTGGTTTGACGACACCAAAAACCTATCTAGTCCCTCAGTTTAGCTCTAATTAATCTAAAATTTTGGAGAGTTCATCTTGAGTTGACTTCAAAGGGTCTGAGGTGACAGAATTACTAAATTCAACTTTGTTCAGTTGCTATTCAATTTCCTGTCGCAAGAATACGTATCCATCAGTGGCTGTGCCACTTGGATGCATATGGATGCGGCCTATCTTATGTGAAAGTCAGACTTTGACCGTCAATATCCAACCATGCAATGCGTATGGCTACCAAAAAGCCTTTGTGGATCTGTGAAGATTGCCTCGATGTACTTCCATAAGCTGCAAATGCCAAAAAGGTTCTTGAGGCTGTGTGGTTCAAAGTGGTTCAAATCCCACCGGAGGCCAGGATGACTTCAGCAATGACCACTAACTTTAGGTAGTGGGTCCTATGGTGCGATTGGCTATTTTTTTTTGGCTGTAAATTACATTGTTTGGTCTTATTAGGTCATCTTGGAGGTCACAAGTTTGATTCTTGCAGGTCACCCATTTCAAAAATGAGATCTGGGATGCCAATTTCATTGCGGTCTGCCTCCTCAATGATGTGAAAAGAGGTTTTTCATCAGAGAGAAGTGAGTTTCATGCAACTTTACAAGAAACTGTAATCTTTTCTCGACACTGATTCAATTTTTTTTTATAAGTCAATGTTCGACCTATCTTGAATCTGCAATGCCCTTGCATATCTGTCTTGTGTCTCTGGTAAATTTTCTTGAGTCTATTCCACCATGGCATCATGTTTCTCTACTCATGCAATGAACCTGACACAGTTGGGGTTCCTAAGCCCAATGTGAGCTGGTCGACGTGTCAACTGAGCGAGAATTGGGTGCAATTGAAAATTTCTATTACAGGCTGGTGGAAAATACATTTTAGGATAATATGCTAGTAGTTGGTGGGCTCTGCCGCAAAGTGCGCTACAAGTGTTATTTTCAATGAAAGCATCTGACGACTGGGCCACTTTTCATCAACTACGTTGAGGAGAAAGAAACAAAGTGAAAGATAGTTGACAGCCACAAAGCCTTCTATTTGGCCAGCTGACAACAAACATTTGGCTATCATAATGATTTGACTTGCTCCGAACCTCCACCATCTCTCCCGCCCTTTACTTCTCACCATGGACTCGCCCCTTCTGCTCAAACTTAGACATAAAACCTTTGAAACAGCTGCAACTCAGGAGCCCAATGTCAACCCCTCGCTTCTATGAGTTTGCCATAGGGTTCAGGCCTGGCAAGTCCCAGTTATGGAACTTCATAGATTGATATATTGACTTGCGGTGTAATAGGGTTGAGCCGTTGCTCTACAGAGTTCTCTTGATCACCGACATGGATGATTTGCACTTTTCAGCAGTCGAATTGAAGTCAACGACCTTACCTTAAAAAATGCAGTGTGTCACGTTTTCTGCAGCCTTCGCGATTGCACCAGGAGGAAGAGGATCAAAAACCTTCTCTTGTGATGTTCAGGGATAACATCGCTCTATATTGAGGGAGAGATTGATCTAGGCCTTTTTGTCGTCCTCGATCAAATGCATCTGCAGAAGCTCAATTTTTTGTTACTGCTTCATCATGCTCTGAATGGATCAGATCGACTCTGCATCGCCAGTTTCTTCTACCTGCAATCCACGTGGAGCTTCACACCTATCCCGACGATCCACCTCCATGTTGGAATAATTGGTCCCAGCTGGCGCTTACCCACCTGTTATGTCATCCAAGACCTGGCCGTGGACCTCCTGTCACCCATTATCGCGGATAGTGTGGGGCACGGGTACGGGTAAAACCCGCGGGTTTCCGGGTTGGGTAGGCTGGGTCCGGGTCTCGGGTTGTGTTGGAATAAAACCCGGCCTGACCCGGACCCTACCCGCGGTATATGCGGGTTGTTGATACACCTAGAAATAGTGCTTTGGTGTCCTGTTTTGAGTGATCCTTCTGTGCAGTCCTCGGTTCAAGCCTCACAATAACCTTTGTTTTTGTGTTGGACACATTTTCCAACCCCTTCCACAGGCCAGCCGCTCACAACAATGATGTAAATGACCTCACCCTCTCCTTCTAAAATTTCTTTACCTCACTATACAATCGTCCCAGACTGATCAAAATACAGTTATGATTGATAGTTCCCATAATTGTGATCCTTGAATGGTAAGATTGTCGGTACACCACTTCACATTTTGAACCCGTATAGACCCGTATGAAGTCAGGTACGGGTTTATACCCTTACCCGCAAGGGGTCCGGGTTCTGCGGGTAAGGGTCCAGGTCATGACTTTTTGACCCAGACCCGGACCCGTGCCCAACATCCCAACACTAATCGCGGAGTGTCCGCAACTTACTGTTGTGGTCACTGCATTTTGATACGCCGGTGACATGGATGCTGTGGCTAAATTTGCACAGACCCTCGCAACTACCGATCCGAGGATAGTTGTGATGCTAGTGTGGGACCACAAGCGGGATGCCGATGCTGAAGGTGGAGAGGACGCAGTTGGCTGTGAGCCAGCTGGGCAAGCATGAGCAGAGGGTTAGCAAGCATAGATAGAATAAAGGAGCAGGGACACATACATGAAAAGATTCCCACTAGGGCGATCAGGACGGTGATCATTGGGGACGTGCTGGATGCCGCAGGCCTTGACGCCGATTTTGTGCTCTAGGGCGGCGCTGAGGGCAAAGGAGTGCCCCCAGAAGGAGGTGGGGTCGACAGGGCGGGTGGCAGCATCGGCGTCGAGGACATTCAGCATGTCTGCAGAGTGCCAGCCGTATCAGAAGCCACAACGGCTAGGCTTGGGTTGGGCACCCACCAATGTGCTCATTCCCACGACCAACGCTAATCTCATCCTTGTTGACATGTGATGCCTGCTTTTCGAGGTCAGGGCTCCCAGACATGGCTTCTAGTCTTGGGGTATATGGTTCAGAATCTTAACGCAGGAACTAGCAAGGGATGGGCTCCAAGGCCAGTGATTGAGAGTGTTGAAACCGATGCGGGATGGACACGTGCAGAGAAGAGGATCCCATACTGGTACAGTATCCAGTTTTTATAAAAGTAAAGGTGTGTGCGTGTGGAACTCGGCAGATGATAGATACTCCCAGGTGTGGATGCATGTGCTACCACACAGTTGCGGAGACTGACAGATATCGTCATGTGATAGTTCCTTTTCTTTAAGGAGGAAGAGGACAAATGCGTCACATTCTTTGGCCAAATTGAGGCATATTTGGGTCCGATCTGTCTGGAGCAGAGCTAGACCAGATTACTGCAAATTGATTGTCAATCCAGTGTACAGGAACACAATGTACTACGACAACAGAAATACTCGTGGAATATACTCTTTCCCTACTGTCTGTTCAGGTCTGGACATGGTCACTTTCCTATTTCTCTGGACAGATGGGAAGATGGAATGATTGAGAGCCAATCCGACCCTGGACATTTTTGGGGTTCCACAGTGGCCATTACATGGCACTGATCAAAGTTTTTTTTGTAAGCTTCCTAAAGAGGAGAAACTTTGGGACAGGGGGCATTTCCTTTTTGAGAAGAAAAAATCAATCATTGCCATTATTTTCAGGATCTACTGTTGTAATTAGGAAAGTCCCACCTATCTCCCCGCCATTGTCGGCACCTGAGTGTGTGTCATGGCCTCCAACCATTCAAGGGCCAGATTTAAGATCAACACCACCTCTGACAGCCCCTTTAACACCAAAACGAGCTTCCAAATACATGTATCCTGGGCCCCAGATCTGCCCAGAGAATTGGAAGAAAATATTTCTACGCCCTTGAGTGAGCGGGTCCTTCAACTGACATTTTGAAATTCCTGAGTTTGAAATTAGTGGTTTTTGATTCTGGAGTGTCCTCTCCAGCCACACCTGCCCCTTGGGCTCAAAATACCTTCTTCCATCCACCCCACGAGCTGAGCAACCTGCATTAGCATATCCAAGCCTTGCACCTGCAGGATCACACCACAGCCAAGCTATTATTACCCATCCCTTGCTATTTACCTATTTATACACAGTCACAACAAAGATGATCAATACAGGAACCCAGACACTTCCTGAGTCCAAGTTGGGTGCATTGGATTCTCAGATGCAATTGGCACTGAATTTTGACACCAACCTTTTTGACGGCATATTTCCAGGGACGGTGTTGGGAGGCCATCAGCACAGACAATTTAAATGGCCCCAGGGCATGGACATTGGACCAGAGGACCTACTTCTAGTTGTTATACAAGCAATCAAGAAGGCTGGCTTCCTGCCTCTCGACACATTTTTTGCCCAGGCTCTTCAACAACACTGTGAACAACAAGTACCCCACTGTATACCACACCATCTCCTCATTTTCTCCAGGCAAAAGGACATTCAGCAGCAAATCATCCCGTGGCAATTGTGGACCTGACTTTTGGGCACAGAATGTTTCAGGAATTTGTCGATGGGATTGCCATTTCAAGAATCTCACCATCACAATGTACTGACATTACATGTCTGCATCAGCAACTGAGGATGCAAAAGGACAGTCCTGTACCTGCAATCTCAACATGTATGGACCCACATGGAGTGCATTGGATGTGTCTTCCAGTTGCGGGAACCTGGACCTGACCCAGTGGGCACCTTCTACGTCCAGTCTGTGTACAGAGTTCTAGCCTATTATATCCCTGTTGTGCTGGTAAGTAATTTATTTCGAGTGATTACAAGCTGTAGTTATAGACAAAACCATCTACCTAACTCTCAAAAACAAAACCGCATGACAATTGGTGACAGTAAGTAAGAACCCATAAATGGAAATCAGCTGATGGCAGATCTATTATGGACTGGCTCCATCACAGTCTGGAAGGGGTGTTCATGTCTTCATAAGCAGGTCATCTAAGATAAGGTTTCCTAGTTGGACGTTTTTGTGTACACAGAGGGCAATTTCTCCTTGGATTCTTTGGGTCTTTTTGCATTGGGAGCATTCCAGTCTGGTCAGTATCTAATCTAAAGGGATTTTCATGTGTAATAATGAAGTTCAACTTTTCAGCCTGGACCCGTGGGTCCACAGGTAGGGTTTTGACCCGTACCCAACTGGGTTAGGGTTTCTCGGGTATGGGTCCAGGTCTAGACCCAGCCTACAACAAGCTCCCATATTCTCCCCCTGCTGCATTGACATCAGCACCCTTGTCAAGGAGGATCTGGACAATGTCTGTGTGGCCCCCTTTAGCAGCAGCCTGCAACGAGCTCCCATAGAATCCCCCTGCTGCAATGACATCAGCACCCTTGTCAAGGAGGATCTGGACAATGTCTGTGTGGCCCCTTTGGGCAGCAGCCTGCAACGAGCTCCCGTATCTTCCCCCTGCTGCATTGACATCAGCACCCTTGTCAAGGAGGATCTGGACAATGTCTATGTGGCCCCCTTCAGCAGCAGCCTGCAACGAGCTCCCATAGAATCCCCCTGCTGCATTGACATCAGCACCCTTGTCAAGGAGGATCTGGACAATGTCTGTGTGGCCCACTTCAGCAGCAGCCTGCAACGAGCTCCCATATTCTCCCCCTGCTGCATTGACATCAGCACCCTTGTCAAGGAGGATCTGGACAATGTCTGTGTGGCCCCTTTGGGCAGCAGCCTGCAACGAGCTCCCATATTCTCCCCCTGCTGCATTGACATCAGCACCCTTGTCAAGGAGGATCTGGACAATGTCTGTGTGGCCCCTTTGGGCAGCAGCCTGCAACGAGCTCCCATATCCTCCCCCTGCTGCATTGACATCAGCACTCTTGTCAAGGAGGATCTGGACAATGTCTGTGTGGCCCCTGTAGGCAGCAGCCTGCAACAAGCTCCCATATCCTCCCCCTGCTGCATTGACATCAGCACCCTTGTCAAGGAGGATCTGGACAATGTCTGTGTGGCCCCCTGTAGGCAGCAGCCTGCAACGAGCTCCCATATTCTCCCCCTGCTGCATTGACATCCGCACCCTTGTCAAGGAGGATCTGGACAATGTCTGTGTGGCCCACTTCAGCAGCAGCCTGCAACGAGCTCCCATAGAATCCCCCTGCTGCATTGACATCAGCACCCTTGTCAAGGAGGATCTGGACAATGTCTGTGTGGCCCTTGTGGGCAGCAGCCTGCAACGAGCTCCCATATTCTCCCCCTGTTGCATTGACATCAGCACCCTTGTCAAGGAGGATCTGGACAATGTCTGTGTGGCCCCTGTAGGCAGCAGCCTGCAACGAGCTCCCATATTCTCCCCCTGCTGCATTGACGTCAGCACCCTTGTCAAGGAGGATCTGGACAATGTCTGTGTGGCCCCTGTAGGCAGCAGCCTGCAACGAGCTCCCATATCCTCCCCCTGCTGCATTGACATCAGCACCCTTGTCAAGGAGGATCTGGACAATGTCTGTGTGGCCCCCTTCAGCAGCAGCCTGCAACGAGCTCCCATATCCTCCCCCTGCTGCATTGACATCAGCACCCTTGTCAAGGAGGATCTGGACAATGTCTGTGTGGCCCTTGTGGGCAGCAGCCTGCAACGAGCTCCCATATTCTCCCCCTGTTGCATTGACATCAGCACCCTTGTCAAGGAGGATCTGGACAATGTCTGTGTGGCCCCCTTCAGCAGCAGCCTGCAACGAGCTCCCATATTCTCCCCCTGCTGCATTGACATCAGCACCCTTGTCAAGGAGGATCTGGACAATGTCTGTGTGGCCCACTTCAGCAGCAGCCTGCAACGAGCTCCCATAGAATCCCCCTGCTGCATTGACATCAGCACCCTTGTCAAGGAGGATCTGGACAATGTCTGTGTGGCCCACTTCAGCAGCAGCCTGCAACGAGCTCCCATATTCTCCCCCTGCTGCATTGACATCAGCACCCTTGTCAAGGAGGATCTGGACAATGTCTGTGTGGCCCCTTTGGGCAGCAGCCTGCAACGAGCTCCTGTATCTTCCCCCTGCTGCATTGACATCAGCACCCTTGTCAAGGAGGATCTGGACAATGTCTGTGTGGCCCTCTTCAGCAGCAGCCTGCAACAAGCTCCCATATTCTCCCCCTGCTGCATTGACATCAGCACCCTTGTCAAGGAGGATCTGGACAATGTCTGTGTGGCCCCTGTAGGCAGCAGCCTGCAACGAGCTCCCATATTCTCCCCCTGCTGCATTGACATCCGCACCCTTGTCAAGGAGGATCTGGACAATGTCTGTGTGGCCCCTTTCGGCAGCAGCCTGCAACGAGCTCCCATAGAATCCCCCTGCTGCATTGACATCAGCACCCTTGTCAAGGAGGATCTGGACAATGTCTGTGTGGCCCCCATAGGCAGCAGCCTGCAACGAGCTCCCCCATTTTCTCCCTGCTGCATTGACATTAGCACCCTTGTTAAGGAGGATCTGGACTATCTTTGTGTGGCCATAGTATGATGCTACAATAATCTCTGGATTGACTAAATGCTGCACCAATTGTGTCCCCTTTAGCAGAAACTTTGCAGTTTCCACAAGGTTTGCTGCTGCTGATATCCACAAGGCCGAAGGATTTGATGGAAAATCTGGAAAATTCCATGGTGGACAGTTCCATTCCTTCTCTGAAATATAGTCCCCACATAATGTTCTCCTCCATTGGATAGCCTGACAGAGAAAACCTAGAAGGAGATTTCTGCATTGAACTTCAGGCTGTCCAGCAGCATGTGCAAGGCAATACTGTGAATACTCAATCAGAGGGGGTAGATTCCATGACTTCCAGGATGAATCTGGATATCCATCAAAGGCAAGGAATGTGAGCAGAGTGTGTGTTATCTCTGTTTGTGCATCTGGGAATAGCCGGGCCTGAATGCTGTCCAGATATTCCTGTGTGGTATAGTGAACAAGTCGCACCACAGAAGATTCCTCGTCCACAATCACAAGGCCAGCACAGACAGAGAGAATGATATCAATGTCCATAAAATCCTCCTCATCCAGCTTTTGCATGCCTGGTTTAACAGCAAGAGCAACCTGTAATTCTTCAACTGTTAATGGTCTCTTTGCATTTGCAACCCAAATAATGGTTGAGTGAGCTGTCTTTCTGTCTGCATTACTCTGAGCATCAATTCGCTGTATTGCAATCTCATAGCTGCCATAAAGACTCTCTGGGAGGACATTCAAAGCTTCTCGAACTTCTCGGATTGTATTCTTTGTGCTCATGGAGTCAATGTGAAGCTTGGCAAGAAGGAACCTGGTTAGAATTTATTCCAGTTTCTTGCTGACAGGTAATTATGACAACTCACATTCCATCCACAGATTTACTGCTGATTTTGGAATGAATGTCTTCTCGTAGCTTAGGTTGCCTCTGGACATGCTTGGACAAGCGTGGAAACAACTTGATCTGTGCATTGATATATGCTTGAATATCCTCTGGGGCTGCCTGAATATCTAGTTTTTCAAGATTGGGAAGGGAGGACTCTGGAGAAATATTTGGCCGTGAAGTGAACATCAAGTTCACATTGCTACCCATAGTTGCCAATTGTTGTAGCAGAATTCCCCGTTGAAACTCGGGATATTCATCCATGGCATCAACAATAATGAAGACCTGTGAAAACTCCTTGAGGCTAGAGCTGAGCACATTGACAACCTCTTCCAGTGATGGTGCAGTGCCCCTCTCCCAGTGCTGCTTGTATAAATTTTCTGCAATAGAGCTGAGATCCCTGTTAAGTACAAGCTGTCTCCAGAGAGCTGCTAGAAGTTTGGATACTGTTTGGTTGTCCACTTCTTTGTGGTTCAGATAAATGCAAGCTACACCAATATTCCCACTGTTTCTGTATTTAGCATTGAGATGCTCTACAACCATTGATCTAGGATTATCATAATTATTAATGACTATTCAGTGTAGAGAATGAACACACAAAAGGACAGTTTTTCCAGCACCAGCTAGAAATTTTAGCTTGGTTAGTCTCAGGAGCATTTGAGGTCAATAAATTACATACGAATTCCACTGCACCAAAGTGTCCTTCCAGAACTAGATTCCCACTTTTTAAAGATGGGATCTGCAAGGAGCCATCCACCAGTGCCTTTCTCCCACACCTTCAAAATATCTGCCTGTCGTACAAAGAAATTGATTGGTGAAAGCCAGTCAATGATTTTTTTGCGTTCTTCTTCCTTATTACCGTAATTAAAATTCACGGTGGGACCCTGCCCATCACCCCCAGGACCACCATGTCCACCGCTCTGTCCGTGCCCACCACCACCTCCTTTGCCTCCTGGGTAAAATAAACATTGATGTTGATATCCTAATCAATTTCTTTCGCACCATGGATAGTAAGGTGGAGTTCACTGGGCTGAAGAGACATGACTATTCTCGTAAGTATGAATCTTATGTATGAGGGACAGCACTGTGTCAGCCAGCATTGAAAATCGTATGTGACAGAACTGACCAAAGAGAATAGATTGCTGCAGTAGACTTGGGGGGCGTAGCACGAAGAATGTAGTTGAGCAAAGACAAGTATAAGAGAAGGGTCGGAGGAACATGCACAGCACACGTTACACTTTAAATTAGATAGAAGGCTCAGGAGATCCGGGGAAGTGGTCGGCCCATTGTTCTATTCCAGTACGTTACGTGAACGTCGAAGTTAGTTTGATGTGGCGCTTCAGCTGATACATGCGCTTTGTGAACTGCTACAGTCCCACTCGAAATGCAGATTAATCGATTTTTCTGTTCTTTGGTGATGAGCCAGAGGATGGCCAGAGTAATGACTTGAGGACGTTATGTAGTCGCCGTGTGGTTCGGGTGTAGTACTTACGTGTGTTAATGTGCCAAACTTGGATTGACAGTTGCACACTTTGCCATGACAGCGAGCTTTCATCTCGCAGTGACAGCGAAGATTCATCTTGGGCTCCCGTTTAAAGTTAGAAAAGAACAATCGGGGAATGTAGGCGGCGGAACTATTGCAACCTGCAGTACTCTTGTTGGGAATGATTCCAAGCTGGGGGACGAGGAGGTGCCAACAATTCAAATGGGTCGGCGGTCGTACCGTTAATAACGCCGTCTTTAAGTTCCGACATTGATCGGACTCCGATCGAATCTAGCTCCGTACCTCTGTCTCGGTCCGTGCGACCGCTGCGCTCGCCCATGGAACCGCGACACGATGTATACCGACAATAATCCAGTGGTGTCGAGCGCTGCTCTGGCATCGATATGTACATTCCATCCCATATCACACGGCCACCCTTATCGCCGATGTGCTTATTCCCGGGCAGCCAATTCGCGTGTGTCCCGGTGCGTATTTCTCGCCCCGCCTTTTCACCGATGTGCTTATTTCAGGACAACCAACGCGCATGCGCCCCGGTTACGTCGCTGCCGTCACGGTCCTCTGCGCTTCCTCCTCGCAGCCGTTTCCTCTCCGCTCGCCCGTCGCCTTCCTCGTGTATACCCCAAGTCCATCCTGTAGTACCCTGTGCGCCACTCGCGCTGGTTGCCCTCCTCCCTCTCCTCCGCGTACTCTGCCTACGCTCAAACGACGACACCGGTGAGTTGCGTCCTTCCTCCTCCCTCGGCCGATCCGCCGAACGTGAGCGATCGACCACGATGAACGGGCTCTTCTTCCGTGCTTCAGCGTTCGTGCCCCGCGACGGCAACGGCGACCAATGGCGGCGGCCTCAATTGGAGCACGAGCCCGCGTTTTGCCACCACGCATCTTTCCGCATACGGGTACGCGGACTAGGTCCGAGTCCTCCTCGCCATTTCCCGTGCGCTTTCGGTGTGCATACGCGGACGTACTGCGCTCATTCTTTCTTCTTTCACAGAACTGCGGCTAATTGTGTTTCTGTCTATTCACCAGCCCACGCTCAACTTGTCCGTGACGTTTACCCACAATTCCTCAGGCTATAACCACTCTGCAAGGTCGGACAGATCAATTCCCTCAACGGCGTCCTGGGCTACGCAATCAAGCAGTGCATACTCGACTATATCCACGTCACCATCGGGTTTACCTCGCAG
Organism: Mycena venus; assembly: GCA_014462655.1. Lineage (NCBI taxonomy): Eukaryota > Fungi > Basidiomycota > Agaricomycetes > Agaricales > Mycenaceae > Glaucomycena > Glaucomycena venus. Next base: position 762,887 of record JACAZI010000015.1, on the reverse strand, counting down.
CCTGAGAACGGGACCTGATACCAATATTTGGCATCGTGAATAAGGGTGTATCATCTTCAGCCGCGCGATGGCAACACTTACCCGCTCGTTACAGCCTACCTACGCAGCATCGGACGTGATGTGTTGTATGTCACCTTCCCCACTCCCTTGCTTCCTTCTACTGCGGCACTACACTGAAATGACGACGCAGCTACCTCCAAGCACACAGCATAATCCGCGGCATCACGGACTACGGCGCAGGCCCTTCATCAGTATCCACGGCGGCTTCCACATCACCGAGTTGTGGGCGAGCTTCTTCCCCAGCTCGGACCACATCGTCCCCGCCACGCACCCGTGCTTTGTGTACGACGGTGCGCCGAACGACTCGCCGATCGCGATGAACACGGACGCTCTTGAGGGCAGGCGGGATATGGCTGAAGAGCGTGCAGCCTCTCTCCGTCGTCGTTGAATACAAGGTGAGTTCGCGGTCTTGCCTATTTTAGTACAAGGCTAATATGGCAATATCATTGCTTTTTTTGGACGGAGGTGGACACTGATTTTTCCTTTTCTTTGAATCCAGCCCAAGTGCGTTTGGGGTGATGCTCGCCGGTGACCTTAGTAACAGGTATGACGACTGCGCGCTGTACTTGATCGGCGTCAATGGGACGCAGAACTATGGCGAGTCCCTTCGCTAAATCCTGACGCACACTGACGATCTTTTTTTTAGGCTGAGATCGCTTGCTGTAGCAGGACACGAGCACATGGACCAACACCAAAGCCGGTCTGAAGTAGTTTTGCGCTCACGTCAATAGACACGACGCGCGATTGACTCTTCTCGATAAGGAAGATGCGTCTCTTCGCTGGAGCATACGTTAATGTCCCGCTAATGGACGACGATGTGCAGATTGGCCCCACACTGGACGGCATCGTGCACTCGCCCCTCTGGTCGTACCCGCTTGGGCTGAAGAGGGACTGACTGCGCAAGGGTTGCCGTGGGTATATGTCGAGGAGTGCTCGGGCGTGTGGGACTGTGAAATGGAGGTTGCGAATGTGAAGGAGTACGAGAAGTCTTATGAATTAGGTATTGTCGTGTCCACTTCGAAGAACAACTTAAAATCCAATGAATTTATTGCAGTATCTAGTTTAGTTCCTGTAGCGTGTGCTCATATACCATGTTATCAATGAAGCAGGTGAATATGATTCTACGGCCCGTGGTTTAACATTGGTGTACTGCGGTGAGCAAGCAGGCAGGGCCTGGCAGCCAGCACTGATCCAGGCTTTTTTCATGTCTGGGCGATATTCACGGGTTCACCATGGCGAAGATGCCGGGAAAGCTCGGCCTCGCCATGTTCAACGCCGTTGTGGGCATGGCCTGTGGCAGAGTCTTTGAAGGGATCTTTTCAAATGCACGATCCAAACAAAGCTCAGCGCGTGCATCAGGCCCTCGCAGCATCGAGCCTCAGCCGAGAAAAAAGCGCAAACGGACTGCCACTTCAGCGCGCAAAGCTACCACTTCGTCACACAAACCTGCTGATGACGATCAACGAAACAAATCAGATGGAGTCCTTCGTCGATGAAAACAGTAATCATGACGAGGAATCAGATAGCGAAATCGCGGTGGCCGTGGACAATTCTGAGGTAAGTGCACCGGACACTTGTCGTGTATTCTCTGAGTCTTCGCCCTGGTTATGTTCAGCTTGCAGTGGAGGGCTCGGATCGACAACTGATCCAAGTGCAAATGGAGTGCGGAAAGGTAAAGGGAAGGAAAAGGAAAAGGATAACGCGGGTGCGAAGCTGGAGAAGAGGAGGAGGATGGCTAATCGGCCTGAAAAGGTCATCGACAAGTAAGTAATCCACACCAAATCGAAGATAAATCTGACTGCCACGCCTTGCAGGGCCGCGGGCCTTCCGATCGACCTAACGCTGCCAAAAAATCAAAGCCTCCAGCGAAACAAGTTCTTGAAGATACTCACATCTGTTACGTCCTGATCTGAATAATCCTTAATCTTCGATAGAAAACGAATTCCATCCGACATTTCTTCACCGTTCTGGACAATAATGATCCAGGTGACAACAGCAAGTCCTATCGGTACACTCTCGGCAACAAGAGGGTCATTGCCCTTACCGCCGCTCGAACGGCAATCTGAGCAGTATGTTGCAGTTCTATGGTTAACCTCTTGTCTGGAACTAGAAGAATGGTCCGTCCCCTACCAAAGAAGAGTCAGTGATTGCTCATGGGAAAAAAGAGATGACCGAGCCGACAGTACGCAAGTTTGCAGACAGAACTTAATTGAGGCTGCCTTCGAGAACCAGCAAGCCGTAACTCCCCGCCATCCAGGAGACACACATCAGGCTGAACTCGACACTGCATTCCCTTTGCCAGCATGCATGCAAAAACTATACTAACTGCACTAAACTACTCGCAAACTACATGTAATGGATTGAATGCTATTGAATGAGTTCTGGCTGATTTATTTCGGACCCAGAAGTGTCATCTTCATCCATGGTGAATGCGAATCGTTAGTGCTGTCCATAATATGATATCAATATGATTTTTGCCATATCATATTATATCCATATCATATTATGCCCTCAGCCTCCATATTGTATTTGTATTATATTATCTGTGTATGTATTAATACGTATCAGAATATATCATTAATATATTAACAAGACGGGCCTCCGCTTCGCTCCGGTATCCCGGGTGATTAGAGAGATGTGCAATAGCGAATACTACTGGTACAAAACAAACACCAACATAACCCGGACGGGGGTTGTTCGTGTTTGACGCTATGAAAACCAACAGGCGCAATGAAAAAATCAAAAAAGAAAATAGAAACAGGATAGGAAAATGAACTGTTTAGCGTAATAACGACAAAGGAAGTGGTCGAATTGCAAAGAGTGCGGTCCTTGACCCGGAGTTCATTCTCCAAGATGTGAAGCTTGTGAAAAATCAATGGCTCTGGCACCCCTGGGATGGATCGCGGCACTGACTAGACAAAGAGAGACAGTGACAAAGAAGTGTACAAATAGGAAGCCAAAAAAATAAAGTTAGACCGAAAGAGAACGGTGTCTCGAACGATGCAGGGCAAGGGGAAACTGAAAAGAAAGACGAGCAGGCCCTCAGAACGCCAGAAAATACATGCTCTTATCCCTCGAACAGTCATCTGCAACTGCAATGCGCAAAAAAAGCAATAACAGAGAGGAAATGTCGCATTTGGCGGTTCACAGAAATAAGCCACTTGGCAGACTGAAGGTTCACTAAATTGTGGGCCGAGAACAGTCAAAATTTCTTGAAATACTGTGATAGGCAAGGTTTCCCCCATGCACGAAAAAAGGAAGCCAGTTGGACTAAACCCTTCAGCAAGCCTAATGCATTGAAGGAGCGAGAAAGAATTGGGGGAAACTACCGGGGCGTACATTGACGGCGAATTCCGGGAGCAGTTTTACAAAACAGTGAAGAGGAACGTCCCCAGTAGAAGGTTCAAGCATGAATAAGCCCCAGAATCAATCCGAGAAGAGAACGTTGAAATCCCAGGACATCTGAGGACGGGGGGAAACGGGGGGAAATTTGTGAGAAGAGAAATCTGTCCCTCTCCTTATATCAAGGATCTTCGGCGAGACTACGTGGCCCCCTCGGCACAAATCTGATTGAAATCAGGCTGCGCCATAGGCAGCAGCAACTGCGTCCTGTTCAGAAGGAACTGCGTGGAGGTCAGCTGTTGAGCCTCGTGATGGGTTTTAAATGAAACTCCGGATACAGCTCCCAGGCACGTCCAACTGAAAGCGGTCGAGTGCGAGCCTCTGCCATGATTGTTGTCACCGTGGCGCCGTCAATTAAATGTTTGCCGTCGAAGAAAACCAGGGTCACATGGGGCCGGAGGGCATGACTTAAAGGGCGAGAGGAGAGAAAAAGACAAAGGAGACAAGTCTACATGGGGTAATTGTACCACAGAGAGGCCATTTCATTAAAGAACGGTTAATAATGAAGCCGGAAAAAGTTCTGGAGAAGCACAGGAGATTGCTCAAGCGGACGGGAGACAGAGCTAAGAGCAGTCAAGCTATATGGAGAAAGGAACTAACAGGTACAAATTGATGAGCACCGCCGAATGAGCAAAATCTTAAGGAACGGTTAATTAATAATATTCCGTGAGGTCGATGTTCTGAGCAGTTCTAGAGTCGAGACCCTGGAAAAGTCCATATATCAGCTATTGCTCTGTTATAATACATCTAGATAAGTTCTCTTGGCAGACCAACATCTCTAGTCAATCCAGGATTGCAAGAATCTCCAGTGCATGAATGTTTGATAGGGGTGAATTGCCATTTTGAGCGAATGTCCGGAGCTTGCCGCTGTTTTCAGTGGTTTTCAGGCCTGCTGAGGCCGGAAATGATTTTCTCACGGCCTTGATAGGATCAGCTCATTGAAAATTTCGCATGATCTGGGTGCCAGATGGAAGTTTATGGCCTACCATAATACGGAAATAATATGATAATATGCTGAGCACCATATCATATTATATTATGCCATATTAATATTATGTAGGTTGTCCCAGAGCCATATTGTATTCGTAGTATCATTAATATATTAATAATATATTATTCCGTATTATATTAATGGACAGCACTACATGTGACTGGCTGACAACTTGTTCTTGCTCCTCGCGTCCACCACATTGCCTAGTTCCCCACGGCACTCTACATCTCTAGCAATCGACACTCATCTGGTAATGGCTGCTCAAGCCAATGAGTCCCACACAGTTTACAATTATTACATCCATGGTGCGCAGTGAAATTGATGGATTTACATTATCACTTATTTTGCCCAGGTGGCACAGGTGGCAATGGTGGGGAGGGCGGCATACAGGGTGGGGGTGGGGGTACTGGGGAGGGTCCTAATGTGTCCTCTGTGACTAATCTGTACGTTGGTTTATTCCCTTCCTGTCCCATGTTTCTCAACAGCAATAGCGGCAGCCAGCAAATGGATTGTGAGTTTTCAGAGAGAGAGATTGTGTAAATTCATGAACCTTCTTTAGCCACAGAGCGCATGAAACTCATTGACTGGCTATCACCAATCAACTTTTTCCTCCAGCATGCAGATATTTCACAGGTGCAACAGCCTGGCACAGGAAAGTGGTTGCTTGAGCATCCATGCTTTCAAGTTTGGGAGTCTGGTTCTGGAAGGAGCCTCTGGTGCCAAGGAATTTGTGCGTGATTGACCTTCTTATCCATGTCTGCACAAATCCATCCAAAATATAGCTGGTGCAGGAAAAACTGTCCTGGCGTGTGTCCATTCTCACATCTTTCTGTATCCACTAATTGCATGGGTGTAGCTCAATTGTTGTTGATCATCTCAACACAGAATCAAAGACCAAAAATACAGGTGTAGCTTGTATATATGTGAACCACAAGGAAGCCAATGATCAAACCCCAGCTATGCTGCTATCTGGAATCTGGAGACAATTGGTCCATGGCAGAGATATTGGCCCCCTAGCAAAGGAGTTGTATGAGAAGCACAAGGAGAAAAAGACAAAACCCTTTCTAGATGAAGTTTTCCCTGTGCTCCAGCAAGTCATCACAGAGTTTTCACAGGTTTATATTGTGGTAGATGCCATGGATGAATATCCAGAGGTGCAGCGACAGATCCTACTCAAGTATCTTGTAAAGATGGGACCAACAGCCAACTTGATGATAACATCCCGGCCTCATATAACTCTAGATCTGTTGCTGCCAAATCTCACCACTTTGGAAATCTGGGCAGATGAGGCTGACATCAGGAGCTATGTGGATGCTCAAATTGAGATGTCACCCTGCCTCACAAGACACATTAAAAGTGCAGTAGGTTTGCAAGAGGAAATTCACTCAAGAATCATTTGCACTGTGAAAGGAATGTGAGTGTCAATAATTACTGAGAATAATGACACACAAATAATCCACCATCAGGTTCCTACTTGTCAAGCTCCACATTGGATCTCTCAGCACAAAGGGTACTGTGAAAAAGGTTCGAGAGGCTCTAGAAGTTTTGCCAGAGGCCCTCAATGCCAGCTATGATGATGTAATGAAACAAATTAAAGAACAGAATGAAGATGAGAAAAATACTGCTCATTCAGTCCTCACTTGGGTTGTAAATGCAAAGAGGCCATTAACAGTTCTTGAACTACAAACAGCTCTAGCCATTGAACCTGATTCAAAGTCACTTGACAGGGACAATATTCTGGCTGTGGAGACTATCTTGTCTGTCTGTGCTGGCCTGATCATCATTGACAATCAGCTTTCTGTGGTGCGACTTGTTCACTACACCACACAGGAATACTTGGACCATATTCAGCTCCAGAAATTTCCAAATGCTCAGACAGAAATAGCTTGCTCCCTGCTCACATACCTGGCTTTTGATGAAGTCTGCTCTCTGGAGTGGTCTCAGCTTAGATGGGGTGTCAACCACCTCTCTCTCTTCCAGTACTTGGAAATTATTGCCTTATGCATGCAGCTGGTCCTCCTGAGGGTACATTGAGAAACATGCTCCTAGAGTTCCTTGCTTGGGCTGCTCAGATCTTTCATGATATGAAGCATGAGGGTTTGGGTTTAATACCATGGCACACACCACCATGGAATTATTTGATTTGGCCTTCAAAACCATCAGCCTTGTGGATTGCTGCAGCAGCTAACCTGGTAGACACCACTAAATTCCTTCTCCAAAGGGCAGCCAGATCATATTATTTGAACAACCAAGAAATCAGTGTAGCATCATATTATGGACATCTTGGAATGGTTCAATTGCTGATAGATTATGGTACTGATGTGAACAGTGCACTACAGGAAGCATCATCCAAAGGCCGCATTGATGTAGTCCACCTGCTCATTAAACATGGTGCCAATGTGAATACAGACTGTGGAAAGTATAGCAGTGCACTGCAGGCAGCATCATCTGAAGGCAACATTGACATTGTCCAGCTGCTCATTAAACATGGTGCCAATGTGAATGCAGACCATGGAAAGTATGGCAGTGCACTGCAGGCAGCATCATCTAAAGGCCACATTGACATCATCCAACTGCTCATTGAACATGGTGCCAATGTGAATACAGACAGTGGAAAGTATAGCAGTGCACTGCAGGCAGCCTCATTCAAAGGCTACATTGACATTGTCCAGCTGCTCATTTAATATGGTGCCAATGTGAATGCAGATGGTAGTTTTTGTGGCAGTGCACTGCAGGCAGCATCATCCAAAGGCTACATTGACATTGTCCAGCTGCTCATTGAACATGTTGCTGATGTGAACACAGGCAGTAGAGAATATGGCACTGCACTACAGGCAGCATCACTTGCAGGCCACATTGACATCATCCAGCTGCTCATTGAACATGGTGCCAATGTGAATGCAGATAGTGGAGCATATGGTACTGCACTACAGGCAGCATCACTTGCAGGCCACATTGACATTGTCCAGCTACTCATTGAACATGGTGCCAATGTGAATGCACATGGTGGTTTTTATGGCAGCACACTGCAGGCAGCATCATATCAAGGCCACATTGACATTATCCAGTTGCTCATTGAACATGGTGCCAATGTGAATGTGGATACTGGAAATTATGGTAGCACACTGCCAGCAACATCATTGCAAAGGACAAGGAGAAGAAGAGCAAGTGGTAGTGAGCAATGGCCAAAGCTCTTGCAAAGTTGAAAGAACATTGCAATCTCCTCTACCAGGAGGATTCTAGGCCCTTCTTACATTCCCCCCATGCTTCCTCAGTGATACCAACAATGACAATGATAATGAGGAGGGATCCCTTCACCCCCTGCTATGATTCTCTTTCACTCCCTGCCTGATGCTGTCTGTGATCTGCCCTACTTTTTTCCTTGTCTTTTGTTTTCCATAGTGAATGAAATGCCCTGTCTTTCTTTTCCTGGTTTGGTTAAGATTTATGTGAGGAAAGCATGGAAGGAATATGTGGTATATAGGCTTGTAACCAGCCTGCCTATGAATGGCAAAAAAATGTGGCAAGCACTTTGCCATAGGCAGGCTGATACAATTTGGGCTGTGGGAAAGCCCTTGGCACGGAGTTTGAAATATTTTCCTTTTCTGCTGTTCTGATCTCAATTCAACTTGGTTAGAGAAATTTAAAGATAGGTCATAGTCTGAATACCATATTCTTGAACTCTGGTTCTTCAAAATTTTCAGAACGTCTGCATGTGTTGACATCAATTTTTAGTGAGAAATGATGGCAGTACACAGCCACCATTACACTGATGATCGGCATCCGCCAAAAGTTCAAACTCTGGGCTCAGCCCATTGGCATGTCCTGAATTGTACCAGCCTGCCTACAGCAATGTGCTCACCACATTCGTTGCTCATCATAGGCAGGCTGGTAACAAGCCTATGTGGTATAATGGATTTGCAATGGTGGCTGTAATATCTGCTGAACTTAAAAAATCATCTGGTTCTACTTTAGCAGTATTGACCAATAAATTGAGAGAGATTCAGCATGCATTCAAGAAGCCTCACAATTTCTTGCAGAAAACAAGTTGCAAAAAAAAAAAAAAAACCTAAATACATATCTGCATGTGCACCAGTGTCAGCATGAACAAATATTGGAGGAATCTGGACAAGATATTGTGATATTTCTGATGTCACTTTATTCATTTGGAGAAAAAAACTTTAGGTCAGAGAAACTTTTTCTCTTCAAATCTCAGAATACCCTGATATTGGAACCCCACATACCTTGTGGGTCTGGTATACACTGCCCTGAAGGGAATAAGGCCATATTTGAGTTTACCATTCTCAAAATACAAGTGTTGTTGCATCCACAAGTCTGAATTCTTGAATATCTTAATGTCTGACACTGAACCAGGCCAACCCAGTTCAAAGGAGGTGAACCATTTTTCATGGTCACAAGTTGCCTGAATTTTTGTCTTGAAATGATTGGCAGATTATTTATATGACAGGGAACAAACACATACTCCAAACCACTTCTTGCAAGACATGAAGCAGGGTCCATCCTGCATAGGAATCTCATTGAAATTTATCAGGGAGCCGTTGCCAGTGCCAAGGCACCTGGAGAAGCCAGAGATTTCATTTATGTGTGTTTTAATGGCAAGTTTGTGCTCAGAAGTTGGCCAGCCAAGGAATTGTGGCCACAATTCCTGAAGTGCATGACAGATGCATTTACAGTAAAAGAAGACAGTTCCAAAACCAATTGAAAGTTTCTGTGCTGTACTGAGTGTATCTGAACCAATCACTCTGTACCGCATCAAGAAACATCCTAACTGATATTTGATGTGACGTTGAGGATGCCGGCCACAAGACTGGAAGATAGGATTGAGGCTGAGGAGGGAAACCAGCCAATCAAACATATTTCTGCCAATCCTGCATCTGCTCAGAAGGCACCAGGAAAATGGATCCTATATATTAAGAGAAAATGTACACAGCCTTCAGAAAGTCACCTGAAAAGTCACATGAAAGTTCACATGATGTTGTTGAGATGTTGCTGCTGAGTCCCACGGTCTCGGAATCCACCATGTGCAGGTGAATCCCGAGGCACTGTGCGCTGCGAGTGTTAGCGAGTGGCAGTGCAGTGCCAAAGGGCTTGGAATCCGCCGTGTCTATGTGCCGAAGGCGGGTCAAATATTCTTGTTGTAAATTACCAGAACATATGCCAAAATTCCCGGTCAGGTGCTCACAAACAGACTAAGAAAAAGTCAACTGGCTTGGGCTGGAGGACAACCAACCTGTTCTTGATCCTGTGTGGAAGTCATTTCGTGGATGACACAAGGAGAGAACAAAACCCAATGAAAATGAATGAAAGAAAGAAAACAGAAAAAGAAAAAACCCTACTTCTGCACATATGGATGCAGGGAGTCAAACCCCGATGTGCTAGTAACATACCCAGAGCACGCTGGTCCTGCACCTATGCAACAGTGGCAAACGCCAGCTGAAAGTTCTCCGGCAAGTTACATCCAGAGATCACGGAGGGAAATTGAGAGAACACGGGTATTCAATCCGGGAATGAAAGTGAACTCTGAGTTGAGAACAATAGAGCAAAAAAAAGTGAAAATGCCATCGGCAAGTTTATGGATACAACGGGATTTGAACCCCTGATGGAGCACATATGTACACAATGCTGATGCACCGCATGCCCCACAGACCCTTCCTGGCTTTATTCTTAAATTTGGATTTAAAGTACACAGATGCATTGCAGCTCCGAGTCGCCCCCAGTGAAAGAGTAGAACACCTTGATGCATAGTCAAATGAAGTAATTTGATACAGGTGAAATAGTCCGCTTCTTTGGACGAGGCAAAGACAAAGGTGACCGCAAGAACCAAAGAAACAAACCGTCGAACGCTGGCCCTGTGCTGTACACAACACCCGATTAATTGTTTTATAGAGGTCCTTGGAAAGTTGGATAGCAGTGGACAGAGGCCGGGATACAGGTTATTCAGTGAAAACAAGCGTGCTGGACTCTGACCTTGAAGAAAAAAAGATGAAGTTGGGTCACTGCAGCCTTCACGATAGTCGGGTGAAGCTCAGGATCGCTGAAACACCGACTCGGCCGAACACTTGGGGGATTGCGTTCCAAACAAGGGCATGCTTAGTCATGAACATCCTCTCTTTTGCTTTTCCCTCGTGTCGTTCTGGGTCCCTGCTATGTTTGACTCGATGATTGGAACCTTCATATACATGTTGGGTGACCGTAACGGCAGTGGTTTAAGCCAAATCCCGGCGTAAATGCCATAAACGGGGTCTCAGTGCAGTAGGTCGCAATAGAGAATTGCAGAAGGACTAGCATGCTCTCTCAGATCTTGGAAAATTCACTCTGGAAATGGATTAACACGGCAAGACACTCCCGATGCTTCAACCAAGCGTACATGTGCGATTATTCTACTTGTTTTTTTTTTTCCTTCGCCAATATCCGAGTTCTTCAATCCACCTCACTCAGAAAGCCTTGTTCCTACCAAAATGCGATCCATCCAACTGCATGCACAAAGCTGCCCATCTACGCCTGCGCTTCCCAATGCCCCAGCTCGTCTTGCCTCGCACAAGCCTGCCGTTGTGCATATTACACGGGGGCCATGCAGGACGATGCGCCGCAGCAAGTACACTCCGTGGCAGCGAGCACGTCAGATCAGGACCGTCGCTGCCACTCCCCTCACCACTGGAGACGCATCTGACAGGGCGATATCTACGGCAAGCACAAGTTCTCCAGTGGTTTTCCAGTCAACATTCGCCTCCGCTGTCGCCCTTTCCAGCGTGACCTTCCCGTTGGTCTCTTCCGCATCTATGGCCTCTTCACTCGTAACACTTTCGTCATCGGCGTTGTTAATCCCATCTACTAGTAGCATCGTACTAACCGCAAGTACCCAATCCACCCTCCCCGGCCCGTCCTCCATCGCGCTGTCCTTCATCACACCATCCACCTCTTTCCCATTGATGAGCATGACCCGCACTCTGTTCATGGAATGATCGTGCCAACGACACATTAATTAAATTCCACCTCTCACTTCACTGGCATTCCCAACTGCCTAACTTTATAATTGTCCCATTGCCCGAGTGCCCGAGTTCTGCAATTACTCAATGTACCACCATATCTATTTCTGGTTTTATTCAGGCCCTCGCGCTGCCTTGTATTTATCATGGTCTCAGACATTGTACCTTCCCATTTTATTACTATTTTACCTACTATATATTCTATATCCTGTCAGCGCTTTCAATATGATCTATTACGCCTCTGAATCGCTCGTCCCTTGTCGTCTCCCCGGCTCGTCGCTGCTGCGGACCTGGCCCAAGATTTGAGCTTTGTTTGATCCACCCTGCACACACTAGTTCCTTCCTTCTGCACTCGCACGGTTGGTTGGTTTATCACTATCTCATCCGCATCACCGTCCCCCCTACCCCACCGCTCTCCCCGAGCCCACCACACACGGCGCGACTTTCTAGTTCTACTCCGCCATCGCCCCGGCACGCTCATCCTTGTCGCCTGCGTCGCCATCATCGTCACTCACCTCATCCGCTTCCGCACACGCTGTCGCATCGTTTCCATGGGACCCTGTCAAAGCGGAAGGACCAGTTGGAATGGGGGCACCTCCCCACCGCGATGAGTAGCGGAAGCAGGCTTAGGGACGAGGATGGGGACGGGCTGGTGTGCACGCTGAGCATGCAGAGAAGGCGGAGAGAGGAGGGATGGAAGTGCTTTTGCGCTGTAGGAGGAAATAGAAGCGTGCCACACATTCCTATTTCCGATCCCGAGTATATACTCTTTCCGTCATGGCTACTTGGCGGCGCTCCGGCGTTCAGTTCCTGATGGGCGTGAGCATACGGACGTGCCGTTCGTTCAAACTCAGATTGCGTGGGTGAGACCAGCGGCGTTGGGGCGTTGGTTTCGAGGGCTAGCACGGGTAGTGTGTATGCCGGTCTTTAGTGTGGGTTTTCGTGAAGTCGGAGTTACTGCGTAACGGCCATCCTCATCGAAATTCGGTGGTTCGGTAGTGCAGTGTTGCTGGGGTTCAATAGGGGAGTTCACGATAGGCCGTATTATCTCGTTTGTGGAATAAAATAATCGAGTGATGGGATGAATATTTTTACAAAATAAAAATATTCCACAAACGAGATTAAATCTCTTTTGTGGAATAAACATTTTTTTGAATATATGCGTGTGTATACTTGAGTAAGTTATCCGTGATTCCTTTGTCCCATCACTTCCCATGGCGAAGAAGGCCAAAGCTCCCGCGGCTGAGACCATCGACCAGCTCGAAGCTCGCTTGGCATCGGTGTTGGTGTTGGTGTTGGTGTCTGATCCTGGTTCATTGTCAAAAATATCTTTGTTGTCGTCAGTTACCGTCTCCAAGAGGCGTAGAGCCGTGATGAGCTCGAGTACTATGTCGGTAGTCCACTGGCGGTTGGTTTGTTGAGGCATCATGGAGGGAGTAAGAGAGAGAAGATTGCGCCAGTTGATCTAGGGGCTGGTCAGATAACTACATCGTGTGATAAAGCGTTATCGGAGAGATATGTTTTTAGCTCATGCAAAGAAATAATAAAATATTCGTGGTCCACAAACGGGGTGATCATGGATTTAATCCACAAACGAAGATTTTATTTGTCCCATCACTCGATTATTTTATTCCACAAACGGGATAATATGGCCTATTGTGAACTCCCCTAATTAGATTCGGTTTTTTCCCAAATATTCCGAACCTCGAACCTGCCCTGAGTTTCGGTTCAACTTCAAGCAGTTTTGCGAATCCCGAACCTGACCTAGGGTCAGGTTCAGAACCAGTTTAAACCGGAAATAATTCTCACGAATCCACAAAGGGGTGATCACCGAGACAGCAATGGAAGATCACTTCTCAATGCCGGTAGCTTTTGATGGTTCAACCATCCGTCACTCCGGCACTCAAAGAAATGCTGGGCCCCCGTTTGGGTCCGCGCAGATTGAGGGGACCTCGTAAACCAGTTCCTGAAGCTATCTGCACTTCCTTTATTTGAAACTATCACAAATCAGACCGGATCCTTGAAAACTGTCCCGCCTTTGCCTCGGGTTCGGTTAGGTTCGTTCAGGCTCGCATCCGAACCTCAGACCGAACTTCGGGTCTGGTGCGGTTCTCATACATCGTCCGAACCCCCTTATAGGTTCGGAAGTGGTTCTGAACCTAACCGCGGCAACACTACTCGGCACCTGTGCAATCCTAGAAAAAGGCATATATACGGGACGGGTAGGGTTTGGCTACGACCTAATACATTGTGAACTAGGCTCTGAATATGTTTTGTTGACGGGGAAGGAACCACCGCCGCGGTAATAGAGAGCTTGCGCAGAGCCACCAGTAGCCACCAGGTGGCTACTGGTGGCTAAATTGGCATGCGCACATCAGTGGCTCCACTTTTGGTGGCTCCATTGACAGTGTGTGAGCAACAACGCACCTTTTTTAGCAGTACCAACATGTTGTTCATTGATCATCCTGACGGGCGTTGCGCTCAGTCTCACTACCTGGGCAAAGGCGTGATGTTTCTGGGAGCTCATCCCAAGCACTAGAGACTGCTTTAAGAATGGAACTGGAGCAAAGGCCGTACTCTCAGACGGCTTTCTACATAATGATGGATGCAAAGGTGCAAAAATATTTCTATTAGCTATATGCATTGACCTCATGCATCAGATTCCATCAGGTACCACGTTTTTAGAGCCACCGGACTGCGCATGCCTGATGAGCCACCCGGTGGCTACCGGTGGCTCATGCGCAAGCTCTCTAATTTCGACAATCTAGACGTGTTCTGGGGTCTTCTGATCCAAAATAATGCTGGCACCAGCTGTAACTCCTGGGCTTCCAGAAAAGTACCGCGTGCAGCAAGAAATTCCACATCGGTCATGTAACGCTACAATGCTACTACATCCTCCCCATGTTCTGGTTAGACCGAATGGTCTTGAGCGTCTGTTCCAGTTCGGCTCTTCCATTTTTCTCGGCATCACGGTTATCATTATCACCCGAAGTCACAAAATAACCGATTGAGGCCATTGGACCGCGCTTCCGAGCCTGAAATGAAAGCGCCCGGCGCCCATGTATAGCTGTCCTAGGGTGCTGCTCGCCTGAACATGTTGCTGAAGACCCTTTGACAGGGCGCTAATTGATTGGCGCTTCCCAAGCATCGGACAGGCAGAGTTTCAAGCCCAAAGGCAGCCATACGTAAATTTATCGACAGAGGGAGGAGAAATGTATATAAGGCCTCAGCGACGCAAACAACCAGAAGCCTGCTTCGTCAAGCCTCAGCATGAATAGCCTCCTCTGTCAAGATCTGAAAGTGCGCGGAAGGCACAGTACCTCAGTCTCCCACAATGTGGGATCAAAGACTGTATATTAAATACCTGAAAGTCCGCGGAAGGCGCAGTACTACAGGATATAAGTAAATAAGTTAATACAGTAAGTAAAGAAACTCACCCTCAGTCTCCCGCAATGTGGGATCAAAGACTGAGGGCAATGTACAAGTGCGTGTGGTTTATATCTGTCCACTGTTGTACCAGCTGACATCAGATCGATGGCTATCACGGACCGGAGGCCGGGGCGCCCCGTGGATAATCTTATTTCCTGACACCCCCACTCGACCCAGGCCGCAGTCCCATTGATAAACAGAACTTTAGATGCCTCTCGTGGGGAAGAGCCTTTGTGAAGATGTCTGCCACCATATCTTCGGTTGGATACCAGAGTACGATGCATTCACCATGTCTCACCAAGTCATCCCGAACAAAATGATATTTGCGTTGGATATGCTGGGTTCGAGCACGATGCTGTGGGTCCCGAGCCAGGATGATAGCAGCTTGATTGTCACACCGCAACTCAGTGGGACTCTTCTGTGGTTGACCAAGTTCTTCAAAGAATGATCTAAGCCAAGCCAGGTGCTGTCCTGCATTTGCAAGGCCAATGTATTCACTTTCAGTTGAAGATAAAGCTACCATGGATTGTCGGTGGCTTGACCACCCAATAGCTCCACGATTTGCCATGAAAACATAACCAGAAGTGGACCGAGAAGTGTCTCTATCTCCACTCCAATTTGCATCACTGTAGCCATAGAAAGTCAAATCCATTCCGGGATCAGCTCCATCAAAATGTAAAGCCCAGTCATGTGTGCCTTTGAGGTAACGAAGGAGTCGCTTAGCAGCAGCCCAGTGAGCCTGTTTAGGATTTGCACTGAAACGTCCCAGAATACCGACAGTATGTGCAATGTCTGGTCGAGTTCCAAGCATGGCATACATGGAAGACCCGACAATGCTCTGATATGAGATGATAGGGCCTCCTTCAACAAGAGCCATTTGAGGGATGGTCTCATCATTTTCAGGATCAATCGCACTAAGATCGGTACCGGTGGCCATTGGAGTGAAAACAGGTTTGCAATCTGTCATGCCGTAGCGTGCAAGGACTTTGTCAATATATTGACGCTGGTTCAGTGCAATTGTTCGCTTTTTGCGATCACGGAAAATTTCGATTCCAAGCAGATATTTGGCTGGACCCAAGTCTCGCATTTTGAAGCTGGATGAGAGTAATCCTTTGACTTTTCGGGAAAAGTCCTTGGAGGTGGCAGCAACAAGAAGGTCGTCAACATAGACGACTACAAAACAGGTCTGTTTGCCTTCCTTGTAAACATAAAGACAAGTCTCTGAGTTGAGTCGGTGGAAACCAAGTTTCAGAAGTTTAGAATCCAAGGTTCTGTTCCATGTTCTTCCTGCCTGCTTGAGACCATACAAGGATCGTTTCAATCTCCAACAATGATTATCTGGAATTTCAACACAGCTTGGAGGCATCATATAGATTTCCTCCTGGAGCTCACCATTAAGGTAGGCAGTGGAAACATCCATTTGATCAAGCTCTAGATCGTGCTTTGCAGCAAGGGCACAGATTATGCAAACAGACTCTAAGTTTGCTGTTGGAGCAAAAACCTCCTTGTAGTCAATGCCTTCTTTTTGTGTGTCACCTCGAGCGACAATGTGGACTTTGTACCGTGCTGGTTGACCCTTCTCATCTCGTTTGATTTTGGGAACAACTTTGGACTTGATTGGCTTGACATTCTCAGGAATTGGAACAGTGTCATAAACATCATTCTCCTGGAATGCAGCAAGTTCCTCATTAAGTCCAGCCATCCATTCATCAACGTTAGGGCTGCTCTAGCTTCTTGCCAACTAGCTGGATCAAGAGGATCCTGTGCAGCAAATGCTTCTGCAATGACTTCATCAAGATTTGCAAGAAGAACTGCTTCAGGTGCATCAGAATTAAAGTCAAGTTCTGCTGTAGGTGAGGGAGGAGTAGCTTCAGATGCTTCTTTTTGTGCTGCAGTTTCTGCTGCACGCTGAGCCTTGGTTTGACTCTGCTTTCCCTCTGCAATACGCTCATATTCAGCACTTGGATGCTTAGCAGGTACACGTTGACGAGTTGACTTTTGAGGAGGATTGAATCCAACACTAGCAACTTTTGGCAGTGGTGGATTCCCCCTTGTCAGAAGGGTGTAGTATGGATGGACCATCATCTGGTGATGAAGGCCGAGAATCAGCCTGAGGTAAGCTGTCCTCTGGTGGAGTTACAGGAATCTGAGGTCCCCCCACTGAACCTGATATAGGTGGTGGTAGAATGACCTCATCATCATCATCACCATAATACGGTGTATCACTCGGCAGTAGACTCTGAGAAAGCTTCTCAAATTCCTCTCGAGAAGTAACCACTGGCTCTATGGGAGGCTGTATTGTAGTGGAGGGTTCATCATCATTAAACCTGACATGTCTTGAGGTTATGATTGAACCATATGTTCCATCCTTGTTGATGGGAAGTAGATCATATGCTTTACTGCCTTCATGATATCCGACAAAAACACAGCGCTCTGCTTTATTGCTGAACTTCTGTTTGTGGCGCTTCTCCTTTGGAATGAGGGGGTAGGCTCGACATCCAAATCGGTGCATGTGATGGACATTCACTGGGCGATCAAACAATTTCTCATGTGGAATGCGAAAGTTTTGAGAAGAGGTTGGGGTGCGATTGATAGTATATGCAGCTGCACTCAAGGCGAAGTTCCAGAATTTACGAGGCAATCGAGAATCAATGAGCATTGTAGTTGCCCGTGTGACCAAGGTTTGATTCATATGTTCTGCAACACCATCCTGTTCTGGTGTATATGGTGCAGTAGTTTCATGTATGATTCCAAGTCTCTTGAATTCAGCCTCCATCTGGTGAGATGTGAATTCTCCTCCTCCATCTGTTCGGAAAAATCTGGTCCAGCCTGCACAGAACTCCCAATTGGCAACATGTGCACGGAAGAATTTTTCAACATGCTGTCGCCAATCTCTCAAGAGCTTATAGATCTCGGATTTCTTTTTCACAAATAGAACCCATACATGAGAGCCCCAATGATCCACCACCACAGCCCAGTAGCGTAAACCACCAGGAGCTGCAGGTGTCACTGGTCCACCAACGTCACAAGAGACAATGTCCAGTGGACCACGAGCTTTAGTCTGGCTTTTGGAAAATGGTAGTTTCTTCATTTTTCCTAGAACACAAGCTTCGCAGAATTTTGGTTGACCTGTCAAAGACGTGATTTCACCTAGGCGGCCCTTGCTCACAGAGTTCTGAAGTAACTGATAGTTTGTGTGCCCAGAAATTCTGTGAAGATGATTGATGTCCATCGCAAATAAAGCATGGGGATCTTTGCTCAATGGAGTGCAAGTAATGTGATAGAGACCTTTTCGGTGTTTTGCCTCCACCATTCGCTTTCCATGAGAATCACGGACAATGCATTCCTCTCCCTCAAAAGTGCATTTGTATCCAGCTTTAGCTAATTGTTGAACAGATACAAGGGTGATACCAAAAGAGGGCACATGCAATGAGCGCTTCAATGATAGTTTGGTCATTCCACGCTTTGTTTTACAAGAAAACCAGACCGTGCCAATGCCAACTGCATCACAGTATGTGTCATTTCCTAAGCGAACTTTTCTCGGAGGATTGAGAGCTTGGTAAGTACCAGTTTCAAACCAGTCAGCATTTGGTGTCATTACCCGGGATGCTCCAGAGTCAAGTACAATAACCCAACTTAAGTCAGTTGAGTCACTCGAGACATAAGCGGACATAGCAGCATAGGATTTGGAAGATACAGAAGCTACAGCTACATTTGCATTGTCCTCATCCTCTGAATCCGAGTCAGAGGCAGTAGAGTGATTTGCCTTTCCCTTAGGACGCTTGCCCCGTTTACCAGGTTTTCCCTTCTTTTTCTCCAAAGCAAAAGCCTTCATTTGGTTGCACTGGTCAGTTGTGTGAGATGTGTTCTGTCCATGAATGAGGCAGTGCTTGTCAGTATTGGCAGAGGTTTTCCCTTTGTTGGAGTTCTGCAGTTTGGCTGTCAAAGCAGCTTCATCCTCTTTGGGATCAGGTCGTTTCCCCAGACTGAGCAGACGTGCACGAACTTTATCCCAAGTCATCCCAGTACCCAAAGAGGAGACAATATTTCCTCTGATTCCAGTCCAGAAACTGTCGTCTGGCAGGGTGCTGAGCAAAATGAGGGGCTGAAGATCTGCAGAGAAGGGATAGTTCAACCGGGAAAGACGGTCAAAGTAACCCTTGATAATCCCAATGTGAGTTTCAATCTTTGCACGATCAATGAGTTCTGCTTCACTCTCGACCACGAGTTTTGTGGTAAAGAGGTTTGCAAGAATACCCATAGCAGTATCGGCTCGATTATCATCCTCAAAACGTGCCCGAAGGGTAGCCCAGAGGGTTCCAGCATTGGATTCATCAACGTACTCCATGCACAGTTCAGCTGATAGGAATTTATTAATGATTCCCAAAGCACGACTGTTGCGCTCTGAAGGTGTGTCTTTGAATGCAACCCCAGCAGGAACAGTAGCTGTGACAGTGGATACAGTGATAGCAGCAGCAGTGGTAGCATCAGCGACAGAGGCAGCTTGAATCACAGGCTGTATCAAAGTGAACACGCCTTCACGGCGGAGCTCTATCTGTGTGTTGACATGGAACAATGGCCAGTCCTCAGCACCTGAAAGCTCCGTGGGAGCAGAAGAAGCTGTGGTTGACATCTGTGGAAAAGTCCGAGGTGATGTTGGAAGTGGGTCGTGTGATTGATGCAAGGCAGTGCTTGCGATGCTTCTAGCTCTGATGAGCGAGCAATGAGTCTTGCTTGAAGGTACGTTATTAGAGCGCGAGCTCGGGGCCCATAACCTGTCAAGATCTGAAAGTGCGCGGAAGGCACAGTACCTCAGTCTCCCGCAATGTGGGATCAAAGACTGTATATTAAATACCTGAAAGTCTGCGGAAGGCGCAGTACTACAGGATATAAGTAAATAAGTTAATACAGTAAGTAAAGAAACTCACCCTCAGTCTCCCGCAATGTGGGATCAAAGACTGAGGGCAATGTACAAGTGCGTGTGGTTTATATCTGTCCACTGTTGTACCAGCTGACATCAGATCGATGGCTATCACGGACTGGAGGCCGGGGCGCCCCGTGGATAATCTTATTTCCTGACATCCTCTCCGTCGTCGTCATCGCCCTCTGCACCATGGCTGCCATTCCCAGCGCCATCGCCTCCCCCGTCGCTCCGCCTCAGCCTGACACCAACTTTTCTGCTACCTGCACCAACATCGGCGTGAACTTGAGCACTCTTGTTCTCACTGCGACCTGCCAGCGCTCTGGAGGGGTCGGTACCACCACGTCGTCCATTGGCCTCAACTCGTGCATCAGCAACACGAACGGCGAGCTTACCACGTAAGTCGATTCCCCGGACCGTTTTTCGTCGAATTAACATGATATTACAGGGGCAATGGTTTCAGCTCGTCTTGCCAGAACATCGGATTCAGTGGAGTCAATCTCAGTGCGCAATGCAAGACTCCCAGCGGAACTTTCATCAATACCTCAATTGATTTGAGTGAGTGTTTTCGAGCCATTGATCCTGAGGGATAGTTCACCACTGACCGTTTCTCCCAGCCGTTGTCTTCTCCAATAATAACGGACTCCTCACCTGTCCTTGATTGTTGGCGATGTGTAATGGTTGCAAACAGCAGACAACTTAGTTGATATTTCGCGTCGAGAATTTCAATTTTTGGGTTTAGTCAACCAAGATAGACACCAAGAAGGATGGCTGCAAACCCTCTGATCATTTTTTAAACTTGACAACGGCTCTCTTGACCCAACGGCACGAAACGAACTTCTGTAACACTGACGAAAATATTCCGATGCCAATAATTCAATAAAGCAGGTAGGACCATGGAGGACCAAGACTAAAGGGAACATTGTAAGAACTTCTGTACGGTGTCCTAATTCACACACCATAATCATTATTCAGTGCCTTCGAAAAGACAGTTTAAGGAAGACCATGGGTGGATAGTGTGCGGTCCTGTCAAGGGAGGTAGATATTTCTCAGTATGAAAAGTCGCTTCATATTTTGTTATTGGTTCATCGTGTTCGGAGCATATGCTGGTCTTCAACAACGCCGCTTCATCACGGAACATACAGTCGAACCGTGGGAACCGTCTGATGATCATGCACAGCAGAAAAAAGAAAAAGGTATAGTTTCCATCTGTTGCATCACAGAGGCTCGGCAGGTAGATAAAATTAGATGACATGCTCTGAATAACGGACAGCGGCTTCCAGGAGTTCTCTCTGTGTACAAAAGCAAGCTAGAAAACACACCTTCGCCCCTAAACATTCAAACGCCTCCCAAGCCGAGCTCGCCGATGCCACATGTAACCTTCACACCACCCATGCCCAGCTGTAGAACCCCATCGACGTATGAAAGCGATCAGTAATTGCACAACTTCACCGCAAGATTGCCTCTTCTCCCAAGAACTCTTGTTCTTTCCACTGGGATCATGAATTGGCACGTAGAAAGATTTGGGTGACGATGGTCTGAAGGGAATGGATCTGAAAGTGCTGGAGCACTCACAGGGACACTGAGCATGGCGAGCTAGATCATGATTGCACCTGTAGACCAACTGTATCGTGGTACGCGCATCACCTAATCCCAATCCCACAGCCATCCAAGGTTCATGTGCACTGAAATGCGCACGCATAGAGTATGTCCCTGTAAACACGCACACAGGTAACCGGATAGCGTGCTTCGGTTCGACCACGCCAGGACAGTCGAGCTTGGGTTGGATGGCAGAAGAAATAAATTCAACGTGAAAATGGAAACAGAATCGTCTAGTGATACTACAAAAGTGTAAGGATTGTGTACGATATTTGGGGTGTACTAGTGCTTATAATTACGGACACTTGTTAAAGATATAGTAGTCTGCATTGGTTTGTATAAAGAAAAGTGGGGGCTGTGAATTTCGCTGCTGGGAGGTCGAGGTTGAAACTTGAGCGCCAGCGCGTCACACAGAATCCAGATGCTTGCAGTGGCTGGAATTCACCCACCTTATTTCGAAGAGTGTGACGGCGCGACGCATTCTAGAATGTGATGCTTTAGTGGTTTTTTTTCGGGGACAGGTAAATAATTCAACTCAACCATTTGTCATGATTTTGGCCTCTTTGTCTCCAGGTTTCGGAGCACCTGCCAGTTATTCCATCGGCCTATAGTACTCCCACTGCTAAGACTATGATCTGTGCATGTCTGAATTGAGAGCTGTGCAAGAAACTTTGTGTTAAATAACAAGATGTTTCTCACAGTGTTGTTAATACGTAAATAATATTTCTCACATTTGGGCTCCTGGGAAGCATGTAATTTATGTGTGAGGAAAGGCGCCTTGGCTAGCCTCGGGTCACTATTTTTCAGCTTGTGAAGGTCACTCAAAAGCTTGGAAAATAATCTTGGTTTATTCTCTGGGTACGGTGGGGCTCTTCGGGAATTTTCAGGCTAGTTTTGCACCGAAATTTGACAAAATCGACGAGAAACTTACGAACAAAAATGCTGTACGCGCGATTACATCGCGTCAAAAATTATGTTATTAACACGGCCTTGTTATTTAACAGAAGGGGTTTGAATCTCACATTTCTCACAAAGCAAAATTTGATTATTACACAGCACTATCTGACCTGTCTGTAAAAATGAACTGAGTTGAACGAGGATCTTTTGTGCCGAACTTGCGGATCATGCAGTTTATTCTCCGACGGTGATCTCCGTCGAAGCAAGGCTGTGTGCACCTGACTCTTTCTTATTTTACCATCATCACTTTCCCAGGCAAAGATGAACGCTTCGACCATCCTACTCATTTGAATTTATGTTTTGACTCGCCTTGTGTCACAGTACACGATTATTCCTGGGACCGGCGTTCCTAAGCGGGACCGGCCGTGTAATGCTACATACCTACCTACCATCGCTCGACCAGAGAAGCGCCCCTGATGCCATCCAGGGTTCGGCTCTCCGCATCTATCCCTCATTGCTTCTCTCTCTCTCTCTTTGTGTTTTTGACAGAACAGTTCAGTGTTCCGAGACTGGTCCAGTTATATTTGGGTGAGACACCACTTCAGGCTACCATGGTCCAACCCCCCCTAGGGCCTAATTTTTCAAGGTACTTAATTGGCCCAAGGGGGGGTTTCTGGCAGGGTGGACCATACCTATGGGCCGACCCACTGTTTTCACCAGAATTGGTGTGTGCCGTCCCAGGCTGTTTCTGTGTGGTCCAGCCCACCCACTGCAGGTGGGCCCGAAAAATTTCTTGGGACAGCCCATGGGCCCATTTCTGGGCCGTTTTGCACATTCCATGGTGATTCTGAAAGCCCTTGCTGAGGGCTTTTAGTCTATGCATAGCCCACCCGAATCATTGCACCTTTTTGCGCCAGGCTACTGATGCCCATCCGGCCTGCTTTCTGGCAGGGTTTGCAATTACCCTTCCAGCTTGCTTTTCAGTGGGGTTCACAGTCACCCTTCTTGGCTGGCTTTCCAGCAGTGTTCATGGTCACCCTTCCGGCTTGCTTTCT
Organism: Mycena venus; assembly: GCA_014462655.1. NCBI lineage: Eukaryota > Fungi > Basidiomycota > Agaricomycetes > Agaricales > Mycenaceae > Glaucomycena > Glaucomycena venus. The sequence continues at coordinate 739,526 of JACAZI010000015.1, read as the reverse complement.
AGCACCATTTGCAGTTGCCCTTCCAGCCAGCTTTCCAGCAGCATTTGCAGTGCGGTGTTGGTGGTCACCCTTTCTGGCTCGCTTTCTGGCAGTGTTGGCAGTCGCCCTTCTGGCTTGCTTTCCAGCAGCATTCATGGTCACCCTTTCTGGCTTGCTTTCCGGCGGCATTCATGGTTGCCCTTCTTCCTCACTTTCTGGCGGCGTTCATGGTTGCCCTTTCTGGCTCGCTTTCCGGCGGCGTTCATGGTTGCCCTTTCTGGCTTGCTTTCCAGCAGCGTTGGTGGTCGCCCTTTCTGGTTCGCTTTCCGGCAGTGTTGGTGGTCACCCTTTCTGGCTCCCCTTTCCAGCGGCATTCATGGTACCCCTTTCTTCCTTGCTTCCCGGCAGTTGCCCTTCTGGCTCCCTTTCCAGCGGCGCTCATGGTCGCCCTTTCTAGCTTGCTTTCCGGTGGCGTTGGTGGTCACCCTTTCTGGCTTGCTTTCCAGAGGCATTCCTGGTTGCCCTTTTTTCTTTGCTTTCCAGTGGTGTTCATGGTTGCCCTTTTTGGCAGCAAAATTTGCAATCACCCTTTTTCCTTGCCTTCCAGTGGGGCCGCTTTCCAGCAGGGTAAGCACACAACAGTTACTTCCAGAGTTACATCCAAGTTCAAAATTTTCAGCGTAATTACTTTTTATCATTCACTCATCAGTAATCTGCTTTGGCATTCTCTGTTCTTACTCTGTTCGCAGAGGTTAGGAACTCCAGTTCTGACTATTACATCCACACTTAGTTTACTTCCAAGTTCAAACTATTGTACATTGGGCTGACCCATTGGTTCTATAATCAAGTGGGCTGTCCCATGTCATTTTATACACAGTGGGCTGGCCCATCCATTTTTATACTGTACATGGGCTAGCCCACACTCTTTTATAATATCTATGGGCTGGCCCACCATTCTTTATAATGTATGTGGGCTAGCCCACACTTCTTTATATTTTCCATGGGCTGGCCCACTGTTTTTTGTAATGTACGTGGGCTAGCCCACTCTTTTTTATATTTCCCATGGGCTGGCCCACTGTTTTTTTGTAATGTATGTGGGCTGGCCCACACTCTTTCATTTTTTCTGTGGGCTGGCCCATCCATTTGTATGGCAGATGTGGGCTTGCCCATGATCTTTATTTTCAATATGAGCTGGCCCACACATTTCTATAATGTATGTGGGCTAACCCACAATTTTTTATTTTGTATCTGAGCCCAACTGTTTTTACAACTCACATGGCTCAGCCATTCTTTTTTCCAACTTTTTGTGGGCCGGCCCACTGTATTTGTTTTCTCATCATTGGCTATATTTCACGGGACAGCCCACTTGTTTCTTCAGCACGGTAGGCTAGTCTATCTTCTAACTCTGTCCCTTACATGATTTCATTCTCTTATAAGTAGTCTCGTACTTACCTGCTTTTCCTCACCGACTTAGAAATTTCGCAGTTGATCTCAGACAAAATCAAAACCAAACCAAACAACCGCTACCATCTGTAAAAGGAAATTTTGGACTTGTAAAAATCTTTGTTCAACTATAAAAATTGGGGCAGAATTAATACAGGTGGACACCATTCCACAGGTTTCCACCTGTACCAATTTTGCCCATGGCCCAACTGGGGTTCGAACCCAAGACACCTGTCCAACTTCTCAAGAGGAAATCGAAATTGAAACAGGGGTGTTCCACTACACCATTGGACCGTTGCTATCTAAAGTCCTTAATGTCTCTTGTTCCGGCATTTGCTTGCCTTTCACCCAAACCAAAATACAAGTCTATAAGTATTATGTTGTAGAAATTATAAGATCGCAACCAAACCAAACAACTGCTACCATCTGTAAAACAAAATTTTGGACTTGTAAAAATTTTCGTTCCATGATAAAATTAAGTTACATGAAGTCCTCGCAACTGGACTCAGTGAACAGTGCCCACCTGGAACAACTGGGCATATGGAATACCTGGGGTTCAAAGCAGCTTACTCAAGTATAAGTCCTCGTATGTCCCTCTACACCATTGAGCCACTACCAAAATAAAATAAAAACTGGCTGAAATAAGTAAGTGATTGATTACCTCTAGAAATTAGGCTTGATTCCACACCTCCCTTCTTTCAGTGCCCGCCCACCCTTAGTTCCGAAATAATTCAAGTTTGTGTATATTCCCCTCCAACTACAAACAAACTGGAAATGACAACTACATATGGGACGAGCCATTTTATACAAATCCACATTTGCTGAAGCGTGCAAAGTCGAAGATGTACTGTAGAGTTTCATTCAATTCTCCACGGCTGTGACCTGTGACCCGTACATCCGAACTTAAGTTTTCGTAAATCTGCCGTCCCGACTGTGACACAAGAAAAAAGTTTGTAAATCCCCTCTCAGTCTTTGTAGAAAAGTAAGGATTGCTATAAATAAAAGAGTCCATGCCTGCATGAATTTTCACTTTAATGCCAAGAAAACACCACTTGAAGTGGTATAAGTGGTAGATCAAGAGGAACTGACCTGTGATGGAAGTGGTGGGAGGCAGCAAAAGCTGAAGGTGGAAACAAATCGACCAATTTAGCTCTGGTCACGTCAAACTTGACGTCTGAAGCAGAACGCACCACACGCCCAAGAAATTGGGTTTTTTGCGCCATTCTGCGCCGATTTTGTGACTTTTTTGAGACATTCGGAAATCCCTTCGCCGTGACAGGCTCAAAAATGTTCTGAAATTTTGGCCCCTGTGACCCGTGACATCCGAATTGAATGAAACTCTACAGTAATACATATTTTTTTACGTTCAATACATTTGGATGAGTGTAATACTATGTGTCTGTATGAAGCAAGTCAACAAGCTCAAAGAACTCCTGTGTTGAAATATTCGGCGGTGGCAATGGATTCTTGATGATGTCCTCTTCGGCTTCTTTCTGGAGCGCTTTGAGCTCCTTCCCCCAGACTTGGTCTGCAAACTCATAAGATCAGTAGCAACAAAAAAGCGGGAACATACATGTGAAGAAGCGACGAGCACAGGCTGCACTCCACGGGTCCATGCAATATTTGTTTCTTGCCTCTAGGCACACCTTTGGGAGGTGCAATGTTGGTCGCAAGGTTGAGACATTGACCTTCCGGTACGATGCCAAGCACTTGCAAACTGAGACTGGTTGTTAGCAACACGAGACTAAGATTTATTAAGCCCACAACTTATGTTTCTGGTCCAATACCACCCGGCGCGGATCGTGTGATGGGTACGGGTTAGTGAACGACAAAGTAATCACATTCTGCTGGAATCGCACCATCAGATCCTCACCCACATTCATGTATTCGGTGAAGATTGCAAGCAGGGCCAATTTGAAGGCAAGGTTCTCTTCTTGGCTGTCATCGAGCGTGTACGGGCGACCATACCATGTCTCGTACCGGCGCGCACCGTCCTTGTATGCCCAGAGAGGGTCCGGATTGCTCATTGCGTCGGCATCCACTGTTGTAATGATAAACACAAGCACGTAGATGAAACAGATAATCCTCCAACTCACCCGCATACTCTCAACTCAGGGATAGAGCCCATTCATCCCGCTGGCGTGCCTGCAGGAAGGAGTGGACATCGGCGTCTCGCACATACTTGCCATAGTCCATCTCGTAAATGGTGACTGAGCGCAAAACATCAATTCTGAATGCAGATGATTCCAAGAACTTACCCAGCTCGTACTTTGAGGTGGTTGCCTTGTCCATGGGGTCAGCTTCTGCAGCCTATGATTAGACACTGCTGGCCGCATAAGTCAAGAATTCGGATGTACCGTGGGCGGCTTTCAGCTCAGTGATCTGGGCATTGCGCTCCTTTGACACACCTCAATACGTGCCAACTTCCTCACTTAACACCTCGTTTCACCCTCCCACCGCCTCTGAGCTTTCAAAGCTCTCAATTACGCGTATTTAAGTACAATCTGTAAAAAATCGGTCGTATGGAATACATTGTCTTATTGTACATTTTCATATGAAGCCCGTAAGGTCTACCTAGTCGTCATTCGCGTTGTTCCGGTAAAGATCAGCCCTCTCAACAGCTTCCACGATCCCAAAATCCTCATCCTTGCCCCTGCTTTCCTCGCTCTCCTCTTCCTCATCCAACCAAGCACTATCTTCACCATAGTGTCTGTCCACCCCACGAGCCGCACTGTGCACGTCGACGCAACACTTCGACAGCTGTGAAGACAACAGGCCCCATGGTGGCAGCGCGCCCATCTCCGCTCCAAAATCTGGTAGACACTTGTCCCATGTCATGCACAAGCGTACAAGCTTGTCTTGGTGCAGCTGCAAGTGGTATCTGTCGACATCAGACTCTGCAAATCCCGTTAGATTAGATAGCCTCCAAAGATCACGATTGACTTGCCTGCTTCGTCAATAGCCCGCACTGCCACGTCCCATTCTTCCCAAAACCAGACACACAGCGCCAGATTCTCTCTCCGCAATCGCGCATCTTCTTCGTCGCATCGATCCAGCTCCAAGACTGCCTTGATCCTGGCCCGCACCTTGTCATCGCAAAGCCAAAGGGGGGGGCATGCCCACGTCGTCCCTCTCGTACAAGCTCACGTCCTGGAATATCGCGTCGTCAACGTCCAGCTGCCATAGACCCTTCAGCGGGATTGGGAGGGGTGCGATAGTGCCTCGCGGCGCCTGGCCAGTTTTGATGAGCGTGGTGATTTTCGCGCAGAGTTTGTTGTACTCTGCTGTGATCTTCGTTATGGTGGGTTCCCGCTGTTTTATAGCAGACTCATATGAGCGTGGAGCTTGTCGTCTGTACGGTTTATAACATTTATCAGTTTTTGGTAACTCTGTGAAGCAATGAGAGAACACTTACCAGTGGCGAGTCGTTGGCATGTACGTTCTACAGGGTCGAACTCGAAGTTCCTGGCTCGCAGACACTCATGCAGCCGAAGCTTCAAGGCGCGGGCGTTCATGACATTGCACATGTACTCACTTTTAGAGAGCCACTCAAGCTCGTCATTCTCGCTGACCCCCAACTCCTCCTTGCAGCGTAGAGTTGCCTCAGCTTTCTCCAAAACCTTTTCAGCCACCTCCCACTCCGCCTGATACAATCCGCAATTGGGGTCGTCTGCCTCCACTGCTTTGACAAATTTCTCCATGAGGGCCAGTGTCTGGGCCCGTTGTGTCTTCACAGTTCCACGCAGAAGCACAATGGAGTTGATGGCCTGCTGCCCACGCTTTTTGTTTTGGCCTGCAAACAAGATCAGTCAGCCACATCCAAGTACATCCACATATTTGCTTATGAGGTAAAGGCTGTGTCTGTTCTAATACTTGCAGCTTCCACTGCTCACGCAACAGCTCCACTGACTTGCCACATTGGCGCAGCTCATTGGTCGCCTCTGCGCGCTGCTGGCGACTGTGGTGATAACATCACGCAATCCATTTGCCCAGCTGGAAACAGCTTGCTTCGTTGGCGTGCTCGATTTGCACGTCGAGTGTATACAGGCGGTTATGATACTGTGGCAAGGGGAGTTAGCTCACATTTCCAGGGACAAAACCAGTAAGACGTACTCCGCAGATCCGCAAATGTGCAATGAGGTGCTGGATCAACTTCCAGAACCGCTCGCACCCCTCCCCGTTAGTGAACCCGAAGCCCACGCACTTCCTTGGATTGTAAAGAAGCTGGCACGCCCACTTGTGCCCGAACGCGTGGAAGACCGAGACTGTGAAGGCAACTCGGCCGATGTAGCGATCAAGGAAACCCCACTTGAAGCAGCTGTGCTGTAATGCGCAGGCCACATCATAGAGAATTCCAACTCAGATGTCGAGAGGGAGATGCTGGAAGAGGGTTTCAAGGAGGGCGATCACGTAGAACCGCTTCTTGCCTGCTGAATGCATATTGACGACCCAAAGGACACAGTCGTGCCGACACAAGAGACATGAGCACAGTGTCCTCAAAGAACTCCGTGCTGGCTTTCTCCTGCTTTTCATCGGCCGCCTTGAATGACGCCTCGCATCCGTCAATGACAGAGCGAGGCAGCGGCAGCCTCTCGAACTTGTAACCATCTTCCTCCTCCTCCACCTCCTGCACTGTCGCACGTTTAAGGCGCTTGTCCTTGTTCTTCTTCTTCTCCTTTGTGTCGCACGTGCAGTCCACGTAATCCTCCGTTTGCGCTGCCGTGTGCTCGGGGACGAAGTGCGTGTCTGGGTGAGTTCTCTGAGGGTCCCTCAGAGATTTTTTCTTCTTCCGTGTGAAGCATGTGTCGAGGCACACCATGATGTCGACCCTGTACAATCAGTTAGCCGGGGTTGGTGGCACGACAAAGCAAGTGCACATGTACTCCTCTGTGTGGTCATGCTCAAGGTTGGCGAAGCACGCGGGACATTGACGGCGAAGATATTTGCTCAGCCGCAGGTGAGGTTTTGGGTCCGGGAATGGTGGTTGAGGTGGATCAGGCGTCGACTCTCTGGCGCATTTCCCACCAGGGAAAGCAGCAATAATATTGCAATATCTATGGCCACTATCCTTGACCGCAATGCATTATTCACGGTCCCCGGCCGTCTGACCAGTATGACCGGCAATGCATTGTGTCCGTGGTTGGGACGCCCTTCTGCATTAGGTAGCCGTTGCTGCATACATTTCCCTTTGGCACGCACGGCACTGGGCATTTTTGACAGTAGTCCCGTTGAAAGAGGTTAACAAGTGAGCTTTACATAAAATCCTTCCATTTAGGTCATGTATTCCGGTAGATCAATACAGATAAGATACTTGATGAACAAAACTGCCTCGGCTAATAATCCTGGCTCGGCTAACATGTTCATCTTGTTGTCTGTCAAATCTCCTGTCAATTCCGCCACTACATCAACTCAACATCCCCTCATCACTGCACCCTCTGAGTCCTCCTGCCACCCAAGATGATCTGCTGTTCCAAAAAAGGCAATTTACTCGATAACTTCATTGTCCCCCTCGTCTTCGTAGTCTGGCGTGCCCTCCTCCTCCTCCTCATCCCCCTCACCCCCTTGATAATCTTCATCATCCAAATCCACCACCACAATCTCCACCCTGGGGCCGTTTCCTTTGCCACGTATGCGTGCCCCTTGGCACGGACGCCCGCCCACCTCTGCTGGAGCTTGTCGCAGGTTTCAGTCTCGCGCCACTGCTGCTCTCGTGCGTACGCAGTGAGGCCCTCTTGCAGCCTCGGGTTCCACAGTCCCGGCACGCCGCTCCTATCGTGTCGCCCACGTGCCCGCCGACCAATATCTGTACTCAATAGTACGGTGCATCTCCTCCTCCACTAGCACAACGTCCTCATGCCATCGGCGCATTCTTGCAGATGCTTTACACCATTCGACACGCAACGCTGCAAATTGTGTAAGTGGCAATTCTTTTTAGTCAAATGAAATGCGCCACACCTTCCACCAGCTCCGCCTCAGTCGGGTCCTTGGCCTTGGCCTGGTACCAGATCCAGGACAGTGTGCACCGGCTCTCGCCTAATGCCAGCACTCCGAAAGCCGCCACCCCACCCTCTTCTGCCACCTCTTCGTAGTCGTGTATCACCTTCCGCTGCTCTGCCTCCTCCGCCGTAAGCACACGTTCATTAAGCGCGTGCATGTCGTTGTCCTCCAATATCTTAAGCTCCACCTCCCACGGCCCATCGCCCCTCAACCGCTTTACAGCATTCCGAGCGTATTGGTAACGCAAGTTTGCCTTTTGTATCTTCAAATTGATCTGACAGAGGACGCCCTGTCCCCTCGTCAGCATCTGTTGGCCTGTACAATGGCGCAGGCAGAACCGGTTTGTCATCGTCCGCATGTGCAAACCCTGCCGCAGAGCCCCCCAGCGCCTCACGCGCCTCCCCAACCCGCAGGTCGGCCTCGATGTCTGGTAACCCCACTGCACAAGCCGACACGCGCTTGTTCGAATCCAGTATGTCTGACGGCATAAACAGTCGCACTGCTTCTACATTGCGGTCCATTTCGGAGTCAAAGAGCGCGTGCTGCAAAGCCGTCAAGTACTTGCGCAGCCTTGGCATGTACGTGCGCTGCAGCTTGCAGAATGCCCTGATGCGCTTCAGCAGGTTGGTGTGCCGTTTGAGAAAATTGACTGTCTGGGCATCCATTGGGTTGGCAACAGCCTTGACGTCAATGGCGAGATACCGCCTAAATCAAGATCAGCAAACAATCGACCGCGGACGTCTGCGTACGTTCCCGAGACTCAAGAACTCACTGGGATTCCTCAATTTCCAAACCCATCAAGATGTATGTGCTTGGCATATCCTCTTGCTCGACCTCGTCCCCCTCTCCACTCTTCAACAGCTCTTCTTTGGCTAGCTTGGTTCAGATCTCTCGCATCGACATCACTACACACATCAAAATCAGTCGGTCGCCATTCACATGCGGAAGAATGACTCACCTTTCTCATTCAGCTCAAACGGCGATTCCGTACCATCTATATGTTGGCGCGACTCCCAATTTTCAACCCACTTCTTCCACCGTTCCACCATCTCCGGCGCCGATTCCCGTAGCGCTGCATCGAATGCCTTGAAGGCATCGCGATGAAGTTGTCCCTCCTTCATGTTCTCCGCCATGCGCTTGGCAAAGATCCCACGCCAAGCCACCTGTCGCCACCAGTTATGGAAACCGAACAAATCTTCGAGCGTCACATGATGCGACCCAATCCCCATCATCTTGGTGGAAGCCGCTGCGCCGTTGGTGAATTCCCAGTTCTGCTCCACAGTTTCCCCGTGAGTTTGACCTGCGCCCCACATGTAGTGGAAGGAAAATGGTGAGTGACAGGACGGTTTGTGAGGGGGGAGATGAAAGTTGGGGACCTTGAACCAGAGTCGCGCGCGCTCCAGGACCAGCTGCATGGTGTCTGGCATTTTCTCCATTCTGGGCCAGAAGTAGTTGCCGTACTGGCAGGCGATATTGTAGGACAAAATTAGATAAAAAATAATCATGTTGAGGACCGATGACAATAAAATGAATTCCATGTTACAGTATCTGTCCACATTTTATAATCAGCCCAAAAAAATACTTGACATGAAGGAAACCCACCGCTCCCCGAGCTGCAAATCTCCGATGCCGTTAAGCCGCCACATGTTGTGTCGTGCACAAGTTACCCCACCCACACCGGTCGTACACAAACCCTTGACACATTTCCTGTTTGCCAGGAACATCGCCTGGAATCCAGAACAGCTGGATATCTCCTCCTCGCTGACATGGCCGCAGAGGAACTCAACATACTTCTCATGATTCACGAAGTAGCTGAAGCCGTCGCCGAGGATGGGGTCCTTTGCGGCTGAGGAGACGTTCCGGTTGATTAACCGGAAGTTGCAGTCTGCACCGAGGAACAAGAAGTACTTATATCTGTCACGCTGTCGGTAAGGCTCTCTTAAAAATCGAGTGGCATCGCGCACCGCAAGTCCTCAGGCATTTCAGCCCAATTAATCCTATCCCAGCCGTCCGGGAGGTTTCTTCCAGTGTGTGGACACGCCCGACAGGGCAAAGTGAGCTCGCCTTGAGCCGTTCCTTGGACGCCTGATGGATTATGACCTCTCCCAGTGCGCTTCAGCATAAGCTTCATGCGGTATTGGCGCACAATATGTCGAAAAGCCCTACGACAATCCTAGAGATATTAGCGTTCAGCCCAGAAGAAGAGAGAGATGATGTTGGACACGTACCGGTAGATGATTCAGCCCGTCGCTATTCGTCAACAGCTCGAGCGACCGCAAGAAATCATGCGCCGAGATCTTTCCCTAGCAATTCATAATTTGGAACAGGCACACGACACCAAAGGTCGCACACGTCCGTGGATCCCGAGCGGTCGCTGGCCACCAACTGACCCGCATAAGTTGCTGGCGGTGCTCAATATTCCCATCACAATGGCAGAAGTTGACCTCGACATAGTGGATTCCCGTCACATCGATGACCACGAAATTTTTGTGCGCCCGGAGGGGACTATCGCAGCTGAAGCCCGGCGGGTGACCAAGCTGGATCACCAAGCCCAGGTCTTTGGGCGCCCGCTGCTCGAAAAAATTCCCATTCCATTCCTTCGGACCTTTCGTGAGTAAGTTCCATCCTCGTGGACGATCGGTACGCACCTGGATCCAATGGGTTGGGAGGACCGCATGGCACGCCACAATGCACTTTTTGCAAAACAACCCCGGCCCGTAGCACGTCTGCTGGGCGCATCTGAACGTTGGATCCGCTTCACTGCAGCCACCGCATTTGAAATAGATGGCTGGATAACCGCGGCCCTTGAGGCGTAGCATTTCATCCAGATACTCGTTCTGGTGGTCCGCCCACATTAGCATAGGATAGTCCTACATGAGAATAGACTGAGGTCAGATCCAATATTCACAATGCGATAGTGAGACGTACCGAGTTCTCATACACTTTTCTTTTTGACTTCAAGAGAATTCCATCATCCACATCTTCTTGGACTTCCGCCACTAGAGCAGGGTCGCCGAGATCATAACCGTGGTCCCAACTCTCGACAGCAGCGTTCGTGAGAATGTCTTCATGGACATAGTCGGGGGCCTTGTGCGTGACGTTGAGGGGATGTGTGTGGGACGTAGCGCTGCGTCCATTGGCGGAAACGGACACGACCTGAGCAAAGTGCGGCTGGTGAATGTGCATTTGAGGTCGGGGAGCTCGCTCGCCACCACACTGCCCCTTCCCCTTTGCCTTGCTAGTCATCTTGAGGTGGTGCAGTCAAGTCCAAGGAAGGCGGGCATCCGAAAAAGGCAGGCCATCCGACCACAATGCAATGCGGTAGGACACGACGCGACCAGCATGGTAGCCGGGAGATGACGAGACAAAATAGGCGCCAAATCAAGGCAACTGATATGATTAGATAGAACGGGCGCTTCATTACTTTGAGTACCGACTTTAAAATCACACTTGCTCCCACAGCGCCTCAAGCAAAATGTATTCAGAAATCGCATGCAAAATCCAAACTACAGCGAGGACCCGACCCAGATGGACTTGGGGCGGTACGGGGAAACTGAGACCTTCCCAGCTGTACAAGACCTGGCTCTTGTCGACCCGTTCTGGGTAGTCTGCCGCCACGCTTTCTGCCTCCCCCTCGTCAATTTGGGCGCATGGCGCAATGTGCGGTTGCAATTTGGGTGGGGACACGCCCATTCCTTTTCGAGCCGTAGGCGAATGCAGACATAGCAGTAGCTATGTCCGCATTTGTTTCTGTCGAGCACCGTCAACACACGCATGCAAACAAAAAAACCGCAGAGACCACATACACAACAGGGTGCGACTTGACGCCCTCGCAAATAATGCATTTGTGACCTGCAGTAGGGGCGTCGGCGTGTGGACGTGCGTTGTCCACATAGAGGTCATTAGCGGTCAACAGAACCTCCCTCCTAGCGCGTTATGCGGGTTTTCGCCTTTGAGGGAGGCTCAGCGGCTTGTGCCCGAGCGACCTGGGCCAGAAGGCGCGTCTCCCTCCTGATTGTCGATAGAGGGCCGCCGAAGATCTGGCGTTTACGAGGGGCGAACGGTTCCGGGGAGACGAGGCTGCGAAGGAGTCAGTTGAGTTTTCAATTCGTATAGAAGATGCACCCTTTTATCTGCCCTCCTTCAACCCGAACTGGCCCTCTGCACCGTGAAAAGACAAGCAGAAGACATCAAACACACGGATGGAAGGAAAAAACAAGTACGTACTTGGTAAAAAAAGTTGACCACGGTCATCGAATGACCAAGGATTGCTCTCTGAAGAGCCAGCCAAACTATCCATCAAAGGGGGAGGAAAGCTGAACGCAGTCAATTAATGTAAAAACGTCTGCAAAACTATCAGCCAACACATGTCTCGCCGTCCACGCGCTGCCAGCCCATCTCATTGAGCTGTGCTTCCTCCATAACCGAGGCCGCACAACCGCAGATGTTCACATGAACCGGAACAACGCCTTCCATCGCGATAACTATGAAACTTCTCAGTTGGGGAGTGGGGCAAGGCAGGCCGGCATGCCCAAGGTCTACCCAAAGCCCCAGCGTGCTGAGCGACGTTGAGCAAAAGTGAATTCCGGTCCACTCCTGTTTGCTTTGTTATTCTCGTATGCTCCCTGGACTACAGACGACGTACCTGAACCCGATGGCAAGGAGCGAGCGCATGTGCTCGCATCAAGCATCCATGGCACCCGGCAAATGCACACGAGGTACATCTGTATGCGCCCGCGCTCCCGCACCCGCAATTCCCCAGCGACTTGTCCGCAAGTGAGTTTGCAAGTCCGACTGTGAGCGCCTGTGCACGCGTTAACCTCATATTTCTGGCGCTGTAACCATCATCTTACCTGCTGCAGCTCTCTATCCATTCTCTGTGGTGATAAGTGGCGATTACTTGGTGATGTTTACGCTTGAGACCAGCAGGAAATCACTTAGAGAAACATATGATTAGCACCATGCCATGCGCAGATCCGTCCCTTTCTCATCATTCCCTCGCACCACGCGCACGTTTCGCACGCGCCGACGAACGCCCGATTCAAGCCCGACCACGTTCCCTGGCGTAGACGAATCGGTACCACGAACCTATTTTCTGTAGGAAAGTCGATATTCTCCGAGGCGTCCGTAGAGGAAACCGGTTTGGCATGGTCAAAAGGCGTCGGCTTGATCAGTGGGTAGGAGGTGGCACGAACGAATCGTGGCATTGCGACTTGAAACTTTAGAAACAAGAATAATTAACCGATTCATCAATCTACGACCTCCTCATCCCACGACGGTGGCGCCGCATTCACCTGCAAATGAAGCAGGCACCGCTGTAGGTACATACATTCTTTGTAGCGGGCAAGGAACTCTCGCAGGGCGTTATTCGACGTCGATATATTTTCCCTGTAAAAAAATTTGGAACATCAATGTCTGAGAGCCTCAAAAATGACGCTCGAACACACCAAACTTACCTGAAGTGGGCAGCATACGTGCGTAAATCACGCAGGCGGGCGCAGATCTCGTTGACCTGGATCTCGCGAGCACGGATCTCCCTGGCGCTGTCTGGAGGATCGACTGGGACTGACAGCGCTGCCCCATAGTGCTCGCGAGCTATGATCCATGCGAACCGCTCGTAGCTCTCGCCTGCTTGGAAGTCACCAGGAAAACTGCTCCTTGGTTCAGCATCAGTTGCGGCTGAAAGGTTTCGACACAAACCTGAAATGCGACATGATGGTGCTGACTATCAGAGTACGTGATAGCAACCTATCGGGTCTCAGTAACCCGGCTTCAGAATCATAACTCGCACAATGCACCATTCTACCTACATCCACAGAAGCCTCCTTCCAAATTGCACGCATTTCCTAGAGCCGGTGGTAGGGGTCGCGCTCAAAAACAGGGTCAGCTAATGCTTCTAAGTGGAAGGAAGGCACTCACGAGGGGATGATGACAAGCAAGAGAGCTTAGCGGCCCGTTGCGCGACCCCTCCGCAACTTTACCAACGAAAAACGAAGACAGAAAGTTGAAGTAGAAGTGAAGAAAGGCTGGTTGGCAGAGCCGATGGCGTGCCATAAGTGGCCGGCAGTGATGGTCCGGGGCTGCCAAGAGGACCAAAAAGTATTCCTGCTCGTAACATTAGCGCGACCAAGAGCCCGAGATATTTTTTTCCAGACGCAGAAGATTTACGAACACTTCATTGAGCAAAAAATTCCGTGTCGGTCACTTTCTGAAGCAAGGTATGGTACGAATTGTTCCAAGGTGTCACCCGAAACCACCTATCCGAGAGTTCAGAGGGGAATTGGACCGTCTGCCGATGGCTGGGACCACTAAATCATAGGCGGTAAGGGAAATGGGAAGTATATGTACTCTCTGGAAAAAATTTAACTCACAACGACCAAGATACGGAACGCAGAGGACTCGCCCAATGTTCAAAAATTCTGGTTCTAGTCGAAATCTTGAGTTTTGAAAAGTTGAACCCAATTCTGCTGATTTTGAGGTATTATATACCGAAGGGTGGTTAGAAATTTCTAATGTAAAAAGATTTGGCAAAACTCCAGCGAGTCCACCACCCTGTGGCCGCCGAGGTGCCAATGAATAAAAAAGGTGATTTCCATTTGATTTAACGCTGGCGTTACGGGCCTTAAAACATGGGGAGGACACGATATTATCTAGAGCAATGCTCAGGAGACAGAATATATGAGTGTTGGTCCTGAAAACGAGACAATTAACTACGGACCTGGTTTGACTACAAGTTGCCCCAGTTCGGGCCATCAGCATGCGTCTAGAGCAAGGAAATCTCTATTCGAGGTCGAAATGAGTTGAGAATTGATAACCGGAGGGTCCGAGCAATGTGAGAGGCCGGAAGAGTGTTGAACGAGTGAGCACGACTTGAGAGTGATTAGTCCTAGTATGGCAATTGTCACCCCAGTAACGAGGTGTCACACACCATCTCTCTTCGGCTGACCAGAGTTTTAGGTCGCTTTTCACCTTGAAAGAGGCCGGGACGGGGGCTATATGTGTTCCATTCGTTTCAGAGATTCTTGTGTATTAGAAAAGCGGAAAATATTATAGGTACGACGACAGCAAACTTCTCTGCAAGGACGACAGCGCCAGCATAGCGGTTTCTTGACGGCGCCATCGGCACTCAAGGACGTTTGAGCCACCCGAATGTACGCCGCCAGCGTCTCTTTTCCCAGCCAACAGGTCTGGGCTCGCGGAACATGGCCCCCATGCGGCGGTACCCGTAGATACGTGGGAACCAGCGGTGTCTCCTCTGGGAAGGCGCAGCATTCAATCCCGCGCCCCATCCTCCGCCCCAAGTGGCCATGCCCGCACCCCATCCTCCCGTGGTGCTGTTCCCCCACCCACTCCCACTGCTCCAACCTCCCAAAACCTGTGGCGGTGCTGGCGGCGGGTTGCAGGGATCATCTTGAGTACCCCACAGATGGACATCCATCTTTGGGCGGTTGAGCCAGGCAGCAAGAGAATTGTTGCTGAAAAGCGCCACGGCTGCTGGGAGGTCAGACCAGCCCTATAATTAGTAGTGAAACACTCACTGTAGGCGATGGCAGCAGCTGCCGCCTCAGCAGCCTCGATCTCACGATGGAACGCCCGCGATCCTGGCTGTGCGGCATCGCTGGATGTGATCCCTTCCTGCACGCGGGTGCAGATGAAAAAAATGGCCTGGCAACAAGCTACAACACGCCGGATGGTAAGAGAAAGGGATTCACGAGGCGAAGAGGACACACCAAGCTAGGCATTCAGGCACACATTCTCACGAAGGAATTTAGGTGTTCGTGTCATGCAGTCTGGATGGACGACGGGATGATACGGAAAGAGGCGTGCAAAGCAGTCTTTGAGTTTCTGCTCCTCTTGTGAAGCCTGTCGGTGAAGGCATCGGATGGAGTCGCAGCTGGTATGGTAAGCACTTTATACAAAACCAGGCTATGTATCGTCCTGGCCTTTTGCAAAAGCCCAAGATAAGGTTTTTGCAAAATCCCATGCTTACTAGCATAGAGTTAGTGTTAAAAAAATAGAATAAAATGGCATGGTTGGGGATTGAACTCTTGACAGCTAGGTTATGTTATCAATAAGGCATACACTGTTACCACTACACCATATGGCTGGATATAAGGGATATCTTGATGTGGTATATTATAGGCTCCTATCAACTGGGAAAAAACAAAGAAAAAACAAAATAAAATCAGGAAAATTCAGAGAAAATTCAGGGCACCTTGGGATAATGTACACAAACAATGTCTTCACGACGAATCCTCGGAGTACTCGTGCGTGGGAAGAGGTTTGCCTGCTCACATGAGTTGCTGGTCATGTACAGAATCGGCAAACATGGCGTCGATGACAGGGCCGACCCAAGGCAGCCCTCTGGGTGGACCAAAATATTTGTCGTCAACAGGCAGAGGGAAGGGGACGGCGTCGCCCCAGAGGTCACAGAGGTGTGGAAAGCCGCCAGGACGGTGGGGAAAGTTGCCCTGCATAATGGCTTGTGACTACCTGTGATGAACCCGAGACATCAAGGAGACTTATCTTTGCCATCTCCCTTGCTTCTCATTTGATCAGTGGTCCTACCCAGTTACACTGATGCTGCCCCAGCTCACATCGACCAACATGACAGTCGAGGAAATGATTCCTGACACGCTCAACCCGGACCACGACCCCAAATTCTGGTGCTTGCTGCCGGTGCGAGATGAGCCAAGTGAGGATCGGCATGAGGGGTGTCACATGTACCTCGTCAGCCAAGGGAGGGCTGTGGGCATCTGGCACAATTGGTATGCTGCATTTCTTGGTCCTTTTTGAGAGATGATGAGCTATAAGCTGTGCAGGACATTGGTGAAGGCCATGGTGAGCGGCTATCCTTCTGCACAACGCGGCCACAGCACAATGGAAGGATGTGTCGCCGAGTGGCAACAGCACTGCGTCCTTGGGGTCCACCCTCATCCACCGGCGCTGAACATGACAGGCCCCACACCTGCCCTGATTTCGCAGCCATCTGCGCGATCCGCCCCACATGTCATTTCACCCGTCAAGATGCAGGGAATGCCAGGCCCGCCCAAGTCAAGAGGGCGTGTGGCCAAACCCGAACTTCAGGCGCAACTGTAAAATGGAATTGAGTTATCAAGTACATTACAACAGCTGATCTTGCATACTTTAGGCAAAGGTACTGCTTGCCCGACTTGTCGATCTTATCTTTGTCGCCCAAGGATGACGACGAGACGTCGATGTCCAGCGTCTCAAGTGTGACCGCCACAAGCTGGGATGATGTCCCCGAGGTTGCATGATATTTTGCCCTCTGGGGTCAGCGCATTGTCTATACCAACCGGTGAGCGACTCAGACTCTGACAGCTTGGAATTTTGTGTTCATTAAATTCTCTTGAAACAGTGGCTATGCCAGGCTGGCATTCCTGAGGGCAGAGGCGGATGGGAGCAAGCCCCCGCATCTTGTTGACCGCGAACTATGATGAGGTGCAAGCTTTCTCGGAGTCGGTATATTGGCTGTAAAATATATGATGTACATTTCCAGCTCATATACTCAATTTAATGCATTAACTTCTGGGGAGAGCCCACACACCTAATGCATTATCTTTCGGGAGTTCCCCACACAGCTGTGATGCTTACATATTGCAGTGCCCGGCGCTTCTGTCAGTGCTCGGCATTGTTGCTTCTGATGCCTGATCGCGTTTCTGCTGGCGTCGGACTTTGAAAACCACTGACGCGGGCACGCGACCGCTTCCGCCAATTTCCGGGGGCAAAAAATTGATTTTTACACGGTATTGGGGCCGTTTTCCCAGGGGTTTGGGGCACCCACTGGTCTATTACATCCCACCTACTGTACCCCTGCACTCCCACAGCACCCCCCTGCCCCTCCAGCACTCCCAGCGTCACCCCTTCTTCCTGAGCATTTTCCTCGATTCTGCGCCACCCGCTATTCCTCCCTGTCCATATCGGTGTCTGGATCATCTGCCATCTCGTCCAATTCCTCCTGCGACAACCCGCCAGGTACACTG
Organism: Mycena venus; assembly: GCA_014462655.1. NCBI lineage: Eukaryota > Fungi > Basidiomycota > Agaricomycetes > Agaricales > Mycenaceae > Glaucomycena > Glaucomycena venus. The sequence goes on along the minus strand of JACAZI010000015.1, from coordinate 722,103 downwards.
CCGGTTGCAGGGCTTCCACGTGTGAAATCTGTTCCCGTGGGGAATTCTGGATTAGGCCTTCCCCCGTGGATTTGGGAGCAAGTTACGGTTGAGCGCAGGTTCAGGGTGGTATCAAGAACGTTACCTGGCTCCACGTTCAACGGGACATCCTTGCTCTGGGCTACGGCAGCGCTGCTTGTGGGATTTGTGCTTCCCACGACTTTGGCGGTATCCGGGGTGGGAGTGGGGGCGGGGGCGGGGGCGGGGGTGATGGGAGCCGATAGGGCATCCTTCTCACTATCTCTATGTCAAATTTTAGCAACATCTGGCAGCGGAAGTGGAGGAAAGACGAACTCTCTCATTTTGCGCAACACCCACGTGACGTCATCCACGGCCTCTTCCCAATCCGGCAACGGCATCTCCATCGTGTCTCTCCACCATTTCAAGCATACCATTACATTCAAGAATCCGTTCTGGCCGTGAAAGTCTAAACTCAACCACGATTGACCGTCCTCCTGAATCATGGGCCTTTGTTCCGTGTGCCATTCTGGGTTGATGTCAACCCACCATGCCCAAAACTGGCGTTTGAATGCCTCGGGCTCAATTTCTGGCGTAAAAACATGCGCACGGCTAACCCAGTCGCCCACTGCCTTGGGCCGTTTCTTGGACACAAATGTTTTGGTCTGGCAGGACGTTCACATCATCAGTGTTGCCCACGGAGCGGCGTTTAATGGGATCTATACTCATGGTACCTTTGAAGTCGGCAGCTTCTTCTCGCTTCCACCACAACCTCAGTAGTGCCGTCCACTTTTCGCCGTTATCCTTGTTGCTCAAAAACGCCTGGGCCTTGTCTTGCCATGCTCCCGCATCTCTCTTTTTGTCTTTCAGAGAGCCAGACATCTTCGTCAGCCGATCCACTTTTGGAATGGGCACTTCCCTCGGCGGCTCTTCTTCACCCTCTGTTCTGCTGTCACTGGCCTCACCCTGCAGCTGCGCTTCAAGGTCCTCCAGTTCCTTCCTCGCCCTTTTCCCTGGCCCTTCCGCTTCTGATTCGTCAACTTGCGTTTTGCAGGAGGCGCCACCGTCCCACCCCACAACGTCTCTTTCTGCGTGTCTCCAAAGCCCATGCCGTTCAGCATATAATACGTGCGAGCCTTGTTATTCCCCGCTCTAACGTCGCTGCATCCATCTGTTTTAGCTCGGCAAGCCTCGTTTCCCTCGCGTCAACCGTCATTTCATCCAGTTGTAGCAGGAGGTCAGCAGACAGCGGCCCTGCAAATCTGCTGCCATACGGATCCTCAGCAGGGAGTTCTAGCCCCGGCAGTAGCATGCCAGGTGCGACGGGATTGACCGTAGACATCAAGTCTGCCGGGAAGTCGAATTCGTCGAAGTGGAAGCCAGCGTTCCCCACGCTGACCATGGCCCGCACCTCCTCATCACTGAAGGTATCGGTCAGGGGAACATCGGGGATGACGGATGGGGGAGCGATGGTGACTGAGACAGTCGTTGGGGGGGCGATTGCCGTGCCCATGGTCTCTGGCACGGTCGGAGCAGGGGGCTCGATCGTAGTCGTGGCTGCCACAACTGCGCCCGTGTCCACATCACTGTGTCCCTCCTTCCGATATTCGTCTAGCCCCTGATCAATACAAACTCTTTTGAATAAAAGCACCAGACACTTATGTGCTCCCCATACAAATCTACTGAATGCCCTCATCGCCTCCCCGTACAACTTTTCATCTGCCCTCGAGAAGTCCAGCTTTGGGGGTTTAGCTGATGTCACCCCCCACGTGCAAACTAACACGCGTCTCAGAACACTTTCAATCATGTCATCGCCAGGCTTACCTCAACGCCTCTATATCAAGTTTTCCTTCCTTGTTAAGCTGGGTTTGGCCCGCAAGCAGAGATATCTTATATCCAGTGTGAGCTGCTAGGCCATCGAGCAAGGGCCCCACAATTTCGGAGAAACGCAGTCAAGCCCTGCAAACGTATCAGCACGTACAATCTCGCCTTCAGGGCACACGCACTCAGCCATTTTGTCCTCATCTAGTGACGGGAGCCCCTCGACTCAGTCCTCGTGTTTCGCGACCAGCTCAGCATGCTCCTTCTCGACCTCCTCCCTTATCCTTGCCTGCACCTCCTGCGGCTCCGCCAAAAAGAGCTCCCTTGCAATGCGCGCGCGCACTTTCAGGTGCTTGGAGGCCTGCAGTCCAACACTCTGCTTATTGAACGCCTCAACGACTTTCTTCCTGAAATCTTCATGCCGCATATAAAATTGGTAGTCAGCAAGCTTCTTGGGTGTTGGCCCCGATGGTAACCGAAATTTCTTCATCCACCCTGCCCACGGGTTTCCTCTCACCCCCGTTGCTTTCCCTTGGCGGCCTATGTATAGTTTAATTTTCTGGCAGCACAATAAGTTTTGCTTCATCGACTGCTTATCAAATGGCTTACCGTCTCGATTTCAGGGACCAGTTTCGCGTACTCGGCCTCCTCCTCGGCGGTTTGAGGTATCAATGCGTAGTCTGTAGGATCGTTTGCGTCTGGGTCCTGCCCCAAGGGTAGTCGCCACGGAAATTTGTCCCAGTACGCGCGCGGAAGAGCGGCTTCCACATTCCACGTGTTTTGCCTAGTTTCGACGCGTTAGAATATGTCGGAACCCATTCCTGGAGAAGTTCCTCCCATTTGCCTCGGAAGTCGCTTGGCTTTCCTGTTTTCTTTTTTTCTTTCACCATTTACAAGGCGCTCGACCAGAATAAGCAGAAGTCAGACGATAAACAATGCCATACACTATGGAGTACACCTACATGTCCCGCCAATTCCCCACCCCTGTTCCACCCGTCATGCCAGGTCCCGACACCCCTCAATCCTGGCTCCATGCAGCTGCCTGGGTCACCGAGGCACAAACAGAGCGTGCTTGCACCCACCATGCTGATTTCGTGAAGGTGGTGAAGCAATGGGCAGAGAGCGGTTGGAATATGGTATCGCCCCAGGAGGTGGAGAAGGAATTGAGCCGTGAAAATGCATTTCTCGTAGCCAGAAATGGTGCACTTCTTTATTTCATAACATTTTTCATCTTCTTCAAATTTTTTCCGCAGCCTTTCTCCAATATGTTCCCCCTCGTTTTGGTAAATTCCTGCGCACGTGGTTTTGTCACTATGCGCGCCTCAAATTTTTGTATGAGCTCGACCATCCACCTTTCCATTGCCCAGACCTTCCCGACGAGTTGTGGGCGTTGGACACAATCAATATCTACATTCATGTCCTTCGATTTTTCTACAAACTGGAACATCCTCCATTCTCTCACCCCGAATTCCCTGAAGACCCCTTGTTCGCATTCTGGCGGCACGGCTCCGAGATCACGGGCACGATGGACACCCGGGGTCTGAATGGATGGAACACCAGCGGTTGGGACGCCCCGCATCCCGCCAGCCTCCTGTCGGAGGATGATGATGCAAATTCTCCTCCCCTTTACTCTCAACCGCTGCCCCCTGTATAATATTTCCTGAATAATTCGTGTTCTTCTCACAAAGTGCCCAAAAAATCAAGAATTGAGATATATTCCTGTCCCCTGCACAAAAAAGCGAAACAAAAAAAGGAGAGAGCATGTACGCAGCAACAACGAGCGGGACGTCCTCAATCCAAGTCCTCATGATCCCCAGGCGCACGCATGCCTACTTCCCCACGAATGCGACCAATTTCCTTTGGTTACGCGTCTCCATCATATGGGCCGGCGAGAGTCTCTGTGCAGAAATATGGTCGACAAGATCATACCTTGGGTAACAGTTAAGCCTATAGTCGGGTGCCTAGAGAAGGAATACACGTACCGGTCCTCGAAAAGGAGAGGTGTCCCTGCAATGCCTCACAGAACTTCTCCTTCCCTCCAGGCTCCCGGTTCGCAAGACGACTCGACCTGTACAGGAGGGGCCAGATGCGCACGTCCATATCTTGAGCTCGACGCAGCCGGTGGCAAGCTGAGGTGCGCACTTCTTATCTTCGTCAGCGAAGAGGTCAAAACGAGCGGAGCGACAGGGCAGGGTGATGATGCCGAGATCCTCATTGAATATGATATCCGCATGACAGGTGCCAGCGCCCAGGGACGATGCAGCGTCTGGTGGGGAGACGGACGTATAGCTGGTTTTGAGGACGACGAGGGCGATGGAGGCGGTGAGGGCGACGGAGGTGGCGAGGCATCATGATTATGATACCTTGCGCACATGTTATCCCAGATCACCAACGCGCCCTCATAGGTCGGCGATTTTTTCCACTTGGCGTTAGAGAACCCCGAGACCTGCTCCCTCGCGAGCATCCTGAATATCTTAGTCTCAAACGCCCTCGAAACCCAATGATTAGTACGTACTCATCGGTGTAAATCCCGGGAGTATAACCAACACTGACTGTGTAGAAAAACCGGCCAGCGGTGACTGAGCACTCGCGGGGATCCTCATGGCCCCGGCTCGGGTGGTACGAAGGGATGCACGCTTGATATGCGCTCGACATATTGAGCAGAAGGAGAGATTTTGTGACAAGTAACAAAATCGTCACACCTCACCAAGATCCCAATGCCTGAAAATACCTGTGCGTCTGCATTTCTGCTCTTCATTTCTTTCACAAATTTCACCTTGTTAAGGTCGTGCTCTCGTGCCCTACAAGAACCCCAAGCCCCATTTTTTTGTGCAGCCATCGAAGATTTGTGTGCCAACCTCATGGTGGCGGGAGGTGCGCTACTGCTTGCAGAAGGGTGAAGGGTGAGCGTAGGAGTTTTGTTTCAGGCGCCCTACTCACCACAATTCAGTTATAACTTCGATTTTGTATTTTCGACCAAGTTCTATGCCATGAGCCACCAGAATCCCTGCCAGCTCCTACTCTACGACAATTGCTGCCCTCAAGCAGCACAGATGGATGGCGAAGGCCCGGAGCGCCCGTGGGCTGCTGTCCGCGAGATTACCAGTGGTCTTCAGCCCGTGCAGGTAGGTTCTGATTTTCTTTCGCTTGAAACGTCTTCCAACGACTTGTAGGCGAAATTGTGAGTGTGTTTTGCGCGCGCCTGGTAGTATTTTCCTCATGTTGGTTCGGTACCCTATGAACTATGCTTGCTTCACTCTTTGGAACGAACATTTGGCAGAATTTTGAAATTTGAATTGCCTTAAAAATTTTTGAGTACGGCGAAGAATGCTAAATTACCATGGCGCTCAACGACTGGCGGGCAGCTGCAGCTGCCGCCCGCTTCTCCTGGCGCTGCCTCTCGATCTCTGCCTGCTGGGCTTCCCAAGCAGCGTCCGTCCTAGCTCTTTCTTTCGTGATCCGGTCAAGAAGCGCTGGCCGACTGTGCTTGGCGACAAACGCACTGCTGGACGCGGTGGTTAAACAGAAAATGGATGAAGGATTCATGAGACATACTTCTGTCGTTGCAAGCGTGCCTTGAATGCCAGCAGGTCTCGATGTCTGCAGATAGATTGAGAAAAAAGCGGTCACCACATTTGCATTGGAACGCCCGTACTTCAAGTGATAGTTGGCGTGGGCCTGCTTGACACCAGCAGCATAGTCTTTGGAGACCTGGCCTTCAGCCCTGATAGACGCACGGAGACTGGAGGTACTATGTTAGAGAGGAGCAGTCAAATGATCGGTACATACGCAGCCATCCGGACTCTGGCCTTTTCACGAAGCACTTCTTCATTCCTGACAACAAATTGGCTATAATTCGATGGGAGGGCTATTGGGGACTCACTTCCACTGATATGTCTGACTAGTGTCGCGCCTGGCTGCCTTGGTGGCCGCACTATTCCTGCTGTGAGGTTTGGGTTTTTTAGCCTTCTAAGCTCTGAGTAGGACCATGTTGAGGCCAATTTCACTGGCATTGGCGAAGGGAAGTCCCTACTTGTCTATCGAATTGAGTTTTGAGGCAGTAGAGTAAAGTTGAGTCTAGAGGATTGTGGTCGAAGGTCAAAATCTGCAAATGATCCCTACATGATCTCGGGTCAAACTCTCGTCGCAAGTGCCAAAACTGACATATTTCCTAAAAATTCCAAAAATTGCCAGAACATGCCTTAAAATCTGTACTACCCAAACCTCTATTTGGTTTTACCGATTTCAAGAGGAAGGGTACGCAAGAGAGGATCTTGTCCAGAAGGATGGCCGTAGCGAGTTCGTGATCGACCCGTAGCGAGTTGGTGATCACCCTTTCGGTCGCCCATAATCCAGAACCTGACCACCGAAAATACCAGATTTCCGCTAAGCATATCACACAGAATCCATGCCAGTCTTAATGGTGACCTGCCCGCACGTTCTTACGAGATTCTTAGCCAGGAATGGGCCCCAAAGACGTCGAAACATAGACAGATGGCATTAATATGTAGTCTAGTACAGGTCGAATACAATAACCCGCCCCAGGCAGAGAACAAAAGGGGTACAGATTGGGAGCTGTGTAAAGGGTAGAGCCAAGGGAAAATAAACTAAAAGCCATTAATAAAGGGTGTGTTGATAAAGGACATAATGAAGGAGCCATGCGAGCAGTCTCGAGAACCTACAAGGCTGATCAGCACCGTTGTAACCGCATAAAAAAAACTGAGCAGGGTTTTCGGCCCAAACACCTCTGTAGCAGCGCCAGACAACTTCCATTGAAGGCACGGGCGACCAGAAGGCGTGAACGTGAAGTAAGAGCCAAATGTGTTGATCATGAATAATCGCAAACAATTGGCGGGCTGACAAGCACAGAAACCGACATAGAAACTGACCTGGACAGACTGACCATGGGTCAACAATTCTGGCAAATGTTCGGTCAGTAAGGGGTCATGCTTTCTGAGCGAACAGCAGTGCACTCACTGGGCATCATCGGCTCATTTGGCTTTGGGGTGACGTTTCTCATTCGCCTTTTCGTATCTGACTGTAGAAGTAGCGAACCAAGCGAGGAGTTCTGCATCCTGTTGCTCCCAGGTTTTGCCGTTGTGCGTGGCCAGGGAAGTCGGTTTCGTGTGAGGGCGAGGTGGGCATACAAGGTATGAGACAGGCGCAGCAGAATTGGAGAGTTCAGAAGGCTTCTGAGACGGGAATGAGCATCCTGTTGATTGAACGCTTGTCGCCCAGTGTGCGCCCAAATGAAGAATTGGAGGTGTCAACATGGAGGAAGGCTTTGAGGTGTGCTTGGGCCAAATTGGTAACCCTAACCCTACACATATCATCTCTCTTGCTTTCGCCACACTCTTTCGGCTTCATTTTCTCTCCTTTATTTATTTAATTTATTCAACACAATGGTGCCGCACGGCAATCGCAACAGGAGGGCCAAGAGAGTCGATTTCAACGCTCCACAGGCATTGACAAGCTCTGCGATGATATTCGATGTGGAGGATTTGGTTGCAGCACCCGCAGAGCAACGCATACACACCTTTGTGGATTGTGTAGCTCCGGACGGTCGATCCTATGTGCGCGAAACGGTCTCCTTGCACCCTCCCTCGCCTATGAAACTGGTGCGTCTGAGTAACCAAGACGCGTCCACGGTGTCGACATCATCAAATGCCCTGCAAGCCGGCAATGATCTTGATCTCTGGGAGGCTGAGCGGTACTCTATGACCAATGATGGCGACGACGACCCACCATTGCCTCCACCTCTTCCCAAAAACCCAAAACGCTATCAGCCTGCAGTGAGTCTGCTACTCTCTTTTTTTTTTTTTTTTTGATGGGCTTTCGCTGAGATATCGCTGCTAGGACAAAGTGATGAACTATTGGATGCACTTGTTGCACGACATTTTTCTGGTGCAGCTTCTGCGACGTGATGGTCGCGGGGATGCAGGCGACAAGCCTTGCCCTGGTTGTGCTAACCCAGCGAATCACCCAATCTATCGCTGCCAAGAATGCGCCGGAGGGGTTCTACTCTGCCAGAGGTGCTGCATGGACAAACACGCCGACAACCCGCTTCATGTAATATATGTGCGTGACATGCGGCACGACTGTTGTGACGACGAGCTAACTTGCCAATCTGTCTTACAGAAATGGAACGGCGTTTACTTTGAGCAAACTTCGCTGGCTAAGCTCGACCTCCGCATTCAATTTGGGCATCCCCCGCACAAACGGTGCCTTAACCCAGAGGGTGGACACCAGGACTTCATGGTGATTCACAACAACGGCATTCACAATGTCAAGGTTGATTTCTGTGCCTGCACCAACCGCGGGTGTGAGGAGCACTACATTCAGTTACTCTGCGCCGGCTGGTACCCCGTGACGAGCGATCAACTGCAGACAGTGGCAACCTTTCTCGTCCTCAACAAATTCCTCATGTCGACTTTGCAAGCAAAGACCACCGCCTACGACTACTACACTGTTCTTGAACGTCTGACCAACAACACTGGGGTGAAGCCGCCCGACCGGTACCAGGTGTTCTTATGGATGGCTCGACAATGGTGACATCTACTCATGCTCAAGCGGGCCGGATGTGGCCACGATCCCTTGGGGGTCTTTGGGATGGGAGCTGGGGAGCTGGCTGTCGAATGTCCAGTGTGTCCAAATCCGAAAGTCAACCTGCCTGAAGGATGGGAGAATGCGCCGCCGGAGGACCAGTAAGTGCCCGAGTATTTAATTGCCTCCGCAATCCACTCAATCACTGCTACAGGTTCCTCTACGTATTTTTTCTAGCACTGGATGCTTGCTTCCAGCTGAAGCGGCGGATGATCTCGAGCGAGATCAAGGATCCAGGTCTGGGGACAGGATGGGCGTATGTGATGGAGAATGGGTCATGCCACCATTTTCTCCTGACGGTCACCAACCAGAAGGAGGTGAGATCCGTTGTGTTGATACTATGATGCTTAGCTGACATGTTAATTATAGATGAGCACTTGCAGCGGCCTTGCTGCGCTCGATTATGCGAATACGAAGTTTTCGAGGGGGTATAGCACGATGGGAGTGGGGATGGGGGTGTGCGTGAGCAAGAGGTGGGCGGGCGGAAACCCGCGGATATCAACCTCTCAAACACAAGACCCCACCACCACCACCCCGGTTGTCGGTCCGATGGAGTACGGACCGTTTTCCGCACTCAAAACTTGTCAAAAGAAAAAAAATCAATGACGTATTTGTGTATGCGGACCGAATCCACCGAAAATAGATACGAGAACAATTCTTTGCAAAGCAGCCTCTGACGCCGGAGTTCAAACAAACTGAAGGTACAGAGCTGTTCCTGGCATATAACTTTGGGGGGGTCCACTTTTTCCATTTAATAAACCGAGCAGAACTGAGGGAGCTAGATGGACATCGAGTGAAAAGGCTCAAGAAACCGAAAGTGGAGCCGGACCGTACTCCGAGCTAAAGCCGAAGGGAGGTTGATATCTCGGATTTTTCGGCCGCCCACCTCTTGTGCGCGAGGCACGAATTCATACAACCCAACGGCGTTGGCGATCTACAGAAGGGGGAACGGTATGTGGGCCAAGAGATGGGAAATACTTTTGATGCTGATCATTGTCTTCAGCTTTGCTAACATGGATTATATTTTTGGGTCGATCCTCCACCACAAGGACCCCCGGGTGCGCAAAATAGTGTCGTACAACATCGTGTGTCAGTGGTGGAAGTACCTCCTCGAACAGCTCACCAAGCTCCCAAAGCTCGTCTGGATGACGCTGATTCTGGAGATGTTTCGCTTCGTAATCCCAAAGATGCATATACATTTGCATACTTTGGATTGCCAGGTGAAATTCTCCTTGAATCTCGTGCCGGGTAGCGGACAGACCGACAGCGAAGGGATCGAGCGGCCCTGGGCCAGCATCGGGGCCATTGCGACGAGCACTCGTGTAAGCGGACCTGGTGCACGACATGATTCCTTAGATTGTCACTGGAATTTTTGGGATTGGCTGAAGACGATCGGCTTGCGTGAGTGATTTAGATTTTGATTTGGCTTTACTCGGGAAGATGCTGATGCTATTGCAGCAGCACTTCTGCGTCGATGGCTGGATGCAGCAAGAAAGGAGCAAGCATCCCAGCGAGAAGTATTCGAGGCCTTTTCGTTGCAGCAGGCGGACCGGGTGCCGGTGTGGAAGAAAATGGTAGAGGATTTCGAGAAGGATTCAACGAAGAAGAATCCATATCAGATGGAAATCAATGGTAGGTGCATTCGACTTGGTGTGAAAGAACGGCGTGTTCTGACATGGCATACTTCTAGGCTTGACGGAGCAGGATGTGAGATTGCAATTCGCAAACGAGGAGGTGGAGGAGGCCAAGAAGGGTGGGCCAGCACTGCACGAGGTTACCCCAAGCAGTTTCATTGTCGCGGGGCTTGAATTAGAGGAGCAGCAGTAGGTCGTTCTGCTTTTTCCAAGGGTGGGGAGCTCATTAATATATTTATATTTAGGAGACGTGTTCGTGTCCAAGGCGAACTGAAAAAGGCGGGGACCACCGCGATGCAGATCAACATGAAGCAGCTGCGTTCAAAGCTCAATCACGGCATTGCGTGTTTCCGCAAAAATCTAGACGACGTATACCCCCGCAGCTATCCAAGCACTCTCCAAACGAGTCGCCCCTCGCAGACGAGCTGGCAGAGGATGTACCGCTCATGCTGCCTTCCGCATTGTCGGAGGAGGAGCGCAATAAAGGCGGTTGCATGGAGGGTCTCGTCGACATCAAGGATTCGTTACGGGCGGCCCAATGTCATACGGCGCTCCCCCCGGCTTCGTAATCAGCTCTACATCAAGTCTCGCTTCCTCTTTTACAAGAAACACAATTCACGGGCGCAGAGAATGAATACAAGATCGCACACCATCGTCGTGCGCAATGAGAGCAAGATTCGTCTCCACTCGGAGAAGTTCCAAATGGCTTGGCAGGCACGGCTGCGAATCCATAAGGGGGATAGGTCAAAGGTCGGGTGGCCGCAGTTGAAGAAGGAGGATATACAGTGCATGCAGGATGCGGAGGAGCTGTCGAGGAAGGCGGAGAAGCGTCGGAAGGCAAATGAGCGGCAGCTGCAGAGAGAGGAAGAGCTTCGCGAAGATGGATTGCTGCCGCCGCTGCCAGACGATGACGAGGACGACGACATGGTGACGCGAGGTGGGGAAAACATGCGGGAGATCTCGTGGATCTGGATGATGGCCGGGACCGCAGGAATGGACGAGGAGCTGGAGGATGGTAAGTCGCCCACTGTAGTCATGCGGAGTAATTTATTAACATGACTTATAGCACTATGTATCAAATGGGCAAAAGCCTGGGCCCGCAGCCGCTGGTGGACCGAGGAGGTCCGGCTCCTGGAGGAGGAATGGCGATGCCTCCCTGTCAGCTACGGGTACCGCGAGTGGCGGTGGCTCGATTGTGCTGTCGCCGTCAATGTCAGCATGCAACCGTTTGAGGTGGTGGAAGGCATGATTGCCTACGCAACGAAGCAAGCGGACATGTACTGAGAGATGGCAGAGAGGGCCGAGATCACCAGGACTGAGGTGAAGCTGCGGAAGGGCAAGAAGCGGACGTGGGACCCAGTAATGGCGGTTGATGGAGATGAGCGGGACGAGGATGCTGATGGTGCAGATGACGGGGAGGACGACGAAGAAGATGATGAGCGTGGGGATATCGACAGCGACGAGGAGTTGTTGATGGGCGGGGAGGTGGATGAGGATTGAGGGAGTGGAGGAAATGGAGGGCAGATGAGGCGGCCAGCGTATGGGGGGCGGCAACAAGCGCGCCTATGTTGGGGACCTGCTCCCGTGCCTCGCTCCATGCTCCCTATCGCCCCACTGGCAAGGCAGCGGCAACAGCAGGAAGCGGGGGCGCATCTTTTTTTGGGTGCGATTCAGATTGTCACGCCCGCCCAACAGCTGCAGCACCAGCACCGACGAGCGCATCCGCATCGGGGATGTGCTCCCACTCCCCATTCCATGCTCCCTATCAGCCTAAGGCAGCAGCGATGGCGGGAAGCGGGGGCGCATCATTTCAGGTGCAATGGGGATCGCCATGCCTGCCCAATGGCTCCAGTACCAGCACTGACGAGCGCGTCCGTATCAGGGATGTGCTCCCGCTCCCCGTTCCAGGCTCCCTATCAGCCAGGGCAGCAGCGACGGCGGGAAGCGAGGGCGCATCATTTCGGGTGCGATTCGGATTGTCGCGCCCGTGCAATTGCCGTAATGCAGCATGGACGAGTGCATTCACGTCGGGGACGTGCTCCCGCCCCTCGCTCCATGCTCCCTATCGTTCCGGGGCAGCAGCGACGGCAGGAAGTGGTGGCGCATCATTCCTACCATTCCGATTGTCGTGCCCGTGCAATTGCCGTAATGCAGCGCAGACGAGCGCGTCCACATCAGGGACATGCTCCCGCCCCTCGCTCCATGCTCCTTCTGTTGCCTGGGGGCAGGGCGGGGGCGGGGGGCGGTGGCGCAGGTGTGCAGGGCGCCTTTTCGGGCCGTATTGGGATTGACAGGTACTCGGGGATTGCTGGGATAGGGGCTTTTTGATGATGTGATGTATTTAATCGGTTTTAAATGGAATTTTTTCGCTTTTTTTTGGCGCAGGCCCGATGCCAAAGACGCAGATGTGTTGCCGAGTGATCCAGAGGTGCCGGGGTAGCAGCGAGGAGGGTAGGGAGGTACCCGCGAGTTCCCGCGGGATCCCGTGGTGTTCCGTGGTTTCCATAAATGGTTACCCGGAAGTTAACACGTTCAAAGTGCGGTATTTCCCCGGAACTTAATGCATTATCTTGGCTCTATGTGGTGACATTTTTGGCACCGTGAAAAAAAAAGAAATCATTTGTTTGGTAGTCTTCCGACCTGGGGAAAGAGGCGAGGGATCAAGGAGACATCAGACAATGATACGACCGGTGAGGAGGGCAAGGAGGAATACTCACGTGAAAAACAGAAAGCTGGTCAACAAACCTCGCTACCACTCACTCAGTTGACAACGCAGAAATGTCCCAGCTGCTGCCTCAGAACCCTGTGTCCCAAGCGCGCGTCCCAACACCTATCCTGCCCAAAGACAATAACCTAAACGTGCCGCATGCCCTGCCCAGGCTGCCCTCAGAGCAGACAGATCCCCCTCGTCCCTCCCTGTGCCCAGACATGTCGCATTTCCCGCCCTCGGAGGGGCGGACAGAGCCCCCTCCTCCTCTTGTTACCACCCCAAAGGCCAAACCTCCCCGCCATCAAAAGGGCGTGCCCAAGACGCGCCCTGGGAAACTGTCGTGGGTCCATGGGACCAAAAAAGAATTCTTCGAGAGGCGTAAGGAGGACTGGCTCCGGGAGTCGGAGCAAAAATGCGTGAGCGCGTTCTACACGAAGATGGTGAAGTTGTTTATCAAGAAATACGGTCGCAACATCTGGGATGACCAAGACCTTGTGGAGGACATCGCAGACCCGCCTGATGAGGCGGCAAACGAGATTGTGCATGAAGTCCTCACCCCCGAGGAGCAGGCATTTCGCGCCGACCACCTGAAAACTTTGTGTAGCGTAAGGATTTTTTCTCCCCCTTCGATAAATGAAATTGTGGCTGACCTCTGTTGGCAGCGGATCGGGGCATGGTACAGGCGTGAATACAGCGCACTTTTGAAGACCGACAAGGAGGCCTTCAAGGAGCTGTTCACTGGCGCCTTGGATAGCGCGCCGCTGAAGCCTCAGCGCGGGTGCATGATCCACTTCTACTCCCGCAAATTCTACGACACGCAGGTCAAGCCGCACGTGGAAGCCCGTCTTGAGAGCCTGAAAAGGTGCGCAGAGTTGTCCACCACATAGTGTCAGGATAACATGTTAAAGCATGGCTACATACCACAGGTCTAATGCGTTATTCCTGGTAGCCATATGGGGACACCCCGGCATCTCAGGTGCTTTTCTTTGCCGGTAGGCATCATCCCGGCTTTGCACGGCTTGCACCGGCATTGCTGGGACATCCCGGGCAAGGCTTATCCAAGGCAAAAATGATAATTTGTTATTTAAATAACAGAAAAATAGAAAATTTTCAATAAAAATGCATAAATTGATGGCTATCTGGATTGGGTTGGAATTGATGGGTCCCGGCATTTGCCGTGAAATTGATGGCTGTCTGTATTGGGTTGCTAAAGCTGCCTTATAATGAATGGCTGCCCATATTGGGCTGTAATTGATGCCTGGGTGCTTTAAATGCCAATTTTTGTTCAAAAAGCGCCGGCTCTCGGAAAGTATTTTGCATTTTGCGGGCTAACAGCACCACCAATCACAAAATGGTATAAATGAACCTTGTAGCCCTTGATGAGCTCTACAAATTGGTTATAGGGATCAATGGTTTGGCGGATGAATTTCCTTTTTGGGACACTAACGCTTTCAGCCCAAAAAGGAAATTCTGAAGATTTGCCCTTGCCTGGCTCATAATTCAACCGTTTTTGATGGTCTAAATTCATGAACATATTTTTCTATGTTCTCTGAAGCCAACTGGGACACAGTAGAGCCTATTACAGTGCAATAATAGAGTGAAAATAGCGAAAAATCGATGAATTGTATCCTGGCCATAATATCTTGGGGATATACCAATAGAAATAGCTCCTGGCTATGTTACTTTGTTCCCCTAGGCTTCAGAGACATCCTCCAAATGATATATCATATTCCCATGATGAAAAACACCGCATTTTGGCCATACAAGGAAATTCCATTTTCGATCAATTATGCACTCCTCCATCAATTGAGATATCTGAAAACACACCATTTGGACTTGGCTTATGTATATTTGTTAGAAATGTGAACTATGCATACTCAGAACAGGTCATATCTCATGATTTGGGGTGATCTAATTTGATATTCTTGTTCATCATATTCAGCATGCTATAGGGTCATAGACAATGGTCTGAAGGCTCCTAGTAGGTTTCCTCAGCTATATTAACAGTTTTGAGCCAAAAGTCAGGCCAATATATGATGATAAACCTTCAAAATGTCAAATGGCACTTTTTGCTTCTTTCCTAAATAGGGTACTATGGAGACCAGCTAGAGCGAAGTAAACATCACAAATGAGTTCAAACAATGTGAATACCCTAGAATGCGCTTTTTTTGAAGTGTTTTGGTGAAGTTTTGGCTGAATGCTGTTTCCGAGAATATAGGTTTGACCACAACTTTTGGTCCATATCCTGCCCATGGTTCAAGACACCATCTGGGCAAAACTGGCATGTGCGCGATGCGCGATGGTCTTGCTGGCTGGCCCGATCGGAATTCGAGGAGGGAGAATCGGTGTGCAGAGGTAAGATGAAAGGTGTTATGGATCGTTATGGCAGAAGAACTCACCCACGACTCGACGTGCAGTGTGCACGCTGGAACAACGAAAGGTCTTTCATCAGTAAACTGGCCAACATTTGACTGGGCAGGCTTTAAAAGGGTCGAGAATATAATGATTACATTTGCAAGGGAATGCTTTTGTACGTATGCTTTTCATTACAAGGGCTAAACCTTTTCTAACTGTCTACATTCTGTAGCGGACGTGGAGTGTGAAGCGCGAGCAGTGGCATCGCCTGACAACAAGGACTTGGGCTCCAGTGACAGAGAGGCACGCGCCATCCAAGGATCTGGCAGCGCAGGGAATGGCGGCGGCGGTTCAGTACCAGCTGGCCCACAAGTGGCGCGAGTTCAAGGTCAGCCGGTGGTGCCATCGACGGGGGTTCTGTGTTGACACCTGCACCAGCGGATGTCCAAATGGGGAATGGGGACGACAGTGAGGAGGGAGGCGGTGGATGCCGAGGGGGCAGGTGGGAAAGCGTTGAGCCCTATGACGAGCATTGGCAGCGCGACGACCGCGCCAAATGGACTCCCGAGCTGGGGCGCGCCCATCTTGCATTTGAGACAGGGAGGAAGTGGGGACTGGAGTGGGCGGTCTGCATCCAGAAATTCTATGATTTTGAAGCTGCGTGGGGGTTCGTCGACGAAGGAGCGCAGATGGGGAGGGATGCCCGCCCTCCCCAGGTGAACGGGTGGTTGTCGAGGGGGAGGAAATGGACCTTGCCACTGACTCTAGGGGAGGATCTCGGCACGCGGGAGACAGTGGAATTGTGGATAGGTCTGTGGTGGAACTGGTGGAGGAGCCTACAGCCCAGGGAGCGCTCGATAGAGAGCAACGGGGACCTGTCCTGCCCCGAGCTCGCAGACTGGAGTGAGATGGCGGAGCTGCACGGGAAGAACGGTCTCTTGCAGGTGATGGCGATGTTGGTGTGGTGGGGCAAGGTCGCTCAGAAGAGGGGCTTGGGTGTGCGAACACAGTGGCTCGCGGCGGTGAGTGATATGACATGGATGCCGGAGAAAGTCTTGGCATCAGGGGAGATCGCAAGGTGAGCATCTCGACTGCACTCGAAGAAACAGGTACTCACCGAAAGCAAAAAAAAAATAAAATAAGCCACAACACCGACAACGACACTGACAATGACACTGACGCCGATGAAGCCCCAGGGGAGAAGAGAAAGCACCAAGTGGGAGGGCGCACTGGTAACAAGTAAGTCTAAAAGGAAGTAAGAGGCCCAGACATCACTCACAAAAAACAAGGAAAACTGTGGGGAAAGACAAGGCAGGCGAGGTTGACGGGCCATGGAAGAAGAGGCAGCGGAGGGCTACGGAAATGGATGCCCCAGCCCCACAGCGCACCACTAGGCTTCAGGCAGGGGGTTTGCAGGATGCCACGGGTAATTGATGAAGTGAGAGGAAGAAATCTGAGTAAGTGACGTGAATAAATTTCACGGTTAATTGTTAATGTGGAAACCTACAGTGTGAATATGAGCAGGGCATAAGCGGGAGGGAAGAAGGCCGAAAGGCCTAAACCAAGGCCTACGTACAAAGGGAGGAGGTAGTGGGTGAGTTCTTGCTTGTGAAAAGGCGACATGCGCAGCAAATAATATTTATTGACTTTTCCAAGAACAACTGCTGCAGGCGAGGGGTGTGAGTCAGGAGGGTGTATGGGACAGGGACCTCCTACTCTAACGGGAATCCATGCGCAGAGCCAGCTGGGGCATGGACTTGGCGAGATTTGCATGACTTGTGCGTGGTGAAGGAAAGATGTGGCTGTGCTGAGGCACAGCCAACGTCTAGACTGGTCCATTTACGGCTCGCAGGCCGTAATCGGGAGGAGTCAGAATGAGGGTTTTCCCGACAAGCGCCCAAGGTTAAGCGCTTCGTTACTGGGCCAAGTTATGATCGGAGGAGGTAGCCCGGTAGGTTTTGGATGACAGAGCTTCCTGAGTCCGAGATTTGACAGAGTGAGAAAGAATATAAGCCATTAAATTAGTAGGAAGAGCCAAGTGCTAGAATTGAAACCAAGGAATTCAGTGAACCTGAGTAAAAGGGGAAGGAGGAGGAGAAAGGCAGGGAAAGTTAAAAGTAAAGCTATGTGGATGATCAAAAGAAAGCAATTTAAAGCTGGGGAAGCGCCGCAGAAATGGGAGCAGAAAGTGGAGAGCAGGGAATGCCGAGTGATGGGCCTGGGCTATAAACAAAGGTCAACAAGAGAGTAGCTGTTGTCAGGGAATACCGAGGGATTGATAGGGACAGGAACAATAAACACATACTAACAAAAGACCGAGGAGGTGATGGATCTGCAGAGAGGGAGCAGCCACAAACCGCTAAAGTAATATTGATGGGAGGGTGGGTGAAAGGGGATGGTGGTGTGGAACAATATTGATGTCATCTGAAAATAAAAACAATCGTACCAAAAAGGGAACGATTGAACAACAATCAATTGCATCAATTTTTTTTAAAGAAGCTTAATTAGGATACACCAAAAGGGGTGAAATCCAGGCATTTTGCCGGCCGAATATCAAAATTTTGCCCAATTGGGCAGCAACAAGGTGTCTATGGCAGCACTGCATTGTAGCTATAACTGGCCTTAGGGCCATGGCCCATGAATATTGCAATACTGCATAGGACCACAGCCTGCTACATTGCATTATAGGTACAGCCTCTACATAGCCCCAAGTCCCAGTCGCCCACAATTCAGTTATGTCGCCCTGTCCTTCGGTGTCCTTGGAGTCCCATCCATCGTCACTCCCTCAACCCTGACCGTCGTCCCATCCTCCACTCTTGTGTGCCACCTTGTCAGCAGCTTTTTGCAGCGCACGCTCTGCGTGGCGAGCCAAACGAATTCGGTAGTCGATGTGTCGGTCTCTCACACCCCTGATTTTTGCCTTCCGTGACTTGCAGAAGTGCCTGAAAGCTGAAGAACAGTCAGCCGAAAACAAAGTAATGAGATGCAAGATTACCTTCAGCGGCCCACACCTTGTCATATTCCCAATCAAGGTTGTACGTGCGAATTCGTTCGGCGCAAGCCTCACGTAGGAGAGCAAGTGAGCATTTGACAGTGCTGATCCGGGCAGCTAGGAAGTCGGTGTCGTAGTCTGTGGACATGGGAGGAAGGAGCACTTTATTTGCAGGTGTGTATCACGCAATCACGCGTGATATCACGCACTCACGTCACCTTTATTCCTCCATGGCCACGTCCAGCAAAATTCCAAAAAAACGTGGGTCTGCCAGCAAATTCCAAGGACGGTGCAGAGAATTTCTCAACCTCTGGGTGGAGGTGTACGCTGATGCGTCTCACAAGAAAACCACGAGCCAGCTGTGGGACCGTATTTTCCCGCAGTACTGGGCCCATTTCCCCTGGCACATGTCTTTGACCGAGGAGGTATCTGGACCGCTCTTCATTGACACCAGCAAGGAGTGGCAAGCTCCCATGGTCCCTTTGGAAGAGTTGGGGTCAGAGGAGGTGAGAGAGAAGGTTCTGGTGGTGGAAGCCACTCAGAAGGTGAGGCACAATTCTTGACGTTTTTTTCTCCTTTTTTTTTTTTTTTTTTTGGTGGGGGGCGTCGTGTGTGTTCATGAGTTCTGATTGATGTGTTCCTGTAGCAAATTAAGAGTTGGTTCAACCACCGACGCACTGCAATTGGTCTGGCAGGCAATCCATGGACGTCGTTCATCAAAGATTTCACTCATCTGGAGGGCACCGCCCCTAAACACATTGCTGACCACCAGTTTTACTTACAGCATCCAGAGTTCAAGGTCAAAGTCAACAAGGAATACACCGAGAATCATTCAGAGACGTTGAATAAGGACCGCCTCAACGTCAAATGCCAGATCCCTCACACCTTACTGGAGGCTGAAAGTGAGGAGGTGAAG
Organism: Mycena venus; assembly: GCA_014462655.1. Taxonomy (NCBI): domain Eukaryota; kingdom Fungi; phylum Basidiomycota; class Agaricomycetes; order Agaricales; family Mycenaceae; genus Glaucomycena; species Glaucomycena venus. The sequence continues at coordinate 703,075 of JACAZI010000015.1, read as the reverse complement.
GCACATATCCGCGTTGAAGCCACTGCAGAGCACGAGGCGCAGATGGAGGTCCACAACAATGTGGTTGAGGGCCTTCCACCAACGAATGAGGAGGAACGTGCCTTGTAAGCAAAGTTGATTGTGGTACTTGACACATTTTTATTTGTATTACAGGGCGCTAGAGCGGTTTTCCTCCATTGTGACGCCGCTGCTGACAGCAATGGCGGAATTCACGGGGTACAAACTCACCTTGCCCGCTGGGTGAGTGGAAACCAAGCCCAAGGTTGACATTCAGATGGTGGCGTGAGTCAAACCCGCAGTGCTCCTGCAAATGTACTGACCTATTTTAATGATGCAGGCTGAATGTGGGGAAGACAGCTGGGGACCATGGACAGAGTTCAGCAAATGGGACAGCAAGGTGTATGGCTCCACCCTACAAGGATTTTCATGTTTTGGGTGGGTGTGTTGTGTGTGATGCCATTTATTCCTTGGAACATTGCTGACACAGATTCTTAGATGAGAGCGAAGCTAGCCAATTGAGCTCAAGCAATCCACCAGAGGTTCCCGTTTCCGATACAGCAACTGAAGCGCAGCCAGCGACCTCTTCTCCAAGCTCAAATATCTTCAAATCTCCCTTGTGTCGGAAAACAAGAAATACTGCTGCAGAAGATGTTGACTCTCGAGCTGACGAACGTGAACCAGGAGGCGTGCGAGGCCGAGCAGCGCCCCAGTGAGCCAGTCAACGATTCAAACCGCACCCTAACCCCTCATGACCCATTCACAGGGACGGAGGTTCAGTCGCCTCTACGGCGTAAACTTCAGAAAGAGGCACCAACCCCTGAAGCCCTGCACGCTGCAATTTGGAAGCTGCAGTTGCTCAGCCCGCTTCGAGTTGGTTTGCAAAAACAACATTGCGAGAAACCGTGAAATGCTCGTGCAGTTGGGGCTTGACAAGTCGTTCGAAGAGGTGATGGCAGGACGATCTATTTCTGATGTTTATTTCGCTCTATCTGGTCTCCATAGCACCCTATTCATGAAACAAGCAAAAAGTGTCATTTCAGAATTCTGAAGTTTATCATGATATATTGGCTAACCTTTTGACCCAGAATTGTTCAAATAGCTCAGGAAAGGCAGTAGGAACCTTCAGAGCACTGTCCATGACCCTGTGGCATGAGGAATATAGTGAACAAGAATTACAAACAAGATCACCCTAAATCATGAGATTTCACCTATTCTGAGTGTGTATAGACCACTGTTCCAACACATATACATGATAAACATCCAAATAGTGTGTTCTGGAACATCTCACATCATGGAGGAATGTAGCATATGGCCAAAATGCGATTTTATGATATGGTCAAAATGCGATATTTTTCATCATCAGCATACAAGATATTCCCTGGAGGGTGTCCTGGAAGCCTAAGAGAATGAACCATTATAACTAGGAGCTATTTCCATCAGTATATCCTAAAGATATCATGGCCAGGACACAATTAATCAAATGTTCGCTGTTTTCACCCTATTCTTGCACTGTATTAGGCTCTATTGTGTCCCAGTTGACTTCAAGGAACACAGAATAATGTACCTATGAAGTTAGATCATCAAAAATGGTTGAATTATGAGCCAGGGAAGGGCAAATGTTCAGAATTTCCTTTTTAGGAGCAAAGCGTTAGTGTCCCAAAAAGGAAATTCATATACCAATCTGCTGATGTCTATACCTATGTTGTAGAGCTCATCAAGGGCTACAAGAGTCACCTATATCATTTTTCAATTGGTGGTCCCATTGGCCCACAAAATGCAAAATACTTTCAAGATATTGTGTCTAGGAACAAAATTCTTCAATTTCGCTATTTTCACCCTATAACTGGACTGTAATAGGCTCTACTATGTCTCAGTCAGCTTCAAAGGACCTAGAATAACATCCCTATATGGTTGAAACATCCAAAATGGTTGAATTATGAGCCAGGGAAAAGCTGATGTCGAAAATTTCCTTTTTGGGCGAAAAGCGTTAGTGTCCCAAAAAGGAAGGTCAAATCAAAGTTGTAGAGCCAAAAATCCTTGTTCCAGCTGTCAAATCCGTTTTGCAATCAGTGCCCTGGTTATTGAGCAAAATGCAAAATACTTTCGAAAAGCCGGTGATAAATGAATATTTTATTTGAATAAAATGGTCATTTAAGCTGATCTGGATCATAGGATCAACTTGACTGGATGCCGGGAGGCCGGGACATTTAATCTGGTCACAGTGCAGTATAGATAATGGATTGCAGACATAGATAAGGCCAATACAGCTCATTTGGGGCTAGATAAAAGTTATCTTGGTCTTTTGCAAAGCCCAGGATGTTACATATCCTGGTTTTTTGAAAAAGGCTTACCATACCAGCTGACCGGTTCTTGCGCACCTCCACCCACGCCGCCCGCTCCTCCTCGGTCATAGGACTAGCCTTTGTTGAGATGTCGCTGCAGAAGTCGTTGTCAACAAAGTGGAAGATACCCACGGCGATGTATTGCGTGAAGGAGAAGCGCTTCTCGTGAGCTTGGATGGAGGTATTGGAATGTTGTATGAGCACGGAGGGAATGAGAATGGTACACCCAGGAGGAAATCGAATGATCAACTTGAGATCCCACAGGATGAGGTGTCCACCCTTATCGGGGTTGAAGTTGCCCAGCGCAGTGATTGCGCACCATCCCCATGCAAGGTTGGCAAAGTCGAGGTGGGGGAATGTAATCGTCTGCAAGCCGAAATTGAAAGTCGCTGCCGCAAAAACAGACATAGTGGGGAGAAAGTTACGTTTGAGGTTCTTGTTCCAGCCGTGAAGTTTGTCGAGCATTGTGCTGTAGTAGGTGTATAGGTCAGGCGCATATATTTGGAACATGCCTGTGCGAATGGATCTTCAGCCGTGATAAGTAAAAGAGAAAAGTCAGACGCACTGTTGGTAAATCCCGCAATACGTTGAAATGGCTTTTGGGTGAGCAGTCCCACGAGCACAATTGTATTCAAGACGTTGTGAAAAAATGCGGTAGGGAACTGCTGTCCCCCACCCATCGAGTTTCTGACTGCCTTGGCGCGATGCGACCCATGGCGGGGAATCTTCTGATCCAGTGGCGTGGCATTACCACCTTTGCGCTATCTTTTCTCTTCCTTGCGCGTTCCATAGTACTCTCCAAAGAAAACATGATTGTAGATGCCTGCAGTGGCGTCCTCCATCAGCTCGGCAGCCTTCAGCATGATGTCGTGGTCCCAATTGGGATCACGAGGCTTCCTGGCGAAGAGTGCAAAGACATAATGGTCGGCATCCACAAGAGGGCTGGGCTTTCTGTTATAAGCCTGCGTTAGCAGATGGAAATGAATTAGTCGAGCAAGCACACCCATCTCATTCCACAACCTTCATGCCAGGGATTTGCTGAGCCTCCTCGAACATATACTCGTGCGACTCAGGCTCAAACTCGACGTCGGGCTGCTGCAGGCCCATCCACCCTGTGGATGCCACCCCTGGGTGGGAGGAGAAAGTAACGTCGACTGGGATGGGTGAGCTTTGTCGCCGGCACAGAAGAGAAACGGCCTTGGGGGCCTTAGGGAAGCCGGGGATGTCGCACAGCACCTCCCGCTTGACTTTGCGAGCAGCGCAGGCGCAGACCTTCTGCTTTTCCTGGCAGTTGGCATGGGGATGCGATGGGGGTGTGGTACTGAGCGAAGGACCAGAGCGCTTGGGTGCCTCTTCCCATCACGTCTGCGCAGCGTTGACAATTGCTGACCCACGGCGGCCAGGTGTGGGCTTGGGCTTGGGCTTGGCTAAAGGTAGGTGCTGAGGAAGAGCTGGGGGCGGGGTGGGCAGTGGCAGAGGCGTATTGAAAGTGTCATTGTCGTCGTCTTCGTCTTCGAGCTTGCTCTCGCCATCGCTTTCCTCTTGTGGGCCAGCTGCATGATGGGTCACCATGTCACATAAATGAAAGTCGGGGACAACGAGGGCACCAGAGAACTGCGCATATGTTATATCCATGTCAGACCAGAGGGACAGAAGGCTGGAGTCCAGAGGATCGGAGATTTCTAGCCAGAGGTAAGACGGAGTTAACGCAGATCACCACAGGGGTATAAGGGTGAGCACCCTCTACTTGGCTGCCAGACGGGGTAACAGTGGAGGTCAGACTGGAGCTATGTGGAGGCAAAGCACATTAATTAACAAACTGAAGTACATCCATAAATGACTACGTATTTATACGAAATCCAGAGGTTTCTGGATGTGGACGGAGAAGTAGGTGAAAGACAATAAAGTTGTTGAACAAAAATAAGAACAATAAGAAGTAGCATGTGGTGCATAGGGCATATGATCATAAGTAATTCTGGGGAAACGCTCAGAAGACTTCACTGCGTAAAAATCCCGGAGGATTGTGCATCAAACCGTAGCATAATACACAGGGAGTAATTGGATGTGGGCCCATAGGTTAGGACGTACGCATCTGGAGGACGGAAGTATTGGAGATCCGGAGATCCAGAGATTCTGGACAGAGGTTTTTGGACGAAGATGTGCACAGACGTAACAGCATACAGTTTGCCGTTATGGAGCAAGCGACCTGGAAAGTAGTTGGTAGGTTAGTGTGGCAAGGCCCAGACAAATACCAAAAAAAAAAAAAAAAAAAAAAATAAGACCCAACAATAAAACAAACACGGCAAGAACATGGAGGACGCGACATGGCAGAAAAGACGCATCAAATGGAGTATAAAATATCAGGGTTTGCGAGCATGCGCAGTTCGGCAGTCCCAAGGTTGGGCACATGTAGTATGCGGTGGCAAGCATAGGGGTAGGATAGAAGGCATAGGGTGGAATATGGAATAGGATCGCAAGCTATAGAGAGCTCTTACCTGAGGCCGACATTACCGTGGAATAGCTCGCAGGGGGATGGTCGAGAAAGAAAGAGCAAGTTGTGCCTGTGAGGTTTGACGCTTGGAGTCCGTTTCCTATTTGGGACTTTCATGGACAAGCACCCAAGGCGCCTATCTGCTTAACTTGTTAACTCATGGATCTCTACCGCTCTATCCTCTGTCTCTAGCCCTCATGACACGACCAGCTGTCTTTTGGACTCTGTTATGGTGACATCATCCTCTGCTCCACGTGCATGCAGGCGTTTGCAACAGGTTCGTGGGCGGCATCCTGAAATACTGGACTCAGCATCCACCTCTGTGTCCACCCATTCTTTTTCACCGGACGTCTTTATGGCCGATGCAGAAATTCACCGGCCAATTACCACTTTTGTGGATCACGCCTCTGAGGATGGCCGACAAATGTATCGTGATCTGGTCCCCATTGAACCGCCGTCTCCCATCAAGAACACTCGTATGTACGTGGCAGTGCCGCAGTCCCAGCTGATCACGCCACCGCTCCCATTCTCCTTCTCTGATGGATCCGATGAATGGTATGAGATGTACCATGACAGTACAGCAGACAATCCTCCTGTGCCGTCGCTGCCCGACTTTCCATGCCCATGCAAGGCGATATTCTTGGTGCGTCTTTTGGGGCTTTTTCTTTATATAGTAAAAATTCAATGTGCACGGGAGCAGGGGATAAGACACTCTATGAGTGGAAAGAGAACTCGCGCAATCGCTATGTGCTAGAGTTCCTCCGGCTGGACGGGTGCAGCAGTGTGAGTGACCGATTGTCCCCAGGGTGCTTGGCTCCTGCAAAGCACCCTGCGCACCGCTGTCGTGAGTGCAAGGGTGGGGTTCTGTACTGCAAGCAGTGCTGCGAAGCACGGCATTTGGAGAACCCTCTCCATATCGTGGATGTAGGTGCTGCTTTGGTAGGAGGAGACGTGTCGCTGACCCTGGGTTTCAGGCATGGAACGGGTCGAGCTTTTTGTGAACGTCCTTGAAGGCGCTTGGGTTGAGGGTGCAATTCAGCCATCCCCCGGGCCAGAGCTGCGGCAATCCTGAGCCGGGCAGGTGCGGGTTTGTGGTGCTGCATCACAACTACATCCACGAGGTCACCGTGGACTTCTGTGGCCTGGGGTGCGACAATTGAGTGCAGGCGGGAAGGCATGATGCTCAACTTCTGCGCGGTGGCTGGTTTCCCATGTCGGATGACCGACCACAAACCTGTATGACGCTGATGGCGTTAGAGCAGTTCCACATCGCCACCCTGCAAGCAAAAATGACCATGTACAACTACTACCACGCCCTGGAAAAATTAACACGACTGGATGGCACGAAGCCTCCTGATCACTACCAAGTGTTCATACGGATTTGTCAGAAATACAGGCATATTTTAATGCTCAAGAGCGGGGGACGTGGTCACCTCCCCGGGGGGCGCGAAGGCGACCAAACCCGGGGAGCTCGCCGTGCGGTGTCCAGCGTGCCCCCACCCAGGCATTAACCTTCCACAAGACTGGCATAATGCATCGGATGAGGATAGGTGCGTCTGCATCTGAGCGGTCGCGAACAAGAATCTGATACAACTGCAATTTTAGATTCATTTATATGCTGTTCCTGGCACTGGACGCGTGCTTTCGACTGAAATGCGGACTAGTCTCCAGCGAACTCAAAGATCCTGGGCTTGGCATGGGCATGGCGTATCTGCTGGAAAACCCACCATATCGGGAGTATTTATCAGGAGTTACCGATCAGAAGGAGGTGCATTGTTTCAGAGGAAGTTTGTACGTGCTGTTGAAAATGACTACAGATGAGTACCTGCAGTGGCCTGGTGGCACTCGACTATGCAAATACAAAGTTTTCATGGGGATATAGTACCACTGGGGTTGGGATGGGAGTCTGCACGCGTCACGAATTCATTCAACCAAATGGAGTGGGGGATCTGCAGAAAGGGGAGAGGTGAGCACCCAATGAATATACAGTTTCTTGATTTTTACAGAACTTAGGTTTGCAAATATGGATTATATATTCAGTTCAATACTGCGCCACCATGATCCGCTACTGCACATGATTATATCTTACGATATAATCTGCCAGTGGTGGAAGTACCTCTTTGAGCGGCTGCTCTCCCTGCCGGAGCTCGTCAGATTCATCTTGGTTCTTCCGTGGGTCGCATTCGTGATCCCCAAGATGCACATTCACGCACACTCTTTGCTGTGTGGCATCTTGTACTCATTGAATTTGATTCCGGGGAGCGGGCAGATGGATGGGGAGGGTATCGAGCGGCCATGGGCCAACATCAGAGGGATTGCAAGTAGTACAAGGATAATGGGGCCGGGTGCACAGCACAACACGATGGATGACCACTGGGGGTTCTGGAACTGGGTAAAGTTGATCTTGCTGGGTGAGCATTATATGCAACGATCACAGGAGGTGTACTAATCTACTATGATCACCAGCAGATACCCTTCATTGAAGGCTCAACACTGCGCTCGAGCAGCAAGTTATCCAGCAAGCGGCCCTCAAGGAGTTTTCCAGCCAGCAAAAAGACTGCGTCGAGTCATGGAAGAAAATGGTCCACGACTACGAGAAGGATCCAAAACAGAGGAATCCGTATGAGGCGGTGGTCGTGGGTAAGTGCGTGGGATTCGGAATGAGGAGGATGGCTGAGCCACTCAATCTTTAGGTGTTACGGAAATGGAGGTGCAACTTCAGTTCCAGCGGGGGAGGAGGAGGCAGCGAAGAAGGGTTTGCTGGCGAAGCATAAAGTAACCCCGAGCACCTTCATGACTGAGTGTTTCGCCGTCAAGGAGGAGCAGTGCGTGCATTGTCTTGCATGTCTTCTGTTTCTTGGTAGCTAACTACAGCATGCAATCAGACGTGAGCTGCACGTGCAGGCCGAGCTCAAGAAGTCAAAGACGACCACCCAGCAAGTCGACATGTCCGTACTCCGCACAAAGCTGATCCATCGCCTGGAGCGGCTGAGGAAGCTCCAGGGCACATACTCCCCAGCCTTGATCGTGGCATTGGAGAAGCGGGAGGCACCTGCCAATGACAGCCCGAGCATGAGCCATTGTTCCTGCCGTCTGCGCTGTCAGAGGCGGAACGCATGATCGGGGGCTGTACGCCCAGACTTTATGAGATGGAGTTATTGATGCGGGAGGCGCAGTGCGGTGGCGTGCTCATGAAGCTCCAAAACCAGCTCGTGATCAAGGCGCAGTTCTTGAATTACAAGAGCCTGCATGCTCGAGGCCAAGAACCAACGACTTGAGCACAGTCAATTGTTGCTTGGAACAAGCTGAAAATTCAACTGCACTCAGAGAAATATCAAACGGCGTGGGCCGTTTTGTTTGCCGCTGGAGGGGGACAAGAGGAGGGCCGGGTGAGATGGAAGAAGTTGAGAAAGGAGGATATAAAATGTATGGAGGATGCTGATGACTTGAAGCTGAAGGGCAAGAAACAGAGGAAGGCAAAGGTGAGGCAGAAGAGAAAGCTGGACAAGCTATTGTCTCATGGGACAGAGATCCCTGCCTGGGCAGAAGAGGGCAGTGAGGACAACAACAACAACGAGGTGCAAGGGGGAGAAAGAGGAAGGGAGAGTAGGAGGGAGGTGTCGTGGATATGGACAGCAGCGGGGAGCTCTGGGACAGATGCCGAGTTTGAGGACGGTAAGTTTTTTTGTCATTGGTTCTTTCAGGGAAAAGGGGGGGCTGATTCAGTGGTCCAGCACTACGCATCAAGTGGGCAAAGGTGTACATACGGTCACACAGGTGGAATGAGAAAGTGCGACTGCTGCAGGAAGAATTCCGCTGGCTGCCAATTTCGCTGGAGTGGGAGGCAAGGCTGTGGGCCAAGAGGGCGAAGGCGGTGCCGACCGCAACAGACTCGCGCGAGGAGGCATACGTGCAGGGGAAGATTGCATACACCTGAAACAAGAGGCACTTTTCCTTGGTCTGGCTGCCCGGGCACGTGAAACGAAGACGGCGCCGAAGCTGGCAAGGGATAAGAAGTGGCCCAGACAGGCAGTGGTCGATCCCCTGGCAGAGGTGATGTGGGGAAATGGCAGGACGGAAGAGGACATGGATGGGGACGATGATGGAGTCCTGCTAGCGGCAGCAGACGAGGGGGACCTCAACGAAGAGTGGAGGGAGGTTGAGAGTGATGAAGAGGTTATTATGGGAGGGGAGCTGGATGATGTGTAGGGGGTAGAGGTGGATGGTAAGCCTTTTTTCGTTTCCCCCCCAAAAAATGTTGATGTGCTTCTGCAGAGTATCAGGCACTGCCAGCTATGGGGAGTAGTACTCCCTTATTTTTGTAATTTTCCAGCACTTTTTTTTTTTGTGCGGGCACCCATGGCGCTTATCCCTGTTTGGTGTAGGCACCCATGGTGCTTATTTGCGTGGGCAAATCAGAGGCAGAACGGCAAGCGCCAAGGCGTTATTATTGTTTTTTTTTTGATTAATGTACCATTTATATTTGATATATATAATGTATTTATTATTTATCTGCCAAAATATGGTTTATTGGCAGGCATGAGCAGGTGCCGAGGGTTGCTGAAATGATCCCTCTGGCACCTGCAGTACCTGCAGGTTTCCGAGATCACCCGGGATTCTGCATATGGTTACCTATATGATAACGTGTTAAGCCCCTTGGAATCAGTCCAAGGTTTAACTGGTTAATCTGGGCCTATGTGGTGTCACCGGCTTGATGCCTGATGGTTTGTGTCCATTCTTTTCCACCCGCTCCTGACTGAGCATTTATCCCTTTTCGCAGCGTTGTCTTGTGCACTCATCTGCGCCATGCAAACCCGCCATGACATGGACCTCTTCTACACTCTCCTGGCGCACAAACTCATCGCACACCAGGGCGCGCTCGAGGACTTGGCCGTTGTGTTTATTAACCAGCAGATCACAATCCCATCTGACCTCTATTCCTCGTACTTCAAAAACATCGACGATGTTGAGATGCTGTCCAGTTTTGCAGAGTGCCTCCACCAGCAGCATTTGTATCCTGGCCTCCTCCATTGGCACCTGACTTGGAATCCGACCTCAGAGCCTCAACTCCTTGACCCCAACGGCCCGTGGACCACTGACAATGCGTACCACACCATTCAGCGGCCCGCCAATATTAATGCGACTCAATTCTACAACATCCCTGCTGACACCGTGGCCCACATCTCCATTATCGCTACCTGTGGACCGGAGCTCAAAGCCGCTCTTGTCGATAACCCGGTGCCCTCTGTGCCTGGCTCTCCTGTGGCCGCCTCACCAGTACCTTCTGGGCTCGCAGCTCCCGCTGCCCCCCAGGACACTGTGCAGGCCCCTGTGGTGCCACCTGCCCGGCCATCGTCGGCATCTAGGATGCCTCCACCTTCAATCGTCGAGTCAATGAACCGCCCTGACCCCGTCGCATGGCCCCCAACCCCAGCGCCCATTCATCGTGCGCCATCTTCTCTCATTTCTCCCCAACGTGTGCTGACCACATTTATCCATTCAGCCAGCAACCCCCGTTGCTCACAGCACTGTCATGCAGGCCACCGGTAGTCCCTTCGCTGGACTTGGGGTGTATCCACCAGCATCCTATGGACCGGGCACCCTGTGCACTGAACATCTGGGGTTCGGTCTGGGTTACAATGCAGGTGGGGCGTCTGGCTCTGGTGGGACCCGCGGGAGCTGATCAGACATTTACGAGTATTTTCTGCGCACACCTATTATTCTCCTTTTGTTTTTATTTGTACTTCTGTTTTCTTGTGCCGCCACCTACTCCTTTTTGAACCACAACAGCCTATTGATTTGTAGTAAAAAAGTTCAATTTAGGAGTAGGCTAATGAAATTCTGTCTTTTGCTCTGATTCCACTGTGTGAAACCCGACTTAGAGATTTTCAGTGACTGAGCTAAGTTGCCTATGAGCATGATACTTGTCGTCAGAAGTGGCCACAGTGGCCTTTCTCGACTTGTTCCATACTTTTCAAATATTTTCATCAACTAGAATATCTTTCTGACTTGGCCCTTTCGTTCTGCCCAAGACTTTTCTTTGGATCCTGCGGCTGCTCAATCGTGACCCACAGCCCCACTAAACTCTCCAATATCATGCTATGACCCGCCCACGGCCCTGTTTCAAGGCTTGAAACCATTGGTTCTCATAATTCGCAATAGTTTTCGGCCCATGGCCCAAGCATAGTCGGAAATTTCCATTCCTGGATAAAATCTAACTCAGCTGACCTCAACAGTATCTGGCAGAAACCGATCATCAATTGCAATGAACATCATCTTCCCAATCAAGCTTTTGATTGTTAACTTCTTTGAAAAAACTCGCACATGGTTTTTGTACTTGAAACCATAGTCCCGTGCTGACTTTTCGTTGAACCATATGGCCCACGGCCACTTGGTCTGACTATCACAGCCCTCTCCCCCCCACTAGAAATATTAACCATCCTCGGTTAACTTTTTCTGTGCGAAAGATGACCCGGTGCCATGGTTTTTATCAGCCACCTCGTGTTTTGCTACAATTTTTCCATGCGGTCCTTCCATTTCTGTCTTTCTGGTGAAGGGTTTCTCGTATAAAGGCCCCCACGAAGACATCCAGAATCTTTGCCTTAGTCTGACCCCGCATCTTATGGCTCCCAGCAACGCCCTTCCTGCGCTACAGTCTGCAGCAAACAACTTCATTGAAGCTCTCGGTGAATACGACAGTCTCACTTCACAGAAACTCTTGACTAGGATCCAGTACACAGCCCTCAATACTGCAATTGACCATGCTGTAAGTCATTGCCTTCTACTTTCTTTGTGTACAGCCCATGGCTTAAATCATTATAAAGGCAGGCTTCGCCGGCACATACCCTCAAGCCATCGGTCATGTCCATCAGGCCTCTGTTTGCAATAAGCTCTACCAGCTTCATTCTTTCGTCCAAACCGCCACTAAGAACGGTTTTTCTGCACCTGCGGCGCACCTGAGCACTATTGACAACGTGCTCAAGGCCTACGGGGCAAAGGAGGAGGAAAAGGCTCGCCATGCTAAATGCATATGTTTTCTAGCCTTTTGACAGACATTCCTATCTTTAATCTTTATGTTCTTTCAGACTGCCGGCAAATCCGCTGCCACCATTGAGTCTGAGGACGAGTCTGGCGATGAGAAAAGTGTGTCTGACCAAGTTCGTGATTCCTCATCTACTAACGAGGTATTTTCCTTGGCTCAGAGATTTGGTTGCTTATCTCATGGCTCGTTGGTCTTCAGCTCGACACCGACAAGTCGCCCATGGGCGCTACCATTACTCCTGTCCTGGCCACGGCCCTTGGTACTGACTCCCATGCTGGATCTGGGTCCGTTCCCAAAGAGTTGCATTTCTCTAAGATGCCTGCGGGTGAAAAGGTTCGTCTGTTATAGACATTTTTCAACCCTTTAGTTTGCTTATGCTCTGGCAGGTGCCCATCTGTTCATTTTGCAGCTCTACCTTCCATCACTTACCGAACTGTGCACTGAAAATCTCCCAGGAGAAGCAAATCAAGAATGACAAGGCTATCAAGAACAATACCAAAGAAGTCATCATTTTAGACAAGACCCTTGATCTGCCCTTCAAAGACCTTCGCAAGGTATTTATGCCTTGGTCTGTCCCAAATCATTGCTGACGCTTTCTCCTTCAGAAACATCCCGTGGACAAGAAAGCTGACGAGGACTGTCGCGTGAAAAAGGTATGTAACCGACCGCAGACTGTTGTTTCTAGCTCACGATTGATTCCTCAGTCGGAGCCCAAACATCCCCTTTCAGTATGTCCATTTTTCTGTGCTGGTCACCGTATTGACTCTCCTATCAGGTGCCTGCTCCTGAGGAGAAAGAACCTAGTTCTTCTCGCAAACGCCGTCATAACAATGCTAGCCATGTGTACGACGCAGGTCAAGACTTCACAGTTCCTGGTAAGTCACTTCTTTCATTGTCTTCTTGGTCATCTATAACACCTGCAGCTGACTCCTTTCCAGGCAATCTCAAGTCTGACATCTCAGATGAGCTCCTCAATGTTGCCTGTCAACTCGCCCTCCCTGACGATGCTCCTCCCCCTGACAGCAAGTTCCACCGTTGTCAAGTTAAGGAGCTTAAATGACAAATCTACGTCTGCGGCTACAAGCTCAAGCATTTCATCAAGCTGCGCAATTTCTACGCTGGCGAGATGGCCAAGCTTACTATCAAGTCTGAGGGTGAGGATGATGGAGACAATGTGGAGATGGTGGATGACGCTGAGATGGTTCTGTATGATTCAGGGTCAAACATTTCCATCTTGACTGACTCCTATTCCAGATTTAACTGAAACACTCCTTCCATACAATCCTTTCCTTTTTATCGAAAAGCCGCACCTCCACGTCCTTCAACAGGACCTACTACGCACTCCAACAGTGTACTCCATGGACTCTTTTTACTATACACGTCCTTTATGGACTGCTACAAGCTTCCCTCGATCATTGTCGTCTTAGCAGTACTTGACAAATTCATTTGTTTGACAAGTCTACTCGTCTCAGCAAGATCAATTCTGCCTGCAGGCAATTCAAATCGCCCGGCGGCCTACTTAAGGACCCGTACTAGCGTCTTCCCTTGGAGATTCCACTGTTACTACTTCTTCTCAATGCACTGGTCTATATTATATGGTGTTTCCACACAACAAGCTCGTCGAGTATATGCTTTACTGGTTGGAAGATTCCAAAGTGCATTTTTGTGCACCCCCGCGGCCCTTATCCCAGATAATTTAGCCTGGTCATCAGCCTGCGGCTCGCTGTCATCACTGCGAGTTGTCTAACCTCACCTGTGTCATATACTCTTGGCTCCGCTGCTGTCACGTCTGCAAATGTTGCCTCCTTCGAGACTGTGAATTTCACAGTCGCACGGTGTTCTATGCGTATTTGCAACAGCACTGTGCTGAGATGACTAGAGGTACGCCTACTACTCCACCGTTCACACCACACTCTTATAATATCTACCGCTTTTAGACTTCCCCTTTGGTCGGGATGAGTACACTATTGAGGAGCTTTGCTCCTTCTTTCCTGACGCGCGCATGTGTTTCTCACCCGCTGTTACTTTAATCAAGTGTATGTCGGATGTAGATGCACTACTGCATCTTGGTGCTGAAGTCTGGGCCAAAGGATATCACCTGTGGGTCCTCAACTATGTCAACACTCGCGTGCTGAAGTTGCTACCCAATGGTGCTCCCGCTCCTGTATACCCCCCAATTCGATCTGTAAGTCTAACACTTCTTTCTCAATTGCCCATGGGTCCACTTCTCATGGTTGAGCCTTTACAGGCTTACCAGTTCGCTCATTATTTGAGTTCCGCGGCCCGCTTTTGCAGTCTTTTAGACACCCGCAGCCCTTCGTCTTCAGACTCGGAGTCTAATCCAAACTTTTCCTCTTCCTCATCTAATTCTGATTCTGAAGTCTCTGACTTTTCGAAGTCTTCTGGTGTCACCTGTAGTTGAACTTTGTCGAATAACAGGTATTTACCTTTGTACTTCTTAGTGGCATTTGTATTAGATGAGTTTTGGTCATCGTTTATTAGATCTGCCAAGGTCTCTGGCGAGATGTCAATGAACCTGTGGATGTTTGCAGGAATCTGAATGCTATGCTGTGCTTTGTAAGGAATAACTCGAAATGCTGCAATCTTATCTTGGAACATAGCACCATTCATCTCTGCTATGAGATACGCTCCTCCCTTAGTTCTTCTAACAACAACCATGGGTCCGAGATACTGCGGCTCCGTCTTAGCATTCAATGACTTCTCTACTTCAGTATGGTGCACCAGAACTAGATCTCCTGGTTTGAAATCATAATTCTTTATCACACTCTCATTATGTCTTTCATATTTTTGTACTGATACACGCTTGGCATGATCAACACGCTGCCTCATCTGTTGCACATGTTGTATATGCTTTGCTAAAGCCTGCGCCCGAAAACCTATCACCTTGGAATTGGTCAATACTCGACCTGGCAACTTGACCAACCAAGTAGCTTCTTCAATATCCAGTGGCAATATTGGATGTGCCCCGGTAACCATGAAGTACAGTGAACAGCCCAAACGTTTTCTGATTGTAATGTGATCTGCCCAAAGCACTAGGTGGAAATACCAAAACCATTTAGCTGGATTTCCTCCCATAGCTTTTGTACAATGACTGCCTCAGGGAAAAGTGACCATTCTTGATTTTGCCATTGGCTTGGGAATTACATGGCAATATGAAGATATGTGGTATGCCATATTTCTCCTTCAACCATGCTACAGCTTTCTTCAATTGCTCTGCATTGTCCGTTACAAAGGTCCACAGGCAACCTCACCGACATATAACATCTTCTAATAAGAACAATCCAAGGTTCTGAGCATTATCTTTGGTCAACGGGCGGCCTTCGATCCAGCTGGAAAGTGAGTCTCTAGCATCGACTGCTAAACCACATTTGTTTGAAACTTTGCCCATTACCATTGCATCTACATGAACTGTTTGAAACAGACTCAGTGTATGGGTAACCACTGGTGGTATTTTCAACAGTGTATGCTGCCGCTTTTGGCATATATGGCACATATTAACATACCACGCAACATCTGTCTCAAAACCAGGCCACCAGAATCTCAGTCCTTTCAGTTCTCTAGTCGCAAAAATCCCGTGGTGTCCTAGACTGTCATGTGCAGCCTTCATCATGTACATCCGGTGTTCTTTGTCAACCATTAGCTGATGTGTGGTACCAATGGATTTATGATATATCCTCCCCCCTTTCAAAAAAAAATGTGAGGCAAATCTCATAAATGCTCGGTATTCCCGATCATTATTCATACTCATGGGCTGCTCCAATGGCTCTGCTAACCATTTCTTAACAAGCATTAACTTGTTATCCTGTTTCTTTACTCTATCTGACCTATGTGTCTCTTTTCTGCATTCCACTTCAGCTCAAGATCAGGTATCAACGGCTCTGTTGTCTGCACATATTGAGGAATCGGCAATCCTGGGGCCTCATAGGTATCCTTGCGACTTTTGCTAGCAGCATCCTTGAAGCCCACAGCCATGAGTGTTTCATGTCGGAAGTCTTCAATGGGCATCACCTCTGCTTCCATTTGTAGGTAACCACCTCTTGTATCAATTGTATGCTTAAACTCTTCAAAGTCCAGCGGCTGTGGCCCATCAGGGTCTACGTCCTCATGGTCCTCGGGAGGTTCATTCTGATCATAACCCTCCTCAGAGTTAGGGAAAACTTCATCTCCTGGTTGAGGGTCTCTATGAGACAACCCATCTGGGGCGAATCTTTCTCCTGGTACATGTTTCAACTTGAAATGGAACATTAGGATTTTCTCAATCCACCTATTAATGGTCACATTAGGACCCATGCCTGGGTTCTTCAACATCCCTTTAATATACAGTGCATCCGTCTCAACTACCAGCCTCCAAACACCGAAGATCCAATAGTACATGGCCTCTAGTGCTCTCATTAAACCATAGAGTTCCCTCTTAGGTTGCGAGTAATTGGCTTCTGTCTTTCCAAGCGTAATTGAAGCAAAGCAGGTGTAGTATTTAATTTTGGGGTCCTGTGGGTCATATTGGAATAAAATGATCCCAACTGCCCTCCAAGACGTATCCACTTGTAATACTATTTCTGAATCCCAATCATAATTCAAGGGCTTCAGCACAGGACAATCCTTCAACGCTTCTCTGACCTTCTGCTGAGCTTCATCACAAGCCGCAGTCCATACGAATGGTACATCCTTCTTGGTCAACTCATTTATAGGCACCACTTTTTCAGTGTAACCTTCAATGAAATTGTGCAAAACACCAACAGTCCCGAGGTAAGCTTTCACCTGTGAAAAATTGGTGCATGGACCCCAATCATTGATGACTTTAATCCTGTCTGGATCCGCAACTCTGCCTTTGTACGAACAGATATGTCCCACTACTGTGAACAAGTCCACACACAATATCAACTTCTTTCCTGAGAACGTTCCTCCAGCATAGGCCATCTGTGTAATAACACAATTCAGGTTCTGAAAGTGTTCCCAAACAAATCTCCTAATGCCACGGTTCTCTGGTATCTGCTCATAATCTCCCTCTTCAGTTTCATACTGTGTCGGTGGCCCGCAGATCGGTATGTTGTCAATGTAAGGGATAGTTACATGCGGAATCTCTTCTGTATGTAACATCATCATGGAAAATGGGCACAGAATTAGTCCATCCCATTGGCAACTTGACCAGTCTCATAGCCCCAAAGGGTGTCTGGAATGTGGTATAGTCCCTAGATCCTTCTGCTAAATCCCTATTATCATATCCAACGAGGCCCCACAGGATCTTCCTGCAAAGTGCTCCGCCAACTGCTCGGTACCTGGTGTTACTCCTGAGTATTGAATGGTAACCTCATTCAGTCTCTCTAAGGAGTGAACAATTCTCAAAGACTTTCCATCTTTCTTGATCACTGCAAAAATGGGAGATTGGTAAGAGGAGTTAGATGGTTCATAAACACCCATGTCAATTTTGAGCTTGATGTTTCGACAAAATTCTTCAAAATGTCTAGGAGGAATCTGTATCTGCGAACATACCCAAGGAGTATGTGGAACAACCGGCATCTCTACTGGAGGGAAAAATTTGTGCTTGATCCTCTTTCTGTCTCGTCCCATGCGAAATGGTCATTATGTAACATCACAAAGTGATGTACCAACTTCACTTCCTCTGGCTCCAAGAAACCATCATTGTGAGAGGTGTCAATCGCTTCCTGACACTCTGCGGTGTATCTTCCTATTGGAACAAATTCTAGTGGGTTCGGATTCAATGTTGGCATATCTTGCAACGGATCCCAGTAATGTTCCTCTCAATTCCAAACTCTGCAGGCAAAAATCCAAGTATGGGTTTGATCTTATCTGCTACCAGCTTGTACTTTTTACCCAGGAACATATATTCGACTTTGGTAGGGTCCACGGCTGGTCCTGCCGGGTCCTCCACCTTACTTTGCATCATCTGTTCCCTTGGTGCAATCGGTACTACTGGCGCCGACCTCAGTCGCTGCTTCCCAAGTGGTCCATGGGGCCATTTTGCATCTGCACTAGCCTGTAAATTAACCAAATTTACTTTGCACGACATTTTGCCAGCGCAGTAAGGTCTCTTTGCTTGGGCAGGCTGTTTAGGCTTACTAGGAGCGTCTGCTTGATTGAAAAGAAAGACTTCCATTCCTTTCTCAACCTCCACTTCCCCTAAATACTGTTGTAATAGGGCCGTGGCTGCAGGGTCTTTTTCAACTACTGACTGTGATGCACACAAATATGCCATCCTACAATCCTCTTTGGTAGCTTTTAAACCCTCTTTTGGCTTGCCATATCCTACACACACTAGCTCTCCTTTCTCATTGTAGTCCCAGACGGTCATTACTTCTCCCCCATCCTCGAGATCATCGAAGATTACCGAAAATCCTGGACTTTACTAGCTTGTGTGCTACTGCCCACAGCAGTCTCCTTATCCTCTTTGAGACACTTCTGGTGCCCACAGGGGTATGTTGCAAACGTACTCCTTTTCCCCGTGTACAGGTCTGTAATGGTGATCTCAACATCTCCATTTCTTTTGTTGGCATGAATAGTTTCTGCCAACATTTTGAATGGTCTTCCTAGAAGAACCTGGTACAGTGTGACTCTCAATATATGCACTTGTAAGTACAATATGATATCACCAAATTGGAATGGCATGTTCTTCAACAACCCTAGTGTCCTTTCGACTTGTTCGTTCGTGCTTTGCATGAGAATAGACATCTGCAGGTCCCATGACATCCCAAGTTTTTCCGCAACGGTTATGTTCATGGACACAATTTGTGATCCACCATCGCTAACTGCTTCAACTTGCTTCTCTTTCACAGTTGGATACAAACATTGAAGCTGTCCAGATACAGGGCTCATTGTGACCATGATATCCTGTGGCTTCTCACCGGGTTTCAAGGAATCAAAGTACTGTTGGACAGGATCGCATATTATAATGCTACCTTCTGCCAACTCGTGGTCTGCAGTTGTGACAATTTGAGGGAAAGTGTCAAACATCAGCACTGAAACCTCGTTTCCAGCTGCATCTAGGGTTACTAGGTTCATCTCTACTAATCTCAAGTTAGGATCTTCATCTTCCTGATTATCAAGACCTGATCGCGGGTCATAATTTTTGTCTGCGGGCACACTTGTAGTCATGAAGGTTTGAACCTTTGCTGCCAGTACGTCTCCTTCTGTGGTCTGAACAAAATTAGGCCATCTGGACTTGTTCAAGCTTGACTCTAACGCTCTCCATATCTTCAGATTGCTGTCAATCAAATGCCCGATCATGATGGGTACTTCAATACCCCAGATGGCATCGACAATGCCCGCGGTCGCCTTTTCCTCTGCGTCTGTGTCCCGCAGGGTTCTAGGCTTGCGCTTTCCTGGTATTTTGATCTTTTCCCTGGGCAGATCTCCTGGCTTTCGAGGCAAGACCTCTGTAGGTGGAGCATCCCTTAGGGGCAGAATATCCCTGAATGGCAGTTCCTTATTGAACTCCTGTCTAGGGGGTGAAACCTCGCTCTCATCCTCAGAATCCTCGACTTCCTCAACAGTGGCCTTAGGTCTGGGTGTAGATTTTTGTAACCGTGGTATCTCTACTACAACCTGCTTTCTTTGAGTAGGCTCTCGCCCACTCCTCTCTGGTGCTTTGCTCTGCTCTGTGGTTTTCTCAGAATGTTTACGGCCTGCTGCTTGATTTTCCTTGGGAGGCTTCCTCTGCTGGGGGAGCCCCCTTCATTGGATCTAATGAAAATCCGTGTCTTGACCACCTGCAGGCCCTTCGAGCGAGTGACTAGTAAGGTTTGCATGTCTTTTGGGCTAATGAAATCCGACCCGCTATCTTTCTCTTCCCTTGGTACTATCCACAGCTGGTAATCCGATGCATCTCCACCAAAGTACGTGTCCATCATCTCATCGTAGTTCTGACCAACTACAATGCGGCAGGAATAATACTCGTGAGCCTTCTCCTTAGGAGACTTGTGTGGCAGCTCCCACGGTATGTTCTTCCCATCGTACAGGACGGTTCTGCCATTCACCGCTTTAACAATACCACTGACTATGTCTTCCTTTCAGTGTTCACAGTTGTCAATAAAATGTCCAGGTTCGTAACAGTAATAGCACTCGTCACAATAGCCCCCTTTTACAGCTCTATCCCTAGTAAAGCTAGGTCCAGCACAAGGCCCTTGATCTGGTCCTCTAGAATAAGGTTGGTTAGGGCCGCAGTTTGCACCTGCCTCTAACAACGTCTTAATCTGCTGCATCTCTTTATGTTGGTCTGCTGAACTTGTCCATATGACCAGCCATTGTCTCTTCAAGCTTATCCGTAATTTTCTTAGGAAAAGTCTCTCTGAACTCGGCTTGGACTTGGTTCTGGGCTTGCACTGTGGCCTCTATTTTATCTATCCTGCCAGACAATTGCTTCAGTCCGGACAAGTCACTATCAGCCCCGCCTTCCTGAAACAACATGGTACTCTTCTTGCCTTCTGACAACGATGCTATCTCCAGCCCATAGAAGGTTGTAGCTTCATCTTCGCAGATTTTTGCAGCTGTCGCAATGAGATCTGACCAAACATATCTATCTTCCTTGTCTACAGCCAGTGCAATATATACTGAACCAGGATTGGCTTTCTTGAATTCAGCTTTTGCCCTGATATACAAGGGTTGAACCTCCCATGGCCTAAGCAACATATGTTGTTTAATCCTATCGGCAAGTTCTTCCGTCAGCCCGCGCAGAAATCCATTTGCTGCTTCACGGTTGGATATTCTAGGCTTTGGTTCCATCAACTGCTTGATCATGCCTTTGTAAAGTCTAATCCAGGCTTGAAGGCCCTTATAGTCGCTTACTTTGACTGGCTTTTTTGACTTCTGGAGAACAGTTTTCTCTAGTCCTGGGACTGATCCTTTTTCCACTTCGCAGTACTCAGGATACATATCCTTGATCTCTTCCTTGAATTCCTCCCATGTGTGTGGTGTGTCTGCGGTCTCCATAGCTTCCCACTGACGCTTCACAGATGGTTCACAGAAATTCATCGCAATCCACTTCTTCTTCTCATCTGTCGTTGCATTCATCTTCAAAATGCCCTCCTCTATAGCATTCATGTACCAAGCCAAGTCGTCTGGTTTCCCATCAAACTGTAAGGCATTTTTGCCAAAGCTGGACAGCAGCTTGGACACATCAAAAGAGGCTGGCATTTTGTTCAGCTGTGCAACGACTGGAACTACTGGTGATTGTACTGGAGGTACGACCGGGTTTTGTGCAGGTATGTTTTGCACTGGTGGTTGCTGTCCCAAGTTTACAGGGACAGGATTTATGTTCTGACTGGCTGGTGAGTTCGAAGCGCCCTCCTTAGTCACGTCCAGATTATCTTCTGGGATGTCTGAAACAGGTGATGGGAAGCCACGGTTAAACGTTAGTCTGTCCTCTATTTCTGACTCAACGTCTATAGTGTCTAGACGTGATGTAGTACCTCCCATGGAACGTCCTCTGCTGGAGTTACTAGTGTTTTGGGTCTTTGTGGAAGGTGAGAAGTATACTGGCTCGGGTATAAGTGAACGTCTGGATCTATCTGTTGTATCCTCTGGAGTGTGCTCCGACAAATGGATCTCTCCTAGAAGTGTACGTCTACCTGATCTTCCCCTCTTGCCCAGTGAATTTGATTTTTTAGATGTGATGTCTAATTCATCAGGCTACAGTTTACTGTGTCTACTGCACCCGCACTGCTAATGTCCTTTTGGACCTGTTGTTTGCCTTTCGACAAAGGTTCGTTTCACAATTTCAAAACTGGACCCTCACGGTGGGCTCCAGATGAAACAGTGCACTTAACTATAAGCGAGAAATGCGACTATTGTTGGATGCTAACAAACACCACAACTAACAACCACACAACCAACTACTATCACTCCCAAAGAACAAGCATGCTCCCTTGGTGAGTTTGGGTCCGAGTCGCAGTATGCGACTACTGGTTTTGAAACCCAATGTGATAACGAATCTTCACTAATCTGACTGACAACAATGCCCGCAGCACTTCAACTATGCAGGATTTGTACAGAACAATGCCCCATGGCCTCGATGAATGAGTAATATATGTGGTTTTGGGTGGATACAAGACAAGAGGAAGACTAATAGATAGTTTCGTCTATGTCAGGGCAGAGTTTGTAAGGTTTCAACAGTGAATCTTCTAATTGAGGCCACAGATCCGGCTTTCAATCACTCTCACAACAAGCAATTCTCGTTGTAGACCTTGGCTTAACCTGCCACAGGTACCTTTTGCTCTACTTCAAGGCTTAAGCACCTTGCTGGCAACCAAACTGATCTTCCTGTTGGTTACCAAGGGTAATCTCAACCGTGGATGCAACTAGCGAAGCAGATGCAAAGGAACAAGCCCACTCAGGTAGGTAAACCTCTCTTTTGTACGTGAAGACCACCTGCAGGGTCAACAACATGAAGCTTAACTTCTTAACTCAAACTGAACTAGAGCCAACAACCAAACTTCGATTTATAGACACACTACAGAGGTAGATACTACTCTGTGAGTTGGCCTGAGAACAACCCGCAACAATGTCCACTGTGTTGTACTGGCCTTCCACGGGGTCCTCAAGCCCTATTTATACTACTGGAATATAGATTTACATGTGAAAAACAGAGTGTGAAAACAAAAGAAAACAAAAGATGTCCATGCATATCTGATGCGTCATCACAGGCCAAGAGAAACCCTTTACATGGTTCTCACGTCCTGATTTGGGTATATGGTAGGTGCCACGGGCTGCTGTCTGCAACTGCGGGCCTGGAACCTCTGGGCGTGGAGTTGAATCCGCCCACTAGGATAATACTGCTATTGTCAAAGGGAGCCCATGGGCCTGTTCCTTGTCAGTCTGTACCCATGATCCCACTCTGAACTCTGGTCCAATGGAATAAATCCCATTGCTCCACTCTATGTGTCTCTGTTTGTCACTAGGGACATGACACGTCTCCCCACGTGTACTCTCTCTACATAGTTCTCCTCTGTAACTGCTTTCCACTTGCTTCAGCATGGCCTGCAGGCCTTGCATCAACCCCGTGACCTAATGCCAGTCTGGAAGGACTAAGGCATCCCATGAGTGCACCCGCAGGTAACTCAGATCCATGATGGCGGGTACTTGTGGCACAAAAGTTGGAACTCAGATCTGTATGAGTTTTTTCCCACGGATGACTCAGACTCGTGAGTTTATTACCTGTGGGTATGTGAGTACTTGCGAGTTTGATATACCCGTGGGTACTTATGAGTAACTCGTGAGTACTTGCAGCTAACCCAGTTCAAGAATAAAATCTGCTAAGATTGTGATGGATTTTTACATTACATGTTCAAAAAGAGTGATCTACTAGCTGCTTTCAACATCAATGGCATTACTGGTAGCTGCCTTTGACCGCTTTGATTTCCCTTTGAACTGCTCAATAATATGTGCAATTGGGATTTCATCTGGAAGATCACACCAAGATCCCAAAACTGACGAAGCACGTGTTGAATCATCAGAAAGAGAGTGTCGCATTTTGGAAACGATCAAGCCCCCACGTGAAAAAGCACGTTCAACGTCTGTGGAGGTAGCTTTTAATCAAGTAAGTAAGAATTGATAAATAAATGCAAAGAGGAGATGCACCAGGGATTGAAAGAAAATTCAAGGCCATCCTTGCCATTGGATCTCCAGCTGCCTCCATCGCCGTCCACCATGTAAGAGCATCAGTGTTGGTCATCACAGGAGCGCTACTCAACCAATCATCTAGTTGATCAACTGTAGTTTCAGGCTCCATCATAACATCGAAGTACTTGTTCGTAGATTTTTTTGCCTGCACCCAGCCAGCAAAAAAATTAGAAGACATTGGTGAATATCAAAAGAAACACAGACTGCAGATACTGAGGCAGAGCTGGCTGGTTTAGGTTTGTAGTATGTTGTCCATTCATGTCGAATCAAAGCTATAGCTGTGTCGATCCATTCCTGAGGCCATTTCGCACGAGTAAAGTAGGCTGTTTTGTACCGAGGATGAAGAACTAAAATGACAAAATATCAGCGAAATATAAGAAAAGGAACAACAATAGTACTCATTGCAATCCAAAATATGATGGAGTCATCACTAAGTGCGTAGTATTTGTTCATCATAACCTGTCCACGCATCGCAGCGGCCCGCACACAAGGAGAAAGCTCAGGATTATCAATGAAGTCGTCCATGGCACCCGTGAGGACATTGAAGATGGGAATGACCTCGTGTATGAGCGGTACACGACTCTGAGAAATCTTCTGTGTTGCAACAAGGAAAACCTGGAGAATACAATGATCAGTGAGACAAATAATGAAAAGGAAAAGGAAAAACATGCATCAAGAAGTGGAAAGATTTCTGTCAAGACTAACCACTGCCTCTGTTGGTTTCAACTGGAAGCGTCAAAGGCGTGCACCTCGAGCCTTATTATGCTGCTCCATGACAACCAAAAGTGTGAGGGCTTCCTTTAGCTCGATAGCATGTCCCAAAAGCTGGGCAGTACTATTCCACCGAGTTGAAACATCTCTAACCATTAACCGAGGTGTAATCTTGCTCAGAGTGCATGAAGTTTGGAGGTCCTCCTTGATTGTTGAGCTATGAACAATCTTCTTAGCCAGAGTTCGCAACTATCAAGCAGTGAGAACTCCGAATATTTCAATACCATGCACATACCTTCAGAACTGAATAGCGTCCGAGTTTTATTTCCGCTGCAGTGAGTGAAGGAACACGCCCATTGGGCATAGACTCGATATCCCCGATCACCTCCTGAACCCTTGCCTCATCATTTTGGGCTACAGCAGGCTCAATCTCGTCTTGATCTCCAGTGAGCTCGTCATCTGTCTCCTCTTCGCCATCATCAAGGTCCGACTCAGAATCACTGTCATCATCCACCTTGACAGTAGCTCCACCAGCCAATGACTGAGAGCTCTCCTTGACCTTTTCTTGACTGAACTGCGACAAGATTGCCTAACAGAACAATCTACTGAGTGCTTTGACCCTGTCAAGGCGAAAAAAGAATAATACACCTTGACCACCAGATTCAAAATATGTGCAAAGCAACGTACCCGGGTGGTAGCACCACGATATGAAGGGAGGAGGAATTCCAGCTCTTTAACAAGGGTGTTATTATTTGAAGCATTGTCGGCCACAAGAGCAAGGATCTGAAGTCGATTTTAGAGAGTAAGGGTTGGAATCGGGTTAAATAATCTGACCTTGTCCACAATACCAAATTCATGCAAGCACTCTGATATGCGAGCAGCTAAATAATCACCGCTGTGTGCTTTGGCTGCCCTATCATTATTGTTAGAGACCAGTGCCTATTGGAATGACCTGAAACACACTTGACAAAATCGAGAATTATACTCTGCATCTTTGAATCCTGAATCCAGTGGACAGTTATTCCAAGAAAAGATATAACTTGTGGTGAAGTCCAGCCATTGACACACAAGTGAAGAAGCCCTGGATAGGCCTCCATCAAGTAAATTAGCAAATACTCCAATGCAAATATATGCTACATACCTGCAGGATCTAATCAACATTTACACAACTGATTTTGAAGATCTCTTGAATATCGCGTGAGACTGTCTGTTCAGAAGGATGCTCCACGCGGTTGTTCAGATCATGGAAAATCTCGCAAAGCTCAGGATCCTCTGCAATCGCAAAAGGTCTGCTGCGACGGGAAATCCAGAGCACAAGTTTGACACGATGCTTGATTGGATTATACAAGGAACCAGTAGCAAAAGCTGCGAGGGCACGAGTTGAAGCATTTGATTCAGGCTCACAACTGTCGACATGGCGCTTTAAATTGCTGGTACTGTCATCATGGCGTGCGCGGCCAATCTTTATCGATGGATGTCTAAATGGTATGGAGATACAGTCAATATGCTATAGATGATGACTGACCTCCTACAGACAAAACTGTACCACACTTCATTTTTCTCCAGCACAATTTCTGGATCATGAAAGTGTGAATATACATGAGAAGTCCATGTCGCCTTCTGCAACACTGGTAAAAATGAGCAGGATAAATAAGCAGGAGTTCAACAAAATACCAAGGACATCTTTGTCTGAAGTGGTAGCAGTCTTGAATTTCTCTTCAAACTTTGCGCACTTGTTCAAAGGCTGCATGCCCACAGATGGGGCCTCTGATGTAGCTGAGGCATCAGGAGAAGAGTCTCGGTTCAAGGGACCTCGCTTTCAACGATTAAGAGACATGAGTGTGAATGCTCAGCGCCTCATTGCCCTGTATTTAAACATTCCACCTGGGGATTCTTGCTTATATTCCAATGAGATTGGTAACCAATTCGCCTGCTATGTCATCCTAGACTTACCAATCTCATATTTACCTGTCTCGTGTTTGACTGCATGCAGGTTAGCAATCCCACATGTCGCTTTTTCAATGATTCAGCCTGAGGAAACTGACTCAGACTTGGTCTTAGCTGACTGATTCTCATATTCACTTGGCTCGTGTTTGACTGCATGCAGGTTTGTGATCCCACACATCGCTGTTTTGATGATTCAGCCTGAGGAGACTGACTCAGACTTGGTCTTAGCTGACTGATTGTCATATCCACCTGGCTCATGTTTGACTGCATGCAGGTTTGTGATCCCACACATCGCTTTTTCGATGATTCAGCCTGAGGAGACTGACTCAGACTTGGTCTTAGCTGACTGATTCTAGGTGGTGCAGATGAAATTCAAGTTGAGTCATGGTGTTGTCTCAAACACTTAAATAGGTGCTATATTATATTTCAGAGGAATATCAGCATGTTCTCAACTCCCCCAAATGATATGCCTCCCCTGGAATCAAATAGAATTTATCAAACCATCAATATAGGGGTTGATCCCTGGGTGCCGTCTACATACACAGGCTTTTTGGCTGTAAGCACTACCTCCTCTTTATCCCTTTCAACGACTTAGAACCAATTAGACATATGTTACCAGCGATAATGCAAGCAACAATAAAGCCTTTCAGAAAGCACTTTCCTTGCTGTGCTCAGTATCTGCTACATATTGAGGATCAGCACACACTTGTGCATTGCATTTGCAGAACTTGCAGTTACAATTGCAGAACAAAGTACGCAATACATCCTTAGCTGAATAACTTTGTTATTGAGATGACTTCAAGCAGCTGGGCAGTTCAGTAGACAAAGTACAAGCAAAGTCAATGATCTATCAGTTAATTTGAGAGTGAGAACTAATATTAAACAAGTTAAAAGGCTATAGCACGAGAAAGAATTTTGAGTTACAATAGTGATTAAATTGCCAGGTTGAAATTTTGAGGCTGTAGCATAACCAACTGAGCTAAATGGGCATTGAAAGCCGTGGGTACCTGTGTGAGTATGGTAAAATCCCAAAGTGAAACCCAGATCTGTGAAGGATCTGTGGGAATGAGTACTCAGATCCGCGGGTATGCATACCCATGGGTTTTCCCACGAATCAACCTGTGAAAACCCACGGGTAACTCGCACTCATGGGATGCCTTAGGAAGGACGGCCCACAGCCTATGTAAACTGCCCGCAGCCGACTCCCTTAGCCTTCAACCCACTCGCTAGTACTCTGTAAGTCTCCAAAGACTTCCTCTGTGCAGTTGTTGGTCCTCTATTGTAGGATACAACTTCTGAATGATGACTTCTGGGGCTTTTGGGTATTTATCTCCTCTTTGTGTATGACCAGCGGCCCACAGAATACGCTAGATTTGATCTATACACTACAATCAGCAGCTTGGAGCTCACTCTGATCCTCCTTTGTATCACCGAACAGAAGTCCAGAGTACTAGTGATAGTACTACTAGAAACTACCTTGCAACTCTTATAGTATGTGTTTTTGAGCACAAAAATAGCTAGATGATGCATACTTGGCGGTGTGCTGTCTCACCGTGGCAATCGTGGACCTGACTTTTGGGCACAGAAAGTTTCAGGAATTTGTCAGTGGGGTTGCCATTTCAAGAATCTCACCATCACAATGTACCAACGTTACATGTCTAGTGTTAGGCATGGGTGTTACCACGGGTGTCACGCTGTCACACCGCACCTGTGACCCATCACACCATACCTGTTTGCCCATGGGTATGGGTTTCACGGTAATTAACCGTGGTATTTACATAAAACCCGTGGTATCAAATACCATGGTATTTAACTGTGGTATTTGACTTTTATATTCAAATTTACCCCAACTCAATACATTGACGGGTGGTATCATCACAAAGAAGCTTGAACAGGTTAGTTTCAGGCCTTGTCTTCAATGTTTTGTTGAGCTAAAAACAATTTGTTGTTTTGATCTGGGGACCTTAATTTGGTATCCAGTTTGATTGAAGGTCATATGATGGGATGCTACACTGGTAGTCACTTTTTGACCCTTTGCCATGCTTCTTTAGTGTAGTTGGAACAATCACTTCCATTTAATTTCCATTGTTTAGCCAAGGTTATAGGTTCAATTCACTCATTGGGCATCTTTTTGCCCTTTCATGGTATTACGGGTATGGTTATCTGTGGGTTGCAGTATTCACGGTATTCAGAAAACCAACTACCATACCCACACCTGTGACACCCATGACCGTGCCACCATGGGTTTACCCGTACCCGTGCCTTACACTATACATGTCTACATCAGCAGCTGAGGATGCAAAAAGACAGTCCCATACCTGCAATCCTGACATGTATGGACCCACATGGAGTGCATTGGATGTGTCTTCCAGTTGCCAGAACCTGGACCCGACCCAGTGGGCACCTTCTACGTCCAGTCTGTGTACAGGGTTCTAGCCTATTATATCCCTGTTGTGCTGGTAAGTAATTTATTTTAAGTGATTACAAGCTGTAGTTATAGACAAAAGCATCTACCTGACTCTCAGAAACAAAACCACATAACAAGTGGCCACAGTAAGAACCCATAAATGGAAATCAGCTTATTCTCCCCCTGCTGCATTGACATCAGCACCCTTGTCAAGGAGGATCTGGACAATGTCTGTGTGGCCCCCTTTGGCAGCAGCCTGCAATGAGCTCCCATATTCTCCCCCTGCTGCATTGACATCAGCACCCTTGTCAAGGAGGATCTGGACAATGTCTGTGCGGCCCCATTTGGCAGCAGCCTGCAATGAGCTCCCATATCTTCCCCCTGCTGCATTGACATCAGCACCCTTGTCAAGGAGGATCTGGACAATGTCTGTGTGGCCCCAATCAGCAGCAGCCTGCAACGAGCTCCCATATTCTCCCCCTGCTGCATTGACATCAGCACCCTTGTCAAGGAGGATCTGGACAATGTCTGTGTGGCCCCCTCTGGCAGCAACCTGCAACGAGCTCTCACAGAATCCCCCTGCTGCATTGACATCAGCACCCTTGTCAAGGAGGATCTGGACAATGTCTGTGTGGCCCCAATCAGCAGCAGCCTGCAATGAGCTCCCATATTCTCCCCCTGCTGCATTGACATCAGCACCCTTGTCAAGGAGGATCTGGACAATGTCTGTGTAGCCCCCTTTGGCAGCAGCCCACAACGAGCTCACATATTCTCCCCCTGCTGCATTGACATCAGCACCCTTGTCAAGGAGGATCTGGACAATGTCTGTGTGGCCCCCGTTGACGGCAGCCTGCAATGAGCTCCCATATTCTCCCCCTGCTGCATTGACATCAGCACCCTTGTCAAGGAGGATCTGGACAATGTCTGTGTGGCCCCCTTCAGCAGCAGCCTGCAACGAGCTCCCATATCTTCCCCCTGCTGCATTGACATCAGCACCCTTGTCAAGGAGAATCTGGACAATGTCTGTGTGGCCTCTGTGGGCAGCAGCCTGTAATGAGCTCCCATATCTTTCCCCTGCTGCATTGACATCAGCACCCTTGTCAAGGAGGATCTGGACAATGTCTGTGTGGCCCCCTTCAACAGCAGCCTGCAACGAGCTCCCCCATTTTCTCCCTCCTGCATTGACATCAGCACCCTTGTCAAGGAGGATCTGGACAATGTCTGTGTGGCCCTTGTAGGCAGCAGCCTGCAATGAGCTCCCATATTCTCCCCCTGCTGCATTGACATCAGCACCCTTGTCAAGGAGGATCTGGACAATGTCTGTGTGGCCCCCTTCAGCAGCAGCCTGCAGCGAGCTCCCATATTCTCCCCCTGCTGCATTGACATCAGCACCCTTGTCAAGGAGGATCTGGACAATGTCTGTGTGGTCCCCTTTGATAGCAGCCTGCAATGAGCTCTCATATCTCCCTCCTGCTGCATTGACATCAGCACCCTTGTCAAGGAGGATCTGGACAATGTCTGTGTGGCCCCCCTTCAGCAGCAGCCTGCAACAAGCTCCCATATCTTCCCCCTGCTGCATTGACATCAGCACCCTTGTCAAGGAGGATCTGTACAATGTCTGTGTGGCCCCATTCGGTAGCAGCCTGCAACAAGCTCCCATATCCTCCCTCTGCTGCATTGACATCAGCACCCTTGTCAAGGAGGATCTGGACAATGTCTGTGTGGCCCCTTTGGGCAGCAGCCTGCAATGAGCTCCCATATCCTCCCCCTGCTGCATTGCCATCAGCACC
This sequence comes from Mycena venus, assembly GCA_014462655.1. Lineage (NCBI taxonomy): Eukaryota > Fungi > Basidiomycota > Agaricomycetes > Agaricales > Mycenaceae > Glaucomycena > Glaucomycena venus. The sequence goes on along the minus strand of JACAZI010000015.1, from coordinate 672,693 downwards.
CTTGTCAAGGAGGATCTGGACAATGTCTGTGTGGCCCCATTCGGCAGCAGCCTGCAATGAGCTCCCATATACTCCCCCTGCTGCGTTGACATCAGCACCCTTGTCAAGGAGGATCTGGACAATGTCTATGTGGCCCCCTTTGGCAGCAACCTGCAACAAGCTCTCACAGAATCCCCCTGCTGCATTGACATCAGCACCCTTGTCAAGGAGGATCTGGACAATGTCTGTGTGGCCCCCTTCAATAGCAGCCTGCAACAAGCTCCCATATTCTCCCCCTGCTGCATTGACATCAGCACCCTTGTCAAGGAGGATCTGGACAATGTCTGTGTGGCCCCTTTGGGCAGCAGCCTGCAACGAGCTCCCATATCTTCCCGCTGCTGAATTGACATCAGCACCCTTGTCAAGGAGGATCTGGACAATGTCTGTGTGGCCCCCTTCGGCAGCAGCCCACAACGAGCTCCCATATTCTCTCCCTGCTGCATTGACATCAGCACCCTTGTCAAGGAGGATCTGTACAATGTCTGTGTGGCCCCCTTCGGCAGCAGCCTGCAACAAGCTCCCATATTCTCCCCTTGCTGCATTGACATCAGCACCCTTGTCAAGGAGGATCTGGACAACGTCTGTGTGGCCCCCTGTAGGCAGCAGCCTGCAATGAGCTCCCATATTCTCCCCCTGCTGCATTGACATCAGCACCCTTGTCAAGGAGGATCTGGACAATGTCTGTGCGGCCCCATTCGGCAGCAGCCTGCAACGAGCTCCCATATCTTCCCGCTGCTGCATTGACATCAGCACCCTTGTCAAGGAGGATCTGGACAATGTCTGTGTGGCCCCAATCGGCAGCAGCCTGCAATGAGCTCCCATATTCTCCCCCCTGTTGCATTGACATCAGCACCCTTGTCAAGGAGGATCTGGACAATGTCTGTGTGGCCCCATTTGGTAGCAGCCTGCAATGAGCTCCCATATCTTCCCCCTGCTGCATTGACATCAGCACCCTTGTCAAGGAGGATCTGGACAATGTCTGTGTGGCCCCCTTCGACGGCAGCCTGCAACAAGCTCCCATATCTCCCCCCTGCTGCATTGACATCAGCACCCTTGTCAAGGAGGATCTGGACAATGTCTGTGTGGCCCCCTTCAGCAGCAGCCTGCAATGAGCTCCCATATCTTCCCGCTGCTGCATTGACATCAGCACCCTTGTCAAGGAGGATCTGGACAATGTCTGTGTGGCCCCTATAGGCAGCAGCCTGCAATGAGCTCCCCAATTTTCTCCCTGCTGCATTGACATTAGCACCCTTGTCAAGGAGGATCTGGACTATCTTTGTGTGGCCATAGTATGATGCTACAATAATCTCTGGATTGACTAAATGCTGCACCAATTGTGTCCCCTTTAGCAGAAACTTTGCAGTTTCCCCAAGGTTTGCTGCTGCTGATATCCACAAGGCCGAAGGATTTGATGGAAAATCTGGAAAATTCCATGGTGGACAGTTCCATTTCTTCTCCGAAATATAGTTCGCACATAATGTTCTACTCCATTGGATAGCCTGACAGAGAAAACGTAGAAGGAGATTTCTGTATTGAACTTCAGGCTGTCCAGCAGCATGTGCAAGGCAATACTGTGAATACTCAACCAGAGGGGGTAGATTCCGTGACTTCCAGGATGAATCTGGATATCCATCAAGGGCAAGGAATGTGAGCAGAGTGTGCGTTATCTCTGTTTGTGCATCTGGGAATAGCAGGGCCTGAATGCTGTCCAGATATTCCTGTGTGGTATAGTGAACAAGTCGCACTACAGAAGATTCCTTGTCCACAATCACAAGGCCAGCACAGACAGAAAGAATGATATCAATGTCCATAAGATCCTCCTCATCCAGCTTTTGCATGCCTGGTTTAACAGCAAGAGCAACCTGTAATTCTTCAACTGTTAATGGTCTCTTTGCATTTGCAACCCAAATAATGGTTGAGTGAGCTGTCTTTCTGTCTGCATTACTCTGAGCATCAATTCGCTGTATTGCAATATCATAGCTGCCATAAAGACTCTCTGGGAGGACATTCAAAGCTTCTCGAACTTCTCGGATTGTATTCTTTGTGCTCATGGAGTCAATGTGAAGCTTGGCAAGAAGGAACCTGGTTAGAATTTATTCCAGTTTCTTGCTAACAGGTATTTATGACAACTCACATTCCATCCACAGATTTACTGCTGATTTTGGAATGAATGTCTTCTCGTAGCTTAGGTTGCCTCTGGACATGCTTGGACAAGCGTGGAAACAACTTGATCTGTGCATTGATATATGCTTGAATATCCTCTGGGGCTGCCTGAATATCTAGTTTTTCAAGATTGGGAAGGGAGGAGGACTCTGGAGAAATATTTGGCCGTGAAGTGAACATCAAGTTCACATTGCTACCCATAGTTGCCAATTGTTGCAGCAGAATTCCCCGTTGAAACTCGGGATATTCATCCATGGCATCAACAATAATGAAGACCTGCAAAAACTCCTTGAGGCTAGAGCTGAGCACATCGACAACCTCTTCCAGTGATGGTGCAGTGCCCCTCTCCCGGTGCTGCTTGTATAAATTTTCTGCAATAGAGCTGAGATCCCTGTTAAGTACAAGCTGTCTCCAGAGAGCTGCTAGAAGTTTGGATACTGTTTGGTTGTCCACTTCTTTGTGGTTCAGATAAATGCAAGCTACACCAATATTCCTACTGTTTCTGTATTTAGCATTGAGATGCTCTACAACCATTGATCTAGGATTATCATAATTATTAGTGACTATTCAGTGTAGAGAATGAACACACGAAAGGACAGTTTTTCCAGCACCAGCTAGAAATTTTAGCTTGGTTAGTCTCAGGAGCATATGAGGTCAATAAATTACATACGAATTCCACTGCACCAAAGTGTCCTTCCAGAACTAGATTCCCACTTTTTAAAGATGGGATCTGCAAGGAGCCATCCACCGGTACCTTTCTCCCACACCTTCAAAATATCTGCCTGTCGTACAAAGAAATTGATTGGTGAAAGCCAGTCAATGATTTTTTTGCGTTCTTCTTCCTTATTACCGTAATTAAAATTCACGGTGGGACCCTGCCCATCACCCCCAGGACCACCATGTCCACCACTCTGTCCGTGCCCACCACCACCTCCTTTGCCTCCTGGGTAAAATAAGCATTGATGTTGATATCCTAATCAATTTCTTTCGCACCATGGATGGTAAGGTGGAGTTCACTGGGCTGAAGAGACATGACTATTCTCGTAAGTATGAGTCTTATGTATGAGGGACAGCACTGTGTCAACCAGCATTGAAAATCGTATGTGACAGAACTGACCAAAGAGAATAGATTGCTGCAGTAGACTTGGGGGGGCGTAGCACGAAGAATGTAGTTGAGCAAAGACAAGTATAAGAGAAGGGTCGGAGGAACATACACAGCACACGTTGCACTTTAAATTAGATAGAAGGCTCAGGAGATCCGGGGAAGTGGTCGGCCCATTGTTCTATTCAAGTACGTTACATGAACGTCGAAGTTAGTTTGATGTGGCGCTTCAGCTGATACATGCGCTTTGTGAACTGCTACAGTCCCACTCGAAATGCAGATTAATCGATTTTTCTGTTCTTTGGTGATGAGCCAGAGGATGGCCAGAGTAATGACTTGAGGACGCTCCGTAGTCGCCGTGTGGTTCGGGTGTAGTACTTACGTGTGTTAATGTGCCAAACTTGGATTGACAGTTGCACTTTGCCATGACAGCGAGCTTTCATCTCGCAGTGACAGCGAAGATTCATCTTGGGCTCCCGTTTAAAGTTAGAAAAGAACAATCGGGGAATGTAGGCGGCGGAACTATTGCAACCTGCAGTACTCTTGTTGGGAATGAGTCCAAGCTGGGAGACGAGGAGGTGCCAACAATTCAAATGGGTCGGCGGTCGCACCATTAATAACGCCGTCTTTAAGTTCCGACATTGATCGGACTCCGATCGAATCTAGCTCCGTACCTCTGTCTCGGTCCGTGCGACCGCTGCGCTCGCCCATGGAACCGCGACACGATGTATACCGACAATAATCCAGTGGTGTCGAGCGCTGCTCTGGCATCGATATGTACATTCCATCCCATATCACACGGCCACCCTTATCGCCGATGTGCTTATTCCCGGACAGCCAATTCGCGTGCGTCCCGGTGCGTATTTCTCGCCCCGCCTTTTCACCGATGTGCTTATTTCAGGACAACCAACGCGCATGCGCCCCGGTTACGTCGCTGCCGTCACGGTCCTCTGCGCTTCCTCCTCGCAGCCGTTTTCCTCTCCGCTCGTGTATACCCCGGGTCCATCCTGTACTCTGTGCGCCACTCGCGCTGGTTTCCCTCCTCCCTTTCCTCCGCGTACTCTGCCTACGCTCAAACGATGACACCGGTGAGTTGCGTCCTTCCTCCTCCCTCGGCCGATCCGCCGAACGTGAGCGATCGACCACGATGAACGGGCTCTTCTTCCGTGCTTCAGCGTTCGTGCCCCGCGACGGCAACGGCGACCAATGGCGGCGGCCCCAATTGGAGCACGAGCCCGCGTTTTGCCACCACGCATCTTTCCGCATACGGGTACGCAGACTAGGACCGCGTCCTCCTCGCCATTTCCCGTGCGCTTTCGGTATGCATACGCGGACGCGCTGCGCTCATTCTTTCTTCTTTCACAGAACTGCGGCTAATTGTGTTTCTGTCTATTCACCAGCCCACGCTCAACTTGTCCGTGACGTTTACCCACACTTCCTCAGACTATAACCACTCTGCAAGGTCAGACAGATCAACTCCCTCAACGGCGTCCTGGGCTACGCAATCAAGCAGTGCATACTCGACTACATCCACGTCACCATCGGGTTTACGTCGCAGCCTGAGAACGGGACCTGATACCAATGTTTGGCATCGTGAATAAGGGTGTATCATCTTCAGCCGCGCGATGACAACACTTACCCGCTCGTTACAGCCTACCTACGCAGCATCGGACGTGATGTGTTGTATGTCGCCTTCCCCACTCCCTTGCTTCCTTCTACTGCGGCACTACACTGAAATGACGACGCAGCTACCTCCAAGCACACAGCATAATCCGCGGCATCACGGACTATGGCGCAGGCCCTTCATCAGTATCCACGGCGGCTTCCACATCACCGAGTTGTGGGCGAGCTTCTTCCCCAGCTCGGACCACATCATCCTCGCCACGCACCCGTGCTTTGTGTACGACGGTGCGCCGAACGACTCGCCGATCGCGATGAACACGGATGCTCTTGAGGGCAGGCAGGATATGGCTGAAGAGCATGCAGCCCCTCTCCGTCGTCGTTGAATACAAGGTGAGTTCGCGGTCTTGCCTATTTTAGTACGAGGCTAATATGGCAATATCATTGCTTTTTTTGGACGGAGGTGGACACTGATTTTTCCTTTTCTTTGAATCCAGCCCAAGTGCGTTTGGGGTGATGCTCGCTCGTGACCTTAGTAACAGGTATGACGACTGCGCGCTGTACTTGATCGGCGTCAATGGGACGCAGAACTATGGCGAGTCCCTTCGCTAAATCCTGACGCACACTGACGACCTTTTTTTTAGGCTGAGATCGCTTGCTGTAGCAGAACACGAGCACATGGACCAACACCAAAGCCGGTCCGAAGTAGTTTTGCGCTCACGTCAATAGACACGACGCGCGATTGACTCTTCTCGATAAGGGAGGTGCGTCTCTTCGCTGGAGCATACGTTGATGTCCCGCTAATGGACGACGATGTGCAGATTGGCCCCGCACTGGACGGCATCGTGCACTCGCCCCTCTGGTCGTACCCGCTTGGGCTGAAGATGGACTGACTGCGCAAGGGTTGCCGTGGGTATATGTCGAGGAGTGCTCGGGCGTGTGGGACTGTGAAATGGAGGTTGCGAATGTGAAGGAGTACGAGAAGTCTTATGAATTAGGTATTGTCGTGTCCACTTCGAAGACCAACTTAAAATCCAATGAATTTATTGCAGTATCTAGTTTAGTTCCTGTAGCGTGTGCTCATATACCATGTTATCAATGAAGCAGGTGAATATGATTCTACGGCCCGTGGTTCAACATTGGTGTACTGCGGTGGGCAAGCAGGCAGGGCCTGGCAGCCAGCACTGATCCAGGCTTTTTTCATGTCTGGGCGATATTCACGGGTTCACCATGGCGAAGATGCCGGGAAAGCTCGGCCTCGCGGCCCTCGCCATGTTCAACGCCGTTGTGGGCATGGCCTGTGGCAGAGTCTTTGAAGGGATCTTTTCGAATGCATGATCCAAACAAAGCTCAGCGCGTGCATCAGGCCCTCGCAGCATCGAGCCTCAGCCGAGAAAAAAGCGCAAACGGACTGCCACTTCAACGCGCAAAGCTACCACTTCGCCGCACAAACCTGCTGATGACGATCAAATAAACGAATCAGATGGAGTCCTTCGTCGATGAAAACAGTAATCATGACGAGGAATCAGATAGCGAAATCGCGGTGGCCGTGGACAATTCTGAGGTAAGTGCACCGGACACTTGTCGTGTATTCTCTGAGTCTTCGCCCTGGTTATGTTCAGCTTGCAGTGGAGGGCTCGGATCGACAACTGATCCAAGTGCAAATGGAGTGCGGAAAGGTAAAGGGAAGGAAAAGGAAAAGGATAACGCGGGTGCGAAGCTGGAGAAGAGGAGGAGGATGGCTAATCGGCCTGAAAAGGTCATCGACGAGTAAGTAATCCACACCAAATCGAAGATAAATCTGACTGCCACGCCTTGCAGGGCCGCGGGCCTTCCGATCGACCTAACGCTGCCAAAAAATCAAAGCCTCCAGCGAAAAGAGTAAGATACTCACGTCTGTTACGTCCTGATCTGAATAATCCTTAATCTTCGATAGAAAACGAATTCCATCCGACATTTCTTCACCGTTCTGGACAATAATGATCCAGATGACAATAGCAAGTCCTATCGGTACACTCTCGGCAACAAGAGGGTCATTACCCTTACCGCTGCTCGAACGGCAATCTGAGCAGTATGTTGCAGTTCTATGGTTAACCTCTTGTCTGGAACTAGAAGGATGGTCTGTCCCCTACCAAAGAAGAGTCCGTGATTGCTCATGGGAAGAAAGAGATGACCGAGCCGACAGTACGCAAGTTTGCAGACAGAACTTAATTGAGGCTGCCTTCGAGAACCAGCAAGCCGAAAGACGCTAAACTTTTCGCTTGTGTTCAAAGTCAAGAGCTCTTAATATTCTTTGTTAGGAGCCAGGGGATCAGCATCGATTTGGAGACCTTGTTGCCAAGTGGGTTGCCGCCTGTGACCAGCCCTTCTCTTCTGTCGGCAAGCCGGAATTCAAGGACCGGGCGCGCTCTTCTAGTCCCCATCCCATTAACTGTACAACATCGTGTTCTTGCGCTGGGTGTTTAGGTTTAGGAGAAGTTGTGGAACCTTTTTGCAGTCAGTTGGCCTCCTGTGAATCCACCTTGATTCAACACTCACATAAATCCAGAAAAACACGAAATTTGTAGTCTCACTCGATGCCTGAACGTCGAGTAATGGACATCCCCTATGGTAACTATAATTTACTGAGTGGATAACGATGGCAAACTCGAACAACGTTGCACTCGATGAGTGCGATGTGAACGGCGCTGTTCCTCGGCCTGGTGAAGAGATGCTATGTGCAGGGAGACAGTGAATATGCCGCCTGGGCAAATCGACACGCTTCGTGCGCACAGTGTCCGCTCACTGCGCGCGCCGGGTCATACACCCAATAAAGTCAGCAATATCGTGAAAAGAGGGGGGATCGGCACATTTTCCGCAGCGGAAAGAATGTATGGAAGGGATGGAGGTATGAATCAGGAGTATTGATGAATCACGGCGTGAGGAAATGGACCAGTTGTTGGAATTTCGGTGTTGCCGACTCGCCGCCTCGGTGTGCACTGTGGCTATGTTTGCCCGACTTGCTTACTTTCATTCATCCTGTCTTTCTGCTCACTATTACTCATATACATAGCATCTCAGTAGTATTTAAGCTACACTATGTAGTAGATACAAGCATGCGTTTGCGAGGCAAAATCACAAAAGCCTTGATCAAACACAACCCCATTTAGTTTCTTGTTCCGCTTTCGGCGTCATTGCCGATTTCTCTACGCGCGCATCACGAAAACTTCAACACCAGTGACGAGTCAGAAGGGTAGGGCGGAGAGGCGAAAATGGAAAGTACATAAACAATGTGAAAATGGGAAGTCTGGGATTGGATGCCGGGAAAAACAGGGAGGATGTACGCTGCGACCCTAACCGGTCTTCCGCATTAAATTAAGATAGCTTCGCCAAGCGGTAAACATAGGATGCGCACACGCTGCGAAGCAGCCAATCTCCCATCAGATGCAGTGCGAGGAGAGGCACGGGGCAGGCCGCGAGGCATGGGAATCATTGCGCTCGATTGGGTAACAGCATTCGAAGTAACCAGGGCAGAATGTAGAACGATGATAACAAATACAGAAACAACGCACGGAACGGATTCAGCATGTACACCCCAAGGTATAACGCCGTAGAGTCCCCAACACTGCTTAACGATCCCACTCGTTCGGCCGTCAAACTAAGGGTGAGGCTCAGTAATGGAAGAAATAGAATAAAATGAGAGTTGGACTCGTAAAAGTTCGACATGGTGGATTTACCATGTTGGGAGCTCATGGAGATACGAGCGACGCGGCTGTATCGGTACAGGACGGGGTGCGCGAATGGAAGGACTGAACGGCATCAACACGTAGAGTGAAAACGCGCGATGCAGATCGCAATCGATTTCTCGGCTACCAGCAGTATTCCACTCAGGAGTGCATGGGAAGGAGGCCCACACATCGATAGAAAAAAGACGCAGCGACGGTACAGTATAGTAGGGTTCCTTGAATATTGAGACATTCTTGGGTATTCTTTTTTTAAAAACTCCCCAGCATCCTCCGAGCTCAATATTCTTACCTCCCGCACATTATGCACTCTAACCCCGTTTACCGAATAAATTTCAGGCCTGGAGATGCGTTAGCACTTAAAGGGGAGGACATTTGGTATAACTCACTACCCGATCAAGCCATCAATCACTTTCCTTCTAACTGATTGTGCATTAATCCGGCCACCATTGGCCTCAACTATTTTCCTTATGAAAATTCACCCTCTTGGCTACAAACTTCCCTGGGAAAGTCAGGCAATTCGACCGAGATTGACGTGTCTGGCTGCGAAAGGCGTGACACCTCCGTTAGCACGTGGTATATTTACTGACCCGTCATCATTCTTCATTCTTCTTCTTCCTTCCTACAAATCAATTCCTTCCTGGCCGGCTCTGCATCTCGTACTAAACCGGAACCCAACCGTGTTTAAGGGTCGCGAGAATAGCCGCCAAAAGGCAACCGAAAGGAGCCGATGGATCCGAATGATGTGTGATGTCACGCTATCCAAGGAACCCGATGTGTGACTGATTGGCTGTCGAGAGTAATTTTTTTAATCTGGCTACATTTCACCCACTAAATTCGTGCAATTCTGTAGCCTCACTCACTATATGTTCTAATATCTACAAGCTTCAATTCCGATTTTATCTTCCTGCGTTACAGACTCAGCAGTGGAAACATCAAAGTAGGTGTCCCAGGACTCATCAGCAACTTGACAAGTTCCTTCCGGGCTGCTTTTCGGTACTTTTCGGTCTTTTAGCTTTTTGATCCACTTTTTTTCGGTCACTTTTGCCCTAGATAATCCCTTTTGAGTCTTTTGTGTCTTTTCGATTGACTCGTGAATGATCTTTTCAGGAGAGGGCAAATGTTCAGAAAGGAATTTGTAGTCGGAAACCTTCCTTGATGAAGTTTTCCGTAACTCTACAGTTGCCGTGGTCCACCGACTCGCCGAGTGTGTAAGAGAATACATCAGGAAAATGGTTTTCAGCAGTGCCAGAATCTCAGCCAGAATTCAACCAGATGATGTTGATCTTCGCGGAAGCGACACTGAACACCGCCTGGTGCAGAGTGAGCGCAGCGGCTATTGCAAAAACTTACCGAGTCTCGAAAGTTTTTACAAGTCATTCAAACTCCGCCCTTACGTGCCGGTGACATGGAATGATTGATTGACAGCTGTCGCCACGTCTCTTGCCACGTCCTCTTGCCTTCCTCCCTCATCTCGTCTCGCCCCCGTCCTTTCAAAGTGCCCCGGTCAAGCAGGGTCAAGCCTCAAGAGTGCCTCAAGCCCATTCGCAGTCTCAAAGGTTCTTCTGAACCTCAATCAATCCGGATTATCCTATGGACACCTTCTGGGTGCTTTCTTGGTCCACGGTTTCATATTGCAAGGTCTGGATCGTCAAGAGTGCAAGAGCATGTCAAGCCCTTCAAGACCTCTTCAAGCTGCTAAAGTCCGAGGTCAAGCTTCAAGTCCCTCAAATTCTCGCAATGATATGGTTCTTTTCAAGATCTTATACTCCCACCACCTTTTCATGCACCCTACGTTCCTGTCCGCCAACCTTGCATCAATATTGTGACCGAAGGTGTGTCATGACCTATGCAGCTGAGCTCTTAAAGCTGATTTCCCCCACAGATCCATTCTCACCACTGTTGCAAAGAGACTCAAAGCCAGCAACAGCAGGGTTCTGGTTTAAACTGCATCATGTCCAACAATGCCCCATGGTTCAAACCAGTTTTAAACCATGTTGGCTTAAACCGTGACTTTATCTCCTACTCTAGCTGTGCAGTTTAAACCAAAACGGTTCGAACCACAGTTTAAACCAAGATGGTTCCAACTGTGGTTTAAACCATGGTTCCAACCGTGGTCTAAAACATGGTTCCAACCGTGGTTTTAAAACATGGTTCCAACCATGGTTTAAACCAAAATGGTTCCAACCCAAGTGGTCTGAACTCATATGATTTAAAATATGATGATTCAAACCAGTGTTGTATTTGACTGCAGTTAACTAAGTCTGACTGAATTACTTAATCTTTGACCATTGGTTGATCGTTTGGTTGGCCGGATTTCCTCTTTTAGATAGATATCATAAAATCATATAAAACAGTAGGAATTGCACAAATGGGTGGAAGGGACACCATATGTCCAAGATTTCTGCAGTATTTGAAAGCCACCATTTGGAAAAATCAGTATAGTCTTTCAAGGGAAATCAGAGACATCAATTGATTGGAATGACAGTGGTGGACAGAAAATAGTTTTACTGCTATGAAACATCCCCTCTGGCAACTACATTCACAGAGACTTCCAAAGTGGGAAGGATTAAGGAAACAGTCAAACTAAAGTCAAGAGCCAAACTCAGGCAACCACAGTTGACCCAGGACCCTGTTCAGATAACACAGGTTCAAACTGCAGAGTGTCAAACTAGTGTTAAGCCAATGTGGTTCAAATGTGATGCAGTTTAAACTCACAGCTGGTAGTGTAGATGATTGTTATTATATCTTTGAACACTTTTCACAGTCACTGTAAGTAGGACCAGCTTTAATTTTGAGTATCAAAACATCGACCTGACTCAGGTTTCATTAATTTGCGAGCCCAAAAGAATGCATGCCTCAACATTGTCTAGGGAATTGTCATTTAAAGGAACCACAGTTTAGAAGAACGACACTCATAGCATGCAATTCTTGGAAGGGAAAAGGTAACCATTTCAGAATGTGCCTTACAGTTCATTTAAAACCCCCTGTGCAATCCACTTGCACATCCGGTGCCAACCAATGACTGCCGCGAGAAAATCTTGGCAAGTGAGGCGGCGCTCGCCAGGAACAATCCATTTCCCACCAATCCTTCGACATGTTTTCTATTCGCAGAACGGTTCGCTCTGTCCCCCATTGCTTTTTTCGAAAGAACAATTGTTCCGAGACTGGCCCCACAGCAGTTGGACAATGACACGCGGTGAACGGGACCCTTCCACCGTTCTGTAAACATCACCAATGTTCCCAAATCAACGGCAACAACCAGAAAATGTATACGATTCCCCCGATAGACGAGAAAAGCGGACATCGTACTTGGTGCACGGCTGAACTATGTTGATGTCGGAAGATACAAAAAGTAAAGCAGCCCCTCGGAGTTCGATTCATCGTGCCCACATATGCAATGTTTCTTGGAAAAGCTTTTTAGTACCACTCCGCCAATTCCTTGTCTCGCAGGCAATACGCAATGCTTGAGACTATTCATTTTGACGAGAGACTGAGTATTTAGCCATGGAGTAAGTAAAGGCCAACGCTAGACTTTCTGGAGATTGAGGGGACCTTGGAAACTTGAGCAGGATGAGGGTCGGACCGGTCGAAGCCGAGCTTGACTTTGATTTACCTAAGCAGAGGGAAGATTAGCATCTCCGAGATGCCCGAGCCCGAATGAAGTATCAGCAGAACAGATCCAAATTCACTTTTGTTCGCAATCTACGAGGGACGCACCAACCGGAAGAGATGTGCAACTCGACTATCGGATTAAAGACGCGGACGTGGTGCCCAGTGTACGGCTCTATATATTAGAAAGAAATAACCACAGTAAGGTAGCCCATTCGGGGTTCGACTCCCCCGCGTCCGCATGTCCCTGGCCACTAGAATTTTTATTACCATTCCCTGCCGCCCGCTATTTTTGTTCACGGGCACTACGCAACGCTACGTGCCTATACATTTCTAGGAAAGGTTAGCAAGAGAGTCAATTTCAATCGAAAACATCTCGCTCATAGATAATACTCCATCAACGGGGTTGAGCGGGACACGGATGCACAGCGAATCTCGACAGGGATTGAATGGATATGCATCCGGGTTCGATTCCGCGTCCGCATGAGAGCTTACTGTCTTATTCTTTTTTTCAGACCTGTTTGTACGCAGTGAGCCTTGCACAAATGCGTGTACGTCGTCGAACAAGAAGTTTTTAAATTATCTTTGAAGTAATGAAGCGGAATGCCTGAGATCCAACCAAGTACGTATACCAGCAGAAGGGGTCCAGATTCCGGATTTCAGCCCTCAGACGCTAAGTCATATAGAAAAACAATTCAATGCAGCCTCTTATTCAGACGCGGGGAGTCGAACCCCGGTGTGCCAATAAGGTCTCACTGACAAGTCTGGAACACTCATTGGTCCCGCGCCGTGCACAACGCCGGATTATTCTGTAGAGTTTAAATTTTTGGCAAGTCAGATTCGAAAGGATACTAGTAGAATGCTAAGGGTGCAGTAAACATCTGTCGGCCGTTCCATTAATATTGTTTTCTCAGTTTCGAATTTTTGGAACGAGGCAAGGCGGCGAGAGGTGCAAGACGAGTGAAGGGTGAAGGGACTGGAGGACAACCAACCTGTTCTCGATCTCGGGCAGAAGTCATGTGTGGCCGATTAACAAAGAGAACAAACCCCAATCAAAAAGAAAGAAGAAGGAAAGAAAAAAGCCCTCAAGTCGGCACATACGGACGCGGGGGAGTCGAACCCGGTGTGCCAGTAACTTGCAAGCACAAGGACCCAATGCACGCCGTGGACAACGCCCGATGATTTATTCTATAGAGTTCTCTGTTCTCTGGCAGGTTCCATGTAGTGGGAAAAGATCAAGGAGGGAAATCGATAGAGTGAACCGATGGAAATGACGAATGTGAACTCTGAGTTGAACGATAGAGGAAAAAATGTAAACGGTGCAGAGGTCCGGCGCGTCCATCAGGTTGAAGTGTGTTGCCAGTGGTGGCTCGGTCACTCCAAGAAGCACGCCGGGTCCGCTCATGCGTGCCAAAGCAATTTGTGCAATTTGCAAGTCGGCCCAGAACTCAAGTTCGCAGCCGGGCCAGTCCAGGGCTGCTTGAGGTGAAAACCTTTTCCTGCGGCGCCCGTGCAAATTTCAAGAGAAATATATTTGGCATCTGGGACGCGAGCTTCGGGCAGGCTGAAGGTTAGAAGAAATCAACAAACGCCCTGGTCTGAAAAATACACCAGCGGCTGCACAGTTGAAACAAAAAAATCGTCAACACGACTCAGAGTGCATGGATCCCGGGAGGTTCGAACCCCCGACCGAGCGCATACACTGCGCTGTACAATGCGCCGCATGCCCCACGGACCCCTTCTTGGCTTTATCCTTAAATTCGAATTTGAAGAACACGGATATCCGGATGTGCTTGGTCTGGACCAGCTCAACAAGACATCAGTGGTTGGACGTCATGATCGTAGGCGGAAGAAACGATTGACCTTGAAGTTCGCCCAAGTGAGGGCGTAGAAATTTTTGATACATTAAGTAGTCGAATACTTAAAGGAACACGATACAAGCGAAGGACCCCGCTTCTTTGGATGAGCCAAAGACAGGTGACCACGGTCCACAAAAACAAAAGAAACAAACCGTCGAACACTGGCCCTGCGGCGTACATAGCGCTCGATTGATTGTTTTATAGAGGTTCTTGGCAAGTAGACGGAGGCCGAGGTACGGGTTGGACTCTGACTTGAAAAAAAGATGGAGTCGGGTCACTGCAGCCTTCTGTTCACGATGGTTGGGACAAAGATTAGGATCGGCCGAAACACCGACTCAGCCGAACACCGGTTTTCGAAATGACGGCATTACTTGGTGACGAACGTCCTCTAGATCTCTCTTTTCCATGTTGGCCTTGGTTTTTCACGGTCTCGTTCTGGGCCTCTGTTATGTTTGACCCGATGGATGGGACCTTCGTATACTGTACTATTTAATTCAATTCGCGCGCCCTGTGACCCGTGACATCAAGCAACGAACTTTCATATTCGTCGATTGCCCCTGGGGACCGTGACACAAAAATAATTCGCGCTTTGCTCCAGGACATCCAGAATTCCATTCTAAGCTCAGCTGCCTTGATTCTGAGGCGAGATAAATGAAATAACACACACTCAGCAAGTTTCAATAGAACTTGAAGGTTTTGTGAGCTGCCAGTCCGATTCGCAATGCTTTAGCATCGAGCGAGTGCGTGTGGGAATGGGACAAGTCGAGTTTCTCCGATCACGTCAGAAATGGCAGCTGTGTGAGCGCCACGGCCATTCCAACATCAGGGCGCGTCAGCGAAGAAAAAAAAAGATTTTGGACCCGTTGTTTTTTTCGCAATTTTGTGACTTTTTTGACAAGTTCGCGCTCAGCCTTGGTGACCTGTGACAGGCGCGAAATTATTCGTCGATTTTGGGGCCTGTGACGCGTGACCGACGAATTGAATTAAATAGTACAGTACAGGCTGGGTGACCGCAAGGGCAGTGGTTCGAGCCAAATCCCGGCGTAAATGCCAGGTCGCGACGCCATTGTGGAAGGACTAGTTCTCTCTCAGATCCTTAGAAAATTCACTTTGGGAATGGATTAACACGGCAAGACGTTCCCGATGCTTCAGGTGAGCGCCTATGTGCGATGTTTTTTTTACCATCACCTACATACTATCCTCGCAGGCCGAGTTCTTCCAATCCACCTCGCTCAGAGCAAGAGTCTTCCCATCTACGTCTACGCTTCCCAATGCCCCAGCTCGATATCGGAAGTCTTGCCCCGGGCGAGCCAACCGGCGGGTAGAACGGTCCATATTACGCGGAGGTTGCGCCAGGACGATCCGCCGCAGCAACTACACTCGGTGACGGCGAGCACGCTCGGGACCGGGACCGCCGCTGCTATTTCCCTCGCCACTGGAGACGCATCCGGCAGGGCGAGATCTACGGCGAGTGTGAGGACGGTTTCTACGGCAAGCACGGGATCTCCAGTGGTTTTCCAGTCGACGTCCGCCTCCGCCGCCACCTTTTCTAGCGCGACCTTCTTATTGGCCTCTTCCGTATCTATCGCCTCGCCACTCGGAGCATCCTCGTCATCGGCGTCGTTAATCCCATCTATCGTCGTACTAGCCGCAAGTGTCCAACCCACCCTACCCGTCTCATCCCTCATCGCGCCGTCCTTCATCCCACAATCCTCCTCTTCCCCATCCCCATCCGCCTCACCGTCCCCTCGCCCGCCGCTGTGCCCACCACACACCGCGCGACCCTCTACTCTGCCATCACGCTCACTCTCGTCGCCTGCGCCGCCACCATCGCCGCCTCCGCATGCGCCGCAGTCGCCTGGGACCCCTTCATCCTCGACAGTCTTTACTGCAATGCCAGGGACCGGGACGTCGGCGATCCCAAGCGCTCCGAGTCCGCGAGCTCCGTAAACAGCATCGCCAGTGCGTCATATCAACGGCACCAGCACCAGCCGTCACCTTTGCCTTCGAGACGACGTGCCAGCCCCGACGCACGCGTGCCTTGACCCGAATCCGTTCGTCGAGACGGCGTTATTCCCCCACACCAGGTGCCCTCGCTCGTGGAGTCTGGACAGCGCGGCGTACCCCCTCCCACCGACCCCGGACAATTCCGCTCTCGCACAACGGCAGAGTGTACCTCGTCGATCGTGTCCCGCGCGTCATCCCCGCGCCAGTAGCACGATGATGAGCGGGACGGAGGACCCCAGTGAGCAGTCGGAGCGCGAGCGTCCGCCCGCACCTCCCAGCATGTGTTGCGAATGGTGCTGCGTCGCTGGCGTCGAGTCGGGCGTGTACGGCAATGGGGGTGTATCTGGAGCGCGAGGGCGAAGACACGCGCACGACTTCGGAACGTCGAGAGGGAGGAGAGGCCCTGGTTCATGGGCCTTCCGAGCGGGAAGGGCCAGGTTTCGTGGCGGTTCAGAGGGGAGCGGCGGGTGCATGGAGATGCGCGGCTGGCTGGACGAGCGCGACCTGGCACATGACCGCTCCTCCCTGTCCCTCCTCTCCCGCTCCTGCTGCTGCTGCCACCCACGGGCGAAGCGACCCCGACGACGACATGGAACACCCCCAGCACGCTCGTCCGCGTCCACCCTCGCTCCGCACACCATCCCTACGCTGGAGCGGTTTGTGCTGAGGGAGGAGATGGAGACAAGGGGTACTCATCCTTAAAATTTCCGACACAGGGTCGGAAAAGTGAATTAACACCCTCCGACCCCTCCCTCCTAGCCGAGCACAGCCACACCCAAATCGCGTAGTTCTCCCAGGAAAATGTTCGAAAACGGAGAGTTCCGGCGGGAGTCTCACGGCTTTTCCACTCAGTCTGTGGTAAAAATTCACATCTGAGATCAATTCTAACCACATATGGGTATTTTGAAGTTCACCAGACATTCCCCCAAAAAATTCGATTTTTTTTTCGACCCTTCTAAACGTGTTTTTAACACAGTCTGAGCAAAGTCCAAAAAGTGAAATAAGGTCGGCTAGAGCCACCCTCCCTCCCAAGGCTATATCTCGGCATCTTCCAGCGGGTGCCCCTTGGATGGAGATGGAGGCGAATCTCGAGCGCCCGTCGTCGTGACCCACATTCCCTTTTCCGAACCACTCTTTCCGTTCCGGTTATTTGGGCCTGGAGCCGCCAGCCGTGGCGTTCTCTCGAGGGGGTCGATGTGCGCGAACGACGGCGCAAACTCAGGTTTCGAGGCCCAGGTCGGCGGCGCTGGTGTCGGGGCTAACGCGGGGAGTGTGTAGTCGACTGCTTCGGCGGGGGCGTCGATTCGGGCGGGTACGGCGCTTGGGGTGTTATGTGGAGCACGAGGGCGACCTGCGCGACAGGCGAGCACACGTGCACGAGTCGGTGCACGACTTTGGGGTTGGGGTGCCGAGGGAGGGGAAGGAAAGGCCGAGGTTCATGCGACTACCGAGCGGGAGGCGGCCGGAGGTTTTATGACTGTCGTGAGGGTGCGGAGCGGGGGTGGGCGCACCCGTCTGAGTCGCCGCGTGAGGAGCGGGGGGCGGAGCGATGGGCGGACACAGACGAGTGTGCGGTGGACGTTCCATGCCCTCGTCGGGGTCAGTTCGCGCGCGCGCGGTAGAAGCAGGGGTGTCAGGGAGGGAGGAGGACTAGGACGAGGACGGGGACGGGCTGGTGCGCGCTGAGCATGCAGAGAAGGCGGAGAGAGGAGGGGTGGAAGTGCTTTGCGCTATGGGAGGAAATGGAAGCGTGCCACACATTCCTATTTCCGATCCCGAGTATGTACTCTTTCCGTCATGGCTACTTGGCGGCGCTGCGGCGTTCAGTTCTTGATGGGCGCGAGCGTACGGACGTGCCGTTCGTTCAAACTCAGGTTGCGTGGCCGAGGCCGGCGGCGTTGGTTTTGAGGGCTAGCACGGGTAGTGTGTATGCAGGTCTTTAGTGTGGGTTTTTGTGAAGTCGGAGTTACTGCGTAAAGGCCATCCTCATCGAAATTCGGTGGTTCGGTAGTGCAGTGTTGCCGGGGTTCGATTAGGTTCGGTTTTTTCCCAAATATTCCGAACCTCGAACTTGCCCTGGGGTTCGGTTCAAGCAGTTTTTGGGAATCCCGAACCTGACCCGGGGTCACAGAACCGGTTCAAACCCGAAAGAATTTTCACGGAATTTACAAGCAGAACTAATGGGGAAGCACCGAGACAGCAATGGAAGACCATTTCTCAATGCCGACAGCTTTTGATGGTTCAACCATCCGTCACTCAAAGTAATGCTGGGCCCCCGTTTGGGTCTGCGCAGATTGAGAGGACCTCGTAAACCTATTCCTGAAGCTCTTTGCACTTCCTTTATGTGAAACTATCACAAAATCAGATCGGATTCTCATCAATACCTCGATTGATTTGAGTGAGTGTTTTCAAGCCACTGATTCTGAGGGATAGTTCATCACTGACCGTTTCTCCCAGACGTTGTCTTCTCCAATAATAACGGACTCCTCACCTGTCCTTGAGTGTTGGCGATGTGTAGTAGTTGCAAACAGCAGACAACTTAGTTGATATTTCGCGTCGAGAATTTCAATTTTTGGGTTTAGTCAACCGAGATCGACACCAAGAAGGATGGCTGCAAACCCTCTGATCATTCTTTTAAAGTTGACAACGACTCACTTGCCCCAACGGCACGAAACGAACTTCTGTAGTACCGGCGAAAATACTCCGATGTCAATAATTCAATAAAACAGGTGGACCATGGAGGACCAAGACTGAAGGGAACATTGCAAGAACCCTAATTTACACACCATCACTATTCTTCTTAAGCAATGCCTTCGAAAAGACAGTTTAAGGAAGACCGCGGGGGGGATATAATGTGCGGTCCTGTCAAGGGAGGTAGATATTTCTCAGTGTAAAAAGTCGCTTCATATTTTGTTATTGGCTCATCGCGTTCGGGCCATATACTGGTCTTCAACAACGCCGCTTCATCACGGAACATACAGTCGAACCGTGGGTAACCGTCTGATGATCATGCACAGCAGAACAAAGAAAGAAAAGAAAAAGGTATAGTTTCCATCTGTTGCATCACAGAGGCTCGGCAGGTAGATAAAATTACATGACATGCTCTGAATAACGGACAGCGGCTTCCAGGAGTTCTCTCGGTGTACAAAGCAAGCTAGGAAACACATCTTCGCCCCTAGACCTTCAAACGCCTCCCAAGCCGAGCTCACCGATGCCACAAGTAACCTTCCCACCACCCGTGCCCAGCTGTAGAACCCCGTCGACGTATGAAAGCGAACAGTAATTGTACAACTTCACCGCAAGATTACCTCTTCTCCCAAGAACTCTTGTTCTTTCCACTGGGATCATGAAATGGCACGTAGCCAGATTTGAGTGACGATGGTCTGAAAGGAATGGATCTGCAAGTGCTGGAACACACACAGGGACACTGATGGGACACTGTACGGACGGGCCGCTTATTCAGACTCAGGTTGCGAGGCTGGCCGGCGGCGTTGGTGTCGAGGGCTAGCGCGGGTAGTGTATGCCGGTCTGGAGTGTGGGCTTTCGTGAAGTCTGAGTTACTGCGTAAAGGCCATCCTCATCGAAATTCGGTGGTTCGGTAGTGCAATGTTGCCGGGGTTCGATTAGGTTCGGTTTTTTTCCTGAATATTCCGAATCTCGAACCTGCCTTGGGGTTCGGTTCAAGCAGTTTTTGGGAATCCCGAACCTGACCCGGGGTCACAGAACCGGTTCAAACCCGAAAGAATTTTCACGGAATTTACAAGTAGAACTAATGGGGAAGCACCGAGACAGCAATGGAAGACCATTTCTCAATGCCGACAGCTTTTGATGGTTCAACCATCCATCATTCAAAGCAATGTTGGGCGCCCGTTTGGGTCTGCGCAGATTGGGAGGACCTCCTAAACCTGGTCCTGAAGCTATTTGCACTTCCTTTATGTGAAACTATCACAAAATCAGACTGGATTCCTCAAAACTGTCCCACTGCTGCTTGAAGTTCCGTTAGGTTCGTTCAGGATCGCATCCGAACCCCAAACCGAACCTCGGGTTCGGTGTGGTTCTCATACATCGTCCAAACCTGTACAGGTTCGGAAGCGGTTCTGAACCTAGCCGCGGCAACACTACTCGGCACTTGTGCAATCGTCGAGAAAGGCTGTATATACGGGACGGGTAAGGTTTGGCTACGACCTAATACATTATGGACTGGGCTCTGGATATGTTCCTTTACCGAGGAAAGAACCACCGCCTGATTTCGACGATCTAGACGTGTTCTGGGGTCTTCCGATTCAAAATAGTGCTAGCTCCAGCTGTAAACCTGGGCTTCCAGAAAAGTACCGCGTGCAGCAAGAAATTCCACATTGGTGATGTAACGCTACACTGCTACTGCATCCTCCCCATGTTCTGGTTAGACCGAATGGTCTTGAGTGTCTGTTCCGGTTCGGCTCTTCCATTTTTCTCGGCATCACGGTTATCATTATCACCGGAATTCACAAAATCACCGATTGAGACCATTGGACTACGCTTATGAGGCTGAAATGAAAGCGCCCGGCGCCCATGTATAGCTGTCCTAGGGTGCTTCTCGCCCGAGCACGTTGCTGAGGACCCTTTCCTAAATACAACAGAGCGCTAATTGACTGGCGCTTCCCAAGTATTGGAGAGGCAGAGTTGCAAGGCCGAAGGCAACTATACATGAATTTCGACAGAGGGAGGAGAAATGTATATAATGCCTCAGCGACGCAATAAATTAGAAGCCTGCTTCGTCATACCTCAGCATGAACAGCCTCTACTCCGCCGTCGTCGTCGCCCTCTGCACCATGGCTGCCATTCCCGGCGCCATCGCTTCCCCCGTCGCTCCGCCTCAGCCTGACACCAACTTTTCTGCTACCTGCACCAATATCGGTGTGAACCTGAGCACTCTTGTTCTCACCGCGACCTGCCAGCGCTCTGGAGGGGTCGGTACCACCACGTCGTCCATTGGCCTCAACTCGTGCATCAGCAACACGAACGGGGAGCTTACCACGTAGGTCGCTTCTCCAGACGGTTGTTCGTCGAATTGACCTGGTATTACAGGGGCAACGGCTTCAGCTCGTCTTGCCAGAACATTGGATTCAGTGGAGTCAATCTCAGCGCGCAATGCAAGACTCCCAGCGGAACTTTCATTAATACCTCAATTGATTTGAGTGAGTGTTTTCGAGCCATTGATCCTGAGGGATAGTTCACCACTGACCGTTTCTTCCAGATGTTGTTTTCTCGAACAACAACGGACTCCTCACCTGTCCCTGAGTTTTGACGATGTGTAATGGTTAACGTTGCAAACAGCAGACAACTTAGTTGATGTTTCGAATCAAGAAATTTCAATGTTTGGGTTTAGTTAACCGAGATAGACGCCAAGGAGGAGGGCTGCAAACCCCCTGATCATTTATTTAGACTTGGCGACCCGGGCTCACCTGACCCAATGCCGCGAAACGAACTGCCGTAACGCCGACGAAAATATTTCGATGTGAATAATTCAATAAAATAGGTATAACCACTGAGGACTAAGACTGAAGAGAACATTGCAAGAACTTCTGTACGGTGTCCTAATTTACACACCATGATCACTATTCTTCCTAAACATTGCCTTCGAAAAGACAGTTTAAGGAAGACCGCGGGTGGAGATAGTGTGCGGTCCTGTCAAGGAAGTAGATATTTCTCAGCGTAAAAAGTCGCTTCATATTTCATTATTAGTTCATCGCGTTTGGGGCGTACGCTGGTCCTCAACAACAATCAATAACGCCGCTTCATCACTGAACGTACAGTCGAACCGTGGGAAACCGTATGATGGATGACGGATTGATCATGCACGTAAAAAAAAAAAGGGTATGGTCCATCTGGTGCATTACAGAGGGTAGGCAGGTGGGTAAAATTGCACGACACGTTCTGAATAACGTACACCGGTTCCCAAGAGTTCTCCCGGGTTCATTCCACTGGTCTCGTGAACTGGCAAGGGAGAGAGGGCGGGTGTGAACAACCCTGATGACTTGATGACGATGGTCTGAAGTGAATGAATCTGTTGCCAATGCTGGAGCACATACAGGGACACTGAGTATGGTGAGCTAGATCATTATCGCACCTGTATACCAACTGTATCGTGGTACGCGCATCACTCAATCCTAATCCCACAGCTATCCAAGGTTCATGTGCACTGAACAATGCGCACGTATAGAGTATATCCCCGTAAACACACACACACAGGTAATCCATCAGCATGCTTCGTTTTGACCACGCGAGGACAGTCGAGCTTGGGTTGGATGGTAGGAGAAATAAAAAATGAAAATGAAAATAGAATCATGTAGTGATACTACGAAAGTGTAAGGATTACGTATGATATTCGGGGTGTACTAGTGCGGTTTCAAAAAGTGCTCTGGATGGCGGCGACGCACGTCCTAGAATGTGATGCTTTAGTCGCTTTTTTTCGGGGACAGGTAAATACGTCAACGCAACCATTCGTTGTGACCTTGGCCTCTTTGTCTCCAGGTTTCGGAGGACTTGCCAGTTATTAAATCAGCCTATAGTACTCCCACTGCCAAGACGATGTTCTGTGCACGTCTGAGTTCTCTGCAAAACTGAACTCAGATTTTTTGTGCCGAACCTGCGGATCATGCATTCATTCTCCGGTGGTGATCTCCGGTGAAGCAAAGCTGTGCATCAGTTGCGCTTCTGACGCTCTCCTCTGACCATCACTCTCCCAATCGACGACGAACGCTTCGACCATCCTACTCATTTGCAGCTTTCTGGACCTTTGACTCAATGTCTTTCCTTCCCGACCTTCCGACGGAGCTTCTCCTGGAGATGGTCAACTACTATCCTGAGTTATATCTCGACATCGACGACGCTAGTAGCAGCATCGATAATGAAGTGCGCGATTAGACTAAGAATTGAACGGCGCTCGGGCGACGGGAGTGCCGGCTGAGGCTTCAAGTTCGGCCTTCCAGAGTGGCGACAAGGTTTGAGCAGAAATTCAGTCGGCAGACATTCTGGCGCAATGAAGCACGGTGTGGGCGATGGCCGATGGCCGATGGTGAGCGATGAGGAATGGTGAGTATGGCGAGAAATGTTGGTTGTGTTTGGCAATAGCCTGACGACTCCGAACCATGCTGAATCCACCGGCCATCAAAGTCCGCCGCGTCCATCAAAAGTCCACCAAGTCCACCAAGTCCACGGTACACGGCGGTGGACTTTCTCATTCACGTATGTTCTCGGAGAGAGTGTATTTCAACCTCAAAATATCTAGGACTACAGAGGACCCTCCCATCGGCTTCCTATTCCTTTGCCCAGAAAAGGACTTTCAAGCTGGTCATCTTCTTTCTGCTGGCCGGATTATCCGGCCTATTGGTCCTCTGATCCATTCGGCACTGAAGCCCTTGCCATGGATGAGGCAATACAGCTGGGGTTCACATCCCTCGAGTTGCAGACACTTATTCACGGACACGTCTGGGATGCCAGTGTTTGTGCCGGAATCCGTCAGTTCCACCAAGGGAAGAGTTTCAATCCGGAGAGCCAAGACGTCGCGCGGCATCTGGGGCACCCACTTTTCGAACCGTCCCATGACATGGATGTTATTTTTGCGCATGGTAAGCCTCTGGAGCCTCCCCAAAGAAACTTTCTATCCAGTGGAGAGATTCAACAAGTGGATGAATATGATTCCCGTGCAGAACAAGATTCCAACTTACTGTAAGTACTTGTATGTAGGCAACCACCGTGGCCACCGTGACAGCATCAAAAAGTTTGGGCAACGCAACCAGCATAAGGTTTGCCGTGACTGTTGAAAACTGGGCAACCAAGAATATTCAATACACCCCCTTTTGAGGGGTTAAAGATGGATTGAAGCCTCAAATTCATGTAGAACTGCATCAGCAAATTTGCGCAAACCGGATTTGGCGCGATGGGGATCACGGTCATATGAGGATCTGATGTGACGCGTCTAATGCAATCACCGGCGCTCATGAGCAGTATACCAGCTCGATGGATACTTATGAGCGTAGTGCCAGATTTTGTGGGGATCATGAGCATATTGCCAGAGTCACAACGCACTCACCATTCCGTTGTCCGAAATTGTCCGACAGGGTGTACAAATTATGAGCTGGATACCATCTCTATTTGGGAGTATACTGTACTATTTCGACCAAATGTTCAGGTGACGGTGACGCCTGATTTTTTTTGATGTGCCTAAAAATCGCTATAATTCAAAAGAAATTTTATCGGTCACCTCGGTCGACAAAAATCTAAAAATAGTGAACATTTGGTCGAAATAGTACAGTACGCGCCGTGCCGCGTAGCTAGAAGGCGTGTCAGTTGTGGTGAGCCTCAACGGAACAGGGCGATCTCCTGAAATCATGGCCATGGACTTCATATTTGATTCTTGGGCCTAGTAAGGTATGTCTTGGTAAACACTTTCAGCAGTTCTGAGTTCATATCCATACAGTTGACATTGCGGTATACGTTGACTTACATGCACAACAACAGCACTTGTCAAATTCCAAGTCTTCCGGCACTGACACGTGTTGCTCGGTTCCGTTGATCTGGGGCACGGAAATGTACGTGAAAGATTTGTTGACTGATTGATGCAACTTAGTGAGTGCGGGATAAAAGGCCGGAAGTCATTCGTTTTACTCTTGTCTTCTGCCCTCATCATCTCGCCCTCCTCCACTACTTTTCCTCTCCCTCACGACATTTGCAATGCCCGGTGTTCATATTTCTTAGCCCCATTCTGGTTCGCATACGGCCCATACCTGACTCACAATTGGTTGGCTTCTCATCGTTGCGACCCGCCTCAATGCGCACTTTGTGGCCTTGTGGTGAGTTCTGCCCGCAACCTGCCAACTTTGACATCTCTTAATCAGTGTCATGAAGTGCGGAATTTTGTTGGTCTTGTGGTGAGTTCCTTCTGCCTGCAAGCTGCCAACTTTGACATCCCTTGGTCAGGGTCATGAAGTCGTTCAACGGAGATTCATGGTATATCCCTTAATTTTTTTACCATGTGTCTTAGCACACACTAATTTTGCCTCTTAGGCACCTAATGCTCTGACTCAACATGGTACGTTGATCGTATTAACCACAAAACTTTATCTCAATTCTCGTTTGCAAAAGGTCTTGTTCACACCTGAACTACTATGCTAAATCATACAGGGAGGGCAATACTCCCACACTGGCAGCTGCCTGATCTCGCCCTACACTCAGTCCAAGGCATAGATATTATTGTACACATGTATTGTCTTTTAGAGCAAATTCTATTAAAATTTCTGGCTAGCATTTCTGTGGTGCCGGACGAGAATCAAACTGTTCTGACAGCTTGCTAAGAGTGATACGCTCTCCGGGATAGACACTGTCAAGCAAATCACCAGCAGCGACAGTCTCTGATGAGCTATGGTCCCGTCGGGCAGCATGTTCATCGGTGCGCAGCCCGACATGATGGTTCTGACCCGAGCTGGTGGATTTCACTTGCGGAGATCTGCCGTTATCTGGCAATGCCAGCTGAATTGAGACTCACATCAGCTCATAGCGCTCGCATCAACTGACACTGCCATATATGGCAGTGTCCGGTTTGCGCAAATTTGCTGATGTGGAGCTGAAGCAGATTTTGCAATTTATGAGCACTGCTTGACAGCTTTTTGACTCGAAAAAATATCATTTTATTTATGTCACGGTCTCAGGCGAGGCAACCAACCCGACTGTTACCGTGACCAGGCGGGGTTTGGGCAACGCAACTGACCCCTCCGTTACCGTGACAGTTGCCTACTTACAAGTACTTACAGTAACCGACTCGGACCATACTTCGAACGCTCACGAGGATGGTGAGCAAATGCATTGCATACTCCAAGGGGGTACAGAAAATATCAAAAAATACCTTATGCCGGTTTTTTTATCATCGGCTCTTTCTGAACCACCCTACCACGTGACGTCCAAATAAGGAAATAATTGACCCAGACCTGTCGATCCCGCTATAATGTCGTCTATTTGCCATTCAAACACCTCTTAACCCTTCTAAAGAAATATTTACATTCTCAGAAGTTCATATATAACAGACTCATCCTCACCTGCGATACTAACTTTCATGGGCAATGAGACTCCAAACACGACCAACCTGATGGCCAATCCTTCCTAAACGGGACAGGTGCATAATCCAAGCCCCGAACTGCGTCAATTTAGGTTGAATACTCTTTATATGGGTGCAGAGTGTGTTTTCCAGTGTAATTGGAGGTATTGATACCGCTTTTGGCCAAAGAATAAATGGTCGTTATTTTTTTTAATCCGGCCAGCCGCCCGACCACCCACCCTCCCTGCACTAGGTCTCGGCTTGGCCGGCCCGCACCCCCTTGGCATACTCACAACTCTTCTTGGCTTACGACCCTATATTCAGAAAGTCCAGAGACGATGGCAGCCGACGAGACTGGATCTGCGTACCCTTTCTGGCTTGTTCCCTGTCTGGACCTTGGTGGCTGTTCCATTGTCGGCAGTTCCCGGCGGGCCGCTTTTTTTGTTCCCATTTGTTTGGCTACACCCACTGCTCTCAGCATTCCCCGTTCCTTTCAATTTGCAATATTCACGTGCTCCCTGTTTTGGCAGTCCCCGGCAGGCCGCTTTTTTTTTTGTTCCCCTTTGTTTGGCTACATTCAGCATTCCCCGTTCCCTTCAATTCGCCATATTTACGCTTCCTCCCTGTTTCCCCTTCAATTGTCGCCATTCCTATTCCATCTCCTCACCCAAATTGTCTCTTCATTTCTTCCAATTAATATTTCATTTTACCCTTTCCCTTTCCTTTTTCAGCTCCCACTTTCCCATTACTCAAATCTACCACCTACATATGTCGTGAACAATTTTATGCAGCCATCCATTACACTCCAAGAGAGAATGGCTCATCAAGTTGACTTGATATCCGGCGAGACCCATGATTGTAATTCATGTGTTGTCATATAATAAATACCGGTCAGGGTTAACAAGAATACATGGTTGTCCATGGTTTATTACATACTCTACTCGTCGTGGATCTTGGTGGACTCCATATGTGGAACAATTTTTTTAAATTGAAACTCCCACCTTGTGAGCTTCAACCCTTGCGGTGTCATTAAGAATAGAAAGGATATCAGATGATACAATTTGTTCACCTGCTGCAATACTTTCAGGATCATTTACTATGTGGCTAAATTGAACCTTGGTCAACTGTTGAGGGAGGGTGTTTTGGCATGGAAAGGAAGACCAGATGTTCCGGCAGCTGAGATGTCTCCTCGTTGGCACTGTCCTGGAAGTGACGACCGCCTACCACAAGAGACTCAATTCTGTCTTCTTGATTCTCTTGAGACAAGTATAATTTTGCAAGCCTTGTCTCGACAGCAGCGGCATCTTTTGTTTGCGAGGAACGACTAAACAGTGGGTGAGCAGCCTCCCACATCTCCTTTGCTTTCACCATGTTATCCCGACAGCTCATAATATCCCCGATTCCAACCATGCACTCAGCTCGGAGGCGATGGATACCGATATTAGTTGCTCCCTCGAGTGTCATATGAAAGAGGTTAAGAGCAGTCTCCTGGTCGTTGAATCCAGCAAAGAGGTCTGCTAGCTTGCGAAGAGCATGAAGGGTAGCTACTAAATCATTCATCTTCCGGGCAAGGGCAAAGTATGTCATGGCCCAGCGTAGTGTGTTCCAGGCCATGTCCATCTGGTGACTTGGATCCCCCAGAGCGGCTAAGCATAGAGATGTAATATCAGGATAGCACCCTAGGCTCTTTGACAAACATTCCTCAAATGCAGAATGCGCTTTTTGATGATTCCCGCCATTCAGTTCCAGTACCGCTCTTGCCCAAGAACATAATAGGATATTTGGGCTGGCCAATTGTGTATATAGATCTTCTGCGGCATTCAAATCCAGAAGAAAGTCACACTTGTTTCCGCCCGTCAGGATGCCCACATATGCTCTTTGAACCAGAAAATGTGTGTGGTAGAGTGGTGCACGAGTAGAAGACGTTTTGGCAACTGCAATGTCACAAATTTCCTTTGCTTCAAGATATTCTGTTGTTTTCACACAGACATCTATTTGCATATCAAAAATTCCAAGAATAGTACTTGAGTCTTCTAGTCCATTTGCAACTATTTGGGCATAACACTGTTTAATCAGCTCGTGGGCTCGGCTAAGATTTCCCAATATCAGATTGGCCTCGGCCTCGGTCTTCAGCCAATCCAGTTGCCAATGTGTACTTGTCAGCTGGGTGAGTGAGCGGGCCTCCTTGACAAGGTTTATCATTGTAGCAGGATCACAGAGGTCATAAGCAATTCCGCTTCTCCTCATCATGGAGTGTAAAATCAAGTGGATATCTTTAGTTTGCTTTGCCAAAGATAATGCAATATTGCTAAATGCAATGGCTTTCTGAAACACTTGTTGGGACTGATAATACCCTGCCGCTGCATGATAGAACCTAATTACTGGAGAATGTTGGTGAAAGAAACATACAAAGAAGAGCCATCAATACCTTCTAATGTGGGACACTGAACTGTGCTGAAGTAGTCAACACCCTCGTTGACCCAAACTTCTGCATCTGCCTTTTGGCTATGGTAATTTAGTTGAGCACATCTGTATTTCCATTTCAGCCATGGTATATTTTTTGTGTCAGCCAAGCCGCCAAGTGTTTCAATCAGCGGAAGTTTTCCCTTTAGTGTACGATGGGAGAAGCTGTTCAGTATTACAATGCTGTTGCAAATACTCAGCCAAGAGGAGTGCTCTTTAGCCAGGCCTTGTAAAAAGAGCTCATTTATATTTCCCAGGGAAGCTATGATTGCAGAAACCAGATTGCCGGATGCAAATTCTCACTGAGAGTAGGTGCTCGAAATGGATACGGAGTGGTTTGGAGAGAGTGAGTGGTGGAGGATGAACCCTCCGAATATATTCACGGATAGGGACCAAGCTTTTAATGCGACTGCCACCACCCATGTAGGCCAATGAGGTCTGAATGAGACATGATGCAGAGTGGGAGATCTGAGGAATGGGAACACCACTAGAAATAAGTTCCTGCACTGTAACACCATCAGGCAGTAGAGCAAGCAAGGAGAGTAGATCCTTCGAATTGGGGGATAATGACATTCGTGGCCCACTGAGGGATAGAACAATCGACATTTCGAGATTTGACCTCTTGTCGTGGCCATCGGAAAGTAAAGTTGTATTCTCCAGATGCCACCGAGACAGAGCAGTTGAGTACCCTTCAATGGAAACAACATTGGCCATCAGGCTGACAGCTAATGGGAGACTGCCGGACAAGTCCAACAGCTCAT
The DNA here is from genome assembly GCA_014462655.1 of Mycena venus. NCBI lineage: Eukaryota > Fungi > Basidiomycota > Agaricomycetes > Agaricales > Mycenaceae > Glaucomycena > Glaucomycena venus. The sequence continues at coordinate 643,273 of JACAZI010000015.1, read as the reverse complement.
CAAGGGCTGCTTCATCCTCTGTAGACGGTTCCTCTGCAACTTCAAAGAATATTTGACGAGAGGCAGTGGTTGAGAGAGGCTCAAGAGGGGGAAGAAAAGGCCGACTCCACTTCACCTTTCCTGGCCGTTCTGCTCCACGCATTGTGATCTAATGCTGGATGAGCATGCAAGAAATGACGTTATTGTAAATGGGCTTGCCAACAATGCCAGGCTTGGGACATCTGTTAAGGCAGACAGAAAATCTTCGACTTTGGCACGAGACTGAAACGATTCCCACGGTGTTTCAAAATTATCCAATACCAGCAGACATGGTCCACAACTGCGAAAGTGCTGGATGATGATACGGGAGAGTGGTCCAGAGTTCTCTAATCCCAGATGTGAACAAAGTAGGACACACAGATCATGACTGCTGTTTGCAGATTCACAGGACACAAAATGCTGAATGGGGTATTTTTGCATTATCACTGGATGATGGAGCGCCGTTGTTGCCAGTGTTGTTTTTCCCATACCACCAGGTCCAAGGATGGCTACACGAGCCGGATCTGTGGTAAGACTCAAAACAAGGTCACTGAGCTCGGAGTCTCTGCCATAAAATATTTTTGGGGCGCCTGGAAGTAGGGAAAAGGATCCGGAACTACATCGATTGAAATGAGTGGTGTTACTTTGGAACAATGGATCAAAGCACTTGCCTGGAATTCAGCAGGCTTCCCCTCATCTGTTTCAACATCCTGTGAGATTCAAAAATATGCATTGGAAACTTGGTCCACATACAGAAGATCCAGTTTCGACTGACTCGCTCTGGGCCGATATCAGCTCCAGAAGTTCTTGATGCCGCTTCTCAATATCAATGTTTAGCTCTGCAAAAGCACTTGCAACGCCGATTCCAAGTTTTATCTGGAATGAAGGACCTTGGCTTTATTGTGACGGCTCTTTTAATGTTACGCAACTCACCGTAAAGACATTGCAAGCATTGCTTAGGTCCCGTTTGCAAACATTCAATTGGTGATTGATCTCCCTTTGCTTGAAAATGCGTTTGAAGTTTCCCAGTTCTTTTTTGAGCCATGAGACAGGCATGGAACGTCTGCAGGGTCCTAAATTGAATTAATATCACAATTTGTCTGTTAGGCAGGGTACACACTGGGCATATTCCGCAATATGTTTAAGCAGCAGAGGAGAAGCAATGTTGTCTGAGTCAACACAGAGACCCATCAATGCACAGAGCACAAGATGAATATCGTCGACCATCTGAAGGCATTGTTCTTTCTGAGATTTGGTATTCTAAACGATTGCGGTGAGGTAACGTAATCATCTGGTAGGGCCAATTGCCGACCTGAATGAGCGGGACTACTGCAAGAGCCAGACTGCAAACAGGGCCAATAAAAGGTATTTGGGTAGCTTGCCCGAGATCTCGCAAAGCATTGGCCGCGACAACAGTGTATTGTAGGACTGAATTGGAGATTGCTAACAAGGGATTGGGCATTGTGAATTGGGTTGCCGCTACGGGGTGTGTGGCGGGGAACCAAGGCACAACTCTATATATGCACCGGAGAAGACTCGGCTGTACTGTGGAGAATCAAGGTGTGGCAACGACGGGAGAAGCCTGACATAGGATCTTTGTTCCGTAGAGAGCGGAAGATCCTTGTATTGGATTGGGACTTGATCTGAGGGACAGCATACAGTATTTAATCTCTCTGTCAACTGTCCACACCACGAAAACAGGCATTTATACGCAGAAAAACGGATTTCCCGCGCAATACAGCCGCCGTGCCCAGTGCACTGGGTTCATGCGGCATTACGGACTTCGAAGTAAAAATACTTTATGTTCATCAGTCCCAGAAGCAAGGAAAGCAGCGGAAGATACCGAACGGCGGTTTCGACACAGAAATTGCTCCTCTACCCTCAAAGGCCGAAATGGGGTCGATTATTCTTCTTAGCAGTTTGTTCAGCATCCGTAGAATCAGTTATCCCGAGAATCTGAGCTACGTCCCCGCCGACAAACATCTGGACCGGATTTTGAGCGCCAGTGCTAAAATTACCGTCACAGCAGAGCTCATTTATTTAACGGCAGTGCCGCGAACAAACCCTGCTTGGCCCTCTCACGGGCCCGGGAAAACATGGAGTCTAAGAGAAAGGAACGCCGGCCATGAATAATTGTAAGCAGCACTGCCTTGGGATTTCCCGAGTCTTGACACATGTCTTGCAGTCAGATCTGCGACAGAACGGGACATCGTGGCACGGCGCAGGCGCCCATACAGTCCCTGCGTCGTACATTCCAGCCTTGTTTTTTCATCGCCGCCTTGTTCCTCTCCACCGTGCGCTCTGCCGGGCACGTCTCCGTCGTTAGTGATACGTATGCGCCCTCCCCCTGAAGGCTCTGATCTGCATCCCAGAAGTATTTAGGAAATTGACGGTTCAATAAAAGGCCCACGGACCGCTGTCCTCATGCATCATATCACGATTCAGGAAATACTATTTCGGACCAGGTACTTGTCCACCCTACCTAGTTGGCCACTTGAAAGCTAGAAGGCCCCGGCTTGATAATTATGACTGGGCATGATAGATGAGAGTACGACCTCCAACGAAGGTTCATACTACATTTTAGCCGAAAGTGATGGGTTGATCGAAAGCTACGGCATAGCGGATCGGAATCCGAAGTGTGGTAACATCAATTTCTTACCATCAGACCGCCCGCCTCACTTGCCGGGGCCATTTCTCCACCATTTCTTCGTCAATCCACGACTTTTGGGGCTCGTTCTGATCCCCTGATGCTGGGCCTCTGTCTGTGATGCTACTGGATGGAAATGGCCCCCACTACTCTTCTTTATGCACTCAGGGAAGCATGACTGCTTTTTTGGGTCAGCCATGCTGGCCACCGTCGCGGTACATGATACCGCCATGATATCGGTCTGAAATTTTACAGAGTACTTTTTACTATCCAATCCTTTGTTCTGAGAGGTCTTTCGAGATTTTATCCATTCACCTCTGACAGCTCTGCAGACCATTATCTCAAACCACTCAATTTCGGTCTCGCTAATAGTCAGATTTTTTAGAGGAGGTATTGGCACCTTGAGATAGATTTGGGTGCTCAGATATGTCCCAATACTTCCCATTAAGCAATCTGGATCTTAATTTGGTGTTTCTTCTACTTGTAGGACACTTGTTGTCACAATCAAGAACCTCTCGTGCAACGATAACGAAGATCGCGGATTGGGGAGTGAGGTATTAGTTCTCGAAGAATGAGTGAATAAAAGCGTAAAGACTACAAGCGAATAACTACTCGTATTTATACTGTTTATGAGTGGCTGTGTAGTCTATAGATAATGCGTAGTAACAAAAGGAAACAACGTGTATAGCGATCGAAGCAAAGAAGAACTGTCACCTAATATTAAAACGATGTGTAACGTACGTGTTTATTGTTAAGTGTATGCGCGTCCTATTATCCTCGAGGTATCCTTGCCTCTCGATCATGCGAACTGCGTTTTCAAGGAAATAAATATATGTCCGACGATCGAATTCCTTCTCGGTATTCTCCGTTGTCTTATCTCGTCACGTGCTCAGATAAGATGGAGCGATTAGGCTCAAATCGTGACATTACCCCCCTCTTAAGGGTCGACGTCCTCGGCGACCGTAGATCGTGTCGTTTCGTCGATGATTTCCTCGAAATCATTAAATATTGGATTATATAATTTCTTCGTCGAGTATTTTTTGGACTCCTCCTTCGGTTTATACCGATGAATTAAATAATCCCAATAACCTGTTGGGAATATAGGAACCGCCCGGATTTCAATGCCATTTTCTTTTTTGTATTTATTGAGTATTTTCTTGGCATTTTTCAAATGCCGTTCCGGTTCCCATTGTCGTTCTGCAAATGGATATCCTTTCCATTTGACTAAATACTGATGACCGCGTCCTCTTTTTCGATGTCCGAGAATTTCTTCTACTTCAAATTCCGGAACATTATTAATGATTTCGGGCGCCGGTCGCTCTTCTCGCCTATGTGGTGGCGGTTCCGTGTATGGCCGAAGCTTGGCCACATTAAATACGTCATGTAATCCCATTGGTGCTCCGGGAATAATAAGTTTATAGGCCGCTTCTCCGACCTTTTCGACTACTTCGTAAGGGCCCAGCCCTGTTTCGGCGAACTTCTCCGAAGGTCGGTCTGTCTTTATATCTTTCGAGTAAAGCCAAACTTTATCTCCGGGTTTAAATATCGGCGCCTCGGATTTGTGCGCGTCATAATATTTTTTTCATTCTTTTCTGCGCTTTTTCAAGCGCCGCCGTTGCTTCATCTCGAATTTTCTTCATTTTATCAGCGAATTCCTGCGCTGCCTCGTTACGTGATTCAACGGCGTTCTCAATCCCTTTCCAAGGGTGATAGCCGTAATTTAAATAAAATGGAGAAGCTTTTGTTGCTGAGCTTTGTTTGTCGTTATGTGCAAACTCAGCTAACGCAAGCCACTCCGACCAGTCCGTCTGGCGATAATTAACATAAACCCGGAGATATTTCTCAATCTCCTGATTCATGCGTTCTGTTTGTCCGTCGGTTATCGGACGATATGCGGTACTCGGGTTCATTTCTATGCCGAGTTGTTTGTTGAGTTCCCGCATGAACCCGGACGTATATCGGGTGTCTCGGTCCGATATGATTTTGCGTGGTACCCCGTGGTACCGAATGACTCTGTCACGCGTCAAGCGTGCGACACCTTCAGCCGTAATCTCCATGGACGTGGCTTCCGCGTGTATTTGTTTGGTGAATGTGTCCACCCAGACTTGTATGGCGTTGTGCCCATTGCTAACGGGCAAAGGTCCGATCAAATCCATAGATATGATCTGCCATGGTCCTTCCGCTATTTTGTGTGGGTTAAGCTTCCCCCTGTGTGTCCCGAGGGACACGTGAACGTCCGCATGCCTCGCATGCTTTTATATATTGCGAGACTTGATTTCCTAGTCTCGGCCACCAATAATTACGTTCAATTATTTCTTGCGTTCGGTTCTCTCCGGGATGACCGAGCAGCGGGTTATTGTGATGTAACCCGATAATCTTATCTCGGAGTTCTTCGTTCCGAGGGACATAAATAAGGTTGTTATAATAAATAACATTGTCCTTCTTTTCCCATCCAGGGAGTTTTTTCTCAAGAGCGAGTTTGACGCTCTTATCGATTTTCTTTTCCGCGAGAATTTGATCCATGATCTCTTTCTCGGGACCTTCGAGCACGATGTCTTGTGCTCGGAAATACTCGGGCTTGAGTAAAGTGACGTTCTCGTTGTCACCCTTGCCCTGGTCGTGATCCGCCCTGCGGGATAATAAATCGGCAATCTTATTAAGGGTTCCCGCCCTATGTGTTAATGTAAAATCGTACTCCGCAAGTTCGATAATCCAGCGAGCTTGTCGGCGATTTAGTTTTTGGGGTTGTCTAAAATATTGCAGATTCTGGTGATCTGTCAATATCTCAAACGTCTGCCATGCGCCCATCAAAAGCGCCCTCCACTCTTCAAGAGCGAGCATTATCGCGAGCATCTCTTTGTCATAGATCTCGTAATTCCGCTCCGTCTCGTTGAGACCATGTGACTGAAAAGCCACGGGCCGCCACTCGCCGTTTTGTTCTTGGCTAAGCACAGCACCCGTAGCCCCGTCGGAGGCGTCGGCTTCTAGACGGAACTTGCCATCGTCCGTCGGTAACGCCAATGTGACGTCTTCGGCAATCCGGCGTTTCAGTTCGTTAAACGCCTTCTTTTGTTCGTCTCCCCAGGAGAACCCGGCCTTGCCGGTTAATTTAGTGAGCGGCTTGGCGACGTCGCTGTATCCTTTGACAAATCGCCGATAAAAGTTAACAAAACCTAAGAACGATTGGACCTGTTTGACGTTCTTCGGTTCGGGCCATTCCGCAATTCCGGCGATTTTCACTGGATCCATTTTCATCGAATTGTGACTAACGATGACGCCCAGGTACTCTATCTCCGTCTTCTCGAAATCGCATTTTTCGGGTTTCAAATATAATTTATTCTTTTCGAGTGTATCTAACACTCGTTTGACGGTCTCTCGGTGTTCCTCCAGGGTTTCCGTAAATATTAAAATATCGTCCAGATAGACGATAACCCGTCCTTCATTGATGAGATCTCTAAGGATGTCGTTCATCATTGTTTGGAACGTGGCCGGGGAATTGGTGAGACCGAAGAACATCACCAAAGGTTCGTACAAACCCCGGTTCGTTCTGAACGCGGCCTTCCATTCATCGCCTTCTTTGATCCGAACGTTATTATAGCCCCACCGGATGTCGAGCTTGGTGAAATATTTCGCACCGCGAAGTTTATTGACAAGCTCCGATATCAAAGGTAACGGATATCGGTTCTTGATTGTCATTTCATTTAATTTACGGTAATCCTGCACCGGTCTAAGAGATCCGTCTTTCTTCTTTACGAAGAAGAATGCCGAAGCCATCGGTGACTTTGATGGCTGAATTCGACCGCTTTTCAAGTTCTCCTCTAGGAACTCGTTAAGCTTTTCTTGCTCCACCAGGGAGAGCGGATATATTTTACAGTCGACGGCTTTCGCGTCCGGTTTCAACTCGATCGCGTGATCCCACGGTCGTCGTTCCGGAAGGGAATCGAAGGATTCCTTCGCGAATACTTTGACATAATCCCTGTATTGCTCCGGGATCTTGTCCTCCGTCATGTGCTCACGCTCTGCGTTCGCTTTTTCCGCCATCTGCTGTGCAGATGTGTTTTTTGCGCGTATCGCGATCTCGTACGCGAAGTCGACTAATAAAATACTTTCGCCATCTTCGATTTTTTCTTCTTCGAAGATGCCCTTGCTGAACTCCGTGCCGGTCATGCCGCACTCATCCGGGCAACGATTAAATAGAATCGTTTGGGACTTCCAGTCCACCGAAGGGTTGTGCCAAAACAACCAATCGTATCCAATAAATATCCGCGCCTTCCCGAGACCGGTAATTAAAAAACGTTGTCGGTTTTTATGCGGTCCGACTCCTATGATCAACTCCACGTAATGGGTGATCTTGCCTTTGGTATTTTCGGTTCCATCGGCATTGCGAGCTAAAATTGGTGTATCCAGCTCTTTTAGGTCGTACTGCCGGGCTTTAGCGAAATCCCGGTCCATGCACGTGGTTGTACAGCCTGTGTCCAGCAGGCCTTTAACCTTTTCGGTTTTTCCCGTATCTAACGCTTCGAGCGTCAAATTTACCCACATTTCGTGACGGGTTCTTTGGAATTGGAAGGCGCGAAGCTCTTGCGCCAACCTATTCTCGGAAACTCCCATCGCACGTCGTGCGAGCCATCAGGCCGTTTCTTGCTTCTTGAGTCCAAACGGAACTCGCGTGTGTTTCGGCGCTTCCTCCACTACTGTGGATTGAGCCGTCTCGTCGTTGACGACCTTTTTCTCCGCACTATTTTTCTCACTGGTTTGGGTTCCAGGGGCCTTAGATAAAATTCGTATGGGAAGAGAATGCATAGGTAATATATTTTTTGCTTTTTCTTGTACATGATCCTTTTTATAAATTACTGTATCTTTTGCCGCTACCAGCGGGGCAAAGAGACCGCCCTGTGGCGCTACCCCCGCTCCAGCAGAGCCGTACGCTCTGACCGGTTGCTGTGCGGGTTGAGCCACCGTCCCGAAGGGACCCTTTTTGATATCGACTTTTATATCCCGAGTCGGCCCCGGCTCCTTAGGTCCAATTTGTATACCGGTGACTTCCCGCCGGTTGTTTTCTTGATTTTTTTGTTCTTTTATATTTTCTGGGGCTGCCGATTCGGCCTTGATCGGAAGCCTCCTTAAAAAATCCTTCCCGTACTTCGCACGGGCCTTCTCCATGAGGAATTTAAAGTCGTCCTCCGACATTTCGTCAGTGCGCAAGGAACGCACATTGACTTTTCCGCGTTCCCGCCGCGGTTCTGGGCACTCGCGTGCCATGTGGCCTTCCTTGCCACAGTTGTAACACTTGATCGGCTGCTTCTGCCGATCAACGTCCATTGGCGCCGTCTGTCCTGGCGCCAATCTTTTCGCCAAGTTTGGCGCTGTGCCCTGATATCCCTGGGCGGCGGGAGTTCCCCTTGTTACCGTCGTCGGGGTGGACGGTGACGTGTTCTTGGCGGGTATCCACCATGGATTCCCGCCCTTCTTCTCGTGGAGCCTCTTCTCTTCGAGGACTCCGTTGATTACTACAAAGCGCTCCTTAAGCGCCTTGTATGTGGTTGGGACCGCAATCCCTCCAGCGTAAAGCTGGTCGCGAACCTCTTTGTCGACGAGGTTCTTGAGCGTCTGTACTAGGAACGTGTCATACGTTCCTGTGACTCCGTTGGGCTCGTAGCCCGCTTCTTCGGCATTCAACTCGAATGCCTGTATGAAATCGGCCAATGTGGCCTTTCCTTGGTGCGTCGTGGTAAGACGCAAGTGTGCCGTTTGTTTGACGTTCTGGTCTTCGAACGTCTCTTTGAGATCCTTGATGATCTCGTCGTAGCTGGCGGAGGCGCGTAGCGGGCCCTTAGTCAGCTCGCGTTTCCTCCAATTTCGTACCCAGTTGGAAGCCGGGCACGGGGCTCCTTCCTTCGACCGAAGGAGCGATAGCGTGAATGCTATCTTCTTTCGCTCCGTGTCGAAGCTGTCTTCGTACGCCCAAATGTAATTGTCGAGGGCGTCGAGGAAGGGTTCCCATTTGGTCTTGTCCAGACCGTCGAAATATGGGGGCCTTTCAGCCAGTGTGAGCTTGGGAGTGTCGCCTGACATGGTGACGGGAGGTTCGGGGGTTTCGGGGCGGGATGGAGGAAGAGGGAATCTTTCCGCAAAAACGTGCGGATGTGTTTGATAGAAGGGGTTAGCGAGAACTCGCTCGCGGTTTCGTTCAAATGCAGATGACACCGTAATTTATCGCCGTTTAGGCCGAAGTTGGTGTCGATGAGGAAGGTTGCGGAGGAGGATCGTTAAGCGTGGTAGGAGCGCCACACTGAGTGGATGGTGGGGGTGAACCCGGTCTGTTGCTGTCTGAACTACCCCGGGTCTTCTACGACACACCCGATGATAGCGCCCTAGCCGTCTCCGAAGATTCGACTTAGTGGCCTTGTAGCTGCCTTGCTCGGGGACGGACTCAACGTTTCCTGTAGAGCGTGGCGCAGTCAGATCGATCTGGACTGACGATCACTGTCGCTGTCAATTGTTTTACTTCGCTGATGGAGGCGAAGGAGAGTGTTGGCGAAGGGGACGGATAGAGGATGAATGAGTCTTCAGGTACGAGAAACCAAGTAGAGAGTAAGGACACGCAAGAAGTGCGCGAATGGGGGAGGAAGAGGAGAGGAGTGTCGAAGGATGGCGGTACGAACGGTATGAAGGGTACGCTTTTATTATGTCACAATCAAGAACCTCTTGTCCAACAATAACGAAGATCGCGGATTGGGGAGTGAGGTATTAGTTCTCGAAGAATGAGTGAATAAAAGCGTAAAGACTACAAGCGAATAACTACTCGTATTTATACTGTTTATGAGTGGCTGTGTAGTCTATAGATAATGCGTAGTAACAAAAGGAAACAACGTGTATAGCGATCGAAGCAAAGAAGAACTGTCACCTAATATTAAAACGACGTGTAATGTACGTGTTTATTGTTAAGTGTACGCGCGTCCTATTATCCTCGAGGTATCCTTGCCTCTCGATCATGCGAACCGCGTTTTCAAGGAAATAAATATATGTCCGACGATCGAATTCCTTCTCGGTATTCTCCGTTGTCTTATCTCGTCACGTGCTCAGATAAGATGGAGCGATTAGGCTCAAATCGTGACACTTGTTCATTTCACGACCCTGATTTTGAGCTTTCGCATCAGTCGGATCCAGATTTTCTGACCTTTTTTATGCATTATATACACCACAACTGTGTAAAATAGTCAACATGATCTCCCTCTATGATTTAGAGTGAAAGTTGCAGCCATTGGAGAGCTCAGGCTATTATTTACCGGGGTGGCCAACTACCCTGTTATTTGGCTATGTTATACTGTCGCACAACAGAAATTCACTGCAAACTCAAATGTTGGGATATTTGGAAACTTAGGGTCTTGAATCATTCCTAGGAAGCATGCCTTCATTTTGATATAGTTGGGACTGGAATGACTGTCTGCAACAATGACAGATGAGGGACCAATGCTTAGGTGGCCAGGTACCTAGTCTCAAATAGTAAAATGGAACGAAAAGTTAAACAAGAGGCAAGGGTCACATTGAACCCCATAGCAATACAATGCCATCGGAGCAGTCTTTCCAGTCATCCCAGACTTAAACTTTTCAATGTCTGGAACTAAACATTTATGTACCAAGTGGTAGTCGCATGAATGATTATCTGAAACTGGGTACTGGGCCACCTTAGCTATTTTGCCCCCGGCCCAGCGTATAGAGTGAGCCACGTATTGCGGTGTGAGCTCTAAGACAAAGACATGCATCTTGAGAGTAATTTGAGATATCTTGCAGGAATTTAAAACATGATCCAATCGCTTGCTAAATTTTTATTTCGGCCATGTCCCAATGGGGCAAAAAACGGCCTAGTGGTGAATCGACAGAAATGGGATTAGTCGCGGTCTGTGAAAGAAGGAAGGGAAAATGCAGCACATCCATGCATGCACACCGAAAGGGATGCCAGGATGATGCCCATCGGCATTGGCAAGGCATCTGCAGTACCTGACAGTTTCTGAGATCACCCAGACTTCTGCATATAGTTACCCAGGGAATAACACATTAGACCTGTGGGCAACAACCAGGCTTTAACCAGTTAATCTGGCCCTATGAGGTGGGTAGTTGTGACTGGAACTGTGACCAGAATGTGACTGGGGGTGGCCAGGGGTGAGTGGTATACATCCAGGAGGTAACCAGCATGTGACCAGGACATGGTAGGAGGTTATCCCACAATGATGAGGCAATGAGTGGTGTAGTGCTGGCCAAATACGAATACGATACGCCAAATGGCATATCATATTCATATTCATATCGTATTCACCCCTGAGGGCTCGTATCGTATCTGTAGCATATCATATTCATATTGGATGGGTGAATATGAATATATTTTGAATATATTCAGAATATATTTAGCGCTTTTTCGGGTGGAGGTAACTCATGTAATCTACGCCCTCCGCAAGTCCAGACTTCAACCACTCCTTGGTGATAATGTCGAGGGACGCCGTCTCCGCAGTCATTGAGGAACGAGCATCTGTCAACGTGCGTTTGACACTTGAAAATAGCCGCTCTACCGAGATGCTGACGCCAGGAATAGCAAGAATGTCGCGGGCGACTCGTGCCATGAACTTAAGAGTTCCCTGCATTTGCTAACGAAGAAATTGAGTCTCGAAACAGGGTTTAGAATATCAACTTACCTTCCACCAGCCCAGGGGATCATCAAAACCAATTGGGATGGGCGAGACATTACCAAAATACAGATCAACCTCGTCCTTTCCATCGGCAATTGAAGTCGTTGTGGGTGCAGTGCCGTCTAGAGCCATCGCCATCGCAAAAACACCGATCGTTGCATCTGTAGTCGAAGAATTTTGGCTCTTTTCAGTGGTTGAGGTGCCTTTATCCGCCTGTGCATACTCCTTGACAGCATCGAGGAGCAGCTGGCGGGCACGGACCGCAACAGCTGGATCCCATTGACTGCTCTGGAAGAATGCCAGGCGAATCCCAGGGTGCAAAACTGTTCTTTTGTTCAGTACTGCCGATTTCACGCGAAAGGAAAGTCATACCGGCCCAGAGGAGTGCGTAATCACCGATCAAAGCCTTCTGGATGTACTTGGTCGCGACACCAGCACCGGCATGAAGTGCTGCGGAAAGCTGAGGCTCTTCCAGACTGTGCTCGTTCGCCAGCTCGGTTAGTTTTACCTCCATGAGCTTATACAGTGGTAGAACTTTGCAGATTGTCGGCACACTTTTCTTCGAGAATTCGAGGGTCACGAGTTTGAGTACCTAAGAGACATTAGCGGACGAAAATGAAGGAAGGAAATGCGCACTTCGAGAGCCTTCAGGAGCTTGTCGACGTATTCCCAATCGCTCGATGACATTTCCCATTTTTTCTTACGCCTGAGTGCAGTCATCTTCTCTTTCCCGGTGAGTCCATCCGGAAGACTGGCTACAAAGGCGTCAAATGCCTGGGCCGAATGTATCAGAGAGCCATCATGTTATCAAGTTCGCACGTACCGGTTGTAAGAGCTGGGCGCGTTCGAGTTCCGCGAAAGTTGTGTTCCAGCGAACCTTCATACTACGAACAAACACTAAATGCCGATGTTTCTTGTTCACCTTCCGGCGAATGAGCTGCCGCGCCTTCTTGCGCCGAAACTCCGAGCGAAGAATGTGGACAGCGACATGATGAATCTATGGTACATGAACCAAATTAGTGGGGGGAGGAGGTGCTGTACATACCTTATCGACGGGCGTGAATGTGTTTTTCGCCTTCTTGGCAGGCTTCCCCCCGTTTTGGCGGCGCCGGAGTGTCACTGTCAACGTCATCTACCCAATCCTCATCGCCCTCGTCGCTCTCAGAGTCTGACCCGCTCTCGTCAGCATCTGTAACTTCCTCACACGCCACCTCCTCGATGTCGGAGTCCATCTCCGTATCTGAGCCCGCCGGCTGTTTACTCTCCTCCTTCGACTCTTTCTTCATCAGCGCCATCTCCTCCATCACATGCGGATCTAGTTCTGAGTCGTAGACAAGAGGGAACTTACGGTTCTCCTCATGGAGGTCAACCTCGCGAAGGGTCGGGGAGATGCCCAGAGTGCCGGTGATTTTCCTGAAAGTCGTGAACAGACATTTACGAAGATGAATGATAAAGTACTGGGCAACAATGTTCGTAACGTGGCCACCGCACCCAATTTGCATGTTTCGGGCTTCGGGTGTGGCGGCGCTAACTTCGGCGCATTTGCGTGCAAGTGTTCGGTTCATCGGACCGTTACTGGAGGCGTTGTCGGCCGCGCTGGCCTCTTCATGCGGATATTTGCATCAGAGAACACATTGTGGGGAAAGAAGAAAATAAAAATCGCACTCAGCTGCTTGGTGAGTTTGCGGCGTTTCAGGTTCTTAAATACGAGTTTTCCGACGGCCTTGCCGGAATGATCCCCATCCAAAGGGATTAAATCGAGAACATACTCGCGAAGGACCCAGTCCTTGTTGATGTATGTGATCACGACACCGCAAAAAGCATATACCATATTTTTCGTCGTCACCAAATCACTTGCGATGCTGAATTTTGAATCGTTGGCCTACGACGGGTGTTGCGTGAACCGGGGAAACTGGCTTCGGCTCGGGGTCCTTCGATTGATCAGGAGTGAGGTATTTGGCCAGAGGGCCATCGCGACGTCCGGATCGAAAAGAAGGTGGGATATTTTCGATAGCGGTGAGAAGACCTTCGAGAGCGCCATCCAGAGTGGTTTTGTTGGACATTTGGACACAATATGTCGACAGAGCTTTCGGAGTGAAAATTGGGCCGTGATGTGGTGGTGCGAGACTTTCGAAGTCCACTACTATACATTGGTCAGGATGTAACTGGTCATGACTGGATGTGACTGGATGTGACTGTGACATGACTGGTATGTGACCAGGTCTGATATGAGGCAACTGGGACTGGAAAGTTACAGGATGTCGAGGTGGTAAAGGTTGAAGTACCAGATGGACAAGGATGTAAGTCCAAGGTCAGATGCCATAAGAGAATAAGGTCATGAGATTCCAGAGGGACAAGACTGGATATAACCAGTTGGAAATGATTGGACTGATGGGAACAGATAGCCATAAGTGCGTAGATATAAAACTTGAAGTGATGCCTCAGATGTAGTGGAATTCAACGCTCAAATCACTACTGATGGAACATTAGCAGATGCCTTCCATATCTTTACCCAGGGGTACTCAAACCTGGTGCACACAGTGCCTGACACACAGTCCACGCTCAACCAAGGCCCAGAAATTAAGGTCTACATAGATGGTTCTGCAATTGACAACAATGCTAGCAATGTCAGTGCAGGAGTCTTCTTCTGGGTTGATGACTCAAGGAACAAAGCAGTGAGGATCCCCAATGAGCTAGGCCCTCAAGCAAGGTGGGAGAAGTTGTTGCAATTAAGGAAGCAGTAGAAATCACTCCTGTAAACATGCCATTAAGATTTAGTCTCATGATATGCAAAGGACAACCTAATCAAGAATCTTCAAAAATGGCAAGATGAGTGCTTCTACATCATTTCAAATGGGGACCTTTTTGAGCTGACAGTTGCAAAAATGAGAGAGCAAGATAGCTTGGGTCAAAGCCACTTGGGGGAACACCAGGAGCAAGGCAGCTGATATTCTGGCAGGAAAAGGGAGCCATAAGCAGGGTGCAGATATGATCAATGCAGATGCATATGCCTCACTGATCCTCCTGGGAGCGAAACTTAAAGCTATGACCCAGTCTATAGCACATAGGATAATAAGGAAGCTGAAAATGGAAACCCACACATACCATGAGTTATTGAAAAGGCAAGACACGCCCCAGCTGCTGCTGCAGATGCGAACAGAAACTTGCTGCTGGCACAGAAGATCTGGAAGTTGACTTTTGACAAGGATATCTCCAGAGGCCTCTGGTTCTTTCTCTGGATGCTAGTCCATAATGGTTACAAAGTAGGGAAATACTCAGACAATGTACCGGCCCTACAACAGCAAGGTAGATCCACCAAGAGTCTATGGACCACATTCTAACCAAGTGTATGGAGCCAGGCCAGCATAATCTCTTCTAAATAGATGCTATAACAATTAAACTCATACCTTGTTTGTTATAGCCTGCTGTAAAGGTCAATCAAATGTCACAATTTGAGCATAATTGTTCCATCTTATCTAGGTGCTGACATGTGACTAGATAATGTAGATAAGCACACCATATATTTCCGCTGCATACTGTGTCTATGTGTAGGGGAGCAATGCCCCAAATGCCATGACATAGCTGTTGCCTTTTTTCCAGGCAACGGAGGCCACCGTGATCGTGACTGTTGCCCAAAGAGGCAACCAGCACTTCGATGCTCGTGCCATTGTACCACTTGATGAGACCTCAGAGCAGGAATTTTGGGGACAATGGAGCTAAAATTCATAAGTATGACACATTAGATAGATGTACAGTATTTTTTAATAACTTTTTTTGAATGTCATGATTTTTCCAGGCAACCGACCTTACCGTTACCGTGACCCACCTGAAAAAAGGCGACGCAACGGGTGGTCCGTGACCGTGACCGTTGCTCCCCTACACATAGACACAGTATGTGCCTATGGTGGGCAGACTGAGGGGGATCCCGTGCTTGCCAAGACTCTTCTGGGGATTAGAGGTGAGCAGTGAATGGTGAGCACATCCTCCCCTTGATCCACTAGGCCAGAATATCTTCCTGCACCGGGGTAGGGCTGTGCTTGTGGATATGGGCATCCTTGCGAGTCAAGATCTCTTGGGCACGGCATTGCACAGTGGTACAAGGTACACCATAGTAGGTGGCAGCTTTATGCTTGGACATCACCTTTGCTTGAGTAGCAGCGACAGCAATTTCAGCCCCCAAAAGTGTTTGGAGACAGAATGGTTGGGAAGCCAGATTGTGAGAAAAGAGGAATTGATGGGAAATTCTCAAGAAGATAAAAATAGGCATATGACTCACCCCAAACTTCTGGTCAACACACAGCCAAGTCACACAAGTGTCAGCCTTGCAACATGTTTCACAAGGCTGTGCCGACCCCCCCCTTGACATGAAACACGAAACTTTAAGGCAACATCGCTGAATCACTACTATAGTCAAACAAGAATGATAGTCACTACAAGAGTCAGAAAGAATGACTTGTATGACTCAGAAATGCTATGCAGGGAAATAGTATAAATACAGCTCATGTAGGTAGAATAAAAATATAGAACCATTTGCCCTCTATCACCTACATACTCTCAGCCAGAAACCACCTCAGGACTCAGCTCTTGCCAACTACAGTAACTTAGAAACATACTCTTTGTTATTCTAGTGCCCCAAATCTATACTCGTTAAACACTTGCTTGTACCAAATGTTGGTACCCCGCTCACCTATCCGCTCAAAGTCTTGCTGCTTGTAGTAAAACTGTCTTACTACTTATGGCCTACGTAATCTGTCTCGCCTTGTTGTTGGTTGATCCCATCTCGCCAACACTACGTAATCCATCTAAAGTCTTGCTGCTTGTAGTAAAACCGTCTTGCTACTTGCAGTCCATGTAAATCCATCTCACTATTGGTGGTTGACCCCATCTCACCACCCACATTTAATCTGTCCAGTTCCGCTGCTTGTAGTGAAACTGTCTTGCTACTTGCTGCAACCCCTATATTTGAAATATCTCGAAGTGAAGAGATTTTCCCCATATTCCTGATTCTTGGCCAAACCCCAAACCTACAAGAAACTCCCGAATAAAGTCATTTCCAGAGGACCTCATGTATAACCCTTTATACGCCTGACAGCGAGCTGGATGCGTTTCTCCTGTGGGAGATCACTGATGCCGCCATCATTGTCGTTAGCGTTGTTGGGCGAGTCTGGGAGCTCATCGGGAGCGGCAGCAACGACTGTACGCTCATGTGGGGCATCAGGTTTGTTCACATGAAGTCTCGCACGAGTCTGCATGGCAAATGTGTTGAGAGCCAGGTGAAAAGCAGGCAGAAATGCTACGGAAAGTGAGGCCCGAAAGCCAGCTATAAGCAACGACAAAGTGCCCAGGGCACCAAGTTACAACATTGCAGAAGGGAAAACATCATATTTAGAAGGAAATCAACATGAAGAGATGGGTGTAGCAATATAAATTACAGTTGGCAATTGAGTGAAAATTGCCAAAGAGCATCCAATAGCAAACACCTGTACAGGGTTAAAATGGGGTGTGCACCTAAGATGAGTTGTAATCAGCATTGAGAGAAGTATTTGAATGTACATGAGTTGCCAGTTTCGCCACTGGGGCTTTCCATCTCCTAAAGAAAATCCAACATGCTGTTGCATAAAATGGCTGTTCAGCACAGTGCCCTGCAACATGGGAACAATAAAATCGATAAATTCATATCAGTACCATAAAGGGAATGCACTGACCATTTTCACCGCCCACGCCAAGTTTCGCAGTCCTATTACCATGACAGAATCTGATACAGCAGTCGCAAGCACATGGCCTTGGAGATGAATTTGGCATCTTGGTATGAATCTTTACCATAATAGCAACAGGGCTAGAGGGTCTAGTGGGCTGAATGAGGTCATAAGATGCAGCCAGGTATCCGCCGAACAGAACGAGCGCCAGATGCCGTGGGAGGATGAAGAGGTCGTGGAGAACGAGGCAGTTTCTCACAGTCGATGCCATGCTAAAATCAAGAAAATGTGTGCACGGCAACCCCCTAGTCTCTGTGACAGATACTCTATATTGATGATGAACAAGTAAGTATCAATATAGATTCTGTTAGTAAACATGACCAACTTGCTGGCCGGCCGATCAATATTTTGCGGCCTTGCTCTCAGGCACCTTCTCATGCAATAATTCTGCAAATATTTGAGCATATAGAAAATCCTCCAATGAGAAAGACCTTCCCTCACAACCAAACAATTGGTGCAGCTATCAAGACGATATTGGATGAGTTTGTGAACCATACATCAGCTGATCATTTCTAAGTTGATCAATGGATCATGTGAAACACTTAAGTCTCGGAGGAAGGTAACACCCAAATCATCCTGCAAGCCTCCACAAATATTCTTAGATATATTGGTGTTGTTTTCATTGTGATACGAAGGGAAAGAACGCCTGTGGGCACAGCCACCTGATTGCGTAATCAGTCGATGTCTCAACAATCAGACCGTGATTGCTACAAGACTAGCAACCCCTCCGGCCCCGAAAGCTGGCACAGCATCATGTCAACTTCATCAACCAGCGTCAAACTTGGGTTTCAGGGGCGCCTCTACATCTCTTCCAACATACAAGCAAGCTTGGGCAAGAAAATAGTATTCGCCCTCTGGGAGCCAAGTGGTCCACTACCTAGTTCGGCCCGGTAGGCAGTCGCATATAATATGTATCTCGATTCACTGTATATTCCCCGGTGGAATCCCCGCAGACCGCGAACCATATTGCATGTGGGCGGATCCAGGAGTCCTATTCGATTAAGAAGACTCAAACTGTCTTCGCCTTCGTTTCGGTCATCGCTCGTTCCCTGATAAAACGTAGGCTCGAAACCGGGATGGAAAAGGGTCCTTTGGACGCCGTGCACCACTTATCCATATAGTTTGTTCAAGCAGTATGGTAGTGCTCGGCGAGGGTTCGAATCCCTCGAGACCCATAAATAGATTGTGTTTTCGATTTTCTTTTTTTATTTTTATTTCTGTGGGGCTGATCCCAAGGAATCGTTAGTGAGCTTTACGTTCGAGTTTGGATGCAAGGAGACCTGGTACTGCTCGGCAAATGAATCACACCGAACCTCTACCCGCTCCTGTTGGCAAATCAGCTTAGTCGTGTTTATTTACTGAAATATGATGCTTGGAATTATACAGAGGCATATGATGAGAATGGTATGATAGAGATACTCGTCATCATCAAAAGTAACCAGTAATTGGATTACTGAAGCAGAAATTCATACAATATTTGGGGTCTGACTACCTGGGAATGTTCATCTGGATGTATTCTTGCCCCTAGTATCCAATCTGGCCTCGAAAATCCTATGTATACCCTCTGTGGATCGATTGTTTTCAGGCTGTTTGATTTTTGCTACATATGTCCAAAATTGGGGAAGTTGGCCGGGTCAGTGGGCTTAGATAGAATTTCCTGCTATCCAGGCTATTCCTTAGGATATGTTGAACATACCCCATGACTTTAAACCCAGGAAAGTGAATGGAAACTGACATACAACACCTTTTTTGCAGTGAGTCATGCCTGCATGAATTGCGCACAAGCTGCTCTCCAGTTTAGTTGACAAAACTGAACTTTGACAGTTCAACTTTGCTTGAAATTTCACTGGAGCAATTTTAAGTCATTGTTTCATCCATCCACAGCGCCCTGCTCATAGAATTACTATCTAAATTGCTTATTCAACAGCTGATTTTGAAATTCCACTGAAAAGGCTGCAACACACATTGAAGCAGGGACCTGGGATATAGTCAGAAACTCAACTGTTACAAAATGCACCAAAGATTTCTGTTTATCTATTCCAAGATAGCCCACTTTGAATATAAGCTCTGAGTATTTTCTTTGTGAAGTTTTTTCTGCCCATTGGATAGAATGTCATAATTTCACCATGGGTTCCTTGTTTTTTATGACCTCCAGAGAGTAATACTGGGTCAATTCTCTTAAAACAAGTTATGTGGTCTTCAGCTAATATCTGTCGGTATTTGGTGGTGAGATACCAGCCAGCTCAGATCACGTGATCTTGCACAGTGAAGCAATTACCGGTTACTTTTGGTGATGACGAGTATAGGTATAAATTAAGAATCACGCACTCCCCGCCTTGGGCTCGTATGCCGGCGGCAGGACATCGGGGTCACCATTATTAGCCCCAGTACCAGTGTCCGCGTGCTTCAGCGAGAGCATGCCCATACCCCACGCCCTTGGTCTTGGTCTCGAGACATATTTGCGTTCCCACCTCCTAAAGAGCCACTCAACTCGCCTTGGTGCCCTTTACCAGTAACCACCAGTAGCCATACGCGGATCGGACAGCAGGCCAAAGGAAGTGGGGATCAGATAGACAGGGGAGCTGTTGCTGTGTGTGCGGTGGAGGTGTGTACCTACTTCTTTCCGGGCGCCCTGTCGCGCCGCATTTGGTCGTACATATGCCCAGCACCTCCTCAGTCGGTGCCTGCGCAGTTGGCTCTAAACCCGCACAGGCTCGCGCCAATGCCCTAAGCTTGTTCATATTGTTGTGCGCAGTCCAGTAGCCAGCTGCGGGCTCGGCTCTTGCGTGGCTCAGACAGTACCACCGCGGCACGCGATAGCGGCCGTGATCGCTGGGCTGCATGCCTGTGCGTTTGCGGCGCCAAGTTGGCATGCGCAGGCACGGTTGGGCTTGGATATATCGCCCGCCAAGTCCTGTACTGGCGCTGTCGGGAGGGTGAGTTCGGGGGGTCAGGCAGAGAGCACGCGAGGTTATTGCGGACACTCCTTCGCACACAGAATTCGTGGTCGATGGGACAATCGAAGGTTATTTTGCTCACTGATGTGATGATATGCAGTGCTATCGCCGCCGAGGACGACATAGAGTAACATTGTCAATTCAATTCAGAAATATGGGCTTGTCACACTCAATGTAGTCTCATCGTCTTTATACATCCCTTGCAACCAAGGGGTTTCTCGCAACTTGAGTTCCTTGTCTACTGGAGCCAACTGGAGCCAATTGTTCTGTGGCATGTTAGTATGAGTTGTTGAAATGACTCAAAATTATTCCATTATGCCAATGCTGCCCCATAAAACGAATGTCAGCGATTTTCTTCCATAGTATCATCCCAAGCTATCCATCCAAGCCATTTCAGAAGCATAAAAACGGAGTGAATGGCACAGAACATATCGAATTTCCAAACTCTTTTTGAGCCATCTTTGAGCGGGAATACTTACTCAAAGACTGGTGCCAGACATGATTTGGAGGCTGGTCAGGTGTAGGCGATGAAATCTTGAGTTGACAGACACGCAAGCCCGACTGTGTGATGACATAAGTAGTTGAACACAAGCCCGTTTGTCTGATGCCATCAGACAACCGGGCTTGGGTTTGATCTTGGCTGCGATAATGTTCATGTGGGAATGGACTTCAGGAGTATAAATTACCATTCAAACCTAATTCTTCAGTTGATTCAAATAAAACTGGTATAGAATTCCGTTGCGTAGGCTTGAAAATCTCGCTGATATAGGACCCTGGTTTATTGGTTGGTAGGTTAGATACCTAATTTCCCCGTCCGAAAAAATTTGTCCGAACTTTTTAGGTGGTCGACCTTAGAAATTTCGTCCAAATTCTGCATCCAGAGAAGAGTCCATCGGGATTTTGTCCGAACTTTGCATCCGACCTCAATTTTTCGAAAAAAAAGCATCAGAAATTCTAAAAAAAATCGCAAAAATGGCTGTACTGTACATTACTCTTCTATTTCTTCCTCTTCATCCATCTTTAGAATATTTACATTCACTTTGCCCTTCCGCCGTACTGTGTTTAGGCTGGTAACTGTCTTCGCCAACTTCTCCTTCTCTGCAATGAGTTCTTCAAAAATCCACTGAGCCCGTTGGCCAATTTCTACATGGTCCCAAAAATTATTGACGGCCTCCGCATCCTTGCCCTGGGGAAGTAGACACAGGAAAGAGTTTGATGGAAGATGTGCGAAACGTAAGGTGCCACGGACCGCATAATTACAGTTGGTGAACTTGAATTGCCGCCGGTAGAAAGACTGATACAGTTAGACAAGGAGATAGGACAACGCAGAGTCGATGGAGTGTGCAGATCTGAATAAAACAGCAGAGTCCGGCTCAATCAATCTTATTTGCGATTGTGCGTATTCAAAGCGCGGCCAAAAATGTTGCTTAGTTGGGTGTTTTGTGGTTGCGTTACAAAGGCGGTTAAGTACAGTAATTGGCAGACCATTGTCCGAGCTTGTATCCAACCTCAGCCGAGGTGGAGCTTGTGTCCGAATTCTGACTTTGACCTCTTTCCTTTGACCTGAGGCTTTATCCGAACTTTGACTCCGACCTCATCGGGTCAAAACTGAAAATTTGTCCGAACTTGGTATCCGACCTACCAACTGATAAACCAGGGTCCTGCTGATATCGACCTAGAAGTTGAACGCAAGCCCGTTTGGCTGATGCCATCCGAGACAAACGGGCTTGTGGATAGTTTAGATGTTTTTTTCGAGGGATGCTGGTATTTTTCAATTGGGCTAATGCTTTTGACCTTTTGTATTGTTTTTTGGTTCAGTTTTGCCAAGAGAGTGACATTTTACACATGCAAACGGGCTTGCACCCGCGCAAATGGGCTTGTTTGGGCTTGTGGATTTGGGGGAAGCAGTTACTGAGTATGAATTGAATTAAATCAACGCAAGGATCTAATACTAGCCCAAAAGTGGAATCCAGACATGCCCACAGGGTCAGGTTGGACATTATCCAGCGGCGGGAATTATTCCATTCATTACTCGCCCGTCAACAGCCTTATCATGGATCAACGGAATGTTTCTTCGCTCCGCATCCTTTAAGGGTTAATGTTGCCGCGACTTGGTGCTTGAAGTCGCGAAGTCGACTTTTGTAAGTCGATTTAAGCCGACGGCTCGACTTCGAAGTCATTCATGTCGACTTGGGGCGACTTGAAGTGACTTCGAGTCAGGTATTCAACTTAATATTTTGGAATAGTTGTGTGGACATGATAGGATTATTTCTCCTGATGATGGGTGCCTTGAAAGGGTGAACACCATGCTTGCGGGTTGTATTGATGGATTAGCGAGGCAAGCAATGCCCTCCCAGGCACGCTTACGCTGCCATTGATGGTGAAATGGGTGATAACGCACACAATAAAACTCACCGCATTTCCAAAGCCCCTCGGCAAACCTTGCCGAGCTGTGACTCCATGCGTCGAGCTCTGCCGAGGTACCCAAGTGAGGTCTGCCGTCATTGCTTAGGCACAGATCTGCCGAGCTGTGACTAGGTGTGACTCCGTCGCCTCGACTTCCTCTGCCTCCGGGCCTCGACACACCTTGTCAGACAAGGTCTGACTCTTCCTATATCACTGCCCATCCCGCCCTACTGTAGTAATCCGACCAAGTGTTCACTGGGTGTCGCCCGTCACCAACAGTGTTCACTCGGTAAGGTGTTCATTGTTCGGCAATCAACAAATTTTACCATATATGGAAGTCCGGCAGATGCCGGACCGAAATTTTTCGCGTTTTATGGCCTGTTTGAGGTCAAAAAAATGCAAAGTCACCGTCACTGGTGCCAAAAGTGTTCAGTTCACGGCTGCCCGTCACCCGTCACCTGAACACTTGGTCGGATTACTACAGTATTGTGAACAGGGCTTTGTTGGGGCATAATTCAATCATAGTACATCAAGTTTTGTGACGACGCTTAATTGCCGTAAATGCTTTGCCAAATTAAAGCTTGATTCTCTACATTCTCATGCAGCCGGCGCCCGTTTCGGCGCTGCCTCTGCTTCCTACAAGTTTCCTACACTCATGATTTCTCATGGATGCACGATATGAACAACGCCGTGGCCAACAGGGTTCGGAACACAAGCTTGTATGACAAGGGCGCTCCAACCGCGCTTAGACTCCGCTTAGCGCTAAGCGAGCCGTGACAGCTACTACGGTTTCCAGGGCTCGGATCCCAGCACCGCACTTGTGCCTCACTGGGCCTCACCAATGTACATTTTCAACGCTGCACCAAAAAACGAGGTCTGCACGGCATACATAGTATACGACTTTAAATGAGTACCAAAAGTCGACTTGAGTCGACTTGAATGACTTGACTCGACTTGAACCAGAAAATTCAAGTCGAAGTCGAGTCAATCTGCGACTTGTCGTGACTTTCCAAGTCGAAACTCGACTTTTCAAGTCACGGCAACATTATTAAGGGTACCGGGGTTGAAGTAAGGCAATGCCATTCTATTCATTGCAGAGGAAATAAAAAAGAAAATCAACTGAACAACATTGTACTCATGACTCTCATAACTGTCTTTAACATGCCGCTGTCATATAATGCTGGATGTATGAATTAGGCATCGTTTGGTTGTGAGCGTGGGTCGTACTTGGCCCCGAGTAGAGTGGCTTGTTTTACATGCCGTCAACAAGCAAACATGCCTGCGCCTGGCTTATAATAAACAAGATCGTCAGGCAACCATTCACTGTCTCGTTGATATTTCTATAGTTAAACCATTCCACCCGGAATAATCCATGACGTAAATTCTCCAATGTGGCTTGGGCGGACTTGGCCGAAATGACTCGAACTTATTTCGAACAGCGGCCTTGGGCTTGGGATTAGAGCCTTGGCTTGTGTTGACTGTGTTAGTTGTGAACTCGCTGGGAAGGTGATGTGAACAGCGAACGGACTCCCTGAGAATACAGCAGTCTTGGGCTTGGGCGGCTTGGCTTGACTTCATTTGAGTTCGTCAAAGATTTGCTCGGGAATGGGGTAGTTGACAAATTCAGTCCTCGTCGAAGTCGTAATGTTGCATGGGTAGGGATAAGTACCCACCTCGCGAAGATCAAACGTGTCAAACGTCTGGAAAAATGAGAGCCGTAGAAGTAAAAACAAAGTAATGAACTAAAACCCTAAGAAGGCAGGGACTACTTATCTCCGAGTTGGCGCCCAAACGCCAAGCGCCAAATGCCATGTGCAATAGTAGAGGTGAAGGGCAAGGCACATAGCTACAGGGCGTTCTATTGGATGTAAAACCTCGAGTCAAGACAGCTGAATTGAACTAAAGACGGAAAATTAAGTAATGGAATGGATTGCGAAGAGTTAAAGGAAGCACACTTCCCTTGTGTCGGCCAGTCTAATGGAGTGAAACTTTTCAGTCTTAATGGGGTTGAATTGATTTAGAAGGGACTTAACGCGGCCATGTAAGTAAGGATATCGATTTGTGTACCGTCGCCGACAACCGTGACTAGTACTGCAGCAAGTACTCCGGGGTTGTTTTCTTCGTACTTACAGGCTGAGTTTCCGAGTGAATTTTGGGAGCGCGGGCACAGTAGGACTCGGGTCGTAGGTATAATCGTATAGAATGTATTGTTATGAGATGTCTGGAGTGCTCAAGCCGAGTTCCCTTAGGGCACAAGTCGACGACACGGCTGCTCTTCCATAGCATCTGTTCTTGACTCCCAGTGAGCCACGATTCGCACCCGCGGGTCGCTGATCGACCCGCGGTTCCCCGAAACAGCGGGTCCGTACCCAAGCCTGGCATGGAAGAGAGAAATATGATCCGTGGAGGATGAGATCAACACTCACGTGTGCGGCATGTGGAAATCCCGCCACACCCTGTCTAGCCGGCTAGACAACGTCGGGAAAGGCTTCGGCCGAGTGTCGGCCGAGGACGCCGATTATCAGCACGGTTCACCCGCGCGGGTCCGGTTTTCAGAGGCTGGACCATGCCTTATAATATATCACTATCACTATCACTATCACCTACTTACCTATCTACCTGACAACGCGACAATCAATTTGTCAAAATGGCGGCAGACCCTCGGGTCCTAACCCGCGAATGGACCTAAAACCCATCACGAATTGAACGTACAAACAAGATGTCAATCTGGTGTTCTCTGAAATAAATACTTTCAAGCAGGTTGGATGTCAGACCGAGTGTTAAATTATGATTACAGACCGGTCCCTACTATTTTGTGACTGGACCGGCAGGCAACCCACAAGAACCTTGCCATGTTGTGGACGCGCTCATACGCGCTCACGTCGCGCGAGGCCTTGTCAGACGGTCGTCAGCCCATGTCACCTCATGATCGCCGTCGCGATGATAGCTGATGCCGCGGAAGAGAGGACGGCGAGGACCAAGACGTGCGTGTTGTGCTTTGCTATCCTAATGCCATGAGCACGAGACGATTCTGTCCATGCTTTTGTGCTTTCATCGGCAAGTAAACATGCGGGGCCATTGCATGTCGAATGATTTTCATGTTCGCAAAGGCAGAATCAGCCTTACGGCAAGTTACCCCATCGTTCGACGCCTTGATCAACTGATCCGACTGCCTGACAGCTGCCAAGCGAGCTGTCAGATATTCTTGCTCCTCACGTCTACCCTGCGTCTCTAGCAATCGACACTCATCTGGTAATGGCTACCCAAGCCAATGAGCCCCACACAGTTCACAATTATTACATCCATGGTGTGCAATGAAATTGATAAGTTAACGTTATCACTTATTTGCCCAGGTGGCACAGGGGGCAATGGCGGGGAGGGCGGCATACAGGGCGGGGGGTGGGGGGTACTGGGGACGGTCCTAATGTGTCCTTTGTGAGTAATCTGTATGTTGTTTTATCTCCTTTCTGTCTCATGTTTCTCAACAGCAATAGCAGCAGCCAGAAAATGGATGGTGAGTTTTCATAAAGAGAGCTTGTGTTAAATCATGAACTTTGTTTAGCCCCAGAATGTATAAAACTCATTGGCAGGCTATCACCAATCAACTTTTTTCTCCGACATGCAGATATTTCACAGGTGCGGCAGCCTGGTACGGGAAAGTGGTTGCTTGAGCATCCATACTTTCAAGTTTGGGAGTCTGGTTTTGGAAGAACTCTCTGGTGTCATGGTATTCGTATGTGGTTGACCTTCTTATCCATGTCTATGCTAATCCATCCGAAATGTATAGCTGGTGCAGGAAAAACTGTCCTTGCATGTGTATATTCTCATTTCATTCTGCATTGACTGATGTTTGCTGTCTAGATCAATGGTTGTTGATCATCTTAATGCAAAATCCAAGAACTCAAATACTGGTGTAGCTTGTATGTATCTGAACCACAAGGAAGCTGAGGATCAAACTCCAGCTATGCTACTCTCGGGACTCTGGAGACAATTGGTCTATGGCAGAGATATTGGTTCCCTTGCAAAGAAGTTATATGAGCAGCTTCATGAGAAACAGACTAAAGCCTCACCAGATGAGGTTTTCTCTATGCTCTGCCAGACCATAACAGTGGTTTCTAGGGCTTACATTGTTGTTGATGCTTTGGATGAATATCCAGCAACACAGCGTCCAATTCTACTCAAGTATCTCCGGACAATGGGACCCACTGTCAACTTGATGATAACATCCCGACCACATATTGCTTTTGATTTCTCTCTGCCAAATCTTGACACAATAGACATCTGTGCAAAAGGTGATCTTAGGACATATGTAGAGGCCCAAATCCACTTGTCAGAGAACCTCAATACACTTGTTCAGACCCAAGACAATTTGCAAGAGGAAATTTGCTCCAAAATTACTCACACTGTTGATGGAATGTAGGTATCAATGATTCCTCAAAATAAACATACAAATAATCCACTATTAGGTTCCTACTTGCCAGACTCCACATTGAATCTCTCAGCACCAAAGGCACTGTGAGGGAGGTTCGAGAAGTATTAAAAATCCTACCAAGGACCCTCCATGACAGCTACAATAATGTGATGGACCGAATTGACAAACAGCATAAGGAAGCCAAAAATTGTGCTTATTTGGCTCTCACTTGGATTGTGAATGCAAAAAGGCCATTAGAAGTTCTTGAATTACAAACAGCTCTTGCCATTGAACCAGGTTCAAAGTCACTCAACATGGAAAATATGGTGCCTGTGAAGATTATCCTGTCTGAGTGTGCTGGCCTGGTTGTTGTTGATGAAAAGCTTTCTGTGGTGCGACTTGTTCACTACACTGCACAGGACTACTTGGACCATATCTATAAAACCTTTTTTCGTCAGAAATTATGTACAATAGTCGTCGAACAAGGAACGGTACACATCTACAACTCATCCAAGACATGTACAGCGTCAATGAACTGGAACAGTAGTAATTTAAAAGTTTCACAGTGCAGCAGCCATGTTATTGTACAGTGCACTGTGTGCTCTCAACTCGCAACAGTGTTCTAAGGAACAGACTACTATCCATTGACCACTTGTCACTGCGCACACAACAGAATTGTACATCAACGCATTCAAAGTACAGTCCACAGTACACATCTGTACAGCCTAGACCCGATAAGGGGTTTCTCAGCGACCCACGCATCTTTTATCAATCCCACTTGGCCCTTGGGTTGGTTGGTTCATCAATCCCAGTGCAACCGTAGGACTTCCCACGAGAACCAATGGTAATCACATCAACAAACTTAGGGAAACCACCGTCGATCCCACACCCAACAGGGGTTTGCCTGTCACCCAACAGTGTAACCCTTGGGTAATCATCTCAAACCTGACTATTCTAATCCCTAGAAAACCAGAATCAATTCCACAATCTCGTCTCAAACCACAACCACCCCCTCCAATGGCCCTGCCCTTACCTGCCACAAGTTTGCTGGATGCCTTCAGGCTGCATTATAATCGCTTTCAAGATGCTGTTGCCACCATAATCCAGACACCAACTGACGCTGTTGTAATTGCCAGGCTGGGCGATGATTTGGATGAATATATCCAGTTGGTGGAGCAGGTACGAGGAAATTAAATCCTTCATGAAATATGTCTCAATATCCAGTAGAACACCGGAATATTTGAGCCACTCGAGCTTCAAACAATTCAAACAAGTCTTGTTGCTATGCAAACTGATGTGCGGCTGGAATACCGGGATGCAATTGACGCATCCCATAACGGCCGCCCCACAGTGGTGCAAACAATAGCAACAGGTACTGTTGGACGGCCTAGGATTCATATTGATCCAGACTTCCTACGCTGGGCATACTCGCAACGATCGACAGCGAGCATACACAGGTTTCTTGGCGTCTCCCGGAACACGGTCCGCACTGCGCTTCTTGAGAATGGCATCGCAACCCCACAGTACAACCCCTTCCCCAACAACACACCCTCTGATCCTCTCATTCATACGTCGGCCAGTGTCAGTAATGACTTGAATGACAACGATGACGATCTTCTGGATCCCGCAATACCAATCCCGGTCAATCTGCCGCCAGAGGTTCAAGATGAGGGCATTACCTCTTACACAGGACCCCTCTCAGAGATCTCGGACGAGGATCTGGATTCCCTGATTCTTCGACTACGCTCTCACTTTCGACGGGCTGGGCTTGCAATGCTGGACGGAATGTTGCGCCGCCTTGGCCATCGCGTTCCACGGGAGAGAGTCAGACAATCCCTCTTGCGAATTGATCCAGTACGTCGAATATTTGAACGGATCCACATCCGGCGGCGGATTTATTCGGTTCCGGGTCCGAATTCCCTGTGGCACCACGACGGCCAACATGGTGAGCTCCCTTGCATTTCTCCTATATACTTCATTTGACAACTCAATCATTTCAGGGTTGATTCGGTGGGGTATCATCATACATGGCTTTATCGACGGGTATTCTCGGCTCATCACAGGCTTGCGGGCCAGTGATAACAATCGGGCGCAAACCGTTTTAGATGTTTTTCTTGCCGCTTGTGCGGAATACGGCGTTCCATCTCGAGCACGCGGAGATCATGGGACCGAGAACTTGTATGTTGCAGCATGGATGGAAACTTATCGCGGAATTCTGCGTGGATCATATATTTGGGGAAGGCAAGTCGAACTGAATGAAGTCTTCTTCAATCCAATCACTAACATTTATCTGCAGGAGCGTTCACAATGTCCGAATTGAGCGTCTTTGGGTCGACATAACAGCCCAATTGGGCGCAACATGGGCCGAGCGCTTCACCGTTCTCGAGCTTCGTCATGGACTGGATATCAACAACATCAGCCACATTTGGCTTCTCCACTTCCTCTTCTTGGCTACAATCAATAGCCAGCTCGCCTTCTTTGCTCAGAGCTGGAATCAACATCGGATTCAGATTCGGCATGGTCCCAACTGTTCTCCCGCTGACATGTTTGTGTTCGACATGCTTGTCAACGGTGTCCGAGGCAACCAACTTCCCGAAGAGGAGCTCAGTGAGGAGGAGCTCGAGGTTTATGGCATTGACTGGTCGGGTCTTCGGGATGATGACCTTCTCGCATCCCAACGTGCCAATAATCCTACTGGGGAAGGCGCAACTTCGTGGATAGGCAGAGTCGGACCACCTCTGCTGGCTGATCTAAGCAGCGTTGTTGTTGAACCTCCTGTGGGCCTTTTGCAAGAAGGACAGGATGTTTACCTCTACAATTCCGTCGTCCATTTACTTGGCAGTGCCCGAGACGAGGACTGCATCCTTGTATGGACGACTGCACTTGCTCATGCTCGTCATATTCGCCCGGATATATTCTGATACTATTCTTGTTTTTGTATTTTTTGTGCATTGGTTGGCAGTGTCTAATATATAGTGAGATCCCCATAATACCAAATTTTCGGGGTGCATAACAGTATCTTGTGTGTCGTCTGGGCCAGAAAGCGATCAGCCAGATCACAGATTTGGAATCACTTTTATGTCGTCATCATTTTTCTTTGTTTCCTCGCCACTTCGACAAAATCCCGGCACACGAGAGCTCTGGCAGGCCCCAGCTCCGAGCACTCACGTCAGTTTTCAGTCGCACTGGTACCTCTACCTTTGCTACTCACAGTATCTTCGTAGTTTTTCTGCCACAAACAAGCTACATGGCGGAAACGGAGTCGGCAATTGAGGAACCCCAAATCATTAGCTGCACAATCCTTGTGAAGCAAGTCGATCAAGCAGATATCATCCAAGTCGTTCCGAGACTTGTGATTGCACATTCCCAAGTGATTCTACGTGGAGATGCTTTGTCGGTGCGGATAGCATCTCTCATTTTGGCCCTACGCACCGGAATTCAATTCCAAGGGTTTCAAGTTGAGGAGCCATTGCTCTCAGCACTCATCACAGGCACAGTTCTCAGTCCGGACTCTATCACCGTCAGCACCAGTCGAGTGCCAAACTTCTCCGGAAATGCGTATAGGAACGCAGGCAGCGGGTATCAATTCATTGGCCTGCTCTCACAGGTCAACATGGATGTTGAGAATGATTTAACCCATCACACCACGGCTTACACCTCGGGGGAAGTAATATCAGCGACCCTCACTCCAGATTCCACCCAGTTCTTCTTGGCGTACCGGCCAATGAATGTTATACCGGAATCTAATTTCATCCTGATCTTCACTGTTCCTTCCCAAAGCGCACAGTCCACCAATTCGGACATTCAAAGCATCTTTTCTTCCCCACTCTCACTCGCTTCATTCAGCCTCGGTTCACCGACAACTAGCTTTGGCTTGCCAGATCTGGATTTCTTTGATGGTCTCATGCACCTTTCCCCTGGTTCACGAACTGAAGGATCGGATTGGGAGCGCGGGATTCCTGCGCATTCGATCCATGCTATTCCAGCTCCCCAGTTACTCCAGGACGATACCCTGTGTTTCGAAACCCATGGCAGCCCAGACGAAAACAATTTAGACCTCACATTTGCTGGAACCCTTCTCGCCCTTCCCACCTCTTCGCCACCTCCATTGCGTCGCTGCTCTGGTTCTATATCCATCGAGCAGCGAATCCTCCTACGCCTCTCCACGCTTCAACCGCCAGTGGGAAATTCCGCATATCATGACGCTAAAGTTCAGGGCTGCTAATTTAATTTTTTGTTGCGACAGCTCGCTGGCGACAGAGGCCATCCTGACCGTGACCCGCCCTTGATGGCGGCGACGTGGTGAGTACATGCCAGTACAGTAGGTGGTAAATGTAAATCATCCCCACATTGAAAAACTGGCCATGGGCGACATCGATATGACCATCCTTAACAATGTGAGCCCATTCTGAGAATGTGAATTTTTCCAGGACATGAAGCACTTGCCAAAGTTCCCTGATTCATTGAACAACTCAAGACAATATGCGGAAGAGATGAGTTTGTGGGTTTACACAATGGACTGCTTATTGAGAAGATGGTAGAGTAGACAGGTGTCCAAGATGTAGAAGGTTCCCGGGAAATAAGCACTAATTCATACGGGTAAACAAGTTCTCATAGTGGTCAAACCCAAAGACAGTTACGACTCGAGCGAACAATATCCAGATGATCTGACAGCACCGCTTCTGTCACCGCCTCTGTACCCCGCTTCGAAACACACCATTCAAGTAATCAGCCTTCATAACCATTCCAAAGCAGCAAGGAAAGAGAACATACATTGTGGATCGGCCGACGGTGATGTGGTGGGCATTACCACAATATTCCACAGGGCCGATCGCAACATTCTGAGTGTTCTGGACAATATACGAGAACAGTATGTGCTTCCGCTCCATGCCTTCAATGCGCTGGGGTTTGGGGCTATCCCTAACCACAAAAGAAGTCAGTACAGGCTTGCAAGTGGGAAAGGCAATGGGTACTCTTTAGCGCTCACGCCTTGAGAGCTTTGCGGGAGCGGAGTGATTGACCAAATTTGCTTATTGTTGCGATGGGTGTAGACCGTTCAATGCGGTAGAGATTGAACGCAGAAATCATGGCCATCCAGAAAGAGGCACGTGCGCGCAAATAATGAGCAGGTCGCAGAAAGGTCGGTCCACCAAGCAGTCCTGGAAATTCATTCAACCATGAGCTGTACTACAACTCAAAGATGAACCTTGTTGCGCAAAGTAGGAAGTCACTGGGTCTTGACATTCAGAGAGACTGCCTCCAAGTTCAATCCATTGGTGCGTTCCAAAGACCAGATGACCGAGATTATGATTAAGCGAGAGGAAGATTGAAAGAAATGTGGGCTCAAATACGTTGTAAAACAAGTCCATGTTGTACTGCGTCTATCTTCAAGACAGGGTAGATCGTTGCTTTACCTGAGCTTGTCCCCAAGATTCAACTTCAATTATTTGGAATAAAATCAAATATACGTACGACATGGTCGTCAACGAGTTTTGCCATGCGATAAGAAATTTTGCAGCAGTCCTTAGCATAGCCATGGAGCTAGTCTATGTATGCGAGTCAGTGTTGCGTGGTTGGGATAAAGAACCCGACTTTAATCACTGGACAAAGAAGTTTCCTACTCAAGTCATCAGAGATTTGGTTTGAGCGGTGCTAAGAAGCAGTTCTTGCCATAGGCCAGTGTGAGACTTGTGCAGAAATTCAAAGTACCGTCCGCAAAGTCGGGCGATACGGGATGGATTATTGGACGATTTGGCTTCAGTCAGAAATGATGATAGACCTAGAATGAAGAATAAATCATTGAGACATTTGTTTGAAAAAGATTGTGCACGAATGTCTCACCCGCAAGGAAAAATATTTCGATAACTGTATAAACACCGATACCGAGAAATACATCATTCGCACCGCAAATGACTTCGCATGCTAAACCATTGCACTCCATCCCGACCCTCCCCAGCATCCATTCGCTGAGATCTGGCAGAGAATCCCTTTCATGACTATAGAAGTCGAAAGGCTCGAGGGGTGTCTATCACGAGACAATGCCCATGCAGGCTGAGACATAAGTAAAGGTGAACACGAGACGGAAAAGAACTAATGCTTACCTGAAAGACAAGATCAGAGCTCAGGAAGACAATGCCGTGGTCCGTAAAGACGAGAGCCATACCAACCCGAAATTTCCGAACCTGGCATAGTGAGTTCTCAACTGAGACCCTCGCAGGGACAACACACCTTTTTATTGACAATGTTGATGGTAGATTCATAGTCTGAACGAGGATAGAGTTGCACCCAGGTGTAGGTAAGCCATTGAATCCGATAGGCTTGAGACACGGATAGGCCTGAGACGTGGAGAAGCAGCAAGAAAGACCCAGAATACCATCAAGAATAGCGATCCCAGATCTAGAATGAGTGCACGATAGGTATAAGAGATAC
Organism: Mycena venus; assembly: GCA_014462655.1. Lineage (NCBI taxonomy): Eukaryota > Fungi > Basidiomycota > Agaricomycetes > Agaricales > Mycenaceae > Glaucomycena > Glaucomycena venus. Next base: position 609,965 of record JACAZI010000015.1, on the reverse strand, counting down.
CATGCAATACGAGGTCAGTGAGGCAACCCTTCGATCCTTGCTTTTGCTTTCCGGTGGTGTTCCACATTTCAGGATAGATGAAACCCTGAGATTTATTTTTACCTCTTTTAATAGCACAGGAAGAGTCAATTCAGTAGGGCAGGCCGCTTTGCGCCGGGTGTCCCTTTGGGAATCGTTTGGTCTCCTTGTCAGTCGCGTCGATCTCGAACCCTTCCAGTGGCAGAGACCCGTCTTTTTTGATAACTGTGGACAGAGAGTCATCAAGAATCATGTGGCCCGAAGCTGTACCTTCGCGAGATTCAGGCATGGTAGGAGCAGAGCAGCGGCAGGCGTAAGTCTTCAAGTAACAAGAACAACCAACGTCACCTGATTGATCCCCGCCGTGGCGATGCCGGTCCGAGTTCCGTTCCTACAGGTCGGCAGTTTGAGAAGATGTCGCAAAGCAAAGTTGCATCAATAAAAGATTGTATCTATACTGGTTGTACACTCTATAAGTTGCTGTTCTCTAAGCTCATTCTCCCGTAAGTTTTTTTTTTTGTACCATACAACTACAGTCTAGGGCTGTGCGCCGTGCCCGTCGCGCCGGTTCAACGGGTTCCGTGCGACGGGTAGCCGACCCGTTCTGAGGCCCCGGGAAGCTCCTGCCAAGGCTTGTCCGGAAAATAGGATTTTTGAGGGCCAAAATTGGCCATTTCCTTGTCCAATAATAGGATTTTTTAGGCCAAAAATCGCAGATCCTTGTCCGCAGATAGGATTTTTGAGGCTAAATTCTGTGATCCTCGCATGCTGTGAGCCCCCAACTGGGCGACTCTACTAACGAAGCCTGGCTCAGTCACTAAGGAGGTGAAGAAACTTCTCTTGAAGCTCGGAAAGGGTAAGAAAGCGTAGGTTTGGCTGCAATGAGCGCGAAATAGCTGAAAATTGTCAAAATTGCGCGGTAATAATATCCTTTTTTTTTTTTTGGCGGGACACCCGACCATCCTTGTCCGATATAGGATTTTTGAGGCCTCAAGGTCGCCAAAATATAGGATTTTTCGGGCCCAAATCGGCGGTTTCGAGCGGACAAGCCTTGGCGGGAGCTTCCCGCGTTGAGATAGACACGCAAGCTCATTTGAAGTGAGATGAATCATGTATTATAGTGAGGGTGGGCAGGAAGACGGCGCTCGAAGTAGGGCTAGCCGGCAATCAGCGGTGGCAATCAGCTCGCATATTACCTTCCTCTACGCGCACCTTTTGCCAACCTTTTGCACCAACGCGTTTTGGATGCTCTCAATACCTTCAAACCCTAAAAAGACAAGTGCCCAAGCGACCACTACTGTCTCCGTTCAGCATTTTCACCTCTACGGCATTGTAAAACTAAAAATATCGATTTGTAGGGCAGGTATTTTCCCGAAGCAATACTCAAGAGGTTCCCTAACGCTTGTGCGGAGCTGTGAGCGATTACGACAACATCACAAAAAGAAAAATGATTTCCTACAAGTGGCCGTAGCCTTCCGGCCATCCGTGATGGCCGTCCCATCGCCTGTCCCGTTCCTTAGAGAGTCTTTGAACCTTGACGACGGGACGGGTTTGCCCGTCGCCTAACTGTCGAAACGACGGCCGTGCCCGTCGACGGGACAGCGCACAGCCCTACTACAGTCGTTCACTTTACCAAAATTTGAGGAGAACTCAGACTGAGGAGATCGCATCCAAGAGAAAGGATTAAATCATATCATTGTCAAGAGTATAGAATCAAGTTGTAACGATGGTGCAAGATAGAAATGGAAGAATGGAATGGGATTAAAATGCGACGATCACTAGGTAAGTTCAGAGTACCAGAGCAAGAAAGTAATTGCAGTGCATATGGGATAAAGTAGAGATGAGAAGTGATCGCAAATGATAGTAAGTAAGATGGTGTCCAGAGTCCAAGTATAATGGCGAGCAGTGAGGTAGCAAGGTTAATCTCTATAAGAACATGAGAAAGACAAGAGAATAATTTGGAGGAACAAGCATACCGTTGGACTAGAGCATCGAAACTTTACCAATCGCATTCAGGGTTTGCAGAAGGAACCAGTTGTCAACCGCCTGCTCAAAGGTGGCTGCATCAGCTGTTGGATAGGTCACATAATGAAGATCAAGCAGCGTCGATATGGGAATCCGAGCGCATCGTGAACAGGTGCGGAATGAGATCAACCCCTGCCTCATGTTCGATGCAGATGAAGCAGAGTTGTCTGAGTAAAAGGCATCGCCAGGAAGAACGAAATGCACGACGATGGGATCATGTGCATTGGCGTCAGGGTCCGGCTCCAGGAATGGACTTCCTGTAGTTGCCCAGCAAAACATGCGAGGGCGGAAGGAGGGTAGATTGATGTTAGGCAGCTCATGGAGGACGGCAGCGTCGAAGTGAGGCTTGGCGGCCTCAAGTAGAGCTGGGCATGGGGTGCCGACGCGCTGAAGGAAGTTGGTAAACAAGGCTTCGGCGTCTAGTGTCATTGGGATCGGTGGACCAAAGGTGGAGAGGAGGTCGTGGGGATCGGGTTGACTGACAATGAGAAGGGGTTCAAGGGAGCGATAATCCGAAATGTGAGATGTCCATGAATTGGCAATGTAGAATTCGGTGCCCCCAGGATAAGAGCGTGCAAACTGTGAATAAAGAAATGTCAGTTCCGAAGAGACTGTAATAAAAGGAACGAAGGACATGCCTTTACAAAGGAGAAGCCACCAGCACATTGAAGCTCAGCGCCGCTACAGAAGATCTCTGTCTCGAGGTGGCCATGCACTTCTGGTCCCAGAATGGCGTTATGTACCAGCTCCCTGACAAGAGTGTTGTGCTGGTTCTCGTTCCTCTGGCTAAGCGCAGAGATCTGGGACACCAGGAGCTTTAGATGAATTATAAATGGAACAAAGAGAATTGTATGCGCACCTGGACATTGAGATGGCTGATGATCTCGCTCTGGAATGGCAAAAGGCTACCGTGCGGCCCAACCGCTTGCATGGCCCGAGCCACACGAGCCACCTTTGGGTGCCAAACGTCGACAAAGCCCGGTGTCAAGGAACCCAGATCTCGATCGTTGAGGGCATACTGAAGGAGTGCTGGGGTAAGAGCGCCAGGTGGCTTACCACTGATGAGCGAGAGCGAAACTAATGCCCCAAGAACACGAAGATCGGCTAGTCGACTGGGAGCGATGGCAGATGCGAGGCGCTGAGGCATAGAGATTCCAAGTGACAAGCGGTCCTCATCTGTTGGGACGCACCACTGCCCAGTATTACTGAGGAAAATATTCAATGCCGTATAGATAGTCTCCCGCTCCAGTCCAGCGCCGACCGAGGGGTTGTGAGGGTCGAGGCTGTGAATGTGAGTTTGAGTGTTGTTGTGCAGATAAAGGTTTCTCTCACACTTTAAATTTGCGGCGAGGGCAGAGTAAGGGCATGAAGTCCCCATTTTCAGAGGCAACGCGCACGCATTCAATGTATAATTTAGCCAGCGCTTGCAGTGAATCGGCCTCCAGATCAAACCGGCCAATCCCACCAACAGTTTGATAGACTGCGGCAGCGACATCGGGGCGTTCGAATAAATCGCCGTATGGACCTGATGGAGCTTGAGTGAACGTGGATTTCCCCAGGGCGGCGCAACGAGAGTGGTCTCAAGATATATATATGAGCGTCATGGAATATCTCGAAATAAACGGGCTGACCGGTTGAGTAGGAAGGGTATGAGTTGCCGGCCCTGTCATGGTCTGTGAAAAGTCAATGTATGAAGGGATATGATATGGAACACACTGACAGGGGTGACAGGGTTTACCGGCTGACTAGGCAGTACAGACGAGGAGCTAGCAAGCTGAAGGAAGCTTAAGCCACATGAATAAACAACGTGAAGGGGCGTACCGAATTGTTGGGCTGCTGGGATTGATTTGGCACCATCAGTGCTGCAGTGGACTGAACCCGAGTGAGCACTCTCGTTTAATGTAAGATGGAAACGGGACCCGGACACACCGATAACGTCTGAAGGTCGGACTTGACAAATATCAGTGAAGGTGGATGACTGAATGAAAAATGTGCGCACAGTGTGGGCAGCCCGCGAGGTCGAAGGCACAGTGGCTGCAGTCAGTGTCGGAGCGTCTGGCATGTCATCGTCCTCGGGATCCGTCGCAATTCCGCCCGAAGTGTCGGATGCATTGTCATCGCTGTCGCTGTCGTGAAAGTTCATTTCAACGGCCTCTGTGAACTGCCGGTTCTGGCGGGCCGTGAGACAGCGATGCCTCAAGGACAAAGAACGGTTGGGCGACTCCTCGAGGAAGGTTGCACCGCCATAGCGTATGACTGGATATCCAGATTGTGAGTGTGTCGAAAATATAATGAATGAACCAACGTACTACAATTCAAAACGAAACGGCCATTCTGGACGCAGAGTGTTGGAACAGCGAAAAGGTTTTTCCACGGTGGATAGAACAGGTCATGCACAGTGACCGTGGCATTGACCTCGGGAGCGCGCCGCAGATTGGCAGAACCGGCCCCACGAAGCTTACCACAGTTGACAAACGCAAGGGCCTGGAGATGGAGCTGCTCGTGCTGCAGACGCGTACTGGGACCAGTAGGAAGGGAACCAAATGAGTAACGCCGTGGACCAGTTCGCATCGAGGCCATAGACATCTCAAGAAGTGTGGTGACCTTTGTGGTTTCTGCGACGGTGTATTCAAACAAGAGATGAGAGTCTCTGGTGAATTGGCCAAACGCAGACGCGTAATTCTTGTAATAGGTGACCTCCTGGCCAGGCTAATGAAGGGTGAGCAAACAGAAAGAGTTTAACCAGTAGCAATAACAGACACACCTGGAAGGCCTGCACCATAACGGTCATCTTGACCTGTCCACCCCAACCGGGTCCACCGAAGACACCTGTTCCAAGGTAGTTCCCGGAGTTTCGTTGAGAACGGCGCCACGGACAGCAGGACCACGAACACGACGGCTGCGAAGTTGAAGGGCAGCGCTAGCGGGACCTAGATGCTCCCTTGCTGCAGCACGGCGGGTAGTGTTTGTCTCAGAGATCTGCGTTGGGCTGAGGTCGTCAACACGGCGGCGGCGGCGGCGGGGATTGTTGGAGTGGCCAGAAACCGGAATACCGAGACCGCCCATGCCCAGCATTGGCTGTGTCGTGTTATACCCTAATAGATTATTCGAGGGAAGAGGATGTCCGGCTGGTGCAGCTGGAAGGGCAATAGGTTGTGAACGAGCACTGGTATATGGAAGGGCAGGTGGGACGAGAAGGGTGGGAAGGGGAGCTGGGGAGCTAGCGGCAGGCAGAGTATTTGCTGCCAAGGGGGCGGGCAAGCTGCCATTCGCCATTGAATCGCGCATAAATTGGTTCATCATCCCCGTAAAGAAGCCAAGGAATGGGTTATTGTCTTCAGCGATGCAGAGATCAATTGAATTCAGATGATAACGGCGGAAATCTCGTACCTGAAGAAGACATGACTGCAAAAAAAGAGAATGCGCTATGACTGAGAGTTGGGGGCCAGATATAATAAGAGAGTGAACTGGGGAAAGTCAAACACGACGATCTTCCGAAAAATCAATGGTTTTGAGCAAACAGAAGGGTTCGGCAGTGGGATTTTGGCATCACGCACCGTGCTCGAACATGAGTTCAAAGAGTGGTTGGCCACAGGCTTGGGAGCGGTATTGGGATTGGGCTTGGGAGCGGTATTGGGATCATTGGGCTTGGGAGTGGGAGTGGGAGTGGGATTTGTGGTGGTTTGACAACAAGCGTGGGATGGCTTGGGTTCGGCTATTCAAGTTGGGATGATGGCGATAACGCTAAGATGACACTTGATTAGATTGTGAGTGCACCAGTCGGTAACAAGTACAATACCGGGAAGTTGAAGGTTGAAAATTGTTCTGCACGTTGAATGTAGTGCATAGTATGTCCAATTGTTACCCAGGTAGACCATCTATGAGTTCATTGTACATTTTCGGTGTTCCTGTGGTCAAAATAGCAGTACATGTTCAATGCACATTGTACAAAGCAATATGTAAATAATTTTTGACGATAAATACCGTCATATCCGGCGGCTGGGGCGTCGCAGAGGTGTCAAGTGCATCTCACGCACAATATACGACGATATGTGTGGAGCGCTGAAAATATTCCTCGAGAAGATCATCCACGATGCAGCGCTATATACTGAACACGGGTACAGGTGGGCCTTCCCGTGCATCTTTATCCAGACATGAACACTCATCATGTACAGAACGACCGTCACACCGCTCGATGTGATGTATGCGCTCAAACGCAATGGAATGACCCTTTACGGGTTTGGAGGATAGTTCGTGACACTAGTTACGTCTCGGACGGCGGAGGCTCATGAGAATGGAACATATATCGCGTTGGATTTTGATTATGATTTCAAGTGAGAAGCGGCTAGCCACGGAGGACCGGCAACAGTGTACTTCGCAAAGGAAGATACCGCAGGGTAAGTATTGAAGACCGTAACAACTGCCCGTATTTGCGGGAAAAGGAAAAGAGCAAAGATACAAGCCCGGTGTGAAGGTTCCGTGGGGAGAGAGATATAAATAGCATTTAATTAAATCCAAGGGTTCCAGCTACAGTGTCGAACGCCGTTTCAGAAAGCAACGTCAATCAATGAGGCTTGGGCACGAATACGGACTTTCGATAAACTTTTGGTACGTGCCGTACGGCTGGGGTCGGGCCGATAGCGAGAGTATTCGTGAGAAGCTCAAGTTGAAATGAGGAGGCAGGGAAAAGGGAAGAGTCTTATGAAGGCGCATGCTCTGCGGCGGAGATAAAGGGAGGAAGAAAGAGGCTACACTCCGATCAAACCGGGCCGACTCGGAAAGTGCAATGCCACTCTTTCGTTCTCACCGTCACGACCGAAAGTCAAGACCTTCCGTGGCGAAGAACGACCCATCCTCAACAACTCCGGAGCCCTTGTGTTCTACGGTAAACAAGGCAATGTCGGTAACACCGCTCGTAATTCCAATTTTCGTTATGCCAGTGACCGCCGTCTTTTCTAACGGCTGCCGATCCTTGACCAAGTAGATGTACCGAGAGACTTGGAGTATCTTCATCGATGGCAAGGGATCACTCGTCGCGAACAATCGCTCTCATGTCTGTCTCAGGATCGGGCCGGCCGGATTCGATGTGAATGCTCTTCACGTCCCACGTCGTGGGTCGCCTGATTCAGAACAAGGTTACGAGTGGGTAAGTCAGTGAAAGAGACTAGTCTACTCCGCACGCACGTACTTCAATCTGTTGCAGAGTGGCGTCCAGTTCTGTACAGTGCATACTCGACATTCAACGCTTTTGGACCATTGTTGTGGTAGTTGTAGCGGATGCAATCATTCTGGAGAGGTGTGAATTTACATTGCTTCCGCATCAGTCTCTAGGCATCGTGTCTCCGTCCCACACATGAGATATCCTTTCGGTTAGTTTCTCCTCCTGAGCAATCGCTCTGATCCCCTCCTCTTGGTTCCGAGGTCGACAGGACTTTGTTTTCCTTTTCGAATTTCGAAGATTCGCGCCTTTCAATCTTGTTTCTTCCCTTCGGGGCGGCCATACGTGCTTGAGACTCGGCCTTTCAGCTCCCGGGTCCAGCACCAGTCCCATTCTCCCGTGCATGACTCCCGCGAACAAAAATATAATCGTCCCAATTCCCGCTTATCTTGATGAAACATTCGGCATTCATAGCAGGCACCCAAGTCGGCTTTCGCTATTTTCGCTTTGAATGATAGCATTCGCTCAACCCACTGCTGTGGTCTTCATGTCTTCACAATTGGAGTAATTCTCCCACGTAATGGAATTTGTAGCCCAACATGAAAGTTCTCTTCTATCTGCTGATGACGGCGCAATGGAAGCAGTTCTACTGTGAACAGAATCTTGGGAGCTTCGGTTCTATCTGTTAATGGTGAACGACATGACTAACGCGACCCTGTAACAGAAGGACCTAAAGTAGGCATCTGAAACGTTGGGGGGGATCTGGCGATGCGAGAAGACAAGCATGTACTTGTCCTTGGGTGTCTGGCAAAATGCGGACACAGTAGTCAGTGTTCTAATACGCGTCTGAGTGGAGTTCGTCACATATGCTGAATGTAAACCTGGAAGTCGGATGCGCATCGTGTGAACCTATGGGAGTAGAAGCCATCGCCGTGTGAAGTACTGACTCAACGGCTGTCTCGGGGCATGCTTTTTCACCGCAGGACGGACGTGTGAACACTGCCGTGGAAAGTGGATATTCCCAGGCCCATCACTTAAATTCAGTGGGGTTGTATGACAGATTACTTCGGTCAAGATGCCCTCGCAACCCACCACCATGCAGATCCGATTGGACGCTATTTCAGCATGTTTGAAAATCACCGTCGATGCTCTACAGCTCCTTGCCGTGCACTTCAATACACCATTCATGCAGGCTATATCAAATACGACGGTATCTATCCTGAAAGATATCCAGGTATATTTTCCGACGGATTTGCAACCACCGCGTCAAATTTCTCAGTCAGTTATCTAGACCGTCAAGCAAAACAAAAACAGCATCACTCAATTGTTGGAGCAAACCTACGAGCTGCTTCATGCAATTATAATTCTCCATTCCAAGTCTGGAACTGACGGCGAGCTACCACCACTTGTGTTGAAGAATATCGGAAATTTCACTGAGCATGTTTGTTAATGAAGACTGTACATTTGGTGCTGATCGGCAATCTAGGACACTGCACAAAATCCACACATTTGTCGAGGCTCAAAAAAGTGGCAGCCGAGTCAGAAACCTTTTCCGGCAGGGAGAGTTAAATGCACTTCTCAAGGATTGCAAGACTGGAATAACGATGGGATTGGAATTTTTTGAGGTAAGCCTTTCAGCGATCTTATAATGTTGCATGAGGATTAATCTATGCAGATTGAGACGAGTACTATCGTGACAGATATCACAAAGATGCGACACGATGCTGAAAAGAGAAATCAAGATGTCCTGAAGATGATTGAAGCTCTCTCGGAGACAGCGAGTTCAGATAGAGCATCTATGGTTTGAGGATTCGCCTGATTTCTCAGACGTACACTTACTCTTTTCTTTCATTTGCAGATAAGCGGGATCTATTGTCGATCATACACCAGGTATGTAGCATTTAATAAGTCAGATCCATAAACCGACAGGATTATCAAGCTCCAACTCAATCTCAATGCTGCCATCTGAGCCGAAGATATTTCACGGTCGAGATTCCGAGCTGTCGGATATTCTCCGACTATTTGATCAAGGAATCCCCCATATTGCGATTCTAGGGAGCGGAGGGATGGGTAAAACAAGTTTGGCAAGAGCTGTTATCCATCATACACAAATCGCTGCCAGATATGACCAACATCGTTTCTTTGTTGCCTGCGACTCTGCGTCAAACAGAGTGGAACTAGTGGCACTTCTTGGATCTCATCTCGGGCTTCGACCTGGACATGATATAACTCAAGCAGTTGTTCAGCATCTTGCAAACGGCCCACAAAGTCTCCTGATTATCGACAATCTGGAGACATTGTGGGAGCCCATAGAGTGCCGCGGTGATGTTGAGGATTTTTTATCACTGCTTACTGATGTAAAGCACTTGGCATTGATTGTCAGTTCCAGTTTGTCACATATATTTTTGTTTGCTCACATTGTAGTAGATTACAATGCGGGGGACAGAACGGCCCGGAAAAGTGCAATGGACCAGACCTTTTGTGCAACCTCTGAAGCCCTTGAATCAAGATGCTGCTCGAAAATCATTCATTGATGTTGCAGATGGCAGTCACCACCCAGAAGAAGTTGATAGAGTCCTTTCACTGACAGACAACATGCCCCTTGCAATAAATCTCATTGCACATTTGGTGGACACTGAAGGGTGCTCTCATATATTGTCCCGTTGGGACAAAGAGAAGACATCTCTTATATCTGCTGGTCATGACAGAAGATCCAGCTTGGACTCATCAATTTCACTTTCACTCTCCAGCCCTAGACTGAATAATCATTCACGAGATCTCCTCAGTTTGTTGTCAATCCTCCCAGATGGGCTTTCAGATGTGGAGCTGATGCAAAGCAAACTTCCAATGGAGAATATCCTGGGATGTAAAACAGCACTGATTAGTACTGCATTAGCATACACCAATGAACAAAACCGACTCAAAGTTTTGGTGCCAATCAGGGAATATATGAAAAAATTTCAACCTCCAAAAGAGAGCTTCATCCAACCTCTTCTCAAGCATTTTCAGGCCCTGCTTGAATTTTATGAGCAATATCAAGGAACTGAAATGGTTTTGAGAACAGTTACACAGATATCAGCGCATCTGGCCAACATTCAGAGTGTCCTTTGCAACGGACTTCAAAAGGGATATCCTGGGCTGGAAGATGTAATATATTGCACATGTGGTCTCAATAAATTCAGTCAAGCAACTGGACAGGGGGGTATCCCCCCTAATTGGACAGGCATACAATGTCCTTCACTACTGCTGTGATGACCGCCTCAAGGTCTGCTTCATCATAGAAGTCTTCAGTTCACAGAAATACATTCCTGTGCCTACCTACCTACTTGTCTCTGATCCACAGACACTGGTAGCCCAAGCATTAGACCACTTTGTTCATTTTGATGACTCAGACCTGAAATGTAGGTTCATGAGTATGTGTGAGTTATTTGGTGCTGACAACAGGTGTAGGCTTATTCTACAACAGTGTAGCACTATACTATCTGCAAAGCAAGCAAGATCATTCCAACACCAGAAAGTATTGCCAAGCAGCTCTCTCTTTGGCAGATTCCACTGGGAATACCAAAAGGCGCTCAGATGCTTTGTACTACCTGGCATACAGTAACTGGCTCCTTGGTGATTATTCCACAGGCCAGATGCAAGCATCTGAAGCCCAGAGGTTGGCCAAAATTTCAGGAAACTTGCTCAGGGAAGCACGAGCACTAAATGTTGAAGGGATGTGCTGGACTCAACTTGGAAACTATAAGATGAGTTCCTATCTTTTCAAAAGGGCTAGGCATCTCCTGGTTCTTTGTGGCTTGTCTGGTGGTACCTTGGACTGTAGCATCATGAACTTCATGTCAGAGATTCATATGTTTAAATCAGAGTATACTGAGGCATATGACATCCAGAAAGAGATTCTTCAAAAAAGCTCTGTAGACCAGGATACATATGATCATGCATATGCTCTGCTGAATCTTGCAGAACTTGGCGTGCCACTGGGTGTACCAAATGCAGATGTGCAGAAGAATGTTGAAGAAGCTAGGAAATATTTTGAGAGGGTGCAATATGCAATGGAGGTAACAATGTGTGATTGTACTGTTGGAAATCTCCATATGAGAGAGGGAGAGGTTGATGAAGCAATGGCAATTTTTGAAAAATATGTCAAATCAGATATGAGAAAACATAGTGAAATCCTGTTTTACTGCTTAGAGCGACTTGGTGATTTTGATCGCTGGCCAGCCACATTTGCAATGTCCAGCTGGACAGTAATGTTCCTGGGGCTCTCTCTCAAATCAAAAAACAAACTTGGAATCAGTAAGGCTTTGCAATTCCTAGGAGATGTATTCCTCTCTGAAAATGATGAGGCTACTGCTATAAGCCTGTTGACTATTGCCTTGGAAGAATTTACAGCCATGGATGTGCATCAGAGCAGAGCTGAATGCATGCTCAAGCTTGGAGATATTTCAAAGACAAGCAGTAACCTGATTAAGGCAGTTGACCATTGGGATACTGCTAGGCCCCTCTTTGAGCAGTCATCACAGATCAAACAAGTTGCAAAAATTGATGAAAGGCTGGCTAGTGTTGGTAAAGATGTGCTTCAACAACACAGTAGTACCTTGGCTAGGCTGGAGGAGTTCAATATTCCTACTGGCATTGAGAAGGAGGTAGATGAAGATCTTGCAGATCAAAAGAAAGATTTCAATGAAGTGAAATCAGGTGAACCCATGGCTACCTAAGTGTTCTGAGCGCTATGTGTATTTTTCTTTTTGGCCAAAAACATATTTATGTTCTCTGTAGCTTCATTGGCCAGACCAGATTTTATTTATATATTTATATCTTCTGTTGAGGTGGCTTGGATTGCAAACTCATAGAACAAAGCTTTGGGAATACTGGAAACTTGAATGAACCAAGGTTTGTAGATGCCCAAATGGTACTGTTTGCCTGAGATCAAACCTAGTTGAGCAGAGCTCAAGTTGGTGAATCATTTGCACAGCTCCACTGAGACCTTTAGTGCTAAACCATTTTATTGAATACTGCTGTGTTGCTTGTATGGAATACCACTAAAACCAAGAGAAAGATAACTCACTAGGCTAACAATACCACTGGTGAGCTTTGACACAAAGGACACTCTTGAGCCACAGTATGGGCATTGAACATTGCTGTTGGAAGGAATAAGGCAAGGTTATTGTCCACAGGGAGTGGGGTCAGTGCAGGTTTTGTGAAGACACCATCAAGGATCCTGCTCATGCAATGTTTACGTGTGATCACCCTGAGCTCATTGTGCCAGTTCTATCTTGACAGGGAGATAAATATGGGAGATAAGTATGCATATGCATTGGACAGCCCAGGTTTTCTGCTTCTCAGCCCTGCTCACATTTTCTAAAATGATTATTAAAAGAGACTAAGGCCACAGAACAGACCCCAAGTAGTTGAATGTTCTCATATTGTGATTTGATCTCTTATGATGCATTGATGGTCCCTTTGATGTTCTGTCAGAGCTTTCTCAAATCATTTTTTATTCCTTTCAATATTGATTCATTGGATTTTGCTCACATTCACTCAAATTTTCCAAAAAAATCCAGATCACCCAACATGCATTTACAACCAAACTGGAGGTTCATCATAGAATTCAGATATTGTTGAACCTTCCTGAGCTTGTCTGAATCCAAACCTAACTGGCAGCAAGAAACCAACCAGTAGATTGGGCATGAAAGAATTGTACTTATTCAACTATTTTTCAACTCAATTGTTATGTCTGCAGCTCAACTACACTGCCAATTGTTCCACATATGGTCACTGTAAGGTCCGGTGATGCCAAAGGCTAACAGACCCCCAAGAATCTTCAAGTTTTGCTTACTTCACACCAAGTTAAGTGAATGAAGTGTACGATTCAAGAAGACTGTCTAACTACTCACTAACTACTGCTATAAATAGTGTGCCATGTCTAAAATCTCCTTATTCCTAATCAAGCTATCTCCTTGTTCTACAAGTCAAAACTACTCCTGTGGCATGATGCAGAGCCAGGGTGGGCAAGCACAAGTCACCCACCAGAGAGAGGAGGGGTGGAGGCAATGCAAGGGAGGAGATGGAGGCAGGTGTCGAGTGCACATTGTCATGCTGCACATGCCCCAGGCCCCAGTGGGGTTTTGACATATCACTTGCCTTTAGGGTTAGACCCACTGTGATATATCCAGGGCTCTGGCCCAGAGACAAAGGTGATATATAACCCTAGAGGCACCAATATTTTCGGCAATCCCACATGTGCTGTTTCTATTTTTCAGTGTTTCTGCACTGTTGCCTCCAATCTTCTGGTCTCCCTAGGATAACATCAGCATTGACTGAAAGGATTGCATTAGAGACACTGTGCTATTCAAAGGTCCACAGGGAAATTCTGGAATGCAAATCAACATCACAAACATGTCAGTTTTCTGATACAATCAAACTGTCTAACATTTGATGCTCAGGAAATATTTGTTTTTATTTATTTATTTTTTACAAGATACCTTGTTCCAAACAAGGGCATGCTTAGTCATGAACATCCTCTCTCTTTTGCTTTTCCCCCCATGTCATTCTGGGTCCCTGCTATGTTTGACTTGATGGATGGAACCTTTGTATACATGTTGGGTGACTGTAATGGCAGTGGTTTAAGCCAAATCCCGGTGTAAATGCCATAAATGGGGTCTCAGTGCAGTAGGTCGGAATAGAGAATTGTGGAAGGACTAGCATGCACTCTCAGATCCTTGGAAAATTCACTCTGGAAATGGACTAATACAGCAAGATGTTCCTGATGCTTCAAGTAAGCGTCTATGTGTGATTATTCTACTTGTTTTTTTCCCTTCACCAACATCTGAGTTCTTCAATCCACCTCACTCAGAAAGCCTTGTTCCTACCAAAATTCAATCCATCCAACTGCATGCACAAACCTGCCCTCTACACCTGCACTTCCCAATGCCTCAGCTCATCTTGCCTCACATGAGCCCACCATTGTGCCACATTACGTGGTGGCCACACTGCAGGACAATGTGCTGCAGCAAGTACACTCTGTGGCAGCAAGCATGCTTGGATCAGGACTGCTGCTGCCACACCCCTCACCAATGGAATCTGACAGGGTGATATCTACAGTGAGTACAAGTTCTCCAGTGGTTTTCCAGTCGACATTTGCCTCTGCTGTCACCCTTTCCAGCATGACCTTCCTGCTGGCCTCTTCACTCTTAACACTTTCATCATCAGCATCGCTAATCCCATTTACTAGTAGCATCATACTGGGTAGTAGCCACCTTCATCACTTTGTTACTTCGCTTATTTCGCTTATTTTCACAAAACCTCATCACTTTGATCGCATTTAGTGAAGTTCATTACTTCCAATGATTTTCTGTGAAAGTTTGTCATTTTAACTCGGCAAGTTCAAGAACCCAGAAGCATTGGCCATCATTATTCCTTCAGCACAAGGCCGGGTGGGTTTTTTCATATAGATACCTTACCCTAACGCTAACTGCTAACCATAACCCCTAACCACTAACCACTAACCACCAACCCTTAACCGCTAACCTCCAACTACCTAACCCAAACCCCTAACCACCTAACCACCTAACCTGAACCTAGCTGGCCATGCTTGTCACACTGCTGATACCCATTACTTTGTGATGCGCTGAGCAGTTGCCGTGTAACAAACAACTCACAAACTTTCCCGAAAACATGCCAATGTGATGAACATTCACAGGTTCCCATCAAAGTCACGAAGATCCACAAACTTAAGCGAAGTAACAAAGTGACAAAAATGGCACAGACTCTATCATACTAGCCGCAAGTGCCCAATCCACCCTCCCCAGCCCATCCTCCATTGCACCATCCTTCATCGCACCATCCTCCTCTTTCCCATTGATGAGCATGACCTGCACCCTGTCCATGGAATGGTCGTGCTAACAACACATTAATTAAATTCCACCTCTCACTTCACTGGGATTCCCAACTGCCTAACTGTATAATTGTCCCACTGCTTGAGTGCCCGAGTTCTGCAATTACTGTGGTTTTTCATTCAATTCGGAAGTCACGCGTCATGCACCCCTCTATCGGTATCGAAATATGGTTGATGTCATCACACATCACGGGAGGCTTTATCAAACACCTAAACCAGGGGAACCGGCATTCGAAAAACGGATATCAGGTTGAAAAGTTTTTTTCGACCTTTCATGGACCCCCCTCCCCCCCCTCTCCTTCCATATAGGGAAGGAGTTTCCCACCCCTGGTGCCGGGCCGTCCGCTCCGAGTTGAGCCGTTGCCCCCCATGTGTGTTCATTAACTTTCTGTTGGCTTTTCTGCATGTAAATTATGTTCTCTTGGACTCCTTCATAGACATTTGTAACTGAAATACCTTTATGAAGCCTGAAATCTTTTGATTTTCTACCATCTAAATTCCCCAGCCAACTTCTGGCACTCAAGCTCAAGGACCCATTGTCGGTTTGAGAGGCAGTCCAGGTTTCTGGAAATGAGTTTCAGTCTCTTTTGACATCCTGGTGTATTGTCTGCAGTCTGAAGTGCAGTTTTGAGCTCTTGCATAACTGAGCCTAGAATTTTTTTCGGCCAACCTCGAGACCCCCCCACCCCATGTACAGAATTTTAATGCCGGTTCCCCCTTGACCTAAACCATCACGGACCACCCCCCAGTGGCAGAAAAAAAAGTCAAATTTGCCGTGAGATTGTCGAAATTTTGGGGTGTGTCCAAGGTGTGTCACGCGAAAATTCGGCTGCTATCGAATTATCGACTTGGTCAAACCATGTCACACATCACAAGGGCGTTCGAATTGAATGAAAAAATACGGTACTCAATGTACCACCATATCTATTTCTGGCTTTATTCAGGCCCTCATGCTGCCTTGTATTTATCATGGTCTCAGACACCCATTTTACTTACTATATATTCTATATCCTGTCAGCGCTTTCAATATGATCTATTATGTTGAAGTCGAAGTCCCCGGCGCACCGTCGTGGTCAGAAACAAGCAGCAAGCCCCTGTATCATACAACAAACAAATGTCTAAATACCCGGATCACCCGGCCCCTAATCCCTCCTTAACATATTACGCCCCCGAATCGCTCGTCCCCTGTCGTCTCCCGGCTCGTCGCTGCTGCGGACCCGGCCCAAGATTTGAGCTTTGTTTGATCCACCCTGCACACACTAGTTTCTTCCTTCCGTGCTCGCACGGTTGGTTGGTTTGTCACCATCTCATCTGCGTCACCGTCCCCCCTACCCCACCACTCTCCCCGAGCCCACCACACACGGCACTACTTTCTACTTCTACTGCGCCATCGCCCCGGGGGCCGGCACGCTCATCCTCGTCGCCTGCGTCGTCATCATCGTCGCTCGCCTCATCCGCTTTCGCACACGCCGTCGCATCGTTTCCATGGGACCCCGTCGAAGAAGGAGCAGTCGGAACGGGGGCACCTCCCCACTGCGACGAGTAGCGGGGGGCAGGCTCAGGCTATGTGTTGCGAATGGCCCCGCGTCGATGGCGTCGATTCGGGTGAGTACAGCGCATGGGGGTGTTATGTGGAGCACGAGTGCGACCTGCGCGACAGGCCAGCACACGCGCACGAACAATGCAAGAACCCTAATTTACCATAATCACTATTCTTCTTAAGCAGTGCCTTCAAAAAGACAATTTAAGGAAGACCGCGGGAGGGATATAATGTGCGGTCCTGTCAAGGGAGGTAGATATTTCTCAGTGTAAAAAGTCGCTTCATATTTTGTTATTGGTTCATCGCGTTCGGGGCATATACTGGTCTTCAACAACGCCGCTTCATCATGGAACATACAGTCGAACCGTGGGAAACCGTCTGATGATCATGCACAGCAGAACAAAGAAAGAAAAAAGAAAAAGGTATAGTTTCCATCTGTTGCATCACAGAGGCTCGGCAGGTAGATAAAATTACATGACATGCTCTGAATAACGGACAGCGGCTTCCAAGAGTTCTCTCGGTGTACAAAGCAAGCTAGGAAACACACATTCGCCCCTAGACCTTCAAACGCCTCCCAAGCCGAGCTCGCCGATGCCACAAGTAACCTTCCTACCACCCGTGTCCAGCTGTAGAACCCCGTCGACGTATGAAAGCGAACAGTAATTGTACAACTTCACCGCAAGATTACCTCTTCTCCCAAGAACTCTTGTTCTTTCCACTGGGATCATGAACTGGCACGTAGAAAGATTTGGGTGACGATGGTCTGAAGGGAATGGATCTGTAAGTGCTAGAGCACACACAGGGACACTGAGCATGGTGAGCTAGATCATGATTGCACCTATAGACCAACTGTATCGTGGTACGCGCATCACCCAATCCCAATCCCACAGCCATCCAAGGTTCATGTGCACTGAAATGCGCACGCATAGAGTATTTCCCTGTAAACACGCACACAGGTAACCGGATAGCATGCTTCGGTTCGACCACGCGAGGACAGTCGAGCTTGGGTTGGATGGCAGAAGAAATAAATTCAACATGAAAATGGAAATAGAATCGTCTAGTAATACTACAACATGTAAGGATTGTGTACAATATTTGGGTTGTACTAGTGCTTATAATTACGGACACTTGTTAAAGATATATTAGTTTGCATTGGTTTGTATAAAGAAAAGTGGGGGCTGTGAATTTTCCGGCTCGGAGATCGAGGTTGAAACTTGACCGCCAGCGCGTCGCACAGAATCCAGATGATTGCAGTGGCTGGATTTCACCCACCTCATTTCGAAGAGCGTGACGGCGCGACGCATTCTAGAATGTGATACTTTAGTAGTTTTTTTCGGGGACAGGTAAATAATTCAACTCAACCATTCGTCGTGACCTTGGCCTCTTTGTCTCCAGGTTTCGGAGCACCTATCAGTTATTCCATCGGCCTATAGTACTCCCACTGCTAAAACTATGTTCTGTACGTCCAAAAAACTCATGGGCGTGGACGCGTTCCAAACGGTATGGCAAATGTTTCGACTCGAAGCCAATAGCCACCCTCTCAGGTTTGTACCGGCCCAGAATTCCTCGGATGTCATGTTGATAAGGGTCTGATGGTCCTCGTAATCTTTGTTCGCTACATGAGCCATAACATCGAAGGGAAACCGGTCCAGCCCGACATTAAGCGGCACCAGAATACTTTGAAGCGCATTCAATTCGGAGCAGAATAAGAGCGACGCAGCGGCAAGGCGGATACTGAGGTCATCAGATGCAGAGCGAGGACGATTTACTTTCCATGTCCTGTTCCTGATGTACAGCCAAGTTTCGAGATCAATTTCGATCATATATCGATTCCAGTCTTGCGGATAAAGCCCACGCTGAGTATTCCTCACGAGGATCCGACAAAGTTCGACATCATCGGGGTTGTCCCAGGCGAAAATATCTTTATCGGGACCACGGAGTATGTTCAGGAATGTTTCCAGCGGGTATGCTCAATCAGGCATCACTGTGCGGAATACCACCCAGAGAACGAGCGGCGAAGGAGATACAACGAGTTCAGAAAGCACACGATATGCCACGGAATTTCTTTCCAGCGGCGGCGGTATTCGAGTCGCCCAGTGTCTTCCGGAATGTGCTAATTGACTGGAAAATGGAAGTCAACGCCGGGAACTGAGTACATTATTAATATAAGACCTACATGTGGAAGCAGTCACATCCGGGACGCCATCGAATTGCCCCCAGATCGTGCACCGGGTAAACCTCCAGCATAGTCTCCATCCAGCATTTCATGATCTGGGAAACCTCACAGATCTCGCAGCAGGTTTCAAGGTCCTCGAGGTCAACCATGGCCATGTTAATGCAGATTCCCCACCACCAGATTAACCCACTGAGGTCAATTTCCTCCTTATGCATCAGGGCATGCTTCCGCCCCAGTTCCAACACAACCAGCCACGCGATGAAGAGAAGTCGAATCTGGGGTGTAAGGTGATGTAATGAAGTGTCTCTTGGTCCATATCGTCCTATAGGGGCCCGCGCAAGCAATGTCCCAGTACTCCCTCGGCATTTCGAGGATTGGTAGGAAGTGATGATTCTCAACGAACACTTTGATGCATTCCTCATCCTCCTCCTCCCAGAGCCACAGATCGCCGGAGACCATGGCCGCCCAAAACTCCGCCCTCCTTCGGACCGCATCCTCAGCAGTTTCCGGTACGAGGATTTCCATCAGGTACCATGTGTACCACATTCGGTACTTAAAACCAAGATCGTTTCCTCGTATGTCCACAGTTTCCTGGTGAGAGTAGACGGGTCGTGGGGGAGCCAGTCTGTTACGCGGGGGACTGCAATGTCTCGGCGCCGTCCCAGAGGGTAACCATTCCGATGAGGATACACTCGACTCCAGTGTGGGGTAACTGGATGCCGTCGGAGAAGGCGATAGGGTGTATTGTATACGAAACCCAGACATACTGCAGTGGGGTATTGTGGAGCGAGACTGTATCTCTCAAGAGCTCGACGATGCAACGGGGGCTGGGATAACGAAGAGGGCTGTTAGGCTTCTTTTGGTACTGCTGGCATGGGTCGTCCGACATCCAATTTTAGACCACAGGAGCACAGCACTTTCACAGCTTTCAACTGACGTGCTGCATTCAAATTTAAACGATTTCGGAACAATTGTTCCGAGGTTACGACGCGAGGAGCTTAAAATCATAGAATTGCCAATTAAAAACCGAGTATTTGAATTCTGTTTTTGCGAGGAGGCGCTGGAAGCAAGATGAAAGCGAAAGTGAAAACGAGGAGCACATGCTAGTTGTCCCACAAAGCGCTTCCACGGTGAGCAAAGCCCTTTAACGTGTACAAACACCGAACAGTCGCCGGGAGAGGGACCGTTGACGACGTCCGCAAGAGGACCGGGGAACCAGCGGAACGACAGGTAGATAGACATCTCTTCTACCCCAAAGACCCTCGGACCAGTATGGACCCGTACCGCTTGACGTTGTTGCCGCAGAAGCCAAGATACTGAGAGAAACCAAGTCAGCGGACATCAGTCGCAAGTCTGGGCGGAAAGGCACGTTCCGAGGCGCCGAGAGATATGCAGGCCTCTAAATTGCTGCCACGGAAGTAATTTTGTGGAAGAGTCTGGGAGAGAACGAAAAAAAAACAAAGAAAGAAAGACACACATCATACGGAAGTGGGAGTTGAACCCCGGTATGCCATGAACGTGTACATAGCCAGAATGAGGCAACGCTGTTCCTGCGACGTATACAACGCCCGACTAATTTCTCTGTAAATTTCTCTAGCAAGTTAGCTATGTAGAGGAAAAAATCAAGGGGAATCGAGAGGCTGATTTATGATGCCACGAGAACGGAATCCGGGGACCACTGCATCGTCTAATCTAATCAATGAACCAAAAGTGCTGGACTCCTAAGTAGAGAGAAAGATCTAGGAAAAGTAGAACGGGTGAAGGCATGGTGATCGAAGAAGGAAAACCGGTGGACAATGCCGAAAACTGCCAGTGGCGTGGTTCCAAATAAGGGCATCAGGCTTAGTCACGAGCCTACTCTTGCACTTTTGCTCTGATTTTTCGTGGTCTCGTTCTCGCACCTGCTACGTCTGACTCGATGGCGCGCGCTTTCCAATATAGCTTTGGAGCAGTGCATGTCGTTCGCATCAAATCCAGCTAAATAACTCACATTCAGAGACCTGCAAAAGTCGATTGGAAGTCGCTATACTAGCTAGTCTGTACTATGTAGAGGTGCCCTCGCGAAGTATTCAGAGAGTTGGGGAAGGGCTAGCTCTCTCTCGATGGCCTTGGAAATTTTCTTCTGCCCTGGACTATCCCCAGCCTCCACAGAGCAAGAGTCGGACGGTACTGGTGCTCTAATGAGCAGAGATGTGCTATTATTTCTCCACCTTTGACGCGGGGGTCGCGCCACACGACAATGCGCCGCAGCAGGTACACTCTGTGGCGGTGAGTATGCTCGGGACCAGGACCGCGGCTGCTACTTCTCTCGCCACTGCGGACGCATCCGACAGGGCGATATCTACGCGAGAAGGAGACCTTTAGAGGCTTTCCAAACAACATCCGTCCGGGTCGCCTCTGCCACCGCCCTTTCCAGCATGATCTTCTCGTTGGCCTCTTCCGCATCTCCCAATCTACCTTACCCGCCCCGTCCTCCATCGCGCCGTTCTTCATCTTACCATCCCCATCCGCGTCACCGTCCCCCTCCCCCGCCGCTAGCCCACCACACACGGCGCGACCTTCTCCCTCGGCACGCTCATCCTCGTTGCCTGTGCCGCCACCATCGTCCGCTTCCGCACGCGCCACCATCGCCTGGGACCTCGTCGTCCTTGACAGCGGAAAGGAGGAGCCCTCTGCAAGGCCGGATTGGGATACGTCGCTGACCAAAGACCGGGACGTCGGCGAGCCCAAGCGCTCTGAGTCCGCGAGCTTCGTTAGCAGCAGCGCCAGTGCGTCATACCCCTAGCATCAGCCGCCACCTTTTGCCTTCGAGACGACGTTCCAGCCCCGACTTACGCGCGCCCGAATCCGTTTTTCGAGGCGGCTTATTATTCCCCCACCACTCGTGGACAGCGTGGCGTACCTCTCTCACCAGCCCCGCCGTGTCCACCGCTCTCGCACAACGGCGAACCGTACCCAACCGCGCCGCGGCTCTCTGCCCTGCGCACCTCGCAGATCGGGTCCCGCATCGGTTGGCGAGGGCGGACGATGATGGGCAGGATGGAGGACCGCGGTGAGCAGGCGGTCATGGGGGAGAGCGGCGGGTGCGTGGGGATGCGGAGCCAGCGTGGGCGAGCGCGAGTCGCCCACCCGGCATGTGGAGGATGGGGAGGAGGAGCGACGCGAGGGGTGCACGCAGGCGAGTGTTCTGGGGTCGTTCCATGGCGTCGTCGGGGTCGGTTCGCCCCTGTGCGGCAGCAGGGATGCGAGGGAGGAGACGAGGGATGTGAGGGAGAGGAAGGCGAAGGAAGAATTTGAGGATGGGGACGGGCTGACGCGCACGCCGACCATGCCTGCCATTACGCGTGTGCGAGAGGCGGAGCTGGAGAGGAAGGAGAGAGGGGAGGGGTGGAGGCGGTGCGAGGGAGGAGATGGAGGCGGGCGTCGAGCGCGCGTCGTCGTGCCACACATTCCCGTTTCCGATCCCGACCACTTTTTTCGTCCCGGCTACTTGAGTCTGGACACGGCGCTGCAGCATTCCGTTCTCTCGATTGGCGCGGGCGCGAACGTACGGACGGGCCGCTTATTCAGACTTAGGTTGCGAGGCTGGCCGGCGGCGTTGGTGTCGAGGGCTAGCGCGGGTAGTGTATGCCGGTCTGGAGTGTGGGTTTTCGTGAAGTCGGAGTTACTGCGTAAAGGCCATCCTCATCGAAATTCGGTGGTTCGGTAGTGCAATGTTGCCGGGGTTCGATTAGGTTCGGTTTTTTTCCTAAATATTCCGAATCTCGAACCTGCCCTGGGGTTCGGTTCAAGCAGTTTTTGGGAATCCCGAACCTGACCCGGGGTCACAGAACCGGTTCAAACCCGAAAGAAATTTCACGGAATTTACAAGTAGAACTAATGGGGAAGCACCGAGACAGCAATGGAAGACCATTTCTCAATGCCGACAGCTGTTGATGGTTCAACCATCCGTCACTCAAAGCAATGTTGGGCACCCGTTTGGGTCTGCGCAGATTGGGAGGACCTCGTAAACCTGGTCCTGAAGCTATTTGCACTTCCTTTATGTGAAACTATCACAAAATCGGACTGGATTCCTCAAAACTGTCCCACTGCTGCCTGAAGTTTGGTTAGGTTCGTTCAGGATCGCATCCGAACCCCAAACCGAACCTTGGGTTCGGTGTGGTTCTCATACATCGTCCGAACCCGTACAGGTTCGGAAGCGGTTCTGAACCTAGCCGCGGCAACACTACTCGGTACTTGTGCACTCGTCGAGAAAGGCTGTGGGTAAGGTTTGGCTACGACCTAATACATTATGGGCTGGGCTCTGGATATGTTCCGTTGGCGAGGAAAGAACCACCGACGCGGTAATTCCGACAATCTAGACGTGTTTCGGGGTCTTCTGATTCAAAATAGTGCTGGCTCCAGCTGTAAAACCTGGGCTTCCAGACAAGTACCGCGTGCAGCAAGAAATTCCACATTGGTAATGTAACGCTACACTGCTACTGCGTTTTCCCCATATTCTGATTAGACCGAATGGTTTTGAGCGTCTGTTTCAGTTCGCCTCTTCCATTTTTCTCGGCATCACGGTTATCATTATCACCGGAATTCACAAAATCACCGATTTAGACCATTGGACTACGCTTATGAGCCTGAAATGAAGCGCCCAGCGCCC
The DNA here is from genome assembly GCA_014462655.1 of Mycena venus. Taxonomy (NCBI): domain Eukaryota; kingdom Fungi; phylum Basidiomycota; class Agaricomycetes; order Agaricales; family Mycenaceae; genus Glaucomycena; species Glaucomycena venus. Next base: position 586,500 of record JACAZI010000015.1, on the reverse strand, counting down.
ATGTATAGCTGTCCTGGGGTGCTTCTCACCCGAGCACGTTGTTGAAGACCCTTTCCTAAGTACGACAAGACGCTAATTGATTGGCGCTTCCCAAGTATTGGATAGGCAGAGTCTCAAGCCCGAAGGCAGCCATACGTAAATTTATCGACAGAGGGAGGAGAAATGTATATAAGGCCTCAGCGACGCAACAAACCAGAAGCCTGTATCGTCAAGCCTCAGCATGAACAGCCTCCTCTCCACCGTCGTCGTCGCCCTCTGCACCTTGGCTGCCATTCCCAGCGCCATCGCTTCCCCCGTCGCTCCGCCTCAGCCTGACACCAACTTTTCTGCGACCTGCACCAATATCGGCGTGAACTTGAGCACTCTTGTTCTCACCGCGACCTGCCAGCGCTCTGGAGGGGTCGGTACCACCACGTCGTCCATTGGCCTCAACTCGTGCATCAGCAACACGAACGGCGAGCTTACCACGTAAGTCGATTCCCCAGACCGTTTTTCGTCGAATTAACATGATATTACAGGGGCAACGGTTTCAGCTCGTCTTGCCAGAACATTGGATTCAGTGGAGTCAATCTCAGTGCGCAATGCAAGACTCCCAGCGGAACTTTCATCAATACCTCAATTGATTTGAGTGAGTGTTTTCGAGTCATTGATCCTGAGGGATAGTTCACCACTGACCGTTTCTTCCAGACGTTGTTTTCTCGAACAACAACGGACTCCTCACCTGTCCCTGAGTGTTGACGATGTGTAATGGTTAACGTTGCAAACAGCAGACAACTTAGTTGATATTTTGAATCAAGAAATTTCCATGTTTGGGTTTAGTTAATTGAGAAAGACGCCAAGGAAGATGGCTGCAAACCTCCTGATCATTTCTTTAAACTTGACGACGGCTCACCTGACCCAATGCCACGAAACGAACTGCTATAACGCCGACGAAAATATTTTGATGTCAATAATTCAATAAAATAGGTAGGACCACTGAGCTGAAGAGAACATTGCAAGAACTTCTGTACGGTGTCCTAATTTACACACCATGATCACTATTCTTCCTAAGCATTGCCTTCGAAAAGACAGTTTAAGGAAGACCGCGGGTGGATATAGTGTGCGGTCCTGTCAAGGAAGTAGATATTTCTCAGTGTAAAAAGTCGCTTCATATTTCATTATTAGTCCCTCACGTTTGGGGCGTACGCTGGTCTTCAACAACGCCGCTTCATCACGGAACGTACCTTCGAACCGTGGGAAACCGTATGATGGATGATGGATTAATCATGCACGCAAAAAAAAAGAGAATGGTCCATCTGGTGCATTACAGAGAGTAGTTAGGTAGGCAAAATTACACGGCACGCTCTGAATAACGTACAGTGGTTTCCAGCAGTTCTCCCGGGTTCATTCCACTGCGATCGTGAACTGGCAAGTAGAAAGGGCGGGTGTGAACAACCCAGATGATTTGAATGACGATGGCCTGAAGGGAATGGATCTGTTGCAAATGCTGGAGCACATACAGGGACACTGAGCATGGTCAGCTAGATCATGATCGCCCCTGTATACCAACTGTATCGTGGTACGTGCATCACTCAATCCTAATCCCACAGCCATTCAAGGTCCATGTGCACTGAAATGCGCCCTTATAGAGTATATCCCCGTAAATATACACACAGGTAACCTGATAGCAGGTTCGATCACGCGAGGACAATCAAGCTTGGGTTGGATGGCAGGAGGAGAAATAAATTCAAAATGAAAACGAAAGTGCAAGGATTGTGTATGATATTTGGGGTGTACTAGTGCGATTTCAAAGGGTGCTCTGGACGGCAGCAAGGCACGTCCTAGAATGTGAGGCTTTAGTCGCTTTTTTTCGGGACAGGGAAATAATTCAGCTCAACCATTCGTCGTGACCTTGGTCTCTTTGTCTCCAGGTTTCGGAGGATCTGCCAGTTATTCCATCAAACTATAGTACTCCCACTGCTAAGACGATGTTCGGTGCACGTCTGAATTGTCTGCAAAAATGAACTAGGATATGCCGAACTTGCGGATCATGCATTCATTTTCCGGTGGTGATCTCCGTCGAAGCAAAGCTGTGCATCAGACGCTCTCCTCTTACCATCATCACTCTCCCAAGCGACGACGAACGCTTCGACCATCCTACTCATTTGCAGCTTTCCGGACCTTTGACTCAATGTCTTCCCTTCCCGACCTTCCGACGGAGCTTCTCCTGGAAATGGTCAACTACTATCCTGAGTTATATCTTGACATCGACGACAGCATCCACAGAGTCGCCAGCGAACAATTCGTCGGGGACGATACCCTGCGTGCGCCTCTCTCAGACTTGTCGTACCTTGCGAGGCATATTTCTCCCCCGTGCTGTGGGCCCGTGTATGCCTGGTTCACCGCGCGGAACAGGCCCAAAAAAGCAAAGGACGAGCCAAGATGCTCGAGCGCCATATGCTCAGCATCCAAAAAGCGTCACACGTCTTGCCTCATATCCGGTATGCACCCTTTCTTCATTTTCCTCTGTATGAATTTTATTTTATCCAGCTCCCTGTCCGTCACATTGGGGGAGTGTAACATGAACAATTTGAAACCGGTAGCGGAATTCATCCGGGTTCTGGGCATGCTACCTATACTGCAGCGCCTCACCATCGTCAAAGTTTCCAATGAAATGGTGCCTGTTCTCAGCACTGCCTGCCAAGGAAAAGTGTATCTGTCGATTTTAAGCCTGGGGTTCGACAACGACAACCTGGCACAGATTATCCCTTGTTTCCCTAACATTCAAGCCTTAACCTTCCACCCCGGGTCCGGCTGTATCCCTTTTCTCCGGGCATTGAAGGGTTCCTGCGAACACGTTCATACCCTCAATAATCTGACATTGTATGCGAACGTCATTGAATGTGAGTTTTTTTAATGAAGCTGAGACCAAATGCCATTTGCTTACAGCAGACCCAGGTGTTCGCGACAGCATTCCGAATGTAAGGCGAATTTCAGTCTGGCAATTTGCATTGGTTGGTGCCTTGCAAAAGTCCTCGTATAACCCGGGCTTGTCCTACCTTTTCAGGAACTCTTGCGCTTATTGGAAAACATGGACAATCTATCCGACTTGCGGATCCGTTATCGCGAGCCCTTGGTCCATGTCGTCTATGGCCTGCCCCTTCCTTCACTGGATGAGATTGTGGCGACCGCTAAACGGGTCCTACGCACATCCAAGGCAACTGGGCGAAAGGAGCTTCATATCCAGGAATTTACTGGTGATATATTGCGCAAGGAGACGTTGATAATCGTCGGCAGAGATCTGTAACTCTTATTTATATACTCTTTGCCTTCTCTCGTTAATCTCAAAATACAACCCCAGCCCTATGAAACTCCGTGAAAATAGCAAGAGGGCCGCAGCAAGTAACTAGGTTGCTGACTCCCGGATCCCCTTACATTTTGACCGCCATACCCTTTTGGGCCACGAGATATAAAAGCGAACGTAGCGCTTGGAGCACGGCTGAACTACGTGAGACGAATTTTCGCCAGACCACAGTAAAGCAGCCCATTCAAGGTTCGACTCCCCGCTTCCGCATATCCATTCCTGCGAAAAAAAAAATTTATGGCTACTAGTCACACGGAGACTAGCTAAATTTCCGGCGATCGGAAGGTAGCTTGAACTAGTTAACGACTCGTGTTCGCTCGGCCCTCACAGGAACATATTCGGCTGCGAGGTAACAAATGTCTTCCTGCAACCCCTGTTCAAAGCACTTGGCTTGAGGCAAGCAGACTAGGCAGCTAATTGGAGGCAAGTATATTTTGCATTCTTTATGTTCATTCGAAGGCCCCTTACAAAGAATGTAAATGTGCGCACGTCCAGGGTATAACCACGTACACACGCACACAGGCAACCTATTAGCACGCTTCGGTTCAACCACGCGTGGTCCGTCGAGCTCGTGTTAGATGGCAGGAGAAGAAATGAAAATGAAAATGAATTGAATGACCCAGTGGGGGCGGTTCTTGTTGAGTGGTGTAGTGATACGACAAAATTGTAAGAATTATGTATGATGTTTGGGGTGTACTAGCGCTTATAATTACGGAGCTTGCAATGCTAAAGATATGGTAGCATTCACTATTGTGTATAAACTAATCGGGGCCGTCGAGGTTAACATTTGACTACCAACTGTTGTAATTAAAATCGGCACGAGGATCGCGCAGAATCGAGACCTCTGAAATCTGCACCCCCTGGTTTTAAACTTTAAAGGGTGCTCCAGATGGCGGCGAGGTGCCCCGAGCGATATGATGCTTTTGTGGTGGCGTGGTGGTGGCGTGGTTGTGCCTTGGAATATTTTTCTGCGATACTTGGGAGTGATTTAGTCTCTTATAAACAGACACTATAACAATTTAACCTCGTGCCTCAGTTTGTTATAGGAGTGATTCAACTCAACCATTCGTCGTCTCCTTGGTCTCTTTCCCCACTTTCTGGTCTCGGAACTAGTCAGTTATGCCAACAGCTACTGAGAAGATGATGCTTCCTCCCCGTCTCCAGTTGAATCAGGATTTCTTGCCGTGGGTCGATCTTGCGGACTGCAGTTCGTTCTAGAACGAACTCCGTCGGAGATCTCCGACGGTAATCATCTCCGTGCCGATCTTGTGACTCGGCGACTCACTCCTCTTACCCTCATCAGCGAAAGTCCGAGCAGCCCACTTCATTTGCAGCTTTCCGTTTGCTTGACTCGATGCGTTCGCTTCCCGACCTTCCCACTGAACTTCTCACGGAGATGGTCAAGTACTATCCTGAGTTATATCTCGACATCGACGCCACTATCCACGGCGTCGCAAGCGAACAGTTCGACGGAAACGATGCTCTGCGTGCGCTCTCCCAGACCTGTCGCCGTCTGCGGGGCATATTCCTCCCACTGCTATGGGCGCGCGTGCATGCTTGTTTCACCGCGAGAAACAGTCCCAAACATAAAGTCAAAAGACGAGCCAAGTTGAAGATGCTCGAGCGCCGCATGATAGGCCTACAAAAAACGCCGTACGTCGTGCCTTACATACGGTTTGCCCGATTTTCTCCTGTTTCTCTGGGTGTATTTTTAATTATATATTTTCTAGCGCCCTGTCCATTACATTGGCGGAGTGTAACATGACGCACTGGCAACCGATAGTGGAATTTATCCGTGTCCTGGCCATACTACCAAACTTGCAGCATCTCACCATCATGGGCACAGTGCATGGATTGATGCATCTCGATGACCGCCGAGATCTCTATGAAATGGGCTCCGTCCTCTGCAAGGCTTGCGAGGGGAAAGTCTTCCCGTCAATTTTAAGCCTCGCGGTCGACGATGACTTGGCACCAATCATTCCTTGCTTCCCCAATATTGAGACCCTGACATTCCACCCTGGATCCGGCTGTGTCGATATTCTCCGGGAAGTCAAGGGTTCCTGCAAGCACGTCCATACCCTCAATAATCTGATAATGAGCCATACCTTCAGTACCCTCCATAATCCCATATGGTGGGAGACCCTCATAGAATGTGAGTCTCGATTGGCTGTGTGGGCCCAAAGCCACTCACTTACGGAAAACCCAGGCGTTCGCGGCACCATTCCAAATGTAAAACGAATTTCAATCTGGAATGTTGCTCACTTGGTGACTCACAAGCTTCCGTCGTCACCCGAGCTCATTTAAAGTGCCTTTTAGAAACCCTTGCGCTTACTTGAAAATATGCACAACCTGTCGGACTTGGAAATTCGTTATTATACAAGCCCCGCTCTCGGCCGCAGAACTTCATTGGAGGACATTGTAATGACCGCCACACGGGTCCTACACACATCCAAAGCTACTGGGCGAAAGGAACTCCATATTCCAACATTTGATCGCTTTGCTTGTGTCAAGGAGACGTTGGTACTTGTGGGTGGAGACGTGTAAATCTCAATCTATATACTGTTTGCCTTCTTGCGTTACTTTTAGGATCCATCGTTAGTCTCAAAACACAGCCCTAGGCATGAAACTCCCCGAATCCCCCGACAGCAAGAAGTTTCGCAGCAGGTAACTAAGTTGTTGACTCACCTTTGTGTATTTTAGGAATCCTACCACCGCCTTGTTCGTCGGCATTCAGAATGGATGAGTACCTTCAATGTCATGCATAGCTTGCTTGACATTACATCGAGCAGTGTAAAGCTCTATGCGCGCTTCTGCCAGCTAAACTGCTAACTCCTTCGGCCAATCACAGCATGCGTCTTAACGATGTCTCCCCCCGCCCAAGTCGCGCAGCTCGGACCCAGGTAGGCTGCGGCGCGATGGGCCTGATGGCGCAGCGATGCTGCTATCCAGTTCTGTCCACTATAGACCAGAACCGTTCTATAAAATCGCAGAGAGCAACGCACTGGATCTCAGGTTACTTACTTCCACTCAAGCCACAGTTACCTCACTCACAATGCCCACATTTACCGCAGAAGCCGGTACAGCTCTCGCCTTTCTCATCGGAGTAAGTTTTTCGTTGCATTTTTCTTTCCTGCTAAGCAAAATATGCAGTACCTGGTCGTATTCGCATGGATGCTCTTCGCGTACCTCACTCATCTCATCAAATGGCGCTCGAGATACTCTCTGATTTTCTTCCACATTATCGTTCGGATAGCTTCTCAGGGACTGGGGATCGCGTTCGGCGTTCTTGGGTTCAGCAATACCGGCGTATTTCTTGCTTTTCTCATCCTCGGCGCGGAGGGGTATTTCTCATTGGCAAGCACAATTCCGGTTTCGCGTCCTCCATACTCAGATTGATCCCTCAGGTCCTCTGCGCCTTTCGTTTCCTCGTCTCATGGCATCAGCATAATCTAGCTAGCGGCACCTCCTGGCTCGAGCCGCGAGAGACGCCGCCCAACGCCAACGCCAATGCCCCAAAGCCGCCTAAAAAATCCCGCAAACTCCTCGTCTTCATCTTCCTGGGCCCATTCGCGCTGGTCATCTACCGCAACAACCCCATGGTCGCCATCCACTCCATCCTCGTCATCGCCAACGTCGCGATCATCATCGGCGGGTCCTATCTCGCCGGCGCGGACTACAACGACCTCACTTCGGCGGACACGCAGAGGCGGCTGCAGGTCTCGAAGATCACACGTACGGCGGAGCAGGGCGTCTTCCTCGCGTGCAATGCCGTTTTGCTGTTCGCTATCCTCCAGACGATTCGTAATGACTTGCGGTATGGTGATCGCTCGCAGGGAAAGCGCATGGGGCCGCGGGTTCACCCGACGCTCGTCCTCATTCTTCTGGCGTGGTTCCCGCTGATGGTCCGCGGCACATTTGGAATACTGCAGAGTGCAATTTTCGAGCTTTCATATTTTAATCGTACGCCTCTTCCCCTCTCACCCTTTCACCATTTAAAATTCCAGTAAATTTCCAGCGGACAACTACACCTCAACGGGATTCAAGCCCTCCTTCACCGTGATCGAATACGGGCTTGGAGTCTTGCCAGAATTCCTGACGTCCGTTTCCTCTTTCTCTTGTCTTCCGTTCCACATCCAGTGCTAACAAAGCCTCGATTGGATACAGATGTGTCCTCCTCAATCTCACATACTTCACATCGAGAAACGATGCCCCGCGGAGAAAGCAAAATGAGCACGAGCATGAAAGAAGTACAGAGAGCTTGGAGCTTCGAACCCCGCTGGTGTAGTCCTTGAGCTTAGATATGTATAGACGACTCCCCGCATCGTGCGTAGAGGGTGCTGGACACCCGAGCTGAGCTGGTTGACCCAGTCATGACGATAATGCGGATGTAGAATGTATAGATTCTTATTCGTCGGATTCCAGGGCAAGAGATCTTATCGAAAAAGAATATTGAAAAAAGTATGTACACGCCAAACGCAACGATCCCACCCAACTAACTAGCAATGTCCGTGTGCCACTACTACGCCCGGTACCCATACCCCACCGACGCCGACGCAGTCGAGTACACACTACCAGCACTAGCCCTCGACACCAACGCCGCCGGCCTCGGCCTCGCGACCTGAATTAGCGGCACGCGCGAATGCTCCGTCCGCACGCTCGCGCCATCGTTAGTGCCCATCGAAATGCCGGAATGCTGCAGCGCCGCGGCCGGAGGCTTCAACTGGCCGAACGAGCAGTCGGGAATGTGTGACACGGATCCCCACGATGACGACGAAACGCTGGTCGTCCCGCGCTCGAGATCCGGCTCCTCTCTCAACGCAAACCGTCGCCACCCCCTCCTCCCTCCACCTTCTCTGAATGCTCGGCGCGCGCGTCAGCCCGTCCTCGTCCCCAAATTCTTCCCCTGCCTCCTCCCTCGCATCCCTGCCAGCTACGGGCGAACCGACGACGGCATGAAACGCCCTCAGCACACTCGCCCGCAGTGTCTGCGTCTACCCCTGCCCCTGCTCCCCATCATCCTCCCGCGGCGACTCAGACAGGTGCGCCCATCCCGGCTCCGCGCCCCCACGCACCACAAAGCTCTCCCGCTGCCACGGAACCTCCAGGCCTCTTCCGCTCGATAGGCTCATGAACCTCAGCCTCTCCTCCCTCTCCCGCGGCGTCCCGAAGTCGTGCACCGACTGCGCGTGTGGTCGCCCGTCGCGCAGGTCGTGCTGGTGCTCGCACTCTGGATACAGCCTAGGCGCCATACTGACTCGACGCCAAGGATGCAGCGCCATCAGCAACACACCCTGCTGCTCGTCGCGCTGGGGAGGTGCGAGCGGACACTCCCGCTCCTACTGCTCGCCGCGGTCCTCCACCCGGTCATAATCCCGCTCATCGTTGTACTTCTGGCGCTGGGGTAAGGCACACGCGCAATCCGGAGACGGGTCGCGGTCTGCGAGGTGCGCAAGGAGCGGCCGCACGGTGGAAACGGCGGGGGGGCTGGTCCTGAGGGTACGACGTGCTGCTGCTAATGAAGCTCGCCGAGCGCTTGGGCTCGCCGACGTCCCGGTTTCCGGCCAGCGACAGGTCCGGTGTGGTGGGCTCCTTCCCGCCGCCGTCGAGGACGACGGGGTCCCAGGTGATGGTGGCGACAGCGGCGGCCTCGCCGCGGCGGGTGCGGAAGTGGACAAGGCATGCGACGATAGTGGCGACGCAGGCGACGAGGATGAGCGTGTCGAGGGCGATGGCGGAGTAGAAGGTCGCGCCGTGTGTGGTGGGTTCGGAGAGTGCGGCGGGGGAGGGCGACGCTCAAGGGGACGGTAACACGGATGGGGATGGGGAAGAGGATACGGAAGAGAGGGACGGCGCGATGGAGGACGGGGCAAGTAGGGTGGATTGGACACTTGCGGCTAGTACTGGGGACGGGCACCGCCCATGATTGATCCGCCAGCTTTGTACTTGTTTGTTCTCAGTCCAAGTTCATGTTTTGATGTTCCCTCGTATTCTGGCCTCCCCCCGCACCATAAGGACTTGCTTCAAAGAGAATTTTTTTCTATCCTGTTGAGAAATATGAGGCCCAACCAAAACCTCGACCATACCACTCAAAATTCAATTGTTATTTCGCATTTGGGCGGTCAGCTGTAGGCACTGAAATTCTAAGTTCATCAGAATATTCTGGAAATGCACCACAGGCTACATACGAGTACTATTTACCATTAAAAGTGTCAAAATCAAGACCACAAGGCCAGATTTAAGCTTGGATTTGAAGACTCAACGCTTTGATCAAATGACACAGCCTTCAAGTCTCGCTGTTGTGGAATTCTTATAACTTCGTCAGATCTCAACGAATGTCTTAGCTTCTGCAGACAAAATCGTTGTTAAGATGCCTCTCCACAACAATACTGTGCCAGATTTTTTATTTTGCTCTTACCTAATGAGCAATGCTCTAAAATTTTCGCAAATTCACCCACATCTTGCATACTGGGGAGAAATAAAAAAATCCGCTACAGTACTTTTATAAAGACAGCGAATCTCCATCATGTTCTCTAAAGAAGCTAGGGAATTCATTAAGGTTTGAAAAAGTTATAAGGATTTTACGCTGGATTAAAAATGATCTGAGAACCATAATTCCCGCTGCCAGTCCCAAGCATATCAATCACTTTCAGACATGGCAAATAGGTATTATGGAATATCCTAGACAGCTTCTGGGCCCAAACTCTTCGTCTTCTCTTCACAAAAATCAAAATTTCGTAAAATTGGTAAAATCCTAATAACTTTTCCATTTCTGAACAAATCCTCAACTTCTCGCTGGCAATATTGCTCGTAGACGATCCATACAAAATACTACTGTGCCGGAAACTTGAATTTCTGAGTAGTGTTGCCGCGACTTCCGACTTGGCCCCCCCAAGTCGACTTACCGAAGTCAACTTGAGCCGAGTCAAGTCGAGTTGTTAGATGACTTCACTGTGACCTCCAAGTCTAGTGCAAGTCGACTTGAACCGACTCGAGTGACTTGAGTCAGGTAATTTTACCAAACATTGTTTTTTTATCAGTAGTTGCGATTGGAACACTTTTTTTTTTTTCTTCTGACCGAATGTCACGAGTGTGACGCAATGTGGCACTCGTCACGCCTATGTCACACGTGAGGCAGTTTGCGTTTCAAGCCAGTTACGAATACTGATTAAATTTGAAAAAATATGCATAAAATCCAGCATCCATTATATAGGGCTTTTAATGTGTCTGACTTGTAAAATAGACATAGGAACCTAGTGTGAATGCAAATTAAACACTGTTTCATCATTTCCTGCACAATTTTGATTGCAATTCATTTGTCCCCCATTCCTATGCAATGTGGCAGTTACTGCAGCCATTTCAAAAAAAATACCTCGACTTGACCGACTTGAGTCGACTTGAAGTCGCTCGGAGTGACTTCACTCAGCTCAAGTCGAGTTGAGTCGAGTCGAACTTGAAATCAAGTCATTTTACCGAGTCGCGACTCGACTTTTCGAGTCACGGCAACACTATTTCTGAGTAGTCGTTGAGACGATGCCAAGTGTTCAGCCAAAATCACTCAATTGTCACATGGATGACAAAATTCAAAAATCCGCCACAGTACTTTTATTTTCACGCTGATTTGCTTCTCGACTTCTCTTTTGACCGAGGTGCCAAAATGTGTTTCTACGAGGCTGATGCATTTACAAAACTGGAACCGAACGCTTCTATGAACCAAACACGTACAAAGCTGCCGCTTTCCGATCATCTGATGCCCGTCCCCACTAGTACGACGCTAGGGGGCAGTAATGACGCCGAGGACGAGGATCCTACGAGGAGCGAGGCGATAGATACGGAAGAGGCCACCCAGGAGGTCGCGCTGGAAAGGACGGTGGCAGAAGCGGATGTCGACTGGACAATGGAAAACTATCGGATATCCCGTACTCGCTGTAAATATCATCTTCGTACTCGCCGTAGATATAGTCTGTAGTTAACCGCGCCACTGATGCACGGTGGCCTGCTTATTACAAATCATCGGAGTTTGAATTTGTTCCCACAGAATTTCAACACTTTCAATACCTCTACCCACATAATTCTGGAGGGAAAGTGCCTCATAATCGAAATATGAATCGATCTATATCTTTAGAATGTGAGTGCAGGGGCTACTTTCATCGGAATCCGTATCCCGCTGCCGGCCCAACAAAACTTCGGCATGTTATTCTTCAACTTTCCCGCCGAGTGTTGACGGAAGAAATTGATCTTTTTGGATTCCTAAAGGTAGATATCAGGCCAGAATAACAAAAAATGCGTCCTTGGCCCGTTGTTGACACCAGAGGAAATCTGTGATTGGTAATAAGCAGGCCAGCGATCACTCGAGTCTTACGGGACCAGTGTTGAGATTAAGGCTTAGCCCTTAAGTTAAATTAAGGGTTAAAATTCCCTTAACGTTAACCCTTCACTTCGATCGTTGTCAGTCCTAAGCCTTAATTAAGGGTTAATGATGCCATCAGACTTCGACCCGGATCTCTTGGTGGCGGACAGACGGGTACCTTGCGCTGCCGCAGGGTAGACGGACACGTAACGGGACGAGCTCGTCGCGCTCACGGGAATGGAGTACTTCCAGCTGCATTTCTGGCGATCCCCAAGAGTGCGCAGATCATTTTTCAGCAATGAACATCTGATAATTTATGACCGCTATCCAGCGAGCAGGAAACATCGCACGAAGCCCGCGTACCAGAAGTTCTGCCGCCAGATGTACCATGCCAGTCTGGCGCATGTATTTGAGCCTTTGAAAGCGTACATGACGACGCCCGACATCGTGCGCTGCCCGGACGGCCACTTTCGACGCATAATCTATGGACTCGGCCGGGGGGCCCTATCAACAGACTACAACATGCGAGGTACGAGCATTTTTGTTGTAGCGTCTGTCTATGAGAGACTACCGTAGATATAGCCCTGTCGGATGCGCCTCCAGTCGCGAGAGAAGTCGCCAGAGAAGTAGCGGCGGTCCCGGTCTCGAGCATGCTTGCCGGACCAAGTGTACTTGCTGCGGCGCATCGTCCCGTGGCGCAAGCCCAGCGTAATCTGAGGCGAGACTACCGATATTGAGCTAGTCCATTGGGAAGTGTAGGCGTAGATGGGCAGGTCTCTGTATGCAATTGGATGGATCACGTTTAAATAAGGCTGTGAATTTGCGCAAATGGATGCTGTGCTCTCTGAGCGAGTTGAATGAGAAGAACTCGGCCTGCGGGGATAGTACGTGTGGAAACGGTGCCTCGGGCTTACTCGGTTCTCCGCTTCCTCCATGTTAACACTGGCACCGTTTCGAGAGAAAACCGAGTTATAATAATGGACAACGCAGATGAAGCAGTTCCTCATGACTGTTCTTTGCACTACCAAACTGTTCCGAGTCTCCCCTCACATAAGCCCACGATGGGGACGGAGTTCAACGCCAGCAATATTTGAGAAAGCGTTCTGAGTAATCTTGGGTCTATTGTGCCCTGCATCTTTCCTCATTCCATAGGCGACACTCGAGCTGCGCGACTACATTTAACTCTGACTTCCGTGCCTCTCAACAGCTGCCTTTATGTTACAATCAAGGAGCCAAACGGCCAAGGCAACTGCAAAAATTAAAAAGAACCATTTTATTTGACAGATGATCTCCCGCAAGATGCAAGGGATGATAGATGGCAGAATTCTCGTGTTAGTTGCAGTGCAGAATCTTCTGTGAAGGAGGAGGAGGATGATGTATTGCTGCGGAGATCTCAATCAGGGACAAGCAGCACTGTACCTACGTACAACACGTCCGAAATTGTACACTACAGTTGATTGATGTGTACAGCAGAACAATATTAGTCAAACAGTCCGATGCACGCCGGAGATTCCCGCTACCTTTAGGTAAGGGTTTTAGGGAGCCCTAAATTTCACTACTCGCAGTAGATCACATTTTCATTACAAGGTCAAACAGAAATTTGTCATATGCAATGAGTCATCGTTCAAGAACTCAGCAATGGCCAACTGTTCGGACACTGTTTTAAGCCCAGCTACGAGTCCTTGATCCTTTGTTGCCTGGGTAATTTCTTGGTATTTCCTGAGCCAATTTACGAATTGCTGGAGTCCAAATGAGATGTGTTTGATGTGTCATTTGCACTACGTAGTTCAGCCCTGCCGGACGCGGCCATCTGCACAATCAATTACCATGTGAACGCGACAAGCCCCGGACTCGGACTCCTCGGCCGACGGGCAAGTTTCCTCTTTCACCGCAACGTTTGTCGGACTTTGTCCACAAATTCTGTCACTTCCGATGTTTCCTCACTCTCACTTGGACATGACTAGCGTGTCATGATTTTGACTCTTCTTACTTTGAAGTACAGTATCGTTGCTAAGTATTCGGAAACCATTCAGCAAATCATCATGCATGGCCTGAATTAGTAGAATCCTTCTTCTAGTCTGTGGCCTTTGACAGATGAAAATAATGCGGCCCAATGCGAGCTGGTCGACGTGGCAGCGTCGACCGAGCGAGCTTTCGGCCACGCTCAAATTTTGTATCAACATCAAATCTATCGGTAGCGGGCCCTGCCGCTTGTCAGCCTTACCTGCGTTATTCCCAGATTTAGAGCCTCCTGTATAACTCGAAATGCAAGGTTTCAAATTGTACTTCAGCAGAGCTGAATTTGAAGCCTATTTAGAGACTTTCAGTTCAACTGATATTAAAGTTGATGTTACGATGAAACTGACATGAGATTCCGAGTATCAGTTTACAAAGCAGGCGAGTTAAAATGCAAACTAGAACCACATGCATCATTATGTGTTCAGGCCCTCTCGAAAACTCTAGTTTCGTCCCGGATTTCAGCCTGGCTCAAATGTGAACCAAATGATTTGAATTCCCTTGTGCCGAAATCAACTTTTTAGCAGAGGATTCAGATTTCAGTCAGACTGAAATCAATTATTCCTGTTCGCATTTCAGCTTCGACTGAAATTGAAACTAGAGTTCGGCATTTCAGTAGGGCTGAAATATATCAAGATACCAGTGGTTTAAGTTTCCAGTTTCAGTTGTGATATTTTCCAATCTGATATTCAAATATTCAGTCAAATTCAGTGCAGCTGAATAGTGATTTTATTTAACTAGCTGAATCTAGAAAAAACAACTATTTTATTTGACAGATGATCTATCACCAAGATGAGAGGACGATAAGTGGCAGAATCATACTGTTGGTTGCAATGCAGAGTCTTCTGTGGGATTGATGTGTACAGCATGCAGAGGATATAAGAGAGACCAATTACATGCATTTACGTTGCATCCATCCTTCCCCATCATATTCTCACATGCAAAAGTCATTAACCTGGCGCATTGCCAACAGTGCTGAATCAATATTATCATCCAGCGAGAACCACAGATTTAGACAAACAGAAGAAGACTCCAGTTCAGAGGATTCCTCGAATTTGCTTTCCGTGGACCCAGATCCAAGTGCATGGGAGTCCAGTGAGTGGATTAATCAACTACTCTACATCACAAATACGTCTATTAAACATATGCTTCGCAGATGCAATTGAACCTGGAAGGATGGGTGATATTGATAAAAGATTTCTGCACAGGCATTTCCTGCAGGTCTTTTGTTTCACTCTACATGTTGTCCTGGTTCTCTTTCATATCACTCTGCTGATGAATGCAATAAACAGCTGGGAGCATCGGTTTACTTTTCCTCTTAGTCATCAGACAACAGTGTCATTTTGGGCAACATCAATCACAGCAGTGTTTGGAACGATATTGATAATGTATTCCATTGGTTTTGATCATCTCTGACCATGTGTTTCAGATATATTGTTCAGTTCTGGTTTTTTTTACACAAAAACTAGCAATGCAGCACAATATCTGTTCTTATCAGACCCTGACGGCCACACATGACATCATTTCTTCCTGGGCTGGACTTGGATCAGCTTTAGCAACTCTATACCGTCAAGTCTCTGTGCCTGCATCTGTGTTTGGAACAGTCAAAACAGTGGGATACCTTGGATGCATTTCAGCACTTCATATCACCATCCCTGCTTATCTTTCAGCGGAAGTTTTCAATACCACTATCTCTGTGGCTGCCAGGACTCAAGGATTTCCTGAAATTGGAAATTTGAGTGATGCCAAGTGAGTTCAAAGTTTGGTTCAAAGATTTTCTGTTAACCAGAGTACCAGTTCCACAAAAAATTACATGACAATCTTCCCCACTGATGTCTTGCAGTGGAGTAGTGTTTTTGATCAATCCCAGTGAAAAGCCGGTGGAATTTATTGGGATCAGATGAGATTAAATGTCAAGCTGGGTCATCCAAAGTGATCTTTCGAGATAAGTTGCAAGCATCTCTCAATTGATCTCTTTTTATCACTCCCGTCCCAACAAAATGCCTGTCTTTTGGGTACTGCCGGTGCTCTGAGTCAGCGCAAGGTGAGGCATATATCATGCTGCTGTCATGCATGTCATGGGCTGACTTATGCCAGCGTTCTTTTCGCCCACCACCACCCTCTTCCCTTTCCCTCCTGCTGCAGCCTTCTCCCTCCCTATCTGCTCCCTACATGGCCACCGTGTGACCGTGGCTCGACGCCTACCCTAACCCCTTCTCCTTCCTTGCTCTCGCATTGTTGACAGGGTTCCCTCATCACCATACCGCCTCCCATGGCATCGGCATCGAAGAGCAAGGCGTGCAGACCCACCCCAACACACTTTACACCATGGTATGTGCTGTATACTGGGCAGTTGTCACACTGTACATAACTGTACTCAGGAATCTTTGCATGACTGTATATGTTGACAGTGTGGGCAGCTCTATCGCAGATTTCACGGCATACTGGTCAAGTCAGATGGCAGACAGCTCGCTGTCCATCAAGGTATTGAATACTCCATTCCTACCTAATCTGGGTCTCATCTCATTCATGCTAGGCATATGAAATGTACTTGAAGGAGCTGGTATGTTTTTCTTCCCTCTATTCAAGCTATTTCTCATATCTATACAGAAGAACAGTGCCGAAGCCCAAGTGCATACCGTCTACTCAAGTCATCCATCAGCGCATTGTTGAAATCTTGGCGGATACTGCTCTGTAGGTGCGTGTCAAGGTGTAGTGCATGGGAATATGGGACGATTTTGTATGCTAGTAGTAGTAGTTCTTATACATCTCGTTTTTTCTCAAATAATTTTGATCAGTAAACATAATCCATATTCAATCAATGCCGTTTGATCCCAATCCATTCTGTGGTATGCATCTACCGAAGTGATCAAATGAGAAGAAATGAGACCAGCCCCACCTAATCTCAATACATCTCACTGATTAACAGTAATTTGAGACAGTTTTGCGATAAGACGAATTTAAATGAGAGGATTTGTCTAGACCTCATTTCTTCACTCTAGATCTAATTCAATCCCACTGACTTTTCACTGGGGATCAATCCCAGACATTTGGGCTCTTCAATGGCAGCCTTCATGAAGTCTTACTCAACTCCACTGCTGGGCCTGGGAAGGCCTCTGTGTCAGCAATAGGTTTCAATTTTACTTGTGGATATCTCACAGGAGTCTTCAATGCCTCCCATAACACTTCTGGGGAACCTGCATCAGGAAAAATTGAAATGCTATAAAGTGCAAGTGACGGTTATGTAGGTCTTTCATGGTCTTTCATGGTCTTTGAATCTTCTCGGTCAACTATGCCTGTCTATCAGTGTCTATGGTGGGCTATATATCTGGCCTCTGTTCCATGAAAATCTATCCTGGTCTTTCAACTTGCATTATCTGGATACTAAAGATGGATGCTTTACGAGAGCATTTGAGTCATCCCAAAGGCTAGTGATCTTGGACCATCCATGCCAGTGGTACTCCCAGGTGCAGTGCACTGGTAGTATATATTCAATTCCTTCACCTTGTGCAACCAGCTTGTTGAAGAAAAAGAAAAACTGTTTCTGAGTTTGAATTTAACTGGAGTAGGCATCACAAAAATCAACTTCACCCTGGATCTGTCTCAGACGACGACTGGACATGTTTTGCACGAGTAACAGTTGGCGATCATGATGCAGATGCGTACAAGCAGATCCGAATAAGGATCCGAAGGCCACGGAAATTTTGCAAGGGTCTGTGCATCTTGATCAATTGATGAAGTTCACTGTCAAATGTCGCTTGCCTCTTGACTTCACCCACTTTCGCCCCTCCTTCTGCTCACTCCCTCCCCCTCTTATGCTCTCTCAAGTCGCCAGAAGCGGTCAAATTTCACAGCCTTGCGTCAAACTTGCCCAAGTCGTCCCCCCACGTCCTCGCAAACAAGAAAACCACTCCTTGGATCGCAAAATCTGGTAGAGACTTCTCAAAGACTCGAACATGCTCCCGGCCCTTTCAAGACCTCTCAAGTCTTCATTGGGCTGCTCAGGATCTCTTCTCAAGCATTCTCAAGCCTCAAGCCGCCTTGGCCTCAAGCCGTCTCATCTCAAGTGTGCAAGCCCTCAAGCTGTCTCGGGGCAATCAATTGCTGTCTGTTGTGCTCTTGTACCTTGTACTTCAAACTCCGGTTTATCTTTTACCACTTCAAGTTGTATCCCTGGTGATCAAGTCCTCCTAGCCTTCATGGCTTTCAGGATTTCATGGGTGGTTGTTTGCAATGGGTGGAAATGTGTACCCTTCAGTCTCCTGTTATGTAGTGTCTTTGTCATTGCAATCTGGTTTTCTATTACTTGTGGTTTTTGTATGCTTCCTTATGAGAACTTTGAGAGCTATGTGGTCTATCTGGTCTATGGTGTCTATGCAACTATATAGTGCTGGTGGTGTCTATGGTGGTCTATGAAACAAATTCCTCCCCTGGACCTGTCTATCATAGACACTGCTTTACATTCATGTCTATGCCGACTATTTTGGTCTATCTGGGTCTCTCATGCAACTTCAGATTTTCCTGATGTGGACTCTGGCACATATATTCCAACAAAATTGGAAGGATATCCCTTCTAGGACTATGTAAGTTCAATGTGATAAGGAAACTTTATCTTTCTCATATATACCATAGCCCCAAATGTGCTGGGTGTTGTCAGGCTTGATGATGCCAAGGAACCCTCAAACTCAAGTTCAATTGTCATATACACCACCAACATTGGTAATTGACTCTGAAGGGAACTGGGGATTTCCTATCATCACCAATAACACAGATATTCCACAACTAGAATTGTTACAATGCTCAATGTCAACAGTACCCCAATCTGGAATGGTGGATTCCCAATTCAACATCACCTCTCTTCACCCAAATCTTTACAAGAGCTATTCAAGATGGGTATCAGAGAAATCCCTGGATTTCAGTCATTATGACTCCAGTCTGCTTGACATTGTATGTTCCATCTGATTTCTACCATTGTAATTGATATTTTGCAGGGACCAGAGATTCTGAGTCAATCTGTTGGTGGCAATTCATTCATATTTTCCAATGTGGACGAGTAAGGAACTGCACTTCCTGTATGGAAAGATCTGAGTCCAACACCACAGGTATCTGATGACATCCCTTGGTCTGGATCCCACATCAAATTCATCATCAGAGGCACTGGTGTTGGAACTACATGTTATTGAAAACACACTGTCTCACCTAATGGCCTTGCTTTTCTGGATAGGTGAATCTTCTGCTTCAAATTTGCACATTTTCAGAGTTGTTCATGACAACTTAGGTGGACATGTGGAACCAGATGACTTGAGCATGACTAATTCTAACAATTTCGGCAATATATGATGATGACATCTCCAATGACACCTCAACATATCAACCAAGAACACCACCAGTATTGGTGGCTGGCAAAACAACTGTTCAACAGGATATATCTTTTGTAAGATTAAATGTAAGGATTGGTTCAATCATTCAAGGATATTCACTGAGTTATAGATCCAGACAAGCCTTGTTGTGGTCAGAGGTTCCAAACCATGCTATAACCCAACTCACATGTCCCCAGATTTCACTTGGTCTCATAATCTCTGTTATAATAATGGTGTTGAGTGCCACATTTGCTGTCACTACACATCCTGAAGGAGCAGTCAAAGGCACAAGCCTGCTTCATATAGTCTGGTTATGGAGAAACCATGCAAGACATCCAGATGCTCTCAACTGGGTGAAAAATCCTACTGAAATCAGTCTGCGAACTGCTGGGCTTGTAGATTTCAGGCTGGGTGATCCACCATTTGACCAGGCCCAATTAGTGCCCATGGTTGAGACCAAGAGAAACAGAGAAGATCAAAGTGCAAGTTTGAATGCAGATGACTCAATGTCTACCATGACTGAAGTCCATGGTATGGTTAACCTTTACAACAATGCCTATATCCTAATGATTCTCAGAAACTCATAAATCAACCCTAAACCATTATAGGACATTGGGAATAACACTCCATACATTGTTGATTGTTGGGCACCTCATCCTGCTTGGGATCTCAATATCAGAAAGGGATCATCAGATCATATTTACCACTGATCTTCAGAAAATGGTGTCGTTTTGGTGTAAAATCATATTCACCGCTTTTGGAATGGCATGCATACTGATATGATGCAATACTGAATTCCTCTCTAATGTCTACATTTAGATCTATTACTCTTTGTTGCTCTACTTGACACAGAAACTGGCACTCATGACTGTGTTTCAGCATGGGCAGGGATTGTGTTATATCCGTGTGCACACATTCTGCGCACCCTCTGGATCATTCGTTCTCATGACTGGTCTTGTCCAGTCGCGTCCGGTCATCCAGTTACCAGACCCACCAGTAATTGACTGGAACTCCACTCTGAACAGGTTTTTACGCTATGAAGGATTACTGAGTGTTTCCTGTTTATCCGGCTTCCTAACTTTGTTCCTTTTGTTAAAGGAACTTCTCTTCTATTCCTCAACCACATCTGGGTATGACTTATTGTTCATACATAAGCTGTACTTCTATTACCATATTTAGGACTACAATAATAGACTTTTACTATATAAGCCTTGTAATTACTTCTTGTACTTCAGTTTGATTATTAATGTGCTTAGTGCTCTACTTGGCTTCTGGAGTCTCCTCATCCAGACAATCATCTGGTCATATCCAGTCAAGGTAGTATGCTCACCCTAATTCATCCAGTGGTGATTGTGCCCACAGCTGACTCCTCCGGTCATCATCCATCCGATCTGGTCCGGTTGGTCTCCTAGGTCTTGTTCTTGACTCGGGATTTAACAGTATAACCAAAATCACCTATCTTGATTGGTTCAAATGGCTCTCCCCAATCTTCTGAATACTGCCGACTTCCAAAATCATCGTAACTCTTGCCTCTTTTCCCAAATTCAGCCTTTAACACCACCTACCCATACCTTGGGCAGATTATCTTCTGGACCAATTAACCTGGCTCCTCCCTTATGGATTCAATCCGTTCGGGACCAGGTTCCTTCCGAGGCTAGTCCGCAGATCATCAATGCACCCAGATTGGTTTTAACTCCTCAGACTTCAGAACATCCCAGGGTTTATCCGGTATCTCTGCATCTGAGGTTGTATCCCGCTTGATATCCTTATTCTGGCTCACCAATTCCTTTTGCCCACCTTGATAAAGTTGAGGAAACTCTGGCAGAAGCAGGGCCAGTTATTGGTTCCCATTATTTAGCTGCTTCTTCCCCTTCTCACTATTCAGCTCATCTCTCTCTGGCCGCGCAACCTTTCTGATGGACTGTGAATTCACCTCGCACCATCATGCCTGTGGGATCACAGCAAGGAGCCCTGGAGGCAACTGGTCAACTGGTCGACCCCGGGGATCAGGGACCAGCAGGTCCACCAGCTGCTGATCAAGCACCAGCCAGGCCACTGGCTGGAGCTGGGGACCAAGGTGGAGGTGGTAATAGAGGTAATGGTGGAGGTAATGGTGGTCCGCCTGGTCCATTAGGTCCACAGGGTCCTCCTGACCCTCAGGGCAACACGCCACCACCACTGCCCCCCTGGGCCTGGAGGTCCCAGTGGTGGAGGTGGTTGAGGTGGAGGCAGAGGCCTGCCTGTGCCTCCTCCTGCTCCTGGCTGACAACCACCCCCTGCACGCACACTGGATCCACCAAATGCTCTTGAGGCTTTATTCACCAGTACCCTTGTTGGGCTTAATGACGCCTTCAACTGCTATGCTAATCAATCTTCTGCTCCCTGGTCAAATCACTCATTGCTTTGTAATCCAGACACCTTCGATGTCTTGGACCCTTCTAAATTGTCCTCATTCATGACTCAGTGTTATTTACACTTTGCTGAGCGTGAACAGGATTTTCCCATGGATGACGACAAGATTCTTTTCACTCTGTCATATCTCCGAGGAACTGCTCAAAAATGGTTCGAGCCGAATCTTTATGATCCAACCCCCTGCACTGTTTTGGCATGGGATGGGAATTTTCTCCCTTTTTGTCAAGGAGCTTACTGACAATTTTGGGCCTCAGGACCCAGTTGGTGATGCTGAGGACGTAATCTGACAGTGCTGGATGAAGTCTTCTGATTGCATCGTGACCTATATTGTCGCTTTTGATCACCTTGCCGCCATCACCGGCTGGGGTGACCGGGCTCTTTGGCATCAATTTTATGAAAGTCTTCCAAATTGAATGAAAGACGAGATGGTTTATCATACCTATATCAACAACCTTCCTGGTAATAAAGAGGTTGCTTGTTGGATCGACGCCCAGTATTGGCAGCATGAATTGGAGAAACAGCAAGAGCAAGTTCGCCATCCTCCTGGAAATTCTGGTGCCAGACAAGGTGCCGGAGGTTCTGGGAACCCATCTGGGGGCAATTGCGGCAACAAGGGTCCATCTGGTAAAACAACTTCACAACCCAACCCTTCTGGTCAAAAGTGCTCTGGGAAACCATCCAGAGGTAACCCAAAAGACCAAGCTGGTACCAGCAATCATAATGTGGATCCTGGCTCTTCTCAGAAGAAAGCCAAACCATATGCCAATAAACTAGGGAAGGACAGAACGCTTAAGCTGGAAGAACATGAACAACGTCTAAAGGCTCTCTGCTTGTTCCGTGGAGGTTCCAGTCACACTACTGACAACTGCAAGAAGCGGAAAAATCCTCCAGCTTCTTCCAGGAATACATCCGGCAAGGCCACCACCACTACTCCAGCAACTGCGGCCGCTGAGACTGGTAACACCCCAGAGTCAAAAAAATAGTCAGCAGCTTGGAATCCTCATCACCCGGTCTGAGTTGTGTTGACTCCAAGGTGTTTCCCGAGGTACATCTCAACACATCTGCTCTCTCTCCTAATGCCCTTTATGTTGATCTTGATATATCCATTCTCCAGCTGGACTATACACCTTCTGGTTCGGATTCCTGTACCGCCATCCTGCTGTCTCATGTATCACGAATCACCGTGGAATTCATTTCCCTTATACAGACACTCATTGATTCCAGATCTTCACATTGTTTTATATTGACAAAGATCTGTGAATTATATGGTTTTGTCTCACATGCAATTGATCCTGTCAACCTTCGATATCTTGATGGCTCCTCTTCCATCATTGACCAGCAGCTTCAGCTCTTGATCTGGTTTCCTTCTGGCAAAGTCCAAACTCAGGACTTTTACATTACCTGTCTTGATTCTCCCTGTGATTTGGTTCTCAGGTACAACTGGCTCCACCACTTTAATCTGTTGATTAACTGGTCAGAAGCCTCTATATCATTCTGGTCCATTTCCTCCAGTTTATCCCTGTCAACAAACCTGGCAATTATGCCGGCTCCTGTTTTGGTAGTTCTGAATATGGACGAGACTCCACTGGCCTTGGTCAAACCAGCCATGGTGTCTACACTGAATATAATGAACCTGCCAACTCCTGGTCCTTTTATGGACACATCCGGTTCCGTCTGGACACATCTGGATCCTTCTATGGATGCCCCAGAGGATGCTAATCCTTATCCATTCACTACTGTTCCCCTTGTGTTGCTGGTGTCTGCAGGATCATACTGTTCCATTATTCAAGACAAGGATACGATCCAGTATACCTTGCGTGCCACTGCTCTAGGTGAAGCAACCGGACAATCTGCTTCGACCGAACAACCGGATATTACCAGTTTGCCTTTGGAATATCATGACTTCACTGATGTCTTCTCTGAACAGGAAGCATACAATCTTCCACCTCATCAGGAGTTCAATCTAAAGATTGAAACTATCGACGGCAAAGTTCCTCTAATCGATCATGTTTATTCCCTTTCACAAGTGGAGCTTGCTGCCCTTTAGAACTTCATTGACAAGAATTTAAAGTCAGGTTTCATATACCCATCCAGATCCAATCATGGGGCCCCGATTCTCTTCGCCAAGAAAAAGGATGGCACTCTCCGGCTTTGCGTCAATTACTGTGGACTTAACCGGATCACCAAAGAAGACTGGTATTCACTTCCCCTAATTGCGGATTTATTGGATGTGCCTGGGAAGGCACATATCTATACCAAACTCAACCTCTGGCATGCTTACCATCTTCTTCGGATTGCTCCAGGTGATGAACCCAAAACTGCTTTCCACACTCGCTATGGTTCCTACCACTTCCGGGTAGTTCCAGAAGGCCTCACCAACGCACCGGCCACTTTCCAGCGCTTCCTGAACAGTATATTCACCGATCTGCTGGACATAAACGTCATTGTGTACTTGGATGATATCCTCATATACTCCCGACGATCTGTCACAGCACACAGCTCACATTCAGGAAGTTCTCTGCTGGTTGTGTGAGGCTGGGCTTTATTGTAAATTGGCCAAGTGCGAATTTAGTGTCACCACCTGTGAGTACCTCAGATACATCCTGTTGCTGGACGGCTTCTGGATGGCTCCAGAGAAGATTTCTGCCATATTGGACTGGCCGGTTCCTTGGAAAATCAAAGACATTCAGTCATTCCTTGGATTCTGCAATTTTTGTTGCTGGTTCATCTGGAACTACTCAGACATCACCATCCTGCTGACCTGGCTCACCCGATTGAATGTCTGGTGGGATTGATCAGCCACCTGTCAAAAGGCCTTCAACACACTCAAAAAAGTGTTTATGGAAGCTCCAGTTCTATCACATTGGATACTGGGCCATCAAATTACTGTTGAAACTGACACCTCCAACTACGCCATTGCCTCAATCCTCTTGATCACTGGGGATGATGGTGACATTCATCTTGTTGCGTTCTGTTCCTGATCCCTGGGACCTTTGGAACTCAACTACAAAACACACGACAAAGAGCTTCTAGTCATCTTTGATGCCTTTACGCAATAGTGTCATTATCTTGAAGGTTCAACTCTTCCAGTCAATGTTGTCATGGACTACAAGAATCTCAAATACTTCATGACTACCAAGGTGCTTACCCGTTGCCAAGTCCGATGGTCTGAGTACCTCTGCCATTTTAATATGGCCATCTGGTTTCATCTGGGCAAGCTCGGTGGTAAACTGATGCGTTAACTAGATGATGGGACGTCTACCCTAAAGAGGGGGATAGGGCTTATGGCCAGTTAAATCCGCCAAATTTCCGCCCAATTTTCACCCAAGATCAGCTCACTACGTCGCTCTGAGCCACACTTCTTGAAGGAATAATCCTTCGATCTACTGTCATCATGGATATTGAGCAGCTTAACACCGACATCAAGTCACACATGGCTGACCATCCAGCTGGTGTTGCCAGTATTACAGCCACTTCATCCGGTCAACCTTCACTGAAATGGTGCGCTTAACTATAAGCTAGAAATGCGACTATTGTTGGATGCTAACAAACACAACCAACTACTATCACTCCCAAAGAACAAGTGCGCTCCCTTGGTGAGTTTGGGTCCGAGTCGTAGTATGCGACTACTGGTTTTGAAACCCAATGTGATAATGAATCTTCACTAATCTGACTGACAACAATGCCTGTGGCACTTCAACTATGCAGGATTTGTACAGAACAATGCCCTGGAGCCTCGATGAATGAGTAATATATGTGGTTTTGGGTTGGATACAAGATGAGAGGAAGACTAATAGATAGTTTTGTCCACATCAGGGTAGAGTTTGTAAGGTTTCAACAGTGAATCCTCTAATTGAGGTCACAGATCTGGCTTTCAATCACTCTCACAACAAGCAATCCTCGTTGTAGACCTTGGCTTAACCTGCCACAGGTACCTTTCGCTCTACTTCAAGGCTTAAGCACCTTGCTGGCGACCAAACTGTTCTTCCTGTTGGTTACCGAGGGCAATCTCAACCATGGATGCAACTAGCAAAGCAGATGCAAAGCAACATGCCCACTCAGGTAGGTAAACCTCTCTTTTATACATGATGACCACCTGCAGGGTCAACAACGTGAAGCTTAACTTCTTAACTTGAACTGAACTAGAGCCAACAACCAAACTTCGATTTATAGACACACTACAAACAGAGGTAGATATATGGCACATACATTGTGCAAAAATTATTTGAGTGCATCTCCAGCTGGAAGCAGTGTTCTAGCTTGCAGCTTACAACAAAGCCGGTAACAGGCTAACAACTCAAGATCTTGCAGGCATCTGTTTTCTCAGTAGTTGCAATGAGCCATTTAGGAGATTACACCTTGGAATGGATTGCTTTGGAACTTGCTTTGGGCAGAACTTTGAATTTCTTGCAGAGATCATCAAAGATTTTTGATTAATATGATCAGAACAATGATGTGAGCCTTGTACCGAATTTCGCAAATGGAAGGAGAGATATTCTCTGCCTTGGAAAGCCACAGTGGACCCATAGCACCTTTCCTTCAAAGAAAAATTATATTGTGCACCATATGGTCTGGGCTTCATCAAAGAAAGAAAACCCATTCACCTCTATAAGGCCCACAGACATAGAGGAAGTTCAATATGACTATGTCAACTATATCTGGACATGATAATCCAAGAGTCAGTCCTTTGGGGAAGGAAAGCAGTCTGTGAATGATTCATGACCATCTGGAGGCCTTTTGGGAGATGGAGCTTCAAATGTAAGCATTATTGCCTGTATGCCAAGTTCAGCCAAGACCTGAACTGATTCAGATCAACACCAAACAGACACAATGTTGAGTAGATGGGAGCTGCTGGCTTGGAATGCAACCACATGAAAAGATGCCAGCTGGGAATGGAAGTTGTCACCCATATCATGAGAACAAGATGTAAGTTGTCTTCAAAGTCCCTGCAACCATGGGATATTTTTTGCACTATATATCGCCCATATAGATACTATCTGTGAGTTGGCCTGAGAACAACTGCAACAATGTCCACTGTGGTGTACTGGCTTTCCACAGGGTCTTTGAGCCCTATTTATACTACTGGAATATAGATTTACATGTGAAAAACAGAGAGTGAAAATGAAAGAAAACAAAAGATGTCCATGCATATCTGATGCATCATCACAGGCCAAGAGAAACCCTTCACATGGTTCTCACATCCTGATTTGGGTATATGGTAGGTGCCGCGGGCTGCCATCTGCAATGGCAGGCCTGAAACCTCTGGGCATGGAGTTGAATCCCCCTCTAGGATAATACTGCTATTGTAAAAGGGAGCCCATGAGTCTGTTCCTTGTCGGTCTATACCCACAATCCCACTCTGAACTCCGGTCCAATGGAATAAATCCCATTGCTCCACTCTATGTGTCTCTGTTTGTCACTAGGGACGCGACATGTCTCCCCATGTGTACCCTCTCTATGTAGTTCTCCTCTGTAACTGCTTTCTGCTGCTCTGACACGGCCCATGGGCAACTGTCTTGCCCTCGTGGCCTACCATCTGGTTGGGTGAATGGCCTGTGGCTGACTCCCTTAGCCTGCAATCAACTCACTAGTACTCTATAATTCTCCAAAGACTTCCTCTGTGCAGTTGTTGGTCCTCCATTGTAGGATACAACTTCTGAATGATGACTTCTGGGGCTTTTGGGTGTTTATATCCTCTTTGTGTATGACCAGTGGCCTGCAGAATATGAGACTTGATCTATACACTACAATCAGCAGCTCGGAGCTCACTCTGATCCTCCTTTGTATCACCGAACAGAAGTCCAGAGTACTAGTGATAGTACTACTAGAAACTACCTTGCAACTCTTATAATGTGTTTGTGAGCACAAAAATAGCTAGATGACGCATACTTAGCAGTGTGCTGTCTCACCGGTGGGATAGTCAGATCAACCGGCTCCTCCTTTGGAGTCTTCTCCTTTGCCTTCTTGATGTGTCACTCCACCCCGCTTCCCTCAGCTTCCACTGGATTCTCGACTGGTGCTTTGACTGGCACATTGACTGGATCGACGACCAGATCTGCCATTTGGAATCCTTCTGGCCACCTGGTCTCGTTGTCTGCATCAACAATCTTCGGCATCAGAGAGCTTGAATGCTCATCCAGTTGCGCCAGTTCATCGTCCGGTTCAACATCTGCATCCCGGGATTCCCTGTCTCCACTCTGCACTTGTCTCCTCTTCTGGGGTCACTCTTCTTCATCCTCCTCCTCCTCCTCCACCTCACTCGCAATTGCATCTCCTCTGCAATGGGCACCTCTTGTGGCTCATCCCCGACGGGTGTGTACTGCCAGGTCTGGCGATTGAGATACTGGAGAAAATCAGTGTTGCCCTGCACCAAATTCACGAGCAGCCCGAGCATGGCTTGCATCCCCATGTGGACATACCAGGCCAATTTCTGGGCCTTCTCCTGCTCCTCCTGCATCTGCCGGATCTCCACCTCCAGCGTGTCCACTCGCTCTTGGAGCTCAGACATACGTGTACAGGACCGTCTGGCCTCGTGCGTCAACTCCTGGGCCACTTGGCAGCGACCAGAAACGCGATGTGCTTCCCTGGAGGGACCAGCAGTGCCCATCTTCTTCGCCTTTGTGAGCTCCCAGCGCTGGTTGGTTGGTCTTGCATTCTGGACTGATAAGCATGCACCGGGTTTTGCGGGTGTTGCACCAGAAGCAAGCCTTTGATGAAGACAGCCCCCCAGCTGTGACAATCGATGCCCGCCTCAACGCAGGCATTGCATCCTGATTATCCAGTCAGTTCCAGCCAAATTATAATTGACTGTGATGTACCTGGTTCAATCGGAACCAATTCCACTTCATCCACCTCTTCCTCCGCATTCAGGTCCTCCTCACTTGAGTCCTTGCTGACCGGCTCATCTGAGACCAATCCACTCTCCATCAGGTCACGGATGACCTCAACGACCAGAACATCTGGCATGAGCGACTGGTCGAACCACTTGTCATCCGCATCCCACTCTGTGAGTTGGGCGAGGCGACAAGCCAGCTGTGCATGCTGCAGAGCTGACTCGCAACCAGTTTCTTTGGCCGCGTCCATGTCGGACTGCAGCTGGTCAATCATCGCCTTGTGCTGCCGTTTTCGCGTCTCCTGACACTCCTGTTCCTCTGCTGCCCGATCCGCCTCTAAATCTGCCATAGTTGCCCTCCCCTTGCCCTTGCCACTTGGACTGCTGCCATCTCCACCCTTTTGCCCTCCACGGTTGTTGTTGCCCCCCACTCCATTGTCGCCTCCCGATGCACCTGCGCCAGCGTGTGTGGTTATAGATGCCATGCCGCTGGTGAATTGGTTCGGTGGTGGTGGTTTGAGAAAGAGTTTAAAATTTCAATTATGGCACTGATCACTTCTTAATATAAATCAGCATCATGGTACTTCGGCCCATCAGCATCTTGGCAAATCGGCATCTCACTTTGACAAATTTTTTCACTCAACAATTTTTTCACCCAATTTTGTTCCAACATTGTTTCCATCATTCTATGATCCTCGACTGCATTCTTGCCTAGTTTCTCGGGGCAAGAAACCCAAGAGGGGGATACTGTTATATCCATGCGCACACATTCTGCGCACCCCCAGATCATTCATCCTCGCAACCAGTCTTGCCCGGTCGCATCTGGTCATTCAGTTACCGGACCTACCAGTAATCGACTGGAACTCTGCTCTGAACAGGTTTTTACACTATGAAGGATTACTGAGTGTTTCCCATTTATCCGGCTTCCTAACTTTGTTCCTCTTGTTAAAGGAACTTCTCTTCTATTCCTCAACCCCATCTGGGTACGACTTGTTGTTCATACATAAGCTGTACTTCTATTACCATATTTAGGACTACAATAACAGACTTTTACTATATAAGCCTTGTAATTACTTCTTGTACTTCAGTTTGATTATTAATGTGCTTAGTGCTCTACTTGGCTTCTTGAGTCTCCTCATCTGGACGATCATCCGGACATCTTTATCTTCATCTGGTTGTATCCAGTCAAGGTAGTACACTCACCCTAATTCATCTGGTGGTGATTGTGCCCACAGCCGACTTGTCTGGTCATCATCCATCCGATCTGGTCCAGTCAGCCTCCTAGGTCTTGTTCTCGACTCGGGATTTAACAGATTGGCTCAGCTCTTTCTATTCTAATACAGCAACTGAGATTACCTGCCTCGCTCCCAGCAACTTTGTCTATATGTGGATATTCATCTACTTTGTCTGTCCTTCATGTAACAACCCCAGCCTTGCTGACTGCTGAAACATTCAATATGTCAACTCTGTCTACAAGTGGAACCCAAGGTTTTCCACAATGGAATGGGTCATTGAACAAGTGTGTTAACATCCTAGAATGAACAGATCTGATAATGTTGGGAAGTTCAACTATCACTTTCCTCCAAAACAATGCAGCATTCCTTCCATGGATTGGAAAGCTAAATACTCTTGGGCTATCAAATGGTACCCTGTATGAGGTGTTGACAGATGCCCAGCTGCAGAGTGGCACTGCAGTGGTATCAGCTGTAGGCTTCAATATCACCTGCTGGAGTCTTCCTGCAAACAATATAACCCAGACCCAACTGTCAACAATGGTATTTCCAGGTATGAATCTCCTGTCAAATTAGAATCATATGATTCACGGGAATCATAGACTTCCACAATTACATCCATGAATTAGGGTGGTCAACAGAGGACCTTGTCACCCTCTACACTCCAAATCAAGTTATTGATTCCAATGGCAAGAGCGGATCCCGAGTGTCTATCATGAATTCAACTTGATCAATCCAATTTCTCCAGTGTTCAAAGTCCTTGAATGCAGACAAAGTACAAGTCCAAACTGATTCAAGAGAAATTGATTCAAACTCTTCACATCCTGGAATAAAAACCCATTCTAAATGGCCCAGCAACGCAATTTTGGTGGACAACCATAATGATACGACCCTGATTGGAGGTGAATATGTAAGTGATGTCATCTTCAATGCCAAATGCCTAAGTGAACCTGTAATAAGTGGGCAAGAATTTTACAGATGCTGCCAGGCTCAGAGCTTCTGTTCTGGTCCAACAAGTCCAATGGAGCTCCATTTCAACTTTCCTGTGGGGATGCGTAAGCCAAACCTTTTCAGTTTGTACCTTGCTACATCCTTTGTTTCTATAGCTATCTCATGCAACAATTGGGACTAAATTCATCATCTGACATCAACTCCATGTCAGGCAACACTATATACCTTCATGACATTGAAAATTCACTTTCAAATTTGCTGGCATCTCTGAACTGAAATCTCACCCAATGGTGAGTTCCATGATGTGTTTCAAACCCAACAACACAGAACATTTCAGCTTGCATTTCAGTGACCTCAGAATGTGCCTCAGAATGTGTAATATCAACGGGGTTGAAATGGCTGCTGGTATGTCTAATTTCAAGGGAAGTATTGGCATTGCCAAAATGCAACTCAACACTTTGCATTTCAGTTGGCCCGAAATGCTTCGGGGTTACTATATATGGCAAGCCCGAGGGATTTCGATGCATCTGAAACTCTGAGTTTCAGCTCAAACAATACGTGAGTCAAAATTTCCTCCCAAATTAAACATGTTGGTGGCAGTTCTGGTGCCACTGATATCCCACATCCTGAACCTGATTTCATGACTGTTGAGATGCAAGCCAAAATCTTCTGTGGTGTCCAGCTTGACATGCATCACAGAACTCACCATTTTGGATTAGATTTCAGCTCAGTTGATCCTGAAATTTCAGTGCTGATTTCAATTCACTTGAGTCCTAGTCTGAAATCTCACATTCCATAACCTCAAGTAAGCCAAAATTTCCCTAATCTCTGTGTGATTTGGTGCTTGACTCCTTGCTTCTGCATACCATGCTTCGACATGTTTTTTATTGCTACTAGTAGAGCAGTTTGCTCTGTCCCCTATTACTTCTTACTTTTTTTTTTTAAAAGCACAGTTCAGCGTTCTGGCACTGTCCCAGCCGTGGTTGGGTAGTGTGGTGCATGGGACTCTTTCATCATCCTGTTGAAATGTCACTGATGTGCCCTAGTCAATGGCAACAACCAGAAGATGTATATGATTCCCTGGTCTGTAGTTTACTGCGCCACTGTTGTGTGAAGGATAGGGTTGTTACATAATCTTCAGAGTATGAAATTTACTGTACCTGTTTAGCACCTCCAGCAGCTCCCATTGCCCAAGTCATAGAGACAAAATTGTTCCAAAGGTCATTGCAATGGTATCTGCATGGTCAGATTATTTTATCTGGCCTATTTTACAGTTGGAATGGCAGGTCAGCTCAGCAAGCCACCAGTCCATCAAAATTGGCATCATCTGTCATAACTCTTCTCACCAAGACCTGGCTGGAAGAGTCAACCAAGTCAGGTTATAGAATGTCAACAGCTTTTACCTTTGTGAAAAACACGTTGTGAAATCCAATTTGAGACCCGAGAAATTTGGGATTATATAACGACGACCTCCGATCACAAGTGATTGGGAACTGACAGACTACAACATAACAAGGTATCTCTTGCAATCCTATCAAAATCTGTTAGAGTACCATCTGTAATATGGGAAGTTCAAATTGATGGGGGTTTGCAAGTAAAGAACAGACTGAATTTATTGAAGAGACTGGTAGGTATTTATACAAGTCTTGTACCTATGAGTCATAAAGTTGAAGGACAAACATTTCTACAAAGCCAAATACTTTATTAGCTCATCTTAAGTTCTAGGCAGTTTGACCGCTTTTTGGACTTAAGTTTTACTGCATCTTAAGTTCTGCTACAGTGGTCTACCTACATTGTATATCACAATATTGAAATTTCCTTTCGCAATCACGATCTTAAGTCTGCACAAGACTTAAGTTCACACAAGACTTCAGTTTCGAGAGCAGTCATATAAAAGAGGACTTCAGTTGAAGTTTCTACTACTCAAGTTCTATCAATGGATCTGAGTTCCAGAATGACTTAGTATGGCAACTACAGTCTTCACGTCGACCTAAGGCTTGAGATCCAATGCAACTTGAGTTCTAAGGCAAAGACTTAAGTTCCATCTCAAACATCCAAGGCCAGAAGGAGTGAAGTACCTTACCCCTGGTTTCAAGCGGTGGCACAGGGTCAGGCTCCTTCCTCCGATGAGGAGATGGTGTTGGAGGTGGCTCTCGAGGAGGTGGCAGCAGAGGTCTGTAATGAAAATGCCACCTGCTTGAGTGCGCATTGGGTGGCAATAAATGTAACAATCCTAAAAATCTAAAAGGACCTGTAGAACTCAATGTGTCCACAGGAGCACTTACATATGAGTGAGTTTTGTTTACATAGAGTATTGTATTGTTGGTGAAAGAGGCTGCGATGACAGTGGTGATGGTGGAAGAAAGAGAAGGACATACCACAGCCACTTTGATCACCGTGGCCCAATGGTCTGCCGAGTCACTTGTTGTCACTCATCACAACTCGTCTTGTATTGTTCTCTCACTCTCCTTCTTCACCACACCATCACTCCCGAACACCTTGCCGCTCGTCTCACCCTGGGTGCACTTTGAGAAGCTTGGGTAGGAACTCCTTAGCCTTGCCTGCCCTTTGTCACCACTCACTGGCCCATGCCACTGCTGCTGCCATTGCCAATGAACCCTGCAAGAACTTGGGTGGATATGAGCTCACAGCCTCTTGGAAATGACAATATATCAGCACCTACCGCCAATGTAGTCGCTCACTAACCAGTAGGGCGACATTTTTAGTTGTGGGTGGCACAGCTGACCCAGCTCATGTGTGAGTTCGTGGTTCCCCGAGTTCATGCGGTGAGTACCCTTCTTTCTCTTGCATTCACTCCCACTCCTCCATGCCTCTGCCACTTTCCGTGCATGATCCCATCCTCATCACCGCCTTATTGCTTACAATATCTTTCCAGTTCAACCACTTGTCAACAGAACATTGTGGCTTTGAACCTACAGTGTGATGTTTTTGAATTGGTATGCTTGGTTGGACTTGAATTGGTGGGACTTTACTTAAGTGGTACAGGACTCAAGTTCAAACATTATTGTACAAATGTAGAATGAGCTCAAGTTGTGAATATGGCTTAAGTTCCTGGCAAAGCTTAAGTTTGCGGATGGGACTTAAGTTCCAGGGTAGGGGAGAGGAGGGGTGTTTGGGTGGTTGGTGCATATGCCTACCCAGATAATCATGTGCATGGAGCTTAAGTTCTGCACAAACCTAAGTCCAAAAAGCGGTGGAACCGCCCAAAACTTAAGTGGAGCTCATTTTATTGGGTAGGGGAGAGGAGGGGTGTTTGGGTGGTTGGTGCATATGCCTACCCAGATAATCATGTGCATGGAACTTAAGTTCTGCACAAACCTAAGTCCGAAAAGCGGTGGAACCGCCCAAAACTTAAGTGGAGCTCATTTTATTTCATACAAAGCCTATATATTTGCCTGCCTGTTCTGCCCTTCAGAGCTGTTGCTGTATCACTTGCTCAGCCACCAATGACTATGTTTGTGCCATAGCCACTGTTTTGAAGGTCAGAATGGTTGGACAAAAAAATACATAAAGTAGGGGATATTTGAATGTGCCAAAAAAGTGATGAAATCAGCGAAAAATGGCCCAAAAAATTCAATTTTCACGTGCACTGCGCATTTTGATGAGGTTGGACACCTGTAGGTTGTTGGGGGGTAATGTGAACTTTTCTGGCCCATCTGGGACCTTGGACATGTTGGGAACACCACCTATTGCAGCAGGATTGGCGCAAAAAGCACTGATGTAATCTGATTGATTTACACTGCTTTGGGTGGTGTTTTCTTGGCATAGCAATGTGTACCATCATTCTCTATTTATTCCATGCTTGAAACTTACTTTCTAAGAATGTCTGAGAGGCACTACACTATTTTCCATGGGATTTATGAACCTTTTTGTGACATGGCCAGCCCAGCAGATTACAAAAACCCAAGTTTGTGCATGTCACAGGTCACAGCTGGAGAGAATTGAGCAAAACTGTACAGTACCCAGAACTTCAATTTCCTTTTCAGGATAGTCTAACACTACACAGGGTACTATCTAGTGTTGCCACAACTTGTGACTTGAGGCTACCAAGTCAACTTCAGACTGCTGACTTGAACCAAATCAAGTCGAGTCACTTGGATGACTCTGGATGACCCTCAAGTCAGTTGCAAGTTGACTTGGACCGACCTGCGTGACTCAAGTCGGGATAATTTTACAAAATGTTTCTTTTCATCTGCAGGTGCAACTAGAACAGTTTTAGAATTTTTAGAATTTTTTGTAGTGGAATGTCCCGACCGCGACAGCGTGTGATGCTGTCACATTCCAGTCACACAGTTGCGAGTGGAGCCAGTTCTGAACCTTAATCAGAAAAAATACAGAAAAAATACCTTCATGTCAGTCAAGAGGTTGTGAGGTAATCCTGTCAATAAAATCACCTCAGAGATATTCTGTGATTGCATTTAAGCAATTTTTTGACACTTCCTGCAAAGGAAGTTTCAAATTCATTTATCCACAGTCTTCTACAATATTTCGATGTAATCTGGTAGGCATTTTAACAAATTGGAAAAATACCCTCAACTTCACCAACTTGAGTCAACTTGGAGTCACTCCAAGTGACTTTGGCCTGGTGAATCCGAGTCAAGTCAAGTCGAACTCAAAAGTCAAGTCAACTTCTGGAGTTGTGACTCGACTTTTTGAGTCACAGCAACACTAGTACTATCCAGTGTCACAGACTATCCTTTATCAACCCTGATCATATTACACCCCTACCCATTGGCCCCTTCATCTATCTTGTCACTACACTCCTTTGTGTTGCTGCAGACTCCTGACCCCTTGGCTAAACTACTTTGTATATATACCCTGGTGTACAGTACACTATTCTGGTCTAAACTCCAGGGGTCTACTCAGCCTGCTTTGCTTGCTCATGTTGTCCTCTTGCCTGTGTCGCCAAACCCCATCACCAGGCCTCTGTGCTGACGGAAGAATAGTGTCCCCTACTGACTACTTGAGTGGACAACACAATGGATGAAAACATTGCTGAATGCAATGATGGAACAACTTGGTAGTTTGTGAGAACAGGGGTTGAGTTGTGGCAATCTGCCCACCCAGGGAGTGTGGGCTGTGCTCAAAAATGAACAGGAGATGTTCATGGCCTTTCAGCAAATTCATCTGCTAAAGGAGAACGCGCCAACGTATACATGGCCTTGGAGTGCATGCAGGAGTTATTGGTTCCTTGGGATAATGAGGCCTGAGAGGAGCATCCAAAGCTGGAAGGAATGCTCACTGATATCCTCATGGTGTTAAAGGAGTATCAATGGGTGCAGCGGGGGAGCCACCCTTACCACTAAAAGGGGTGAAGTGAAGCTCAACAGCAAACAGCCTTGAGTTGCAGCACCCCACACATACAATGGAGACCCCGAAAAATTGGACCAATTCCTGGCTGACTGTTGGCTTAACTTCCAGGGCAACTCTATCTACAATGAGGATGTTACACACATCACCTTTGCCCTTTTCTATATGAAAGATGGATCCACCTCTGCCCGGGCCAACAACACAGTCTGTGCAATGGGGGAGGAAAAGGGCACAGGCTCCTACTCCACTTGGGCAGCCTTGAAGTCATGGCCACTGCCACCTTCCAGGGAGGAGTACAGATGGAGATAGCATGGCAAATATGGAGCAACTCTGCCAGAGTAGCACCGCTTGAATAGGGCTGGGCACAGGTACAAGTCCAGGTAGAAATCACACAAACCGGACCAAGACCTTGAAAAACCCGTACCCCAGCGGGTACGGGTCCAAACCTGACCCGCAAATGTGAGGGTCCACCACGGGTCTTCGCATTGGGCATCTCGGGCATACAGTCGAGTTCCTCATATGGAATCAGCTCATATGGAATACACAGCCAAATTCCGTGGTATGGAATGGCCCTTGGGCTTCTCCCAAATGGCCTTTCACCACTGTAGAACACATCTCATATGGAATATCTGCAGTATGGAATGGGGTTGGTCAGCATTTTGGCTGGTGTCCCAACTTTATTCCATATGAGGAATTCAACTGTACCTGTGAATGTGTTTTGGCCTCCACCTGACTTAAAAAAACATCATCCCACCGTTTCTGCAAGCGAATTGAGTGGTGAGTACAATTAATTGGTCCTTGACATACAAGATGAGTGCTCACCCACCTTGAAACCAGTCACATAGCATCCATTTTCTGTTCAGGAAGTGTTGAATTAAAGATCCAACTTGCCCCCATGATCTTCCACCCTGGACACTGTCGAACTTGAGCCAGAATGGTGCTAAAAAGGCGAATTATGCGTACCTGCAATGACCCGCCAAATTGCGGGTCGGGTAGCGGGTTCCTCTGGGTCCGCAAGCCAAACGACCTGCGACCCGTACCCGGGCGACCCGACCCGGAAACCCGCTGGGTTGACCTGAACCCATGCCCAAGCCTCCACTTGAAGAACCTGACAAAAGTGTTCAAGACGTTCATTCACTATTTGGCTCCCAACCACTACACCCAAAGGGATGAAGGGTGTTTCTCAGTCTAAAGATCTTGCGCTGTAGTGTCGAGCTCCGCTCGCGGCTGTGCCCGGATCTAGTTCAATTGCCGGAATGCCCGACTTAATGTACCTCAACCTGTCCGATGTCTAATGTACCTTATACCTGTGCACTGCTATTTTAGTTACCCACTATTTATTCTGTACCTTTCTTACTGTTATACACGATTTTATTCCCCCGATTTCGCCTCAGCTTCGTATGCCGCCGCTCCGTTAGTCCCTCATCGTCGTTATGATCACCTTCTTGATCTTATCCCCCGTCGTCCTCATGTCCCTTGCCGTCCCTGCCGCCTTGCTCGCAAACACCTCGACTTACCACATTCTTGCCTTCCCATCTGTTCCCTTGCCGCAGCCGAGCTTCTGGCAGGAGCTGGCCACCTCACATATTTATATTCCATTGATCCTCCTTGCCTCCGTGCTTGGACGGTTCATTGGTTCGTCAGTAGTAATGGCAATCTTACCGCCTTATCCGACAGAATTTGTCCCACCATCGCACGCTTTTCGGTCCTTACTCTGTCAAAGTCTGGGACGCTGAAATTGCCACAGGTTGGCAACAAGATTTTCAGATCATGATGGAGACTAACGCCGTAAAAAGTGCTAAGCCTTTTAAAGATGTTTAGCTAAGTTCTGGAGCCCAAGCATGCCAGAGGGCTCATAATGCATCCAAGTCGCATCGAGGGTATGTTCATGTGAATTCCAGAAACAGAGACTTACATAACAATGCGGGCTGTCGGGTAATTTACATAGGTTTCAACTAACAGGCTTCAAATCAAACAAGGTACAAGTTGAAGATGATTAAAAGCAAGGTACAAAATTATAGGTGTAGCGTCTGTCTACAAGAGACTAGGTAATCTCCTCAACTCGAAGTCTCAATTGTTGAACTGTTCGTTGAAGCATGTGGAAGTATTCAAAATTGAAGCGGCAGGGTGTAGTAGGGAAAGCAATATAATATCAAGAGCGCTGCTCAAGCTTTGACGCACGAAACGCGTAGCGGCATGTTGTCATCTGGCTCTATGTGGGGGATTTGTGTATTAACTACGTCGCCATGAAAAAGAGAGAGAGCCAACGCACTCATGGTAATTGCCGCCGTGGGATGTGTGACCTGCCCCACATACGCAGGCGCAAACTCAAAGTTCGCGATCAAAGCGCTATAAAATGAAAAGGTCAGTGTCTGAGGAATGGCGTGCAAATGGCAAGCAAGCAAACTCACACAAGCACGGCCTTCATCTCGTTCACTGCCATCTCCTTCCCGATACATCCATACGGACCCGTGGTGGACGAGAACAGCGAGAAAGTCGGGTCGTACGCCTTAGGGAGGTTGAGCCAGCGGGTGGGGCGGAATCTTTTGCATGAAGTGAGATTCTGGTTCAATTCATTCCTACTCAGCGATACGTACTCCTCAGCATCTTCGCCCCAGACTTGCTTCCAGGTGTTGATGACACGGATCTAACGGAATTTGCCATAAGGGTGTCGGAAAATCCAGGGAAGAAAGTAGGGAGACGTACTGGAATGTGGATCATGGTCGCCTTCGGGACTAGCACGCCCTCGATATAATCGGTTTTATCAGCAACACGGAAGGTCTGCGGGACGGGAGGCAGCACGCGGAGGGATTCGTTCCTGGAGATAGAAATGTAACTTGAGCGTGAATGAAGAAATGTGTAGATTGAGGCGTACACAACACAATCCAACCACTCGAGGCTCTTCAGCGTGCGGTAATCCAACCGCTGATTCGCAGCATAAACGGGTGTCACCTCCACACGGAGGCGGCGCTGGCTGTCGGGGTCATTCGCAAGGAGCCAGAGTGTCTGTGTCTTGGTAGGTAAGAAATCAAACGAGGGAGATTGCGACACACCCAAGTCAAACCCGACACGTTGCCGGCAAGCCCGCCGGCCAAAAACGTTAAAACCTGATTCGCCATAGCCATATCGCTCATCGCCTCCGAAACTGGGTTCGCATTGAGCTCTGCCTTGTGCGCGCGCATCATCAAACTCATAATATCCGTCTTGGTGCTCATATCATCCGGCACGACGCTCAAATCCGCCTTCTTGGCGCGCAACATCTCCAGTGAGATCATGCGGATGCGGTGCATCGAGTCGAGGAGTGGTTCGAGAGGTCTGAGGATGGAGATTTTGCAGACCAGGTTACGGTGGCGGTAGAGCCAGTCAGAGGCGAGCGCGTGCGCGACGCCGGGGATGGAGATGATCGCAATGAGGTGGGCCATGTTTTCACCGGATTGAAGGTCCAGCAGCTGCTCGAAAGCGACGGCGAGCTCGTTGGAGGCGTTGTGGAGACAGTCGATCTTGTATCCAAATGCGGTCTCGCAGATGATATCTAGCGTCACTTTCTCCACTACACAGAACATAAGGGAGGTGTGATAGTATAAGAAATGACCATACTCCAGTGGTAAATCTGGAAAACCTTGCCAGCCTCGGGGGCGGCCTCGCCTTTGATTTGCTTATTTAAGATCTCGACAAGCCTATGGATTTTAGCAAAATAAGCTTTCGCACAATGAAAATGGATACCCTTCAATGGGCTCATAGTACATGTCCGTTTCTGTTTGGTGCGTTAGCGCAAGGCAGCGCATACTACTGTTCGTGCACATACGTGCCATGAGATTGGGGATGGAAAATGCGGGGTTCATGGCCTTGCGCAGTTGTTTATGGGCATCGCCTGTGGTGGTGAGTAGCCCATAACCGGCGATCAGCCCCAGAATATCACCCAAGAATTGCGGCTGCAATAGAAATTTAGTTCAGATTAGCGCAGGTTGGTACGCGCAAAGTGCGCACGCGTGGATATTCCAGCCAATCCTTGACCATGATTTGCTGAAGAGCCTCGGGACTGAGAAAGGCAAGGTATTCCGTTCCAAGTAGCCCTATCCATCGCACAACAGGTCCGTACTGCTTTGCCCATTCACGCAGGGGAATGCAGGGCTCATTCTTGAAGATGGTGAAATACTGTCCGAACAGCGGGTTGCCCATCGACGGGCCTGGGACGTTACGCAGGGGCGAGAAGAAACGGACGTAGACCACAGAGCGATACAAGAGAAAATATATTGCGTAGCCTGTGGGAGAAGGGCATGATAACTAGGAGAAAGGGAGGCGAGGCGAGCAAAGTACTTACCCGCCGCAATCCAGGCTAAGTAATGCAGTTGGAGCAGCGACTGAGCTTCGGTAACACTGGAATTGGCAGAGAACATGCTGAGTCCTGTATCTTCTGGCTCGGCGCTGAATGCGTCTTGCTAAGGTG
The DNA here is from genome assembly GCA_014462655.1 of Mycena venus. Taxonomy (NCBI): domain Eukaryota; kingdom Fungi; phylum Basidiomycota; class Agaricomycetes; order Agaricales; family Mycenaceae; genus Glaucomycena; species Glaucomycena venus. The sequence goes on along the minus strand of JACAZI010000015.1, from coordinate 546,229 downwards.
AAAGCAGAGACGAGCGCGCAATTGAGCTTCAATTACCCATCACATTAGAGCCGAAATGATCCCGAACTTAAAGCCGGCTCAGCTGCTCTTCGCAAAAGCAGCCGAATTGCGAAGAGCAGCCGAGTAAGGCCCTAACCATCTAGTTCTCGTTTAAGGCTGAGCCTAGACTGAACGGAAATGAAAATAAATAGTTTAAATTAATTTCAACAGTAAAAATACATCGAGCCGCTGCATGGAGCGCTGGCGGTGGCCCTAAAATATCACGCCCTCTTTTACACGATAAAGCCCTTTGTCTGTCTGGATCCCTCCTATGGCAAAGTCGTTTAACGTTCAACTTTGGCATACCATTCACCTATATAACCGAGTATCTCTCCTTAATCCACCTACAACGCGTCGAGACGCGCACCGAATCTGACATACCTACTGCTGCTTGCTGCTGGAGCACGCTGGGGCTTCGAGTTGTTGTCAACCATACATCCTGTGGGACACATGGTCAAGGACTCGTACCGTTACATTTGCCCCTATATATTCTGACCACATCCCGGCAAAAAAAGGATGAGGAAGAACAGAGAGAGACCATAGAAATGAAAAGAACCGAGATTCCCGCTACCGTAAGGTACTTTTTTTTTTTTTTTTTTTTTTTTTTTTGGTGGTACATAGGCCAGTAGCAACTAACAATTGGTTAGCCCATCTGGATTGTAAAGGTTGGAGCATTTGTTCCATAGGGAGTGGTTTCCACCACCCAGAGAAATGCATTCCGCACGCCTGAAGGCAGTGTGGGACTACCGCGCTACCCAACACCGCGGCTATCTTGCCGGGGCTGGGGTTGCGAGGAGACGCGGCTACCCACTAAAACTCTGGGCTCCCGTAGCCAATTGGCCGGTAAGCTACCTTCGTTGTCCAGAATACCGGACCAGGTCTCAAGGACCAGTTTTTGGGCTAACGCTGGGCGCTTCCCTCGAATCGGCCTGTTTGCCAATGTAATATCCACCTGTAGTCTCTGGTTTATCACGAACTTCCATTTGTTCATAATTTCTTCTTCTGTTGCTGGTGTGCCGTCCCGTGAGATAACACGATCGTTGCGGAGTTTCCAGATCAGGTATGCGGATTCGGACATCAGAATCCGGTATAGCCGTTGTGTACCCCGTTTGATCTTGCCCTTGCCATCGCGGAATTCAGCAAGACCGCATCCTAGTATCGTGCCTAACGTCACTGCAGGCCAAAGGGCTTCTTTCTTCAACCACAGAGCTTCAGCTGCCCGCCACACGATCTCTTGCCCGGGGCTTCCACACCCTGTCAGGATATGGTCAAGGTCCTCCATCACCTCGCAATCCTTACACATGGCTCGATCTTCACACTCAGGAATGTGGGTCCAATATTTTCCTATTCTATGTGCATTGTGGATACTTTTCCACAGAAATTGGGCCGGCCTTGGTAAGAAATCCTTCAAGGCTACGGCTTCCCATATGTCGGCATCGGACACAATTCTGCCAAACTCTGTCTCCATGGCGCTGTGTACCATCTCAAGTTTTATCGATGTTGACGCCCTCGGGGACAGTGTCTTCAACTTCTCCTCTCGTATGCTGCGATAGAAAACCTTCTGATGATTTCCTTGTAGGCTCAGGCCGGGAAGAGCTGTGTCTTGGGGGCAGTGTGAGGTCCCAGGTCTCATTTGTCCGGGCTCTTGCTGATCTCTTCGCAAGCTTGGTAGCCTGCCCACACAGTTTTCTGTCCAGTGATCCGGGTTCTGCAACCTTAAAAAAGGTCGGTGCCTTCCGAGCTTTGAGTTCCGCTGCAATGCAGCGCAGTACCTCACGATGCGGTACTCCAACCCATCCCTCATGCTCCCATCCAGGGAGCTTCTTGTTCATTGCATCACGGACATAACCATGCGTGCTGACCAGAGTGAGCGCTGTGCCTTTATTGACACATCTTATTGCCTCCAATGCAGCGAAGAGTTCAGCTACATACTGGGACCGCTCCCCAGCATTCGGTATGCACTTGCCTTTGTTCCGACTGTCCTCCTGCCCAACAAAGAGGCCTGCTGCTGCGCACGACTCTTTGCGTGGTGGCGCATGGACCGCCCCTGCAATGTATATTGTTGCAGATTCGGGAGCTGGTGCTTCTGCAGTGCGTCTACGGACTGGCGGATTTGTGCGTTCTTTTGGCTCACCAGTTCGTCGCGTCATCGCGCGCATGCCTTGGGCAAGGCTCTCAATACCCCTTGGGGGCAGGAAGAGTCCGGGTTCGTCCTTTTGGATATGGGGCACTGACTCGGGATGCCCCCCCACTCCCCCGTGTTGCGGGATCCATTTGGGTAGAATCTGCCTTAGGCGGGAGGCAGCCGCTGTGGCGCATGCATGGGGATTTGCGCAACCTTTGGTCCGGTCATCGTCACACACGTCGCAGGTACAGGAGGCCTGTGGGTCATGCAGTGGATTGCTCAGACGTTGGGCTATATCCAGCCCGTCGCCAACTTTCATTGCGGCATGGTTTCCCCGCAGGCATTTTGCCTTCTTGCCGTTGTTTTCCTGCCTTTTATGGGGATCTTCGCCAGGGTGGTGCCATAGCGGCATTTCCTTTTGGATCGCCACAGGTGGGTGTACTGTTATGAAGTCAACACCATATTTATTCACACATCTCACCAGAGTTTTGTGTAGCGCTGGAGGATCGCGCTGGTTTACTTTAAGGTTCTGGACCATAAGGTTCATCTTAGCTTCCTTGGCTACTGATGGCGCCTTGACAACATGTTGTGACAGGCCATGTAATGCTAGGGATGCCCAATGGGCACGCTTCTGTGGGTCATCCTCAGCGAGAGATGCAGTCTTGAGCATTAGGAGGGCCTCATTACGGGCTTCCAGGTCAAACATGCCTATACCTCCACGGTCTCGGGGGGCTAGTAGCATGTCCCGAGAGATCATAGAGGATTTTGAGTCATTGATGAATTCCCTCTGGGCCTTGAGTATGTGCTTCGTTACTGCTGCCGGCATTCCATTGACCTGTGCCAGGTATTGTGACCGGGAACCAGCAATTATCTGGTCAATGTGCTTTTTCATGGTCAATGTCGGGTTGAGGTTCGCCCAACGTTCATAGTCTGAGTCAATCTTTTCCAATACTGGTGTCCAGACACCAAAGGCATCCACCCCGTTTCCAATGAAACTACCAAGTATTCTGACCGCTTCCCCTTCCTTCGCAATGTGGACATCAGGAGGGATCTGGCTGTCCCTGGGATTGAGCTGTCTTGTCTCAAGGAGACGCTCTCTGAATTCACAGGTTCCAAATGGAATGATTTCTGTCTTGGTAACGTTGAAGCGGGCCCCAGATGCGAGGCACCACTTATCTAGTACCTTCCTCAGGTCATCAAAACTGTCGTATTCGCTTAAATAAGCTGTAGTGTCATCTGCAAATAGCTGGACCACTGCATTCTCTGCCACACCAGGTACGGAATATCCTCCAAGGCCTGAGTTCCTTAACATTGATGCCAGTGGCTCGATTGCCAGGTTGAAAAGCAGGCATGACAGCGGGTCGCCCTGACGTATCTCCTCTTGTCACTCGGAAGGACGAGCTTATCTTGCCATTAATAATGACTTGCGTGTCTGCAAATTTGTACAGGGACTTCACTGTGTTAATGAAAAGTTCTGGGAGGCCATGTCTCTTAAGAGTGTCCCAGAGGTAAGAATGGATTGTCTTGTCATACGCTTTCTCCTGGTCGAGTGCTACGATGACCCCATTTTGTAAGTCCTCCTCTGCGTACTCAACCACCTCCATGGCGAGGTAGATTGCATCAGTGATCTTCCGGCCTTTCATGAAACCAGATTGGTCCTTATGGATAAGGTGGGGAGCAATTCGACTCAGCTTGTTAGTTAGCGCTTTCGTAAAAATTTTGTAGTCTGAGTTCAGTACAGTAATAGGTCGGTAGTTGGCAATATCCGTCCTGTCCTTCTTCTTGAAGAGGGGGCACATCCAGCCCAAGGAGAAATCTGTTCCCTCAACCATGCCATGCTCTTCGATGTCATTGTACACCCAGGTGAGCACCCTAATTATATCACAGGTCCTCTTTTGGGGCTTGCCATCCACCTTGTCCTTTGTATTTTCCTTATTAATGGATTCAAGTCGTCGCCAGAACTCTGTGGCAAAGCCATTTATCCCGGCTGCTTTCCCAGGCGCTGCTTCGATGAGGGCCTGCAATATATCGTCTTCACAGAGCTTCTCAGACAGTGGTTTCATATCTACCCCTGCTCTGGGCTGGGGGCAGTGTATCTAGGGCTTCCTTTTGGGCCTCTTCACGTGCCTCCAGGGTGACATCCATCCCGTCGGACTGTAAGTCGTTGTGATAGTCACGAGCAATCTCTGCCATTTCTGACGAGCGCTTGCTACCCTTTTCAGGCGTGATGTCTGTCCTACGCAGGTAGGTTAATGTGTCTCTCGGTTTCGTCTCTTTGCTGAGGTTGACAGCATATTTGGTAATATGGTTAAGTTCCGTGAATCCACGAACTTTTGTTTCTAACCGCTTTCTTTCCCGCTGGCGATCTACTATGTCGTCGATCTTTTTCTCTATCAGCGACACCAGTTCAGCAACCTCCTCTTGCGACTTCCTGCCTGCAGGCTGGCTGCTTTCAGTCTGTGTTGGTGGATTGCCATTTTCTCCTGAGGAGTCGGGGTCTTTCTCCACCTCACTGGCTTGAGGTTCTGATGTTGGACCATTCAGCAGTGCTTCACGTTCGTCTACAAGCACCTTCTTTTTTTTCTCTGACGCGCCTATTGCGGTCTTTGCTCTCTTTTTGGCATGTTCCAGGACAACATCTTTGAAGCCCTTAAATCTGGTCTGGGCATTAGAGAGTTCCGTGCGTGCCTCAGGTATTGATTCTTCCAATTTACAAGCCTCCTCCATTGCATGGCTCATAAACTCCTTATCATACAGGAGGAATTCCGGCATTGCCCATCGGCCCCTACCAATGTAGGGTGCTCCTGGGGCGGATATTGTTACAGAGACCAGCCTGTGGTCGGTAAGACTCCCTGCCACCTGGTCAATCTCCCAATGGTGGCAGTTCTTCATGAGGGAGGGTGAGACTAGGATTCGGTCGAGGCGAGACAGCGACCCACGGGTACTCACATGTGTATATGCCTTTTTAGTTGGGTTATTCTGTCTCCACCCATCCTTGACTTCCATCAGACGGACAAATCGCAGATATGCAGCAACTACCGCATCAGAGTCTGTGCGGTGTGGCAGACAGTCAATAGCATCTGGGACTACGTTGAAGTCCCCACCTATGGCATCTGGCACCGGCAGGTCTATGGTAAGCCACAGCTCACTCAGGGTGTTCCAGTAGTTTATCTTTTCCTCATCAGATTCTGTGGGGGCATAAAGACCCAGAACTGTTATCGTCTGTGTTCCATGCCAGGGGACTACTGCGAGGATTGCTTTTCCAGGTATAAGGTAGTGAATTTTTACCCCTTCAATGTTAGTGATCTCTCTGTTTAGCACTATGGCTACGCCTTTTGCAGCGGGGTTCTCGGGTATTCATAGTTGAAGAGTTTGAGGCGTTTGCTCATGAAGCTATCCTCTATCTCTAGGGCCTGGTCAGAAGACATATGTGTCTCCGTAACTATCAAAATACCAAGCTTCTCTTCACGCATCATACGGTGGATACCATGCCACTTGTGGCTCTCCTGGGTGATTGAGGTGGCTTTAATGCCATTAATATTAATTGCAGACAGATTTATTTCTGCCCTTGTGTTACGGCTAATGCGTGGATTCCCCACCTGTTTCTTCTCCCATTTCCGGTTAAAGAAAGCTGGTGCATGGTCCTCATCTTGGGGGGCATCCCCTTGGCGGGCGGCGCCGCCTGGAGTCTGAGTCTCCACCCTGAGATTGGGTGTTCGCTCTTGCATGCGGAGCGTTGGGGCCAGATGCGGTCCCACCTGTTCGGTCCCTCGCTGCTCTCGGGTCACCCCTTGGGCTGCGGGTCTCTTGCGGGCGGGATGGCGGGTCTGCACCCCTGGCCGGTGTGTTCGGATTTACCGTAACAGCACCGTTACCAGCACCGGCGCGCATGTGCGCGCATGTTAAGGTCTCGTTGCTCTTCGCCAGTCACCACAGCAGCCAAAGCAACGGTGGAGCTGCTGCAGGGGGGGTCTCGCTGAGAATAGCCGGGGCTAGGCCCCCGGTCGCCCCGGCTCCCGCTGGATTCATTGTTTTGTCTCGTAGCCGGCGGGCACTGACGAGGAGGATGCGCCGTGTCCCCAAAACCCTCCCGCGTTCCAGGAGGGTCCATGGCGCGGAATCTGGTTTTTAATCGTTGTGTGTTCATTTTGGTAGAGGTTTATTTATTTACTTGATAAGTACAGGACAGTCAGACCGGTCGCGCGACGGTGGCGCGACGGCAAGCACAAGCGGTGCACACAGTGATCTAGTTGCTGTCCCCATGGCCTGATTATCCACCAGGCTTCAACTTAGATCGTCTCGGGTGAAGGAAAGAATTCATGACATTGCTTCGTGTATGGTAACATAGTGTCAGATGCGTGGATCTACAGGACTTCGGGACATCTAATGTGTATACGACAGGTATCTAGAAGAAGTCATCGCGTTCACGGCGCTTCCCCTTCCCCTTATAGTCTCCGCCTTTCTTCCCCTTCCCGTCACGCCGAGGCTTGCCGTCGGAGGTGCCCTGGTTACGTCCTTGGCCCGAGCGGGTGTTGGAACTGCCGGCACCAACAGGAGCATTGAAACGCATCTGCTCCTGGGCTTTGGCGGCAGCGGCACGGCTCGCGTCCTCGAGTGCGGCAATGGTGGTGGGGGTCGCGCCGAGCCAGCCAGGGGAGGCTAGGGAGGGGGCATAAGGGGGGTGGGATGGTCAATGGAGGGGCAGATGCGGCACCTGAAGGCCCGTTGGAGTCGCGCCGTCCCGTACCGGGCAGTCATGACCTGGAGCCGGCCGAAGAGACGACGGAGCTGGCCCCATGACGTGCGGTCGTTGGTCGGAGGGGCAACATGGAGACGCCATGCGACGGTGTTGGTGTCGTTGACAATCAGGACGATGCCGCGGACTTCAACAGATGTGAGGAAGGCCTCCCAAGCCTGCTCCGCAGAGACCAGTGGCCCAAAGGCATCCCGGTGGGTCTGCACGAATTGGGAGATCTCGCCGTTGGCGGCGATCGCGGTGCGGATGAGGTCCCGCGCTGCGTTCGCGCCGTCGTCAGTGTTGGGGAGCGTGAAGCCGGCGAAGACCCCGACAAAGCCGATGACTGGCATGTCGTATGGGAGGGCGAAGAGGGTGATCTTGGATGAACACAGGATGCGGGTGTCGAGGATAGCCTGGGCGAGGTAGTCTTGGAGGTCAGCGACGAGCCAGAGGGCCGGACTGGTACCATTCGCGGCGGTGGGCGGGGTGCCGAGGGTGAAGGACGTGGGGTCGATGTTAATGAAGCTGCCGATGGCCTCGCGGATGAGGCCGTGGGTTTTCATGACGGCTCCGTTGCCGCCGCTCACCACCAAGAAGAATTTGGGGTGAGCGACGGCCTCGTACATCGCGATGAGGTCGGGCGGTACCCCCATCAACAGCAGCTCCGGCGAGTATACGAACTCGGGGAAGCCGCCGACCGGGGCCCCGACGTACGAGCCGTGGGGGGGGTTCCCGTTTGCTGTCACCCACATGGGAGGTAGGGCAGCAGCGGCAGCGGGTACGACCACCGCAGCAGGGGCAGCGGCGGGAGCAGGGGGCCGGTGCGGCAGCGGCAGCAGGAGCGAGCACGGCGGCGGGTGCGGGTGCGTGCGTGGGAGCAGGTGCGGCGACGAGAGCGGGCGCAGGCGCAGCGGCGGGAGCGACGGGAGCGGGCGCGACCGCAGCAGCAGGGGCCGGTGCAGGCGGAGTGATGGGCGCGGCGACTGGAGCAGCGGCGGGGGCGTGGTAGCGACAACAGGCGTGACTTCGGGAAGTGGTGAGTTACGGTGCATGGTTAACAAGGTGCGTGACGTACCGGCAGCAGCAGCATAGGGAGCGGGGCCCGCATCTCCTGCGGTGTTGGAGCGCAGGCGCTTGCTAGGGGATCCAGTACCGGCTGCCGGGCGACGGGACGACGAAGCTCCCTCCGTCGCTTGGTCCAGCGCCGTCGGGAGGCCGAGGGAGGCTGCGATGGCCTTCGCAGTGTCCGCGGCGAGGAACGGGTCGTCGTGGTCACTGGTGTGCTCCTCGGCCACGACGGGGGCTAAAGAGACCTGTTAGGGTGGGGGGAGAGGATAGAACCGCGCGGCGTACCTGCTTTGGTCTTGCCCTTGCCCTTGTTCGCCTTGTTGGTCTTGGCTCGGGGCTTGGTCACAGTGGCGGGGGTGGGAGACCGGAGAGGAGGGAACTCCTCCCTCGAGATCTCCACCACGGAGGCAGGAGAGGGCGCTCGAGCCGGCTGGGGGGTGGGGGTGTCGTCGTGGTGTGCCCCGGGAGCCGGGGTCGCGTCGCTTTCCCATCCAAACGCGTCGGCAGTCTGGCTGGGAGCAGGCGAGAGGCTGGTGTATCGGTTATTGGAGTCCTCGTAGTACATGTCGCTGTTCTCGGAGGGAGTGGGGGACGCGGTGCGAGCGTTGGTGCCACGAGTGATTGCCATTGGAATATAGGTTGGGGGTTTAGAAAGCGGGTGAGCTGAGTTAAATTGAGTTGAGTTCTGGTCGTTCTGAGTGGAGAGAGAACGTACCTCCTCGACGGTATTTAACAGGGCAAGAACAAAGAGCGCGCGCAGATTGGTTAGCCAAAAATCCGCTGTGTATGACGCGTCTTGCTCGGGCGACGCCGGCTGGTGGCTTTATCGACAGAAAAACGAGGTCCAGGCTGTTGATGCGGGGTGGAAATGGATCGATGAGGGTCCTCTTTGTGCTCTTTGGGCTTGGTCGTACCTGCTCGGCCATGCGAGGGGGTGACATTCAGACAAAGAGGACACGCCCGGTGACCTGCACCAGGGATGCGTCCCTTTGTACAAAGCGCGCCATCCCGGAGGACGAGGCGGTCGACGCCGTCGACGAGAAAACGAGGTAGAGGGAAAGGAGCTGGGTGGGAAAAGGAAGGAGACGTGTTGTGTGTCCCTTGACATTTCGTGCGAGCGGTTTGCAACATGAGGCGTTTTGCGCTCCCACGACTGTCCGGGCTGTCGTCACAAAGCAGGCACAGAGCGTACGGTAGTGGCGGGGCTGAGAGGCGGGAGTGGCTCAAAAACCCACCGTCGTACTCGTCAATCCTTCTAGGGTGAGGAGACCGTTGCTTCCGTGGTTCACTTGAGTCGTCGGTAGCGTATGGTCAAGGTTATTTGCACAGATGATCCATATCATGATTTCCGTAAGATTGTCTTCCGGGGATGGACGGCGGCGCATCGTTCGACATCGCACTGACGTCTCTCGGGAGGTGAACGGTGTCTATGATACTCCGCCAGGCTCCGGAGACGAGCAGGCGTCTCCTTCATCGTCCGGCGGGTACGCACACCCTTCCCAGCGGCGTGGGAAATCCGACCATCGTGATGGTTCGGAACAAGGGGCCCCCCATCCCGTAAGGTACTTTCGTTTTTGCAGTAAATCATATTTTTTGTCAGCGCTTTTTGCGTAATCCCTTCCTGTCTCCGAGATGCCTCGGAAAATGTCGTTCCAGCTGTAGGTCAAAGTCGTGATTCCCGTCTATCTCCCGTAAGTTTTTTGACTTTGTCGTCAATTCCTCATGCTAAATGACTGCTCCGGAAAATGTCGTTCCAGCTTCGTTCCAGCTGTAGCTCAAAGTCCTGATCCCCGTCTATCTCCCGTAAGTTTCCTGACTTTGTCATCAATTCCTCATGAGTTATGCCAAGCTATGTGATGTGGCATGTCTGCCACGTCTCTTTCGCAACTCTTTGCTTTTTACCACCACCACCATTACCGGTAGACAACTCTCATGGCACCTCGGCAACATTCTGCAACGTCCCGCTCTCCACTTCTGTTGATACTCGATCTGTAAATTCTCTTGTCTCCCTTGACTGGATCCTCTCGTCGAGCGTTGCTACTCATCTGTTGCTTCTGGTATTTTGACTCTTCCCTATGCCGACTCGGCCTGCTCTATGCATATGGATCTTTCCATCACAACTAGTCTCCCATACAACCTCATTCTAGGTCATGGTTGGTTATTCTTTTGTCAGGAAACCCTTCCTCAGGCTTTTCATCTTTCATCCAGTGACTTTTGGTCAGTGGTTGATGATTCAAATCATAATAGGTGCTCATTGATCTTCTTCGCAGTACTGCAGAGCTCCTTGTATGACTCCCCCTATGGATACTGATGCCCATTGTTGCAGGGTAGAATGGCCGAGCTGTGGAATCACTTCTCACGAATGGCTGGGTGACAGGTCTATAGGTCACGGTATTTTCGACTTTTTATTTGCTTTACATATTACAAAATATCGGCTATATATTTTACCAACATACTCCCTTTTCACCACCCATTTCGACCTACTCACCATATTTTTCTTCCCTCTATTTTGCACAGAATTCAGTTCGGTCGCAACGGGCGTCTATTCAGCGTCTATCGGACTTAGTATCCGATTGAAGGCGTTTCGAGCTCGACGGGTGCAGCACATGGCCAGATAAGCACCCAGATTTTCAAGGCAAGCCACGAGCGATTCATGGGCCTCCATTTCCTGTTTTTCTTGCAACATCTCCGAGCTGCAAGCTCAGATGTCTTCATTATTAGATTGGAATGGGGATAATCACATTTTTTTATTTACAGATTTTTGTACTACTTCTTTGACAGGAATCCAAGTGACGGGTAGGTTTCAAAGCACAGGGTTTGTAGGCCACGCATTTGAGGGTGTTGTTGTGGGCCAACACCCAGGCTGTTGGCGGGCAGCCCCTAGTCTGTTGTTAACCGCGCGATCATGTACGGTGGCCGCGTTATTACAAATCATCGGAGTTTGAATTTTCTCTATGGCCATTCAACCATATTCAAACCTCTATGCACGAAATTTCGGCAAGAAAGTATCTTGGAAAGCTATTATAAGTGCAGCTGACCTCTTGAGAAAATGACCCTTATCCTCATTCCACTAAAATCGACATCTCGGCTGTTCCCGCATGCCGGGCTGCCAACGTTCGGCATTGTGCTCCTTCAACCTTACGCTCAACTATTTGCTGAAAAACCTACTCATTTCGGGTCGCTTAAGAGGAATATTGAGGTAGAAGCCCGAAATATAGGTTACTGAAACCCCCCACTTGAACCAGAAAGCATTGGTGATTTGTAATAACGCGGCCAGCGATCACCCGATCGAGGTTTACAACAGACTCTATAACAAACGAGGTACGAGTTTCATTGTTATAGAGTCTGTTTATAAGAGACTAGGCAGCCCCCTATGCTCACTTTGCATCATTTTGGCTGAGTCATTGCATTATTTTTGCATACCCTGGGCAGAGGGATGGATCAGTTGTTTGTACTCCTGGCTATTGCCTTGACATGGGCAGGTAGATAATATTTTTTGTGGTTAGCACAGCTCCGGCGGTCTTCGAGATGCGCTGGGTGATGGTTATGTAAAGTTGTTTGTATTATAAACAAATCACCTCGTTGCTTGCTCTTTACCGCCACCTGGGCACTCGTCAGGGCTTCAATCTGCGTCAATACTCGTCTTGTCTCGCCTCCAATCACTTTTCTCTACCTCTCGGGCCCATCTGGACCACTCAGCTAATCATCCCGGCTGGATTTGCTCTAGCCGTACTTGTGCCTTTGAGTCATGCTTTGCGCAGACTTTACGCTCATGCTTTGCGCAGGGTGTTTCTCCTACTGATCAACGTATCCAGTGGAAATATCCTCCCCATTACTGAACCGCACTCCAGGAGCATTACCCTGCAACACCATGCATTGGTAACTCACCATGCAACACATAAGTCTTTTTGACCATGGAGCACAGAAATGATGTTTATACCAGCTCATGGGTGTAGCAGGATCTGTAATGGATGAGCCTTTGGTTTGTCACTGCCCATTTACATCCAATTCTCGATTGTCTGATACATCTATGACTGTTCTGCCATCGTTGAAACTGTTGCATGATATATTTCTTGGACATCATTCTACCTGTACCCATATATCTGTATTTCATGCAGACCTATACACTATACAATGATCTCTTGATTTTCATGCAATCCTTCATGCTGGTTTGACTTTGATCCAATGTCGTCGTGCTCTGCTCCACCATATCATGACTGGTGCCTGTGCTGATTACTTAGTGGATGCTTCTTTGTTGCCACCGCCAGATTGCTCAGTTGTCGTATGTTATGCCCTGATTTTCAGTCTGCTGCTGATATGTCAAATGTCGTGTTAAATATTCTTCTTGACACTGCCCACAAGCAACTTTCAACAGAGAATCTGTCACATGTTGCATCTGCATTAAATGTATCTGTGTCTAGTGTTCATAGCATTCGTTTTAAACTTCACGCTGCTATCCGTAAGCATGCAAACACTGTTTCCACTGCCACTGCAAGCATCTGAGCATCTGTTCATCTGCATCAATTGCAGACTTTTTCAACTCCTCTGAAAGTCAACATTTTATCAATTGCTGCAATGTATTGCATCTTCCTGAGAGAACCGCAGTGGAGTCTCTACATGATATGATCACTGAGCATATATTGTCTGGTCAATGCTCTCAGTTTTCCGAGTCCCATCCTCAAATTTATCTTTCCCAGACTGTGCTGATGTCTGTGATGAATGGCAAGGAAATCCTCTCGATGCAGCTCTACAAGTTCATATGCTGACTGCTATTTATGGATATAAGATGACTCTTAACTCGGTATGCCGGGTCCTGTTGAGCTTAAAAGTTAAGCATGAGGGTGCAGAGCCACTGATCTTTGTTGAGGAAAAAATGTGAACAATCCCAAGACCAAGCAACTGCCGCCTGTGGAAAATATGACCAACAACTTGAGACAATAAAGCAAACTTGGCCACATCTTTTACCACAGTCCTTGAAGAATAAAAAGCTACACAACTTCCAAGACTTCACAAGTTCTGAAGCCCTGTCAACATTTACTTGTGCTTCATGTGCTCAATCTGTTCCACTCCAGTCTTACTGTTCTGTAGTTGTTGGTGATTCTGATGGGGAGTCATGGGACCCGGCTATTCCCACGGTGCTGGAACGTCGCACCTACTCGCCTGGCGCAGCCCAAAAAAGAGGGCCAGGGAAAGTGCTGTTGATACTGCATTCAACAATTTTGGAAAGGTGTCACCTCCGTAGCTCTTCTATCGTGATAAACCAACCTCCCGTCCTTATTGTTAGTATTTATCAACTTCCTACACTCTCCTTAGCCTTTAAATTTGACTTGAAATTTGTTACATCTTAATGTCCTTTTAATTGAGCCTTGACCAACTCCGGTAGCGGGCCATGCCACTCGCCGGCCTTACTGCTTTATTGTATGCAAGTCTGTGGAGCCAGCAGGCTCCTACCCACCACACGTTATGGGGTTGGGGAGACACAGTGGGCATAGTTACAAGTGCAATTCGTGTCCTAGGACTTGTAGTCATACAAAATGTCAAATCATTGTTAGCTGACATAATAGCTTCCGAGCTTCCAAGGCCCAACCCTTCCACCGCTGGCATTTAACAGCTGTAAACAACATAGCCACATTTTAACAAGAGTCCAGGGAATGACTTGGGATGGGGCCTCTTTGAGGTGGGTGCTGAACCTTTAGGTTAAATTTGAAGAGTAAATTCTACGATCCAAAACAATTGGTGGATAGGCACCAAAGGCGTTTAGATAAAGTTGCTTTAGATAACTGTGGCCAAAAAAGAAAAGTGTGATTCTACACATTCTGAAAGCAAAATATTTGTAAAACTTGGGGGTTAGAAAATTCCTCACAAAAAAACTATAAATTAACCAATTCATCTCTACTTTTGATCTGTGCGTTGTTTTCATCCAGACCGACCTCGCCAGGTCCTTGATGTGTAGGTGCACGAATGCCGTGACATTGTCGGGACAGAGTGTGCTGGCACTCTCGGCCTCTGGAAGGTAGCCAGGGAGGACATGGAGGAAGCAAAGTCAAAGCAAAGACTCTTCGTGTGTGCTGTAGGGCATCAAACCGTCCATAATACGCCCATGGGCATATGAATTAGGCCATATTTTTTGTTACACCATGGCCAAAGCCATACATTAGCACCGGCAAAGAAAGTTCAAATGGGATGGGACCTGCACATACCGTCTGTTACGGTGTATTTTACAGTGATGGTAAGTCGTGACCAAACTTAGCTGAAACACACTTCCTCTTTCCTGAATGGAGGTTGGAGAAGCCGTGAGGGACTTTCAATGTTTACACGGCTGAAATCCAGCAAAAGATGCAAAAACAGCCCTAATTTGGTCTGATGGGTGGTACAAATTTGATTCACATGATGGGCCGCCGGCAACATTGTTGAAAATGTGTCAGCAAGGTTTTCCAGTCGTGGATTTGTGGAACTGTTGTCTCCAGACATAAAGGTGATCCGGCATTGTCCCAGCGCTTTCGGCAAGTTAATTTCACTGTGGACTTGGCTACCTGTATTTTACGTGTAAACGGCCGGTTATGGGGACCCGTTTAGGGCTGAACCCATACTGTCACCATGACATTCAGGTAAGAACTAAACTCACCAACGGTTCAGGGATGTAACCATTTTTACAGGCCATATTTCTGTAATACAGTAAAAATACAAGACGGTTTGATGCCCTACTGCACTGGAAAGATCAGGATGTGGTGATTGATCCCAGGAATTAATGTTCTCCATGCCTGGATACTGGCCCAAACACAAAGCAGAAATGACTAACACCCAAAATTGAACTCAGTCAGGTATTGTAGCTATGTAGTCCATGCGGTCTGGGAGCTATAAGCAGTGTTGTAACAAGGAGATGGTGAAATATAACATGGATATGAAATATGTTGCATGGTTGAATTGGATATAGAGGTTCAATTGGGAATTGAACATGGACACAGGTTGTATTTCCAACATGTAATATGGCTAGTTTAATCAATCCAAGGTTTGGGACCCTCTGCAGAATTAGGAGCCAACCATGGAGAATCACAGTCCAAAGATAATATATTGGAGGACTGAGCAGTACCCTGCTGCCCTTTGCCAGACACTGTAACAGCCAGCACAGCAGAACTGTCACAAAAGGGGCCGCATTTTAGGTGATTGGGGCTAGGCCCTAACTGACCCTGACTCCTGTTGGATTCATGCTCTGAACTCATTGCTGGCAGGCACTGACAAGAGGGAGGTACCACATCCCTGTTATATCTATGCACACATACTCCACATGATCTCTGGCCCTTCCACCTTTGTGACCGGCTTAGTCCAGTCGCTTCCAGTCATCCAGTTACCTGACCAACTGGTAACTGTCCAGATCTGCACTCAGAACAGGTTTTTATGCTATGAAAGATTACTGAGTGTTTCCTGTTTATCTGGCTTCTTATCTTCATTCCTTTTGTTAAAGGAACTTCTCTTGTATTCCTCATCCACATCTGGATACGACTTATTGTTCATACATAAGCTGTACTTCTATTACCTTATTTAGGATTACAATAACAGACTTTACTATATAAGCCTTGTAATTATTTCCTGTACTTCAGTTTGATTATTAATGTGCTTATGTTGGAAAATTCTGTTTGGGTTATAACGGCATGAGCAGGCTCACGGGCTTACAATGGATTACAACATGTTATAAGCCACTGGCAGGGCGGCTGATAGTGGCTTGTAATCCATTTCAAGCTGTCTTAGGCGGTGTAATGTACATATGGGCTTTCAAGCAATTTTGAGATATTGTTGAACATCAAGGCAGGGTTTCTCAGCAGTCGGAGTGTAAGTTCACTGCCTACACTTTCCCCAAGGAATTCTGCCAGCAACCCAAATTGAAATTCTCATTGATTCAGAATGCTGCACAGTACCTCAGTCTACTAAGACCGGTCATTGGTCTAAGGCTATAAAGGTTCCCTAATCACAATTTGAAGCATCTTTATTTTCCTGCCATTGAATAAAATTTGCCAAACATATGTGGGCTAATAAATATGAACTTCAAAAGGCTCGACTCATCACTTTCGTTGCCATCATTATCATTTGCCTCTACTTGACGCATTGGCAAAGAACAATGAAAAGTGATTGATGAGAACAATTATGTGGATGCCACACCTCTTGCTCTCTTCCCTCATCTTCGCTGCAGTCACCTCACTTACCCTCTCCCCACTGCTCTCGAGGTCCACCCTTGTTGATATCTGCCAGAGCCGAGCAACCCCTAGGTCCTCTTTCTTCCTTGCCTTGCCATTTTTCCTCAAGAACTGTCTCATTTGAACTGCCACCTCAGGTCACTTCTTAATGTCACCCACTCTTTAATCCATTCTTATGCCACAAGTCAATCCACCCCTCAATGCTTCCTCAAGCCGCTCAAGGTCACTGCACAATGTATTTGAAGTTCATTCTCTCTCAATCCGTCTTCAAATGTGCCAACCTCATGTCTCGGTCTTGGCTGGTACTTTAATTGATCCTTCAATCCACAAGTCAATCCACTCCTCAATGCCACCTCAAGCCACTCAAGCAATTCATCTCATCTCTCGGTCTCAGCTGGTTTACCTCACACATACAGGATGCATCCATCCTCTTTCTCATTTACTCACGACCCTTCTTCTAGGCTCGTGCTACCATGCCTCTGAAGGATTTCCCTTCAGCTCAAGAGCAGTCGGTCTCCACTCACTATGTTCAGGCTATCTGGCTGCATTTGGCAGATGCACAGCCCACCGAAATCAGCAACAAGACCAGTACCAACTATCGTGAACATCACAACTACTACAGGCAGTGCATCGCTGAGGCATTGGGAAGCAACAAGGCTTGGGCTGTGGACCTGTTGGTATACTTGGATCACATCCTATTTCCCAACACAGATAAACCTCATGCCCTCACGCCACCGATGCTGGATCAGCTGGGGACCGGCATCTGGAAGCAGAAGAAGACAACAACAATTTGTTCAGCTCTGCACCAGTGGTGGTTCCTCCAGTCCATTTGGTATCCCATCTTTCCATTGTCATACCATTTACTAATTAATTTACTTCTAGACTATGCCTCCAAAAAATTCTCCCTCAGGCCGAGATGAGTTGCCTACTCACTGCAGTCAGCACTACAACTCCTCACCTATACCCCTGCCCCACCCTTCTACATCGGATGACCATAATCAGCGCCGCAGCCCTTTTGCCCACAGAAATCAGAGGTTTGTGAGTCAGTCTGAATGGTGGAAAAGACCAAGGTTTGATAAACTCATTCCCTTTTCTCCCTTTCATTAGAATTCAGGAATTAACTAACATCCCCTTACAGATGTTGACAACAGTCAGTACAGTTACTCCAAATAAGTAATCAGTCATCCATCTGGCCCCACCTGATGTATTGTGAGCAGGTTCTGGAAGCTGCACTTTTACCATTCTTCCAGGAGATGCAGGAGAGGGTGCCCAATATCTTTTTTCAGCAAGACAGTGCATCTGCTCGTTGCACCAAGGCAAAATCCAAATGGTTGATGGTTCACAACATTCCAACTTTCCCCCATCCCTGTCCTCTCCAGTTGTCAGGCCCATAGAGCCGATCTGGTTAGTGCTTGAGAAGCACATCTGTGCCCACCCCATCCAGCCTATAAATTATGTAGAGCTGCTACAGGCAATATTCAAGGTGTAGGATGCAATTCCATCAGCAGACACCGACATTTTAATTGATAGAATGCTGAGAATTGTTGACACTGTTATCACTTCCAATGGTGGACAGACAAAGTACTAACCATGTAATATACCTCCATCTACCTCTCTGTGCAATTTTCATGCATTTCTGGATCTCCTATAAACAGTTAAAGCTGCTGGAATTACATGACTGGTCACTTATTTGGAGTAACTGTACGTCTGCTTTTCTGGTCTATCAGGAGAATCATTAGTTTCTTATAAATGGATGCTACACCAAATTCAACTCATGTTGAGAGGACACAAACTCCCGCTTATATGATTCAAATGAAATGGTGAATATTAACACTATGCCTATCGATACAGATAACTTACAGGACCAGGATTTACCACACCAATGTTCACGAAGTCCGATGGATTCCTCTAACATAGAATCTAGCAGCTGGGAAGCTGAAAACCTGGCCATTAGAAAGAGATATAAACCCCCCAAGGGTATTAAGATCAGGCAAGTTCACCTGCTCAAATTTAACTATTGGTTTGCTCAATATTGCAGGCCATGAATCACACATATCCATGCACCATAAGGATCATAAATTCAAATTCTTGAAGCAAACTATTGACGGAAACAATCTCGGTATACTTGGCATAGAAGAGTCCCACCTCGATGCAGAATCTATATCATGCTTTAACAATGTTTTCAACTGTTGGTTCAAACTATACTACTCAGCCCATCCCAAAAAACCATGCTCTACAGCTGGCCTGACATTGTTCTCAATGTTGGAAAGATGCAAGCCGATACATACACAGACACATATGTGGACACATTGTGTGTGGAGATGCACAGCCTAGTGGTATGGTGTTGCATGGTCTCAGCTGGACTGAAACTATTTATATCTTGGTCTTCATTGTCCTGTGTAGTTTATTTGTTCCATTGTTCTCAGGGTATAAAAACCCTACATACTTCCAGTGAAGAATAATTACTTTCTTGCTTCTCCCCCACTCTTTTGGATTCTATATTCTCACAAGTTATCAGATATCTCCTGGCTGCACTCTTCAGGCCAGTGACATTCCCCTTGATCATCTACAATGACAACCAATCTGCCATCTCACTCACACATGGCGCAGTTTGAATAGAAGGTGTCGGAAAAATATAAATAGCCTTATAATGCTGCAGCCTTATAACGTCATGATACCGATCAGGACCGGCATGCCTTTCCAGCGACCGGCCAGGACCAGCATGCCTTTCCAGCGACCAGCCAGGACCGGCATGCCTTTCCAGCGACTGGCCAGGACCGGCATGCCTTTTCAGGCACTTATCCGGCAGCGGCTCAGATTATTTTGCCATAATCAGGCCATGATCATCCACTCTTTTCTCCTGCCACCTCGCACGCTCCCCACCAACTCCAATGTTGCCCACTGGCACTTGTACTGGACCCCAGTCATGTCATCTATATCATCTTCGGCGACAGTGACACCTTTGATGGCAACTTCATCAGGTGATCATGGTTACGGAGGAAGTGCAGGAGGAGTAGCGACCGAACGCCATGCGTGTTTGAGGCAGCTGAGAACGTTGTTGTTGTGATGAGTATTTCTTTTCAGGATCTGACGTTCACTCACCTCCAGACATCACAACTCCTCCATGGATATGTATATGGCTCCCCCAGCACCACAACCTCCTCGACACTTTCACCTACCTCAGCGCCGCCCCATGCTCATCTCAGCACTGCACAGGTGCCTAATTGTTTCTCGCACTGCTGCCCACTGCCTCCCTTGTCCTCTCTGGCGTGGATGCCTTGTGAGCTGGAGATGTATGCTCAGCCGATTCTTCTCGTGCAGCGCACTTGCTGCTGATGTGTTGTCAGGTGCGGGGAGCTTCTCATGGGGAGGGATCCCGGCGGTGATGGGTACGGCACAAGCGCAGGAGGAGAGGTAGCGATTGTGAGCCATACACATTCAAGGTGGTGGAGAGGGTTATTGTCATGGTGTGTATATTCACTTCATCTTCACTTGACACAACAACCAATGAGACTTCTCTCAGATGACACATTCCCCTCCAGTCCTCGTGGTCCTTGCACGGCGCTCACTGCGCATCCTACATGTCTTCCTCCCCACCACACTCGCAATCCTGCAGCCGCCTTCGTCACCTGCCTCGGACACAGGAGTTTGATTATTTTTCAGCAGTACACCAGTACATCCTGTCACTGCCATACAACACTCCTCCACACGGACACCTATCCAGCTCTCCCAGCACCACCATCGCCTCAATGCTCTCACCAACCTCTCCCCACCCAGCGCCACCCCTACCCTATCTCCGCTCTATACAGCCGGCTCCTCACGTTTCTCGCACCGCTGCCCACCCCCTTGCCCATTTTTTCTGGCACAGATGCATTGCTCGCTGGCTGGAGAAGGACACTCGGTCGCTTCTTCTCGTGCAGCGCACCGGCAGTGAGTGGGCTTGCTAGAGGGAAGGACGGAGGACGTGCATCACCCTGCAACGTACAGCCTTCAAAGCGGGACGTGTGACGGTCGGTGGGCTCTCCTTCACGCGTGATGGGACGCATCTCTTTGTCGTGTGGCGGGACAGCCTCAGCGCAAGCGTCTGGGCCCTCTGGCCCTCTCTGCCACCCCCATCCTCACCTACACACACCCGCACTCTCCCGCCACGTTGGACAAGCTCCTCCCCACACCAATGCACGCCCACGCATGACAGCAAGGGTGCATGACAGCAGTCGAATCCGTCGCAGGCAATTCGTGGCGCTGGCGACAAGGAACCGGACAGTGCATGTGTTTGCCGTGAATCCATATGGCGGAAGGGCAGATGTGAGGAGCCATATGGGGGGAGGGTGAAGATGCGGAGGATAAGGGTGTGGCTGTCGGTGTAGGTGGTGTGGCAGTGGGACCAATTCGTGTTCTACATGCTCGGCGAGGACTACCGCGCCCTCATTCGGTGGCTTGAATTTTTTTTTCTTTTTTTTTGTAGACGGGTAAGGCGCTAGGACACCATATAACTGAATTGTTTTTATACTTTGAAAAGAGCTGCCTGGCGCAGTTGGTTATGGCGAGCTGCTGGTCGGTTCTAGGTTTTCACGAGGTCGCTGGTTCGACCCTTTAAGGCGAAATGTAAAAGATACCGCATTAGGAATAGTAATAAAGCTGAGATAACATTTTGCTGCCGCTGCCTCTGAAAATTAACTTATCTTAAAGCCCCGTACTTATCAGGCCTTATCCTGCCGTGCCTGATAAGGGTTCTTTGTTAGGGTCATGACAAGGTGGCCCGTGCCGGATTGCATTATTAGGCATTATTTGGCCTTATCAGCTTCGGACCATTTCTCCGACAGGAACAGTTCAAACAGAAAAAACAGTTTGAATTGGGAAAAACAGTTCAAACAAAAAAATTGGTTCAAACCGAAGAAATGGAACCAGGAAAGAACGGTTCAAACAGGAAAAACAATTTAAACAGAAAAAACAGTTCAAACTGGGAAAAAATAGTTTAATTAGAAAAATGGTTCAAACGGAAAAAATGATTCAAACCGGGAAAAATGGTTTGAAAGGACAAAATGGTTCAAACCGGGAAAAAATGGTTTGAGCAGAAAAAATGGTTTGAACTGGGAAAAAAACAGTTCGAAGGGAAAAAACGGTTCAAACCGGGAAAAAATGGTTCGAACCAAAAGTGGTTCAAACCATTTCAGTTCGAACCATTCTTCTCCTCTAATAGCTCCTAGACTATGCATGGTTTGAACTGTCTTCACATTGGCAATGTAACGGTTCAAACTGGAACACTGCGGTTACTGGACTCCGAGACATTCAATGACCTAGCGCTTCTTACAAAACTTTATGCAGACATCGAATGATATGGTATCACCCGAGGCTCGAAATTCAACGCCGGTTGGCTCTGCCCTGTGTTCAAAAAAGGAGACAAGTCTTTGATCAGCAACTATCAACCAATAACGCTGCTGAACTGCGACTACAAATTGATGAAAAAGACTTATAATGAATGTTGCACCTTCTCTTGTACATCCAAACAAAGCTGGTTTCATGAAGGGCAGAAAAATTGAGGATCATGTTAAGCTTGCAAAATTCCTCTTGAACTATGCAGAGGCAGCCGAAGAGGGCGGTGTTATCATCACACTGGATCAAGAAAAGGCTTATGACCGCCTCAATCATACATACCTACTGAGAGTCCTTCAATACATGGGCTTCCCAACAAAATTTTGTAACATAATTAAAGTCTCTACTATCCCCCTCCCCCCCCCACCACCATCTCGGACAAACCAACATTTCTCCTCCAATACTGGACAATTCTTTGAGTTTTTTGGCTTAAAATAAACGTTAGGAGGCTCCCTAGAGATATAGAACAAAAAGAGCCTGCGGCTGCGTCTGAGGTTCGTCAATCTTCTTGGGTACTAGGAGCCGTGGAACCAAGCACATTTCGAGGAGTTGCTGGTGTAATGGGTGGTGGCGTGTGATCTGCCTTTCTCCTCTGTCGACTCAAAATTGAATTCCGGGAACTTCTTCAGTACACTCACCACCCGGCTCGAAAACTACTCAAAATTCCCCACGCCCAGCCTATCAAGCTCGAATCGAGAAAACGGAGATGGAGATGATCGCGGAACCGAAGGAACTATTCAAGGTATGTTATAGTCGAACTCGTTCTCATCGGTTGATTGATTAGGCCAGAGAAAACACTTCGAATTTTGTCCTCGCCCTTGATGCCTGGACCTTGAGAAATGTGTACGCCTTCATGGCGATTATTTCTCATTACATCGGAAACAACGGGAAATTGGGTACGTCTTCAGGGCTAAAGCTAAGTTGATGGACTGAATCACCTTAAATAACAGAGGAATGTCTTATTGATTTTCGGGAACTCGTCGGAGCTCATTCTGGAGAAAACATGGCATCGGCGGTTTGGGAAACGCTCGAGAAATTCGAAATCAGTGATAGAGTAGGTCTCAATCTGCGCACTGCTTCAATTCTCGACTTTATCTAAATCGTCGCGTTTGTCATGGACAACGCTACCAACAATGATACCTTGGTTGAATCATTTGCACGTAGGCGAACATTCCTTTCTCAGCAAAGGATGCCCGTATGCGCTGCATCCCCCACACCATCGACCTAGCGGCACTGAAGGTTGAATTGATTTGTTGATTATGATTTATCTAATGCCATTTTCGTTAGCTTCTCGAGCCCATTAGTACCCTCGCAAAGGAGGAGAAGCAGAAGGCAAAATCACGATCCACGGCGTACCAGGAATCTGCCACGGACCCAGTGGGCCATCAGTACGACAGTGCCGCGAGCCTCAGAGAGGATGGTGACACAGGTGTGGTACAGCCGACAAACATAATCGGGAACGCCGTTTTCAAGGTTTGTTCTTACCTGCTTCATGCGCAAAATGATTAACTATGAGTTTCTTCAAGCTCCGTAAAATTGTCCGCCATGTCCGCTCAAGCCCCCAGCGGCGGAAAACTTGGTTCAGAAGTTTCAACGGGGAGTCTTTGATGTTAATCTTGGACATCAAGACTCGTTGGGCGTCAATACACCAGATGATTCGTAAGTTTCCACGCCGACTCTGGGGTGTTGTTTACTGACCTCGGTTGAGGACGGGCCTTAAAATACCGAGGTTACGACGCGAGGAGCTTAAAATCATAGAATTGCCATTTAAACCCGAGTATTTGAATTCTGTTTTTGCGAGGGGGCGCTGGAAGCAAGATGAAAGCGAAAGTGAAATCGAGGAACACATGCTAGTTGTCCCACAAAGCGCTTCCACGGTGAGCAAAGCCCTTTAACGCGTACAAACACCGAACAATCGCCGGGAGAGGGACCGTCGACGACGTCCGCAAGAGGACCGGGGAACCAGCGGAACGACCGGTAGATAGACAACTCTTCTACCCCAAAGACCCTCGGACGAGTATAGACCCGTACCGCTTGACGTTGTTGCCGCAGAAGCCAAGATACTGAGAGAGAAGCCGCGTCAGCGAATATCAGTCGCAAGTCGGGGCGGAAATGCACGTTCCAAGGCGCCGAGAGATATGCAGGCCTCTTAATTACTGCCACGGAAGTAATTTGTGGATGAGTCTGGGAGAGAACGAAAAAAAAAAACAAAGAAAGAAAGACACACATCATACGGAAGTGGGAGTTGAACCCCGGTATGCCATGAACGTGTACACAGCCAGAATGAGGCAACGCTGTTCCTGCGACATATACAACGCCAGACTGATTTTTCTGTAAAGTTCTCTGGCAAGTGAGCTATGTAGAGGAAAAAATCAAGGGGAATCCAGAGGCTGACTTATGATGCCACGAGAACAAAATCCGGGACCACTGCACCGTTTAATCAATGGACCAAAAGTGCTGGACTCGTAAGTCGAGAGAAAGATATAGCAAAAAACGAACGGGTGAAGGCATGGTGGTGGAAGGAAGACCGAACCCGGTGGAAAATGCCGAAAACTGGCGTGGTTCCAAATAAGGGCATCGGGCTTAGTCACAAGCCTGCTCTTGCACTTCTGCTCTGATTTTTCGTGGTCTCGTTCTCGCGCCTGCTACGTCTGACTCGATGGCGCACGCTTTCCAATATAGCTTTTGGAGCAGTGCACGTCGTTCGCATCAAATCCCAGCTAAATAATGCATATTCAGAGTCCTGCAAAAGACTGAAAGTCGCTATACAAGTCTGTGGAGGGGCCCTCGCGAAGTGTTCAGAGAGTTGGGGAAGGGCTAGCTCTCTCTCGATGGCCTTGGAAATTTTCTTCTGCAAAATTGGAAATTTGGCCTTGGAAATTGTAGTATCTTTAGCCTCCACAGAGCAAGAGCCGGACGGTTCCGGTGCTCTAAATGAGCAGAGATGTACTATTATTTTTCCGCCCTCAACGCGGGGGTCGTGCCACACGACAATGCACCGCAGCAAGTACACTCTGTGGCGACCGGGACCGCGGCTGCTGTTTCTCTCGCCACTGCGGACGCATCCGACAGGGCGATATCTACATCAGCAAATTGACAAGTCCTTTTCGGCCCGCTTTTCGCCACTTGCCGTTCTTTTGTCTTTTTTGACTCACTTTTTCAGGTCACTTTTGCCCCGGATAATCCCTTTTGGCTCTTTCGTGTCTTTTCCAAACCTTTCCAATCAACTTTTAAATGATCTTTTTTGGAGCGGGCAAAGTGTACAGAACAGAATTTGTGGTGGGTAACCTTCATAAAATTCTCGCAACTCTATGGTATTGCCAATTTGCACAGTACAACTTCCCCTCGACACCACCGGGTCTGCCAGTGTCTGGTTTGAGAAGTGCGGTGATTGGTATTAAGAGGAAGAAGGTCATTAATAGTCAAACTTACCTCTGTGATCCAAAATTGGCCTTCTCACTCTGTGTTCACCAAGCTGTTGCTAAACGGCTATGGCCAGGAAGTACTTCACCGAAACATTCAAGTCATTTGCCGATCATGAGGATGCTCTTTTTCCGGATTGGGATACGTCGCTGACCAAAGACCGGGACGTCGGCGAGCCCAAGCGCTCCGAGTCCGCGAGCTTCGTTAGCAGCAGCGCCAGTGCGTCATACCCCTAGCATCAGTCGCCACCTTTTGCCTTCAAGACGACATTCCAGCCCCGACGTACGCGCACCCGAATCCGTTTTTCGAGACGGCCTATTATTCCCCCACCACTCGTGGACAGCGCGGCGTACCTCCCTCCTACCAGCTCCGCCGCGTCCACTGCTCTCGCACAACGGCGGACCGTACCCCACCGCGCGGCCGCTCCCTGCCCTGCGCACCTCGCAGATCGGGTCCCGCATCTAGTGTTGCCGCGGTCCGGTTCGGTCCAGTTCAGCACCCAAATTTTCCGAACCTCGAACTGAACCTCAGGTTCGGTTCAGGCAATTGGCTGAACTTTGAACTGGACCCAGGTTCAGGGTCCATTGCGGGTCAGTCCAGGTTCGAACCGATTTTTTCTTCCCACGCACCAGAATCATTCAAATTTTTGTCGAGAACCATGTGAAACATCAATATAGTCCTTCAGCAACCCAAAAAGACCCCCCTAACCCTTTCCAAAGTGCTCAATTCCATCTACTCAGAAATTTCGTCGCCCTGATGCTGATTGATGCCGTCACAATAGGCGAAGTGATTATTCTCTGCTGGCTTTCTGACTGTCAGGAGGTCTCAAAATTATCCAGTCTCGAGGTTAAGTACTCCAACGTAAATTGGGTACATACTACAGAGACCATTCTTTTATAACGGCTGTTTTGATTATTTTTGATGGGGCAGGTCCGGTTCAGGTTCGACAAGGTTCAACCATATCTGAACCTTGAACTGGACTTGGGGTTCGGTTCAGTGAACCTCAAAGCCACTGAACCGGACTTTTGGTCCAGTTCAGGTTCGGTTCAAGTTCACTGGCGGTTCAGAACCTGACCGCGGCAACACTACCCGCATCGGTTGGCGGGGGCGGACGACGATGAGCAGGATGGAGGACCGCGGTGAGCAGGCGGTCATGGGGAGAGTGGTGGGTGCGTGGGGATGCGGAGCCAGCGTGGGCGAGCGCGAGTCGCCCACCCGGCATGTGGAGGATGGAGAGGAGGAGCGGCGCGAGGGGTGCACGCAGACGAGTGTTCTGGGGTCGTTCCATGGCGTCGTCGGGATCGGTTCGCCCCTGTGCGGCAGCAGCAGGGATGCGAGGGAGGAGACGAGGGATGTGAGGGAGGAAGAGAGGGAGGAAGGCGAAGAGGAATTTGAGGATGGGGACGGGCTGACGCGCACGCCGACCATGCCTGCCATTACGCGTGTGCGAGAGCCGGAGCTGGAGAGGAAGGAGAGAGAGGAGGGGTGGAGGCGGTGCGAGGGGAGGAGATGGAGGCGGGCGTCGAGCGCGCGTCGTCGTGCCACACATTCCCGTTTCCGATCCCGACCACTTTTTTCGTCCCGGCTACTTGAGTCTGGACACGGCGCTGCAGCATTCCGTTCTCTCGATTGGCGCGGGCGCGAACGTACGGACGGGCCGCTTATTCAGACTCAGATTGCGAGGCTGGCCGGCGGCGTTGGTGTCGAGGGCTAGCGCGGGTAGTGTATGCCGGTCTGGAGTGTGGGTTTTCGTGAAGTCGAAGTTACTACGTAAAGGCCATCCTCATCGAAATTCGGTGGTTCGGTAGTGCAGTGTTGCCGCGGTTCGATTAGGTTCGGTTTTTTTTCCCTAAATATTCCGAATCTCGAACCAGCCCTGGGGTTCGGTTCAAGCAATTTTGGGAATCCCGAACCTGACCTGGGGCCACAGAACCGGTTCAAACCCGAAAGAATTTTCACGGAATTTACAAGTAGAACCAATGGGGGAGCACCGAGACAGCAATGGAAGACCAATTCTCAATGCCGACAGCTTTTGATGGTTCAACCATCCGTCACTCAAAGCAATGTTGGGCGCCCGTTTGGGTCTGCGCAGATTGGGAGGACCTCGTAAACCAGACTGGATTCCTCAAAACTGTCCCACTGCTGCCTAAAATTCGGTTAGGTTCGTTCAGGATCGCATCCGAACCCCAAACCGAACCTCGGGTTTGGTGTGGTTCTCATACATCGTCCGAACCCGTACAGGTTCGAAAGCGGTTCTAAACCTAGCCGCGGCAACACTACTCGGCACTTGTGCAATCGTCGAGAAAGGCTGTGGGTAAGGTTTGGCTACGACCTAATACATTATGGACTAGGCTCTGGATATGTTCCGTTGGCGAGGAAAGAACCACCGGCGCGGTAATTTCGACAATCTAGACGTGTTCTGGGGTCTTCTGATTCAAAATAGTGCTGGCACCAGCTGTAAAACCTGGGCTTCCAGAAAAGTACCGCGTGCAGCAAAGAAATTCTACATTGGTAATGTAACGCTACACTGCTACTGCGTTTTCCCCATATTCTGGTTAGACCGAATGGTTTTGAGCGTCTGTTTTAGTTCGCCTCTCACAGGGAGGATAACCAAATAACCCATGCCCAAACATTTGAAAAATATGCAGAAAATATTTACAATAACTTTTGCCTTTCTGAAGCTTGAACATTCAAGACATATTCAAAATATTTTATCAATAACAGTGGCTTGAATATGCTGAAACTCTTTAAAGTTTCTTCTATAAAACTCATGAATGTCTCCAAAATATCTTTAGCCACATGTTACAGATTTCTGGGAAAAGAATATGAAGGAGACATTCAAAATATTTGTTTGATGGACTTGGCCATAAAATTCACATTATATTTAAAGCTTGTCTTACATAACTCATAGGTGCCTTCAAAATATCTCCCATCAAACATGAGTGTTTTCTGGGAGAGAATACAGAGAAGACATTCTGAATATCTTTACAATATGTTACACTGGAAAATTTGAAAGTTATTCAAAATGTGCACAAGATTTGTTTCAATTATTCATCATAATGCAATTACTGTATCTTCAGGGTTAATGACAAGGGAATATGAGACACAAATATAAAAGGACATCCAGAAGACATTCAAAATATTTTCAGTGCATATGGCCACAGAAAACACGCAGGGGATTCAAAATATGTGGTAGGCGTGTTTCAAATATACTTTACAATCCATCTCCAATGTGTTCACTGTGTAAAGTGGGAGAAAATCTGAATGATATTCATAAGTTGTTTTAAGTTTGTTTTGAATCATTTGAAGCAGAGCATTAGAAACATATGCAAAACATACTTTTTGAATATTCTGCATGTATTCATCATATGTGCCAAAATTATCTCAAAATATTTAAGAGTGTATGGGGGATTGACATTCTAGGAATATTTAAAATGCTCCCTGAATGCACATACAGTGTCAAAACCCGGATCCGAAAAATGCCCAGATCCGAAAAATTACATTTTGAGCTGGAATCCCGAGGGCATTCAGGTTGATTCTTTTTTGTGAAATAATTAGAAGACCTATGAGTAATTTAATGCACAAAAGATCAGCATTGGGCCTGTGTGGCGCGAGCGAAAAATCAAAGAATTGCCAAAAATGGCCAAATCTCACTGATGGTGGCCGAGAATTGTAAATTCTGAGGACGGTAGTGGCTCATTCACAACTACGATGTTTTATGGAGTGAATATTGTATATTGGGGTATATTCAGACATTTTTTACCCTGCTCAGTAGGGGTAAATGACAGGAATGAGTGCACATCTTCTCTGGCCCGGTGATTGTAGATAGATCTGAGTTGTTTAGTCCATCCCTCCCTCTGGGGCTCTGTCCCATAAGAACAGCCCAGAGGGTTGTCTGTGGGAGGTGTATGGGGCCAAGACACTGCAGAGAGAGCGAGTGACAGGACATTTCTGATCAAATTTTTCGGATCCGGGTCAAACCCCAAAACTAGGCAAATATGTAATGGTGCCATGCGACACAACAAGGGTGCCAAAAATCTTGAAAATATTTATGCATGAATTTCAAGGTCTGTGATTTATCCTGATCAAATCTTATAATGAAATTCGCTCTCATGCTGGCACAATACTGGGTCAACTTTTTTTTTTTCGCATCCGGGTTTTGACACTGTACTAGATACACAAGAGACAGTATGAGTTTTTCCTAGTATAAGTTCAAAGTAACTCGTGAGTGATATTATACCAAACACTCTAGATATAAGTTGGAGGAATATTTTGAGGCTGTGGGGAAGGTCAATGGTTAAAGCAGCACCCTGTGCCTGTGTGCTTTGCATGCAAACCACAACTGGACCATGCATTTCCAGGAAGAGTGTGCATGGGCTGGAGCAAAATGCTTCAGGCATCCCAAATATGGCTTGGCCTGAGGCAAATGCAAAATACTGTTTGGCTTGAAGGCTGTGGGGGAAAAAATGACCCCAAGCGCATTTCCAGGAAGAATGTACATGGCTGGGCAAAATACTTCAGGCATACCAAATATGGCTTGATCTCAGGCAAGTGCAAAATACAGTCAGGCTTGAAGCCAGTGGTGAAAAACTCAGCCTCAAGCACATTTCCAAGAAGAATGTGCATGGCCTGGGGTAAAATGCTTCAGGCATACAAAATATGGCTCAGCCTCAAGCAAGTGTAAAATACTGTTGGGCTCAAAGCCTACCATGAAAACCTGGCCTCAAGTGCATTTATGGCAAGAATGTGCATAGGCTGAGGCAAAATGCTTCAGGTATACCAAATATAGCTAAGCTTGAAGCTGGTGGCAAATAACTAGCCTCAAGCACATTTCCTGCAAAATTGACGTGCCTCAGGCAATGCACAGTCCTGATGGAAATACACTAGAAGTCAGTTTTTGCCATTGGCATCACGCCAGAGTGCCAGGCATCAAATCTGCCATTTGCCTTGGGCTGGGAAGCATTTGGCTATGCCTGAAGCATTTTGCTTCAGGCAATGGTCATTTCTGGCAGAGATGTGCTTGAAGTATGTCAAATCTGGAAATGCATTTCTGGTATGTTTTTCATCATCAGACTCAAACCAGAGTGCTAAGGATGGAATAAGGCATGTGCCTCTGGTCATGCAAGATTTGATATGCCTGAAGCATTGTGGCTAAGGCCATATGCATTTTGCTGGAAATGTGCTGAAGGCCAGTTTTTCCCCACTCCCTTGAAGTAAGATGATATTTTTGCACTTGCCTGTCTGAGGTCTTGTAGCATCTGACATACCTGGAACATTTTGGCTCAGGCTACACATATTCTTACCAGAAACATCCTTGAAGCCCCTTATTTCCCCAGCAGGTTTAAGCCAGATGGCATTTCCCATTTGACTGAGGCCTTGGGGCATTTGACATGCCTGAAGCATTTCAGCTCAGACCATGCACAGTTTTCCTAGACATGCACTTGAGACCAGTTTTCACCACTGGCTTCAAGCCCAACAGTATTTTGCACTTGCCTGAGATCAAGCAATATTTGGTATACATGAAGCATTTTGCCCCAGGCCATGCACATTCTTCCTGGAACTGGTCTTAAGGCTACTTTTTCACCACTGGCTTCAACTTTGACAGTATTTTGCATTTGCCAGAGGCTTGCTGCATTTGGTATGCCTGAAGCATATTGCCACAGGCCATGCACATTTCTGCAGGAAATGCACTTAAGGCCATTAATTTGCCACCAGCTTCAAGCCAGAGGGTACTTTGTATTTTCCTGAGACTTTTTGCTTTCTATATGCTGAAGCATTCTGTTATGGGCCATTCACATTCTTCCTGAAAATGCACTTGAGGCATTTTGCCCCAGCCCATGTACATTCTTCCTGGAAATGCGCTTGTGGCCTGTTTTTCACTACTGGCTTCAAGCCTGACAGTATTTCTCATTTGCCAGAGGCCAAGCCATATTTAGTATACCTGAAGCATTTTGCTCCAAGCTATGCACATTCTTCTTGGAAATGCTCTTCAGGCCATTTTTTCCCACTGGTTTCAAGCCTGATAGTATTTCTCATTTGCCTGAGGCCAAGCCATATTTGGAATGCCTGAGGTATTTTGCCCAGCCCATGTACATTCTTGCTGGAAATGCGCTTGGGGCCATGTTTTCCCACTGGCTTCAAGCCAAACATTATTTTGCATTTGCCTCAGGTCAAGCCATATTTGGGATGACTGAAGCATTTTGCCCTAGCCCATGCACACTCTTCCTGGAAATGCACTTGGGGCCATCTTTTTCCCCACCAGCTTCAAGCCTGAATGTATTTTGCACTTGCCTGAGGCCAAGCTGTATTTGGTATGCCTGAGGCATTTTCCCCCTAGGTCAGACACATTTCTGCAGGATATGTCTTTAGGCCAGTTATTTGTCACTGGCTTCAAGCCTCAACGTATTTTGCATTTGCCTAAGCTGTATGTGGTATACCTGAAGCATTTTTCCCCAGGCCATGCACATTCTGGCTGAAAATATGCTTGAAGCCAGTTTTTCACCACTGGCCTCAAGCCTGACCAGATTTTGCATTTGCCTGAGGCTGAGGCTTATTTGGTATACCTTGAGCATTTTCCCCCAGGCCATGCACATCCTGGACTATTTGCACTTGCCTAAGGTTGAGCTGTATTGGGTATGCCTGAAGCATTTTGCCCTAGTCCATGCACATTCTGGCCAAAAATGTGCTTGTGGCCCTTGCCCCAGGCCTGAAAGTATTTTGCATTTGCCTAAACCAAGCCATATTTGGTATGCCTGAAGCATTTTGCCCCAGGCCATGCACATTCTGGCCAAAGATGTACCTGAGGCCAGTTTTTCACCACTGAATTTAAGCCCAACAGTATTTTCACTTGCCTGAGGCCCAGCCTATTCGGTGTGCCTGAAGCATTTTGCCCCAGGCCATGCACATTCTGGCTGAAAATGTGCTTGAAGCCAGTTTTTCACCACTTGCCTCAAGCCTGACAACATTCTGCATTTGCCTAAGGCTGAGCCCCATTTGGTATGCCTAAAGCATTTTTCCCCAGGCCATGCACATTCTGGTTGAAAATGTGCTTGAATCCAGTTTTCCACCACTTGCATCAAGCCCACCAGTATTTTGCATTTGCCCGAGGCTGAGCTGTATTTGGTATGCCTGAAGCATTTTGCCCCAGACTATGCACATCCTGGCCAAAAATGTGCTTGAAGCCAGTTTTTCACCCCTTGCCTCAAGCCTGACAGTATTTTGCATTTGCCTGAAACCAAGCCATATTTGGTATGCCTGAAGCATTTTGCCTAAGGCCAAGCACATTTCTGCAGGATATGTGCTTGAGCCCAGTTATTTGCCACTGGCTTTAACCCTGACAGTACTTTGCACTTGCTTGAGGCCAAGCCATATTTGGTATGCATGAAGCATTTTGCTTCAGCCCATGCACAAGCAATGCACCAGTTTTGCAGAAAAGTGCTTGAAAGCATCCTCTCACCATTGGCTCTGGGACAAGTTGTGACTACCTGAATTTGCTGCCCCAAGACTTCTCACTTCGTAATCCGGTTTAGTTTTGGTTTGCATGCAAGGCACACAGGTACTGGGCGCTGCTTCAGTAATTGGCCTCCATTTCCCACAGCCTATCCTGAGCATTAAAAATATTCCTCCAACCTATATCTAGAGTGTTTGGTATAATATCACTTGCAAGTCACTTTGAACTTATACTGGGAAAAAGTCATACTATCTCTTGTGTATCTGGTGTGTGTTCATTCATGGAGCATTTTAAATATTCCTAGAATGTCAATCCCCCATACATCCTTGAGTATTTGAGACAATAGGGGAATTCACGCTAGGGAATTAATTTCCCGTTGGAGACGAAAATACTCAAGTGATGGGATGAGTATTTTCTCCAACAAAAGAAATTCCACCAACGAGATTTAATCTCGTTGGTGGAATAAACACTTTGTTGGAGAAAAATATCTATTGCTTTGGTAAGGTGGATAAAATATATTCAGCAGATGAGAAATGGGGTGATCACGGATATATTCCTCCAACGAGGGTTTTACTCATCCCATCATTCGAGTATTTCTCGTCTCCAACGAGAAATTAATTCCCTAGTGTGAATTCCCCTAATTTTGGCACATATGATGAAGACATGTAGAATATTCAAAAAGTATGTTTTACATATGTTTCAAATGTTCTGCTTCAAATGATTCAAAATCAACTTAAAACAACTTATGAATATCATTCAGATTTTCTCCCACTTTACACAGTGAACACATTGGAGATGGATTGTAAAGTATACTTGAAACACATCTACCACATATTTTAAATCCCTTGTGTGTTTTCTGTTGCCATATACACTGAAGATATTTTGAATGTCTTCTGAATGTCCTTTTACATTTGTGTCTCATATTCCCTTGTCATTAACTCTGAAGATAAACTATTTGCATTATGAAGCATAGTTGAAACATATCTTGTGCGGATTTTGAATAACTTTCAAAATTTCCAGCGCAACATATTGTAAAGATATTCAGAATATCTTCTCTGTATCCTCTCCCAGAAAACACTCATGTTTGATGGGAGATATTTTGAAGGCACCTATGAGTTATGTAAGACAAGCTTTAAATATAATCTTAATTTTCTGGCCAAGTCCATCAAACAAATATTTTGAATGTCTCCTTCGTGTTCTTTGCCCAGAAATCTGTAACATGTGGCTAAAGATATTTTGGAGGCATTCATGAATTTTATAGGAAAAACTTTAAAGAGTTTCAGCATATTCAAGCCACTGTTATTGATAAAATATTTTGAATATGTCTTGAATGTTCAAGCTTCAGAAAGGCAAAAGTTATTGTAAATATTTTCTGCATATTTTCCCAATGATTGGGCATGGGTTATTTGGTTATCCTCCTTGTGGATCTTCTATTTTTCTCGGCATCACGGTTATCATTATCACCGGAATTCACAAAATCACCGATTGAGACCATTGGACTGCGCTTATGAGCCTGAAATGAAAGCGCCCAGCGCCCATGTATAGCTGTCCTGGGGTGCTTCTCACCCTAGCACGTTGTTGAAGACCCTTTCCTAAGTACGACAAGGCGCTAATTGACTGGCGCTTCCCAAGTATTGGATAGGCAGAGTTTCAAGCCCGAAGGCAGCCATACGTAAATTTATCGACAGAGGGAAGAGAAATGTATATAAGGCCTCAGCGACGCAACAAACCAGAAGCCTGCTTTGTCAAGCCTCAGCATGAACAGCCTCCTCTCCGCCGTTGTCGTCGCCCTCTACACCCTGGCTGCCATTCCCAGCGCCATCGCCTCCCCCGTCGCTCCGCCTCAGCCTGACACCAACTTTTCTGCTACTTGCACCAATATCGGCGTGAACTTGAGCACTCTTGTTCTCACCGCGACCTGCCAGCGCTCTGGAGGGGTCGGTACCACCACCTCGTCCATTGGCCTCAACTCGTGCATCAGCAACACGAATGGCGAGCTTACCACGTAAGTCGCTTTCCCAGACCGTTTTTCGTCGAATTAACGTGATATTACAGGGGCAACGGTTTCAGCTCGTCTTGCCAGAACATTGGATTCAGTGGAGTCAATCTCAGCGCGCAATGCAAGACTCCCAGTGGAACTTTCATCAATACCTCAATTGATTTGAGTGAGTGTTTTCGAGCCATTGACCCAGAGGGATAGTTCGCCACTGACCGTTTCTTCCAGACGTTGTTTTCTCGAACAACAACGGACTCCTCACCTGTCCCTGAGTGTTGACGATGTGTAATGGTTGCAAACAGCAGACAACTTAGTTGATATTTTGAATCAAGAAATTTCCATGTTTGGGTTTAGTCAACTAAGAAAGACGCCAAGGAGGATGGCTGCAAACCTCCTGATCATTTCTTTAAACTTGACGACGGCTCACCTGACCCAATGCCACGAAACGAACTGCTATAACGCCGACGAAAATATTTTGATGTCAATAATTCAATAAAATAGGTAGGACCACTGAGCTGAAGAGAACATTGCAAGAACTTCTGTACGGTGTCCTAATTTACACACCATGATCACTATTCTTCCTAAGCATTGCCTTCGAAAAGACAGTTTAAGGAAGACCGCGGGTGGATATAGTGTGCGGTCCTGTCAAGGAAGTAGATATTTCTCATTGTAAAAAGTCGCTTCATATTTCATTATTAGTTCCTCACGTTTGGGGCGTACGCTGGTCTTCAACAACGCCGCTTCATCACGGAACGTACCTTCGAACCGTGGGAAACCGTATGATGGATGATGGATTAATCATACACGCAAAAAAAAAAAAAAAAGAGAATGGTCCATCTGGTGCATTACAGAGAGTAGTTAGGTAGGCAAAATTACACGGCACGCTCTGAATAACGTACACTGGTTTCCAGCAGTTCTCCCGGGTTCATTCCACTGCGATCGTGAACTGGCAAGTAGAAAGGGCGGGTGTGAACAACCTAGATGATTTGAATGACGATGGCCTGAAGGGAATGGATCTGTTGCAAATGCTGGAGCACATACAGGGACACTGAGCATGGTCAGCTAGATCATGATCGCCCCTGTATACCAACTGTATCGTGGTACGTGCATCACTCAATCCTAATCCCACAGCCATTCAAGGTCCATGTGCACTGAAATGCGCCCTTATAGAGCATATCCCCGCAAATATACACACAGGTAACCTGATAGCAGGTTCGATCACGCGAGGACAATCAAGCTTGGGTTGGATGGCAGGAGGAGAAATAAATTCAAAATGAAAACGAAAGTGCAAGGATTATGTATGATATTTGGGGTGTACTAGTGCGATTTCAAAGGGTGCTCTGGACGGCAGCAAGGCACGTCCTAGAATGTGAGGCTTTAGTCGCTTTTTTCGGGACAGGGAAATAATTTAACTCAACCATTCGTCGTGACCTTGGTCTCTTTGTCTCCAGGTTTCGGAGGATCTGCCAGTTATTCCATCAAACTATAGTACTCCCACTGCTAAGACGATGTTCGGTGCACGTCTGAATTGTCTGCAAAAATGAACTAGGATATGCCGAACTTGCGGATCATGCATTCATTCTCCGGTGGTGATCTCCGTCGAAGCAAAGCTGTGCATCAGACGCTTTCCTCTTACCATCATCACTCTCCCAAGCGACGACGAACGCTTCGACCATCCTACTCATTTGCAGCTTTCCGGACCTTTGATTCAATGTCTTCCCTTCCCGACCTTCCGACGGAGCTTCTCCTGGAAATGGTCAACTACTATCCTGAGTTATATCTTGACATCGACGACAGCCTCCACGGAGTCGCCAGCGAACAATTCGTCGGGGACGATACCCTGCGTGCGCTCTCTCAGACTTGTCGTACCTTGCGAGGCATATTTCTCCCCGTGCTGTGGGCCCGTGTATGCCTGGTTCACCGCGCGGAACAGGCCCAAAAAAGCAAAGGACGAGCCAAGATGCTCGAGCGCCATATGCTCAGCATCCAAAAAGCGTCACACGTCTTGCCTCATATCCGGTATGCACCCTTTCTTCATTTTCCTCTGTATGAATTTTATTTTATCCAGCTCCCTGTCCGTCACATTGGCGGAGTGTAACAAGAACAATTTGCAACCGATAGCGGAATTCATCCGGGTTCTGGGCATGCTACCTATACTGCAGCGCCCTCACCATCGTCAAAGTTTCCAATGAATGGTGCCTGTTTTCAGCACTGCCTGCCAAGGAAAAGTGTATCTGTCGATTTTAAGCCTGGGGTTCGACAACGACAACCTGGCACAGATTATCCCTTGTTTCCCTAACATTCAAGCCTTAACCTTCCACCCCGGATCTGGCTGTATCCCTTTTCTCCGGGCATTGAAGGGTTCCTGCGAACACGTTCATACCCTCAATAATCTGACATTGTATGCGAACATCATTGAATGTGAGTTTTTTTTAATGAAGCTGAGACCAAATGCCATTTGCTTACAGCAGACCCAGGTGTTCGCGACAGCATTCCGAATGTAAGGCGAATTTCAGTCTGGCAATTTGCATTGGTTGGTGCCTTGCAAAAGTCCTCGTATAACCCGGGCTTATCCCACCTTTTCAGGAACTCTTGCGCTTATTGGAAAACATGGACAATCTATCCGACTTGCGGATCTGTTATCGCGAGCCCTTGGTCCATGTTGTCTATGGCCTGCCCCTTCCTTCACTGGATGAGATTGTGGCGACCGCTAAACGGGTCCTACGCACATCCAAGGCAACTGGGCGAAAGGAGCTTCATATCCAGGAATTTACTGGTGATATATTGCGCAAGGAGACGTTGATAATCGTCGGCAGAGATCTGTAACTCTTATTTATATACTCTTTGCCTTCTCTCGTTAATCTCAAAATACAACCCCAGCCCTATGAAACTCCGTGAAAATAGCAAGAGGGCCGCAGCAAGTAACTAGGTTGCTGACTCCCGGATCCCCTTACATTTTGACCGCCATACCCTTTTGGGCCACGAGATATAAAAGCGAACGTAGCGCTTGGAGCACGGCTGAACTACGTGAGACGAATTTTCGCCAGACCACAGTAAAGCGGCCCATTCAAGTTCGACTCCCTATGCTGTCCCGTTTGTAAAATAAATAAAAAAACATATATCGCGAGGCCCGGACCTGATACTTTCTGAGAGTTATGCTGATATCTCGGATTGCAGAAGGAGATCGTATATCTAGAGAGGAAGAATCAATCATTTGAGCAAGAGGTTATATCGTGAGTGAAAAGAAAAGAAATTTTGTATTCAGCAATGAGATATATTTTGGGTGTCGAGCAAGAAATATCTCGAGTCGCAACCAAAATATCTCGCGTCGCGACCGAAATATCTCGCGTCGCAACTGATATATATCTCAAGCACGGGGGCAGAAATATATTTTGCCGGGTAAGTGCGAGAGGAACGTCTGGAACGATGCCCGACGGCATGCGCCTGCTGACCGATGTGTTGAGCGGGATGCTGGCGGACACGGCGGTGTCGCGTCGGTCGTCCTTGAACGTTCGGACCAACCGCACCGGTGTTTGGTGTTGTGTGGGTCCGGATCAATTCAGGCTTTCACCGAATCTTCCCCACTTTGCTCCGTCGCGTCGACTTTTGCGGCCACTGAACGTCTTCAAGTCTTCAAGTCTTCAAAGGTCGGCCATGTACCTGTGGTCTATATCAACAATGAGCTCTCCTGTTTTGTGGCACCTTACTCAGCTTTTATGGACGACAAGCGGGTGTTCATTTCTGGCATGGGGCGTAGTCTTTGGAACTTGTATTAGGCGGTATTAGGCCCTCCAATACTCTTTGCTTCTTCTCTGTGGTTTCTTCCAGCTGCCCCAACGATTTGGACCACCCATCATCAAACGCGTGTTCGCCAACCCACCGACCCACTTCCAAGTCCGGCCCGACACAAAAGCGCTTTTATTTTGATCAGTCCTTGACCTAATCGCCTCAAATAAGATAATCGCTATACCTCTAGGATGTTCTCAAGAGGGTATACAGGTGTTTTGGGCCGCTCGTCATCATGTCAGCCGACTTCCCGGCAGATCAGTACCCGACACAAATCCGCGATTATCAAGGTCAGTTTCTGTCACAAACCCTCTGAAAAAATTCTCCGTGTGCTTCTAGAATGTCCTCAAGATGGCTCACAAGTGCTGTGAGCCGCCTGCTGTCCAACGCGCGAGCGCTGACCACATCGGTGCTGGTTTCCCATCAGATCGGCCCCGATACAGACCCCTTAGTACAACAGTCAGTTCTCAACCAAATCCCTTTGAAAGAAATACTCAAAGCACCCCTTGGATGTCCTCAGGAGGGCTGTAGGACTCTTTGGGATCAGCATCGCCGAGCGCACGCAGGCCGACCCCGGCGATGTCGACTCCTTGCTGGATCAGCCAGGGTAAGTCCAGGTCCAAAATCCTCTGTAAAATATTCAGAGCGCCCCTAGGATATCTCCAAGACATCTTTGCATTAATCTGGGCTCAGCATTGCCAAACGTGCGCATATGCCGACCCCTGAGCGACCCCCGAGCCGGCGCGTACAGAAATTCCGGAGCAGGAGAACTCGGACTTCGCAATGGCAGGGGCATCGTGCTCGGGCTCTGAGCTTGGGACGTCCCTGCACCCCCAGCCCCTGTCACCACTGACAATGTCTGCGCCGCCCCGCACCAGATTCAAAATGGTATATTTTTCGGATTTCGAGCTCTATTTCTGAAATTCACTGAGATTTTTTTTTTTTGGTTGTCTTTGCAGTAGGACCGAAACCTTAAGACCAAATTGAGGAATGAATCTATTACTGCATCTTTTGTCGACTTCTATGTACAATATTTCAAGAAATGGTAATGATCCAGAGTGCGAGTACTAAAGGGTCTTGTGGTACGCGACAATGGAAGCAATGACACCCGCAACAACACGCTCGTCGACGAATACAATGGCATGTTCGATGTCCCTCACCATATCCATCCGGCACTTCTCGTTGAGGTCCTTGTGCGCCAGCTTTTTCACTTCCGCCAAAATCTCCGCCGTCTTGATTGGATTGTCGGGATGAAGCAGTCTGCGGCCAATCCTGTCCCACCAGAGTCGCTTCCAGGTCGTGATGCAGACAGTGTGCCTGTTGCACGCCCAATCGGGATCGGTTGTCATTGGCGGCTCGACGTTGGCGGTGCGTCTCATTTCGATGTCCATCCTCTCCATCCCCTTCGCGAGGATAGAATAGGCCTTGACGCCGATGCGCGCAACGTCGAGATCAGTGAGATCAACCAATTTCTTCTGAAAAATTTCTTCGACGGCGCCTTTGACCCATTCATGAATTGAGTACTGCCTCGCGAGCTCGATACGGCGGGAGGGCGGAAGATAGAGATCCTCGAGATGGGTTTTCGCATATTTCTTTCCCACCTCGATCTCCCACAAGCTCGAGCCTTTCAGAAGATTGGTGAAAATCCGCTCCTTCTCCACTGGGTCGTCCATCGGGGTCCAATCACTAGACATAGGGTGAGTGTGAACCACCAAATCAAATGTCAGTAGCTCACATCCTATACACCCAAAGCAGAAAGTCCTCGAACTCCTGGATCGTGATCCCCACAAGGTGTAGAGGGAATCTCTCGGTCCCTTCTTCACGTTCGGCGGGAATATTCAGGATCTCACTCATGTTCGGTGAAAGCTTCGTGAGTAAACTGACATGTATCTTGTGGAGGACACCCTCAACCTACAAACCGTGAGCTGTTTTCTTTTGCTGCGAGCAACCCAAAACGCATACCCGGATAACGATCGAGCTGTCTGCATACCAATACGTCAAGTTCTTCTGCCATCGACCCTTATTTTCCACAGGCGTAGAGCTGACCATATTGTTTGCGTCGGTCTCGGGGTTCCTGTTGGCGTTGGGATTGGGATTGCTCATTGTGAGAGCAGCGGGGAAGAATTGCTTATTGCTGCCGAGCCAGCGACTTATGTCGACAATCAAGAATAACCTTTGTTGTAATTTTTGGCTTGGAAACCAACCACCATATGTCGCGCGCCCTTCCTCCATTGCCGCCGCCGCCGCCGAACGCGCAGTGGTCCCCAAATGTTCATCATGCGTATCAGTACATGACAGAAACATTCCGCCAGGCCTCGAATATCCTTTTACAAGACGCCGATCCAAACCGCCTCCGATTCTACGCGGAAAAAGCAACACAAGAACTAGTGCCTATTCTACAGGCACTAGAGGAGCATGCCGCAGAGGAGCATATACCTCTTCCGTGGATTTTAACTTGTACAGAGGTGGTAGGAAACCTCATTGTGGACATTTGTCATGCCCAGGAAGTCGCGGTAGCCAGGTGCGTCCTGACCCTAGGAGATCGTTCTCACTTTCATTTTTTTTTCCTTTTATGTTAGGGAGGAAACCAATGTCACCTTCGTTGAACCTGTTACTGTTCTCAGAACAGGCAAACGTGGCCGTCCTCGCAAGGTTCTGAACCCTCAGTTTATTGCGGAGGCCATGTCATCGCATCGGAAAATCACGATCACCGAGTTGGCGAACCTCCTGAAAGTCAGCCGCCCTACACTCATCAAGCACCTCAGAGACAAATTTACCGACTTAACAAAATCCGAGCTCGACGCACTTGTCAAATCTTTCCGCAATGCGAAGCCAGATTCCGGGCTTCGTTACCTAATAGGTTATCTTCGTCGCCACGGTTTACGCGTTCAAAAGCGACGCGTTTATTCATCGATCCGTCGTGTGGATGGCCTAGGTCAAATCCTGCGGCAACGGCGCGTAATCAAGCAGCAGGACTACAAGGTTGCGCGGCCGCATGCAGTCTGGCATGTGGACGGACACCACAAACTCATTTTATGGGGCATAGTCATTCATGGCACTGTAGACGGTTATTCCCGCACCGTAATTTTGCCGCCTCCATTTCTGAAATACACACTGAACTTATCCAGGTTACTGCATTGCGTGCCAGCACCAACAACAAGGCTACCACTGTGCTCGAGGTTTTCTTGGAGGCTGTCGGAGAGTATGGATTGCCTTCGCGAGTACGCGGGGATCGTGGAGCCGAGAACAAGAAAGTTTCAGTCTACATGATATTGACTCGGGGGCTCGGTCGTGCCTCGTTCATGTGGGGATCGTATGTTTTTTTTTCTTGCCTCATTTGAATTTGTTTAATTTTGTGCTCACAGTTCAACACATAATACGCGCGTTGAACGGCTATGGGTTGAAGTGGGATCCCAATTTGCACGCAGATGGCGAGCCTTCTTCTACCGTCTTGAAGCGCTGCACGGCCTGGACAGAACCAATCCGCACCATCTGTGGCTTCTACACCTCCTTTTTCTGGACTTCATCAATGACGACTGCGAAGACTTTCTGGTCGAATGGAACTGCCATCCAATCTCAGGCAAGGGCCACAGTAAAAGTCCAGATGTAGCATTCCATTTCCTAGTCTTTATTGCCCTCGCGCTCATGCTTGACAGGATATGTGCTTCATCGGCCAGGTACAAGAGGGCGTATATGTTAACGACTACGAGGATGTGCACCCAACTGTTCTGCAACGGTATTATGGCGTCCATGGCCCAGTGGCTCGTCGAACGTCGGGCGAGACAGGTGCGGGTCAACTAGATGATGAGGATGTCCCAATACCCTCTATCCCAGCCTCGGGGGAAGAGGAAGAGGAGAGCGCCAGTGACGACGATTTGGAGGAGCAGATTGAAGAAGCACACGCTGCAAATTTCCACCACGAGCCGGTCCCCGTTCCGAAACATGCTAATCCATTCCCAGAAGACGAAACAATGCAATTATTTCACGACACTCTTTCTGCCGCCAACAGAATGGATTTTATTCCTCCAGGATATGGGCTACTTCTGGAGGAATGGGAGGATGGTGTATACCCCAGTTACGAGATTCTCAAATCAGGCCGTCGCGGTGCAAAGCAACTTCGTGTTGTACCATTTGGCGGCCGCGTGCAGAGATGTGGGGACGGGCATTGGCTATTTTAAATGAGCTTAGGTACAGGAATGAAACATGAATCGGTACCAATGGAGTATAGACCTAGAAACACCAACGTGAATCGGTACCGATGGAGTATAGACCTGGAAACACCAACAAAAGCTTTTTCGACACGTTACGGGTGCTGAAGCGGCGTCCTGCTCATATATACTAAAAGCAACAAAAAAATTTCGCTCCCTCCCTTTCTTCCATGTCGTCTGAAGCCAGTACCGGCGAGTGCACAGCTCATGATAAACAGTCAAAGCAAGAGTGCGAGTGCACCGATTACATCGAAGCCGCCGATATTCCTGACTATTGTGGCGAATGTTACCACCGTCGTCATCATCACCTTCTTTCCAAGCCTGGGGCATCGAAAAAAGGCACTGCGGTGAAGTCGCTCTTGGCCGACATTCTGGGTCGCAACTCGGATGCTGGAGGAAAAGGTAGAGCCAGTTCCTCGAAGGGTGGCGGATCCAAGTCATCCTTGGGAGCCATAGTGGCCACCTCTTCCAGCAAATCCAAGTCATCAGCCCTAAGCGCTGCACACCGCGAGGCTAACCAAGGCATGCGCCCAACCAGCGAGAGCAGCGTCACGAACAAGAAAGGAAAGGCGAGTGACCGAAAGACTGCTGTTTGTTTTGTGACATTGTCAAGAACTGAATGAACAGTAGGGAAAGCAGGAGCCCAAGAAGAAAATATTTAAAGCCGTCTCGGTCCAAGTCTTGGCATGCGGCACAGTCGTCATTGTGAGTCTGTCCAGTCTAGTGGAAGTAGGGTATTGATCATGGGTCATAGGATGGTGCGAGACAGCTGCCTGAAGATTCCAACAAAGTTCCGGACCGTATTCAGACACAGACGGCGCAGCTCGACAATCTGGCAGTGGTCGATAGTCAAGGGATTGTTTTCGATTGTGACGCAAGTCACGAGGAGATTGAGGAGCAGCTTACCGACCTCCTTCCTCTTCCCTTCAACTATTTCGCCCGGCTGAAGCACGAGTTGGGCAAGCGACCATGGTACCTTGCAACGGCTGTCAAGGGCAAGCTCGTTATTGTGCCTTCTGAAGACACCGCTGGTCCGGACGGCGCAACTCTCGACTTCAATAAAGGCACTGGGATGGCGGGGTACCGCAACAGTAAAATCTTCATAGGTATGGTTCCTTGTCATGGAAGTTCAAGTTCTGTACCATTGACGAGCATCTGCATGGTCATTCATAGTCTCTCGGGATCCAATTCCCGTTGAACTCTTGCGTGAATGGGCTCCCAGCTCTTCGTCGTATAGAGAGTCTCAAGTTAATGGTGAGTCTCTGAGCGCTTCTGTTGCGTCAATGCCAACACGAGTCCTTTCTGCATAGATGGTGATCTGGAGGAAGACCTCTTATCTGACACGGAATCCACCACCAATGAGCGCATCCCCGCCATGAATAAATGACGACTGTCATCGCGCACATCCGCTGACGAGGAAGACAATTCTGAGGAGGAGCCGCCGAAGAAAAAGAAGAAATGTCCGTGTCTTCCATCGTGACTCTTGTCCCGCTAATAAAATACCTCAATGTCATCCAAAAAATGGACCCGTGGCATTGACATTCTGAATGACGAGGTTGCGCACGAGATCATGGGTGAGAATCTTAACCTTCTATGTCAGTTACCTCGAGGCTTATCTATCTCTGCTATCTACAGACTCGCAATTCATTGACTTGACTGCAGATGAGGCTCGCACGTCACGCAGCACCCCTGACTTCCTTCGTAACCCCCCCAAGTCACCGCCCCCATGCGAGAATCCTGCCTCCCCAGGCCGCTCCGAGCCCCACTACGACCCAACCCTTGGCAATCCGTACGACAAGAACATCAGTTTCAAATTCTAGAGCGCAATGGACTTGTACATACTTCTTGAACACCAGTCGTAGATCCCATTTCTGCCTCTCATCTCCGCCGCTTCCGTCTTACCACCCCAATATTCCCCGTAATCTCTTAGACTAGTCGTTCCGAGTTCTTTCCCTTTATAGACAACTTTTCTAGTATTTCTTGATGTAGTACAGCAGCAGTACTAGTACTTCATACCCCTTTGCTGTTAATATACACTTCAGTTTCGTGTAAACTACGTGCAGTTAAGGTGACAAAGCAATACTTGAGTAAAGATGCGGCCCGAGTCATACTGTTCCTGGTACGCGAATGGTCAATCTCACTCGATTGCGCTATGGCATCCTTCTAGCCAACATTCTTCCTGCCCTTCCTGCCTTGTTCTGTGCAGCTCGTCAGCACGCAAAGACCAGACCCACGCAAGATGCACGCGCCTGTACAGCGGAAGTCGTCCATGATGCGGTACCCGTGCGAGAGCCAAAGCAAAAAAGCTGAAGGTAAAAATGA
The DNA here is from genome assembly GCA_014462655.1 of Mycena venus. Classification (NCBI taxonomy): domain Eukaryota; kingdom Fungi; phylum Basidiomycota; class Agaricomycetes; order Agaricales; family Mycenaceae; genus Glaucomycena; species Glaucomycena venus. Next base: position 501,512 of record JACAZI010000015.1, on the reverse strand, counting down.
GGAATTGATGAGGAAAGAAAAGAATAGCGACATTGAACAGACCTTCGTGGAAAGTGGCCTTGTCCGACATGTCCTACCTTCCGATAACCATCTCTGTCTTCATTTAAACCCGAGCCATCTGTACAGAAAGCTGTAGGAGAAGACTTGGACGCCGGAACTAGAGAGGATGGAACCATCCCAAACTAAATCTGAACAAAGATAACGCTGGCCGAGATGAGTAGATAAGGACATAATGATACAAGTATACAGAGACGTACACGGCGTAGAAGAGGATAGTATACAGTACTCTGGCACCAACCAGACTGTGTGCTGGAAAGAGTAAACTGTAATACCATAGAACCCACCAGTGAAGCCTGCGCACCTGATAGATGTAGGAGGAGCAGGTCTCTTTGCGTGGTTCTCCTGGCCATTGACTCCAAGGCGTCAGTCCTTCTTGGTTGCTGTCTTCTTGCCAGCCTTTGCATCCTCAGGCTTTCCATGCTGTGCCCAGTATCCCTTTGAATTCCCAAAGCCGTTTGGTGTGACGCGCGAAGTAAAGGTCCCAAGGCATATGGAGACCGCGAGGGCTTTGTCAATGGTTATTATTGTGGGTGTAACGTCAGTGTCGGGGAACATCAGCTAGAAAGAGGGGCGTAGGAGCCAAAGCCAGCAAGGCGCGAGGAAGCCAGAAACCAGCAAGGCGCGAGGAAGAGAGGCGGCAAAGCGGTGGCTGTGCTGATCTGTGTGCATCACCAAATACCGGTGCGGTTGGTCCGAACGTTCGAGGACGACCAACGCGACACCGCCATGCCCGCCAGCGCCCCGCTCAACGCGTCGGGCAGCGAGGACACACCTTCGGGCATCGTTCCAGACGGCCCTCTCAGGCTTACCTTGCCGAAGATATTGATAGTCCGCGCTCGAGATATATATCAGTTGCGACTCGAGATATTTCGGTCGCGACGTGAGATATTTCGGTCGCGACTCGAGATATTTTTTGCTCAGGACTCGAGAAATATCTCGTCTCCGAATTCAAGATATTTTTTCTTATCACTCGTGATATAAATACTTGCTCATATGATCGATTCTTTCCCTCTAGATATACAATAACCTTCTACAATCTGAGATATTAGTATACCTCTCAGAAAGTATTGAGTCCAGACCTCGTGATATATGTTTTTTATTTATTTTACAAAGGGGACAGCATAGACTCCCCGCTTCCGCATATCCATTCCTGCGAAAAAAAATTTATGGCTACTAGTCACACGGAGACTAGCTAAATTTCCGGCGATCGGAAGGTAGCTTGAACTAGTTAAGGACTCGTGTTCGCTCCGGAGACAGGAACATATTCGGCTGCGAGGTAACAAATGTCTTCCTGCAACCCCTGTTCAAAGCACTTGGCTTGAGGCAAGCAGACTAGGCAGCTAATTGGATGCAAGTATATTTTGCATTCTTTATGTTCATTCGAAGGCCCCTTACAAAGAATGTAAATGTGCGCACGTCCAGGGTATAACCACGTACACACGCACACAGGCAACCTATTAGCACGCTTCGGTTCGGACTGGTCCGTCGAGCTCGTGTTAGATGACAGGAGAAGAAATGAAAATGAAAATGAATTGAATGACCCAGTGGGGGCGGTTCTTGTTGAGTGGTGTAGTGATACGACAAAATTGTAAGAATTATGTATGATGTTTGGGGTGTACTAGCGCTTATAATTACGGAGCTTGCAATGCTAAAGATATGGTAGCATTCACTATTGTGTATAAACTAATCGGGGCCGTCGAGGTTAACATTTGACTACCAACTGTTGTAATTAAAATCGGCACGAGGATCGCGCAGAATCGAGACCTCTGAAATCTGCACCCCCTGGTTTTAAACTTTAAAGGGTGCTCCAGATGGCGGCGAGGTGCCCCGAGCGATATGATGCTTTTTGTGGTGGCGTGGTGGTGGCGTGGTTGTGCCTTGGAATATTTTTCTGCGATACTTGGGAGTGATTTAGTCTCTTATAAACAGACACTATAACAATTTAACCTCGTGCCTCGGTTTGTTATAGGAGTGATTCAACTCAACCATTCGTCGTCTCCTTGGTCTCTTTCCCCACTTTCTGGTCTCGGAACTAGTCAGTTATGCCAACAGTTACTGAGAAGATGATGCTTCCTCCCCGTCTCCAGTTGAATCAGGATTTCTTGCCGTGGGTCGATCTTGCGGACTGCAGTTCGTTCTAGAACGAACTCCGTCGGAGATCTCCGACGGTAATCATCTCCGTGCCGATCTTGTGACTCGACGACTCACTCCTCTTACCCTCATCAGCGAAAGTCCGAGCAGCCCACTTCATTTGCAGCTTTCCGTTTGCTTGACTCGATGCGTTCGCTTCCCGACCTTCCCACTGAACTTCTCACGGAGATGGTCAAGTACTATCCTGAGTTATATCTCGACATCGACGCCACTATCCACGGCGTCGCAAGCGAACAGTTCGACGGAAACGATGCTCTGCGTGCGCTCTCCCAGACCTGTCGCCGTCTGCGGGGCATATTCCTCCCACTGCTATGGGCGCGCGTGCATGCTTGTTTCACCGCGAGAAACAGTCCCAAACATAAAGTCAAAAGACGAGCCAAGTTGAAGATGCTCGAGCGCCGCATGATAGGCCTACAAAAAACGCCGTACGTCGTGCCTTACATACGGTTTGCCCGATTTCCTCCTGTTTCTCTGGGTGTATTTTTAATTATATTTTCCAGCGCCCTGTCCATTACATTGGCGGAGTGTAACATGACGCACTGGCAACCGATAGTGGAATTTATCCGTGTCCTGGCCATACTACCAAACTTGCAGCATCTCACCATCATGGGCACAGTGCATGGATTGATGCATCTCGATGACCGCCGAGATCTCTATGAAATGGGCTCCGTCCTCTGCAAGGCTTGCGAGGGGAAAGTCTTCCCGTCAATTTTAAGCCTCGCGGTCGACGATGACTTGGCACCAATCATTCCTTGCTTCCCCTAATATTGAGACCCTGACATTCCACCCTGGATCCGGCTGTGTCGATATTCTCCGGGAAGTCAAGGGTTCCTGCAAGCACGTCCATACCCTCAATAATCTGATAATGAGCCATACCTTCAGTACCCTCCATAATCCCATATGGTGGGAGACCCTCATAGAATGTGAGTCTCGATTGGCTGTGTGGGCCCAAAGCCACTCACTTACGGAAAACCCAGGCGTTCGCGGCACCATTCCAAATGTAAAACGAATTTCAATCTGGAATGTTGCTCACTTGGTGACTCACAAGCTTCCGTCGTCACCCGAGCTCATTTAAAGTGCCTTTTAGAAACCCTTGCGCTTACTTGAAAATATGTACAACCTGTCGGACTTGGAAATTCGTTATTATACAGGCCCCGCTCTCGGCCGCAGAACTTCATTGGAGGACATTATAATGACCGCCACACGGGTCCTACACACATCCAAAGCTACTGGGCGAAAGGAACTCCATATTCAAACATTTGATCGCTTTGCTTGTGTCAAGGAGACGTTGGTACTTGTGGGTGGAGACGTGTAAATCTCAGTCTATATACTGTTTGCCTTCTTGCGTTACTTTTAGGATCCATCGTTAGTCTCAAAACACAGCCCTAGGCATGAAACTCCCCGAATCCCCCGACAGCAAGAAGTTTCGCAGCAGGTAACTAAGTTGTTGACTCACCTTTGTGTATTTTAGGAATCCTACCACCGCCTTGTTCGTCGGCATTCAGAATGGATGAGTACCTTCAATGTCATGCATAGCTTGCTTGACATTACATCGAGCAGTGTAAAGCTCTATGCGCGCTTCTGCCAGCTAAACTGCTAACTCCTTCGGCCAATCACAGCACGCGTCTTAACGAGGTCTCCCCCGCCCAAGTCGCGCAGCTCGGACCCAGGTAGGCTGCGGCGCGATGGGCCTGATGGCGCAGCGATGCTGCTATCCAGTTCTGTCCACTATAGACCAGAACCGTTCTATAAAATCGCAGAGAGCAACGCGCTGGATCTCAGGTCACTTACTTCCACTCAAGCCACAGTTACCTCACTCACAATGCCCACATTTACCGCAGAAGCCGGTACAGCTCTCGCCTTTCTCATCGGAGTAAGTTTTTCGTTGCATTTTTCTTTCTTGCTAAGCAAAATATGCAGTACCTGGTCGTATTCGCATGGATGCTCTTCGCGTACCTCACTCATCTCATCAAATGGCGCTCGAGATACTCTCTGATCTTCTTCCACATTATCGTTCGGATAGCTTCTCAGGGACTGGGGATCGCGTTCGGCGTTCTTGGGTTCAGCAATACCGGCGTATTTCTTGCTTTTCTCATCCTCGGCGCGGAGGGGTATTTCTCATTGGCAAGCACAATTCCGGTTTCGCGTCCTCCATACTCAGATTGATCCCTCAGGTCCTCTGCGCCTTTCGTTTCCTCGTCTCATGGCATCAACATAATCTAGCTAGCGGCACCTCCTGGCTCGAGCCGCGCGAGACGCCGCCCAACGCCAACGCCAATGCCCCAAAGCCGCCCAACAAATCCCGCAAACTCCTCGTCTTCATCTTCCTGGGCCCATTCGCGCTGCTCATCTACCGCAACAACCCCATGGTCGCCATCCACTCCATCCTCGTCATCGCCAACGTCGCGATCATCATCGGCGGGTCCTATCTCGCCGGCGCGGACTACAACGACCTCTCCTCGGCGGACACACAGCGGCGGCTGCAGGTCTCGAAGATCACGCGTACGGCGGGGCAGGGCGTCTTCCTCGCGTGCAATGGCATTTTACTGTTCGCTATCCTCCAGACGATTCGTAATGACTTGCGGTATGGTGATCGCTCGCAGGGAAAGCGCACGGGGCCGCGGGTTCACCCGACGCTCATTATTATTCTTCTGGCGTGGTTCCCGCTGATGGTCCGCGGCACATTTGGAATACTGCAGAGTGCAATTTTCGAGCTTTCGTATTTTAATCGTACGTCTCTTCCCCTCTCACCCTTTCACCATCTAAAATTCCAGTAAATTTCCAGCGGACAACTACACCTTAACGGGATTCAAGCCCTCCTTCACCGTGATCGAATACGGGCTTGGAGTCTTGCCAGAATTCCTGACGTCCGTTTCCTCTTTCTCTTGTCTTCCGTTCCACATCCAGTGCTAACAAAGCCTCGATTGGATACAGATGTGTCCTCCTCAATCTCACATACTTCACGTCGAGAAACGATGCCCCGCGGGGAAAGCAAAATAAGCACGAGAATGAAAGAAGTACAGAGAGCTTGGAGCTTCGAACCCCGCTGGTGTAGTCCTGGTGCTTAGATATGTATAGACGACTCCCCGCATCGTGCGTAGAGGGTGCTGGACACCCGAGCTGAGCTGGTCGACCCGGTCATGACGATAATGCGGATGTAGAATGTATAGATTCTTATTCGTCAGATTTCAGGGCAAGAGATCTTATCGAAAAAGAATATTGAAAAAAAGTATGTACACGCCAAACGCAACGATCCCACCCAACTAACTAGCAATGTCCGTGTCCCACTACTACGCCCGGTACCCATACCCCGCCGACGCCGACGCAGTCGAGTACACACTACCAGCACTGGCCCTCGACACCAACGCCGCCGGCCTCGGCCTCGCGACCTGAATAAGCGGCACGCGCGAATGCCCCGTCCGCACGCTCGCGCCATCGTTAGTGCCCATCGAAATGCCGGAATGCTGCAGCGCCGCGGCCGGAGGCTCCAACTGGCCGAACGAGCAGCCGGGAATGTGTGACACGGATCCCCACGATGACGACGAAACGCTGGTCGTCCCGCGCTCGAGATCCGCCTCCTCTCTCAGCGCAAACCGTCGCCACCCCTCCTCCCTCCGCCTTCTCTGCATGCTCGGCGCGCGCGTCAGCCCGTCCTCGTCCCCAAATTCTTCCCCTGCCTCCTCCCTCGCATCCCTGCCAGCTACGGGCGAACCGACGACGGCATGAAACGCCCCCAGCACACTCGCCCGCAGCGTCTGCGTCCACCTCTGCCTCTGCTCCCCATCATCCTCCCGCGGCGACTCAGACAGGTGCGCCCACCCCGGCTCCGCGCCCCCACGCACCGCAAAGCTCTCCCGCCGCCACGAAACCTCCAGCCCCCTTCCGCTCGGTAGGCTCATGAACCTCGGCCTCTTCTCCCTCTCCCGCGGCGTCCCAAAGTCGCGCACCGACTGCGCGTGTGGTGGCCGGTTATGCTGGTCGTCCTGGTGCTTGCCGTCCTCGCGCTCCGGATACACCCCCAAGCGCCGTACTCGCCCGACTCGACGCCAAGGATGCAGCGCCATTAGCAACACACAGCCTACTGCTCGTCGCGCTAGGGAGGTGCGAGCGGACGCTCCCGTTCCGACTGCTCGCCGCGGTCCTCCACCCGCTCCCACTCCCGCTTATCGTCGTGCTGCTGGCGCTGGGGTGAAGCATACGCGCAATTCGATGCGGGTCCCGATCTGCGAGGTACGCAGGGAGCGGCCGCGCGGTGGGGTACGGTCCGCCGTCGTGCGAGAGCGGAATCGTCAGCGGTGGACGCGGTGGGGCCGGTGGGAGGGGGTACGCCGCACTGTCTACGAGCGGCGGCACCTGATGAGGGGAATAATACGCTGTCTCAACGAACGGATTCGGGTGCGCATACGTCGGGTCGAACGGCGGAGGCTGGTACGTTGTCTCGAAGGCGAACGGCGGTGGCTGATGCTGAGGGTACGACGCGCTGCTGCTAATGAAGCTCGCAGAGCGCTTGGGCTCGCCGACGTCCCGGTCTCCGGTCAGCGACAAGTCCGGTGCGGTGGACTCCTTCCCACCGCCGTCGAGGACGACAGGGTCCCAGGCGATGGTGGCGACGGCGGCGGCCTCGCGGCGGCGCGTGCGGAAGCGGACGAGGCATGCGATGATGGTGGCGACGCAGGCGACGAGGATGAGCGTGCCGAGGGCGATGGCGGAGTAGAAGGTTGCGCCGTGTGTGGTGGGTTCGGGGAGAGCGGCGGGGGAGGGTGATACTGAAGGGGACGGTGACGCGGATGGGGATGGGGAAGAGGAGGATGGTGCGACGAAGGACGGCGCGATGGAGGACGAGGCGGGTAGGGTGGATTGGACACTTGCGGCTAATACGACGCTAGATGGGATGGACGGGGACGCCGAGGCCGAGGGTGCTACGAGTGAAGAGGCCATAGACGCGGAAGAGGCCAACGAGAAGGTCACGCTGGAAAGGGCGATGGCAGTGGCGGATGTCGACTGGAAAACCACCAGAGATCCCGTGCTCGCCGTAGAAATCATCCCCGTACTCGCTGTAGATATCGCCCTGTCGGATGCGTCCCCAGCGGCGAGAGAAGTAGCAGCCGCGGTCCCGGTCCCGAGCGTGCTCGCCGCTACCGAGTGTACTTGCTGCGGCGCATCGTCCTGTGGCGCGACCCCCGCGTAATATGGACTGTTTTGCACAACGACTGGCTCGCCCGGGGCGAGACTCCCGATATCGAGCTGGGGCATGGGGAAGCGTAGGCGTAGATGGGCAGGTCTCTGCATGCAGTTGGATGGATCGCGTTTTGGTAGGAACGAGGCTATGAATTTGTGCAAATGGGTGTTGTGCTCTCTGAGCGAGTTGGATTGGAAGAACTCGGCCTGCGAGGATAGTATATGTGGGTGAAGGTAAAGAACAAGAGCAAAAGTAAAGGGGCTTACGAAATTTGTGCATTTGGTTCCGCCCAGCTGATCGCGCCGATCGAGGTCGACGTCAGCCTCCTAAAAACGTGGCGTTCTTGGCAAGTTCTATGGTCGCAAAAAAGTAGACAAGCTGCATCCCTGATCATTTGGAACACCAGAGGAATATGAAAATCCCAGTAGCTCCAAATAAATAAAATAAACTGACTCAGACCAGGAATTCAGCCACAGACCACTCGCCGTAAACAAATAGCTAGCCTTGGAAACGGCAGACGCTGCAAACTGTCCCCAAGTTCAAGTCCGAGAAACATGTACATAACAGGAGAGAATGAGCAAGACGTACCCCGGCTGCGACCAAGAAGCCTTCCATCTCTGCCACTCTGGGGCAAACCCGATGGCGCCATTCGCCTGGCATGCTCGACGCCCGCGACGTCGCGCCTGTCTACATCGCCGACCTCAATCCGCGGACACCCGACCATCCACAACGCATGCTGATTGTGGCGCAGTACCAAACGACTGGTGTGACGCGACGAACGTCCAGGAAGGCGCGAGTGCGGCCGTCGACGCGTACGGTGAATTTGGTGCCGGTGGAGAAGGCGTTTGGGTTCCGCATCGACTTCTACAAGACATGGAGGGAGACTGTCTTGGACGCGATGAACCGGTTTATAGACAATCACGTCTTGCTCCAGTCCAGAAGAGGATGTTCCAGTGCAGACAAAAGGCTAAGCCGGCCAGTCTTTCGCGAAACATTTCACAAAAATGTATACGACAGTCCCGCCATCGACTCGAGCAGGCGCCAGAATGAGACTGAAAATCTGGGCGAAAATGCCGGAGGTTGGTGACACGTGGCTTTCGGCGGCAAACTCCGGCAAACTCTACCAGGATGGCGCTCGACCACTGTGCCTGTGCACTTGCTTGCCTTTCCTAGATCCTTATTCATGTGAAGAAGCAACACTTTTGTTCTTGGAATTACCGATATTGAGTCTTCGACGTTCCTGCGGCTGAGGTCTCTACTCCGAGTCAGACCTGAGACCTCCTTGATTTTTTCAGCGTTATCCTTTAAGGAGCAACTAGTCATTTGCTATGCGGTCTGCTGTTGGGAATTCAGGGAGCTCATGAGGCTGGGGCTATATTTTTCAATCCTGGAAGACAGACGCGCAGCGCAGCCTTTGAATGATCGCCGGTCCGACTCGGAGTCAATGTCGGCCAACCCTTGTCTTCTCCCACCAACAAAAATTGCTGTCAGCTGCTGCACCTTGGCCCAGCCATGCAATCCCCCTTCCGTGGATACTTGAACACCAATTACATTCCTACCGACGCCGAGATCGACCACATCCGCGCTCACCTGGCACCACACGAGACAGAGCTCGCGCGTTTGACGGCGCTCATTCATGATCTCACAGTCCAGCGGGACCAAATCAGGGATTACATCGTATCACACAGGGCTCTCATATCCCAACCTCGCAGGTTGCCCCAGGATGTACTCGAGGAGATATTCCTTGCCTGTCTTCCGACCGATCATAACGCCGTCATGGTCCCTGCCCAGCCACCGTTGCTATTGGGCCGCGTCTGTAGCCTTTGGCGGTCCATCGCTTTCGCGATGCCCCGACTATGGGCATCTACCCATATTTCCGTCAGTTTCGTGGTGCAAAGGGAAGAGAGGAAGACCGCGATGGTCGATTGGCTGACACGATCGGCCCCGCTCCCACTGCACATCAGCTGCGATTATTGGGATGGTTATCACGAATACAACCCAATCATTTCAGCTCTCCTTCCATTCTCTCCGCGATGGCGTGCGCTTCATATTTCCAACATGTGGAGCTTTCACCTACTCGCGGGGACAAATGCACCGCTGTTGGAGGATGTACAGATTTCATTTCAACACGGGTTGGATGACGAGATCTTGGCATCCAAATTGTTTCGCGGAATTAAATCCGGCCGGGTGAACATCTCTGCATATGATGTGAGTGCGCTGGTGCCGACCACACAATTTACTTGGGTTCATCTCACCCATCTTGCCCTCGAGAGTTTGGGAGGCGACAGAGGGCTAGATCATGGAGCGGCGGCCAATCTATTATGAGGCTGTCCACACTTGAGCTCGCTCAAGTTCCCTCTTCTAGATATAACTCTTCTGCCTCGAGAATGGCAGGGCAACGAGCCCCTCCTGCTTCCTTCCCTTCAGTCCTTGATCATTATCAACCACACCAACAATTTCCAGACGTTTTCTTACCTTGTGGATCACCTCGTAATGCCACAGTTGAGCGTATTCCAACTATTGAATACCCGTCCGGACGTGGGCGAGCACTCTTCCTTAGTTCTACAGACTGTGCCGTTCTTCGAACATCTCGGGGATCGTTCGCCTCTCATAACCGACCTCAGCTTGGACCTCACACAATTCAAAACAGCTTCCGTCATATCCATCCTCCAACGGTTCCTACGTCTGGAGAAACTCCAGCTGATAGCCACACATCGCCGACCCAACGCATGGAATGGATCCAGCCTCAATGCAGCTGAACTCCTTCGGATTCTCACTCCCGACTCTGCATCGGCGACAACCCCTTGCGCGGCGTTGAAAGAGTTCATTCTAGAAAGTGATTCTGAGGGGTTCGCGGACGTATGGGTGAACTTTCTGCAGATGCACTTGAATTATGGGACCAGCTTGCGACGATTCCATCTTCATTGCTCTCGCGATCCCACAGACATCGCTCCCGATGTCGAGCCATTTCTCAGCGCCGGCCTGGATGTCTCTGTGACATACAGTTTGATCAAAAAATATCAAACAGGTCTCTTCGGAGGTCGTTTGTTCGTCGGGCAGTGAGTACTTTGCGACATGCGGTGAGCCCAGTGTTCCTTTCGAGAAACGGGTATGCTCAATATTATAAGTATATCAGATTGAAATGAATAAGATCGACTCGGATCCTTGAATATGCCCAATACTTTTGTATTATTTACGAATCCCATTTTGTTTGCGAGACGTGTAACTCAGTAAACGAAGCACCACGTCTTTCTGGTCCATTGATCCAATCTTACATCCCTTTCAGTCCTTCGTGCACTACGAACTGAGCTAAATCTGAATCCGTTTTGCCTATAGTTCAGTCTCGGGTATCTCGGGGATGTTAACCTTTGGTATCTATCTGTCTTAGCGAATCAAAACTCGAACAAGGTTCAGCCAACTGTTCAACCCTCATTCTGCTCAAGTCTTCAAGATCGCCTCAATCTCCATGAAGTCCAGCCTCGGCCGTGTTGGCCTTTACTCCATGACTAAATCTTGTCTACTTACTCCAGTCGGAAAAGGCATAGTCTCAAGCATTGGGTGATCTCACCCCTCTTGATCATCTCCGCTTCTGTAACACCATTACAAGCGTGATGTTGACAAAGTTCGTCCACGTACCACAGCTGCCGTTCGCAAAGCGATGCTGATTTTGGCGTCGCCCCATGGACATCCCGACTTGAATGGGGCACTGGAATTTCTTGAAAACGGCGGCCGCAAAGCAAAAGCTGCGAATTCGGGCTTGCCTTCATCCCATGGTCCGATTTTAACGGCCCTGAGGATAGCGTGGTTGAAGGACGAGATAACTGGCACAAAATTCGCACTCTTAGCTTTATATCAGCCAATGATCCTGATACATTTGGAGATATGGAAAGCGGCACCTTCTACAATAAATGGAAACGAGCGGGCTCACTACAATATCAATCGGGACGGGATAAATCTCACCATTCTCGGCGGGATCATGCGTGGAATGCAGTACGAGGCGCGTGCGATGGCTGCTGTCCTTATACTCTTCGCACGGTATTTACCACCGCGATCAAACTTCCACACACTTCCGTTCATACCAGCTCTCCGTGAATCGCCAGGGTATGTTCTCGACTGTTGAACCGTGAGAAGTAATTGATCGCGCCGCATCTTCGTAGTGAGTGTTCAGCACCATGAAGCTGAGGAGGCTGCACTCGAAGATGCTCCTGAGCCCACAGTTGTCCCGACCCTCAACCACTCATGAGGTCGGGAGAATACGTATCATATCTTAAATCAATAATCAATGCCGAAGCTCCCTTATACACCACCCAGCCCTTGAGTTCCTCTGCTCCTGACCTGTTGTCTTCCAACGAACTCCGTCAGCTTTCTCCTTTCTCGACTCTGGGAGACTTGTCATTTGAACTTACAGAATCACAATATCGCGCCTTCGGTTATGTTCACGGTGACGACTATCCCATGTGGGTGGTTGCATTCATTCCTAATGATTCCTCGGTGCTTCCCTTCGTATCGCACACTTGCTGGCTGAGTACGCGCCGTTTGATCATGAGCATGCCTCCTTGGATATTCCAGGTCCGTCATTTGATGCCCAATTGCATCACCCCGCTATTGAGGATCACGCAGAATATCCTTTGGCCAATTTCGACATGAGTTTGTATCATATTTGATCAAAATGGAGACAATTCACTTACGCGCCGGATCGCGTGATCACGGCAGCATCCCGATCTAGTCGGAATGTTCCGGAAAGGCGCTCCTGAAATAAATACGGTTTATCATGAACTTAAATAGCCTCGCTCGCGCTGTCTGACGCCGCCATTTGCGCCTTCATGCGCACTGTCGGTGGGATCGATGTCCGAGGTGATGGTGCCTCGGGCTTACTCGGTTCTCCGATTTCGCCATGTTAACACCGTTCCGAGAGGGAACCGAGTTATAATAATGGACAGCGGAGGTGAAGCAATTCTTCATGACGGTTCTTCGCACTACCAAACTTTTCCGAGTCTCCCCTCACATAAACCCACTATGGGGACGGAGCTCAACGCCAGCAATATTCGAGATAGCGTTCTGCGCAATCTTGGTTCTATTGTGCCCCGCATCTTTCCTCATTCCATGGTCGACACTCGAACTGTGCGACGGTTCTGTAGGGAAGGTCTTGGTCAGACTCGGTATGTCACCTGCTGCACGTCATGACCACCGTTCTGAGAAGCACTATAGGTGATATGGACGGAGTCTACAGCATATTCAAATCGGCACAGGCGTCGTTACCGAGTGTTATTGACCCCATGAAGCTCTACGGAATCTGGGTTATTTTCCAAGCTACGTTATTCATTGTACTGCCCGGGGCCACCGGATACGGTGAAAGGACACCCGCTGGTAATCGACTCCGGTACAAGATCAACGGTCTATTGTCTTGGTTTTTGACGATTGGAGTCTACATACTGGGCGCACTGAGCTCATGGTGGGATGCCGATATCGTTGCCAAGCAGTGGATGGGTCTTATGGTGGCGGCCAGTACTTACGGAATAGTCTTGACCGTCGTGGTCTATGTCAAGGCGCACGTCAGCCCTTCCCATTCTTCGGACCGAAAGTTCAGTGGTAAGTACCCTCTGATGGAGGTTGAAAGGCCAAGAGACTCATTGGTTTTCAGGTTCATTGTTCCATGACATCTTCGCCGGGATTGAGCTGGTATGTAAAGATCCAACCCTGGAAGCACGATACTGAGATTTCCTCCCAGAATCCGCGCATTGGAAACTTCGATCTCAAGCTGTTCAACGTTGGACGCGTTGGAATGACAGCATGGACGATTGTGCAAGTCAGATAAACACTGAGATGATCCTCTCTAACCCAATCCTCCAGCAATCTCTCTTTCGCAGCTTCACAGTACAAGCACTTCGGATACGTCTGCAACAGCATGATCGTCGTCAATATTCTCCAAAGCCTGTATGTCTTGGATTTCTTTTACCAGGAGGATTGGTATCTTCGCACGATTGTGAGTCTCGAGGTCCTGCCGTTTTGTCTGACCAGCCTAATCGTAATCGTCCTTCTCAGGATATCGCCCATGATCACTTTGGTTTCTATCTCGCTTGGGGAAGCGCCGCCTGGATCCCGAGCATGTATACCCTCCAGGCTCAATATCTGGCGCGCTATCCTGTCAATCTGTCCCAGACTACGGCGCTGGTCATCCTGCTCGTCGGAGTCTTCGGTTATTGGATGTTTCGGGCTTCCAATCACCAGAGAACCGTCGCTCGACGCACGTCAGGGAACTGTGTCATTTGGGGGAAGAAACCGGTAGTTATCACGGCACATTATACTACTTCTACTGGCAAGAGGCACACGAGTTTGCTACTGTGCTCAGGTGAGATTGGATTCAGCATATTCCTCAGCGTTCTCACACATTTCGAAGGCTTCTGGGGCATCGCTCGGCATTTCAATTACATCGCCGACCTGATTCTATCGTTTGCGATGTGTGCCCCATGTGGAACTCAAAATGTCTTGCCCTACGCATATTTCGTTTACATGACCGTGCTACTCATCCATCGGTCGATCAGGGACGAAGACAGGTGCTCGAAGAAGTACGGAAAGGATTGGGAGTTGTACAAGGCTCAGGTCCCATACGCGCTGATACCCGGTATTTATTGAGGTACCATTAGATCTAGAATATTTGAGTCTTTCTGTGTTAATCCGGTCCAAAGAGAAATTTTCAAGGTTCTGGGAGAGAGCTAATCCTTCTGCAATTCTTCCAACACTTTCACAAAGCGCTTGAAGCTTTATGGTGTCGCGACCTGGCATTTACACCGGAATTCAGCTCAAACCACTGCCTTTGCGGTCGCTAAAGTTGTATACAAAGGTTACAGCCACAGAGTCAACCAACATGCAGAAGAGGAGGTTCGCAACTAAGCGGGCGTTGTGTACGGCGCACGGCTAGCGTGCATGTGTCTTTACGATCGCACGTTGCTGGCACACCGGGGTTCAACTCCCCGCGCCCGTATGAGTCCAATGGCGGTATTTTCTTTTTTCCTTTCTCTTTCGTTCGCTCTCTCCGTGACTCACAAGATCGAGAACAGGTTGGTTGTCATTTGCCTGTCACGCCGCCTTACCTTCTTGCCAAATTTGAAACTGACAGAGCGATGAATCGGCCGATGTTTACCGCACACCGCCAGCGCTCTTAGCATTCTATTATCCCTTTCGAATCCGACTCGATCTAACTTGCCAAGGAACTCCACAGATTAATCGTTCGAGCGTTGTGCACGGCGCAGGGCCAATGTGTGCGTTTATGCTTGTGGCCATGCATTACTGGGTTCGACTCCCCGCGTCCGAATAATAGGCTTGGTTTGAATTTTTTATATGGATGTCTCTCGTAGTCTGAGGGCTGAATTCCTTGCTGAACTGGAATATGCACCCGTTCTGCCGGTACTTCGCTGAATCTCGGGCATCTCGGATTTTCGCCTTGGTGTATTTGTCTTCACAATTCAAAGATAAAGCTTCTCGCTTCACTGACGTACCTGTAGTTGCGCAGGGTTCTGAATTGCGTGAAATGAATCCTGTAAAGAGGAAGAAAAATATTCGTCGTCAACTCTCATGCGGACGCGGCGAATCGAACCCCGCGCTGCTCAAGTGCTCGAGATTGCTTCTAGCTTTGAATTCTGCACCGTCAGGTCTATTTGTTCCATCCCTGTTGGTCAAAGTCCATTGTTTCCGGCTCAACCCTTCATGGAATATTATTCTTGTGCTAGATGTTTTCATATTTTCAATTCAACTTGAACTGCTAACTTTTACGAGGAATGCATACGTTGAGCATTGGGCATTGCCGCAATGACGCTTGGTATAGAGCGACAGGGAATGGCAATAAGAATCTTGTGTTATAAGTCATGGGAACGCGGGGAAGAATGGGTTGCTTTACTGAAGTTTTCGCGGAATCGTGGTCACTGTCATATATCAGTTCAGTCGTGCACCAAGCAAGACATCCGCTTTGCTATTTCATTCGCTAAATTTTTTATCTCTCCCGGTTAGTACTTCATATGCACTTCCCTCTTAGACTGCGAACTGGGCTAAATCTGGTGCTGTCTTCATCCAGTCTCGGGCGTCTCGGAGATGTGACCTTTGGTATCTGTCCTCTCAATCAAAGTCGTCGAACAAGGTTCATCGCACCCGGGTCGCCCACCCTTCATTCTCCTCAAATTTTCCAGCTCGCCTCAACCTCCATAAAGTCCAGCCTTGAAACGTGCACCGCGTCCGGGATTTGTTCCATAATCCAAGGTCAATTGTTATCTACTTACTCTTGAAGGAAATGTATAGGCTCAAGATAAAACCACTGGTATTATAGGGACAGGGATTCAGCAAACTGCACTAAACGATAAAACCATGGTGAAGCCTTACCCCTATATGCCGACACAGGCACTATGGAATCGAACCCTGCGTGGGCTGCTGTATTGTAGTCCAGTACATATGTCACCTAGTTCAGCCGTGCACCAAGCCACGCCGCAATTATGGTTCATTGGTATCTCTTCAGGTGGATGCCTTCGATACGAGCACATCGGCGACAATAGGAGACCAAAAGAGACTCATGCACCACACTACCCAACCGCTTCTGGGACGGTCTCGGAACGCCGAATTTTTCTTTCAAAAAGTAAGAGAAGTAACGAGGGACAGTGCGAACCGTTCTACTATTAGCCATAAAAAACTTGTCGCGGGAATTGATATGTGGAAGGTTGGAAGCAGGGAGTTGTTTTACTGCCAGTGTGGTCTCGCGAAAATTAGTTGGCCGTGCCCCAGGCACCACGTCCGTTTTTGCGGTCCATCGGTTGAATGATACGGTACCTTATGGCCTACGCAAAAATTGCTTGCACCCACCGGGCCGGGCTGCCGGGGGCCTCGTGTTTTGGGCACGTTGATGTCACGGGGCTGGCCCCGAGATAGCCGAAGCTAAGAACCAGAGCAAGAACTGGGAGAAAATCTCAAGGGCTAGGAAGCCCCGAAACTGGCGTTGATTCGACAAAGCGTACTACGATGAACCAAGAGTATAAGTACAAGGAACAAGGCTGTACATAAACAACTATCAGTATTGTAAGTGTCGTACAATAATAGAATGATCACACCCGGGCCGGTTCCTCTATTTAACAGGCATTTAAGTTAGCTATGCTTCATTAAGTATGTTAAACCACATAAACCACATAATACGGCCCGAAACTCAATTTGGTATATCTGATTTAGGACTTGACAAAATCAAATATGATATGGTTTACTATATTTAGAGAAGCGTAGCTAACTTAAAATGCCGGTAAATTCAAAACCTGGCACTTTGATTGGCTGCCAGTGAGTTTAGTGTGCATTTAAGTTAGCTATGCTTCTCTAAGTATAGTAAAACATATAATATTGGATTTTGTCAAGTCTTAAATCAGATATATTAAATCGGGTTTTGGGCCGCATTATGTGATTTAATATACTTAACGAAGCGTAGCTAACTTAAATGTCTGTTAAATTGAGGAACCGGCGGTGTGAATATCAATATAGGCATGATGTAAGGGGCATGTACATTTGATCTGCCATGCCCCTTACAGTTGAAGGGGTGAGATGCTGTGCAGCTGCGTATTCCCTCTTGACCAGTGACCACGATGCATCCCCGCCAGAGTCCCATCCCCCCAACCCACCCACCCGGCTCCTCTTCTTCCCACCGCAACGACTCCGCTGGTTTGTGCACTTCCACTTGGAACCATTGTCGCTTGTTTGACGAGTCTTGTATTTAAGAACACGATGAATTAGCAGGGGCTAAGCTCTGGGCAGTCTACATCTCGGAAGCCGAGAAGTACGACAAGGCACTGGTGGAAGGCTGGAAATCTGACATGGAAGGATTGCTCATTTTTTGTGCGTGTCATCTTCCCCAAATAAACAATCGGCCTGCTCTTACCCCGCATGGCAGGCGGGTCTCTTCTCAGCGAGCCTGACAGCCTTCTTGATCGAGAGTTACAAGACCTTGAGTCCAGATCAAGGCGCCATTACAATTGCAATTCTAGTGCAGATATCCCGCCAGCTCGAGGGCGGCTCCAACGTTTCCTCCTTGGATATATCACCATTGACGACAGTTGGCCCCACCTCCGCTTCCCTTGCCTGTAACACCCTCTGGTTCCTCAGTCTCGGGTTCAGTCTTTCTTGTGCTCTCATTGCCACACTGGTAGAGCAATGGTCCAGAGATTTCATTCAGACCACAGAAATGCGGCCGTCACCGATATTGCGCGCTCGGATCTTCGCGTATTTATACTTTGGCCTCCAGCGATTCGGCATGCACACAATGGTTGAATTTATTCCCTTCCTTCTACACATATCACTCCTCCTCTTCTTTGCCGGCCTTATCGCATTTCTCCATCCTATCCATACCGGGCTGACGGCTATGGCCGTGATACTGCTCGCGTTGATTTCGGTCGCCTACGGGTACCTGACCGTGCTACCGATGTTTTCTTCCGACTCTCCATATCATACACCCCTTTCCAACATGGCCTGGGGAATCCTTCGCCGGGTTTACGCTTCGTTGCCTTCCCGGATGAAATCCGACGGACGGGACGAAGAATCTATAATTGCGTCTGGCCGACCCATAACAGCGAGCAAGGGCATCCCGACGATGGTGGAGATAATGATGAATGATGCCATTGCAAAGTCGAACGAAAGGGACCAGCGAGACCGTCGGGCGATGGTGTGGACGGTGCGCTCCTTGACAGACGATACCGAGCTGGAACCCTTTGTGGAGGCGCTTCCAGACCTCGTATGAGGTCCTAGTGGAAGACGAAGAATATACGACGATGTGATCCATTTGCTCCTGGAAACCCGTGACCTCCAACTAGTATCTCGTATCGAAGGCCTCTTACGTGGGTGTGATAGCGGGCTTCTTTCTCCTGAGCTTCAAATTCGCCGTCGAATCTTCTGCATCAGGGCGCTCTGGGCAATCGCCTGTTTCTCGGCGTCCAATACCTCTACCCATGAAATCTCCCCGATATTTGATCATGCGATGCTGGCATCATACCTGAGGTCGGACCACATCACCACAGTAGTCAAGCACTATTTGTGCTCAGCCTACACGCTTGTTCGATGGGGAGGCTTTGTTTCTGTCTCTTCCCTCATCGCCGATGCTTCCCAGGCATCGCAGAGCAATAGCACGGCATCCCCAGCTCAAGATATCCGTGCCGTCCTGAAAATGGTTCAGCGTCGAGCTGAGCAGCATGGTTACGCGCAGTTCGGGGATTGTCTCTCGGATCTTCTCTCGCTCGATCTCCCGACAATAATTCACCGGTCGCCCGGGGTGTTGAAATCATTCGACGATACCGCGTATGATATTCTGTTGGAGTATCTCAGGTCCTCGGCTGATCTAGATGAAATACCCTACGAATTTGAAACGACGTGTTCGATGATCCGGCAAGTTTTGGGTCGACCAAGTGCGACAGTCATAATCCAACTGAAAAGTACCTTTATCTCGCTCGTCGAGACTCATGAAATGGGAATGATATGGGACTGTCCCAACGTCCACCCAATCGATATCGGTCTCGACATAATCCTGCATATATTGCAGACGAACTCGGCTGGTGTGGACGCTACAGTTTTGCATTCCCTGATTCGATATATCATCAATCGGAAACACACAAGAGAAATTCATACGCGCATGTTCGCACGATGCGATCCCAAATTCATAGGGTCTCTTGTGACCAAATTTCTTGTCGATTCTCCTGGATGGTTCACAGACCAATCATTATACGCAATCTGGACGTTGTGTCACTGGACCAACAATAGCGTTGCTATTTTTGATGAGGAGACACTCATGGCAGTTTCTACCTCCCAGCAATTCTTCTACTCGTTATGCACCTCTGCCTTGCTCAAGGACCGCATATTCGGACGCGCACCTGCACAGCTCCACACCGCCGACGTCTCACCAGTTTCTCCTTCGATCTTCGTGTCTACAGACACCTCCGTCCAGTCGAAGACTCGGACAGATTGGTTGACGATATTGGTGGAATTTTTGGAATGCCGCGATACGTTCCGCGTGATGGATGGGTATTCTTCTATCGAAGCCGACACCTTCGAAGATTTGATACGTTCTCGCCTGATTGATGGTTTCCCCCTCCACCTGCAACGCCGGTTTGCTGACTCCTTCCTCAAAATACTTACCGGAAGTTACAAGAAATCGCACGCGCTACTAATCCAATCAGTTGTGCGCTGGATTACTGGAGCGCGGCCGCACCCAATACGGTTTTTCAATGATCCTAATGCAAGGAAAACAATGCACGAAGCGCTGACCAAGTTTATCGAGGCCTCAAACGACCTGACAGGGATGCAGTCCGCTGAGTGGGTGGTGGCCATCAATACTGTCATCGATGAACTTGCACAAGATGCATCCAACGTCGCGGGTCTCGCAGCGTCCACCCCTCCCACAGTTCCTGCCCTCTCGGATGAAACCACAACAGTGTCAATGGACACCGCCTCAAATGAACGTGTTTAACACTCACGGGTTCCTCGCAGTCCGCAGAATGGTAGTAGAAAAACTCCTGTGAGCTTCTGACCCTGGCGCTTTCATACTATCGTTGACGAAAAAACAGGTAACATCGCAAAAACTCAGATCATTGGCGCCCTCGACCCTAAAAAGTGGTCAGCAACCTAGTTACCTGATGCGACCCTCTCGCTGTCGAGGGTTTCGGTGCCTTTCACAACGTTAGGGTTCTTGGATCCTGCAAATAAGAGAAGGAAGGCAAACAGTGCATAGACCAAGAATTACAGATCTCTGCCCACAATTACCAACGTCTCCTTGTCTAATATCTCGTGATTGAATTCCTGAATACGGAGCTCCTTTCGCCCAGTATGAGCTTTAGATGTCTGCAGGACCCGTTTGGCTTCGGTCGTTACAGCCTCCTGTGAAGGTAGGGGGCGAGCCATAGACGGTGCTGATGATGCCCCGCAGTGGACGATACCGGATGCGCAGCTCGGACAAATTGTCCATGTTTTCCAATAAACGTAGACAATCCTAGAAATTCAAAGGCGAAATGAGCACTTGGTACGGTGATGACTTACAGTGTGGGGCACCAACCAATTCGAAATTCTTCCAGACTGAAAGTCTTTTCACATTCGGGATGCTATCGCGAAGACCTGGGTTTGGTGTTGTAAGTGAATGGGAATCCCATGGAACCTCGCCTTTGGAAACCTATTTACATTTTACGACGTTGGCCCACAATTTGATATTATTGACGGTATGAACATGTTGGCAGGAGTCTTTGACTGTACGGAGAATACCAATCCCGTCAGAAAGGGGCTGCAAGGTCAAGGTTTCGACGTTTGGGAAACAAGGGATAATCGGTGCCAAGTTGTCGTCGACCGCGAGGCTTAAAATCGACGGAAACACTTTTCCCTGGCAGGCGGTGCTGAGAACAGGGATCATTTCATTGAAAACCCCTAGGACCGTGAGATGCTGCAAGTTCGGTAGCACGCCCAGAACCCTGATAAACTCCGCCATCGGTTGCCAATTGTTCATATTACACTCGGCCAATGTGACAGACAGGGAGCTGGATAACATAAAAATAAAAGTTTATCCAGAGACAAACGCGAGAGCTGGGCACACCGGATATAAGGCATGACGTATGACGTTTTTTGTATGCTTATCATGCGGCGCTCGAGCATCTTGGCTCGTCTCTTGACTCTCTTTTTCGGCCGGTTCCGCGCGGTGAAGCACGCATGCACGCGCGCCCACAGTACGGGAAGAAAGATGCCCCGCAGAGTACGACAGGTCTGGGAGAGCGCCCGTAGGGTATCGTTTCCGTCGAACTGTTCGGAGGCGACTCCTTGGAGGCTGGCGTCGATGTCAAGGTACAGCTCGGGGTAATATTTGACCATCTCCATGAGAAGTTCAGTCGGAAGATCGGGGAGGGAAGGCATCGAGTCGGAGGGCTGCAAAGCTGCAAATGAAGTCGAATGGCTGATGCTCAGAAAGTCTTTTGGTCTTCGATTGATGAGGGTAAGAGGAAAGAGTCAGACCACACAGCCTTGGGTTGACAGAGATCAGCATCGGAGAATGAAAGACATGATCCGCAATTTCAGCATAACCAAGAAATTGAACTCAGTCTTTCGACCGTGTTTCACCTATTTAATCAAAGGCTGATTTGAATCAGGGTTCTTACGGTAAGAGCAGTCCGGTTGAAGTTCTCTTTCTGACAGGTGAGTTGAGGCAAGTCCTCTCGTGAATTCCAGATCAAAAAATTACCAAGTGTCGGGATATCTTGGAGAGCTACACCTGTTCCGGTCACTTTACGACATAGCGAGTAGTTCGAGGAGCTATAGGCCGATAGCTCCAATTCGCCTCGACGCAGACAAAGAGAAAGAAGAAGTATTCCTGAGTACCTGCCAGGAGAATTTTCGTTGAGGGAAAGGTGAAGGTTGAATCATCTCGAACACAAGCTTCGCAACAACTGGGGATCAAGGACCGGCGGCATCTGCGACCCGTTGGGTCGGAATTGACTGGGGAAATGAAGGGGAAGCGGACGTAGGCGATCCCATAGGTACAATTCGTTGTAGGAATTAAAATATGAATGCATTCGATTTTATTCGCAACTATTTAGTCCCATTCAACCCAAATTAATCTTGCTCGACTGCGTTCAGAAAAAACTGAATGAAGTTGAAGCATGGCTCACATTTCGAACAAAAATTGAATCCATTCGATTTTCTTCATTCCCGTTTGACCTGGTTCGCCAGACTTTTCACTAGGCTTGAATTTTGCGAGTCGGGCAGAACTTTAAACAGGTTGAGCAGCTTCGATAAACACGATCCAGGTGAACCGTACGTAGTATATTTACCTCGATAACTGTGGATGGATTGTAGGTAGTTATTTGTGTGGCAGGGAGGACAAAGCTGCTCTCTGTGCTGTTGACAAGTGTGCGAGGACCCCAGGAAATTTAGCGTGGGGCGCGGGTACAGGTCAAACCTGCGGATTTCTTGGTCCGGTCGGGCGGGTTCGGGTCCTGGGTTGGCAAAAAGTCAGGCCCGTACTGACCCGGACCCTACCTGCGGTATCCGAACGTATTCGCGGGTTCATGTTGAGTTTCCACTGCGATACAGTGTCGAGCATTTCCCTCAAAAATGGTTTCTGTTTTTCTTTTATGGCTAGCATTGGGTACCACTGGGGTGGTTGGTTCCATCTTCCCGATCCGGATTGGCGTCGCCAGCTCAGAGCTTCGCCCATCCTCCGCAACACGAGCCACGCTTGTCTGCCACATCTTCGGGTCCTTTTCGGAACCAGGCCCCGGCTCGGTGCTTCGGTTGTAGCGGAGGCCGTTTTGAGGGAGGTAACTCGGTGCCGAAATGCTTTACAAGAGGAGCCAGAGCTTTACGTGCTGACGATGCAATAGGTTCGACCCACAAACGCCTCCGCAGTGATTTCAATATCGGGTTCACCGCAGCTGATCTTTGTAAAAGTTGCGCATGCCGTGCGTTTCTTGGTACTACTTCCAACACTCTTCCTTAACGACACCGTTTGTCCGTCCATCCAGATCACCCAGCAGTTAAAAGCAACCGACGCTCCAGCGATAAATATCCTTCCCCTTCTCGGCCATGCGACTCTCGCTGCAGTGGCTGAAGGTATGTGGAACAATGACTTCAAGAATTGTTCGCCTGAAACTCTTTCAGCCGCACTTAGCTACTCGATGGAGGACTTGGGAGAAGAATGTGTGGCAGCTAACGTCAAAATAATGTGAATATATTTCTTTTCCTAGCCCCTTGTTGCATTGAATCGTTGAAAACAAAACTGCCTTTCATGGCAGCAAAGGCAAGTGTATAGGAAGGAGCGGAACGGAGAATGACACACCCTGCGTCTCGCAACAGACTCAACGGAAGGGTCAGAATGAAATCGGTGACTCGAAATTCGCACCGTTGCTTGGTCCCATGTGAACTGTATGCTACCCTATTCATCCTCGACCAGTACATTCGAATACTGAAAGGATGGTAACATTAATTCATTGGTAATTATCTGCCGGGACACAAGGAATACAAAGAAAAAAAAAATAAGGAACAACCGGAAGAAAAGCACGAGAAAAGCGCAGTTATTAATGAAGAATATTAGCGAAGAATATTGTAAACTGGAAGAGCGAAGAACAATATTCCCTGGGAAACGGGTGTGGAAATGAGTGGCAAGTGACAGAAGCTATCAGGGGGAGTTCATAATTTCGGAAACCTGCAACTTCAGTCAGAACGACGCGAACAGGATGAAGACAATGAAAAAAAAAACACACCATCTGTGAATTGATGTATTGTGTCGTCCACTTCGGCGCGGACTGAATATCTATTTTGAGTCCTTCACGACGCATCTTGCGCAGTCTCGTGACTGCGTCCTCCACCGTCTGTGCATTATAGGAGGAACCGTGCTCCGCAAAGATATAGCTTTTGGGGTCACAGTCAAAAGACAGCGACAAAGACTTGATGTTCGTCACTCCTGGCATGTCCGTCCAACGCGCCGAAAGCATGTCGGCGAGGGAGCGCACATCTATGACGGGATGATACCAGACCTCGAGATTCAACGATTCCAGTGCGGGCACAGGCCTGTCTTTGGTCATACAGTCGAAGAATTGGTCGAATTCCGAAGACGACCAGTGGAGAGATTCAAGCGTAAGCACGCGAAGGGAGGGCAGGCTACGTATGCAGCCATTCGTGGCGAAAGGACGTGTGTCGTGAAGGCTTAGTGTTCGCACGGAGCATCTCGAGCGAGCTACTAATGATTTGACTCGAGTGACGCCTTCAGAGGAAAGACAGAGTGAAAGATGTTCGAGAATTGGCAGCGTGAGATGCTGGAGAAACACATCAGAACCGCGAGCACGTAATTTGATGCTGCGGAGACGGGAAAGAACATGGGGTGGGGCGGTAATTGGATCCTGCGCGTCTGTGGAGTTTAGGCGGGGCTCGATGACAAGCACCTCGAGGATTGGCGTCTGGCCCAGGATATCGAAACACTGGGCAAGGGATTGGCGACGAAGATGGAGATTTGTAAGTTGGATCCAAGGAAGTGAGATCTGGGGGAGTGAAAGACACCGGATGTGTGCCTCGCGAAGCTGAGGAGCGTCAAAAAAGACGGTGATGGTTGTCTGTTGTGCAATATGCCTGGACCATAGACGGTCGATATCGAGTTTTTTCAAGGAATACAACGGCTCTCGGAAGTGATCGACGGCGAAGGAAATCGTCTTGTCCATTAGCAGGCGGAAATTTACGCACTGCGATAAGTACTGTGTCAGGAGTGACATGATTAAGCCCGACTGACTCTCGGAGGATTTCCATATAGTGAGGTCTAAATCCAAAGGAAGATTGCCAGAGCGTGAGAGGCACAGCTCGAGGAGTTTCTGGCTGGAATCAACATTTGTACGGTCGAAGTACAACAGCGATTCGATATTGTTCCAAAGCGCACCGGATGATATGGCGATAGCCCGCCATGCCCTACAAACGCTCGCTACCGTCAACGAGTTCCGAATCATGGCGGGCGCCGAGCGCTCGTTATCGTGAACGTAATATCCAAATATTTCGGTTGTGAGTTCGGGTGGGATGGTCAGGATGGGGTACACAATTGAGTTCAAAGCCCCTGAAAGGACGTCCCTTTTGCTACGGAGGAGTGTCAATTGTGCCTCTAGGCAAGTAATCTTATCATCGATTGCTGCCAGCTGATGGCGAAGGGTGGAGGCGGTGGCAGACGGAGGCGGATGGTGGTTATGAAGGGACTTTGGATGGTTTGTCGGCATCTGTGTCGCTGCAGAGATGAAGAAGGGATGGAAGTGGAAGGAAACGAGAAACCGACCGTCGCAGTCGTGACCAAGTCGTGACTCGGCGGACTTTTAAAATCCATTGGCCGTCGGAAATCGATGCCGTAGCACTGCCACATTGATACCTTGATCCGTGGAGCCTCCGCAGTGACAAAAATAAGCAAAGTGGCGATTTGGTGGCGATCGCTTCCTTCTTGCGCCCACCATGAAATTCGGCGCTGACAAGGTAGCCGCGGACGTGGAGGGTCTACATGTCTTCAAGTCGCACCTGGGGCCGAAACCACGACCACGAACTCTACGATTGGCCGGGACAGTAGTGATCGTCTTGCTGACAGTGATTCTGGCTGCGCTCACCGTACTACTTTCCGGCCACTTATCGCGACACTCACACCGACCGAGGGGTTTTTACCACAATATAACGGATGTTCAAGGTCTCAACTGTATCGATTCAGCGTCGTATGCCGGACACATCGGCCTCAAGGGCGATACCAACAAGTCGCCCAAGCGATCTTTTTTCTGGTGCGGTTTCAAGGTTCCGCGTGCTTCCTGAGATGCATTCTTATTTGCGCTATAGGTATTTTGAAGCGGAACACGAGGCAGAGACGGCGCCCGTGATGTCCGTCTCGCTGTATCTAACCAGGCATCTAACTGATGCACTTTTTAGTCTCACCATTGGCGGGGGACCAGGCACCAGTGCAATGATGAACACCCTTTGGGGACAGTCTCCATGTTTGGCCACTGAAGATGGGCTTGCTCCCAATCCTCATCGCTGGACCGAACGCCATCATTTAATCGCACTTGACCACGTACGAGTCCCTCAACTTCACTTGTCTCCATGTAATGACCTGTTCTCAGCCTGTCGGCACTGGCTTCTCATATGGCACCATGGTCAACAATAGTCGATCTGCTGCATACGACGTGTATGACTTCTTGCAAAAATTCTTCGTCTTATTCCCTCATTTGGCACGGTATGTGCATCGTCGTAAACCAATGCATAGCGCGAATGACTTGCGGCCAGGAATCAATTCGTTGTCTCTGGAGGCTCGTATGGTGGTGTCTACGTTCCGAATATCGCCACTGTTATCCAAGAACAAAACCTCCTCATCAAAAGCGGCGCCGGACAACCCGGGGCGATCCCTATCAACCTTGAGGCACTCATCCTGAGCAATCCTCTCAGTGTGAGTCTCGTGTGCTGATTCTGAAACACTCAATGTGCTCATCCGAACACAGAATCCCATGTCGCACTGGACATGGCTGCTGCAGTACCGCTGCGAAGAGCACAACCTTTACAACTCCACTGAATGCCGCACCATGTATTCCAAGCTTCCCGCGTGTCTCGAAAGCATCGACATGGCTTTCAATGTGCCAACGCTGGAGAACCGTCTAACCTCGCTCGACCTGTGTGGCTACCTGAACTCCGGGGATATGCATGGTGTCAGTACCGAGGATATTCGGCGTCCGGTGCGTAGTCCTGCGTATCATAGCTTTCAGAGTCACGAAGCGATTCGTTGTAGTGCGTTCCGGACCCCGAACAGCCAGCAGGGTGTCATCCGGAATTCACCTGGGTCCAGGACATTTTCGCCAACAAAACTGTTCGGCACGGACTGGGGCTTTCACCCGACCTGAACTTCACGTCGCTCGACATGGACGTCAACGCGGCATTTGCTGCCGAGGGAGACCTGTCAGTTTTCTCCTCATTTATGTGATATTGAGCTCATTTTTGCTCGCGAAGACTTCGCCCACATCACCTCATGTATCCGCCCTTGCTCTCGACCGGCATTCGACTCCTTCGTAGGTCATGTTTCCTGAATCACGCTTTCACGAGTGCTAATATTTTCCCCGAACAGACTATATTGGCGCCCAAGACGCAAACTGTGCCTGGCCCGGAGTATTTTCGTTTGTTCGTCCTCGTTCGCTGCGCCATCATCCTTGTGCTCACTCTTATCGTGCAGTTGAAACTTCTCAAAACCCCATTCCAGGCCGATTTCCTCGCTGCACCCGATGTTCCTTGGCCCACTAAAGATGTTGCTACTGTGCGAACCGTGGGAGGTGGTGCGGGGAGCATGGCGTATATCCTCGTCCAGGAGGCAGGCCATTTCGTGCGTATTTCTTGGGTCGTATTTCGCGATCTAATGCGTTGGATAGACGGTGAAAGACCAACCAGCACTCGCGAAGAAGATTGTGGAGCATTGGATCGCAAACAAGCCGTTCTTTTAACCATTTCACGGTCAGTCTAGGGTTCTTTCGAGACGTGATGGACCTCTTGTACAATCAAGATACGCTGAAAAAATGTTGCGATGGAATTGATAATACAGAATACAAGGCTTTCTTCGATACCAAATATTTCCCCAGTTCTGTCCGTTATTACTCGGGAACAACCTCCTTCATTCTAACCCACAGACCACCCTGGCGCCGGTACGAATCAGAATCAATCACACTCGACATCACAAGAGGATGATGGACGCACCTTTGCAAACATGGTCAGGTGTCTGCCGAGCATGATCTTCTCCGTCGCCTGTGAGCCCTTGCACATCTTCCAGCTCTCCGGGGGCCTCGTCGATTCCGGTTGGGCGTCAGGCGCGAGGCTGAAGGCCGAGAAGTTCTGGAGTAGACGGACGAGGAAGAATGAGGCCTCGTTGTACGCGAACTAACGCAAGGTTTTAGCGAATGCAGGGATACGTAAGGAGTCTGCTAGCGCACCTGTTGCCCAAGACATATCCTCGGCCCTACGAAGTGGGGATTAAAGAGCAGATCGAAAAAGATAGAAAGAACAGCGTACCGGCATTGAAAGGTAGGAAGATGAATGGGTTCGGGGTCAGATATTTTCTAACTCGCTCGTCCAGGAAACGATCGGGATCAAACGCCAATGCTGAGGTGACATGTCTGTTGAGAATCGCACGCATGAAGAGAAGTAGAAAGAACTTACCGTCAGGACCCCACAGGTCCGTGCGCCGATGCATCAAAAACACGCTGTAACGGATTCTTTGGTTCGTGAGCAATTAGCGCTGTGGGAGAACGAGGACAAATGGATCAACCTTGTGTTTGGCGTCACATAGAGCGGTTTATCTCCAGGCTTGATGGCCGGCCAGGTCGTTGCGTTTTTAGAAGTTCGGGAGTCAAATGGCCTGGGTGGCACGTAAGGTAAGAACGGTATCTCGTCATGGATGAGGCTTACACAGGAGGATAAAGTCTCAGGGTTTCTGTCATATTTCTCAGGAAGGGCTTCGAATACCCGGAGATTAAATCAACGGACCGTTAATGAAGGCCCGCAAATATTTCATGTTGCGCAAATCGTCGTAGGTGGGCATTCTGGAACTCCCGACGACGTCGAGGATCTCTTTGCGCAGTCTGTCCGCCATGTCCGGGTGTTCCGCAAGCATGTAAACCGCGAAGGTCAGGGTCGCAGCCGTCTGTACGTGACATGTGAGATGATAACCTCCTCGGAGACAGTTACGTACCGTGTCTCTGCCAGCAACCAAGATGTTGAAAATCGAGTCTCGAATAACTTCCTTGTCTGGATTCGCCGACATTAATATTTCCATAGAGCCGACGGAGAATCAAAACGCACTATCTGTTGCCTGGACGAGATGACTCAAGAACGTCGTATGTTCCTTCTCGAGTTTGGCATCAGCTTCTTGGGCGGCCCTTCTCTTCTCCAGCGCGGCGTTAAGAATCGGCTCGATATATGCGTCAGCAATCTCCCTATGCGGCTTCACTCGGTCCTTCCAAAACTCTGCCAGCGGCCATTTGGTGGAATAAGCTGCACGGTCCGTCGTCAAGAGTTGGCCCTGAGAGAATGCTGTGACATAGATGTTGGACGGGTGATTGAGGAAATACGAGGAATTGACGATCGGGGCGGACTCTGGATATGGCAGGCCAGCTGATGTCGAGTCGACAGACTTGCCGAAGAGGAACTCCGTAGCTGAGTCGAGCGTGAAACGAGATACGCAATCCTGGCCAAGTGGGGTCAGACGGACGAAAGGTACAGTAAAACTCAACAATACTTGAATGTCTATAGCGAATCCTTCCGCGAGACGTTCTTTCATGCGGGACAGGACGCCTTGTGTGTGTCTGTCGAATAGGTCGAAGTCGCTGATGCGCTCTGGGTTCGATCAAAATCTTTTCCAGCGCCCTGTTTTTATGACACTGACCTCGGTTGAAGAAAGGTCTGCTCATGGTTCGATGAAATCTAATGCCTGGGTTTCAGATCGGCCGTAGACAAATTTTGAAGGTACTTACTTCCACATCTCGTCGTCGGTGTTGAATACGCCTGCGAACCAAACATTGAGGAAAGTGGCCCTCAAAACTCGCAGCAGCACCACATACCAAACCCAAGCAGGGATTGACTCATGCGACCCGCATCGGGACCTGAAATTCGTATGTATGCTTCCTATCTCAGGGAACAGCAGACACACCTTTCCAATAGTTGTCGAATTCAGTTGCTAAAATGGCCTTGACAAAGGCTTATTAGCATACATCATTGACCATTCAAATCGATCCAAATACCTTTACGTGCTCCGGCTCGGTGGTGAATATCTGTGGATGTTCGGTGTTACTACTCAGTACCTTGCGATCTCTCCAGCACTCACCAGCCGGTCATACAGGACTTTGGCCATAACTGTGTTCCCATATCTATCGCACCAGTCCAGGAGGAAGTCGCCTGAAATTCCGAATCGGTTAGTGGGCAAGAATACAAATATCGTGAGCTGAGATCATCCACTGACCAGGATAAGATGATTTCCTCAGTGCGGCGATCAGCGAGAACCCTCCTGGCCATTTATCGTATACCGCAGGGATCGAGACCGCACCGCGGGAAGCGGCATCTCTTGCGTACTGGAATTCTTTGTAGATGTAGGTGATAACAACTCCCACAGGCTGCGCGATAAGCGCGGCGACGACACAGCTCCACACTGGGAGTGGCGGAAGTCCCAGGTTCAGGAGAGGAACGATACGGGTCAGAAATACGTATGTCGCAACACTGGGTAGTAGGGTTATCGGTAGAGTTTGAGCGAGGTACTTCCAGAAAGGTGGGTTGAGTAGTACTAAGCACAGGGGAATGCACGTACGGTGAGACCTGGAGGGACCTCCATAGCAGACTAGTGGACAGACAGACAAAGATTCAGATGGAGCTCACCCATGTGGACCTGATTCTTATATACCCACACGCTGACTGGCGTCAAATGACTGGTCGCGGGCGACCAGTGCGACGACGCCGAACTTGAGGCCGAGCTGTCTCTAAAACAGGCCAAATGCTGTCATATTCCGGACCCATTCCTCCGTTTGTGGACGGATCGTGGAAGGTTGTCTAACGGTGAGATGAGTCAGGGGGTCACCGGGTCGGTTTTTGGTTAACCGGTGGCTTCATGCACTTCATCGCAGTATAATCACAGGAGGTTTTAGAGAGAGGACAATGTTCCATAGAAATCCGTTCTATGAAGCGATTTGTGTGCTCGGACCGAGTTCAGTTCCCTTCAAGTTCCCCTGCGCCTGGGAGGAATTGGAGTTGGGGATGCAAATTATGACGCCCACGTCACGGTCTTTTGTTTCCTCCGATGGGCCCCATCATTAGTGTTTGGCGACCATAGTTTCCTAAATGGGATACAGGGCCAGGATGTTGGCGATGCGGAGGGGGATCACTAAATCGGGACAGACAAATAGTATTAACCGTCCCGCGTGCGCCAGCAGGGCTGGGGATGTTGTGGGACAATTAGGCAAGAAATCGGAGAAAGACCTAAGCTATGGGGACAAAA
The DNA here is from genome assembly GCA_014462655.1 of Mycena venus. Lineage (NCBI taxonomy): Eukaryota > Fungi > Basidiomycota > Agaricomycetes > Agaricales > Mycenaceae > Glaucomycena > Glaucomycena venus. Next base: position 470,619 of record JACAZI010000015.1, on the reverse strand, counting down.
CAACTACCTACTTTTCCAATTTTCAGACTGGCGAATTCGACCTCAAAATCGATGCGTGCGGAGTAAATCGGAGTACAAACACTTTCTCGACCTGATTTCGAGGTTTCATTTGGTGTTGTCCGCTTAAACGAGTCAAGCGAACTGGACATACAGTCGGACGAGCCCTTGGTGGATGTCCCGGTGGAGTCGGATTTCCCCGCCAACGTCGAAAGTTATATCCCGATTTATCGGCATAACTTATAAGAAACACCTAGAATCGTCACCAATCTGCCTGCGTCAGACTCCGATATCGTGTACGGTACCGGCTACCTATCCCGCGCGAGGAAAGACTGTGCAGGCTGTGCCGCCGCGGTGTGGAAGACGAGGTACTCGACTGCGAGGTGCCTGCGCCACTGGTGGACCTGAGGCGTATTTTCCTCATCGACCTCTTTGAACTCGATCCGGTGCTTAAAAGGGATTACGCAAACCTTTCTCACTATTGTACTATTTCGATCGAGTGTTCAAAGTGCGTGGCACACAGGACAAAGAGAGAAGACACTTGACGACGTCGCGACAATAATGAGCCTAGATGGATTCTAACCCTCACCGAGCACTAGCGACCTTATAAAAGAAAGAGCTGATTAGTGGGGCAGTGCTATGAGCTTAAACCCAAAAATAAAAGACAAAGAAACGAAGGTCCGTTTGCGAGCATACTGCAGCTGGTGCGGTACACCTGCGCCTGCCTGGAGGGAGAAGAGCTCCTACAAGAACAAAAACAGAGTAAACGAATGAAAAAAGAAAAACAAATTCACATCCCTCAGGAATGGGTCTTGCGGGAATCGGACCCGCGCCGAGAACGTGCCGTGTCGCAGTTTTCTTCTATGAATGGTGCTCGGCGATCGACAAACCTTTTCCTTCGTTGCATCGCTGTGCGTTATTGCCATGCAGCATGGCAATCCGCAAGCGAGCAAGGAAGTGAGCGGGCCCGAACTTCAATCCGCGACCGTATGTGTATACCACAATCGAGGGCCAGGCGCTTGAATGTAAATGGCTTTGCATGGAGGTCCGGGCAAACACGTTTTTATGCATCCGCGGTTGTGGTTCAAAGCAGCCACGGGGGAAAAGAAAAAGAGGCTTTCAGTCAGGTCAGGGGTCTTGAGGGATTCGAACCCTCGCCGAGCACTATTAATATAGAGTTCGATGTTTTGATGAGTTGCGCTAGACGGCTTACAGACCCTTTCTTTTCGTGTTTTTGAAGCTCATTTCTGCTCTTGATTGTGTGCTTGAACGCCATGTGCCGCGGATGAAAGGCAGCAAGAGTCAAGTGCGAATTTGGCCTGGATGTTTGATGAAGTTGAAAGCAATGGTCCTGTATACTTGCAAGAGCGATAGATGAGGTGAGTCGAATCTCAAACGGAAAAGAAAAAAAGTGAACGTTTTCAGGGTCATGCGTCTTTGAAGATTCCAACCCTCGTCGAGCACGTACACTTCACTTGGTATCTATCATAATTGGTGCTCGTAAACCTATAGATCCTTGGGTCTGATCAGCGAGGTGAAGATAAAACCATATCTGGGCTCTTCGCTATACTAAAAGACCAGTCTTTCGATACCAGGCCAAGACAAATTTATTGGGTCCCATGGGCTAGACGAAAGAAGGAAAGAGAAAGATATGTACCTCTGTGTGTTATGGATCTTGTGGGAATGGAACCCATGCCGAGCATTTGCACGTAGCGGGGCAGCCAATCCTTGGATGGCACGGATATCCAACAGATCCTTTCCTGTCTTGCTCTTGAAGTACCTGTTGTTCAATTTTGTCGTTAACATGCATCCGGGATGATTTCAAAGGACATCATCTCTGCGACCTCCCCCACCTATATCGATGTTGGATAGGAGGGGAACATACAGCCATAAGAGACATCAAAACCGGAAGAAAAGTGTTAAAGAGGAGCAGACATTTTGCTGAATGAATTGATTCGCCGCTTGGAGAGCCAGTGGCTATTGGGTGGATATTGAATTCAAACCGCTCCGATTGACGTAAGTCCAAGGCCAACCGGCAGCGATGTCGGTGTGGTGGACCTGGCCATGGACGGACATCTAAAGCGCGATATATACGACATGTATGGAGGACATGAGTCACAATGTCGCGACTCGCGACAACGTTGGAAATTGAACGCGAACTGTAACACCGTCGAGTATTCATGAGTTCCACAAGACTTTAGGCCCGGGGCGAGCCGTTTGGTGACGGATATATCTTAGACATCACTATTCATCCCCTTTTCTCTTTTTCAGCTCTCTGTGGTGCAGGTTTGAACCTCATGGGGGACACTTTTTTGGTGGTCTACGGTTTAAACTGTTGCTTGAGCAAATCAGCCATCAAACGCGTTGAGACACCAGTTGTTTAATCAAACTACATATGGTTACTGGGCATGGAAGGGGAAAGATTTGTACCTGCAATGCGAGATCACAGTTTCTCCAACGTTGAGACGGAGCAGTTCACCCAATGCGGAACCGTGCGTACGGAAGAAAGACGATTCGGGTGCGTATTACGCCCGCCAGAGGGTGGGAGGCATGCCCATGTACAAGCCGTGTCTCCAGTGCGAGATGCCGAAGCTAGAGAATGGAAGCGGCAAAGGGAGCAAGATGTTGGGATGTGGCCAGAGCAGAGGTTAGGGCAAAGAAGAGGGGTAGAGGATCTGACGCAAGACGGCTTCGCGAGCTTCTCATGAGGTTGGGCTGGTTGAACGATCGATGTTCGCGGGTCGAGACGCGGCTGGGTGGCACAGGAGGGGCGAGGAAGGCAGCTGGGGAAAGACGAAGGGGAGCGGGCAAGAGCGAAGGCGCGGCGATGGTGAGAGCTGCGGCATCGGTCGTGGTGCGGAGAGGAAAGCCTTCAGAAGCCGCGCGTCATGATCATCACATTGTGGTTGACGCGCAGGCAATTGGTAAGCGCCGGCTTTTCGGAGGCGGTCATTTGTAAGAGGGCGGCACAGTGGGCGGGAACAGCCCGTTGCAGGGAGATATTGATGCGGAGTCGCATTGCGGAAGCGAAAGCCAGCGGCACTTTTGAGCGGAAGTTAAGTGCAATAGGGGTACGACGCAGGAGGCGGCGAGAATATATGGGAGTTAGACGCGGAGTCGATCGGAGATCGATCGGGTGATGCCATGTATTTTTACATGGCATCCGGTAATTGTGTTTGGGATTCGAGGTCGGAGTGGCGGGCGAGTAGATGCCAGGGAACGCAGAAACTTAGTAAGAGCGAAATGACATGGCGAGGACAGGGAAGGAAGGGGAAGGCGCAAAAACCCACGCACTGAGGAAGGCGGAAGGAAGATGAGGAGAAAGAATAGTAAAGATACGCACCGGGAACGTGGAGAACATCATTCACAATGTTTGTCGAATGAGATGTGGTGCGCACAGGAAGGGGCGAGACGAGGGTGAAAGAAGTAATGTCGAGAGAGCGAAGCACTTCCAGAGACGCAGCGTAACGTGAATTGAGAATGAAAGTCATGAGCGGTCAGGTGCGGTGGCTAAGGTACGGCCCCCACAGGTGGCCCGTGGGGCACGGCAGATGAGGACCAGTAATCGAACGAAGAAACGACGTGGTCGAGGTGAACGTAGAGGTGGTGGCGAGCTGACTGGCGCGTCAAATTGTGCGGAACGAGACTAGCCTAGACTAACAGCGAGCGAGGCGAGACATCACGCTAGGCAAGGAGGCGGGAGTGAAAGCGGCGGGTGCGCAGAGGGCGGGCAAGCGGGGCGACAGCGGTGATGGGAGCGAAGGCAACGGGGACGAGAGATGCTGCCGTTGGTGTAGACGAAAGAAGATGCTTTGCCAGCGCATCGCATCAGCGCGCCCGGGCCGACGCCAGTGTAGGCAGACAGCGCCACACAAACGCGTCGCGTGAGGGCGGGTACGTGACGGGCGGGAGCACTGGGGATGGCGACAAGTGCTTCCGAGGTGGCAGATGATATCAAAGCTGCATCTCTCGCGAGAGCAATAGCTAGGTATGATACATCATCGCCCCAGGTAACGGTGCACCCGCGAAGGCTACCTAGCTACTATACCAGCACTGCCATCCCCCACCTGCTAGAATACTCGATGTACACTGTAAAGTGCCACATGGGCCCCACGGCGCCCTAATAGATCATGAAATTCACGATTTTCTGTAATACACTGCGCGGGAAAGATGTACGAGGTGATCCGGATTCCATCAGAGGCTACAGCAGGCGCGGGCTATTTCTTCTTCCCCTTTCTTCCGCTCATCGACCGCAAATTCAATCTCGGATATCAGATTTGGTTTTCCAAGGGAAGCTGGCCTATGTGTACAACAAGTTGAACGGCTGCGTATTCTTATTGTTCAATTCTTTCCTTTCTTGTCTTCGTGGGCGTTTTCTCCCAGTCTATTCGCTTCCCGCTAATTAGCTATATGCACCAGACAGTTCTATGTGAAGTTTATTCAATCCCCCCCCTACCTTGTGAAAAGAAATGTTTTCGCTCGTCATCGCATGCACCCCGCCTACACCTCCAGCGGTCTCGGAATGGCGATACTTATCTCTCTCCCGGATCCTTTCGAAGTACTTTTGAAGGCGCTCGTCCATCACCGCTGATACTGTTGGTTCTCAGGTTCCGCTTCTCGCGGCAGGATTCAGCGCCACTTCCAGGGTTGTGGAGTTCATAAAACTGACCAGAATTCTTATAACCAACTACGACGGTTCTCAGTATCTAAGTCAGCGATTGGCGGGAATCTATCAATGTACCAACACCGAAATACACACTTTTTCTTCTCCCGGGGCGATGCTCACATTGTCATGCAGCCGTGGGCGGTGGCCATTCTCTGACCGCACCCATACGACAAAACCGGCCCAGGTGCTCGTTCAACGCAATAACCGCGATCCAAGCCAGTCCTTACGAGCTTCCGAGCAAGCACAGCCGAACCGAAATATGTACCTGATAAATTGCCCTCCGTGCTCCGAATGAGAAGCGTTGAGAATAAAGTGGTATTAAAGGACACTTCAATGCATCCGTGCTCTTGATCAATATAGCCGGCAACACCGTGGTGATAGATTTTCTTGCGATTTTCTTGCATATATATATTGAGCATATACCGCGCCTGACGGGAGAGGGAATGTGTACTGCGAGATTGTCAAGCCTCCGTATTTTTGTGTTTCTTTGTGAGATTGAAGGTCGGGATGCCAATAGATGCTACAACGGTGTTGTCATTCCACGGGCGTGGGTGCCTTGCGAGATATCTATGTATGGACATCCCATCCACGACTATTTATGTGGATTCTGGGGATAAATAGCAACCAATGAACACCCAAACTCCCAGGCCATGGAGCATAAAATACTGCAATCGCTCAGACCACACATAACCGTCAAGATGCCTACCCAACCCGCCAACATTCAAGCTCGACAGGAAAATATTATAGCATGTTTAACTGTAACCGCAGGCACCCTCGAAGTTCTTGCCAGTGGCCTGAACACCCCATTCTCTGTGGCGATTTCCAACACAATACAATCGCTGTTGAAAAATATGGTGGTGAGTGATTACCTGACCCTACTCAACGTGAAATCTTACAAGGCAAACCAGACTGTGAAACGGAATAAAAGAAGCTGCATTGAATTGATGGAGCAAGCCTATGAATTGCTCAATGCAATCATTGCTCTGCATATCAAGTCAGATACCAGTGGTGTGTTGCCCCCGAGCACATTGAATCATATTGGAAAATTCACAGAGTACTTTTTTTTGTGAAAAAAGAATTGAATCACCATACTGAACACCGTCCTTCAGGACCCTCCACAAAATCCATATGTGGGTGGAGGCCCAGCAGAGTGGCATCAAGGTTAAGCAGCTCTTCCGCCAGGGAGAGATGAGCATACTGCTTAAGGATTGCAAGGATGGACTAAAGCACGGGCTTAATTCTTTCCAAGTGAGCTTTCTTGTAGACATTGCAATAATTCATGGAGGATCATGTCATCTTACGTAGATCAAGAGTACTGATATTATGAGCGATATTGCAAAAATCCGTCAGAATGCAGAGCAGGCACACAAAGAAGTCCTTAGCATGATTGGAGGACTCTCTGATACAACAAGTTCTGATGAAGCATCTGTGGTATAGTGGTCCAAATTCTTTCTTACAAGGTTTACCTATTTTGTTTCAGATCACCGGGTTGTATTCTCATTCATCAATCAGGTATGTAGCCTCTCTTTCTACAAGAAATTTGTTGAATATTTCTTTTGCAGCTCAAAATCAATCTCAATGCTACCATCAGAGCCCAAGATATTCTATGGCCGTGAAGCAGAATTGTCCCACATTCTGGAACTCCTCAATAAAAAAGCTCCCAGGATAGCTATTTTAGGCACTGGTGGGATGGGGAAGACTAGTCTTGCCAGAGCAGTCCTCCATCATCCAGAAACCACTGCCAAATATACACAGCATCGATATTTTGTTGCTTGCGACTCTGCAACAAACAAGGTTGAACTTGCAGCACTCATTGCTGCCCATCTAGGGCTCAAGCCTGGTGAAGACCTGACTCTACCGGTGGTCCAATTCTTTAATACCAGCCCACCCAGCCTCTTGATTCTTGACAACATGGAGACAGTGTGGGAGCCTATGGAGTGTCGTGGTGCTATTGAGAAGCTTCTATCCCTCCTTACAGATGTGCAGCATCTAGCATTGGTGGTAGGTGTCAGTAGTTCCTATCCTGATAAATTTCTCATCACACACAGATTACAATGCGGGGAGCAGAAAGACCTAGCAAAGTACATTGGACACGACCCTTTCTTCTTCCTTTGCAGCCCTTGGAACAAGCTGCTGCTCGTCAGACATTTATTGACATTGCAGAGGACCATCATAACCCAGAAGAGGTGGATAGGGTGCTTTCACTGACAGACAACATGCCCCTTGCCATCAATCTCATTGCACATTTAGTGGATGTTGAGGGATGCTCCAGTGTACTATCCCGCTGGAGCAACAAAAAAACATCTTTGATTTCCGACGGCTATGACAAGAGAACAAACTTGGATTTATCCATTTCACTCTCTTTGTCTAGCCCTCGGATCAAGGCCATTCCTCATTCAAGAGAGCTATTAAGTCTATTGTCAATGCTTCCTGATGGTCTTTCAGATGTTGAGCTCAGCCACAGTGACCTCCCAATTGACAATATTCTTGACTGCAAGACTGCATTAATTCGAACTGCCTTAGCCTACATAGATGCCCAGAAACGTCTAAAAGCACTGGTTCCCATCAGGGAGTATATGCATAAAATGCATTTTCCCGGAAATCACCTCCTTCAGCCACTTTTGAAGTATTTTCAAGAGCTCCTTGAGTTTTATCAAAAATACCGAGGGACTCAAGAGGGATCAACAACAAATGCTCAGATATTGTCAAATGCAGCAAACATTCAAAATCTCCTCCAGCATGGGCTTCAGCCAAACTACTCAGATCTCCACAATAGTGTTTCTACTGCATTGTGTCTGAATCTGTGGAGCCGAGGCATTGGTCGTGGGCCCATTTCTTTGCTTGGGCAACTTCATCAAGCCTGTGCACACCACATTGATCATCGACTTCAGGCTTCTTTAATTGCAGATTTATTTTCCTCACATGTTTATCATCCAATTTCAAATCCCAAGACACTAGTAGCCCAGGCATTGGAACACTTTGAACACATTGATGATCCTGATCTGAAATGTAGGCTTTCAACCTACTTCGGGTGAATGAGAATTGACACTGTTTCAAGGTAAATTCTACAACAATGTTGGATATTATTATCTGTACCAATCAGATCTTTCCTCTGCTATGGAATTTTGTTACTCTGCTATCTCTGTGGCAACTTCATCTGGAAATACAAAACGGCATGCTGCAGCATTAGAAAACCTTGCACGGATTCACTTACAGCATGGAGATTATCCTGCAAGCCAAGCACAAGCAGTTGAGGCACGGATGTTGGCCAGAATTTCTGCAGATTTATATAATGAAGCACGTGCTCTCTACATAGAAGCAATGGCCTGGACACAACTTGGCAACTACAAACAAAGTAACTCTCTCTGCCATAGAGCAAGGGAGCTCCTGGTTCTTTGTGGTATGTCTGGTGGGAGTGTGGACCGCAGCATCGTGAACCACAAGGCACATATCCACTTGTTGAAGTCAGAATACCATGAGGCACAGAATATTCATACTCGGGTTCTACAAGAACTCCCAGTGCACCAGGACTCATATCGCCATGCCTTTGTTTTATTGAAGCTTGCAGAAATCGGTGTGTCTGTCAAAGCTCCAAAAGAGAAAGTGCAGAAGGATATTAGGGCAGCCAGAACAATATTCAAGAAATTGAAACAGGTCATAGAAATAACAATGTGTGATACCATCATGGCAGATCTTTACCTAAGAGAGGGAGACATTCTGGCAGCAGAGGCACTTTTCAAGAAGTGTCTCGCAGTGTCCAATCACTCACAGATCAGATCCTACTGTTTGGAACGGCTTGGCAATGTCTGCCGTTGGGGTGTACATGCTCCAATATCTAGCTGGACAACAGTTTACTTTGTACATTCTCTCAAATACAAAGAGAGGTTGGGCATAAACAAGGCTCTCCAATTTCTCGGAGACATCTTCCTTGCTCAAGCTGATGAAGAGACAGCTGTCAACTTGTTCACAGTTGCCTTGGAGGGATTCACATATGCAGATGTTCATCACAGCAGAGCTGAATGCATGCTCAGACTTGGAGATATTGCTAAGGAGCATGGTGACCTGTATAAGGCCATGGACTCTTGGGATGCAGCAAGGCCACTATTTGAACAGTCCTCACAGGCCAAACAAATTGAACTGATTGATGAAAGGCTAGCAAGTGTTGGCAAAGATTTACTGGAGCAACACAGAAAGAATTTAGTCTGCCTCATGGAGATCAATGCACCTACTGGGGTTTCAGAAGGGGTGGAGGCTGATCTATCCAATCATGAGGATCTGAAAGAAGATCTGGGTGGAGTGCTGTCACCAACAGCAGTGTAGGCTGGGTGAATTATGCAGTACCATAAAATACTTATATGATCCCTGTGCATGAGAACGGCTATTTATGTGACTCAATGAACATGTGACAAGGCTTGACAAAGACGGGAAAAGATGGGTGTCGCAGGGTCAGATGGTTGGGGTATGGAAATCCTTCCACATCCTCTGTTTGATTCTACTGTGGTGCACCCCTATTTTTACTTATATCATTTTTACTATGTAAACACGGACCCACCAATCAATTTCATGCTCATACCACCATTATTGCGGCCAGTGCAAGGCAACAGCCCAGAAGTTGCATCGGAGCACCTCACCTCTTCCTCTAGGAAAGCTACCAGTGGGCATTCTGGCCACTCATACCTCAAAATCACACCTTGCAACACTCTCTTCACGTCACTTCACTGGCAGCATCTTTCATACCCTCTTTTCAACCCACTTTCATACTCTACAGCTCGGGACCGGTTTCTATATTTTATTCCCATCGTTCACTCGACAGCTACATGAACTACTGACCCACTCTATGAACCCGCCAGCCAGCCATACTCACCTTCCACACAGGATGAAGACAAGATGCCACACACCATACCTGATTATTTGATTACGAAAATTTAGCTGGTGTGGTTGAATTATAGCCAACCGATGAGTTGTCTGCTCAATGTCCATCAAGGAGATGCATTCAGATTGTTCCTAATGATCCATTCACTATAGATGTATAAGATAGGGTTATCCTTAACAATAGGGCTGTTTTGTGTGTTCTTCAATGGTATGGAGCCGTAGCAAGTGGAATCCTCATCTGAGGAGCTGTGGGAATGTTGTTCACATAGGTAGCAGTGATTGTTGCATGCAGAGCCACAGATATCAGGCCTAGAGTCATTGACTTACTCTAGTGTGCTGTCACTTCCTCTAACTTGAAGTTACTTAAGTTACTTACAAGTTACTTTTACACACTTTACTTTACTTGTCTGCCACAAGTAAAGTAAAGTTAGTTTTGTAAGGCTAAGTTAGTTTTTCCAAGTAACTTTGTTAACCATCTTCTTATTGCCAACCATCATGATTGCTCTTGAGCCATCATGCCTGACCCAAGTATTTTGCCCTGACTAACACTTTGTTGCCCGTTCTTCTCAACCTCTTTTATCAGTGCACAACAAGATTTCCTGATTCACGGTGTGACAGAAGCCGCCGGAATTAAGGTGGGAAAATGGAAGAATACAAAACAGGTGCGACGTAATACGAGGCATTTGCTTAATACACGAGGTATAGATATTCCATCTGAAACCTAAGTAAATTGAATATTGGTATACTTCTGTGGCCCTCCATGCAGTGGCCCGCGCTTACGCCTGAGTAAAGCGAAGGGAAAGCATGTCTTGTTACCGTAAAAACGGAACGCACCAAGGGCGAAAAATACAAATCTGCACCTGCCGCCATTTGAAAAGTGAATTTGATGTGGTCGTTGGTATGGGACGCAGTGAGGTCCTTGAGTTGTTTGGCAATGATATTAGGTCCATAAAAGTATGTCTAGGAGAAGTGAATACGACGACATGAGACAAGAGTAAGAGGTCCGCCACCTTCGCTATCTTCCTGTTGGTGGTGGGGTGCGCAACCTGAATTTCTGAACTTATCTGAGCAAAGATCGAATCAAAGTCGGGGCGGCCAAACATTGTAAGGGTACAGAGGTGGGTGATTGGGTCACGCTCCACACTGAGAGAGTTAATTGTGACATTCCACGCCATGTCCTCATTCAATCTTGATGTTAGGTATATGTTGAGGTGGATGACATTGTCTGCCCAACAAGATCAGTTGCAGAAAACAGATATCAATGTGCATGGGTGCGTGCTCACGCAACCTCGCTGTCACGACCTCGTTCTTGATCTCGGAGAGCACGCCTGAGAACCAACTGAGGTTGACAAAGTCTCTCATGATCCAGAAAAAATCGAGACGGCGGAGGGTGTTGGGTTTTCCCATGTGACGTCGGTAACAGAATTCTTTCAGGATCACGATAAATGGACCCACAGCTAAATTATCAAGTATCAGAGTTAGGAGTAAGTACCCACAGTAGTGGGGAACGCACCAAAATCCATCCCAATCAGAACCACAAACTCCATGCAGAACACATCTTCTGCAAATTTTCTGAAGGGCCTGTAGATGCGAACCTCGGGCAGAGGTTTTCTGTCACCCGACAGAACCCCATTAGGATGGGTGCCAACATTGCTGGTAGTTTCAGTCAGGGGGGATAACATCGGAGAGGCTAGCTTGAAGGCACTGGCTCAAGGCCCAGATCCACTCGTCCTGTTTGTGAACTCGGAAGCAGATGGAGACATACAGGTCATGGGGCAAGGATGCATGGTAAACTGGAAATAGGCTTGATGAAGGGTACGGGAGCTGGAAACGAAGACAAACTGGATGCCACTTCCAGCGAGAAACCTCTGGGACCTGGAGGAAAAGCCACTGGCCTGGGGTATACTGGAAGGAGGGTGCCCAGAGCTGTAGCTCCATGACTGATGGATGGTTAGGCTCCAGGTGAAATCGCACCTCAGAGAAGGGACACAGGTGACATGGATGAACACCCTGTGAAGATATGTGGGATGGAGGGTGATCTTGCACCAGACGCCCTCACCGAGGTCATTGACTCTGGGCTCAGGAATCGACAGATGCTCAGGAATCACCTGATATTGTGCCTCTGTGAAATGCTGGCAAATAGCTGAAAGGGAGCGATGCTTTGAAAGATTCTCGAGAATATCTTGTGCCTGGAGGTCATTTGCAGAACACCTCATTAGAAGTAGATTTCCCAGACACCATTCAAAAGCGTCGGTTATGACAGGCAAATCTTTGCCAGCGTCTGCTCGGTCAAAGAATTCCCACATCACCCTTGATCTTGTTCTGCTGGAGGTGTCTCAATATCTTCCAAGCGCGTTAAAGGGGAGTGAAGGCTGGATTACGAGGAACATACGAAAGATATTCGACCAAGGATCACACAGTCTCCTGTGTCAATGGAGTATCTCGAATCCCAGCAATATTCTTGGATGCTTGGTAATTCAGTATCATCTGGATAAGCGGTTTCGTGGCAGCATCGAGGGAGAAGGTGCCTATTGTCAAGCCCACAGAGCTCCATGCGCTGTAAGTGCTCTGGATGCTTGCAGAGTACAGGGACAAGGAATCCTCAGATGGAGGCATGAGCAGGATCACATGTGGGCTGCCACATGGCGATGCTCATGCCACCTTCCATGTGGGTTAGCAAATCAAGGGCAGTGCTCATGCCACATAGAAATTCATCTTCGGTAAACAGCGCCCAGACCTAACCCTGATCATATTAATGTTTCCACGGCTGCCAGTGTTCACTGCCAACCATCCCATAAGCAAGGGCAACCTTGACCCAATGGCTAACTTGCTGACGCTCACCATTAGTTCCGCCCACTGTCCTCTAAACGGCGAGACCGGTTCAATTTTTGATGGCATGGCTGTGTGCAATAAGCTCACATACCGGCATCTGAAAAGTAGACCACCGAGATGATATAAGTAGCTCGGCAACTCTTCAGCGCTCATTCACCGCCAATCTTGCTGATGCTCACCATGGAACCCGCAGTGAAATGCCTGGAAATAAACTCTGACATCAATGGGATGGGTGTCAGATTGTCATTCTGCATCCAAACACTCCTCTTAGGTTCGGAATGATATCAGTTAAGGAAACCGATAGAGGTGTTAGCCTCGACTACCCACCACAGTTCTCACAGCTGGGCGTTACCTGGAAGAAGCATATAATGCTGTTTTGATGCTTATCGCAATGAGCTTTGGACTCATGATATCTGCATTCGTCACCGCTGCGCAGAATCAGCTTCCACTCTACCAGGCCATCATTGTTACATACCTCGTCTGGCTCGCAAACTGGGCCCTCTTCCTCATGCTTGCAACTTACTACTGACACCCAACTGTCTCCCGCACCATACAATGTTTTGCCATCTTGCAGATATACATCTCCAGTGCATGCATGCTGTATCTGTGGGTCCGTGCCACACTGCTGGAAGATGCCGGGTCTGAGGGCACCATCTTTGTCTTGCTGTTTGTGTTGCTGTCAGCCATAGGTGTCGGATGGACGATGGCACTCACCCTCATCGCTGTTTTGCTTGCAGCGTACTCTGTGACAATATTGGTCCCCATCTGGCGGCACTTGACCGCACTACCTCCCTCGCGGAACCTGCACATCTTGCTCCCCAAATACCAGCACAAATCCCCCAAACCCGCCTTCCCCATCGACCCACACCTCACGACTCTCATCTCCATCTTCATCATTCCATATGTCATCAGCATCGCCTGCACTGAGCTCCAGATTCACTGCAATCCTCTCTGCCTGGATGCATGCAAGTTGTGGGGATTTGGGCAGGTTGTCACGCTGACAATGACGATAGTCCCATTATTTATCGCGGTAAAAGGGTACTGGAAGTATGGTATCAAGGAGCGGACTGAGGACAGGGAGGCTTCCGGGATTAAACAGACACATGACCGTACACACCTGGCAGAGGCACCCCAGTCCACTCAGACGTCCCCCACATGAACGGGTGGAAAATGCGAGGACCACTGGGCCACAGGGCTTAAAGTAGGGGGGGCGGAGAAGGTAAGTGTACAGAAAATGGGGAACGGACAGTCGAGAGGGTGGTTTGCGCATTCAGTTACATAGCTGTAGCAGGTGAAGCCAAAGCGGGTGCACAACAGATGCTCATTCTAGTCAAATACAGTGTGAGGAGGAGTGCGAAGGAAAGGAAGCGAAAGCCTAAAGACCCAGCCAGGTGTGAAGGGAGAAAGGCAAAATGCACCTCATGCGATCGCGTCACCAACTCTGGCTACACCCTAAACTTCAAGTTCCCTCTGGCAGTCTAGTCATTCATGTAGGACTCCAAGAGGATGGGAGAATGCAAGGGGGCAGTGTGGTGCGTAAAGGCAACCTCATTGTGCTTCTTTGTTTTGCCCAGATGAGCTCGTTTACAAGGACATGAGATGGTGGCCTGCGCATTGAACTATGCCAGCTGCAGTACATACAGGAAAAGCAAGCGAATGCTAATGCAAAAGAGTCAAAGGGAAGTGAAGTGAGCGAAGACTAACTGATCCCACTTCAAGCCGACTTTCCTTCTTCTTCAAGCTTATCTCTTATCCTCACGCTCTCTCCTTGACCTCCCAGCCCTCGAAATGCCTCCTGATGTTTGTTCTTCACGACGTGCTTGTACGAGGGGAAAGAAAGGTAGTCCATGCCAGCAGAACGGTTCTTGTCGGCTTCGCTTGAAGGTTTCAATGAAGAGAGGTGGCTGAGACTCAGAGAAACCCAAGAGGAAGCTGATAGCTGATGGAGGCTCATCATCCTCATCGTATTGTAATGGTCGTGAAAGGAATAGGGTGCTGTTTATTAGTTCGGTTTATTGAGACTAGGTATATAAGGGAGGAGAAAGATGCAAAGCAGAGTGGCTCGATGCCCGTCGCAGTGATGTGAATGCACCCCAGCAAGCCTTCTATCCAAAAGACAGATCACTTCGCTGCTACGATCGAGATTTGCATCACCATGGAGAAGCTTTATGGTGGAGACTTGTCTTGCTGCTGCCACTGCCTGATTTGGGTGCAGCGTACGAGTTGGCTTAACTCGATGTGGATTGGAATAAGAGGGTTTGGCATCGGAATTGCGAGAGGTTCAAGACATCATAAGCACAGCTTTGAGCCCACTTACGAAGGAGGACCACTGATTGTAGTGGCCATTTGTAAGTCAGACATACTCACCATGAGACAGGCAAGCTATTCACGTTAGATTGTAGCAAGCGCCCCACTGCCTGCGCTGAGCCAGCTGGGATGGGCACACGAGCATCAGATCACCACCATGGCCCTGGACGTGGACGATGGCGGGGAAAACACGGAGAAATGCCGCTCGAAACTCGTACACGGATGTGCAGTAGCATATGCAAACAACGGGGGAGAATGACAGGGCAAAGTCCTATGACGTGGGCGAGGCAGTAGTCTGGTGCCCGGATTGGTCTATTGCCAAGGGCCGCTTCACGGATGCGTTGACGCTCACATACTTGAGCGTCCTCCACCTCATCATGGCCTAGGAGTCGAGGAAGTGGGTTGGGTTGCGGCTGCCGGACGCGGAGGCACGGGTGGAGTTGCAGGTGGTGGAGGCGGAAGTAGCGGGCGACGCAGAAGATGATGCAGCTCAGCGGATGGTCGACTGAGAATGACTTTGAGCGCTCGCAGTTAGCCGGGACTGAAGGAAACATGGGAGCTTGGGTGATGGCAGGAGCGGCGGGCTCAATGGCAACAGAGAAGATGCCTTGGGTGTACATGTGGCAGCGGCAGATGTTGTGAGCAATGTGAGTGACTGAGAGGCAGTCCCAATTGCAGCGGGGCTGGGGCTAGTGGAAACGGCGCACAGCTTTGTGGTTCTAAGAGATAGGCAGGGAAGGGGTGAAACGGCTGAGAGACAGGCAGGAAGTTGGGCAAGGGAGGAAAGGGGTGAAATTACAGATCATATAACCCACAACCAAATCCACGCTCTCAACCTCGGACCATGAGCCAGAGCACTTGACCTTTGCCTTTGGAGCAAGTGAGTCCATGAGCGTCTCGACCGCGTTGCCGGAGTTGCATTCCCGAAAGCTAAGAGAGGCAGAAGAAAGGACATGGGCAAATGTTGACAGGGAAGTGGATGAAGAAGAGGACGGTGAGGAAGCACAACTTGCTACGCTCGTCACTTCCCACTCACGGGCCGGTTGCCGCTGTCAACCGAAAGCAGTAACCCCACGTCGATCATCCCTATTCGGTTTCTACTACATTCCGCTAACACGATTTTCTCGTTTGATATAGTTTCTCTTATTTCCCTCCTCACAAATCTCACTGACGACCACAAATGCACTCCTACCCACAGTACAACACTGGAACTTCAAGATGCCGTACGGGCTGACACTTAGGTGGGCACGGGTATCGGGAGCTGAAACACGCATAGGCACGTTTACTTACATAACACTTTAATTTCCATCCTCTCCATTCCTCATCTTATTTCTCTCACTCTATGACCACTTTCCTCCTTCCAGTAGCGACCCGAAAGTCGAGGTGTTCCCTGGATGCCAGTGTTTGCTCAGACTGCGCTGGGGAGCCATCAACACGGACTGGGCACCCGTAGTCGATGCTGAGTGGGGGCAGTGTGGCTCCCTATGCGTCATTGTGCACATCCCAGTTTTCACTGTGCTGAAAGGCTCGTCTTGGATGGGTTTACCACAGCCAATTTACGTACTGCTATGTTTCATGTATCTCCATATGTTTCTCTAGGCGGGCTCCGGTGTCCCATGAGAACGGGAGCAGCCATCCCATTATGTACCTCCCTTCTTTCCCTCTTACTACCACCTCAATCTACATCTTACTCGGATTTCTTGCGCCCCTCACTGAGTTTCTATTCCACAATGAGCTAAGTATTCCACCAAATCTACCGTACTAATTACTTTATCCCTAGAGCTCTTTTCTTGATCGCGCGACCCGGGAATTCACTGTACAACTCGGCGCTGTCATCAGCACGACCTAGACACCCTTCGGTCCCTGAGAGGACCACCCTTATCTTTGTCAATGGGTTTGACCTAGCCCTCGGATGAGAGCTGCCGCACGCGGATTAGGGTGTGGATTGAGGGCGGTGGCTGCACAGGTGCGAGGACAGGCTCCCGCCGGGGTTCACCTATGCGCCAGTTAAAGAAGACATGCACCGTTATGGTGCATAGGATTCGGGATGAAGCGCGACATTGAGCTAGTCGTAATAGTGAGAAGCAGTTGTAAGGCTGTGCTGATGGCCCGGGACACAGGTGGCACAAACAACTGCTCCGGTCCGAAATAGGAAGGCGGTGCGATCGACGTCGCCAGAGCGTTTTATAGACGTTAGAACTGGCGAAGAAAACGACTGAAAACGGCTGTGTTTCAGATGCAAAAGAATTTATCGGGCTTTCTTGGCCATTTGCTCTCCGTACTCAGCTCGAAATGCATGTTGAAATAAGTACCTGTAAGAATTTCAGATGATACCGAGGGCAAAGAGCGAGGGAGGAACGAGAAAAATCGGGAATCCAGATCCATTGGGCAAAACAGTATGTCGTGGAGAGCGGAGAAACGAAAATTTACGTCACGATCAAGACCACATGCTGCGGATGGAATTTAATTGTTTGGAGTGTGAGACGATCTTCTACCCAGTCACCAGCATTAATATTTTTTTGAAGAAGGGGAACAAATTAAACCCGCATCAAATGTCCCCTAATCAAATGCCATAATCACTCTCTTTATAAAATTAAACTTATCTGTCAGAAGCCAGTGTAAACTCCCGCGATCTGCGCTCCGGCAACGCTGGCTGGACCTGCCCTAAGGTCTTCAGCACTTATCTAATACCTTCAAAACAATTTTGACTCAATGAGTCAGGCAAAGTGCTGGGGTGAGCCCTAGTCATATTTAAACTTAAGCTTGAGTCAGTAGGGAAAACCCTGTTAGTAACACTATATACATGACCGCAGTATATATGGAATAACGTGAAGGATACCACCAATCAACCGGGCTCGAATCAAGCGTGTTTCCTTGGGAAGACTGCAAATCAGATATATAGCAGATGCGGACCACCCTCTACTACCGAGTCGTTCCTGGGGTAAGCTGATCCGGGCAATCTATGCAGTATGGCAAGGACGACGATCAACCCCACAAAACAAGGCGTCTTGGTTAGCATATACCACGAAGAGCACAAGGAATTGAATCGAAAGGGGGTGCACTCTTCAAACGAGAAACCACTTAGATACGTCATCGACGTACAAGATAATTGTCCCCTTCAGTCAAGCTAGCTTAACTGAGCCTTGGGCCGGCCATTCAATTGTGCTTATCTTTTCTTTCCTCCTTTTTCTTTTTTGCTTCTCCTTCTTCTCTTTTGTTTCCTATTTGTACTTACTTCAGCATGCGTGCCCAGTGGGACTGTTGAGTAGAAAGTGCTTCAATGAATTCTGGCTGCTGGGGAGTTATGGTTCAATCCAAGGAATTGGATGAGTCTCCCACGAGGTTTTACCTGGCAACCTGCCTGCTCTGGTCCGAGCCAGGCCGGGAATATCATTGGGCACCTAAACTTTCCGCCCCCCGCTTGGTAGTACGTGTGTTCTATGTACTGATGGGTAACTTTTAGCCTGCATAAGTTACAATGTCATATGTAGTAAACTGGCAGTTCCAATTGTGGGACCGCGTCAGTATAATAGATCCTCCTCCTCCTCCAACTCGGCTTGGTCCCAGCGATTGCTCGCATGTGAGATCTGGCCCACCATCCCATGCCTGCTCGCGCGAGCGTCGCATTCGAAATCCCGGCGCAGCATGATTCACCGTCGCCAGCACAACCTCTGCGATACACCGCAGCCCCGCGACTACTCGGTATACCACCACCCGCTCGCGCATTGCCGCCCCCAGACCCAGTACTCGCCGTGCCTACCCTCAGCAAGGGGAAGCAGATATATGAGCTGACAATCTCGGGAGAGGGAGAGGCCAATACTTAGCGGCTCCCACGCTCGCACGGCAAAGGAAGTCCGGTGTTGTGATTGTGAGCGTAGATACGCAAGTTCCGACCAGCGTTCACGATCTTGCAGCCGAGTGAAAGCAGTATGCACAGTTTTCTGCTGCATCCATGGGTTTCTGCAGACACCGTGTCGACAAGCAGCGTACGCGGACGACGTGGCAGTTAGCGCAGGCGCTGCGGCGTCAAGGAGAACCGCGGGAAGTGGGGAGACGGCCTATGCGGGACGTGAAGCAGGGCCAGGCCGATTATGGCACGTGCGCACCGTAAACGCGCACCGTTAACGGCGGGCAGGCGTTAGGCTAGGATGGAGGTGGTCAAAAGTCTCGCATCAGGACACTGCTGACCCCCATACGCGCACAAACAAAGGACGCGTCGGCGGTGCAGCGCGCTGGTTTTGCACAGCGCGAAATGCTCCCAAGACGGAGCAGGATATACTCTAACGGAGCAGCACGTTAGATAGTACAGAACGAGTTGTAGTAGGCGATGCATCACAAACGGTGTCTGGAACCTGGGATTTCCTCCAAAAAGGGAACGAAATAAAAGGGTCGGGCGTCGAGCAGGCATTGCGATCGAGAATACGACCGCAGCCCCGTTCGCAGAGCCAGCACGTCCTACGATGTGGCGCCGAGTGAAGCTGTCGGCGTTGTCGGCGATGGAGCGCAGGTATTCCAAGGCAGGGTACAATGAGAGTATGTAGCCTCCGACGGCGCGGTTCGTAAAGCTGCAGGAGCACTGTGAGTCCAAAGAAAATCGTCCGCAGAGATGGAGGCGAGAAGCAAGAGGCGTTGCCGTACTACACGTGGCACGGATCCATCCGGGATCGCTGATCCTTCGACCTTGCCTTTCACCATCTCGAGTTTTCGCTCGCTGCCACCCTGTCTCTCGTGAAGATCTCTCGTTTCCTGCTGCCTTCGTGGATTCTTCTCGGGCTCGTTCGATGCTTGCTTCGTGTCAACAGTTCCATCACTGCACGGCACAGGCGTCTCTCTTCAATCTTGAAGTCTCTGTTCACGCGTTCTTCTAGCTTCGTTCTTCAATTTTGCAGTGCTCTTAGCAAGGGCCTTTTCGCTTCTGATGAGCTATTCTGGCCATAATATCTCATCCCGCCTGGAAGCACACTTCTGCCACCGCGTGCTCTCTCTCCTAATACGGCCACAATCCAGGAGCGAGCACTCGCCTATCGATCCGAGTTCTCCGCTTCGCATCTACAGGAGCACCAACTGACGAGCAAGCAGAGATGGATAGGATGTTCGGCAAGGGGGCGGGTCAGAGGGTATATCGGCGAATGGTGTGTGGTATCCCCCATTTTCTTTTTCTCTTTGGCCTAGAGCCAGCGAATTACCCTGGGTCGCTCTTGTGTTCGCTCTTACCCGCGCGCAGCGTCGCCTTCAACCTTTCTGTGCTCTCGCCTGGTTTTCCGTCTGAACCCCAACTACCTACTGACACCTTCATTCCCTCCACATCTCCCCATCGTTCCGTAAACGCGCACTCCTCTTGCCATCGCCGGGCGGGGCGGCACCTTTTCTGGTTTCTCACACACATCCGACGCCATTTCATGTGCTCCGCATGGCGCTCGCAGGGACAGTGGAGAAGGTCATCGGACACTTTCCGGCCCAGCGCCGCTGCGGGGCTGTCAGATGAGTAACCTGTTTCTTATTTTAGGCGCTTTGTATTTTCAATCGCTGTGCCTTTCTCTTGTTTTCTTTTCATAATACCCACTGTTCAGTCTGTCTGGCCCTTCCTCTGCCCCGCCTTTTTGTTCACGCCGCCCTCCTTCCGTCGCCGCACATTCTCCCTCATTCCTTCTTTCGCCTTTTACGTCCAACCTCTTCCCCACACCTGAACGCTCCTTGTGTATCGCACCCTTGATTTCCTCCCTTGCCGGGCGTTTCGCGCCGAGTTGTTCTGCACTCAGAATTTTGGTGTGTTTCATCGCGATAACCCGGCGCGCACGCATAGTGCTACTCCTCCTGGAATTATGTTGGATTGCGTGGATTCTCTCACCATACCACGCTTCTACTCTTCCCTATTCCTCCTTATTTTTTCTCGCTTAGACTATTAATCCCATTTCCTTCGTCCCTTCTACCGTTGCGACTCGTGTACAGTAGTTACCTTTCGATTTTTCATTCTTCCGCCCTTCTTCGGTCTCTCTTTCTGGCTTTCTGGCTTTTCGCATTCGCACGTCCTCATGTTTCCAACTCAATGCACGTGCTAAGTATGTTGGTACTCCATTCAGAACGCCAGCCCGCGTACACAAAGATTTAGTTAAACGCAACCCTTGGGGGACTCCGAATGAATAGGTATAATTAATGAGCTCTTGATGAGATCGCAAATAAGACCGCAAATTGCTGAGCTACATAAATTGGAAAATCTGGCCTACACATTCTGAACCGGACCTTGCCAGCACTATGCAGGACATCATTTCATCGTAAAGCGGCGGGTTTGGCCAGGAGCAGCGCCTTGGGCGAGCAGAGACGACGAGCAGTCTTTGCAGGAAGTTTGACTCCCATTCGCGCCATTTCGCATCTCTAAAGATTCGACGACAGAGGCGAGGTCTTTGCGAAATAGACAGAGTCGTTGGTTTGAGTCAAGCAATGGAAAGAGCGAAGAAAAGCAGCTTTCTGGTCACTGGACTTTGGCAAGAGAGAAATGAGACGAAACTTGCAGACCTGGAGGGAGGTCAATGGAGTGCTGATACGAGAAGGCAAGTCACAGAAACGAGGAGCCAGAAGCCAGAATGCGCGACAAGACATGAGGTAGACGAGAAGCCGTTCTCAGCCACGTGTTCGAGGAACGTGTCGAACTGCCACGATCATGATGGATCGGCAAGCATCTTCGGCCCGAGCTTCCGCTTCTTCCTTTTTGTCGTCTGCCTCGTCGTCGCCGGCATCGACATCCCTAGCGAGCGATGGCAAAGCGATCCAAGGCCAAACCACAAGGACAAGGACAAGGACAAGGAAAGCCGCCTCCACAGCCAGAACCACAGCAGCAGCATGAAGTACAAGAAGCTCGGCCACCGGCACTAGCAGGAGGTGGGCGCTCTAAACCAGACCCCCAAGGATATGCTGAATCGAGGGCGAAATCACAACTGGAGCGTGAAATACACAGCCAGCTATATGCCCAGGGAGGGGGATCGAAGTACGATTTTTCGCCGTCTTTCTGTTGCTTCACTTTCGTTTTGCTTTTGCTACTTACTTCTTGGTCTTTTTCACATCTATCTTTCTGCATCAATGGCCATGAATCTGATAACGTTAATGGCTAGGCACATGACCGATTTCCAAAGGGTGCATCAGCAGCAGCCGCAACCGGAGGTGTTGGCACAGGGAGGCGGGCTTAAACGATATCCACAGGAACAAACGGCCTGGCAGGCGCAAGCACAAGCGCAACTGCAACTACAGCAGCAGCGTGAAATACAAGCCCAGCTGCAAGCATCGGCTTTAGCGCCAGCACAGGGAGGCGGGCCGAAGTGCGTTTCCGTTCCATTCGCTTCCGTCTTTACCTTCCCTTCGTTTTCATCTTCTATCCTCCAATATCCTTTTATGCCATCTTTAACTTGCTAACAACTATCCCAATGATAGGTACATAACAGATTTCTCAAAAGCACTGTCCATCGAAGTCAAGATCCTTCTCGAGGAGGTCGGCAAGCTGCGCGACGAGAGACGTGCTATGCAGTTTGAGATTGAGGAGTTGAGGGTTATTAGGGCGAGGTATGGCGGGCCCCCCGAGTACCGCGAGCGCGGGGTATATCGGTGGGCCATATGGAGTGCGTCTCACATTTCCCTCATTTCTCGTTTCCATTCATTTCCCTCTATATCTTTGCGCCAACGGATAGACTAATGCATCACCACAGACACAATTCATCCCCGAACCCGAACCCAGCCCGCCCGCACCACCACACCCGCCGGCACCAGGCGCCTGGCGCGTCGTCCACCCGCCCCCCGCAATGCGGCGTCCCGCACCCAAGGCACCGACGAAGCACAACAAAATCGCCGCTGCCGCATCTGCTCCTCCCCCCGCAGTGCCGAACCCTCATCCGAACGCGAATCTCCCCGCATGGGCTCAATGGCGTCCCAACCCCCTCCTCGTCCCCGCATCGACCGGTATGGAAGTGCGCGTGCCGCCGCCTAGGGAGGGGTTGTTCGGTGCGTTGCTGATTACTACTTCCATTTTCGCTTTTCGTCTATTCGCAATTCTGACCTTGGATTTGTGTGGCAGGCCCGAAGACGCCCCCGCCAAGGCGATGAATCGAGGTTGAGGTTGAGATGACATTATTGGCTATTAGTCTTCAGGGTGTGTTGCGTGTCGTTCTCATCAGTTCGCCTTTTCATGATGCTCATTCTCCGAGTACATAGTTATTACTCCCCTCCATCAACGCGCAATCTCTCTCTCTCTCTGTTCCTCTACCCCGGATTCTCTCATCCAATATGTACAGAGATTAGCCGTTCTTTAAGATTTTGCTTGTTCGGCGGTACTCATCAGCTTGCACATGTTGATTGCTTTCTCCATAAGGCTTAACTACTTTTTGCTCTCTCTCCTGCCTTGCTCCTGCCGGCTGCTCTCACAATCCACGTATTCCGGTGCTTTTCCCAGCATAAACCGGTATATCCTAAATCTTGCACCTTGGAGTCAACTGTTGTGCCTGGGTCTGTACATGGCCGGTTGCGCAAGTTTCCGCAAATCTGGATGGGCTGGTGCTGGCAAACACTGATCCATCTCCCCAACCTCGGCTTATCCTACGTGTCAAGTCGTATAATTCCGAAATTATGCACGCCGCAAGATTATTTTCTACCCGGCAATTCTCGATGTCCCCGCAATCTTTCAGTCTCCATCCAAAGCTATTCCGTTCGCTCCGCGGCCGAATTGAATACCTTCATTTTTTCGTTTACCGGATTCCTTCGATGTTATTAGGCAGTTTTTTTACGGTACCTTTTTCGCACAACCAATCGTCTTCGCCGCAATCCTTTCCAGCCTTAGAATTCACTATTCACAAATTACCCGTGTTCTGGCTACGCTCCACTGAATTTCCCGCTCACCGCCATCAATAGCAATTTTCTGCTGTTTATTCTTGGATTTCTTCACCGTTTATCCTGGCAAGATCCTGCGCCCCTCCAACGCACCTTTCGCAACGAAATTCGCTCGCACATGTTGATTCAGCGTTGAACGCAAGCACTCTTCATGCCCAGGTAATTCTCTATTTTCATCGCTACTATATTAAATGTTGTATCTCTTAGTTGTAATTTATATCTGTTCCTTTAGCCTTTGATTTCCGGAGCGAAGCGGAGGTTTGTCTTGTAAGGGATAATTTTGTCATGTACAACCCCGTCTTCATCCTCGTCGGCGGAAACCGTCTCCACAATCTCCTCCATCTGAAAATCGATATTGCACTGCTTTTCGGCTCCAGCATGGCATTTGACTCACAAGTGCCATTTCTCCGCACCCTCACACATCTAGAATTGGCTGACGATGACTTTGATCACGATCCGGATATAGTTGCGATCGTCGCTGTCGCTCCTCGCCTCACGCACATTTCGTTCAATAGCGACTCAAGTATTGTCGCGCTTCATGCTCGCATCCAGGTGAACGCACAATTACGGTGTATCGCTTTTTTCGAGATGTGCCAGTGGATACAGGAAACTCGCCCTGCTTCAGAGGACGAACGATTCGTGTGCATCCGGCTGAACGACGTTGTTGCGGACTGGATCCACGGGCCGACGACTGGCAAGGATTATTGGGTGGTCGCAGATGCCTTTGTTGAGGCAAAGCGCTCCAGGAAGGTTCCTCGTTGGTTTTGGTCGTTTCTTGGTTTTTTTTTTTTCTTTTTTTCTCCAGGATATTTTCCAGGGTCTCAGTACCATATATCCGGGACAAACGACGGGTAGGTGTCAATTGGCAACTAATAGTATTACTAATAGGTCGCCCAGCCGTTTTATACCATGAAATGGTGGCTGTGGCATGGGTGGCTATGTCTCGAGTCTAGCCACTGGTTTGTAGTACAAATACCAAAGGTGCGAGCAAAAGATTTCCTGACTTTATTCTTTGGTACATTCAAATTTGAACCACACAGATGTCCAGTACTTAGTCTGGATCAGCCGTTCACCAGGAATCAATAAGCCACCGGTGGTAGGACGCCACGATCCGAGTCGTAGGTTGAAGAAAGCATTGAAGTTCGCCTCAGTCCTAGTGAGAGTAGAAATTAGTCGTAGGCGAAAGACCCTGTTTCTGTGGACCAGCCATGGACAGAGGTGACTACAAGAGCCAAAGAAACAAACTGTCAAACGGTGGCCCTGCGCTGTACATAATGTTGAAGACAACGGAGGCCGGGATACGGTCATTCTGTGGAAACAAGTGTGCTAGACTCTGACTTGATAAACGATGACCAGTGCAAGCATGATGGCGACTAACGAGATGAGGGTGGCGATGGTGAGCTTCATTGTGGCGTGCTTGGACTGGAATTCGAATCTGGTCTCTTCTTGATGGGTTCACGTTGATTCACTCTAGGTTTTATAGTTTAAGCTGGCGCATAAATAACCAAGTTCGACGTACCAGCCCGCGATCGAGGCCGAAATGAATTGATGTGTGCCTCGCTGGTTTTCTTTTCATTGCTCTGGCCATTCATGCGACATCGGGCGCGACACAGAATCAAGTGGCGTACCGACTAAATTACCCTGAATTCTGTTCGCACAAATCCATTCCCAACGGCCTCGGACGCCGGAAACCTCGCAAGTAGCATATGAATTGAAGCATGAGCACATCACTTAGACATCATTAACGCCCATCTCAACTAGAGATTACAGCCATTTATGATTCGCTGGACACTTTCGGAGATACTAAAAAACAACACAACTGTTTACACCATCCATGGATCGGTTTCCGCTGGTTTGACGCTAGCGTGTTGTTTGTCCCCAATTTCACCGAGCGCGAAACGTGTCGTTGGGGTGGCCTGTTCGTGAGTTCAGAAACATCATCATATTATGAGAGAAAGTATAAAAACCTGGGCCACACTAGATGAAGATACGTGACCACTGGGATGCGAGACCGCCCAGGACATGTTGGTCAGTTCTATCTCAGTTTTTAACGTTCCGCGGAGGTTTCTACGCGAATTGAGCCTGTTAGCAAACAGCTGAGGTGAGTTTTGGTTGGCATATGAGGACGTGGAGCGGATACGTTGCCAGAAGCGCGTTAGTGTACATCCGTCCTAGGGAAAAGTGCATTCCCTATCGCGGAAAAGTTATTAGCGAAGGAGTGACGGGGATGAAGCGAACATGAATCACGATGAAAATAAAGCTGTTAGGTTTCATCACGCACTAGATGTAAGTTTAGCCCCGTTCTTCACTACTCAGCATACTTACGGCGGCAACCAGAGCTAAGGCCAAGAGACTGAGAACATGGGCTGTTCAGCGTGGATGAAAGCAGAACAACGCGCACATGCCTAGTAGCGAGTCCAGTGGCCACCGTATATTGTATAATCCTTGTCAAGGTGAAGTCAGTTCTGAGGGCGGTAAGTTTCGTAGTGATGTCGCAGGAATGGGTAAGCTACTTCTCAAAACTTTTCATCTCTTTTCGCAGATACCACACAAGAATTCCGGCCATGAGAAGGTCGACTGGAAATATTTGAGCCCCCCAGTTTGAGCACAAACGTGGAATAATAAAAATACCTCCCGCCCCGGCTGAACTGAGTGCTATAGTCGCCTTGCTAAGGGAACTGAACGATGTAACACTCTTGTCAATACTGAGTTTTACGGCGATCAGGGTGTCGAGGCCCAAAATCGCCAGACATGCGAGGGCTAGGAGGCCCGCCAACCAGTTATTTCGGCTGAACGTCCGTATCCTGAATCAAACAAGTCCGTATCAAGTATAAGAGCCCGCAGAGTAAACGAACCGACGGAGGAAAAATCCTTGGCACAGAACAATTACTGCACCGACAAGGATAACGAGCACATCGAAATCCTCGGTGGACTGCAGAAGGGCTGCATCATTTCCCCAACTGGTGATGAGATAGTGGTACACGAGATGGCAGATGAAAACGAGATGCGTAAGGTCAAGCACCCTTGGCGACATGAAAAGACGCGGGTTGTTTTCGGGAATTATTTTCTCACCATACGACCGCGACCTAAGTGACCGAGTTAGAATGGGTATGGGCATCGAGTGACCACAACCTACCAGGGACTTGAGTTTCTTGGAATCTGTGGGAAAACTTTCATAGTAGATGTACGCCTGAACC
Source organism: Mycena venus (assembly GCA_014462655.1). Classification (NCBI taxonomy): domain Eukaryota; kingdom Fungi; phylum Basidiomycota; class Agaricomycetes; order Agaricales; family Mycenaceae; genus Glaucomycena; species Glaucomycena venus. The sequence goes on along the minus strand of JACAZI010000015.1, from coordinate 443,880 downwards.
GTCAGCATTCCCTGTAAACTAGTGTGTATGAAGCGCATGAGCACACGGAAATTATTCAGGGGCAAAACTCTCACAAAATCGCGAAGAAGGCTTTGAAGATTGTGTGAGTATCGTCTGGCGTGGAGAATGGCGGACTTACCTCCAATGAGCAGAGACCCATACGTCTCACCCATATTTGAGGGGGGCATGGGTGAGGGATGATGACAGATATACTGATATCGGCCTATGAGAGTCAGATAATGGGATGCGCGAGAGTCCTCGATAATAGCAACTCAGCCTTCGCGCACCCAAGTGGAATGAAATCTAATATACTCACCTAGATAATAGCAACTAGGCACGAGTGAGTAGCAAGTCAAGAAGTAAGGAAGAAGAGAAGCTCGCTTCAATCTTCGCGCACACAAGAGGAGCGAAGCGAGGGACGACGAGTACCAGAATATATATCAAGTCTATGTCCTTATGTAATGTAACCAAAACTATAAAGGAAAGATCACAGGAACATTTCAAACATCACGGAGAGTTCCGCTATCCCTGCAGGCAATCAATTAATTTACACCTGATTTACACAGCCGTGTGGCGCACACAAGATATCCGTTGAACCTGCATCCCGAATATAGCCATATATCAACGCGGCCCTTCCAAGGGGCGTGCATTTGCATGGTGGGTGCCTGTGGTCGCTCATCGATCTGTGAATTCCTGATCATCTTTCGGAAACCCATGGGCTCTTGAGTTGTCGATCAACTATAGGGATGTTCTGGCTTGGCTTGGCTCGGCTTGGAAACCCTGGCTTTGGCTTGGCTTGAGCGGGCTTTGGCTTCGCATTCAAGCCAAAGCCAAAGCCACCGGGAAGGGCTTGGCTTGGCTTAGCTTTCACTGCGTTCAATTCCGGTGCCGGCTAATTTCAGATCTGGCTAGCTCTCGTAGCCGTTATCAGATGTGGACAGTTCGTTCTAGGACCCTACACAGTAGTGGGAAGGTCTGGTTCGGAAATCGGTCTGAACCTGAACGGAGCTGAACCAGACGCCGCGTTCAGGTTCAAGGTTCAGTTCGGCGTTCGGCCAGTGAGGGTCACGTTCGAACGCCGAGCCTGATTTAGTCGCCTTTTTTGCCTTGCCTTCAATGTTGTGCAAATGGCACTTCTCAGCAGGTTAACCATCCCCCTAACATTCTCCAGCTTTTCTTTTGAGCGAAATTCAAAGCATTCTTGACGTCTTTCAGTGAAGACTTGACAGTGATGTGATCTGTCAACAGAATTGGTGAGCACAAATCATAATCTGGAGCCGTCTCTCCCTGACTATAAAATCCTAGACACCTTCTCTGGCCTCAATAATGCTATAGAACTTCAATAGATGTTATTTTGGATGAGTTCTTAGCTCTCCTAGATCCGAAAGTCTTCGGGTGAGAATGCGTTCTAACGCAAAACTGAAACTGAAAATAGGTTCAGGTTCAAGGTTCAGAGGTTGGTCAAACAGAACCTAACCTTCCCAGCACCATGAACACTGTCCATTGCCGGCCAGGTCATCTGTGGTCTTAAAAGGATCACAAACCCGCTGACTTGATTAAATTTCTGCGACCAAATCTTTGGGGAAAATTAGGGGAGAGGCGGATAGTATCGCCCTTGCAGATGCAGCAATATTTGAGAAATGCTTCTAGGTACGGAGCGCATGTGCGCAACGATGGTTGTTTCCTGTGGAATAACCTAGATGAGCCTCATTGGTTCAACTTTATGTGTGGATTGAAAATAAAAATACCAAGCTATGTGTACTCGTTGCTTATACCGGCATATCGCGAGAGTTCCATCGCTAACGCACCTCGGTTCTGCCCGGTTGACACCAGGCAAGTAATTTCTTTCCTCCCTACTTTTGCTTTCCCGGTTGTTCTGATTTCTTTGCGGCATTCAAAGTCCACACTCAGCGGCGCTCCCACTCTGCTTGCACCATTTGCTGCCGTCTCGGAATGTCTTTTTTGTTCTGGGCCAGTGCGCGAAATGATCGGTACGCAATCCATTCCTGCGGTGCACGCTGCCAAGCGGACGGAGATCATGATCACCATTGTTCGCAAAGCCGGATCATTGTCCAAGTCTTCTCAGTCATCGTGCTCTCAGGAACTCTCCGAGTCGCTATGCATGGGTCGCGCCATCTTGGCCGGCGACCCGCTGAATAAAACAGCAGAACAGGCAATGCCACGCACAGGCGCTCTGCCCTTTAATCCTGACCTATTCTGATCTCGGCAGCAGATGTCCTGTTAGTGATAGTGAAATCAGCTTCAAAGCACATTCGGCTTCTCGCCATCTCGTCAGCGCTGTGTGTTATGACCATTCCAAACGGCGATTAGCCGCCTTCCAAAATATATGACCACTGTGTTCGTTGGTGCAGCAGCGGCTCCGCACCGCCCTCCCCCATCCCACCTTAGTTTTCCATTCATCAATCCACTCGATGAGCGCGGAACAATTTCAGACTCAACTGTCCGTGCTTGCATCCTTGTCCGCTTGAAATGCGCTATTAATCATCCCGGTCAACAGGAATTCAAACGCCTACTTCGATCTAATGTCGTCGATGCGACGATGGGCAGTGAGTGCATCTTGATTAGAGTTTATTCTGATCACCTTTTCGCCCATAGGCATTGAGCTCACGAATTTAAACCGCCACACTGGGACTGATACACCTCAAGCAAGAGGTTCATCTTCTCGAGTGCCGGTTTAAATGATCTCAGTTCTCTTCCTCACGGACGCAAAATCGCCATTGAACGCGTTACCGTCCATCATGACACTCGGCGTGGGCAAGGTTCCGGTTCGGGCTCACGAGGAGATGATGCCTGTAAATGAGTCCCTACAACCTACTACTAGCAGTAACGTGGAAGGAATAATTACTGTACAATTTCCATCAATTCGGCACAAATCCTGAAATTTTAGTACAATTAAAAAAAAAAAAAAAAAAAAAACCGATAAATGGAGAAAAAAATATTGCCACAATAAAATAAAAAATGGGCGTGACACGTGACTGCCGAAATGAACGAAGTACGTGAAAGGGGTGCCAAGAGTAAAATTTTGTATGTGGGGAGGGGTGGGGGGCCCAAGGTTGGTTGAAAAAAATTCTAGGTTAAGTTATTCAGGAGCTCCAAGCTGCAATTGAGGCTGCAGAGAATGCACCAAGTTGTTGAAAGTGACTGAAATCTGTGTCCACGATGCTGTTTTGTCTTTGAACTGCATCTCAACCCCACAGTGGATCCAAAGCCCAAGTGTCAGAGCTTGGCTGAGGAGTATAGGCAGTGGAAAATCAAAGTTTAAGACTTCATAGAGGTAATTAAATTACAGCTATTTGCGGAACTTAGGGCACAGATCAAATTTTTTCAAAAAGTGATGATTTCAGTATAACACCCATAACACCCTCAATTCTTGATCTTTTCTCCTAATTCCAACACCATTGTACTTGTATGCGACGCCCCCACCTGCATGCACCCCTGGATGTAGGATGATTATATAATTTATACCATATATAGTAAGTCACCAAATTTCGTGTATAACACTTCCCATACAAACACAAACAGTCTGGGTATTGTGATATCTTCGCATATGTCTACCAATATGTATATCTAACTGCAGGCATCTTCAAAACTTAATATCAAAGCCCTATATGGTGCTGGATATGACCCAATATATGTAGGTCAATGGTGTACCATAACTACAGCACATATACACAAAATGGGCCCCCATGCACCTGTATATCATAGAAAAGATATATGTTCCCAGATATCCAGTGGTTTAGTTCCCTAGTGCATGTACAGGAAGTGTTATACACAAAATTTGGTGACTTACCATATATGGTACAAATTATATAATCATCCCACATCCAGGGGTGCATGCAGGTGGAGGCATCATATACAAGTACAATGGTGTTGGAATTAAGAGAAAAGACCAAGAATTGAGGGAGTTATAGATGTTATACTGAAATCATCACTTTTTGAAAAAATTTGATCCACGCCCTCAGTTCCGCAAATAGCTGTAACCAATATCTATCAAAAAGTTCATGAGAATACACCTCACATGCAGGAAGGTCGACAGGAAGTCAAAGAACCCAAATAGGGGGTGCCGGCTCAGCTCGGAGCAGACGGCCCGGAGCTAGGGGTGGGAAACTTCTTCTGTATATGGAAGGAAAGGGGGGGAGGGGGAGTCCCCCCAAGGTCAAAAAAAACTTTTTGACCTGATATCCGATTTTTGAAAGTTGACACCCCCTTATAGTACATCTCATAATGGCACCTAGTCTCTTTCACTGACTTCTCACTTGTCATTCTGAACACTACCTTTCATATCATCCAATGATCCTAAATGCTCCAAGATCAAAAGTTATGTTTTATTTACTCTCTGATGGAATGCCGGTTGTGCCACTCTCTCGGCAATCATCTTGGCATAGTTGACATGTTGTAATTTCTTAAGGAATCAGACAAAGTTTGAGATGTGAGAAACTAAATAATATTAGTGTTTGATTGAGCTCTGCAAACACTTGAAGACTACATAGAAAACTGTGCTACTTATATACTGAAATTCCAATGTAACCAGAATGTTCCTTCATATTCTCTCATGTTCCCCAATATTCTACTGATGACTCCAAAGATCTCATACTTACTTGCTGTGCCTCACAGCCTTGGCCTAATGCCGGATTCCTCAAACTCTAACATGACACAATGTTATCTCTCTCAGCTTCTTGCCAAGCCAAGCACTCCTCTCAGTGTCTGGTGGGGCCTCCAATGTCTTTTGATTCTCTCAAATTCTCATATCTGCTACAGTATAGTGCCCATCAATGGATCATGGCCCGTCAATGGATCATTATTTTATTGAGGCCTGCACATACTCCTGGGATGCAATTCCTCTCGGATATAGTGTTCTGTATTCAATTTGCATCTCCAGAAAAAAAAACAAGTGTAAGGACTCAGTGAGACCCGAGCAAGACGCGATTTGGTAGAAATCAGGCCGTGATCCTGCATCAATCAACTTTCCTTTTTTCGTCGATTTATCTAAATGTGTGCCATATTGGCCTCAAAATAAATTCTATGTGATAGAATACCATCTTAGTAATAATCCTTCCCAAACAAGTTAAGGAATTGGACAAAAGGTGCATCCGCTACAATTCATACAAATCAAGACACGTGAAGAGCGTGACATTGATTTGTTGACGCGCCTTTCTTCCGCCTTTCCCACTCCTCCTTCTGCCGTACAGCGTCTATTTGGCTTCTATTCCCATGGTGTCGCGCGCTAAGTCCGCACGCGTCAAGGCTCACGCCAACAGTCGGAGGCTGGAGATGAGTATCCGTGCAGCTGTGTACGAATACGAACGGGAGCAGGCCAAGCCTGCAAATCTAGGCACACCAAAATCTATTCGTGCTATTGCCGAAAGTCACAAAGTCACCTACGGTACTCTACATCAACATATACATGGCGGACGTGGGATTTGGGAGTCCAATCAGAAGAAGCAGAAGGTGTCACCCATCCAAGAATGGTCGCTCGTACAATTCATCCTCGAATCCGCGGACCGCGGTTTTCCCCTCACGCATGCCCAAATTACAGACGCCGCCAATGCCATTCGCCAAGCAACGCTCGGGGCCGACTGCGAGCCTCTGGGGAAGAAGTGGGTCTTCAAATTTCTTGACAGGCATCACGATGCGCTTCGCACCTTCTGGAGCAAATCGCTTGACACCCAACGCGCGAGGAGCTTGAATCCCGAGGCAGTCAAGTCTTGGGTCGAGTTAGTGCAGAAATGGATCGTAGACAAAGAGGTCTCACCAGACAGGATCTACGGGATGGATGAGAGTGGGATCCCCCACGGGGTACACGGGGAAGGAGCGTGTCGTGGGCGCGCGCGGAACGAAAACCCAGCATAAGCAGGGTGGCGCGAGTCGTCAAAACATCACGGCGTTGGTGACGATTCGTGGCGACGGCAAGATGGTTGTGCCGCCGATGGTAATCTTCCCCGGCGTCAATTTCCAGTCAGCATGGGGTACCGGCAACACTATCAACGCATTGTGAGTGCACCGAATAGGACGAGAGGCTAGCGGACTCACCTAACAATCCAGCATCGCGAAATCTGTCAACGGGTGGACCAACGGCGAGCTCGGGTACCTGTGGCTCACAAAGGTATTCGACCCCGCCACTAGGGAAGAGGCCAACGGCCTCCCGCGCGTCCTCCTTCTTGATGGCCACAGCTCCCACTACTCCCAGAAGGTCCTCGACTTTGCCTGCGCAAACAACATCATCCTCCTCGGGTACCCGCCGCACTGCACGCATGCGCTGCAGGGGCTCGACGTTGTGTGTTTCGCGAAGATGAAGGCGTGCTGGCAGGCAGCAATCGTGGCGTGGGAGGCGGCAAAGATGCGTGACGTGGCAAAGGCAGACTTCTTGTCTGTGTGGGTTCCAGCGTACCTGGAAGCATTCGACGAGTCAACCGTCAAAGCGGCATTCAAAGTAACGGGTGTCGTACCTTTTAACCCCGACTTTGTCAGCGCCGAGCAGATGAAGCCTAGCCAGGCGACGTCGACTCGCGGCGAGTTCCCGCTGCCTCAGCCTAGCCCTGTCCGTGCAATCACCAATGCTATGCGGGTGCAGCCCCCGACTCGGATGGACTTGTCGCCATCCAATTTGGGGGTGCCGCAAGCGGGCCCATCGAGAGCGCCACCAACTCCGTCGCGGCGACGTGGCAGGGGATGACGACGACCTCGAGAACATCGACCCTGCATTGTGGTCACCGTCAAAGAAGATGCGGACACTGTATGCGCACCTTGGTCAAACCTCGGCCGGCTCTGTCCTCCTCAGCACCCCAAAACTCAAATCCTACGACACCGCGATCCTCCCGCCTGTTGTCCAGCATGTCCCGCGTGTTATCGAGACTCCAAACTGGTCGTTATCGACACCAACAACGACCGGGGAGCCCTACAAAACTCGTGGTCAGCTTGAGGCAGAAATTAGCGAGCTTCGCAAACAGCTCTCATTGGCGCACCAGAATGTGGCAGTCCGGGACCAAATGCTGGAGGAGGCGAATGCGACGATGGTGTTTCAGAACATGGGACTGCAGAAAATGAATGAGGCTCTTCATCAGCAGGAGGAGAAGGCAACGACTGACCGTGCAAAGCTCTTCAAGGGGAAGGCACAATGCCTCTCTTCAGACGAGTTCTACGACGCAGTCCTGGAGATTGAGAAGGGTAGGGTGGCAAAGGAGGCTAGTAAAGAGGTAAAGAAAGCGGCAAGAGAGCGTAGGAAAGAGTTGAGGGAAGAGGTGGAGAAAGAGTGGGCGGCGATGAAAGAGCGCCACGTTGCCGAGGTCGAAAGTTGGTCCACGGACTGTTCCAAATTGCTGGCGGCAGGTGTGAAGAGGAAGGACTTTCCCCCCAAGCCAAAGCTGGGCAAGAAACCGACTCTCCCCACCGCAGAGGACGACGAGGATGAGGTGGAGGAAGAGCCTATGGATGACAGCAATGCGTGACAGGCTTGATCCAAGGAACGGAATTCATGACATTTTGATCGCCGCGTTCAATCCTCCCTTCAATACACGTATTAATGATTTACATATTCCTATTCTACAGTAGAACCATTTATTATATGTTCTAGTAGCTATCCAATTAATTTCTGATTTTATCTTGAGAAATTGTCAGTGTTATGGGCGAAATATCAAAGTGGTGATCCATTGATGGGCACTATACTGTATAGTTTACAGATTCATAAAAAGGAAGACTCGGCATCTCCCGGCATCTTCATGGTTCGACTTCACACTATAGGTTTGATTTTGCTGAAACCCAGCGACATACTTACTCCTCTTTTGCATCTGGTTTACCCAAGGAATTGATTTGTACCAGAAATTAATGAGCCAGGCTGTCAACAAGCAGCAAGAAATAAAATTGGCCTGATTGCAAGATGGTGAGACCCGACTCAAACCCTGATACAGGGTAACAAGATTTAGGTGATTTCCTTAAACAGACAACCACAAGCACGAAAACATACACCCAAATTGGGAGAAAGTTGAAATAGCCCTTTGTCAACCAAGGTCCCTTCCGACAGAGTCGGAGTGTCCTAATTCCTGATCCTCACGCCATTAGGTCTCACCCTCATAATGGCACCAAGTTGAATAACCCAATGTTGCCCATAAATTCATCTTTCCCCGACAGGTTCGTTTGTGTCAACTTTACGTCTTGCTCACCTCTGGAAACAGCTTGAATGAAGCAACCTAGTTTGAGTCTCAGCTAATTTGAAGCATCTAGGTCAAAGCCAAATCAAAGTTATGGTCAGGCAACGTCTCTTTCGACACAGTCAGAGCTTTCTAGTTGATCTATCGCAGAAAACTGTGACTCAATGTTTAACCAGATGATCCCAAATTTTCAACCGTGCAAAGTGTCCTCTGATGAACATCCGTACCACGTGTACACTTGCCTTCACTTCGGTATACTTGCGCCAACAGGGATACAGTCGAGCAGCTAGGTCCCTGGTAAAAAAGTAAAGAAGACAAAAAATGTGGAAGAAAAGAATCACGTCTTCAAAACATGGGTCTTGCGGGAAATGAACCCCGCGCCGAGACTTGTACAGTCACAGCCAAAATGAAGTTCCCAACTGAAAAAGGAAATTCCCATCAATCCCGCTCCTTTTGCCCGCTTTTCAGCTCATATAGTGGATATATGATTGCAAAACTGGTCTAAACGACTCTCAGTAATTATTACTCTGCCTGGAAGTGATATGGATAAAATCTGGAACATAGATTTTATCTGGATCCTGGCCATTTCCATTCACTGTATTCACTGTAAACTAGTTTTCTCATGGGGAAGCAATATTGTTGCAAGTAGGGTACTTGTATTTAGAACATGAAAACACCTTTTCCAAGCTGAATACCAGTTATCTGAGCCACAAAGCAAGCAAAAGGAGCGGGATTGATGGGAATTTCCTTTTTTGGTTGGGAGTTTCATTTTGGCCGTGACTGTATATTCATAGAGATTATTTTGTGGACGGTGCTCGATGGCCAACAGACCCATTCCCCCGTTGTATTTGATGTTGACTTTGTTGTCATGCCGCGAGTGAGCGAGGAAATGAGTAGAGAATTGAGTGAGCCAGACTGTAATCAATGTATAGCGTTACAATCGAATGATTGTGAAAGGATATGCGAAGGAGGTCCCATCTGATATCATGTTTTGAGTGAAAGGTAGCCGGGGATGGAAAAAAAAGAAAAATGACAACCCCATCTGTCTAGGGATCTTGAGAGATTCGAGCCCTCGCCAAGCACTGGCGACTCCACCCCTCAAGCACCTTCCATGGGTTGTGCTGGTCAGCCTATGCATCCTTGCTCTTCATGTTTTGATGCTGAGTTGCCTACAGGTATTTAATATTGTTGGAAAGTTGCTGTTCCATGAGTGAACACAGGGCAAACAAGACTAGGTTGAATACAAGATACAGAGCAGTATAAATACCAAGTTGTGTATCTACAGCTAAGTAACCAAAAACAGCGAACGATGAGAGGTAAGAATCAAGGGATAATAATCTGGCCGTAAACGGCTATGATAAACGCAGGAGAAGACAATTGCTGTATTTAACAGCTTGTACACCTAGGATGCATGACTGGTCTATTCCAACAAATATTGATGATGTAGGAAGGACATACTGGGGCAGGACTGGGCTGTCAGTATTTACGGCCAGACTGCACAGACGAGTAGGTCGAAATTCCGGATAAGAAAGAAAAGGAAAAAATTGGGGCATCTGTGTAATCGGGGGTCATGACAGACTCGAACCGCCAGCATCCTGAGACCAACACGCTATATATGGGACTTACGTCCGAATGTCGCGACAATGTTGGAAATCTTACGCAAACTGTCACAGCACAAGACAGTGACCTGCTGCGAAATGATCCGAAGTTCCCAGCACAGAATTCTTTTCGTTTTTCTTGACCTTTTCTCAGTTCTTTCATTTTTAGCGAGCTGTAGCTGTGGACCAAATACGGAACTCCGCATGGCCAGTCATGGCTGTCCAGCGTTCTCCAAAGCTGTCTCTGAACGCACTTCCAGCCATGTTGCAAAGATCTCGCATCTGCAAAGCAGGCTGCTTATGAGTCCGGTGCATTCAGGGATCGGCGCTATCTGGATTCTCTTTCCTCTCGGCCCGCCAATGATTTTGCCTATTTAGCTTGATCTGACAGTCATCTGCGCGAACAAGAATGCTGTGACTATCGGCGCCTGTTCTTCCTTTCCTCATCATCAATGAACGTTGATCCACATCTACCAGACCTCAGCTGGCTTTCCTGAATCGATTTCCTGGTTCTCGAAGTCTGCGGACTTTCCTACGGACACCTCTTGATCATCAACGCTGCTCCGGGCCTCTGACTCGTCCTCGGACATGTCTTTGGACTAAGTTTCATTGAACCACATGCGACTGCACAATCCTTTCGTTTTCCTCACCGCTGAAAGGCAATTTCGGACATTCACACTCTCTGCACCACGCATGTTCGGTTATTGAGAGTACCAATTTGCGAGCAGCCTGAATATATCTTTGGCACAAGTGGCTGGCTGTCTTTGACCACACTCGCACGGACGGGTAGACGCGTATCGCAGGATGCGCCACTTCACAGGTATGTGTAGTGCGGTATAATATCCAAGTTTGTCGTCAAAAAAACTCAGATTAGCAGCCAACAGCTCGGGGAAAGTAACCTGACGAAAGCAAACGGGGGTCGGTCCGTCGAAATATACCTAAATTCGTCGGGTTTCATTTGGTGGAGTTTATGACCGGTTCAATCGCGGGAGGAATGGCCTTGAGCAATTTGGCCATTCAACGTCGATGGGCACGCTCACCGATCTCCATCTTGGTGGCGTTGGAGTGTGAAAAATGACCAGCTAGCTGAAGTCTCCGTGCAACGCGGCGAGCAAGGATAGGACGCCGCTGCCTTCCAACGACTCGAACAACCGCTCTGTACAAAATTAAAAACAGCTGCTTATCTCATGTTCCAAGCACTGCGGTCGCACGGTGCAGATTCTGGGAGAGCATCCGCTCGCTCCCAATACAGTACACGCAGATATCGAAGCATTCCAGATTACGCATACAACAAGGATCTAGTAGATCCTTGTCGCTGGATGGCATACATGTGTCTTCCCACCCTTTAGTGGCCCGTTCCGACGATACCTTGCGCTGATGACAAGAAAATACATTCACAATTCTGGCTATACTGCTGTACTTTTATGTCATTTCAATTCAATTAATGATCCCCTCGCAGTCGAGCTCTGGCTCCCCTCTCCCTGCCAATCCGCATCCTAATTCACAACCTCCTCCTTCCCCTCCATCTTATTATCTCCAGTCACTTCGCGCTTCTTCGGGTCGTGCCGCGAGGTGAGGTATGTCAGGTTGAGAATGACACAGCTGTGGGCGAAGGAACGAAGCATGGTCAGATAAATGCGCATTGAAGCAAAGAGGATGGGTAGAGGAATGAGATGGAGGAGCGTGAAACGAAGATGTAGAAGAAAGTGTGAAAGGGAGAATGAAAAGATTGAATGGGAGGTGGACGCACGCAAGCCATTCAGTGAGCACGCCGAGGAAGTACTCTATTAACGTGAAGCGGGGCGTGAAGCCCGTGGAGCGGTAGTTATCGGCTGTGAATTAGCGTTAGCACGGACAAGTGGGTCGCGGAAGGACTACTGACGATTGTAGTACGAGAGCTGGCGTGGATGAAGAAAAAAGATGAGCCTTAGAGCGGCCGACAAAGGATCAAGAGGGATATAGACGCACACTGAACACCGACGCTTGCAATATCCCAAATATCCCGCGCACAATGAGCGGGAACCACGCAATGAAGAGCAACCACAGGGTCGGATGCACACTCCCCCTCTTCCCCCTTGAGTCCCCATCCCTCCGATTGTTCCGCATCGTCACCAATATAATAACCAACAACATCGCGTTCCCCGCCAAGAACACACTCTGCCCCGTCGTCCTCGTAATCTTGCTAATCTGCAGCCGCCGTTTGGTATCGGGTGAGTTGGGATCGTTGTAGTCCGCGCCAGCGAGGTAGGACCCGCCGATGACAATGGCGGCGTTGGCGAGGATGAGCGCAGAGTGGAAGAAGACCATGGGGTTGTCGTGGTAGACGAGGAAGGCGAGCGGGCCGAGGAAGAGGAAGACGAGGAATTTGCGGACTTTGTTGGTGGAGGCGGTGTCGCGCGGTTCGAGCCAGGATTCGCCGCTGGGGAGGTTATGTTGGTGCCAGGAGATGACGAAGCGGAAGGTACAGAGGACCTGGGGAGGTTTTCGTTTGGTTAAATGAAGTCGGGGGGAAAGAATCGAGCGCACCAATGAAAAGTAGCCCTCCGCACCCAGTATCAAGAATGCTAGGAACAGATTTGTGTTTGCGAAACCCAAAACGCCGAAGCCGACCCCGCACGCCTGCGAGGCCAAACGGATGATGACATGGAAGAATAGTAGCGAGTAGCGAGAGCGCCACTTGAGTCGATGCGTCAGGTACCCATAACACATCCATCCGAAGATGGCAAGATACTGCGATATCAATATTCTTGAGCTTTCGCGTCAGGAGCTGCTTGTAGACTGAGACTAACCCCAATCAGGAAGGCAAGGGCCGCACCGGCCTCGCCAGTAAATTTGTAGGACATCGTGTGGCGTTGTAGAGTCGAGGATAAGAAGAAACTGGGGCCTGTCGAGCGACCTATATATGCGGGACGATGGCAAAATGATACCGATCTGGCAGTTGCTGTTAAGCGCAGTTAGCACCCCTGAGGTGGAGAGAGGTAAATGAACGCTTGACGTAATGTGTTTCAGTTTCTTTTCATTCTGGAGCGAGGCACCGTTGAGGGGTATGGTCAATTGAGTCATCGATGGATGGACTCCCAAGCAGCCTGCGTCGCAGATGTGGAATCGTGCAGGAGAAAGCCGTGTCGAAAATTTTCAGTGCTGCGCCATCATGCCATCATGCATGTGCGCAGCTCCGTTAGTAGTCGGTCCGCAGTTACCACCGGACTTTGAGGCGAATTCGCAGCAGCAAATATCCGGCTAATACATGGTGTATTGGCCAAATATTGGCCGAATATTGGACCAAATATTGGCCGACCACTATTTGGTCAATACTCCGTGTATTGGCCGCATATTGGCCACATATTGGTAGCATAATAAACAAATTTCATGCGTCCGCTGGACTTAGAGATTTTTTGAGAAGTTTTGAGCCCGTCAGGTGTTACGTCATTGTCGTCTCTTACCACTTGCCTTCATCCCGCCACGACGTGGCTGCCCTTTCTGCTGCATCTCTCACTCAACTCCTTCCAAACTTTGCACACCCATTTCAATGCTCCTCTATCCTTTGCCCCCCAACTTTCAGACCGAAAACCATCCAATTGCACCTCCCATGAGCATCTTCAATATGAACGCAGAACGCCACTCAAACACGGTTCGGCGGCACTAATAGCCGTCTAAGACACCCTGTAAGCCACCTTCTTCGTTACCATGAGGATGCTGAATCATCCCCACGCTTTGTCGCGTCGTATGAGTCTGTTACGCGTGGGCTGAATTCATTACACTTCGACTCGATACTCTTCAACGTTTTCACATTGATACTCTATCCCGCTTCTCCCTTCTGAACCCGAGCCATACTGAGACGCGTTTACAGGTCGCAGGTGTCGGGAAAGTACGAGGGAGCGTGTTCCGCAGCGTTGTCGAGGCGAAGAAGCGGTGTGTAGCACATATTGGTCGACTCCCTTTTCATTTCGCCTCCCTTCCTTCATGCCTTTCTCCCTCGCCCTCCTCCCACGCCGCCGCCTCTCCCTTATTCCTCCGTTCCCCGCCCTCCTCCCTCCTGTCCCTCTTCTACCTCAGCCGTTTGTTTGTTCACTAACCCTCACCCGCAGGGCAACCCCCTCCCCAGCAAACTCGCTGACACAGGTGAGGTGCGTCTGCCTCTACCCCATCCAAGAAAGATGTCTGATACTAATGATACGCAGGTTAAAGAATCGGATGAGCAACGGGGTGGCGATCAGCCGGGAGACGCGGGAGTTTTGAGCGTGGCGCTCGTTATGCTGTTGCAGGGTGCGTCGTTGCTCTTCTTCCTTCGTTTTTGGTCCCTCCCCCATTTGCCCTTTTGCCTCCCTAATCGTCCCGCTTCCTTCCCACCGTCCTTCCTCCTCGCCTTTCCTCCCTCCTCACCTTTCCTCCCTCCAACTCTTCTCCTCTTGTCCTTTACTTCATGACCCACTCTGTTCCCCACCCGCTACCTTTCTCGCTCCTTGTCACCCACTTCCTCCCCCCTCTCTACGCGTATCCTGATGTCCTCTCACGCTTCGTAGGCTACGGCATACCGAGTCGTGCGGCATGTGCGCGATAATGCCGCCCGACTGCTTCCGGTACAATCCCGTGGGTGTCGCACGAGCGTGGGACTAGCGCAAGCTGGGTCCATTTGTGCGTAAACCCAAGGACGGCAAAGTGCACGGGTAGAAGCCGAGGCTGCCGTACGCGGTGGCTCCAGCAACGGCGCATTGGCACCACGGCCGCGCTCGGTCATTGGTCTCGCCTCCCGTGCCCATGCCCGTGCGTGCTCGCACTCATGGTACCAGTGGGACGAGGCAAGTGCGGACCGCTGGCGTTCAGGCGACCGGCGCGTGAAGGGGTGGTGCGGGAGGAGGCGCCGGCGGTGCTGACGGTCGGGTGAGAGGATGGGTAGCGCGCGAGAACGGGGCAGCACAACGACGTAGCGTCAATGCGTGGCAAGTTGGGAGTGGGAACGCGGCGCACTTGAGGTAATATATTCATACCAGTCTGTTGTAGTATGTCTTGAATGGATATCATTTAAATTACATGAAATTGTCCGCATTCGAGCCCAGGAAATATAAGAGGCGAAAACAAAGCGAGGCCAATATTCGGCCAATATCCGACACAATATGTGGCCAATATTTGACCAATACAACACATTTTGGCCGAATATTGGTCGGCCCTTTTTGGGGCAAAATCCGGCCAATATTCGTCCAATACACCTCGTATTGGCCGGATATTGGCCGGCGCGAATCTGCCTCAAAGTCCGGTGTACAGCTCGCCAAGGATAAAGGTGGATAGAAATCAAAAACGAAAGAAATGCTGTGCTGGCAACTTCGGATCAAATCGGGTTTACGAAACTCAAGATCCCGTGCTATGACGGTTGGTTGCAGACCAAATTTCTTTCCCATTTATACAGTGTCGACACCGCTGTGTTCATCGTGTGTGAATCGGCTGTTTTATTCTCATCCAACTCCTATCACCCCAATCTCACTCTCAAACAGGAACCTACCCTGGTACCGTGCCCGCTTTGTGCCCGATGAATATTGTCCAGCCCCTCAAGCAGCAGTTCAAAATCATAAACTAAAACATTGGCTCGTTTTCAATGATTTCATCCCTTCGTGTCTCTTATGACCTTACGACTTCATGTTGCTTTTCATTCTAATACTAAACACGTACATCAGGAAAAAGCCAAATTGCTATGGGCTGCCACATAGACACCCAAAGACACCATAGAAGCCATAGCAACGTTGCTATGCTGTCTATGAATGTCTATGCGGGTCTATGTCACTGCCCATAGGACCCATAGCATTTGGGATTTTCCTGATGTATAGCCGTGATGCCTGATGCGCGCCCCTCGGACTGTTCTTGCCGCTTGCTAATGGAAACATTGAGCGACAGGGAGTCAGGACGCCAGAAACAAGACAGGAAAAGATCTTTTGGCCACCGCGCAGCATCCATGAATTGACTCGAGATACCCGGCTGTCAATGCGCAGGGGTTCGAATCCCTCAAGAGCTCTACGGATTTCTTCTTCTTTTTCTTCTGCCTTCTTCTGGTCCGCACGGTTGACCTTGAAATCTGACTCTTAGCCTGACATCGAAAGAGTCCCCGAGATGGCCGTCTATATAGCTGGCCGATACGGGCTCATTTATACTCACTGACCACGTTTCTCTCATATCCTGTAGACCCAAACCAAGGGTATAATTATCAAGGGTCTGTAGGATGCTGAGCACTAGCTATGACTGAACATTGCTGAGCCAGTGGATGCTCAGCGAGGGTTCGAATCCTTCAAGCCCTATGATTCGGAACATCCTTCACGGCTCACAGAGCCCAAAATCCCTACCACGCTGGAAGATGCAAAAAATCGAATTTTCGTTCCAAATGTCAACATTTTTGGAGTATCACTCAAAATTTTGCCGTGTCAATGTGTCTAATTGTAAAAAAAAGGTTATGGGTCAGATCTAGACCCGATGTCGATTCAAACAAAAAACCTAGTATTCGACTTGGAGAGGGTTCAAACCCCTCAGGACTCATTGCGCGAGTCTTCATGTGTCTCTTCTGCAACGAGGTGTTTATAGATTTTTGACGCTCGGTTTGCCGAGATGCCTGGAGTATTTTCTTCTGGAATTATCACCGCTAACCTCTTTACAAAACAGACATGTATTCGATGTGTGAGCGACGGTAATTGTCTTAACCTAGCATTATTCTGCATGCACAGTGCAGGTATCGGTTGTGAGGTCGAATTCATAGCTTTTTGCGTTTTATCCGATTTTTCTAATGATAAAACCAGAGGGACCTGGCTTCGCTCCGGCAGAGAAGGGACTCAAGGACAAAGGTGAGACTTCGTTATCGAATTTGTCAACTGAACAAAGAAAGAGAAATAAGCCGCATCGGGACCCAGGGCAAAGAAGGCAAGTAGGGCAAAAATGGAAAGAAGCGCGACTAATAACTGTATTCAAACTTGAAAAGGGTTTTACACATGTAATGCATGTGCTCGGCGAATTTACCGTGAATGGGGTCGACCGTTTCCTTTTTTCGTTTTAGGAACCTTCGTCTTTGGTCCACCCAAAGAGCAGGGTGTAGGACGGGTTTTCCACCTGCATCTGGCTTACCACAGCCTCATGATGATATTTTGGTTGCCTTCTGGCAAGTTTATTCTATTCTCTCATTGTGCCGAACTTTATATTGTCCAACGTACATACTATATGAAAGAACCAAGATGTTTTCTGGGAAAGGTTGTGCCGCTGGCTGATTCAGAACCATCTTTTACATAATCTTGCGTAGATGTTATCTATCCACTTGAAATCTCGATCATGAGCTTGTTCACCTCGCTATAGGAAGTGACCGAGCCGCCAACACATTTCAATACCATCCTTTTTATCTCTATCGCAGCGGTCTTCGACTTCGCCGTGTCAGTCAGAACGTGATGCACGAGCCGCGGTTCTTTCCAACTCACCATAGAGAGATGAACCAACCAGACCATTCGACGGCGCATAAGGCGGATATCCTAGACCTCTAGCGAGGTCCTCGCTTCCGGGATCGAAGCCTTCGTTTGTCAATATGAAATTGACGAAGTCCAGCGTAGACACTATCGTCCCAGAAGAACGCGTCAATCAAGGTTTCGATGTGGATTGAAGGGAATCCCAAGATCTTTGCGTCTTCGGGATCAAGACGGTCAAAGCCGGTCGGGTCAAGCTACCAGTATGCAGGGCAGTCTGGCCACAGGAATTGGATTGTCCGACCTCAAAGTCTTCTGCGGAACAAAGGAAAAGGTAGCCTTGTGGCTCGCAAGTGGCTACCGTATTTTTAACAAGTCGTAATCGGAAGTAAAATTTATGGATGAAGCCTGTTCCAATCTGAGACCGAAATTGAAGCATTTGCTTTGTGAAACACTTACCGTAATTCTCAAAAAGCGATGTTGCCTGCAGTTTGCCGAAAATATGATTTGCTTGAGCCAGCCAAACTTGCCTAGCATCAAAGGCGGCGGTGATTATTATAGTTGTACCACCAAAGTTAGAGGAGGCATATCTTCAACATAGGAATAGTCAGTGGCTCAATTTTGAAGCTGATGAAATACGGCACCTAATCCAGGAATCGGCTTTGATTTCTTGGTATCCCAACCCTGGTTTGTTCCGCCGACTGAATCTGAAATGCAGGCTGCAGAATTGGCAGCTTCGAAGAAGACCTTTGGATGAACGGCCGAGCAGAAGATTATGCCGCCCGGACTCAAGGGGGCCTGCGTTGACACTGTGATGCGCCGAACCTGCGCCATGGGATATCGCGACCACAGCTTATGATAGACATCTTGGGTTAGAGATGAGATGACCCTGCGCTCTATGTTCTTGCTATTCAAATTCAGGCGCTCAAGTCGCGCAATACTACCATCAGGATCTTAAACCGGTGTGAAGTCGATGCCTGGGCCGGACTGAGAGTCTGCGGCGAGATCCATACAAAACTGACCTGTGGCGAGGCGTATCCAGAATGAACGCTTCTGCGGTTGTTCATGAGCAACGGGCGCAGATCAAGGACCGATGGGAAGTGTCACCATTAGACTTGGTCGTCTCAGGAACATCGCTCGAACGTAATCAGACGCTTCCTGCCCAAGAATGGTTAGAGCTCTGCGCTCAGGTCAAGTATTCAGAGTACATACCCAATGCTCCGTGGACTGTACCGGAAGGTTCGCTCAGACGCTCCTGAATGCAACAAGAGGAATTTTACGTACGCAATACCCGATGATGTATGCGGTCAGAATGGACGAATGATGAAAGGAGTTCATGAATTGTCTATATGGTATCAGCTCTAATTTCAGCATCAGAAATGCTTGTTGTGAGACCGAGACGGCACACCATCGTGGAATATCATTGCACGGAGCCCATGGGAGACCGCAACACCATAAATCTGGAAGATATTGGGGTGACTGTGGGGCATCAACACTGGGCATTGAAATTCGGCCAGGGAAAAGAAGGAAAACAACCAACCGAATAGATTTATATAGAGATTCATCTCGCACCCATTGCTTCAGATGTTAGTTAGTATTTCAGAATGTCGCGAGAACTATGCCGTGGACCCACTTCCTCTGCGCCATGACCCTGATAGATGGCAACAGTCATACGGGACTCGCGGCCTTCAATCCTAGCCGTGTAGATCTTCCGCACAGCCGGCATTCGGGCCCAGCAATGTACAACTCCGGAGGCATTCAATCGGATCTCATTCATCAGGTTCAGGTCTCCCACTGCAATGTTTCGAAATCCTAGCAAGTTCAGGGGAATAGAGACGGGAGTCAAGCCTCCAACCAGAAAAAGTATCCTGAGGTGAATGATTAGGATAATTAGTGACATTGCTGGTGAAAATGCCGCCAGAGACGGCGAAACCGTTAGCGCACGGGAAGAAAGCGCCGCCGTATCTGAATTTTGCGTCAAATAAGATCAAAACACAGCGATGGAAGTACTACTCACTGCGCCGCTTCCGAACTGTTCCTTGACTGGTTGAGGTCTCGTAGATGTGGATCGATGTCCATGGATGATGTGGGAAGGAAGGAGAGGCATTGACAGCCACAGCCTTCTTTTTCGTGCAGATACCTGTCAGATTGCGCTCAGATATGCACGGTCGCTGGCGGGCGAGGCGTTCTGCCATCCATAAGCCGAGACGCAAGGAAACCCAGGTAGCGCCGATCCCGGATTGCTCATCTGTATGCTCACTTATGGCCTAGTGGTCAGTCAATTTTAATGGACTCACGGGCAGCCTGCCTCACGAATGCGGAATCTTTGCACATGGTTATTAGAGATGGCTTTAGAGAATGCAGCGCAACCATGCGCAGTTCCCTAGCCGGTCCGTACCGGCAAAGAAAAAATAAAGAATGCTGTGCTGGCAGACTTCGGATCAATAAGGGTTTGCACTATGTCACAGTCAAGGAGATTATCCATTGTTCACACAACAAGTCAAGTGTAGAACTGGAGTTTAGATGAGGTAGAATCTACAGTACAGGTAGATTCTATGAGTATTTATATGGGATGCTATAGGAGTCATACAGAATAGATTAGGGGAATCAGGGTTAATTGTGGCAGGCAGGAGTTCCTTCAATTGCCAACACCCCTGAGGGTTGTGATGTGTCACACTGGAGTATCCCCTGAGCAAAATGTTAACTGTCTTCTGTACTCAGCACATCCTAAATGTGCAGAGTTAAAGCCTGTAGCCTTCCAAACTGGGAAGAAATGAGGATGCTATATGTGGTGGACCCCAGGATCATGACATGACGTGCCATAATACACATGTCCCATTCCAAAATTGCGTCAACAGGTTGCCAGAAGGGAGTTTAAAGTAGATGCGCATTTGCCCAAATGGCAGTGTGAGAACTTGCACTTGGCTTAAAGTTGGGATCTTGATAATTTAATTTCAAAAGTGCCAACAAATAGCCTCTATTAGAGAGTTTGCGCAGTGCCATTTGAGCCATTGAGTAGCATTTGATTTCTGCTCTGTGGGCCTAATTCAATTTGGGGCTTTGCCAGTACTAACAGCGGCCTTCTTCACATTAGCCATTGAATGGCTGCAGTGCACTAGCTACTAAATAAGTAGGAAGTTTTTTTTTTTTTTTGATAGACCCCGATTATTTGGTGTCTTTTTCAAGCTTGTTACCTAGTTTTCCCAGAACCTCCCTGGTCTTGTTGGCGCCCGCGGTATGAGTGATGCTATATGTCTGTCCCGATTCAGTGATCCTTCTCGTCATTCCTAATTACCATCCTGGGCCGTGTATCCTCGTTTAGGAAACTCTGGTCGCCGAGTCTCTTCCGAACAGACAGATGATGGGAAACAAAGACTGTGGCAAGACCGTGACACGGCCAATATCTGCACCCCAAACTCCAATTCTTCCGGCCGCAGGGGAGCTGACCCGACCTGAGGACTTCATAAATCGAATTTTTATGCCCAGTGAAACAGTTTACTCTCTCTAAAATCCCTGTGCAGTTGAAAGCCCCACAAACAACCGGTTAAAAACCGACCCGTTTACTCCCGAGGAATGACTATCTCACCTTGGAAACGGGGATTGGTTCGGAATATGATTGCATTTGGCCTATTCCGGAGACAGAATCATTTATAGCTCGCTTGAATTCGGTGTCGTCAAACTAGTGGCCCGCCCCCGTCATTTGGCGCCAGTCAGCATGTGGGTATATAAGGATCAGGTCTACACGGGTGGGCTCCATCGGATTCTTGGTCTATCCGTCCACTAGTCTGCTATGGAGGTCCCTCCAGGTCCAACAGTGAGGATTGTCCTGCTGACATCGATTCTCGCGGCGCTGACTGTGCTCTTTGACCATTTATCGCGACACAGTACCTTGCTCGAGTCCTTCCTATTACCTTCTTGCCCACCGTCGTAACATACGTATTTCTGGCTCGTATTCTTCCTGTCCTCGACTTGGGACTTCCGTCGCTCCCCGTGTGGAGCTGTGTACTCGCCGCGCTCATCACGCAGCCTGTGGGGGTTGTTATCACCTACATCTACAAAGAATTCCAGCATGCAAGAGATGCAGCCTCCCGCGGTGCGGTCTCTATCCCTGCGGTATACGATAAATGGCCAGGAGGGTTCTCTCTGATCGGCGCACTCAGGAAATCATCTTATCCTGGTCAGTCCAGCTTTACCGCTCGCAATATGTGTATTCTTCGCCACTAACTCGTTCGAAATGACAGGCGACTTTCTCCTAGATTGGTGTGATAGATATGGTAACACATTTATGGCCAAGATCTTGTATGGCCGTCTGGTGAGTACTGGAGAGATCGCAAGGTACTGAGTAATACCTGACATCCGCAGATATTCACCACTGAGCCGGAGCACATCAAGGTATTTGGATTGTCTTGATGGCTAAAAAGTGTGCTGATAAGCCTTTGTTTAGGCCATTCTATCAACTGAATTCGACAATTATTGGAAGGGTGTGTCCGATTTTCTCGGGAATGAGAAGCATACATACGAATGATAGGTCCCGATGCCAGTCACATGGGTCAATCCTTGCTCGGGTTTGGTATGTGATGGTGCGGGTTTCAATGGGCACATCTCAACGTTCGGTTCTCAGGCATTTTTAACACCGATGACGAGATGTGGAAGTAAATGGCTTCAATAATTCCTTACGGCAAATCCTGAAACTCAGGCATTAGGTTTCATCGAACCATGACCCGACCTTTCTTCAACCGAGGTCAGTAGGGCAAAAATAGAGCCCTGGCAAAGATTTTGATCGAACCTAGAGCGTATCAGCGACTTCGACCTGTTCGACAGGCACACACATGACATACTGTCCCGCATGAAACAACGGCTGGCGGAAGGGTTCGCTATAGACATTCAGGTATTGTCGTGTTCTACTTTGCCTCCCATCCGTCTGAGTCGACTGAGTCAGGATTGCGTATCACGTTTCACCCTCGACTCAGCCGCCGAGTTCCTCGTCGGAAAGTCCGTCGATTCTGCATCAGCTGGCTTGCCATATCCAGAGTCCGCCCCCATCGTCAATTCCGCATATTTCCTCAATCATCCATCCAACATCTTTGTCACAGCATTTTCTCAGGGTCAAGTATTGATGATGGACCGCGTGGCCTATTCCACCAAATGGCCGTTGGTAGAGTTTTGGAAGGACCGAGTCAAGCCCCACAGGGAGATTGCTGACGCGTTTATCGAGCCGATTCTCAACGCCGCGCTAGAGAAGAGAAGGGCCGCCGAACAAGCTGGTACCGAACTCGAGGAGGAGCATACGACGTTCTTGAGTCATCTAGTCCAGGCAACGGACAGTGTGTCTTCATCTTTTGTCAACTCGACACTAGTAATGATATCGACGAATCCAGACAAGGAAGTCATCCGAGATTCGATTTTCAACATCTTGGTTGCTGGCAGAGACACGGCACGTAAATTTCTCGGAGTAGGTTACCGTCTCACATGTCATGTACAGACGGCTGCAACCTTGACTTTCGCGGTTTACATGCTTGCGGAACACCCGCACATGGAGGAAAGACTGCGCAAAGAAATCCTTGACGTCGTCGGGAGTTCCAGAATGCCCACCTACGACGATTTGCGCAACATGAAATATTTACGGGCTTTCATTAACGGTCCGTTGATTTAATCTCCGGGCATTCAAAATTCTTCCTGAGCAATATTCCAGAAACTCTGAGACTTTATCCTCCTGTGTAAGCTCATCCATGGTGGGACACCGTTCTCACCTCACGCGTAGCCCAGCCCATCAGATTCCCGGACTTCTAAAAACGCAACGACTTGGCCGCCCATCAAGCCTGCTGATAAGCCGCTGTATGTGACTCCGAACACAAGGTTGGTCCATTTGTCCTCCTTGCTCAGTCGCGCTGATTGGCATCGAACAAAAGAATCCGTTACAACGTCTTTTTGATGCATCGGCGGAAGGACCTGTGGGGCCCTGACGGTAGATTTTTTGTAGTTCTCGTCATGCGCGCGATTCACAACGCACATGTCACCAGCATTGAAGTTTGATCCCGACCGTTTTCTGGATGACCGAGTTAGAAAATATTTGACCCCGAATCCATTCATTTTTCTGCCCTTCAATGCCGGTAAGCCTCCCGTCCTCTGTTCTTAAATTTGCGGATCACCAACCATTTTCCAGGACCCAGAATATGTCTTGGGCAACAGGTGGATCAACCTAGTACTCCACTCATCCCTGCGTGTCGCTAAAACCTTTCATCAGTTTGCATACAACGAGGCCTCTTTCTTCCTCGTCCGACTGCTCCAGAGCTTCTCGGCCTTCAGCCTGGCGCCTGACGCCCAACCGAAATCGACGAGGCCCCCGGAGAGCTGGAAGACGTGCAAGGGGACACAGGCAACAGAGAAGATTATGCTCGGCACACATGTGACCATGTTTGCGAAGGTGCGTCCATCATCCTCTTGTGATGTCGGGTGCGATTGATTCTGATTCGTACCGCGCCAGGGTGGTCTGTGGGTTAGAATGAAGGAGGTTCCCGAGTAATAACGAAATGGGAAATTATTGATATCAACAAGATGTGCCGTCGCTTCGCTCCGGCTCACCCGCAGAACTTGCCTGATAGTTCAGGTAACGAAAATTTCATCCAAAAAATTAGGCACATGTGTGCGACGCACATAAGATACTAGTGGAACAATAGTAAGAAAGATGGTAAGAAAAGATTAAAAAAATAATCTATTGTTGCCATACGAGGTTGCTCTCCCCAGCGTCGAACGCCACGGGGAATCAAACAAATCGACCTGTAAGAAGTTTTCCTATAAATAAATCGGAAGACGGCAGGTGAGAAGCAATTACTTACTGCTGATCAATCAAGAATAATTGGAGCTGGGCAATCAAGAGGAGTCAAAGAAGCAGTAGTGAAAGTAGGTAATTGAGGACGACTTGAGTTGAATGTTTTAATCTTGTATTTGATCCATCTGACTAGTTGCACCAGCCAGAAATGGCAGAAGGATCGGAGATATTATCTGAGACTGGGTACCCGGCCACCTTAGCAGTTTGAGGAGTTTTGAAGGCGAAAGCATCGAGTTACCAAGGGCTTTAGGACCTCATAATGAAGGCTAGGATCTTAAGAATGAGATGTATCAACACACAATACATTTGGTAGCAATTTCGTGGCTCAGCGAATATTTTGCCGGGGCAAGTCCCAAAGCGGCAAAAAACTAGGTATCCGGCCAGGGACACATGCACCAACTAATACGAGAGCAAAGTGTTTGAAACAGGACAGAATATTAGCAGTGGGTATGAAATGTTGTCTTGCATAGGTAATGGGCATGGTGAAACTGGCCAAAGGATCTGGATCGCATACACCTTCTGATGCAGATTTCGATATTTTGACAATATTTCACCAATATTTGAGGTTATTGCAACATCCACTAGATCAGATTTCGACGGGATGGGTATCTAGGGGTAGCCAGGTGTCGTGTGGTCAGAATGAGCCGCAGAAGTCGTGAAACCATGAAGCGGTTGTCGAGAAAAAGGCGGCTGACAAATAAGAAAACCGTGTTTGGGACTACCCGCCAATCAGAGATCTGGCACAGCATCACGTCAATCTGATCAAATGGGCTCAAATCTGGTTTTGGGGGTCTTATGTATCTACTTTCCACTATACAACTCGAATTTTTCCCAAAAATCAATCTACCAGTGCTACAGGACCCAAGTGGCCGGATAGCTAGTCTGGCCGGATAGGCAGTCGCAGATAATAGGGATGTGTGAATTCAATTCATTAATTGCTGCCAGCCAGAGTCAATAAAAAAGAGAGAAAGCCACAAATCTTGACATAAATGAAAGCTGGAAAGGTGATTGGAAGCAACTTTGAATTTGATGGAGGTTTAGGACAAAAATCAAAAGCAATCATGGCAGCGACTCAGTTAGCACGAGATTCAGCATTGAGAACACAGTGGCAGGTGCAGACATGGATTTGAGGATGGGCGAGCAGATCCCAGGGTTGAGACAGTGGTCTTGAATTGAGCAGAGGACTATCCTGAATGAGACAGGTTCCAAAGATTAGACCAAAAATGAAAGAAATTTTCGAGGGAAAAGACAGTGAATGCGTTTTATTCACGCCGTTTTTATATGTGAAAAATCGTCCGCCGGGGTATACGTAGCCCTCCGGCCTGGTGAATAGAATCATGATCAACACCTGCGATCAACTGCGTCCTGTCAAGAAAATGCTGCGCGCAGAGCAGCTGTTTGATCGCAAATGAAAAGGCAGTGTTTGAAGAGCGGAGAAAGTTGAGGACAGAAGGGGTTAGTCGAAGAGGAAGAGCAGAGGGAAAACAAAAGGAGAATGGTTACATGGGCATATAGCACAGCCGAACGAGCAAAATCTTAAAGAATGGTTAATTAATTCCATGGCAACAATTTTTCAGCCGTATCATGACCGTGCATGGGATACACCAGGACTCGGAAGTGTCGTATACTTAATTTCGTTCAAATCGTTTGTCACGTGTCACAGCCGTATCAAACTTTGGTTGAGGTCACATATCACGGAGACTGTGTCGAACATCTAAACCGTCCCGCAGACCCCGAAACTGCCCGAAAACCATAATAAGGTGAAAAAATTCAGTTCAAACATCGAAAATTTTAGGGATGCCACGCCAAAAATAGGCCAGTGTAGAAAAATCGAATATGTTGAACCATGCCACGCATCACGAGGGGGTTCGAATTGAGCGAAAATATACAATACCCCTGGCTGACCGTGAAATGGTGAAAGACGGCTTATTCACGTCATATCCTCCACGATCCTTTTCGCAAGGGTTGACTGATCTTTACTGTCTATCCAATGCCTCAAATCGCAGAAGAAAAACGAAAGGAATGCTGTGCTGAGAATTTTGGATCAATTATTGCTATTTTCAATATTAATGACACAACGCGCAAAAAAAAAAAAAAGTTTGAATCGGGAGGTCGAGCGTTCGAGCCACCATGCCGGCATCATTTCCATTTTACAAGACCAAACAAATCATCATTTTTGACGTTTTTGCGACCTCTAGCAGCCCACTGACCACCAGAGGCTGTTTTAATGTCTGCACAAATTGCTGGCCAGTGGACATGATTTTTGGATGCTGATTTGGGTTTGGATCTATGCAAATAACATACATTATCTGGTTCATCGCTTGAAGGGAGAGCATCCATGTGAACATATGCATTCCAGCCATGAATAATAGCGTAAAAATTGATTTAAAGAACAGGTCACTCAGCTAGACATTTCAGAGAGTCTCTAGCATTATTTACAATGCTTGAGCTTACACAATATTTGACTAATAGGAAGAGGTAGATGTGCACGGCGCGGGACATAACACAAGATGCAGTGGCGTAAAATGGCATAAATTATGGAAAGTAGTCTCTGTAGAAGTTTCAACTGCTCAGAGCATTTTTTCTACAGCCAACTGCGACACCCTGCCGGCAAAATAAGTAGGTTGGATTAGTGCCTCTCAGCAATTTGGTACATATTCTTCTTTTGCATGGGCCATATCCTCTAAAGCCCACCTCCAGATGTGTATTACAGATATTGTGCCTTTTATGTCAGTGGAAATGGGCAAGCATGTCGACAGGTATAGAGAAACAATGAAAATCAGTGACATGACCGCATTGTTTGGCCGTGTGTAAAAGTCGAAATGATGTCGGCATGGCGGCTCGAACGCTCAACCTCCCGACAATTTTTTTTTTTCTTTCGCATTGTGTCATTAATATTGAAAATAACAATAAGATTCATGCCATGTCACGGTCCCGTGCTGTGATGGTTCACATATATATTTGTCGTGACACTCAGACCCACGTCAAATATTATAGCGTGTTATTCACCCAGAAAGCCGTATTTGGATCCGCTGCTTCGTTCCCATCTAGTTGCTGTCACAACATTCTTCTTGAACAGTGGCTTACAGTAATTTACCTGATAGTACCCCACCGCCAACGCACTTGGTGCATCCGTGAGAGAAGTTCTGCTCGTTTTCAACACTTTCTTCCAGTTCTTCGTGTTTCTTATGACATCAATCACGGATATACTGCACTGGTTGAACATTTCAAATTTTGCACTGAAACTTTTGGTGGAAAATGTTTTGAATTTTATACCAATTTTTCCCCAAAAAAGTAGGTGAAAAACTCAAAACATTTTTGTGACTTCTTTGAACCTTGTGAAAATTTTTTGAAAATATGCTGAAAATGTTTTGAAGTTCAAAAAAGTCATGAAGAAGTTTCTAAGTTTTTTGCTTTGTTTTTCACTGAAAAATTGCTGTAAAATTCAAACCATTTTTTACTAGTTTTTTCACTGAAAAACTTGAAATGTTCAACCAGTACTGCTTCCTATCCAACATTGACGCAGGTGGTGAAGTTGCCGAGATGACCAATCAATGTCTCATGGAATTATTGGCCTGGCAGCATGCTAGCAACAAAGCTGAATGACAGGGATGTCAGAAAGTGCATCATCCATGGATTGGCTATGGGTTTGAATACCACAGGATTCATGAGTCAATAGTAAAACCTGGTTATACGCCGAGTCACATTTTTCTGTTACAGATGAATATTAATGACCTTGCTCTTAGCTATTTGCACAGCGGAAGATCCAACTGGCCGGCCTGATTCCTATACTAACAGCCACACATTGACATATTTTTGCATCCTATGTTTCACCGCTCGAGCAGAGCGCCAGCGATGACAAGAAGGTTCCTTGTTTTCAGAAGTAAAGAGAAAGGGGCTAGTATGTGACTAGTTACATGAACCTCGCAGCATTCCAGCGACCCATTTGCCAATTTTTTGGGGAAGTGTATTTCCAGGACAGTTTGAAGAGATACATCATCTTTTGCACGTACTCCTCTGAATCAATTTCTGCTCACAATATTCTGTGGTTTTGTCTTATAAGTCCCACCAAACGCGGTCCATCTCATTGTATATGGCTGTTTTAGCACATCTCATTGGTCGAGTGTTGTACTCCCAACCCCTAAATATTATCGTTTACACCCCATACTGTTGAGCTCGAGAACGCATCCGATGTTCACAACAGGAAATCAAGGCTGAGTGCGGAAATAGGTACAAAAGAGTGTGCTTGAGAGATAACAGAGGAATCAAGGCTGAGCAACCGAAACATTCTGAAGATTAACAGATTTGTCAGGGTTGCCAAAAACCTCAGTGCGAAAGGGCCTGAACCGCTACCTGGGGAAATGATGTATCATCTCCTCTCATGAGAGCAGTGGCATGATGTATCTATTGCTCTCGCGAGAGCTGCGGCATTGATGTATCATCTGAGAGCAAAACCGTTTTGGTAGGCGAGCCATCATTGTCGTCGCCAGATGGGAGCTCGTCATTGTCAACGGCGTCCAACTGTCTTCTCTTGTTTGGCAAAATCCTTGGGGGCGAGCTGATGTAACATCTCAATTAGGCATTTTCATGATCACAGTGCAAAATGGGCCGTGCGACGCTGGGCGCATTTTGTACCAAAACTGCTGAGAATTCAGGCAGCAATATTTATTATATGTATCTACAATATGGACACAGATGGCGCGATAGGACCTGGCAAATAATCTAGAATATCGAATTGTAGGCTCTGCCTTTCCGTCCACCCATGTGCAGTGCACAGCACCTGGCGCACAGATAGCTGCTCAGGTACCCGCAGCGGTGCGGGTTTTCTATGCATAAGCGTGGGTGGGCAAGCACCGTCTGCTGGTGGTTATTGAAGCATGGGCAATCCCTTGTTGCCACACACATGGCCACTGTGAGCACCCCCACCATTTTTGTGGGAGCATAGCCTTACCCACATCACACTTTGTCCCCACTGCAGCCGCCATGGTACACCATAGGACCTGGCCTAAAGCTGGTGCAGTGCAAGCAGATACTTACACACCACAGCTATGCCGGTACCTCCTTGCCCAGCAGGAATATGCATGGACAGAGAGCAGCACCCACTGGCACACTGCTCTGGCACTGTGGGTGTGGTGTAGCTGGATGCCGTCAGCAGGCGACGTAACAGGTGCAGGCAGGCAGATATAAGATAGCGCACCATAATCCAAGGCAATCGGTACAATGTTGCCATGAACATGAAACACCTAAGTTGAGTCGCAGTGAGGATCAATGGTCTAGCACATAGCATCTCCGCAAGACCTGGGGTAAGACCCAGTGTGTTGCACTGGTGTAGATGCGTGCCAGGATCCACTACGAGACAAAAAAGACGAGCAGTCAGCAAAACTCACATTATTTGATCTTCCTTCAAGGAGCGCTTTGCCTCGTCCCTTGCCATCAAGCAATAAAAAGCTGCAGCAGAGAGTTGCTGCTAGTGCGACTCATGGCAGAGTAAGATCAAGGGAACTGCTACAAGGCAGCCATGAAAGCACAGGTAAAGCTGAGCTGCAAGCGCCAGGACCGAGAAGCTCTGACATCGAGCTGAAAGCCTCAGAAAGGTGAGGGAAGACAAAGTAGATGCCAGCGTGGAATGGCATCATTGATAAATGTGACTCGGATCACTCGGAGTCACTTTCAGAAGCTGCATGAGAACGCACCTTTCACTTGCGCTTTAAATTCACCCTCATGTAAGTTAAAGATGTGAATGGAGGAAGTTTATAGGCTTATGGGCCGCATATTTCTAGATGATCTTGAAATTTGAACTTCAAAAAAGTATGAGAATTGTATAATTCGAGTATTTTGCAACTTAAAGCGAGTCCTCCTAAATTCCAGCTGGTATCATGATCTCTTCCCTGAACCAATCAAAATCCTCTACTTAGATCCACATGTTCTGACCCGAAGGTCATATTTAGTTGTAAAGATGACAAACATCAAAAACACCCCCAATATGCACAATGGTCGCTCTCAAAGAAAGGGAGGAAAGTACCTACACATCTTATGAACAACATGTTCAAAATTCACCGGAAACTATTGAGATTTGAGGACACAAGAAAATGTCGAAGACATCAATACAAGTTGATGTTGCTGGAAATAGTAATTCTCAACATTTACCAAAAGCCTACTCATTACCTTTATGAAAGATGCAGGTGAACTTCAACCACAATTCAAGAACATCTTGAGGTCCATCACTCTATCTCTGATTAACACAAAGTGCACCACTTGAGGCATGGGGGGAGCTTATATACATGGAAATGGAGAGGAATAACTATAATATGCCGTCAAATTTCCCAAGGTACACTGGTTGACCAATTCAAGTTTTTTGGTGAAAAAACTAGTGAAAAATGTTTTGAATTTTACAGCAATTTTCAGTGAAAAACCAAGTGAAAAACTTGAAACTTCTTCATGACTTTTGCACTTCAAAACTTTTTCAGTACTTTTTCAGAAAAGTTTCACCAAATTCAAAAAGGTCACAAAAATGTTTCAGGTTTTTCACCTACTTTTTTGTTAAAAAATTGCTACAAAATTCAAAACATTTTTCAACCAGTGGTAAACACTTTTAACGCAATGCCAACTGAAAGGCAAAAAAAAACCAATCATCCATTGATTTCATTTGAGTCTCATTTTGTCACTACACAAGTTACAGACCACATACTTATAGCAATATTAAATGGACTACAAAGATAACACTACATAGGCAAGACGTACAGTGCAAGAATGGTGCGCCCAAAAACCGGTACATAAAATGCAAGGCCGGTGACGGACTGGTGGGACAGAGGTGCAAAAAAGGTGTAGGTATTGCAGCATCGCTTCTGACGCGCCACCGAGAGGGGGGCCGGAATGCTAATTGCGGCTCAGAGCACAGAGAGCAAGTATAGACCTGGACTAGTAGGAGCAGTATGCAAAGGGCTGCCAATGCTCTGTTATAGACGCAGCGATGCCGACGGAGAGCTCCTTAACCGCTCCCAGGGTGGTTTTGTGGGGTTGTTTCGGACTGCAAGGCGGCAGCGGCACCGAAACACCGCCCGCAGCGCTTCAAAGCCTCCCAGACAATAGTGAAACAGACGAACAGACTCTCCACTCGGATGTTTGAGTTGTGGAACCGCTCGAGCTGTGGGGAATTCTTGAGCAGCCAAAACTCGGTAAGGCGGTGCAGCAGCATGGTTGAGGCAGCGGAGAGGGCAGTAGTCCCTGAAGCCTCACTCAAAATTAGCCGGGGTTACGAGCGATGAAGATGGGCTAATGGTGAAAACAAGAGAAGACAGTTGGACGCCGTTGACAACGACGAGCTCCCATCTGGCGACGACAATGATGGCTCGCCTACCGAAACGGTTTTGCTCTCAGATGATACATCAATGCCGCAGCTCTCGCGAGAGCAATAGATACATCATACCACTGCGCTCACGAGAGGGGATGATACATCATTTCCCCAGGTAGTGGTGGCGCCCCCAGGCGCAAGCAGGGGGCGGGACAGCAACAAGCGGGCAGCGGCCGCAAGTAATTACCCGAGCGATTCATCACTGCGGATGATACCATCAGGTGCATCTGCGAGAGCAATAGATACATCACGGCGTTGCTCTCGCGAGAGCAATATGATGTATCGGAACCCCACATAGGTCTGCGAAAGGGTGGACCAAAACTGCCCGGTTGAATTGGACCTCGATTTTGACTGTCTTCAAATTGTCGAAGAAAAGAATTTTGTAACCTTCGCATGTGCAGCCGCCGCGAATGAAAGCTTTTCAGTGAGGCAGATGCGGAGGTTACTTACGTCTTGTCCTTGATTACACGGCTATCGCGGATGTCACCGGAATTTTATGTTCCGGAGATCTTCGGAAACCATTGGTCGGCCAATGAATCCCGAAGGATATATGCCCGCCCTGGAATTTCAATGTGGCCCTCTTTGGTGTACTATAGAGTGGCCATTGATCATGCATAGAACCAGATGAGATCCAAAATGGATGAAAAATCATTATTATTACTGCTCGACATTGACAATTTGGTGGAATAGCACAGGTATATGAAAAGAAAAAATAGCATAGTGTCTAATCCAACGTACTCACAAACGAGCGGGGAATCAGCGTGACGGCAACGCTCGGCTTCGAGTCGAGCGCCCCAAAAAGATATGCATAGTGGGGAACGACGGCTATACATGATTTCTGGGAGGTAAGAATTTAACGACAGACTCGAGGACGCGGGTGAATGGGTGAAGACAAATCCGAGCTATATAAGCGAGAGCGACAAAGCGAGAAAAGCTGAGGAGCGACCCTGGAAGTCCCACCCTTTTCTATACTCCTCGCACCCAACACAGGGGAGCGCGCGGTTCCTCGAGGGCCCGATCTATAAAATGTGAGTGTCTCGCGACACAGCCCGGCTGCGCGGAGAGATGAGTCCGGCCAGGAGTGGCGTGGGAGCGACCCATCCCGTGTTTTGCAAGGAGCGCCGGGCGCTACGACGTCAGGAAGTGCAAAAGTGGAGAAGAAGTAAAAGTAGTCTCGTAACAAGACTTTATATACTTCTGTGAAGACAATCGTTCACACGTATATAAAAAGTAAAAGTATCATTCGTAACATGCAGTATTACTTAGATTAATGTAAAGCCAGCTCTAAACATGATTATGGGGCAGCGAGGAACCACCCGCGCGCTACATATGTACAGAACAAATGGTGACAGCGCCTCACTAGCGATGCATTGAAACCAGGGGCCGATAAGGGGCTGATAGCGAGAGTGACAGTGTCTCAATATATATGGTAGAAGGAATCGGGACAATGTCAGCGTAGTAGTGGCTCAATAAAAAGATGCGCACCAGTACAACACTGACCCCTAGGATTGACTCGACGGTTCTCAGGCTGATTGAATCTTAGAAACCGGAGCTGAAAACCATTGGATTTCGATTGGCGACGGGTCCTATCGAATTCCGGTGGCATCCGAGATAGCCGTGTAGGTCCACTCCCACTAAGATCTTGTATAGTAGAGATTAGCGCCGAGACGTTGAGCGCGATTACGAGACTGTTGCCGGAAAAGATCTGATCAGGAATACCGCCACATCCATGTTTCTTGCATTTCACCTGGTCGACCTCGCTCGCGCTCGACTCGCCACCGACGACTATGACATTTGCCGCTCGTTTTCAATGTATATCTGCGTCTCTTGTCTCCGACAGTGCGCCCAGCCTTGCTCCTGCCCGTTCCCATTCTATCCACCATGTTCCACGCTAGACAGTCAACAGCTTTATATGGCGCTGATGTGTCTCAATTGACTTCCTCTTGCACATGTATTTAATTTGGAGGCGTACCTAAATCCAAAAGGTGACAGCGTGAATGCTACAAGCTCTCTCCGATGTCAACGTAGCATTTTTTCTTCCAGGCTGTGTTATTCATGCCGCCCATCATGACTCTTGCTCACATGAGAATATGAGGCCTCAGCGCCTCGGGGAGTTATCTCTATACAATTCTCTTTCATCATTCATGTCATATCGGGCGCTGTAGTCCGCCGAAGCCGTGTTCCAAATACCGCCAAGACCGTCCCAAATATTTGGATCGCATGGACTATATTAAGGAGACTACAGTCGCCTGGAACGGTGAAGGAAGATCCCGCCGACTATGGTTTGGCATGCAGTCACCCCACCTCCCAATGACCCCTCTCGGGACGATATAATCTGGCTGTGAGTCACTCCCAATTTAACTCAATTGGGAAGGGGTGGATCCGAAAATATTTTTAGCGCTGGTCCACGTCTACTCGGCCTTATCTTCAACTGGGGCCTGCTCGGCGTCCTCACAACGCAAGTATATATATACAATGTCAACTTTCCCAAGGATAAACGAGTTTCGAAGGCTATAGGCAAGTCTCGTCCTACTTTCCAGAAAGAGATAATTCGTGACAATAGATGTCGCAGTATACATCGTTTACGTGCTGGATTGGGCTCAGACGTGCGCGGCAACGTATGACGGATTTCAGTGGTTTGTCTATGGCTGGGGAGATATTCCGACCCTTTACGGAGTGTTTACGGATTTCCTCAACGTTCCGCTCCTCTCGAGTATTATTGGATCCATCGTCCAGGTGGACCACGCTCCTTTGTTGTCCATTTGAAAACCAATCCAGTCGACAGATATTTTTTGGCTGGCGCATATGGGCGATATCTCAATCTAGGATGACATTTGTGGTGGTGGTACTTCTCTCATGCCTTCAACTTGGTGCTGGCGGGGCGGCTGCATATTATGTGAGCTCATTTCACCGGCTCTGAACGACTTTTGTGTTAATAGTTCTTTTCTTTTGGGCGGCCTTTAGCTATACCAGGATGCATCCGAGGTTACGCGATCAGCGGGCCTGGTCCGCGCCGTTGGCATACGATTAGGAGCAAGTGTTGCAGTTGATACAGTAATTGCTGTTTCCATGACTTACTTCGTACGTGCAAGCCGTTCCCAAACTTTCCGCTTACAACAGTCATTCTAGCTCGTGCGAAGTCGCGGGGAAGCATTGGGCCGGATGCATAGTGTCTTAACCCGTCGTGAGTCTCCATTCCTCCTACAAGATATTGCCATTGAGCACGAATCCAAGTCATACGCCTCACCGTCGAAACTGGTACCATAACCGCCCTCGCGGCGATCATGGACCTCTTGTTTTTCCTCAAAGCCCATAACGCACTCCATCAGGTCACCGGTGTGATTCTGTGCAAACTTTACAGCAACACCCTGCTGGTTCTCTTTAATAACCGACTGGTGATGGCAAATGCTGCCGAAACAACTGTGCACGCCTCGCAGTCGCTTGCCTTTCGCGCCGCATCGCGTTCCCAGCATGAAACATGGAATATACGACCGACCGTCCTCGACTCGATGGAACTTCAAACGAGCAGGGGTAGGGATGTAAAAGGACAGGCAGTGTAGGACGTCAGTTGGAGACGTTATGGTTCGCTAACTGACGCGTTTGTTTAACTATTTGCTTTACTGGATGCACGGATAGGGAATTCTCTTCGATTTGTACAGAAAATTGAGCACTAATCACTGACAAGTCCGAAGCAAGCCTTCGGGACCTTTCGTGAAACGATCGAATGGTAGGGTCACCCGTAAAAAATTGGGGTGGATACGGCACAGGACCCAACCCCAATTTGACTGGCATGCTTACCTTTGAAACATATGTTATGGCAATTGGGTGAGAGGTAAAAAGAATGACTACTGTGACTAGAAAGGGAGTATGACCCGACCCCGAATCGAACGGGGTGCCCGCCGCAACCCTCGAAAGAAACCGTAGCATGCAGGTGCAGATCATCTGTTACGGGTCCTACTCAACCTCCCTGTGACATAGTGATTTATATTGATTTTTGAGGTGAATGACACTGGGAAAAAATGTTCTGTTCCAGAGGCGTACCGTAGGACCTATCC
This sequence comes from Mycena venus, assembly GCA_014462655.1. Classification (NCBI taxonomy): domain Eukaryota; kingdom Fungi; phylum Basidiomycota; class Agaricomycetes; order Agaricales; family Mycenaceae; genus Glaucomycena; species Glaucomycena venus. The sequence goes on along the minus strand of JACAZI010000015.1, from coordinate 408,458 downwards.
CGGATTCGAAAGGGTGCCTGCTGTATTTCGACTGTGGTACCTTTTCTATACGGCCTAGTGTGAGCATCTTTGGCGCAAAAAGAAACATGGCAGAGAATTATTGAATGATCTATCCCCGAATCGAACGGGTGCCTGCTTCGTAACCCGATTGTCCATTCGGTATGTGAGGCGCAAGTGCAGCCATCGCTATGGGGACTTGATATGCCTGTACACATTCTGGCCCAAGGTAATTTTTTTTTCCGGCGTGAATAGATTCACCGACATGCATCTGGAGACGGACACAGAAGGGAGCAGACGCTCGGCGAGGAGATGATAGCCTCCTGTAGATTTCCGCATGCATGTAACTTAAGCAAAGTTGAATTGCAGTGTTGAGTGGATTGGTAGAACTCGCATCAGAGATCTTATTCCTTTGGGTTTTCTGGGCCACAACTCGGCTTCCGCATGTAGCGTGGCAAAAAATAGGAGGCACCTCTCCCCGACTCTGAATCGGTGTTAAAACCAGAGAAATGGAAGTAAACTTGTTCTACTATTTTTCTTGAATGTTTTCACAAGAACAGAACTTCAATTCCGATGATGCCGTTTTTTCACCGTCGAGTGAAATCAGACAGCTGGCGAACGTCGTCGCGCATATCAGATTTTTCAAAATGAGAAGCAGTTGCTCAAAGGACCTGTATTATATTTTATGGTCGATATATTTGTATATCTTCAAAATCCACTATGTTTTCCACTGGCTGGGCTCGAGTCGAGATGCGGCATCAGTTCAGAATCACTTTGATTGGGTAGAGATCCGAGTTACCTCTTTACATATGCAGGTTCCGAGGAAAGGGAACTCACAAAAGATCAGATGGTTCATTCAGCCCGACATGCAGAGACTCTGAAGTTGAATCTCTCCCCGCCGGAACGGCCAGCCGAAGCAATATTTGATGGTAAAAAGATTTGAGAAAAGACGAGTGTAGACACGTTATTTTGCCGAGCGGAAGGCGGTTTTAAGAAGAAATACATTATTTTATTCGCGCTGGCTAAGGGTCAATCATCCGAACGGGGATGTGGCGGGTGGCGACATCCCGCCATTTAGACTTTGCGAAATGATCGCAGTTCCAACAATCCACTACAGATTCGTTGAATTGCACTTGATTACGGGCACGGTTGTTGATTAGAAAAATATGCTTTTGTCTACGGTGGTCGTATGTAGGGGTGCAATATCGAGGCACTCCAAGAGTCTAAGAGGAAATTTTTGTGAAAAGCCAAAAAAAGTCTCCGTCTTGATCTATGCATCATATATCAATCTGTTGGAAATGACAAAAAAAAGAAAAGGAAAGGAAAAAGAAAAAGAAAACCATACAGAACCGTAAAGACCAACCATGAATTGAACGAGATGCCCGCTGTATTTACCGTAGTTGACCTACGGCATGCAGGTGCAGACCATCCTTCAATAAGTTGAATCGAACATGAGAGCAGAGGTAAAACAGGGTACAACGCAAAGCCAACCCCGAATCAAACGGGTGCCTGTTGATAATGCATTGGACGGGATATGATACTGCGTGCAGATACAGCCATCGCTACGAGTCTTCCTCTCCCTTTTATTTCCTGGTCACAAATGCGAGACTAAATCAAAGGTGCGAAGAACTCAAAAATCAGAAGAATTCAGAGGATCTCAACTAGCGACTCAACTTCGAATCGAGATGCCTGTTTCAATTCTCGGGAGGTGCAGGTGCGGCCACCGCCATGGATCTTGAAGTTGAATACATCCTTCATGCATTTTTAGGAGAATTTGGATGATTAAAAAACAAGGAATCCAGCATAATCCATCTCCGAATCGAACGGGTGCCTTCTGTTGCGAAAGGCCTCGAGACAACATGAGGTGCAGGTGCGACAACCGCTATGGATCTTTCTCTCCACTATTCCTATATTCCATAAAATCATTGAGAATCTTTTGATGAGGGATAAAAAGACTTGTTCAACCGCAAGGCTGCATGACCCATCCCCGAATTTAATCATGAATGAAGTGCCTGGTAGAATTGTGGCTGTGAATCTCTGCGAAGTGCAGGTGTATCTACCGCTACGAGTCTTGTCAGCCCTAATCTTCACCCTTCGATAAGTTGGCTTAAATTTTGAGAGCAGAGGGATAAAAAAAGACGTATGAGGAGAATAATACCCGATCAACCCCGAATCAAACGGATGCCTGATGTGATTCGTGGTAGGTTGAAGAAATATGTCTCTGTTTAAGATGAAAAATTGCAGTACATTCCGTGAGCAACATTAATATTGCTGCTCTACCGGATTTAAATTATCTGGTCAAATGTCGTATCCTCACTGCAGCGGTGCGTAGCACCTGATCCAATCTGAACCATGAACACAGCTCTCATACGACAGCAAAGTTTGCTGCTTTGCAATGACCAACGTATTGTGTGGTGACCAGAACCCATTCCGAAGGGTGGTCGGTAGCCAGAAGAGTAGGTTTGATTCACTGAATACCCAACCATTCTGGATTCCACAATGTACTGGTTGAGAGGGAGGGTTTTGAAGGGACTGATCACGGGGATCAGTATCAGCACTGAGCTCAAACAAATTACTCATGAGATAAAACTCACACTGAGAAGGGTATATCTACTTCCATTTGGAGATGAGTCCATTGACGGTGTCTGGAGGTAAATCTGTGTATCCCATATACGAACTGTGCCATCTTTTGAGCTAGAGACTATGTATCTGCCCTGATGGGAGAAGGCAACAGAGTGCACAGCATCAGTGTGTCCCGTGAATGGTTGGCCGATTGACCCGCCTCTCTTCATGTCCCAGACACGCACAGTTTGATCAACTGAACCAGACACAATAAACTGACCATCGGGAGAGAATGCAACTGACTGAACTCCATCTGTGTGGCCACTAAATGGTTGACCCAGTATTTCTCCTGTGTGAACATCCCAGACACGAACTGTATGGTCATCTGATGCAGAGGCAATATACTGTCCATCAGGTGAGAAAACAACAGACAAGACCCCAGCTGTATGCCCCATGAACGGCTGCCCAATAAGTTGCCTGCTGTGCACATCCCAGATACGGATGCTTTTATCATATGAAGCAGATGCAATTTGTTGACCATCAGGGGAGAAAGCAATGGAGCACACCGCATCTGTGTGTCCAGTAAATGGTTCCATTGCTGCTTCCCCACTTGTTACATCCCAGACACGAATGGTTTGATCTGCTGAGGCAGACACAATGTACTTTGCATCTGGGGAAAAAACCACTGAGTTCACCCGCTTTTCATGCCCTGTGAATGGGTGGCCCACTTGCTTCCCACTTTGGACATCCCAGACAAGCAGAGTTCGGTCTGCAGAGGCAGAGACAATATAATTTCCATTGAGGGAGAAGGCCACAGACCGCACAAATGATGTATGGCCAGTGAATGGCTGTCCCACCCGATTACCACTTTGTGCCTCCCAAACACAGACAGATAAATCATCTGATGCAGATACAATATAGTGGCCATCAGGTGAGAGGGCAACAGACCGCACACGTCTTGTGTGCCCTTCTAATAACTCACCCGCTGGCTCTCTGCTTTGTGCATCCCATACACGAATAGTGTGATCATCTGCAGCAGAGGCAATGTACTGTCCATCAGGGGAGAAGACCGAAGCTTGTATACCTTCTGTGTGCCCGACCAATGGCTGGCCCACTAATTCCCTAGTGCAAACATCCCATATACAAACAGTGCCATCCTTTGAGCCAGACACAATGTATTGGCTGTCTGGAGAGAAGGCAACTGAGTGCACCAATTCTTTGTGTCCTCTCATGGGCTGCTCTACTTGAAGTCCACTCCATGCATCCCACATGCGGATTGTTTTATCATCTGATCCAGAGGCAATGTATTTGCCATTGGGAGAGAATGCAACTGACCGCACAAAAGAAGTGTGGCCCATAAAGGGATTTCCTACTGCTTTTCCACTCTGTGCATCCCAGATACGCAAAGTTCGGTCTGCTGAAGCAGATGCAAAATGCCTTCCATATGGTGAGAAAGCAATGGAGTTCACCCGCTTGGTGTGCCCTGTGAATGGCTGACCCACTGGTTGCCTAGTATGGCGATCCCAGATGCGAATAGTTTGGTCATCAGAAGCTGACCCAATGTACTGTCCATTTGGGGAAAATACCACTAACCGCACCACAGATGTGTGCCCTGTGAGTGGTGCCCCTACCAGCTCACTACTGTATACACTCCAGATCCGGACAGTTTGGTCATTTGAACCTGAAACAATATTCTGCCCATCAGGTGAGAATGCAACTGATCGCACACAGTCTGTGTGACCCTTGAAGGGCTTTCCTACTGGTTGCCCACTCTGTGCATCCCAGACACGAACAGTTTGGTCTGCTGAACATGATGCGATGAACTGTCCATCAGGAGAGAAGACCACAGACATCACCCGGTCTGTGTGGCCCTCAATCACCATGATTGTAGCTGGCCAGTTAATATGTTGACCTCGTTTGAAAGCAAGCAACCTTGGGAACTGTGGTCGAAATCTTTTGGAGATTTCAGATTGCAGTGGTGCTAATGCTAGGGCTGAGAGGTAGATGTGAGGAACACTTGTAGAAATTGGTTCTGCAAACAGTGCAATAAATCTGCGGGCATCTGTTGCAAAATGTGACATTTCTATGTCCTATTGGATTTATGAGTCAATCTAATTTGTTCTCACGTTGCCTATACATACCTGTCTCCACTGAGAGAATTTTTCTAGGGCATGTGGTGCACAACCGAGCATCTGCAGCAGGCTGAGAACTTCTAGCCAAAATAAAAACTTGTTCAAAAGTAATTCAGATGCAAGCTCTGCAATTTCAGAACAGTATGTTGTAGCTGTGAGATGATCTACCCAGAATCTACTGGCATATCTTAGATGTCTCGGGATGTATCTATCTAGGCGCCAGGTCAGGTCAGGCATATCTGTATTCCGGAGATATGAAGTTGGCAGATCACAGATGTTGAACTGGAGTCCATTATGCAACACCTGTAGGATTGCTGATGCCATGGTATGCTGCTGATTCTCTGTTCCACAAAGGAGATCTGGGCGATTTTTATGAACTGTGGATGTCATGAACTCCCTGAATGAGAGATGTATGATATGTATTGTTCCTGCTGGGGTGACTGGGACATGTATGACAGCACTTAGAGAACCTAGCATCCGGAGGAGATTGTCTACATCCATTCGCAGAACAGCAGCAAGACTCTGAGCTGTCATAGGCTCAAAAAGGGCTAAAATAGTGCTGAGTATCTGTGTGGCTCGGTGATGAACCTTTTGAGAAAGCAGGTCATCATGATCAGGAAGCTTAATGGCCTCATTGATAATGACTTGATACAGGTCATGTAAATGTTTCAGTGGGGCTCCTTGCAGTAGATAATCTATAGCCTCCTGTGGTGGACTCTGTTGTAATCCCCCTAGAACATAGCGAACAGCAGTGGCAGCAAACACAAAGAGACCAGCTGCACGACTTGTTATTTCATCAACATCAGAGCTTCGGATCTTCCAAGCATCTTTTGGAGTCCAAGTGCTGCCATCCAGAGATTGTTCAACATAACAACGAATATCCTGGTTGACTGTGCTAGAGTCAATGTTGTCAAGTACAATTTCATTCACATGGGGTTTCAAGCTGTCAAATTTGAAAAAGGATGGGACATCTGGCCGTCCAGTAAAAAAAAATTGAATGTTGACTGGGATCTTGTGAATGCTGTCTGAAATCCACCTGAGTAAAACCTGGCCACGGTCCTGGCCACATTCATCCAAAGCATCTAGACATATTATCCAGGGCTTCTGTGATGGTAGAAGTTTCCCAATCAAGTCTACAACAAGTGCCTGGAACTGCAGGAGAGGTTCTGCAGAAAGAATCCTTGTACGGTCATTCTCCAAGAAGTTGACCAGCAGAGACCGGTATTCATCACTGTAATCTGCCAACTGACAAGCAATGGTGCTGGGTACATCTCGGATTCTCTTGCGATCAGCAAAATCCCTAGAAAAGAAAAAGGACGCCGCAAGAAAGCCATTCTCAGCAAGGATGCAGGCAACACTTTTGGCAATTGTGGATTTCCCGGATCCAGCAGTACCACTGAGCATGACGATCCGGTGAGTGGGATTTGAAAGGTCCGTCAAGAGATTGACAATTTGGCCAATTACAGCAACCCGAGTGCCTGCCATGCATTTCTCTGGGGTGTTTTCGGCATTGTAGCGGGCCGGGATATATGTTAGCCGAGCAAGGAGCTCGTTTGTGAGGACATTATCAACTGTACCAATACTGTTCAGTTACTTGGAGTCTGGACAAGTTTAAACATGCCTTTTGGTTGGATACCTTCAACTGATTTCCCGATGGCCTGAACCAGCTTCTCAATGGACACATTGCTGTAGAACTATAGGAAGTTAACCAGGAATTTTCGGGAGCAACAGAACTATATGCACCACAAATTCTTCAATCTGGACCGTTACTGCGATCCGGATACCCTGAATCTTCTCCTTGTATACTTTGCTCAAAAAGAATCTCTTGAGACTGCTCTCTTCTGCAAGCGATTGACACTCGGCAGCAATCACTTTCAAATGTCTGATGCCAGGTGAATAGATTTATCGATGCACCCCTCACATGGAAATAACATAGAACGTGGACTCACGCAGACAGTTTCGCTATCCGAATGTGTAAGTCACCGCTGGGACCAGGTATGTCTAGATTAATAAGGTCATCTAGTGATTTGCGAAGTTGTGCGAGGTTTTCTTTATTATCTTTCATCGTCTCCACAGCGAATCAGAACATGGGACTAAAATTGGAGGGGAGAGTTATTCGCACCAAAACCATTAATCCTAGTTCCAAAACCCCGTTAATAATGGGCTCGACTCCTGGAATACCGATTCCCGTGACACCAATTTTGGCAGACTGCAATGCCGCCAGAATTGAACTGTTGAGTAGCTGGGTGCCACGGCCGACTTGTCCGCTGTGCGAGGGAACAGGAGCCGCCACTGGTGCTGAGGATTGCATCTATGGGGTCAAAGTATTAGGAAGAGCCGTCGTCGTGGCAATATCTGAGGGTAATCTTGATAGGCGATGTCCGTCACTGTCAAAATTGACTTGCTTTGCGCGGCTCACTCAGCCTCATTGCTGTAAGTAATAGTTGCGGACGTTAGTGTTGCCGCGAGGTGAGGTTAAGGCACCTTAAGGCGATGTTGAGGCGATGCGTCATCAACCTTGAGGTACGTTGATGCACCTCCGAGGTCATCACCCTCTTTATAAAATTAAGCCTCTCGGTCTGAAGCCCTATCTCCGTATGGTTATATTGCGCAGGAGGGCAGACAAGCGCCATCCAATCGGCATGCCGAAAGCCATCAAAATATACGACTCCGCTCGCATGCCGAGCTGCTTGATGGCTGACTCAATACTTGAAATGCCGTTTTTGCGGATCAATGTTTTTGAACTTTATACCGTTTGCCGTCATCGGCAGAGTTGCGGTTAGACTCGTAGGAGTAAACGGAATCAATATATTCAGCTCCGCTTGCATGCTGAGCTGCTCGGTGGCTGGCTCAATACTTGAATGCCGTTTTTTGCGGTTTTTTTTTTTTTTTTTCTTTTGGAACTTTGTACCGTTTGCTGTCTTCGGCAGAGTAGCAGTTGGACTTGCGGTTGGTTCCTGCTTTACCACTTTACCACATTTCAAAGCTTTGTTAGACTGCTCTACGAAAAGTCTCAAACAAAAATGAAATCCGGCCAGGCTAAAAAAAATCAATGTATTTTTTTTTTTACTGGCAGGAAGTAAGGTAAGCAAGTAGGAGCCGGCGCGAAGCGCCGGTGACCACTTGTACCTATATAAGGAAGACAAGTGTCCCACAGTCTCCCAGCCTTCCGTTTTATTCCCTCTGGATCATCCTGCTGTTTACAGGTACCCGTAAAAAGTTCAGCATGCTAGAGACACCATTCAGAACATCGGCAATCGGTAAATTTTTAAAAAAAAAAAAGGTTTATGTATACATTATTGAGCTATATCAAAGAGTAAATAAAGTAGTAACTATTGTGACTCTGTGCTCCACCACGAGTTTAGCAGCTGTTCAAGTTCTCCACCCTTCCAGAGGCCAGCAACACATCGATTACCTCAGGATCTGCTTCGATGACGGAGAGTCTTGCTGTAGAGAATCTAGTCGAAAAAATAATAGCTATTATAGTTGTACACCTGTGTCTAATCTGACAGAACCGGTTTTGTGTCGCTTCTCGTGCACGTCAGGTTGGTGCCATTTTGAGTGGTTCAACTTCATGCATGCATTGCAGTGCTAGCATATAATTTACTTATCAGAGGCAAAGATTGTGAGAAAGAGCAAAATTTCACAAGGGTATAGAGTTTGGAGTTCAGCTTGAGAACTTAAACTTGATTTCTATATTACTGTACCTGGCCCTGAGGGCTATGCAGCAGTACTAATACGTAGATGACCTAGCTAGGGGTTGTATGAGTGGGTATATTAACTCACGTGGTCCACAACATGATCAATGAGTTTACTGAAGACAAACAGATAATTTGGAGGTTTGTACATATGCTTCCCTCTGAAACAATCTGGTGGTGATGTGAAGACGACCATTGTCGGCTGTCACTGACCTTTAAATGCTACACCAAAAAAGAGAAAAGGAGACAAACAGGTAGGTATGTACAGGTGCTAAGGAGTACACATATGGTACTGTGTCTATGTGTAGGGGAGCAACGGTCACGGTCACGGGCCACCCGTTGCGTTGCCTTTTTGCAGGTGGGTCACAGTAATGGTAAAGTTGGTTGCCTGGAATGTGACATTCAAAAAAATTGTAAAAAAAACTGTACACCTATCTAATGCATTCATGCACTGAGCTAGTGTTGCCACTGTCTGGTTCGGTCCAGTCTGACAAATAAAATTTCCAAACCTCAAACTGGACCCTGGTTTGATTCAGAAGTCAGGGTGATCTTTTCGAATGACCCATCCCCAATTGGACAGGGCACCTGCTGTATTTAACATTTTAGCCATTGTGAAATGAGGTGCATCTGCCATGGGTCTTCCTCCTTCAAGTCTTATATTCCAAAAATCAGTGAGAGCACTTTAAGTATACCGTACATGACTCATCCCTGAATCAAACGGGTGCCCGCTGTCATAATTCTCAAGATGATTATTGTTGCATAAGGTGCAGGTGCGGCCGCTGCTATGAGTCCTACTATTGAGCTTTCAGGGTGCAAGAGAAAAAATATGTTGTCAAACACCGTCAAGATATGACCCATGTCTGAATCAAGCGGTTGCTTGCTTTTTAACTTAGATGCAGGAGTTGCTAGAGAATCAGGTGCAGGTGCAATCCACGCTATGGATCTCAATCTCCCTCCTGTTCCCTGCTCATAACTTTGGGAGTTTTATAGGGTGGGAGATGAAAAAAAGGCAAACACCCAAGATCCGATGATGGATGACCTGACCCTGAATTGAACGGGTTGCCTGCTGATTATGCCTCGGGCGTGAAACGATACTTTGTACAGATGCGGCCACTGCCACAGGTCTTTCACTGCATGGATACACCCCTCAGTAAATGATGAATTTTACAGCATGGGAGCTTGAATGATAAAAAAAGGACTGGAAATGTTTTTTTGAATGACCCATCCCCGAATTGAACGGGGTGCCTAATGCCTTGAGAGTCTTACTGTGCGCAGATGCGGCCATCGCTATGGATCTGGCTCCGCTTAGATCCATATTTAAATGAGTTAAATCAAACATGAGAACAGAGGAATAAAAAAAGATTGCACCGCAAAACTCCAGGACCCAACCTCGAATCAAACGGGTTGCCTGCCGCAGTGATTCTTGTGTACAAGAGCAACATGAGATACAGGTGCAGCCACAACCATGGGTCTTTCTCTGTGTGTATACACCCTCTCAATGAGTGAGATGCACTTTATAGAAGGAAGCTTGAACAATAAAAAAAAGCATTGGAAGATTTTTTTCGAATGACCCGACCCCGAATTGAACAGGATGCCTGCTTATTCATACATACTGAGATATTTGCTGCAAGTGCGGCCACCACTATGAGTCTTACTTCCCCAACTCTTATATTCCATCTAGTCATTGAGAATCTTTGAGAGGGGTAAAAAAGCAAAGAAAAGATTGCTTGAAGAAACATGACCCATCCCTGAGCCGAACGGGATGCCTGCTGTTGTTATTCTTGTACACAGGAGCAACACAAGATGCAGGTGAAACCACCGTCATGAGTCTTTCTCTGCGTAGATGGATCCTTCAGCAAATGAGATGCATTTTACAGGAAGGGAGCTTAGATGATTAAAAAGGTCGGGACAATTCGAATGACCCATCCCCGATCGAACGAGGTGCCTGCTTCGTAAACCGATTGTCCTACGAATGAGGTGCAGACGCGGCCACCACTATGGGTCTTTCTCTCTCTGCCCATAACTTTGGGAATTTTCTAGGGTGAGAAATGAAAAAGAGACATGGCAGACAACCAAGATATGATGCATGACCCATCCCCGAATCGAACGGGCGCAGTGCCAACTTTGTATATGGATTATTAATTTGATAGGTCTTTCCTTGAGCCAAAATAAATTGATTTGAATTTTTGTGAGGCAGAGGGATAAAATGCGAAGCCAAAGCGGACCCAACCCCGAATCGAACGGGTGCTTACCGTCATACTTCTCGATGCAGTCTTATATGATGACAGGTGTGGCACCACTATGGGTCTTATTATATTTATACCTTGAGATAAGAGATAAGTAACAGTGTAAATCATGCTGGGAACAAAAAGTTACCTTCGCCAAGAAGCGAAGGACTTATTTCCAAAGTGAACCGGTGATTTCCATACATCGCTATGGGCCTTGTGCTCCCTACACTCGGAGCAAAATAAGGTGGTTGGGCATAAGTTAAAACCAAGGAGTTAACGGAGGTTGAAGGTAAAGGACTGAACCCCAAATCAAACAGGATGTAAACAATTGGGTGCAGACATATGAGAGTGCCTTTTTTTGGTCTCCAGAAATGTGAGATTGAATCAAAGGTCTGAAGAATCAAAGGGAAAGAAAACTTCGAAAAGGCAGAAGAAACACACTTGCCCTGAAATACAGCATAAATCATGGTAGGAACAAAAGGGTGCTGACGCTAGCGTGAAGCGGTCCTTCGCTAGGTTGAACGGATGTCCGCTGTCTTTTTTAGGACAGCTCGACAATTTTTTTGAAGGACCCATCGCCGGTCAAACGGCGGCCTGCTAATAATGCCTTGGGTCGAAATCACTGTGTGCAAGTGTGCCCATCACTATGGGTCTTTCGCTCCCGACTCCTATATTTTAAAAATCAGTGAGAATCTTGGATGAGGGATAAAAAGATGAGTGAGTAGGATATATGACCCATCCCCGGATCGAACGGGGGTGCCTGCGGTATTCCGTTGGAGCCCCTTGATCTACGGGATGCAGATGCGGCCACCGCCACGGGTCTTTCTCTGTGTCCCCTCGGTGAATGAGATGTATTTTACAGTAAGGAAACTCGGATGATAAAAAAGTGCACTCAATTTTTTAAACGACCCATCCCCGAATCGAACGGATGCCTGCTGCATTTAATGTTTTGGCCATTGTGAAGTGGGACGCATCTGCCATGGGTCATTATTCCCCAACTCCTACATTATAAATATCAGTGAGAATCTTTTGATCATGGTGAAAAAGACTTGTGAGTTTCTTGAAAGATATATGACCCATCCCCGAATCGAACGGGGGCCTGCCTAAGCATGTCGTGACAAAATACCTGCTGCAGGTGCAAACCATTTGCTATAGGTCTTGACAGTTGCCCTGACTAAAAAAAAAGTCACAGCGAATCATATTGGCGAGGCAAAAGAGTACAGAGAACGTGGGCACATGACCCATCCCCGAATCGAACGAGGTGCCTGCTGATAATGCTTGAGAGGAGCATACTACTGCGTGCAGGTGTGGCCTTCACCACGGGTCTTCCTCTCCCTCTTCTTTACTGTCCACAAGTGCGGGACTAAGTTACAGGTGTGAAGAACAAAAACAAAAAGGAAAGAAAAAAAAAAACTAAGGACTCAGCCCGAATTGAACACAAATGATGTACGGATCCGCCATTCGGAATCGCCCAACTCCTATATTCCATAAACTCAGTGAGAATGTTTGATGAGAGAAAAAAGGCCTTATTCATAGGAGATACATAACCCATCCCCGAATCGAACGGGTGCCTGTCAATGCCTTGTAAACTGCTGTCGATCAATCACTGAGGCGCAGGTGCAGCCACCGCTATGGGTTCTGGCATGCCTGTATTCATCCCGGGCTAAGTTCAATTCAATTTTTTTCGACGGCACCGGGCATACACGGGAGATTCACATACCCGTGCGGCGGGGAGAGGGGATATCCGGGAAGCAAGGCTGAATTGCACTCGCCTGCCCGAAAAATTACGTGACGGTCTTGACAGCCCACGTAAGACAGCATTACGACTTGTGTCCAGTTCTCTTCTTCGCGTTTTGCTCCGGACCCGACCTGTGCTAGGACGCGCATTTACAGGTCGCAGGCGGCGGACGCGTACGGGAGAGCGTATTCTGCGGCGCTGTGGAGGTGAAGAAGAGGTCCTCCAAGACTCGTGATCCCACTTCTTTCATCCTTGCCTACCTCGTCCCACCCACTCCCATCATATTCGCTCTCCTATCGCTCCCTCTTCCTCTTCACCCTTCCCGCAAATGCTATCGCTCGTCTCGGCTCAAGCTCGCTCGTCCCCCTGTCCGCTCATCTGCTCGTTCGTTCGCTAACCCTCTCTCTCGCACCGTCCTCGGCAAGCTCGCCGACAGCGCCATGCTCAGCTCCGTGGGCGCCGCGCCTAGTGGGAGGCGCGTCTGCCTCCCTTCTCTATTTTTCCTGCCTCACGACGATTTTGCGTTCGTAGAATAAGAATAAGAATCACGATGAGCGGCGGCGCGCCGATCTCGCAGTAGACGCAGGAGTTCTTGAGCATGGTGCTCGTTATGCTGTTGTAGGGTGCGTTCTTCATGCTCTCATCATGGTCATCCCCTCCCTTCCCCGTCTGCCTCGTACCACCTCCCTCTCTTTCCACCCGCGTCCCTGCTCGTAGTCCCTCCCATCTCCTCCCGTCTTCCTCCTTGCCTCTCCTCCCTCTAATGTTCCTTCCCTTCGTCGTTGATCCATTCCTTACCCACTTTTCCGTTACTTCTCCCTGCTTGTCGCCCACTCCCCTCGTCCTTCCTCTTCCTGCTCATACTTGTATTTCAAGCGTGCTAATGTCCGCCCCGCTTCGCAGGCTACGAAATGCCCGACTCGTGTAGCATGTGCGCAATCATGTCGCACGAGTATTTCCGGTACAATACCGTGTTGCTGTCGGTGCCGAGTATTGAGATTAAGGTGTGTGCGCGTTTGTGAGTTATGTGAATAGGGGGGATGAGGGGGAGGGAGATGGCGTTGGTCCTGGCTGGTGCTCGGTCCGCGCTCGGACGTGGTCTGATCAAGTAACAAGATTGTGGGCCCGGAGTGAGGCGCAGAGGTGTCGCACGAGCCTAAGCGGGCGAGCGCGCGCGGCGCGAGGCCGTGTTACGTCTTGCATCCGGATTCGCCTTCTTCTTCTCCCGTCATCTCCTTACTCTCTTGGTAAAAGTCAAGTGAGAGAGGGAGGTCGAGCACTTGACGGATGGACGAAGGGCTTTGCGGAAGAGGGACGATGCCATCAAGCAGGAGTTGAAGAAGGTGCGTGTGCTGTTTCTTATATTGGTTTGGGATTGTAGGCCTGGCGTGCGAGACGCGTCCTCGTATCATGGCCACGTTCTCGCAGTGTTGCCTCTCCCTAGAATTTTCTTCACTTCCTTCGGTCTTCTTGCAATTGCTTGTTCGTTTCTGATTTCCAGTATTACAATGCTAATCCCTCGTTCGCGTTGTATCATAGGCCGTCATTGCCACACCCTGCATTGCCTGCCGCCACTGCTATCCCTTCCCTTTCCCATTCCTCCTAGGACATCATTTCATCCACTCGTATCGCCGCGTTTCGCACCCCTTCTCTTGCGTCGCACCCTCACGCCATCTTGCTCCCCGAAAACTCGTTGCTTTCGTTCTTCGACAGTTAACATACCTATATGCCTGCCTATGCAAACGCGGTACTGATTAATCCCGTCTTGAGGCGGAGAAGGCCGCGTGGAAAGGAGACGCAGGTAGCTGAGACGGAGGTGCGTACTCGTTTTATTCGTCTTAGCCTCAGTCCTCTTTTCATTCCATTCCACCCGATGTCTCTCCCTTCTCACAAAACTCGACTTTTGACAATTCCACTTCTCCCCGGTTGTATTTAGCTGTCCTCGGGACTGGGGCTCGGGATTCCGCTCCAAATTCTCTTGCTTGTTATTCTTCCCGCGTTCTATTCCACCCCCATTTCCACCTCCTCTATCGGTTTTCTTTCTTTCTTTTTTTTTTGGCTGACACCGTTCGCATTTCCATGCTAATAAACCTTTGCAGGCCCACCAATCCTTCCCCGAAGCCGCGAAGCTCGCGACGGCCGAGCGCGAGAGAGAACGCTAAGAATGGGGCAGAGAGTAAGCGGAAGGCTGCCATCAAGGTGAGTTGCATTATGATTCTCATTGGCTTCGGAATTGTTGTTGGCGTATGGGCATGCGCGAGCCATTAATTATACCGGGTTGCGCAGCTTCGGCGCGATGGCTCGGACGCGCTAGGGTTGGGGTGTCCCTAGTGCGCGCCCACGCTCATCTCGCCTCAGTCGAGAGCGAGCATTCGAATTCTTTTTTTTTTGGCGGCGCACTACGAGATGGTGCCGCCCCGCGTATGTTAGTGCGCATATCGCTCTGGTGCCTGCCCGCATTTTACCTTATGTGGCCGACGCTGGCCATTACTGCTGAGGGCTGCTCCGACCGCGCGCGCCATCTTGCACGTATCCTCATGGTGGGGGAGGTACGTTTTCCTCTATTTTACCTCCCAATTCTCTCTTCCGCGACCAGACTGCGTCTGGTGTGTCTTACTGGAGAGAAGAGATACTGGCTGTATATTGTGCATCACTTTCTAGCCCGAAGGCGAGAAGCTCCCGCACACGATCTTGGAGTGGTTAAGAAACTTCATATGGGGCGGGAAAGGCCGGTGCCGGAGACTAAATTTCCCGTTATCTTCCCCTCCCTTCCAGATCTTCTCATTCCTCCTTCTGGCTTAACCCCAATTCATGACTTGTATCCTCATGATACCCTTGATACAATACCCTCACGACCTACGAATATTCTTTTGATCCAATTGGCGGCGGCTAGTGACTATTTCAATCACGGAACGACGGGATCGCCTGCTTTAAACCAGACGACGCAAATGTATTTAGCATTGAATAACCATCGCCCACGGCTTGTTCGATAACATCTTTGCTGGTCCCGCTGGATTCGGGTTCGATGCCCGAGGACGGCGGTCTCTCGGGCCGTTTATTGGACGTCGTTATTCCCAGATTCACGGCCGAACTAACTGTTTCACATGAATGTCTAATCAGATTCTTCTGGATCCAAATCAGAGTCTTCCGATGGTCTGTTCGCTCGTGGGTACGCCGACTACGCAAGTTGGATTGTCATGAGATCTCAATCCACTGCCTCGAACTTCTGGAATCGCGCTCGGTGTCTCCACTCTGTGCATTGATGGGTGATGGCGGTGGAATGTGGATCAAGGTAGTTTCCTTTATCTTCACGAGGGTCATCTGTGGAGAATCTGTAGTTCGACGCCGCTCACTGGACTCATGGTAGCCAACTATTCCAGGATCTGGTCCCCGTAAAGAATCTATTTTTCTGTTCCAGTAATGCGTTAGTCCGGATACAGATGTTGCGAGGTTGTGTAACAAAAATTCATGACGACGATGAGAAGGAATCATCACGACTGTTCACACGTATACCTCCCGTCACGCCGTATGCAATTGAATCAGCGAAGAGGCCTTCCCAGGCTAGTGTACAATCGCAGAGGTATGAGTGTGAGGCATTGTTAGGCGTCTTCAATGGCATTGATAAGTCATTTCTGTGATTCTCCACTCCGTGGGATCCTCCATGGCGTATATAACGAGCTCCGTCACTCGAAACAAAATGCACTATCTTGAGATGCCCAATCACCTCAATATCACTCTGCAGTACACAATGGTTGTGGCCAAGGCTCTTGAAAACCTGGCTAGAACCACCTATGTGCCCTTTGCTGGCAGTGTTTGCAGTCTAGTACTGGCAATTGTTCCACTTATACAGGTGCATTTTGTACACACTCAAGAGTCACATGGGTTAACTGTGATTCTGTAGGTTACCAAATCTCAAAAGGAACAATGCCTTCAGATGGCCGAGGATATCCATTGTGTGCTCTGTGCACTAGTAGCTTTCTGCGAAAACTCCGATAATGTCGTATCTCCCAAGCTGCTGGAACATTCTGCGGAATTTGCTCAGTGTGTCCCCTGCCTAATGGCCAAAGTCTGAAATTGATGTAATTTAGGATCCTCCAGAGATTCTATGCCTGTCTCAAGGCTCAAAAAGAACTAGGAACCTTGAAACGGCTCCTCAAGCAAAGTGAAATTACCCAGCAGTTGAATATTTGTAAACAAGAGTTCAGAAATGTGCGCAATGCCTTCACAGTGAGTCCCATAAAATTGTCAAAGAGTTTTCACAGTGAAGCTAAGATTCCTTGATTGAAGATCAAGCTGGGAGCCGTCGTTGCAAGGGACCTTGCGGAGCAAAATGTTAACATCGAGAAGCGGCACCAAGAACTTCTGGAGCTAATATTAGCCCAGAGTGAGTCAGAAGAGACCGAATCTTCTGTACGTGGACTGAATTGCCAATGCATATTCACGGATCTGAGAGTCGGCCGACAAAGATCAGGGGGTGCCACTCAATTACCAGGTAAGTACCTTGATCCATTGTCATCAAGTAATCAACACTGCTTATGTTGATTGATATGGTTCCGGCTCTTTTTCTTTACTTCCAGGCATCCCAAAAATATTCCATGGCAGAGACTCTGAACTCAGTGACCTTGTTTTGGGCCTTACCACAGATTACGCCCGTGTGGCCATCCTTGGCCCAGGCGGTATGGGAAAGACAACTCTCGCAACAGCGGCACTGTATCATCCAGTGATTATGCAAAAATATCCCATCCAGCATTTTGTGTCTTGTGAATCCACAAATACCAGTTTTGAGCTAACATCTATGCTTGGTTCACATCTAGGGTTTGAGAATTGCAAACAGCTTTCCCAGATCATTGTCCAGCACTTTCGGCAGTGTGGTCCATGCCTGCTGGTACTAGACAATTTTGAAACACCATGGGAACCATCACACTCCCGAGGCAAAGTTGAGGATTTTCTCTCCAATCTCACAGAAGTCCCAACCCTCGCATTATTGGCAAGCCTATTTTATTAACTTCAGTGTTTAGGTTACTCATCTTGCATCAGATCACAATGCGTGGAGCAGAAAGACCAGGGAAGGTCAAATGGAGTCGACCTTTTCTTCCTCCCCCTTGAGCCACTATCAGTATCTATGTCGCGTCAAATATCTGTTGAAGTGGCAGAGGAGCCAGCCACCGGAGAAGAAACTGTCCTTGACGAGCTGGTTACTCTGTCTGGAAATTTACCCTTGGCTGTCAGTCTCATGGCCAACATAGCATCTTTGAGGGCTATTCTGGTGCTCTGTCTCGTTGGCACAAAGAGAACACGACTCTGCTATCTGATGGCCATACCAAGAGCTCGAATCTTGAGAAGTCTATCATTCTTTCACTCACTGGATCCCGCATGTCGTCATCCCCACATGCAAGAGATCTACTTTCACTACTGTCTTTTTGCTCCCTGACGGGGTCACAGTCAAGCATCTTGTTGCATGCCAGGTCCCCATTCCACGGATAGGCCAGTGTGCGTCATCTCTTGTTCAAACATCTTTGGCCTACCTGAACACTGATGGGCACATCAAATGTTTGGTCCCCATACGCGAATATATTCGGAGGGTCTATCCCCCAGCCCTCGCATTGTGCAGGCCGCTCCTTACCTATTTCAAACATTTCATTTCAATGTGGGCAACACACAAGGACCTGGATACTGGTCATCTGGCATCTAATATCATGATCTGCCTCGGAAATATAAATGAACTCCTTTCATATGGTCTATCTGATGCAGGACCCTTCTTGCCAGACGTTGTCAACAGTATTTTGGCATTGGATGACTTTTCTGGAAGCGTATTGAGAAGTCGGAGTCCCCTCATGGAAAAACTTCGCAATGTGGCTGAAATAACTGGTATTTCGTGGGTAAAATGGAAATATCGATGTGCCCAAATAAATCAGGGTAACCATGGTTCTGCCGTAACACCAGATGCAGAAGTTTGGATCAATGAGGGTATAGACTACTTCAGCACGGTTCATTCTCCCACTGGGGAAGGTGTTTTAATTTTTACTGACTTTTGCTCTGCACTCAAGATATCCCCTAGTTATTATGTTTTACAACGCAGCATCGCAGCACTATCAATTACAGAGAAACTTTCAAAAGGCCATTGAGTTCAATGATGATGCACTGTTGTTGGGCAAACAGACTACTAATACCAACTTGATTCTAGCATCGTTACAGAGTAGGAGCAACATCGCCTACTCAATGTTGGATCCCTATAGCATCATTAGGCTTGTTAAAGAAGCTCGGGCATTAGCTCGACTGACCTGGAGTGTTTGGTCGGAAATTGGCTGGCTGAATGATGAAGCGCATGCCAACTTGCTTTTGGGCAATCTTTGTCGGGCCCGTGCCCTCAGTGAAGAGCTCCATGAGCAGGCCATTCAGTATGGGATGGAACACTCAGATCGCTCCCTTGCCATTCTTATTCTTCAGGCAGATATTTATTTTGCAAAAACTGAATATCTCGAAGCCAAGAAAATTTGTGACACTGCCGCAACAAAGGCGTCTCCGACGAGTGCACCATTGTATTATGCGTCTTTCATGGTGAAAAAGGCATATCTTGGCATTCTAACAGGCAGCAAAGAGAGTGAGATTCTCGAAGCTGTCGCGGCTGCAGAAGTTGTGTATATATCTTTTGTCAGCCGGCGAATCCAGCTATGTTCTTGGGTCAGGGCAGAATTGGATCTCGAGCGCGGTGAATGCAGCAAAGCCCTGTTTTCATTCAAACAAGGTTTATCGAAGGTCTTTGGTGTCTATCCCGATATTACTGTTGCATGTTTAGCTGCTCTTGGTGATCCAAGGAACAAATTGAGTGGCCCATTGAGCACACTACACTGGGCAATGACATACTTTGTTTTTGTTCAGAAGAACAAACTCCTGGTAGCCACATTCCATGCTCTTCGGTGCCTGGCAGATATCTTTGTTGTGTTGGATGATGAGCAAACAGCTCTCAGTCTTTTCCATGCTGCTCTGGATGGAGCAACTCACAGCGACATCCATCGCCTCCGAGCTGAGTGCATGGGTGGGATTGGGGACATCATGAGTCGCTGCGGGGACATGAACAAAGCAAAAGAAATGTGGGAGGCAGCTCACCCTCTATTTTCCCGATCCTCACGGACAAAGGCAGCCGTCGCTATCAAATCCCAGCTTGCAAGATTATCTCTTTCTCAGGACAAAGATAGGTAGTAATTAGTTAATCGGACTTGGTACTTGCTTTTGTACCATAATTAATTGTTTTACCATATTCATCTCGGCCAATGTGAAGTGTTCTTATGCAGCTAGTGACTTGAAGCCTGTGGTTTGGTATTGGAAGACCAGAGCATGAGAAAAGAAGGGGAGTGCATGGTGGGTGGTAAGGTAGGACCCCGTCATCTACACTCGACAACTGCTGTATGCCGCGTCGGCAAGTGCCTCTGGCACAGGAAGGGGTGCTTGTGACAAACCATGAGAGAGAAAAGCCAAGAAACAGCTGAAACAGCGTGACAAGACTGATCTGTGCCACCTATCTATTTTCCTTCAATATCTGAATATGCCCATGCAGGCAGGTAAAGCAGTTGTATTGGTAGTCCAGGTTGGACTCAGAAGCTTATTGCCACTTGAGGATTCACGAGAACTTGAAGGTCACCATTGGCTGCGAATGTACAGGGGTGGCAAGTACTATTACTGTACTTTGAGACAGCAAAAGAGTTGATGTGAGCTCAGGCCCAAGTAGTGAAGTTGACTTTGAGAGAGTGGATTGAACAAGGATTGAAACATTTGCAGAGAGTGGCAAGCAGAGCCGATGGTAGATAGTGACAAGATAGGCGAGTTGAAGTCGAAGTCGAAGTCCTGAAGAACCATCAAGGCAAGTGACAGTCACGGTGGCAGACACTTTCTTCTCTCTTCTCCTTCATCCATCCTCCTCATCTTTTTCTGCTCTGCTTGCTCACACAATCTCTCTTTAATGAGGATCCTTAGATGTCCCTATCATTTGGTTTTGTTTGGCTCTAAGACCCACATGTGATCACGATCAAGATCACTTCGCAGTACGCGTCAAGCATTGTTCAACGCGACTTCGGCCCCTGTGGGCCACCCTGGGTGGCAAATGAGTGTTTTATCTTGTTTTCCTCTCACTTTTTTGGTGTCAAATGGCCGCAAAAAATCCCTCTGCCCCGCTGACTGCGAACCAACTGCAGTTACATATTGTGCACGCTCTCGGTCCCCCGCCGGAGAAGGAGAAATACAGCTCTCCAATAATTACACTGGAGCTTTCTGAATCCGATGCTGAGCACTGGCTTCAGCTCCGTCACTCTGCAAATAAATGGATCCTCAAGCGCTCTTGGGATGAGGAAATGAATAAAAGTAGGAAGAAGAGGAGTGCAGGTAATTTAACCCGGTGGCACAATTCTCTCGCAGTCTAAATTACGCTGCAGAGCCCTACTCTGATGCACCACGCCGAGGCCCAAAGCGTCAATTTGACTGGACCGAGAAGTGGCACTGTGGCCGTTCTGGCAAGTACCGCGATGAACGGGACCCCAACCTCTCACCTGGCAAGCGTTGTCTCAATCGGCACCATCTTTCCGTAAAGATTGGCTGCGATGCATATATGTTTCTGCGCAAGGTCTGTGACAAGGACCTCTTCAGAATTGAATACTGCTGGGAACACGACGGCCACGAACCGGGAACTGTCAAAGACATGGCGGGGTTGATGCTTCCTTTACGTGTGAAGGAGTGGATCGAAAACCGCGTTGCAGGTGGGCTGGATTGGAAGGCTATCAAGCCATTACTTCGTCTCGATGCCATGATCTTGGACAAAGTAAGTTCGTTAATTTTACTTTATTTCCCAGACTTACTTCCTCTCGCAGCTCGAGACTGGAACCTTCACCGACATCCCCGAATCTCTCCGCATTGCGCAGGCAGATGTCTACAATGCCTTGCGACGGCGGCTCACCAAATTGGCACGTCTGGACCCAGATGGCCGTCGTAGCCTTCAATTATGGAAAGAGAAGCTCGAGCCGCTTGGTTATTCTGTGTTATACCAGTCTGTTAGTGCCCAGGCTCGAGACGAGAATTCTTATGTCTTTGCCATGGCAAAAGAAGCTCCTTTTGAAGTACAACAAGGTGGCGTGCTTCGATTCGACCCACAATACTTGTTTTTCTGCCGCCGGGAAGGAGGAGAAGGCTTTCCTGTATACTGTTGTTTTGAAGAACCTTGCCACCGGTAAAGGATGTCCTGCAGCGTTCATGATCATGCCAAGCGAGGCTCAGTATGTCTTCTATTCCCTTACATTGAAAGGTTTTGCTGAGCAGTCCTGTAGGTACACAATTATTGACTTTATCCAGTGGCTTCGCACAGAGTGTGGATTTATCTGCAAAGTATGGATGATTGACTGCTCGGATGTCGAAGCGGCTGGAATTACCGCCGGCTGTGGTTTTTTGATCCTGATATTTCTCTGCTTTTGGCACGTAATGAAGGCGGTGGCGGAGCAGGCTAAGAAGAAGCTTTCGGCTAGTCATATTCTCTATTGCGCGTGGGTGGCAAATCACTAACAGTCATTTCCAGATAACAAACCCGCCGTCTGGGGTCTCCAAAGTCGCCGCCAATAGCAAATTACGTGCTGGCGCTGTTTCCGATTTTCTTCGGCTTCTGACCGCCGTCACCACCGACGATTTTGACGAGATCTATTCGGAAATTCAGGTCACTTATTCGGATCATCCGGACTGGCTCAAATACCTCCACACCGAATGGCTACCGAAAAAGCACCGCTGGTCAATGGCCTATCATCAGGTCTGCCTTTATTTTCTACTTCCTTTTTTTCGCCCACTTAACACCATCTCAGGACAACCCGCATTATAAAATTGATACCAACAACTATGTCGAGTTGTGGCACCATCACCTCAAAACCTTTTACCTCAAGCTTATGAGGAAGCAGCATGTAGATGTCCTATTGCATGTACACCACCGACCCCGAGGGATGTCCAAGAGATGTCACAGAGAAATGTCGTCTGATGTTTACTCCGAAGGTCAGTCCAAGCACCCCCGAACATCCTGCAAGATTCTATTCAGTAAATCAGTTGAGCGTCAGTTGACGCCGTCGCGGACTTCATCCGGATCTTACTTGAGATATTGGCTGAATATGTAACTGCTGTTAGAAAGAACTCGACAATATATTTGCTTGAGGGTAATATACAATCGACTGAGCGCCAGATCCAGCTTGTTTGAAACCAAAAAATACAAGGTGTGCCCCATAAAAGCTGTACAAAAAAAATATCTACGTCGCAGGCTGCTCATCCGCTGGGTCCTCGACTCCTCGTTCTCTGTCGCCGCCCATTTCCTCTTGGAGGCTTTCTTGCCCTTCGTCTTTGGATTCACAATCTTCGGGCAGTCGACCTTCGGTGCCATCTTGTTGACACGCTGGATCCACGTGGGGCTGTGAGGACTGATATCGTCCTCGAGCTGGATCTCGGCGGGGAGGGGCCCAAACCGCTCGAGATCAGCCTTGAATGTCTCTTGCAGTGCGCTATAAAATTGATCAATACAGAATCATAAGAAGAGAACGAAGGACAGACAATATCAAAGTACCCGGCTCATCCTGCCTGCACGTATGCAGTTCCATGTCAATCCCGTCCCAAAAGTCATCGGGTGTTCCTGGGTTTTCGATAAGTTGATGTCTCTGTGAGTGGAAATGAGCGTCGGGAAGATCAAGAAAGATTAAAGAGATTATCACGCACAATGAGACCCATCCGCCAGAGCAACGGAAGCATGAGTGGGAGTTCCATGCGCCAGCTGGAGATAAGACTGCTCGTAATTGTAGCAAGGTCCATCCCTTCCGCATCAGGTTCAACTTGAAGCGTGTCAGCCAGCTAGTTCAGAGAGTCAGTAGCCACGTACGACATCCTTGATCTTGTTGCGATCAACTGAGAGTTGGTGGCCAACGGCGGCTTCGAACTTCTTCTGCACGGCATTTGACGAGTTTGCTGGTGGAAGGCCCGCAATACCCTCCTTATACATCGCTTCCTGCAGAGAAGATTGTTTAGTAGATGGATGGCTCAAGACTGCTCAGTTTGAAGATGCACCACAATGTTAACCTTGAGGGTGCTATCGGCACTGTAGAAGTGGAGCTCGGGGTTCAAGAGGAATGCGCGACTGAATTCCGAATCTCCGCCTTTGACATGCATGAATACAAGTGGGAGCGATGCAACGGGACAAGCGACATACATTGACTTCGGAGTTCTTCTCGTATTCTTGAGCTTTTGATGCCTTCAAAAGGTTGTTCATTTCATCCATTTTGTCCAAGAGCTGGAAGACAGTGAGAGACTCGAGGTTTTGACGCTCATGAACATTGGTTGTCTCGAAGAACCTGTCAGCTGAGGGTTCTGGGTAAAATAAGAAAACAAACACGCACCACGCAAATCATTCGATAATCTCGCTCCGACCCGGTGGCAAGCTTGATCCACTTCAATTGGCGCTCTCCGAAGGCGGTCATGTCTGGCGCATGGTTGTATTGCGAGACAGCAGAGGCCACAACCTGCGAGACGGGGGGGAAATCATCCGACTCGTTGGGACCGAGCGAGGAAGAACAAGTGGGGTCGGGGCTTGAAGGTGGCAAAGTGACTGAGCCAGCAGGATTGCTGCCAGATCTACCTGTGGATGAGCCGGCAGGATCTCCACTGCCGGAGCAATGGCTTGCAGCGGCGGCAGCTGCAGCTGCTCATCTTTGTCGTCCGATTTCAAGGAGGGACATGTTGGGGAGAACTCAGGAGGAAAGTGTTATGGGGTCACAAAAAATTGAGTCTTTATATATCGCGTCGTGTCGCGTCCTGTCACTTGCTGTCACAACCCATTGCCGCCAGCTTGCAACGATTCGGTGCAGAAATGGCTAGACAGAAAGCTTGGGTAGTGCCTGAGAGTGAGTAAAATACTTTCTGGGGAAATAGACAACTCACAAATGAGCGAATTCTTGCAGATGAAAAAAAGCATCTTCAAAATCAAGCCACTGACAAGAAATATGTTTCCTGCACCTTGTGTCGGTCATACGGGCTCTCCAAGAACGAGTTCATCTTGAAGCATAACTTGAAGCAACACCTTGAGGGCCCAACCCATTGCTCGTGCACTGCAAGCTTTGAGGAACGGGAGCTAAGAAGAGCACAGCTGGATGCCGAAGTAACCACGGTATACAATGCACCTGGGATTGAATATTCATCCCAGTTTGACAAGCTACCTGTGCGTACTCAAGCTCCACCGATGGTACCTCCGTCTGCTGTCACTCCTGTTGATCCGCGAATGGACGACTTCCAGTATATTGCAGACACGCTGGTTCACCATGAGATGGAGCAGGAGCGCTGTCGTGAGCTGGCAATGTCGCCGGAGGAGATGAGGATCCGACTTGACCAGGGATTCGAGCACATTCTTGCAAAGTCACTCGAGAGAGACTTTCTGGACAGAGATGAGGAGGAAGACGAAGAGTTCGAGCAGCTTGCTCAAGCAGATGATTTCCAAATACTGCAGCAAGATCATAACACCGGCTTCTTCCCTTGGCCAAATGAGACGGTGGGTATCCCTGTTTCACAATCAGCTTCTTTAATTAACAAGTTCCAAAAAAACAGACTTTTCTACTTGACACCATGGATAACCTTGGCCGATGTCGCTTCACCGGAGCCCAGATGTCTCTCATCATCCATTTGTTAAAGCGTCTCAACGTCTGCGACGTCCCCTCCATTAAGGGCCTGCGCAAGATTCAGAAGCAGGTACACAAAGAATTTGGAAACACACCTGTGAAAGTTGTCTCGCCCCAGGGAAATGTTTTCTACGTTAGCGATCTCCGCCAATCCATTGCCTGCGATTTTGCAAACCCCCTCGTTGCGCCCCACCTGAACCTATACCCTGAGGAAGTTATCAACGGGCCCATTTTTGAGCGGTGGCAGGCAGAATGTGCACTGGACTATATGGCTGAACAGCTCACACCAATGTTCACCAATGGACAGCGCCGCTGGTGGATTAACAAGGTTGCGCATCTGTGTGATGGGCACTTCGTTATTCCCAAGACATGGATTTGGCGCAAGGGCAAGCTCACCTCTGATGTCAACATCGTTGCCCGTAATGCGGCGGAGAACATTTGGGACTGCAGCGGGAGGGAAGAAGAAATTGCTGCCGAGGACTTCGAAGCAGATCTGGAAGGATCCCTGAACTCAATCAAGAACAACAGATATTGCAAAGTGAATTGTGGACACTGATTCCTTAGTAGGACGTATTGCCGCGGCAATCGAGACAAATTGACGCGGTTTCATTTTCTCGGCACTGTTTGAATCTGGCAAAGAGGTCAATGTTAGCAATCACCGGACCTTCTTGGTATTTTCGCTGGCCAATACCTGTTGGAATTGTTCCGACGGATTCAGTACATGAAGAATCAGCCGGCCTAGGTATCTCCCTCTGAAAGAAATTGCCACGGGCACCCCCGCTGATGATCCAAATCAATCGAGACGCAGTGACGGGTCGGAGCCAACATCTATCACTGGGAACATCAATCAATTCGCGGTGCCGGTATGTAAGATTTGAACACCCTTTTTTTGCAGTTGTGAATGAATCAAGGGACGTAAATTGAACCCAGAGACCTGGCAGGTTCAATACCGTGAAATTTGCAGTTTAACCATATCCTGGCTCTTGGCTATCCGCCGCGTTGCAATTTCACAGCATTAGCGTAGTCGGTGGAAACCAATTCGACCCATGTCTGAATGGCTGAGAAAAACCGATTTACATGACCTCCAGTCAAAGCCCGGTTAAATATGAGGAAGAATTTGCGGGTGGCTGCGGCAAGAGATGGTTAACAAAGTTACTTGGACAAAGTAACTTGGCCTTACAAAACTAACTTTACTTTACTTGTGGCAGACAAGTAAAGTAAAGTGAGCAAAAAGTAACTTGTAAGTAACTTAAGTAACTTGGATTGATGCCATCTGATGGCCCAAGTTACTTTGTCTGATGCACAAGTTACTTTGTCTGATGCACAAGTTACTTTGTCTGATGGCATTGATCTAACTTGGCCGGGCAAGTTAACTTGAAGTAACTTCAAGCTACTTGAAGTCATTTGAAGTTATTTGAATTTACTCAAAGTAATTTTAATTAACTTCATCTGCATAATGAACCGCTGGCTTCGGCGCCTTAAGATTAAGATCCTGTAAATGACTAATGCCTTATATTGTGCCAGGTCAATGAATGTCACGGCATTGCATCTAATCTTTGTGCTAATTTTGGGTTGTCATTTGACACCATCCCTCAGAGTCTATGGTTCAACTACAAGTTAACTGAATAAGCTATTATTTTTGGATCTGAGTCTCCAGCATGACTGCTATCACCCTGCCGACGGCAGCACTCACCAATGGTGACAGACCATAGTCAACCCTCAGGAGCCAGCTCTGCCGCTACAGCGTGCTCTAGCAGCACCATCGTGTTATTGATGCACGATTTGACGCGAGGCGGGATCACTCACAAGGCCTTCATCAGCCGCCACCATGAGCTCTACTTTCTCGCACAGACAATGCCGGCTTGTTCGTGCCACACGGAAGCCGGCGCTGCAGGCTGCAGTAGCATAGCGGCGGAGTCGAAGTCCCGATGCTCACCGGCATGGTGCAGGCAACTGTGACTCAGCCAGCATGGGCACGTCCTTGCTGCATATCCATTGTGCACAAAAGTACCGGTATCGTTTAGATGCCAGCGCTGTGCTCTCCCAGCGACCTCGGCCCCGTGATAAACCTCGTCCAGTTGCAGGGAAAGGCTCCTGACCAGTGCAGCCGGCACGCCGGCGTGAAGAGCGTAAGGTTCTTTTGCACTTCATTCGGCCATTGTTTGATCTTATTTTTGGTTAAATGTGCACTATTGCCCACATAAATGAGCGTTTTTTTCGTGAATTGTGAACCGTGGTCATCGTTGCCGTCAACGACGCCCAGAGGATTGATCAACATGTACTCAATTTGGTAGCTTACTGGCAATGTCCGAGAGTTTACCAAGCTTACCATGTTCCCCGAGTTTACCAAAATTTGGTGCACTTTCCAACTCAAGGATTTATAGAATTGATCCCAACAGATTGAACACTCTCGAACAAGTGAACTTGGTGATAAATGATGCCATCTGATGGCAAGTTACTTTGTCTGATCGCCCGTAAAGTACCGTAAAGTTAGCCCCCCCAAGTCAAAGGGGCGATCAAAGTCAAAGTTAGGTCTCACAAGTTACTTTATTCACTCTCGCGGCAAGAGAGTCACTGTTGTCGACCAGTCAGTTCAGAGCTTGAAATTCTTATAGCTATGTGGTGAAGCGGAAGCCTAGACTCACATATTTCTTGTTAAAGTATTCGAGCAGCAGTTAATGTGCTTCTCCGAGGGGCTATGGGAGGTGATGGAAAATGAACACATTCACTGGTCGTGTGATTGTCTTGGATCGTCGTAAGAAGTCAAACAGACGCATTACTCAATTTTTCACTGAGTGCAAAGCTTCGTGAGATTAAACCTTAGGTTGAACAGTCTCGGGCATTTCAGACATCGCCGGCTATTTGTCTTAGCCTTGGTATAGATTCAGACTTTGGGTGAGCCTCTTTACATTGAATGAGAGTTAACCAAGATGATACCAATTAGGCTGGCAACTGAAATCTGTTGGGTTAGTACCACGGCAATTGACGCGAATTTTTTTTCGATGTCTGCGAGGGCCGAGTTACAGAAAAAATTGTTTGATGTTTGTGTGGTTACCTCGTGACATTGTTCCTCTCAGTAACTTGTCTGTGCAGTGAAGGTATGGATTGGGCTGTGCACTTCACATCTAGTGGGATGTGAGGTCAAGAAAAAAGAAGACCGGGTGTCAACAGTGCGGCACTGGCATGGCATATCAGTTAACACATTGAATGCCGTGGCAGCGACATTCCCGTAAAGTCCAGCGAAACCAAATCTTGGTGCCGCACATCAAAGTGATTGAATGCTATGGTACGTGGCTTGTTAAATCGGTGAATAAGTCCCTCGAGTTGCCAATCATAGTGCCTGGAAACTTTGCAAACGTCAAGGCCGAAGCTTCCAGACCGTGGTGAAGTGAACTTGCAGTGTGATGTATCAATGCAACGCCGTAGTGAGTACAGTTTAGGACGTCAAATCCGATTGAATGTCATATAACAGAGCTCTAGACATCCTTCTCATCTGTGTTGGAGAAATAGTTTAAGTGAACAGCACAAGTGGAATACAATTCCAATATAATTCAGATAAAGTCAAACTTCAACTCCGCCATCGGCGAGCTAGGAGACCAGTAAACACTCTTCCCATGTTTTCACTTGAAGAAAAGTCTTCCAAGCACGATCCTGTCCATTTCTGAGACTGAAACCGACCAGATATGCCACTTTAAGCAAACATTGGGATAGGTTTTGAGACCAGCTGTTGAAAGGTGTTTGGACAGACCTTTGGGTGCCAAACGATGCATTTAGATTGGAAAAACTCTGGACAAGTCGAATTTGGATCCAGGAAGCCGTATGGAAGGAAAGAGAGACGGCGCGGCACTTACCCCTCACGCCGCGGCAATGACACAGCCACCGCCGCGTCAGTGCCGCGTCAACCAAGGGGAGGTCGGAATTCGTAAAACGGATATAGGGTTGAATTTTTTTTTTCGAGCTTCATGAGACCCCCCCTCCCCCCCTCTCCTTCCATATAGGGAAGGAGTTTCCCACCCCTGACGCCGGGCCGTATCTCCGAGTGGACGAGAATGGTATCCCACGTCCTACCAGTGCATTGAACGCTGTCTAACAGTGTCTACAGCTAGTCATCCTACCCTAACTCCGCCTCTGTCGCTTTGTAACTCGTCCATGCCCACTGCATG
The DNA here is from genome assembly GCA_014462655.1 of Mycena venus. Classification (NCBI taxonomy): domain Eukaryota; kingdom Fungi; phylum Basidiomycota; class Agaricomycetes; order Agaricales; family Mycenaceae; genus Glaucomycena; species Glaucomycena venus. The sequence goes on along the minus strand of JACAZI010000015.1, from coordinate 379,269 downwards.
CTTCACAGGTCCAATTCTTCGGCAAAACCCCATCGAAGCCCATGCAAAGAATATGAAACTAACCACTTGTCAGCTCGGAAAGAATGGGTTGTGTAAAATAGACTCACCCAGCGCGTCTCACAACCCTTCCTGGAACACTCGGCAACCACTGACCTGTCGCTTTTCTCGCCCTCCGAAATAATCTTACCGCAAGTGTCGCAGCCTCCGAGATTCAGCAATTTGGCGGTCCTTCGCACCCGCTTTGCTGACGCACTGGGCGCTTCTTCTTGACCTGAAACTTCCAGCGACATATCCATGCTCTCTGGTAGTGTCGAAGATGCGGGGGAATTGTTGTCGACATTCATTGGTGAGTCCCCTTCCGCTCCTTCTGATATCTCTGCCGATTCCTGCGCAACTTCGGGGCACGAAGGCAACATTGGCTCTGAATCACGGGATTTTTCTTGGGCGATGTCGTCCCTTACTCCATCGGCCGGTGCTGTCGTCGAATCTGTATCGCAAGGGGCAGTTGGATGATGATTATCATCCGACTCGTCGTCAGATTCGATGCGCTGACGCGCCACATGTCGACGCCGCGATGGAAGTAGCGTTTCTGGGAAGAATTCGTTATCGGAATCAGAATCAACGTGCGCCGGGGAAGGATTCTGGGGGTCAACTTCATTTGCGGAGGCCTCGCTGGGGGCTGAGGGTGGGTCGGCCGATGATTCCCCTGGATTTTCACGGCGAGGATTACTGTACGAGACTGTTAATGAAACTAGCAAGCAAATTTATGTTGACTTACCGGAATGCGAGACGGGAACTGTGTGCCTCAGATTTCGCATAAATAGGTCCGTAATTTTCTGGTTAATCCCCTTCGGACGCCCTTTGCATGCTGGTTTGTGATTCCCTAAGTTGGCTGGGCCAGCCGTTCCGACGTGCACCATTTCGAGGCAATCGGGACATTGAAGCATGCTAGACGGGTCGTATTTGACGCCTCCGGGCTGAAATAAATATTATTTGAGCGTCATACGCGGGCAATGTATGCAACACACCTGTTTCCTCCTGTTCTTTCCACCTTTTGCCACTGTGAGCGAGAGGGACGCGATACTGAGGCGAAATTTTTGAAGGCTATGCTTACGTGAGTCTGATGCGCCTCAAATCGGTAGCAGATGGTCCGAAATCGCTCTTTTACCTATTTAACACCGACAAAACACAGTTTTTAAAGGCTCCTAAAGCTCTTTTATAACTTTCACTAGAAAATTTTTTCGACCCTCCCTGGGGACCCCCCCCACCCCATGTACAAAATTTTAATGACGACCTCCCCTTGGCGTCAACGCGCGTCAGTGCGCGTCAGTGCCGCGGCAGTCGCGGCACTTTCACCCAGCCCCTTTGAATTGACGGGTCACTTGAGATGATCTGTGAGAAGGTTCCTTTGCGTATGTCACAATGTTTCATTTCTCTGGGACACCTTCGATTTGCGCGACTCGTGATCTTTACTTGATTTATGGTTCAGCGCAAGACCAAAAATGATTCTAGTCATTCAATTTGGCTCCGATGAAGCTGTAAGTTTTGGTACATGCATCCTAGACTAATTTCAAAGGATCCAATGGGGCAGATTTTTTTACATTGGACCTCGTTGAGTTTTTTATAGCATTTTCAGTCGTAGAAGGACTTATCTATCAGTGGCTGTAATGTGGTGCTGCCCCTTGGATGTATATGAATGCGGCCTATCTTAGTGTGTTCCACTCTAGCATGACCATATGAAGCTGTATATTTACGGCCGTATACAGCAGCATACGATCCGTAATTCTGCCGCAGGTGGCCTCATTTCAGCCACTCGCTTGGCAAGAAATCACCTAATGCAGCTTGCTGATTATGTCGTATTTATGGCCCATTTGCGAGAACGATTCATCGGCAGTCAAGGCAGCAACGGTATCTCGACATATCTCGGCGTGCCAGCAATGGACCGACGCGTATTATTACAAGTACGACCAATCTCCATCTTACATTTCGGCAGTCCGTGCGTTTTTTATTCCCTTACAGTTCAATTGATCTGATATGCTTTCAGTTCTCGATCCTCGTTTCAATGTCAAGAGGTTGCGCAAAGACTCCGACAGCGATCTGGTCCTTACCAAATACTTGGAGGAGCAGAAGAATGCACTTCGTAAGTACTTGGATGTTAACTATCCGGCTGCGTTCTCGACTTCTCGCCAAACAATGACGGCTTCGGCTGCCAACACTGGAGCGGCAAAGCAGCAGATCATCAACCTCGCAGCTTTAGACCAGGGTTCAGATGAGGATGAGGAGAGTGATGACCTTTTGCGGTATTTTGATGCTCCCTGCGCTGCTGCAGATGCCGACCATGTCGATTGGTGGTATGCCAGGAAGAGGGAATTTCCCCGCCTGTATCGGCTGAGGCGTGATATTATGGCTATTCCTGATATGTTTTCGATGGCTTTCAATCTCATACCGCGGTTCACCGCGCTGTCAGGATCTGCAGTTGTTGTCGAGCGGGCCTTTTCGGGTGGTAGAGACACTATCTCGTCGCTGTGGCAGAGCCGTATGGCCTGCGCGTGGAAACTCAACCACACGCTGGTTTCGGTCCAAGCCTGATTTATTGTTATTTTACTTACAGCATTTTTTTAGCCAGTAAATACGCGCCCACAGCACCAGCAAATCATGATCTTACCTCCTATGCTCACCTGTGCGAGCCAGTGCAGGCTATAGCACCCAAACCCCGTGTCTTTTACGTCCCCATTCCGTCAACTACCAACCCATGCAGCACGCACTGTGGCAGAGCCGTATGGCCGACGTGTGGAAATTCATCCACTCGTTGGTTTTGGTTCTAAAGCAGATTACTTATTCTTTTTACATACAATTTTATTTGTACTGTAAACAGGTGCCGACAGCGCCAGAAAACCATCATCTTACGTCCTATGCTCATCTGTGCGAGCTGGTGCGGGCTAGCGCCCACTTCTCGTGTTTTCCTCCTCCCCACACGTCAACTACTAACCTTCGCAGTATGGACTTCGGTGTGCTAACCTTCTCAATATGTCATTTTTACGCTTCTACCCCCCACACGCCCACTTTCTCAGCCCACCGGTACCCTCCGGTCTCACGGAATTGTCAACCTACCCATACTCCAATTTACCTCGACATATACCCCTTTCTTTACTCTGAAATCCACTGGCCACTGACCCTCATCAAGAACCTGCCTCCCGGGCACATAACCCTGCAACAGCACTTCGGCGTGCTGATCACCACGAAACATCACGTTCACGCCTTCACACGCCCACGTCCACTTCTACAGCCTATCGATACCCTCTTCTTTCACGGGTTGATCAACTTACCCATACCTTGATCTTCCTGGCCATACATCTGTTCCTCTACTCTAAAACTGACTGGCCACCAACCCTCTTTAAGAACCCGCCTCCCGGGCCGATAGCCCTTCCACACCGCGCCGCTCCCGATTGAAGCCCGAGACAATCCGAACGTTGATTTTGGTCAAGCATCACTTCCGTCTGAAGAGAAAGAACCTCGAGGATGCCCTCCTTGCAGCACAGGATGCGTTGTGGAAGGGCCGGCTGCCCGGAGGCGGGTTCTTGATGTGGGTTGGTGGCCGGTCGATTTTAGAGTAGAAAGGCGGGTGTATGGGGGAGAGAGATGAGGGTGCCAGTAAAAAATTGAGAGTTCACGAGAGTAGCGGTACGTCGCAAAATGGGCACGAATCAAATTCCACGTGAATCCGATGAGACATGAGGTTTTGTACGCCAAGTGCGCACGGCCGAGGTTACATAGGACGAAGTTGGACATGATAGGACACGGAGGTTTGGCCGCTGAACCAAACTAGCTCGCATGATGAGCATCGAAGGTAAGGAAGATCTATTTGCCTCGTGGGCGCGTGTTACAGGACAAAAAAAATTGTACGTAAAAAGAATAAGTAATCTGTTTTAGAACCGAAACCAACGTGTGGATGAATTTCCACACGTCGGCCATACTGTACTTTTCCCTTCAATTTGGTAGTCATGTGTCATGCACCCCCCTACCGATCACGAACTTTGGTCGAGGTCACGCATCGCGCGGGCATTTACCGAATTGGTTGACCGGTTTGAAAAAGACCCGAAAATCCGCTTGTCGCAGCCCAAAATTGCCTATAGATGTTTCTCTGCGTTTCCAAGCAGCTGTGGAACAGTATTTTCGCAAAATTGGGCTAAAATTCCTCATCTGACTCCCAGTGGACATCGTCTCTGTGGCGCCAGAAGCTGTCATACCTCGTGGTCGGCCTTCTGGACCGTTTTCCCATCCTGCGCTCGACTGTCAGCTCACAGTTATTCCCATCCACTTCATCCGCCTCCACCTCGTCGAGGGTTTCAGCGCGATTATTCTCGGGGGTAAGAGGCTCCACCGCTGATTGCATCCCTGCCTGCTGGACGTGGTGAGACGATATTTCACGTAGCTCATTGTCATCCGCTGGAGAGGTGGTCATTGTTATTGTTTGGCATGCAGTCTTTGCTTTGGGGAGAATGTGAGGAGATGTAAAAAAGAGTCGATGCAGCATCACAAACAAAGCCGAAGTCAGGTAATAGTCAATCATCCGAGTGCCCATAGCATCAAATTATAGTTTGGGACCATATCCAAATTGATTCCTGACCTCCTCACACGATTTGGAGGGATTACCGAAATTTTCGACCATGTCACGCTCCGTCGGGCCTCCTACCGAAATGTCGAATAGGTAAAAGAAGTCACGCATCACACCCCCTGTCAATTTGAAGTGAAAAGTACACTAAGGCTCTGCCACAGTGTAGTTACATGGTAAAGTTGTCTACAGTCGACTATCTCAAAATGCATGATATGAAAATCCATATGGTCCAAAAAAGGCTCATACTGAGGTATTTCATTCAAATCGACAGGGGGTGTGATGCGTGACCCGGAATTCCAGTTCGACATTTCGACAGCAGCCGAATTTTCGTGTGACACCCCCCAAAATTTCGAAATTCCCACGAAAAATTTCGTCTTTTTGCAGTTTTTAGGCAGTTTTGAGGTCTTCGTGACGGCTTGGAGGTTCGACAGAGGCCTTTGTGATGCGTGACAGCAACCAAAATTCGTGCTCGACAGAGGGTTGCATGATGCGTGACTGTCGATTTGAATGAAATACCTCAGTAATGCATAAGAGCCTGGTGAGAACAAACCCCTGATTCTCACTGAAGACCCCGCCTCATAATACATATACCTGGAAATGCATAGCATTTTGGCGACTTTGGCAAGGGAACAAACCATATGTATTGCAAGATAGTTACTGTATTCAAAATTTATACAGCTATAATAACTGTAAACTACCATGAAATTGACTATACCATACCGTAAGACCTACCATCTCTGCAGTACGGTTACTGTTACGTGCTGGTAGCGTACCGTAAACACCCGTAAAGTGTACGGTGTAACCGTATACGGTTACGGTGGGGGACCCTAGTAAATCGGACAGAGCCCGAAAAAATGTTTTGATGGAAAACGGCCTACTAGGGCAAAGTTGAGTCAATTTGGAGCTCGAATTAAGCAGCAAAACCAACGGGACAACGGGAAGGGCGCGAAAAAGGCAAGAAACGCGCCAAAGCGAGAAAAAGGCCAGAAAATAGCCTAGAATTTCTTTATATATATATATATTCTGTCCGCGATAGAGTAAAACTTGGCCCCAGGGACCGATTTTCATAGAGCAAAAATACAAAAATTTACAGCATCTCAGTGTCTTGAGTGGTCGTGTTCAGCCCCCTACGTACCAGGTTACGGCTTTTTTTGTGCCTCTCTGAACCCCATGCCACACAGCATCTTAACTCCGATAGCGAATTGCCAAGCGGGGAATGAAAACGCCACTGTCAGACAGCTGTACCGCCGTGTGATTAGAGCAAAGCCTTTGTATTTTTGGGGTTTGGTGTCAAATTGACAGCCTGACAGTGAGGCCCACGCATGCATGCCTAATATTCCGCAACACACTGCCAGTACGAGGTTTACCGACGTTGGTGTCGGATGGGGTCCACTGTATTTGCACGGAGGTTTCGAATGGGATACACCTTCCCGCCGCGCCTTGTTCTCGTCCTCGGGATGCGAGATAGGCGCCGATGGAAGCGCTAGGAGCGGCGACATCAGGCACGTACGTTTCATTGCATGCTGTCAACCTGGCAGATACCCATTTGGCAGGATCTATCCCAAGAGATGGCTCAAAGGTAAAGAATCTGGAGCGATTCGGTATCGATGGTCCCATGCCTCTGTAGCGCCTTTCAGTCATGTTGGTGAACCCTCTTTCCACCCAATGTTCCATCCACCTAAATTCCCTTAGTGCTGGCCAAAATATGATATGAATATGAAATTGGCGTATCATATTCATATCTGTATCGTATTCGCCTGCAAGAGCGCGCATCATAGCTGTAATCACCGGCAGGAATACGAATACGATACAATGTGAGTACGATATGGATATATTCAAATATATTCCCCCCTCCACTGTCAATCCACTGCTAGGACGTTCAGTGCGAGCAAATATAGGATTGATCTGACATCAGTTCCGTGGAAAGGTCTCGGATGCAATGCAATAGCCTCAGGGCAGCGGAGATAGTAGCCCATGGTCTTCATTTAGTTAAAAAATCATTGTTGCTTTTGAAACTGGGATTGATGGACGGGATTCTCCTCCGTCCTCCGTTGGGAATGATCAGCTGACTAGGGCTTAGTCACGAAGATCCGCAAACTTAAGCGAAGTAACGAAGTGACGAAGATGGCGTGGACTCTTCTGGGGCCGAAGAAGTGAAGTGCTATTTGCGAGGAGGCCGACGCCACAGGGAACTCTGGATTGCCAGCCCGAGCGCTGGTAGTACGGCACGGCGAAATCAGCAGACTTGGACGTGGTTATTTCTAGCAGAAAGTTCTCAGGCTGTCCCACCGCCGCACTGATATAAATATGAAGAGCCCTGCCAGCCGAACCCTAACCGAACAGGCCCCAACTTCTCATGAAAGGGAAAAACCCGAAAGACATCTACACACGACTCATCCTCGGCAAAGGTACATATGGGTATCCACTCTGGAACGGCGAACCTTCGACATGGCCTGTCGAACATTATACAGAAGGTGTTCAAGTCGGCGACGTTGGCTCTCTCACCAGTGAAGGCGCATTTGAGTACCTCTTTACAGTTGCTGCTCCAAAGGACGACCCACGGAACGACCGCATCAAAGACTCGGATGATCTTTTCGAGCCCATGAAGTGGGACTCACGGCGGGATATATCAACCCGGTCTGGATTTCACTCTGGATATAGTGAATCTACCGAAAGCAGTCACGGAAAGGACATGAACACATCGGCACAAGTTAGGTATGTCATTTCGTTCATTGCACTTCATTCATGCAAATTTTTAGTGTCCCGCCTGTTGGGGCCCTGAATTCCAGTATACAGATATCATTCTCGTCCAAGGGGGGGGTTGCATTCGTCTTGCCAAACGGTGCAACCTCCTTCAACCACGTATTTTTGGACCGTATCCTAAAGCATGCATCCGCCAATGGCCTCGCCTGGCTTGAATCTATGGCCAAATTGGGCAGGCGCGGCGATCTTTATTTGATAACCGGATGTCACAAAGCATCTGCCTGGGGCATCACTGTCTCTGCAGAGCAGTCGCAACAAGGAGGTATCACCATGCAGTTGCTTGTACAAGAGAACGGCGGTAATATAGGATATTCGTGGCATGCCTCACACACCTCTCACACCTCTGTTCTTGGTCCTCGCAGTCCTCGACCGAGGGAGGAAAAGGATAAGGAGAATCAATGCATCTTCATACGGGGATATAAAATCGCGAAGAAGGAGGAAAAACGTTGGACACCTTGGTCCAAATCCCCCGAGCAAAAGCTCGAGATTGACGCAGTTGAAGGGTACAAGGAGACCAGATCTGCCCTCGACAGCCTTAATAAATCACCCAAAACATCGGGTGGGGTGGATGGGCCAGGTGGCGGATCATCAGGGTGGAGGGCAACCGCCCGGCGGCTCAGGTGGTACGGGGTCCTCGGGAGGATCAACAAGTGGAGGAGGCCCTCCAGGGGGATCAGCGGGCGGATCGAGCGGCCCAAGTGATGGTGCAGGGGGATCAGCCGGTGGAGGAGAGCCTTCAGGCACATCAACAGAATCATCGGGTGGATCGAAAAGGCCTGCCAATAATTATCCCTCTGATAGAAGTCCTACAAACACGGATTCAGCAATCTCGGTGGAAAAAATTGCAGGAACCACTGAGGTGAGTTTCTGTGCTAGCGAGTCTCCAAGACAGGTGGGCTGACAAGCTTCATAAGCCATACCACCCTTCCACAGCGATCATTGAGTACCTATTTGCAAAGGCAACCACATTACAAGCTTCTCTAGGCACAGACTAAGAGATTAATTACAGGCTCCAGAGGCAAAGTTCGCAGTTGTACATGATCAGGAATGGATGAGTGTAATGAGACCAGTCCGTCTGGTCTTTCTAATCTATCACTAATTCACTGATTACCTCTTACTGTCCTTAGGAAGATGCCGAGGAATTTCCAGATGACAACGAAATCCTGGCAAGAGTATTGAAGAAATACAGTATTCAAATGCATGGTTGTGAGTGCTTAACTGCTCATCATGATAACCACAAGTTGAGTGCTGAAATTTTGACAGCATGTGCATTCCTCACAACCATATCTGAGTTGAGAACAGTGTGAGTATCCCAGACCTCTTGTCAACACTGCTGATTCAACTCATGTCCATCAATTAGCATTCAGCTTCACAGTAAGCACCTTCCTGTGTCAATGCTGCCAAACCATGCTCTTAGTTCCTTCTCAAAGATATCCGTATCACGTCTTTGACTAACCCCCATGATGATCTTCCGGGTGACATGAAAATGTTTGCCCAGCTCATCATTGAGGGAAATATTTTCTTGCAAACCTTGCCGGTGGCATCAGAGCAGGATAAAATGAGCTGGAAACTTGGTTTTGGGTGTAACATGTGAGTGTGTGATGGTTTTGCAAAAGACACTGAGGATTCACCGACCCTCACTTCTTCTCAGCCCACCCCACATTCCTACTTTCTCAGTCACAGTCCTGCGCCAGAGTGAAGCTGAGGGCACACGACTTCTTGGCTATGTTGAAATCGGACAAGGTGAAGTCCGTGGATCTGTGAGATTGAATAGGTGTAGGTGCAGCACCCTTACTCTGAGCATCATCATTGAAAATTACACTGTAGCCTTCCAGCTCCCGCTCAATAAAGTAAATCCTGATGGCCCTTCTCTCAAATTCGATGCCGGTTTCTCAGTTTCTGAGTTGCCATACCAGGACGTATCTGGTTTAGATCTCATTAGTATACCAGAGAATACAAGTGAGATTCCCTGCATCTTGTCAGAGTACTCACTGAGTCATCTACAGTTGCCTGTGTCAAGGATCAGGGCATAGCAAGTGAGCTGCAGAAGATGTATATGGACTCCAGAAAGATCAAATTTCATATGGATGCTCTGCAGCTTTGGGTAATGCATGAGAGGATTCTCCTCTGCTACCAAAGCAATGAAAGCAGGGCTCAGCTGCTGAATATACTCGGGGACATTGTTTTACAGTCTTACCAGGAATCTGGCACTGCAAACTACATGAACCAGGCAGTCTGTGCATACAGTGATGCAGTGCGGGATGACCCAGGGTCTGTGATCTATCTTGCAGATCTTGGAACATCTTTGCTCCATCGCTTTGAACAGTTTGGGAGCTTGCAGGATATCAATCAATCGGTTGAGATGCTCAAAAATGCTGACCGACGCACTCCAGACAGCCACCCAGACAAGCCTTCACGGCTGAATAACCTTGGGACTTCGCTCCTCAGCCGCTTTGGACGACTTGGTGATCTCTATGATCTCAACCAGTCTGTATTGAGATTTGAAGCTGCTGTTGCTCTCACTCCAGATGGCCACCCAGACAAGCCTTCACAGCTGAATAACCTTGGGACTTCGCTCCTCAGGCGCTTTGAACAACTTAGTGATCTCCATGATATCAACCAGTCTGTATTGAGATTTAAAGCTGCTGTTGCTCTCACTCCAGATGGCCATCCAGACAAGCCTTCACGGCTGAATAACCTCGGGACTTCACTCATCAGGCACTTCGAACGACTTGGTGATCTTGATGATCTCAACCAATCTGTATTGAGATTTGAAGCTGCTGTTGCTCTCACTCCAGATGGTCATCCAGACAAGCCTTCACAGCTGAATAACCTAGGGACTTCACTCCTCAGCCGCTTCAACCGACTTGGTGATCTCTATGATCTCAACCAGTCTGTATTGAGACTTGAAGCTGCTGTTGCTCTCACTCCAGATGGCCATCCAGACAAGCCTTCATGGCTGAATAACCTTGGGACTTCACTCATCAGGCGCTTTGAACAACTTGGTGATCTCTATGATCTCAACAAGTCTGTATTGAGATTTGAAGCTGCTGTTGCTCTCACTGCAGATGGCCATCCAGACAAGCCTTCACAGCTGAATAACCTAGGGACTTCACTCCTCAGGCACTTTGAAAGACTTGGTGATTTCCATGATCTCAACCAGTCTGTATTGAGATTTGAAGCTGCTGTTGCTCTCACTCCAGATGGCCATCTGGACAAGCCTACACAGCTGAAGAACCTTGGGACTTCACTCCTCAAGCGCTTTGAAAGACTTGGTGATCTCCATGACCTCAACCAGTCTGTATTGAGATTTGAAGCTGCTGTTGCTCTCACTCCAAATGGCCACCCAGACAAGCCTTCACAGCTGAAGAACCTTGGGACTTCACTCCTCAAGCGCTTTGAAAGACTTGGTGATCTCCATGATCTCAACCAGTCTGTATGGAGATTTGAAGCTGCTGTTGCTCTCACTCCAGATGGCCACCCAGACAAGCCTTCACAGCTGAATAACCTCGGGACTTCACTCCTCAGGCGCTTTGAACAACTTGGCAATCTCCATGATATCAACGAGTCTGTATTGAGATTTGAAGCTGCTGTTGCTCTCACTCCAGATGGCCATCCAGACAAGCCTTCACAGCTGAATAACCTCGGGAATTCACTCCTCAGCCGCTTCGAACGACTTGGTGATCTTGATGATCTCAACAAGTCTGTATTGAGACTTGAAGCTGCTGTTGCTCTCACTCCAGATGGCCACCCAGACAAGCCTTCACAGCTGAATAACCTTGGGAATTCACTCCTCAGCCGCTTTGAACAACTTGGTGATTTCCATGATATCAACCAGTCTGTATTGAGATTTGAAGCTGCTGTTGCTCTCACTCCAGATGGCCATCTGGACAAGCCTTCACAGCTGAAGAACCTTGGGACTTCACTCCTCAAGTGCTTTGAAAGACTTGGTGATCTCCATGATCTCAACCAGTCTGTATTGAGATTTGAAGCTGCTGTTGCTCTCACTCCAGATGGCCACCCAGACAAGCCTTCACAGCTGAATAACCTTGGGACTTCACTCCTCAGGCGCTTTGAACAACTTGGCAATCTCCATGATATCAACGAGTCTGTATTGAGATTTAAAGCTGCTGTTGCTCTCACTCCAGATGGCCATCCAGACAAGCCTTCACAGCTGAATAACCTCGGGAATTCACTCCTCAGCTGCTTCGAACGACTGGGTGATCTTGATGATCTCAACAAGTCTGTATTGAGACTTGAAGCTGCTGTTGCTCTCACTCCAGATGGCCACCCAGACAAGCCTTCACAGCTGAATAACCTTGGGAATTCACTCCTCAGGCGCTTTGAACAACTTGGTGATTTCCATGATATCGACCAGTCTGTATTGAGATTTGAAGCTGCTGTTGCTCTCACTCCAGATGGCCATCCAGACAAGCCTTCACAGCTGAATAACCTCGGGAATTCACTCCTCAGCCGCTTTGAACGACTTAGTGATCTTGATGATCTCAACAAGTCTGTATTGAGATTTGAAGCTGCTGTTGCTCTCACTCCAGATGGCCACCCAAACAAGCCTTCACAGCTGAATAACCTCGGGACTTCGCTCCTCAGGCGCTTTGAACAACTTGGCAATCTCCATGATATCAACCAGTCTGTATTGAGATTTGAAGCTGCTGTTGCTCTCACTCCAGATGACCATCCAGACAAGCCTTCACAGCTGAATAACCTCGGGAATTCACTCCTCAGCCGCTTCAAACAACTTGGTAATCTTGATGATCTCAACAAGTCTGTATTGAGAAAAGAAGCTGCCGTTGCTCTCACTCCAGATGGCCACCCAGACAAGCCTTCACAGCTGAATAGCCTTGGGAATTCACTCCTCAGCCGCTTTGAGCAGTTCCATGATCCTAAAGATTCTCAGCAGCTGCTAATTTACTACACTTCAGCTGCATGCTCCAAAACAGGCCCTGCCCATATACGATTCAAGGCAGCCAAAAACTGGGCAAAACATGCTCATAATCACCAACCCTTATCTATACTCCATGCTTATACTACTGCCATTGAACTTCTGCCTGAATTGGCATGGCTGGGGCTGTCTATAACCGATCAGCATCGTTACCTCTCGCAGGCAGGCCAAGTTGTGAGAGATGCTGCTTCAGCTGCAATTGCAGTACATGACTACCAGAAGGCAGTGGAGTGGCTTGACCAGGGTCGTTCAATTATCTGGGGTCAGCTTCTCAATCTGCGCACACCAGTAGATGAACTAAGGAAGATATATCCTGACCTTGCTGATGAGCTTGTCTCTCTCTCTACCTCATTAGAAAGTGCTGGCACCTGGAGCAATACTGATGCTGTTGATACAAAGCCTCAGTCACTTCAGTCCATCGCAAATCAAGCTCATGCCTTTGCTCTTAAAAGGGATCATATCCTAAAGCAGATCAGAGAGCTGCCAGGGCTTGAGAGGTTCCTATTACCCAAGCCAATTTCTGAGCTTTCGCTAGCTGCAAAGAGTGGCCCAGTTGCTATTGTAAATACCAGTGAATATAGGTGTGATGCCCTGATACTTCTACCAGGCCTTGCAGATCAAGTCACCCATGTTCCACTCCCTGACTTCATAATCCATGAGGCACAGACCATGGCCAAATCCCTGGCATCTATTGTGGGAACTTCCAGACACAGTGATAGGTTCCCTGGCTTCATTGAGGGAGAGATAGCTCAAGATGACCTCTTTTCGGATATTCTCCGTGATCTCTGGTTGAAAATTGTTCGCCCAGTCCTGAATGCACTTGCAATTACGGTAAGCTATGCAATCAACACCTCAATTCCCATCCTGATGGTATCTATAGACTCCAGCAAGCCAAGATTTGGGACGCATCTGGTGGTGTCCGACAGGGCCACTCGCATTTCTTCCCATTCATGCAGCAGGACTCTATAGTGAAGACCAAGCATTTGGCTCAAAATTATCTGACTTTCTGATTTCATCCTATACGCCATCATTGACTGCCTTGATCCAAGGGTTTCACCCACAATCTGAATCCAAGGAAGACCTTTATCTCCTTGCTGTCACTCAACCATCAGCCAATGGACAGTCCTACATCCCAGGAACTCAGGAAGAGATCAAATGCATTAAGCAGCATGCCAAGGGAAAAGTTCCCATTCTGTGGTTGGATGAAGATATGGCCACAATAGGAAATGTTCAGAAGGGCATGAAGGAGTCTAGATGGGTTCATTTTGCCTGCCATGGTGTGCAGAGCACCTCTCCAACTGAAAGTGCTCTGCTCCTTGCCGGAAGTTCACGGTTGACACTCTCAAACATTATCAAGCTCTCCCTTCCCAATGCTGACCTGGCATTCCTCTCTGCATGTCAAACTGCCACTGGCTCAGAAGAGCTCCTAGATGAATCAGTTCATCTCATTGCTGGCATGTTACTAGCAGGATACCGGGGTGTCATTGGAACAATGTGGTCTATCTGGGACAATGATGCCCCACAAGTTGCCGGTGATGTGTATGCCCATCTATTGGAGGCATCACCTCCAGATCCGACGAGGGCAGCTGAGGCGTTGCATCTCGCTGTTCGGAAGCTTCAAGAGCAGCTCGGAGAAAGGAAATCATTTTTACGCTGGGTGCCATTCATACATTTTGGGGTTTGATCTTGGGGATATAACATCTGTGTAGGATATGTGTAGGGGTAGTAGTAGCTTGATTATAGTCCCTGTTTCTGTATGACCACTTGTGAGTTACAGTCTTGATTTTATTTGACGGAGTGTTAGACGTTACAATCTTGAAGAGAATGTCAACAGGTCTTATGTACATCGCGTCCAACTCAATGTTTGTAAATTGGGTCCACCCCGAGAAGCTTGGTGACCGGAAGAACATCATTTCAGAGACACAAACACAATATCCCAGAGGATAAGCAAGATTTGCAACACAAAAGATTGCACTAGACTTATGGCTTCAGTCATGTGGAAATCTAGCTAGTTGTGTGCTCAAAAATCAAGATACAGACAAGGCTCACATACTGATTCCCAACCAAGCTGGGCGACACTCTGCAAATTCACATCAAAACAAGGTGAGAAAATTCGACTCAAAATCTCTAGAGAGCATAACAACACCGACCTTTCTCAACTGTAGATCTGCTGCTCCATGATAGGTACACAATTCACGTGTTTTCTGCTGGACCAATAGCCTAACAACTCAGGCAGTGTCTTTCTGCTTTTTATATTCACGTGCAAACCCCACTTTGAAGTTTAATATTCCGGCTCAACCTTAAACACCCAACGGTGACATTTCGGAGACTCAAGCTGAATGTTGATAGTTCATAATTGATATTTCAAGCTGAAGGTGATAATTCTGTGTTCATCTCGCTGGCGAACATGATGCAACCTTTGAACGTGGTGTAGTAGAGTGGTTTAATGCCAAATCTGTCTCGCGCGGCAAACAGGAGTCGATGCTTGACATCGTACAGGACAAACGCAAATTCGCCACGCAGATTAAGCAGCAGATTGAACCGATCTCGCTTGTATCTGTTGTACCGTTCCACGTCAACTCACGTTGGTTCTGAATGTAATTTAAGTTTTTGCTTACAATTGAACCACCAACTCGGAGTCAGATTGGGTCTTGAATGAATATCCCTGGCTATGCAACTCCGTGCGGAGACGCTCATGGTCGTAAATCTCGCCAGTTACAACACAGTGCACGAGCTCATCCTCGTCGGAGAGGGGCTGCTGGCCTGTCAGAACGTCGATTATCGAGAGCCTGGCATGACCCAACCCTGAAGGAGACGCATATGAGTCTGTGTGGCAAATAGAAACAATTAATTTTCTGTGAACTGACCAACACGAGCATCCGGAGACACATAGACACCATTGGAGTCGGGTCCGCGGTGCTTGATGAGCTCGAGGGAAGCATTGAGCTTGTTCCTCAGGTCGTGAGCAGACGGAGGATTGACCGAGTCTGAATAAAATGCAGATATGAAACCACACATCGGATTGGTGAAGGGCTGATGCTGGCGACGAAATCCTTCTAACCTTTTTATGGGTTATCTGATACAACGATCACACCTCCTGATATCGTTATCAGGTATCAGATAAGATTGTTATCAGCCTGCCGAGCGTACGTGTCCTGTTGAACATCCTGAGCCGAAACGATCCTGAGAGTAAAATGTCGTTTACCAGGGATGCGATTGGACCCGGAATAATGGGATTCACGAGGTCCAGAACCTGCAAATGGTCGAAAGGGAAAAAAGGAAACGAACTTCACGTCATAGAGCTTGTCATGGAGTGACAGCGGTTACAAGGATGTTGAGGCGAACAGCTAAAGCGGAGCAGGGCAATTGACTTGAGGCCCGACAGAACACCGTCCTTACAAATTTCCATCACGTTTACTTTTGCCGAAAGCTAATGCACAATACAATGAATCGGAATGAGTATGACATCCAACACTTGTATATTGTTTATGACTCAGTGAATTTGTTCCACGTCGGACTGTATACGTATCGTCGTCTGCAACCACATATTGTCCCACATAACGAAGCCGACGACAGGGAGAACGACCACCGTCAGGTTAGTTCAACTGTGGTAGAACTTTCCAGCACTCAACGCTTGTCCATTGAATAAATCCGGAGCACGCAATGTTCTGTCTTTGTTCCGTCGCTAATTTGAAGATTGATCATTGATGTCCGTCGGACAGCTCGGCCACGAATCCGTTCTTGTGTCATCACTCTCACTCTCTTTTCATGTTTCAAGCCTGGTCGCTGCTGCCGGGTGTTGGGAACCCGGAAACAATCATGTGCCTGCCCACACAATGGCGCAACTCACCGCAATCCTCTTGCAATGCTTGCGTTAGCTCGGGTCAGGATAAAACGTCACATCTGTGACCCGACGCGTCGTCTCAGGCTCTTTCCACTTTGGAATGGCGCCCCCACCTGAACCCAAGCCCAAAGTTCGTCGGAATAGAAACCTGTCCTCTAAGCTTGCCGATGACAACAACGGGGAAGCGCTCAGTGCCGTCCACCAACAGGTCCTTGTGGGTGAGTCCTACTAGTAGTCCATGAGACGCGTCCCACGCAACGCCAACGCGTCAAAAGTATCTACTCACAGTTTTCAGCCAAACCTGTTCTGGATATGATCAAGAAGATTGCGAGGCTGTCTACGCTGCTTCCCGAGACGGTCCCAGAGGCTGCAGATACAGATGACATCCATCGTATCATCACTACAGTACACGGCATCGAAGAGACTGTTGCCGGTACCTTTAACCGCTGCTTCGATCTCCTTTTCGCCGAGGACTGTCGCGGTGTGGAAGGATGTTTAAAGAATATTCGTCGCGGGGAGGGAGGAATGGAATGTGTGGTCGCCTACCTTCAATCGATCCACTGGGAGTCCGCCGGCGGGCCCCTGGATCTGGCGGAGCTTAAATTAACGCGCGTAGCAGATGAACTGGAGCATCTTTGGTACGTTTCATTCGCTCTCCTGCTTTTTCTATTGCTACTGAAAGAAAAATCAGCAGGAAACAACCAACGATCACGACCAGGGAGAAAGATAGTTGCACCATAGGTACCACGGACGATGGGAGTACTGGCGAGGGACCACCGAGGGGACCCGCATTTGAAGCAGCGATGGATCGTGAGTGCATGATCTTCATCTTCGCGTTCATTTCTTGAGCGCAAACCAGGGATCTTCGACGCCGCTGTCTATTCAAGGAAGCCCAACAGCGAGTATCAGCCACGCAAGAGGAAGTCAAACCTTTCTGAGGAGGAGGTCAACTTTGATCAGGCTGAATTGGACAAGCCGGCGACACCGGTATGCTGTGAATTATTTCGCCGCCTTTTACACTCACATAAGCCAGGAGGGCCGCAAACGCAAAACTATTGTAATAGACAATGACAATTCAAGTTTGAATGAGCAGCTTCCGGTATATTTCGAACATCGACCCAAATTTTTTTTTTTTTTTCCTTACCAGGCGTTTTCCAGGCTGTTCCGACAGATCCCCCGGCCAAGAAAACCAAAGAAGACGCCTGCGCCCAAGGGTACAGCCCCGAAGGTTACGGTAATCAAGATCGACGACGAGTCGGACGATGACTTGTGTCCGCGCAACAAGTGGGGCCCAAAGAACAACTCACGCGACCACTTTCACGACCCCATTGCTGTCAAGATAAACGGCGATTCGCGGTGGGAGTTTAAATGCAAGCACTGCTCGAAGTATATTTCTCTCTTACCTACGTAAACTTAACCACTGAGCCGTTCCGAAGATCATGCACATTCCCTGGTACTGTGAAACGCGACGCGAGCTTCGAAGATGAGCCGAAACAGCCGGCCCTGGGTAACCTCGCGACACATCTCCACCGCCATGGGATACAGGCAATCCGACCCCCTGCCAAATGCAGATCACGTGATCAGCCAAACAACGCCACAACAACGCGCTTTCTCTCGACATCCATGACAATGGCTTGAATATGGATTGTTCGGACCTCTACAGACTCAGTGCCACTCAAATTTATGTCACAACCCTGCTCTAGTCAATAACATTGTGTTCTGAGTACTATCCTTCCAAGTGCGAGGATTTGTTCGGCGACGTTTGTGCGCACGTATATCGTCTGCTGCCTTTTCAATCGGGGTGAACAACTGCTCTAATCTTGTGGCCATTTTCGGCTGGACACCCTTGGCATTCCCCGCGATCTCCATCAATTCATCGAAACAACGCTTCAAATGGAGTATTCTTGCCGGCTGAAACACCACCTGGTAAACTAAATGTTGGCCGTCTGGAGACACGAAGAAAGGTAAAACTTGCCCGACAAGGCTCGTTTTCTATCTCTGCGTCCATTTCATCATCGGCGCTCGTTGGTTTGGCATTGCCTGATTGTTCGGAGTCTAGATCTCCAGGCCTCGGCTCCTCATCAGTGTTGCTTGCGCTGTCCTGCGGTTCTGATTCTGATCTGCGTAACCGTAAAATGGTTCGAGAACTTCCTTGTGCTCGCCCTAGAGTGAGAATCTGCACTTCCTCCTCTTCATTTTCACTAGATGTTGGATCCGACCCGTCTGCATCGTGGATACCTGGAATGCAGTAAAATGGAGGATAATGGTGACGGCGAAGATCAATGAAAAATTGCAAATTCGTGAGTGGCGAATTGTTTAGGCGCTTGTTTGCCTCCCGATGACGAACCAATGAACTGTCCAAGCACAGAGGCAAGGAGGATCAATGGAATATAAATATGCGAGGTGGCCAGCTCCTGCCAGAAGCTCGGCTGCGGAAAGGGAACAGTGTGGAATGAAGGGATACGGGGAAGTGAGGGATTTGTGTATAGGGTTTAGGGTTCGTTCATTACACGCAGTTTGCAACCCCGATCTCAAGCCCCTTCCAGCGGTACTATGGGTGGCCGCGTTCGAGATCTGGTAAGGTCAGCCCTATCGATATCCTGTACGTGTACTGGTTTGCTATAAATATCATCACCAGCTCTCCACGCTCCTTGGAATGCACCCCGTGTGAAGAACTCAAAGAACTCAAAATCATTGGTCGCTGAATGAAACACCTCAAGAACCCCATGCGCAGACATCCGCTGGCTTCTGCGGATGTGCTTTCCGCGTTAAGGCATCAGTGTCGACGAGAGCAAACGCATGCACATGGAGAAAACTCCACGCCGGCGTCACACCGTATGCTTATACCACAACTTATACCAGAGCGACTTCCAAGGGCCCTGCCGCGCTAATCAGTTCGACAGCCTCTAGCCAAGGTTGTGCGCAGTTTTAGTGGTGGAATTCCACCAGGTTAGACTCTGCTCACGTAATAGTTCCGTCGGAAGCGGGCAATGCTCCAGGTGACTTGGTGCCTGATAACGTCAGAGCCTTCGAAGGCTTAAAATCCAAGGTCTTGAGGCTGCGGCGGGACAGCACTTTCCTTGCATACAATTCATGTCGTTGACCGGCGTCGGCGGAAGAGGCAAACCTCGTAACACTAGCCCCGGAGATTGGGCTTGTGGCGCTTCACTGTGTCAGGAAATAATTACAAGATACTCGGCACCATTCCTAACGTCAAACACAGTGCTTCCACAGCGCTTATCCGTTCCTGATATCAAATACGATGTTCTCACGGCGCTTAACCCCACCTAATACAGTCCTACGAGCTCCATCGCGGGCGCTTTTTCTGTCTGAGATGCAGAATTAGTTGGAGAGGAGGAATGTGAACACATGGAGAACGTTGAGCTGGTTAAATATGAATATAGGCGAAGGCCTTAAATACCGCTTTCAACTTTGTCTCGCATCCAACCATACAGTCATTTCTCACCCCAGAACAACTCAAGTTCACTTCTTTCAACCCATGCAGCTGATCTCCTCTCTCACTATTGCTCTCCTTGCGCTCGCTGCGACAATAGCAGTCGGGGCCGCGCCGGCACCGACACCGGTCCCCGCCATTCCCGGCCTGACCTGTATCGTTGACTCCCATGGCTTCGGCCTCAACCTCGTCAACGACGGCGGCAGCACCATTGACAAAGGCGGGCCCCCTGGCGAGGGCACAGGCGTCATCGTCGACAGCGGGCCCAACAGCCAGATCAATCAGGAAGTACGTACTCACCATCCCCGCTCGCGATCGCCAACCAAGTGATAAGTTGCTTACCATTGAATTCTATTACGCAGTGGTCATTGATCCCCCAGGGCTCCAACTTTCTCATTGCGAACGGCCTGAACTCGTCCCTGTTCCTGTCGTATCCGGCCTTACCCTTTGGCGGCGGTAACCCTGACTTTGCCGGGGTAGTCGTATACTCGAGGTACCCGGCCAACTTCTCCTTTCAGGCCGTCTCTGGTGGTATCCGGTAGGTGATACCGCATTACAGGCATGGATTTCATTAATTGATTTTATTTTCTTCTTTCCACTATCTAGCATCGTCGAAGTCGTCAGCGGAACTGCGCTGACATCCTGGAGTGGTCCTGTCTGTATCTCAAGAGTCGACAAGCTGACATCCGTTGCTAAGTCTTTTTGATCAGGTTACTTTGGCGCGTATTGGAACCGTCCCGGCGAGCCAACAGACCTGGACATTCGTCGCAGCTCGTCAGTCCTACGACTTCTTAGCATCTCGATGTTGAAACTGATTAATCGGCTTCAACACCACAGCTATATAGCATGATTGAGCTTCTTGGTATCCCCGGCTGCACTGGTCTCGCGCGTTTGGAGTTGTGGTATGAAGAAGTAGTTTGTTTGTCACTTGTATTATTTTATGTTCGAGAACACATTACGTGCTTGAGCAAAATCCTTTTCTGGACTGTATCTACGGAATCGGCTACACTGAGGCCCATACTCAGGTGGGTGCTGTCTTCGTGATACTTGAAGAATCGTTACGAGTACTGATGGAATGAGTGCGGCCGGCCTGCAGAATACGACAATACCCGTACCGTATAACCTGCCAAACATAGGTATGTACAGTATGGATTCGTATCGAGTATACGGTTGTCACGGCCCATTGCGGGAAACGGAAGATGGCCAAGAATTTTTATATTTATTAGTGGTAGCCACCACGATATACGGTCAATAATTGCCTCAGTAGTAGGCCTTCTACGAATGATCCCCGGAGTATAGGGACCACCAAAGTCCGCCAGAATCTCGGCTGAACCCTAGAGTCGAGGGCAATGACAATATTTTTATGAAAGATAATATTATTGAGCAAGATACATAGGACCCAGCTGATGGTACAGTGGCGCTCAATTTATGTGCACCATGGTGGTTCACCCCATTGGGGGCAGTAGGTGGCTTGAGACAAGTCATTGACATGAAAAATGGATGTATAGAAAGCTTCCTGACAACTTTTTGAATTTCCAAAAAAGGAAATTCCTGCTCAATGCCTGATTTTCTGACCTCTCCAGGAACCAAGTGTTTTTCAAGGGACTGTGGGAAAAAACTAAGTACATACCATGAAAGGGCTTGCTAAGTAGAGCATATTCACATTTTGAACTGAGTGATTTGTCCTGGGAGAGGGTGGATATGTACTCAATTGACATGGAAAGCACATGATTCTGCACATCAGCTGAATGTGTTCTTCAAAGATCTTGGGCCGGGGTGAGTGGTTAAAAGTTGGTCAAAAGTCCATCGAAAGCAATGGCATAGGTGAGAGGAAAAGGAGGAGAAATATCACTGAGGTTTCACCATTTGGCCAAACTTTATAGAAATGTGGATAATTTCTGGAAGATTCCCGGAAACTTTCATGAAATATCTAAAGTTGCAAAAAATTTCAACCCGCAAAAAGATTTTCAGAAAGAATTACAAGGGAGGTTTTCCCTGATGTTGAAGATATTAAGATTTATCCTAAAATTTTTCAATGAGATGGTGAAGATGCTCGGGGAGGCTAGTAGCACTTCCTGCCAATACTCCTGGGCTAACATTCGGGCAGAAATTGCAGAAATTTGCTGAAGAATGACCCAATTGGTCAATTTTCAGGTTCAGTGTTCAAACGGGACTCTCAGTGCTTGAACGCTGAACTTGAATGCTGCATTCAGTTCAAGCAAGCGTTGAACCTTGAACCTGAACTCAGTGTTCAGTTCAGTCCAGTTCAGGTTCTAACTGATTCCCAAACCAGACCTTCCCAGCACTAATCAGTAACAGTGTAAATCATGTTGGGAACAAAAGGGGTACTGACACTACTGAGGTATTTCATTCAAATCGACAGAGGGTGTGATGTGTGATCCGATTTACCTATTTGACATTTTGACAGTGGCCGAAATTTTGCGTGACAAAATTTCAACAGTCCCACGGAAATTTTGACTTTTTTGCTGCTGGGGGGGAAGGCATTTGTGACAGCTTAGAGGTTCGACAAACAGCTCTGTGACATGTGACCTCAACCAAATTAGGACCGGTGATTATGCCTTTCGAGGTTTGATACCGAAAATCGCCTGTTTTGGACCTCTTGTCCGGATTATTTTTATTTTCCCACGCTTTTTGAGACCGCAAAAATCAAAATTTCGGCGAAGCGGTCACTTTTGGTTTTTTTTTGGTAGAAAATTTTGGAAATCTTGTCCGGATTCCAGTATCATACCTCGAAAGGGATACTCACTGGTCCTACCAAATTTCAACATTGACAGAGGGGTCCGTGACCCGTGACTGTCGGTTTGAATGAAATACCTCAGTAGCATGAAATGACCCATCCCGAGTCAAACAGGTACTAGGGTTTTTTGTTCAAATCGGCAGTCACGGGTCACACACCCCTATGCCAATGTCAAACTTTGGTTGCAGTCATGTGTCACAGCGGCCCTTGTCAAACCTGCCGCTGGTCATGGTGTGGCCAAAATCACCTGAAAGATGCAAAAAGCGAAGATTTTGGTGGAAATGTTGAAACTTCAGGGGGTGTCATGCCAAATAGTACCTGCGGTATTTTTCATGAGGTGCACTTACAGAAAATCTGCCATGCATCTTGCCCTCCCTGTTATTATCTTTCCAAAACTAAGCTTGAATCAAAGGTGGGCTCAAAAAAGAAAGACATCAAGAGGATGATTGCCTGACCCGACCCCAAATCAAACAGGGATCCTGCTGTAGTGATTGTCATGCACAATAACAGCAGTCACCGCCATGAAGGGGACCAATTGATGTCAATTGTATTTGACTTGTTGCATCCAAAGAACTCCTCAACATACCATCTGAAGCACATTGCGTGCGCCTGAAGTGAAGCACATTCACTTTTTTGCTGACAGCACAGCAGCTATTCAACCCAAAACCTGCCGCAGGACAGGATAGGAGTTCCTGTATTGGAGGGCATCACATGCCACTCATGCAAGACCCGCCATTTCCGCATTATCCACCTCAGGCCTGCACCACATTGGTCCAAGTCGTGTGATGTGTTCGTGTCTGGTGCGCTTTGAGCACTCCTTGTCCTCAAAGAGTCCATCTGAATACATAGCAAGGTATTTGGGCTGCCGCTCGTCCTAACCCTAACTTGTAGTGTATATACTCAGTATATTTTATAGGTACCTCTGGTATGATCCCAGTAGCCCGAGTCCATATACTGTACCGACTTGTATGGTAGCAACCGTGCCCGAAGTGTTATGAAAATTTTAGGTTACGGTGTAGCAACGGGTTGCCTAATTTGGCACAAAACCTGCCTAAAAAGGAAAATTTGCGCTGCAGGCCCGAAAAATTTCCCAAATTTGGCCCTGAAAGACCCAAATTTTTGCGTTACGCACCGATTTAGGCAACATTTTGAGGCCTGCGTTACGCGTTACGTTGCTACCATACAAGTTGGTACAGTACTATTTAACAGCTACAATATATGGCCTTGGCACATTGTGATTATGTTTCACCCAAATTCCAACTAATGCGACTTGGCTTGAATTGAATCAGAAAACAATCCTTTACATCCCTTAATATGCCGTGGTATTATACAGCCACGGCAAAAATAAAGTTCCCAACCCAAAAAGGAAATTCCAGCAATTCCCTTCCTTTTCCTTCCCTTCCAGTTCAGATGGCACAAATGGCACTGTGAAAACACTATGGAACTCCTAATAGTTATTACTTAATATAGCATTGATATGAACAAAAGGTAGAGCATAGATTTCTGCTGGATGCAGATGTGTTTCCTTTCACTGAATTTACTGTATGTAAGTCAGCTTTCTACAGCTAAATGTATATTATGGAAAATACTTGTACTAAGGACATAAACATGTGCCTTTCCAGCTGAATACCGGCTTTCTGAGCTGAAAAGGAGAGAAAAGGAAGGGAATTGATGGAATTTCCTTTTTGGGTTGGGAACTTTATTTTTGCCGTGACTGTAGGATTTATTTGCACTGGGTGAACATTTCAAACTAGGAATTCTAAGCTCTAAGGGTTGAATTCAGCAAAATGTGTGAAAGAGAGCATAACCAGGGCTAGGTGCACCTCTTTATAGTAGTTTTAATTGCCTGTGTTTCACTGCTTGCGGTCTGGGAACAGCAGGCACTAGCAGCAGGTTGGCGTGGTTGGGGAAGCAGCTTGATAACGGAAACTTGAGCAAAGAGCTGGATTATACTCTGACCCAGAGTAGAGATGGTGGGGGTGCAAAGGACAAAGGCGGGCAAGGAATAGCGCTTTGAATGGGAAATGGACGGCTGATCAGTGAAGTCGAAAATGGGATTGGGGAGCATCCAGTGTTCCGGACCAAAACTAATCTGTGATGAATTAAAGGGGTCAGCAGACAACCCAGAAAATAATGCACAGCTGTGGCCGATGGATTTTGGGAACAAAAAACAATGTCCAAACATGTTTTCCTGTTAGGGGATATTTTTCCTGCCAGAACATTGACCCAAAAATCTTCCCACCTGGAGCAATGTTCCAGATCCAAAGCCACCCAAAACATGACACGTTTTTGGGCATCAAACATCCATCCAAAAATGACCCGGGGCAGGAAATAAAACAGACTTCATCTCGAGGCTGAAACAGCAAAAGAACAAAGGAATTTCCCATTTTGGGGTCCAAAATTGAGGTCTTTTCCCAGATGAAAAAACCATGAAAAATTGGCGGTGTTTTGAGCATGTTTTCTTGTTAAAAATGGCTGGAAAAGCTATCCTGGTTATACCATTTTCCAAAGGACCGAAAAATATGGCCCAAAAGCAAGACATGTTTGCAGCCGATGTTTTGGTACAAAAAATCCATCAGCCCCTGTGGTGATGGGACATCTCGGATGCCAAAAGCCGGAGGGTTGAGAAAAACAGTGCAAATATAGTCTCACTTATATTCAGACTCCACGAGATTTATGATAATTGATAAATCTTTTAATATAGTGCAAATATGGAAGGATACAAACAAGTGCAATATATGAGGCATATTGGACAAAGCCGCTCTGTTCCCAGGTCCTTTGTCCCAGCAGCACCCATGGAGATAGTCGATATCCAGGGGGATGCTGTTCAACAATTAAATTATTGTACTCCTCATATTCCTTCTCCTCCAGCCACTTGATTTTAGCTGCAGGCATTTGACAATGGACCTCCAAAAAGGAGCTCGAGGCCAAACATGATGTATTGAGAGATTGTAGTCAGAATGCAGGCAAGCTGATCTCCTGCATTGTTGAGTTGAGGTAATGAAGGACAAGTCCAAGGGCTCCTGATGCATCAAGAGAGTGCACCTAAACGTGTACGTCTTGTACAAGAAACATCTTGTTGGGGAATAGTGTGGTGTCCCATATGTGCCCAAATCCTGCATCAAGAATCACCTCAAAGGTCCTGACATCAAAGCCCATGGTTGTGATATATGTGTGGTCATTTCATGTGCAGTATAGGACTTGCCACAGAGTGGCTCCCCAGGGGTTTCATAGGAGCTGAGGATGGCAGAGATATATTCTGCTCGGTTCTCACTGTTCTGTACACAGTTGATAGATGATGATTGCCCTGAGAGCAATTATAGCAGCTGCAGACCCCACCAGCTCCTGATCAATGTCCATTTCATCCTGTTCAATCTCCTGTAGTTGTTGATGGCAAATAAATGCATCAATATCCATGATGTAGATAGTAGGGACATGGTTGAGGGTCAAGGATGCGTTGTTAATTGATGTTTGGATCATTGCCGGAATGCTATTATACCTTTATTCTTGGTCTAGTGTTACAGGAACTGTGTGGACTAATTTTCAAGACTCAAATATGTATGCCGACATCGCTGGCACCCCTTAGATATTCCTTGGAAAGTATCTATCCTTACGGGAAGTCAACCAATGCTTTTTTAAAATTAATGATTAGTAATGCAACCAAACAAAGTTTTAATAAAGTTTCCTAAAATATAAATAAACACTCTCCTTTAAGTCTCGGCTTAACACTGTGTGCAGGTAGCAACATGTCAGATCAACACTGTCAAACTTGGACATTGAGTATTTTGGGCACAAGCAAGCTCTGTATTGCTATAGACACTGGAGGACAATGGGTGACCATGATGGTTCACCTTCTACTATTTTTTCACATTGGTTTCAAGGTGTCAGCACTGCTCAAAGTGCCCTGGGAAGAACCAAGGAAGAGCATTGATGATCTATTACCATTTTGGGTTGACTGCAGGTTGGGTGTGATCCTTCTCAAAAAGAGCCTACATTGCACAGTGCTTGCATGAAGATGAACCTTCCATGGTGTTGACTTGTGCCTGGTGTTACTTTTGTGGGTGAAGGAAGGCAGTATTCAGTTCTATTCAGGTGCACAAATTCAACTTTAATATTAAAAGACTAAGAACAAACTTCAGCTTCAAGGTGAATTGGAACATGTTTGCAGCAGCCATACTTCGGTTCCACCAAGTTTGTAAAGGCAATCCCATCTCGAGATGCCCATCCCATCGCTCATCCCACTCCATAGACATTTTTGCTGGCCCTACAATGAGACAGTAATGGAACAGGTTTGCCTGTTGGACTCACATTGAAACAATGAGCATGGCACACAGCCCTATGATGTTATGCTGCCAAACAAAGTTGAACTTGGATAGAAAATAGTGTGCACTTTGCCCGCAGCTGACTGTAACCTCTCCATGTGTATGGCCACAGTCATGTGGTTATCGTCAGTGCAGCATAAGTTATGAGCTTTCATGGTGTACACAGGAAGTGACAAAGTTCTACTACTGTACTATTACAACCAAAGGTTCAGGTGACAGGTGACACCGGGTCATGAACTGAACAATTTTGGTACCTGTTATGGTGATGGCCAGTGAATGAACACCTCAATTTTTGAAGTTTTTATAGGGTGTAAAAAGTGTTTTTGAGCTACTCTGAATTCAACAAAAAATAAAAACACGAAAAATATGAAAAAAAAAAAACTAGTGCTCCTCCTGGGGTCCTGGTAACACTTTGCAACAATTTTCTGGCATTGGCCACGCCCTAGCACTATGGGCCCCTCATCTGACTCCTCCTGCTCAGCATCCAAAGCATCTGTGTTTCCTGATTGAGTGGTCCCGCTGTTCACATCAACACAGAAATTAGTCGCAAGGCCAGATTCACTGGAAGCTAGAGGCAAGGAGTCTGTTGATTGGCTTCAAGTCCAGAATAGGAAGACACCACACACAAAGCATCAAGGCCTGGTTGGTAATATCTGGGGCATTCATGCTGAAGAACTGTGCAGGCTGGAGGGCAGTGGTGGTCACATTCTGTAGTGGGAGGGAAGTCCGTGAAATTCAACGCTCCTTCCCTAGTGCTGCCGCAATTCTATATCAAGCGAAACCTACCTGCTTTTCGATTCACTGGCTAGCAATGTTACTATTGCTGCTGCACCTAAGTAATGATCTGTTCCAGTCTGCTGTGGTACACTGGGTTTACTTCTGAAATCCGTGCGCGTGATCTTTTGTTGGCCTTATCATACATTACTTGCGGGATGGTGCCGTTACATATTGTGCGACAGTACTTGTAATTATGTTTATCAATTGAGTAGTTTTTAGCTGAGAAAATTTGGACCAGTGAACTTGACACAGGTGGCAAAGCCCGTGGCTTATCAAACAATAAGCCGCCGTGGCATCTAGCTGGTAGTTGGCTGGAAGTTGGCAGGCCGTGACTCGGCTCATTCAATTCAGGGTGTGCATTGGTTCAACTCCCGGTGCTGACATCTTTTTTTAAACACTGCATTTATGGTTCGGGCAATGTCTTAGCTGACAAAAATCATCCCTTTATGTGGTCACCCACCTGAGGTGCAGACCTTCTAGGATAATTAAATTTGAGCCTCTAGGACCCAGGGTCTCCCTAGCAGGCAGCTGTGGGGCCCTAAAAACAAGGTTTGCCAGCCAACATCAGGCTACAGAAAGGCCTCCTACAGTGAATTAGACAAAAGAGAGTATATAACCATTTAGAGGACAGTTTGCATCTGTAGAATCAGAAATATGACCAAGGACACAAATGAAACTGGATTATTATAAAAGATGCCAGTACCGGGAATTGAACCAGTGCACATTCCTAATTGACTAATCCAAGTCACGGCCAGCCAACTTCCAGCCAACTACCAGCTACATGCCACAGTGGCTTATCATTCGATAAGCCATGGGCCTTGCCGCCTGTGTGAACTCGAGGTTCAGTTCAAACAACGGCTGGACCTTGAGTCTGAACCATGTTTAGGTTCTGTTTTTGTTTGAGCTTGAACAATTTCAAGCTTCTTAGGAACCTCAAATCCCTTCTGAAATGCTGCGCACCAACATTTTTTGACAACTTTCTAGTCCGCAAAGCTGTCTGAGATCCAAGGATCACTCTAAAACGCTCAGTCCCTGAATTGACTCATGTTGCTGACCAACTACTTTGTATGAGAATTCAACCCTGATGTCAAGTTTGTTTAGTCAGCCAAGGAAATAACCTGAATGACGAAGGAAACTGTATGTCATAGCTGGCGAAATCATTTGCAAAGAACAATACATCTCATGGTAGGCCGTGCATGTGTATCCAACTACACGCTGAAATACCTGCTGCAGGTTCAGACCATCTGCTACGGGCCTTCTGAACCCTTCTCCTATCTTGTAATGTGTTGGGTTCAGAATTTCGCAAGACAGAAAAAAAGAAACCGAGCAAATGATAAATTTATGAACGACCCATCCCCGAATCGAACGGGGTGCCTGCTTTTTAAATTTACGGAAATTGACAAGAATGAGGTGCAGGTGCGGCCATCGCTATAGGTCTTTTCTCCCCTAAACTTGAGCCAAAACAACTCGGCGCGAATTCTTAAGTGCAGAGGGATGAAAAGGATCATCAAGAAGCTAAATAGAACTCAACCCCGACTCAAACGGGCACTTGCCGTCGTAATTCTCGAGACAGGAAGCTATGAGGTGCAGGTGCGGCCACTGCCTGGGTCTTTAAACTCTGCTTGGACGTATCCTTCCCCAAATGAGATGCATTTTACAGCAAAGCAAGAGAACTTGAATGATAAAAAAAGTTTGACAATTTTTTCAAACAACCCATCCCCGATTGAACAGGGCACCTGCTGTGTTTGAAGTTTTAACCATTGTGAAATAAGGTGCATCTGCCATGGGTCTTATTCCCCCAACTCTTACATCAGTGAGGATGGATAAAAAGACTTATTCGTAACTTGAAGGATACCATACATGACCCATCCCCGAATTGAACAGGTGCCCGCCGTCATAATTCTCAAGATGATTATCACTGTATGAGGCGCAGGTGCAGCCACTGCTATGAGTCTTATTCTTGCTAGTTTCATCCTTCAATGAGTGAAACTGAACTTTACACTCTGAAAAGAAAAAAGATGTTGTCAACAAACACGGAGAATGACCCATCCCCGAATCGAATGGGTGCCTGCTTTGTAAACCAATTGCGCAATGAATGTGGTTGTGGCCATCGCTATGGCTCGCTCTCCCTCCTGTTCCCTGCCTATAACTGCGCGATTTTCATAAGGTGAGAGATGAACAAAAAAAGGGAGACCCATCCAAATTTGATACATGACCCGACCTCGAATTGAACAGAGTACCTGTGTTTGCACAAATACAAGATGCAGGTGCGGCCATCACCATGGGTCTTCCTCTGCTTGGAGTCATCCTTCAGCAAACAAGATGCATTTTACAGCAAGGGAGCTTGAATGATAAAAAAGTCTGGACAAAATTTTCGAACAACCCATCGCTGAATCAATGCCGCTAGCTTGAGTCTATGCCAAAGTACCTGCCGCAGGTGCAACTATGGGTCCTGTTATACCTGCAGTCGCCCTGACAGCCCTGACAAAAAAGAAGTGACAGCATAAATAACATTGGCAAAGAAAAAAGAGTGTTGTCATCGTCTAGAAACGACCCGCCCCGAATCGAACGGGGTGTCTGCTGATAATGCTCTGATGGAGAAACAATACTGCGGCCACCACTATGGGTCTTGCTATATCTATACCTACACTTGCCTTGAGATACGAATAAGCAACAGTGTATATCATGTTGGGAACAAAAGCAGTGTCAACGCTAGCATGAATAGGCCTATAAGGGGTGCCTGCTGATTCCCCATGCAGAAGGATATATACGAGATGCTGGTGCAGACCGTCTGCTATGGGTCTTGCTATAATTATACCTGTACTTGGCCTGAAATATGAAATAAGTAACAGCGTAAATCATGTTGGAAAAAAAAGTTGTTGCTGAGATAAAAAACGACCCATTTCCGAATCGAACAAGGTATCTGCCTGCTGATAATGCCTTGGACGGAAAAATAGTACTGTGTGCAGGTGCGGCGATAGCTACGGGTCTTCCTCTCCCGGCTATCCCTTGTCCATAAGTGAGATCGAATCGAAGGTGCGATAAAAAAGAAAGAAGCAGCAATATCAAACCATGACCCATCCCCGAATCAAACGGTGTGCCTCCTGTTTAACGCGACTGTACCTATGCCAGATGATGCAGGTGCAGACCATCTGCTAAGGGCCTTCTGAACCCTCATGGTATACATGTCTTGCATGTGTCGGCTTCAGGGATTTTGCCGAAAAAAAAAAGAAAAAGAAAATAGCGCAGGAGCAGATAAAGAATGTCCCATCCCCGAATTGAACGGAGTGCCTGTTTTCAAATTAATTGGGGATAGGCATGACGGATTAGGGGCAGGTACGGCCAGGGCCGCTATGGGTCTTGGTACGCCACTCATGCAGGACCAAGTTCAATTTCTCTGGCATGCTCACACATGCCCATGCGGCGGGAAGAGATGAACGCAGATTGGCGAAGATGCCCGCAGATAAGATATTCTGCAGATTTGCGCGGGCATGCGACGTTAGGCGACGTTGCACGTGGGAAGCAAGGGTTGAATTGCATCCGAAAAATTACGTAACTTAACTTGACAGCACAATCGACCCGAAATACGTCAGACAGCGCTAACGGCTTGTCTCCAACTGTCTTCCTCGCGTTTTGCTCCAGCACACACTCGGTTGTACTCCCAGGCAGCCAAACCCACACTTACTCGCAATGTCGAATATAACGACCAAGACGAACAGACCCGGGTACTACGGCAAAGGCTCGGTCGAAGTCGCGCCGCCCAGCAGCGACGACGAGGGCCCCACGCGGCGACTCGCAATCTCCGCCGACAAGCTCGTCACGCGGCCCTTCGAAGGCATCGACACCGTCTACGACGTCCTCGAGTACGTCGCCAAGACGCACGGCACGCGCGATGCGCTCGGGTGGCGCGACGTCCTTGCGGTGCACGAGGAGGAGAAAGAGGTGAGCAAGATCGTGGAGGGGAAGGAGGTCAAGGAGAAGAAGAAGTGGAAGTATTTTGAGCTCAGCGGGTATAAGTATATCAGCTATGTGGGGCTGAAGGAGAGGGTGGGTGAGTTGGCGCGGGGGTTGGTGGATTTGGGGTTGACGAACGAGGACGTGTTTAATATCTTTGCGGCGACGAGGTGTGTGTTTTTCTTCTCTTTTTTTTCTGGGATTTTTGTCGCTGTCGGCGACGCTATGTGCTACATCCCGAAGCGAGGTGCCTGACCCGTTGCCCGAACGTGGCGCGCCTCGTGTGCGGCGACGTCCTGTCTTACGGCCATGGCCCGCAGCACGTCGGACTGTTGCGTAGGGCTTGCTTAGTCTGTCTGCCCTCGGTTTATTCGATCCCGAGTCTCCATCGGGCCAGGTTTTTTGCGGGACGGCAGAGTCTATCTATCTCCCTTTTCTCTTTCTCTTGTAGTTTTACTTTAATTTTATCTCAAGCTAACGCTTTTTGTCTGCAGCGTAAACTGGCAACTCATCGCCCACGCCTGTGGCTCCATCTCCACGCGCATCGCGACCGCGTACGATACCCTCGGGCCGTCTGGTTCGTCGCGTCTCCTTGTCTCTCCCCTCTCTTCCTCTTGTCTCTTCTAACGCTCGCCCCGTGCACAGGCCTGACCCACTCCCTCAACGAGCCCTCCTGCGCCGCGCTCTTCACCAACGCCTCCCTCCTCCCCACGCTCCTCAAGGTCCTCCCCAACACCCCCACCGTCAAGTTCGTCATCTACGACGCCGACACCACCACCGCCAACAGCATCGGCAAGATTCTGACGCAGGTGAAAGAAGTGCGGCCGGACATCCAGCTCCTCTCGATCGACGAGCTGCGCGAGCGGGGGAAAGGCGTGTCGGAGAGCGTGTTGGAGGGGGAGGCGGCCGACGCCGGAAACGGTCAGCTGTATTATGTATACGAGCGGGAGCACGGGCGCGCCGAAGGGGGTTGTGATTACGCATGCGAATCTGATTGCGTCGGTGAGTGTGGGGCGTTTTTTGTCGTCTAAGAGAAGAGGGTCTGATTATTTTTTCTCTCTCGTTGATGTATGTGCATTTAGGTGGCCGCAGTCTATACCCTCCTCGGGCACCACCTCACCCCGGAGGATGCGTACCTCGCGTACCTGCCCCTGGCGCACATCCTGGAGTATATCGTGGAGCTGATCATGCTGTTTGTGGGGATGCCGACTGGGTTTGGCGGGGTTAAGGTGGGTTTCCCTTTTTGTTATTCCAAAAAGAGGTGGGACGCGATGGGAGGGGGGACGCTTTGCGCCTGCGCCTCGAGTCCATATGCACGCTCAGCACCGCCCGTCGTGGTGGGCTTCCTGCGCGGGCTGTGGAGCCGGAAGTGGGCTGGGTTTCTCCGACTCTAGAGCGTTGGACTGGCTTCATATGCCCCGCGAGTCCCTCCCTTTCCTCTCCTTCGCCTTCTTTCCATCTATTCTGCACCGAATTCACGCTCATCGGATTACTTCTTCGCCAGACCCTCACCGACGCCTCGGTGCGCAACTGCGACGGCGACATCAAGGCGTTCCGGCCCTCGATTATGGTCGGCGTGCCCGCGGTGTGGGAGACGATTCGGAAGGGGATCGTTGGGAAGGTGCGTTCTTTGTTGCTCAGTCTATCTTTTCGTTTTGTATCTACGCTTTGACTGGATACGCCTTTTTGACGTTCCTACCGTTTGGCCCGCATTGATACTCTACCTTTTACCTACCTACCCGCTGCCCCCGCTTCTTCATTCCCGTGCTGATGCGTATTTAT
Organism: Mycena venus; assembly: GCA_014462655.1. Classification (NCBI taxonomy): domain Eukaryota; kingdom Fungi; phylum Basidiomycota; class Agaricomycetes; order Agaricales; family Mycenaceae; genus Glaucomycena; species Glaucomycena venus. The sequence goes on along the minus strand of JACAZI010000015.1, from coordinate 346,040 downwards.
AGGTCGCAGGCGGTGGGCGCGTACGGGAGAGCGTGTTCCGCGGGGCGGTGGAGGCGAAGAAGAAGTGCGTAGCGCGTCTTTGTCGACTCCCTTTTCATTTCATCCCCCTCTCGTCACTCTTTTCTGCCTCATCCTTCTTCCGCGCCGCTCCCTCCCGCCATCCGCCCCCTCTCCTTCCTCCACTGCTCGAACGCTCGCTGACCCCCACTCTCTCAGAAACACCCCCGTCCTCGGTAAGCTCGCCGACAGCGTCATCCTCAGCTCCGTGCGTGCCGCGACTGGTGGGCGGTGCGTCTGCCTTCCTTCTCTCCCTCGCCTTCCGCTAATACGACGATTTTGCGTTCGTAGGTTAAGAATCGCGATGAGCGGTGGGGCATCGATCTCGCGGGAGACGCAGGAGTTTTTGAGCGTGGCGCTGGTTATGCTGTTACAGGGTGCGTTTTTACTCCTCTTTCCCTTGTCTGTCGTCACTTCCCCGTCTCCATTGTACCCTCCCTCCCTCTCATCACCGTTTCCTCCTACCTCTCGCCACCCTCTTTCCTTCCCGTCGTCTTCCCCGTCGTCTCTCCTCCCTCTAACCCTTCCTTCCGTCCCCCTAGTCCTTCCCTTCATTGTTGACCCCTTCCTTTCCCCACTCCTTTCCCTCACTTCTCGCTCCTTGTCGCCCACTTCTCTCGTCCTTCTTCCTTCCCGCTTTCCTACTTCCTTCCCCTTCTCCTCGGACTCACACTGACGTTCCGCCCCGCTTCGCAGGCTACGGCATGACCGAGTCGTGCGGCATGTGCGCGATCATGCCGCCCGAGGTTTTCCGGTACGATACCGTCGGGCTGCCGGTGCCGAGTATTGAGATTAAGGTGTGTGCGCGTTTCTTAGTTGTGTGAATGGCGAGGGTGGGGGGGGGGAGTGGCGTTGGCTGGCGGGCGCGCTCGGTCCGCACTGGGGCGGGGTCTTGTCGAGCAACCGAGGTTGTGGGCCCGAAATGAGGAGAAGAGGTGTCACACGATCCTCAGGGGAAGCGCGAGGGGGTGCGTGAGGCCGTTGTATGTGTGCGCGACAGCGAGGAAGTGCGGATGGCGTCGCACGTCATCTGGATGGGGGGGCGTGCGGTGGAGTATGATAAAAGAGGGCGGGTGCGGGTGCGGGTGCGGGTGCGGGTCCTGGCGGGTGTGCACAAGAGGGAGGAAGTGTGAGCGGCGTGCCTGCGCAACGCTAACGGACGCGCTGTACGACCTCCGTTCTAGCGGCATGTGCTCGGCCCCGTTGCGTTTCCATTCTCCCACCGCCCGGGCGATAGACGTTCCCTTTCCTTCCAGACTCATCTGCTTTCCCTCGATTTTGACCTGGCTGACTTCCTTCTTCCTTTGCAGTTCCGCGATGTCCCCGAGGCGGGCTACTTCAGCTGTGGGCGGAATGGCGCGACGGAGGAGCGGGGGAGAGGTGAGTCTCGTCCTTCTTTTGTCCCTCCCTCATCGGTGCGGCACGGTGAGAAAGAGCAGCACAAGGAGCGCTTTCGGTGGGCGGAGAGGAGTTTCCGGGGCGCGATGTCGAGGCGTTTTTCGCGACACGCGTAGTGCTGGTGGACGGTCGGGGCTCGTCGGGGTCTCCCGACCCCTCGCCTCGTTGCTGTGACTTTCGGGCTCGGCCTGCGTCCATCGCCTTCCCTGTTGTTTCTCTCCTTCCCCCGCCGTCCCTTATCCCTCGCGTTATCGTCGTCCTTCTCTTCGTCATTGACCTCAGCTGACGCCTCACCTCTCAGGTCTGCATCCGCGGCCCCTCCGTCATCTCCGGGTACTTCAAGCGGCCGGACCTGAACGAGGACCCGACGATCTTTGCGGGCGACGGGTGGATGCGCACAGGGGATGTGGGGCAGTGGAATGCGGACGGAACGTTGACGCTGATTGATCGGTGAGTGAGCTTTCTTTTCAAAGGCATAAGGAGGCGGGAGTGAGGAAGTAGAGCTGGGAAGGGAGGGTGACGTGGCAGGTGGCCGCAAGCGAGAGTGGGAGCATCAAATGCTGAGCGTCCACCGCTTTGAAGTTGCGTGGGGCGCGCGGTCGTGGGGCTCGTCCTCGACGCCGTGCCCACTGTACTACTCGTCCCGCAATCATGACGCAGTCCCGCTAATGCTCGATTGGACGTCGATTCGGTGTGGGGTGTACGTCCACTCCTTGGGCGACGCCGACGAGTTTTTCTGCGGGCTTGACCGCATCGGCGTTTGGCACAGATGGAGATCTCGGCCTCCTCCCGTTCCTTTCATCCTGCCTCGGCGTCTATCCGTGATGGCTAACGTATTTCCGCCTTCAGGATCAAGAACTTGGTAAAGCTCGCGGGCGGCGAGGTATGTCTCACTGTGCCTTTCTCTCGTTCCCGCTAATCCTCCGGACCCCTGCAGTACATCGCCCTCGAGCAGCTCGAGTCGACATACAAGTCGTGCAACTACGTCGCAAACATATGCGTGCACGCGACGCAGGACGCCAAGGCGCCAATCGCGATCATCATCCCCAACGAGGGACACCTGCGTGCGGCGCTCAAGGGCGTGGATGGCATCGACGTAAGCAAGGGGCTGCCCGAGCTGTGTACGGACCCGCGCGTGGCGGAGGTGGTGCTGAAGGAGTGCAATGCGGTGGGGAAGAAGAACGGGTTCAAGGCGATGGAGACGCTGAGCGCGGTGATACTGACGCCGGATGAATGGACGCCGGAGAGCGGGCTTGTTACGGCTGCGCAGAAGATTCAGAGGAGTGCGATTGCGAAGAAGTTTGATAAGGAGATTAAGGTGGGTTTTACGTTGTGTCTTCTACTATTCTCAATGCTGATTGGGTTGTAGGAGGCGTACAAGAATCAATAAGGGTGGAGAAGAATAAATGAATGAATAAATGATGGGCGGCCGTTTCATGATCCACGGTTCTTTTTTTGTATCTTTTTTTCTGTTAATACGTTACATTCGGATGCTATTTCTACTAAATAGCGCGAACGAATTTCTTGACTGCACCTCTTTTAATCGGTCGAGGCCACAACTCTGGATTATCTCAATTATCTCTCGAGTTATCTATGGCGGTCCCGAGAGGTTCTACTCCGTCTTTCTTGATTGGCAATTTTTTTTTCCCCTGGCGGCGAGTCTCTCGGGGACCAGTCTGTTGCAACAGAGATGTAGGCACAAACCTTCTGCAGCCTTGTTCTAGCCGTGCCCTACATACTCCGCGATTCAGCCCGGAGTCATGACACTGGGTCTCGGCGCCGAGTAGGCTCCTTACCAGCCTGCCTATGAGTTGTAACAATGTGGCAAGTACATTGCTGTAGGCAGGCTGGTACAACAGTTCATATTATGACATACATCAGGACAAACAGGAGGGCTGGGCTCAGAGTTTGATCATTTTCCTTTTCCTTTATTCCGAGCTGATTTTATATCTGTTGGAAAAACTCCAATGGGAAGGACAACTCCAATGTTTCTCTTCTCAAATTCTGTCTCTTCAGAATTTTGATTAAGCATGTTGCAGGTGAGTTCTGGGGCCTCAAATTTAGTAGGAACACAGTGCAATACCAATGATTGGCACCACTCAAAATTTCAAACTCTGGACCCCAGCCCTTTGGCAGTGACAAGCTGTATAAACAACCACATGTAAAAGCCTGCAATTTAGCAATTTTCACTTAAAACACAGCATGCACACCAACCCAAAGAAGAGTTAACATGAGCCTTGAACACTTACAGCTCTTTGCAAAGTTAATGGCACCTCCGATTGTTTTGTAAATAAGAACAAATTAAAATACTTCTCTTCTTGACGTGCTCACCCCGAGCACATTTCTTGGCCGAATCCCTTGCAAGTAGGCACGTTCAAGAGCAAGTTGGCGGCATTTTCATCCTGGTATTTTTTGTTCTCTGATTCTGGCCTTGAATTTTCAACCTTATTTGGCTCCAGCCCGTCACAGTTTCTATCTTGCAATCGTCTTCCTGGCCTCAATTTTTAACCAAGTCGGCTGAAACCAGGTGCGTCAGAATGGCTTCTGGCATGCCCTCTTAGTGCTGGGAAGGTCTGGTTCAGGAACCGGTTCAAACCTGAACTGGACCGAACTGAACGTTGAGTTCAGGTTCAAGGTTCAACATTTGCTTGAACCGAATGCAGCGTTCAGGTTCAGTGTTCGGGCGGTGGGGTCGTGTTTGAACTGAATTGAACACTGAACCTGAAAATTGCACAATTGGCTAAGTTTTTCTGCAATTTTCAGTGATTTCTGGCAATACTTCGGCCCAGATGTGTCGGCAGGAAATGCCACTCACCTCCACAAATATCTTTGGCATCTCATTGAAAAGAATTAGGATAAATCTTGATTCTTCAAGTAACATTCAGCGCATGTCAACCTGACAAAAAACCTTGGCAAGTATATTATGGTCCCCGTACACCTGTAGAGGGCATTGACACGTGGTACAGCCTTGATGTTTACAGAAAAATCACATTCCTGGTCATCTTTGACCTGAATCTGCGTCGCTGAGAAGGCCGAAATTGGCCAGTTTCAAACGCAAAACCAAACCTGAACCTGTGTTCAGGTTCGAGGTTCAGCACTGATCTGAACCGAATGCAAGGTTCAAGTTCAGTGTTCAGAGCAAAGTGTCCTGAACCTGAACCAAACTGAACCTTCCCAGCACTATACCCTCTTTAATGAGCACGTCAATCCCACCAGTCTCTCCATTCCAATGACTGTCTGATGCATGCCATCATTGCATCATCTTGTTGCATTGTTTTCTCCTGGAGTTCTGCTTCAAATTTCCTCATCCTCAGTGTGTCATAAAGCAAGTATTCCTTACCTTCAATTACTGATTGGCTTGTGTCTTTGCTCCAGACACTAGCTGTCAGGGGAACCCTGCTTTCTGGCTGATGTTCTGGTTGATCTGGTCAACTGGCAGACTGCGCCAGCCCCACACACAACTCTGTCCACCCCACTTACAAGTCTGGTTGGCATGCCGCCTATGATCAGGCCTGGGACCACTGTAGATCACTCTGATCAGATGTCTTCTGATTTGTATATAGATGCACCTCAGCATGGGAGATCCTTAGTCTTTCTTCTCTTTAGATCCTCCCCTGCCAGGTGTGCTGGGTCATGTACTGTATATAGCTCTTTTATTTATATCTTTGGATCCTCTCCTGCCAGGACTCTTGAGTTATTCTTGGGCCACCAGGTTGCCCTTACAGCAGAAGAAAGACTCTAAGGGATTAACCAGTCAAAATTGGGACATCTGGTGTTGACAGCAATTCGGAAAGCTACTCCATCGCTCTGGACACCTCTACTCCAAATCTTGCCCCCTCCTCCCCTGTTCCGAGTGCCATCATGGACGATCCCCCCATCCCCACTGCTATGTTGGCCAGTATGGAGGAATGTATGGTGTGCCTCAAAAAACTGATCCACAGGCTCACAGCCTGACTCCCATAACCACCACACTCAGACCCTCCTGCCATGGTCCCTCCCTCTCCAGGTCCAACCGGCGGTCCAGGATTATTTGTCAACATCCATATGGCTGTAAAATTGGTCCTCTGGCTGAACCCACCCTTCATCTTTGACAGAAACCATGCACAGGGCCAGGCCATCCTGCATGCCATCAAGACTTACATCTGGCTCCTTCTGGAGGTGTTCCTGGAGAACAATGAGCTGTCTGAGGAGAAGGCCGTCCAGTTTGCCATGTCCTTCATGGCAAAAAGGGTGCTGCACAGCGCTGGGCCAAACACCAGGCTGCCAAAACCCTGTTCCCCCTTGCAACCTGGGAAAACTTTGTCTGGGAGTTCCGGCTCCAGTTCTTCAAAGAGAACAAACAGGACCACACTCTTGCCAAGCTTGAATCCTGGGTGTACTACATGGGCTCGCACGACGTCTTCAAGTACACGGATGACTTCAAAGACCTCGTTGACCTCACCAGGTCTGAAGACCCACTTGTCAAGGTCACCAAATACTGGACTGGTCTTGACCTGGGCATCAACCATGCAATCATCACATCATGTGACCCACCCAGCCTCCATGATTACCCCACCTGGGCTCCATGTGTACTGCCAGTACGAGGCGCAGGTCTGAGCCCAGACGGCCAGCACATCCAGCCAGGCACCTCCCCCTGGTCCATGTCCCTGCCTGGTAACAGTCGTCCCACTGCCAGTGTTTACACCAGCACTGAGGCCCACTGACCCTGCTGTGGCAGCTCCAGTCCCGATAGACATCGACTCTGGACCCATGCCCGAGGCTTCCCTTGCCACACCTACAGTGGTGCTCAATGTATGTGCACCATGGTAGTTTGCTATATTGGGGCTAGAGACTGACACCAGACCACTTATGGAGGTGAAGGACAGACAGACAGAAGGTTTTCTGACCACTTTTTAAATTTCCAAAAAAGGAAATTCACACTCAATTCCTGATCTTCTGACCCCTCTAGGAACCAAGTGTTTTTTAAGAGACCATGGGAAAAAACTGAGTATATACCCTGAAAGGGCTTGCTAAATGGAGTGGATTCACATTTTGAATCATGTGATTTGATACACCCAATTTCTTGGAAAGTAGGTGACAAGTTGGCCATTTTGGCCTGAAATGCACAAAATTTTGCTAAGAACCTCAAAAATGGCCAACTTGTCACCTACTTTTTAAGACATTGGCTGTATCAAACCACTCAATTCAAAATGTGAATATGCTCTACATAGCAAGCCCTTTCATGGTATGTACTCAGTTTCTTCCCACAGTCTCTTGAAAAATACTTGGTTCCTGGAGAGGTCAGAAAATCAGGCATTGAGCAGGAATTTCCTTTTTTGGAAATTCAAAAAATTGTCAGGAAGCTTTCCATACATCCATTTTTTATGTCAATGACCTGTCTCAAGCCACCTACTACCCCCAATGGGGTGAACCACCATGGTGCACATAAATTGAGCACCACTGTACCACTGTGGTGATTGGGGGCACCTTGCCCAGGATTGCACTGTGCCGGCAGACATCTGGTCTGCCGATGTCTTGGACGAGGTCATCCAGCAGCTCGACAGAGACCTACTGGAGGAGCTCACTGCCCAGGTGGCCACCTCTGCTACTGTCACTGACCTGGTGCCTGAGCCGGTTGAGGATTTTCTCCCCCATGATGAGTGAGTGGTGCACCCTTGTTTGCATCCCCTAATTGTTTCTCCTGTTTGTATAATGAGTTGACAAAATATCTCATGCACTGGTTGAAACAAAAGACACACCTCTTGACCTGGCTGATTACATAGGCCTATCAAAAAGTTTGGGCAAAATTACAAATCAGTCAGTAGAGACCCCAGCTGTCCCAGTTCCTCCAGAATTGGTGGCCCCAGTACCCCTGACCACCTCCTGCATTCGGAAACCAGGTTGGGAGCACAAGCTCCCCAAATGGTACACAGTAGCCATGACCCTGGGTGGCAACTCACTCCACCCTCTGGAGATTGAGTCAGTCAATGATGCTGTTAAACTCTTGCTGAACAGCCTCATTGACTGCAGAGCCACCTCGGACTTTGTGGACTTGGAGTATGTTGCTGTAAACAAGCTTCTGGTCCACCGGCTCTTGCAACTCATCCTGGTTTTCAATGTGGATGGCTCTCCAAATGAGGCTGGCACCATCTGTGAAGTCGCTGGCATAGTTCTCCAGTATTGGGGCCACTCTGAACACATTCAACTGGTGGTCACCCGGTTCAGTAAGCAGCAGCTCATCCTCGGGTATTCCTGGCTCTGGAAACATAACCTGGGGGACCTGGGAGGTCAAGATGATTCACTGGCCAACCGGCTGTTCCACCTGCTGCAACAAGTTCCAAAGAGAGCGCCGTGAATCCAAGGCAGTTGCCTGTATCCTCCGCTCCCTTTGCACCGGTCCTTTCCAATCCATTTGTGTGGTCAATGCGGAGGACCAGGAAGGCTATGACAAGGAGCTTCTGGAGCTCACCCCAGACTCAGAGGACGACAATGATGGTGAAGATGACAAACCAATTGAGGAAGGCGACCACATCTTTTATACGCAGTTCACCCCCTCAGAAGACATCCATGCTGCCAGTACTGTCTCCCAGTGGTTGGCGGAGGCCTTCACCAAGAACTCCACACCTGTCCAGACCGATGTACCGGATTGGGTCCGTGAGTTTGACGATGTCTTCAACAAGGAGTTGTTGACTCGTCCTGGACTTGAAAGCAGCCAACTGTAAGGTCTATCCCATCTCCCCTCTTGAACAGAAGGAGCTCGACACCTTCATAGAGGAAGGGTTGGCCACTGGCTGGATCCACCCATCCGAGTCACCCATGGCATTGCCGGTCTTCTTTGTTAAGAAGAAGGATGGCGGTGAGACGGCACACCGCCAAGTATGTGTCATCTAGCTATTTTTGCGCTCACAAACACATATTATAAGAGTTGCAAGGTAGTTTCTGGTAGTACTATCACTAGTACTCTGGACTTCTGTTTGGTGATACAAAGGAGAGTCAGAGTGAGCTCTGAGCTGCTGATTGTAGTGTATAGATCAAGTCTAGCGTACCCCGTGGGCTGCTGGTCATACACAAAGAGGAGATAAATACCCAAAAGCCCCAGAAGTCATCATTCAGAAGTTGTATCCTACAATAGAGGACCAACAACTGCACAGAGGAAGTCTTTGGAGACTTACAGAGTACTAGCAAGCAGGTTGAAGGCTAAGGGAGTCAGCTGCAGGCAGTTTACATAGGCTGCGGGCCGTCCTTCCGTACTAGCATTAGGTCACGGGGTCAATGCAAGGCCCGCAGGCCATGCGGAAGCAAGCGGAAAGCAGTTAAAGAGGAGAACTATGTAGAGAGAGTACACGTGGGGAGACACGTCGTGTCCCTAGTGACAAACAGAGACACATAGAGTGAAGCAATGGGATTTATTCCATTGGACCGGAGTTCAGAGTGGGATCATGGGTACAGACTGACAAGGAACGAACCCACAGGCTCCCTTTGACAATAGCAGCATTATACTAGAGGGCAGATTCACCTCCATGCCCAGAGGTTCCAGGCCCGCGGTTGCAGACGGCAGCCCACAGCACCCATCATATACCCAAATCAGGATGTGGGAACCATGTGAATGGTTGTCTTGGCACACAATGACTCAGAGGACACGTAGTTTGTTTTGATCTGTTTTCTCTTTGATTATCACATGTAAAGTATTTCTCAGTAGTATAAATAGTGCTCAGAGACCCTGCAGAAGGCCAGTTCACCTTGGCAGACGTTGTAGCAGTTGTTCTCAGGATAGATCGCAGTGCATACATTGCCTCAGTTGTTCTCAGACTACAGCACAGCTCTACTGTTGTGGTTGTTCTCAGGTCAGCTTTGCAGAGATTAGTTCTATCTCTGTTGTAGTTGTTCTTTAATAGAGACTTGGTTGTTGGCTCTAGAGTTCAGTCAGAGTTGTGTGAGTAAGTTTCGCGTTGTTGGTGCCGTGGCCCCTTCAATTGGCCTGTGGGTGACCTTCATGTATAAAAGAGTTGTGAAGCAGTTGGCTATTGCCACAGTAGAAGTGTTGGGCTTTGTCTGTCAGTCTTTAGCAGCTTGTGGATGCAACCACATTGTTGAACCGAAGGGCCTTTGGCTAGGTCATTTCGTTTGACCGTTGTTGACCCCGCAGACGGTCTTCACGTATAAAAGAGAGGTTTACCTACCTGAGTGGGCTTGTTGCTTTGCTAGTTGCATCCGCGGTTGATATTGCCCACCATAACCAACAGGAAGAACAGTTTGGTCGCCAGCAAGGTGCTTAAGCCTTGAAGTAGAGCGAAAGGTACCTGTGGCAGGTTAAGCCAAGGTCTACAATGAAATTTGCTTGTTGTAAGAGTGATTGAAAGCCAGATCTGTGACCTCAATTAGAGGATTTGCTGTTGAAACCTTTACAAACTCTGCCCTGATGTTGACGAAACTACCTAATAGTCTTCCTCTCGTCTTGTATCCAAGCCCAAACCCTTGTTCATGATGGTTCATCGAGGCCACGGGCATAGTTTCGCACAAGATCCTGCATAGTTGAGGTGCTGTGGGGACTTTGTGTTAGCAGTTATTGAGGGCTGAGGCTCTGCAGGAGTGTTGTGTTGATTTTGTAGAGAAGGATTCGTTGTCCACAATTGGGATTCAAACCAGTTTAAGCCGCATACTATGACTCGGACCCCAAACTCACCAAGGGAGCGCCCTTGTTCTTTGGGAGTGATAATAGTTGGTTGTGTGGTTGTTAGTTGTGGTGTTTGTTAGCATCCAACAATAGTCGCATTTCTAGCTTATAGTTAAGTGCACCGTTTCAGCAGCCTCTGGTTTGTGCAGGACTACTGGGCACTGAACACGATGACTGTCAAGAACTGGTACCCGCTCCTGTTGATCAATGACTTGGTCGACTGGCTGAAGGGTGCTCAGTTCTTCATGAAGCTCAACATCTGGTGGGGCTTCAATAATGTCTGGATCTGTGAAGGTGATGAGTGGAAGGCTGCCTTCTGTACTAACTGGGGACTCTTTGAACCCTTGGTGATGTACTTCAGCCTGGCCAACTCCCCAGTGACTTTCTAGACAATGATGAATGACATCTTCCAAAATCTCATCTTGTCTGGGGACATCATGGTATACCTCGACAATATTCTCATTGCACACTCTGACCTCACACACCATCAGGAGATTGCCTGGGAGGTTCTCTGGTGACTCTGGGAGCACAAGCTCTATTTATGCCTGGAGAAGTGCGAGTTCGAAAGGACGTCAATCAAATACCTCAGGGTTATCATCTCATGCAATCATGTTGAGATGGATCTGGTCAAGGTCGCCAGTGTCGCTGCCTGGCCAGCCCCAGGCAATGAGAAGGACATGCAGCAGTTCCTCGGCTTCACGAACTTCTACCGGCAGTTCATCTGGTTGTTCTCAGACATTGCCCAGCCCCTCTTTGACCTCACTAAAAAAAGGGGTTGGATGGTCCTGGGGAGACCACAAGCAGTCAGCATTCCAGGCACTCAAGGATGCGGTCACTGCTGATCCAGTGCTTGTTCTACCAGATGAGTGAAAACCTTACTGGCTCGAGGCAGACAGCTCCGATTTTGCAACCGGAGCTGTCCTGTCTCAACCTGGGCCAGACGAGAAGTGGCACCCAGTTGCATTCTTCTCCAAGAGTTTGAGTGAAGTCCAATGGAACTATGAGATCCATGACAAGGAAATGCTTGCGATCGTCCAAGCCCCAGAGGAATAGTGACACTTCCTCAAGGGTGCACAGCATCTGGTCAAGATCTGGACTGACCACAAGAACTTGGAGTACTTCTGGAAGGCACAGAATCTCAACCAGAGGCAGGCATGGTGGTCCCTGTACCTGTCCTGGTTTGACTTCTTGCTTCACCACAAGCCAGGGAGCCTCATGGGTCATCTGAACGCCCTCTCCTGCTGCCCAGACCATGGCATATCCACTGACAACCAGGATGTCACCCTCCTCTGGCCAGAACTGTTCCACGTCCAAGCATTGGAAGGTGTGGTTATTGCTGGCCCTGAGGTTCCTCTCCTCTGGGACATCCAGGAGGCCCTTGCCGGTGAGCTGGATCTTGAAGACCCCATTGCACTTGCTGCATGGGAAATCCTCAAGGTCTGGGGCACTTGGTCTACTTGCTCTGCTGAGTGGCATGTTGAAGGCGGACTCCTCAACTTCCAGGGGAAAGTAGTTGTCCCCTGGGATAAGGACCTCTGCCACCAGATCTTGGAGCTGCACCACAATACACAGGTTGCTGGGCATGCTAGCTGGTTTAAGATGTTGGAACTTGTCTCCCAGAACTACTGGTGGCCCCAGATGTCCTGACATGTCAGCCAGTATGTTGCCACCTGTGATCTGTACTGCTGCACCAAGGTGCTCTAGAAGTTGCTGATCAGTGAACTCCACCCCACAGAGGTCCTGGCTGAATGGTGGGACACTGTGTTGGTCAACTTCATTATTGAACTCCCAGAGGCACATGGCTACAATCTGGTGATAGTAGTGGTAGATGTCTTGGGTAAGCATGCACATTTCATTGAATGCCACACCCAGCTGGGTGCTGTAGGCACTGCCCAGCTCTTCTACAAGAATGTCTGGTGGCACCATGACACCCCCCAGAAGTACATCTCTGACCAGGGTCAGCAATTTGTCACAGAGTTCACCACCAAGCTCTGGCACCTGATTGGTGTTGAGCTGGCAACCTCCACCACCTGCAGACCAATGGCCAGACTGAACGCATCAACCAGGAGCTCAAGCAGTTCATCCAGCTCTTTACAAGCTACAAGCAGGATGACTGGGACAAGCTCCTGCTGGCTGTGGAATTTGCTTACAACCATGTCCACTTGTCCATGCAGCAGGTCCCGTTCATGACCAACACCAGCCGGCTCCCCCAGATGGGCTTTGAGCCAAACGGTATGTGTTCCTGGGTGGAGTCTGCAAACGAGTTCTGCAACCGGATTGTGTCTGGTGTGTCAGAAGCCCAATCAGCATTGGTAAAGGCCAAGGAAGAGTACAAACAGTACTACAACTGCCAATGCACTCTGGTGCCAGAGATCAAGGTGGGCAACTGGGTCTGGCTTGATGCCTCTGACATACAGACCACTTAGCCATCCCCTGGCCCCTCCCATCACTGCCTCAGCCCCTTTGAGGTAGCCAAGGTGGTCAGTCACGGTGTGTACAAGCTGGAATTGCCCCCGTATCTCTCCCGGCTCCACCCGGTCTTTCTGGTCGTCAAACTACAGCTTGCAGAGGACGACCCCTTCGAAGGCCGGCCAGGATATGATGAACCCCCCTCCAGTCCTCAGAACTCCCAGTGACAACCAATGGGAAGTGGAGGAGATCCTGGATGCAAGGATACACTACCGGAGCCTTTGGTACTAGGTCCGGTTCAAGGGGTATAACGAGTTACATGACCAGTGGGTTAAGCACTTGGATGTGTTCACTCTAGATGCTGTTGCAGAATTCCACTGTAAATACCCTGGAAAGCCATGACATATTGCCACTGCCACCTTCAACTCCCTCCTGTTCCGTGATCCTGCTGTCCACATCCAGTTTATGCATTGGGGTGCTGCATTCCAAGGGGGGGTTGATGTCAGGGGAACCCCGCTTTCCAGCCAACATTCTGGTTGTTCTGGTCAATCCAATTGATCCAGTTGACCGGCAGACCAGCAGACCACACCAGCCCCACACACAACTCTGTATGCCCCACTTACTTACAAGTTTGGTTGGCATGTCGCCTGCAATCAGGCCTGGGACCACTGTAGATCACTCCAATCAGATGTCTTCTGATTTGTGTATAGATGCACCTCAGCATGGGAGATCCTTAGTCTTTCTTCTCTTTGGATCCTCCTCTGCCAGGTGCACTGGGTCATGTACTGTATATAGCTCTTTTATTTATATCTTTGGATCCTCCCCTGCCAGGACTCTTGAGCTATTCTCGGGCCACCAGGTTGCCCTTACACTAGCATCAAAAATGCCATCCCTTCATGCTGCATCTTAGAACATTTCTTCCCCCATCTCTGCCCACACAGCTGAAGACCTGAGCCTCTCTGATGATGAAACAGAGATCACACTCATCAATTCTCCCTGCAATAACAAGGACAACCCCTATGATGCCAATCTCCATCACTCTGATAACAATTCCAACAGTGATTCCAACGAGGATCTGGATTCAGAGAATTTCAGATGAAAATTCAGACTTGGAAGGATACAAGGAAGAGGATGGAGAGGAGGAGAAAGAAGATGAGGATGAGGGTGGCCGTTGTGGAAGTGAGCATTGTTTCATCCACTCAGATGAACTAGAACATTTCCCTCTTGGCCACGCACGTTTTGAGAGCTGGGGTGCAGAATGGTAATGTCTATCCTAGACCATTCAATTTTAAGTGCAACACTGATCCCCTTATACTCACTGTGTCAAAAAGTGACCGGAAATTTGCTTATTTAAGCAGAATCTTGTGGAATATTTTGGGTTTGGCTACCTATTCATGTTCATCAGGATATATTTTGCTCCTTTATATTGAATTTACTTTCGAGAATCATGTGTATATCTTATAGAACTCAATTGTTTTTGGTAAACATCATTTTTGCTATATGTGGCTCAAGTTGGGGTGTATGACTTGGTCTGCAGGGATGTATGGTGCTTTCTGTTGCCATACCTGCTCTTGAGGATATATTTCACATATCCCATGACTTGAATCCAGAAGAAACCTGACCGCTTCTCATAGAGAAGGGATTCTTCATGGCAGGTTACACTGGCTAAAGCTGTGCTCAAACTGCTCTGCAATGCAGCCAGCAAAGTCAAGCCTGAAACAGCTCTGACTTTAATAAAACATAAGTTAAGCATTGCCTGATCATGATTGCATGCATCAATGGTGCCATATCCACCGAAACACAACATTAACCACTTCTTCAACAAGGAATTTTGAAATTCTGCACTCAATGTTCCAGCCCAATTTGTCTGGGCAATCCGAGGCCTAAGTAGAAAGTTGATGAAGCTAGGATATACCGAGGCACTTTGTTTGCTTATTCCTGGACGAGTCATTGTGAATTTAGGCTTTAGCAACTTTTCTTGTAAGGTTTCATATGAGCCGTGTCTAAAATCAGTGAGTTCAAATATGTGTCCCTGATCTTTTTTGGTCTGAAGAGAGCAATACTCCGTCGATTCAGCTCGAACAAAGTGCTAGATCTGCTACTAATATCCGTAGGTATATGGTGATCCGGTATGGAAGCCTTCACATTATGTGATCGCATATGGCGGATCAATTTCCGGTTACTTTTTGACACAGTGAGTAGTTGAAAGGCAAGCAATTTGTGACCATCAACAAACCACTAGACAAGGAGCATTTTGACAAGCTCAGCCCCCAAGCTCTTGCTGCCTGCTCACCCCTTCTCCAATGTCGTCTTGAGCTGAATCAGAAAGCTGCTGCCAACAGTTCTCTGCAGATTAACATTAACTTTCCCCCTGAGCTTGTTGGTATGTTTGGACAACCACCTGCTCCAGCTCCAGCTCCCACACCAGTTGCTGCAGCTGCACCTGTTCATGGTCTTGTGATGTTGATACCTTCAGGCTGTGCAGCTGGGCCGAGCCTTTTGATTTTTGTGCTCAGTACAACCTCAATGATGAGATCTGTGCAGCACAAGTTCAAGAAAATGAATTCTTTCTCTTACATTACACTCACTCAGCTTATGACAATGGAATTTTTAGTGGGAGAGATCACTGAGCTACAGGTTGCCATTGTGCAATGGGCTATTCCATCTACATAGTTGAAATCAGTAGAATTGTAAAATTTAACCTCTTGTAGTTTGCCACTCAAAGTACATAGCATTGTAACAATACAACACAACTAAAAATAACCTGCATGAATGAAATATCCAATATCATTCAACTTGGTGATAACATTCATTGCCTCCATCATGTCATAGATCAGAACATGTGGTGGGTTGTTAGGGCCATATGAAAAGATGTTTTTATTGCAATGGATCCAGGCTTTGATTTTTAAGAAAGCCTCCTCAATTGAGTTTAGGTCAGGAGAGTAGGGAGGATGATAGAGGATGCGGACACCTAAGCAAAGTCATTTTCAGCAAGAGAAAAATTCAAGTTATACAATGAATGTACCAAAGTGATCACAAAGTTCAATGATTTTGTTGCCATGATGGATCTATGCATTGGGAATTACAAGGACACTCAGTGGCCTGGGATAAGGTGAACAAAGGGGAAGCCAGAGGAAGATAAGTTTAATGACAGTTAATCAGACAATGTCATCTCACCACTTGATGCTTGAGGAATTCCAAGTATTGTCACAATGCATGAAACCCTCCACAACTTTACAACCCAACATTCCCTGGCAAGTAAAGAAGCCTGTCCCTATCAAATGCCTGCCTCAAACAAGTTTATGCCTTTTGACTGCATGCCTTCCCTTCCTCACCCTTCCATGATGTCGACCCAGAGTTTTATCATTCTTTGAGGTCTCATCCAGGAAACCGAGATAGTGTGGAGGATATTGGGAGGCCTCTCAAATAAAATCCATATGTGTGGGCTTGCTATGTTTGAGTGCAATTTCTGTGAGAATTTTGGTTGACATATCCATCACTGCATTCATGGTCCTCTTAGACTCAGTCTGTCAAGGTGCATGTAGGTCTGCATAACTATGTGTAGGAAGCTAGACAAGCCCTGTCCAGGGAGACTACACAGACCTAGTCATAATTCTAGCAAGGTGCATGTAGTCCCTGGCTAGGTGTGTATAGGTCCCTAGGCAGACTCTGTATAGATCAGTTTAGGTACCTATACTCAGCTTAAACTCAGCTCTACTCAGCTTATTTAGTGTTCCTATAGTGAATTTTAACCTTGACATGGGCAACTAGAAGTACATCTGACTAGGAGGCTAGTCAGACCTAGAACCACCTATATACACCTTGATCAGCCTACACACACATGGACAGGCATACACAGAGCTATGCAGAGCCACACAGAGTGTATGTAGGCCCCTACACAGAGGCAGTCTGTATAGCTGTGCCTAGGGACCTAGACTGAGGGTAAGTCTAGGAAGGCCTTGAATGCAGTGCATCATGTATTCAAGCTCTTGGTGAATGGTAGTAAAACAAACTGAGATGAAGCAATTGTGGCAGAGTAGGTCTAGGAGTTCATTAATGAAATAATTGTGGTGGTGGTAAACAAAGTGGAGAAGGTAGTTAATGTCATCATGTAAAATGCAGTGGCGTCCAGTTTGTTTGTGTGAAAGAATCTATATGAAGTTTGATTAATCAATCCAGGTCTCAATGGATAATCTGGTTTGATGTTTGATTTGTTTAAACAGAACCGTGTACTGGGGCAGGCTGGGGCCCTTTAGGGTGATGAGTGTGTGCATGTAGGTGCACTGCATAGTTGGTTTGGGAACTTTTGATCAATCAGTGATGGGATGTGTTTGAACCCTGTTCAAACTGTGTTTAAACAAAACAGATTGAACCACGTTCATTGTGGGGACAAAAAGTTCCAATAGGCAGATTTGAACCCAAGACCTTCATGCACTTTGAATTTTTATCTTAGCAGCCTTACAACCACTACACCAAACCACCCATTAAAGCCATGCAATTCAATTAATTGATTTACTAACAAAACGGTCATGTGCATGGAACTCACGGGGACTAAATTTGGGCTCAGAGAGCCCAGATTCCATCTGTGGGGAGATGGGAGAGGTTTCTAGTAATTTTTTCTACCATACAGTTCCGTGGAAACTCTTTGATTTTCCTAGATCTGCACAAAGGTTGAATATAAGATACTGCCAGCCCATCAGAAAAATCCCGCATCTGTTTCAAGGGAGTTTTCCGACTGTTCAAGCTTTGTTCAGATAATCCTATAAGGAATGTTGATCTGATCCATTCAATCCGGGATTTTCAATAGCTGTCCCTCAGCCAGTTAGTATACATACACTTCTCAAGGAGTGAATCAAGAACTTGAATGTGATGCTGACAACCACCAAATATAATCCTGCCAACCACCCGAAGCTTATTTAGAGCCAATGGGTACTCAGAGTGCACCCTTCCATCACCATCAAAGGGACTTAGGGGCTTTCGGACTTTGCAGTTTTTTGACCAAAAAAAAAAATAATCATGATATGGTTGTATTGCGATCTTTTTGATGTCTACAATATGCAACTTAGCTCAGTTGGTTGTCGTGCCTCTTGCTTGGTTCTTCATGTGAGTTTGAACCCCGTGGGAAACCTTTTTTTGCTGCTCTGCAGTTTAAACTGCTGTTTGAACAAATCTACTGTCAAACTGGATCATCCATTGAGACGCCAGTTGAATAATCAAACTTCATATGGTTACTGTGTGTGATCATACAATGTCGCCAGTTGTTTGCCCAAGACAGAGAGCACAGTAGAATGTTTGATGAGAGAAACCCACACAATTAAGGATTTGCTTGAATGATAGAATGTTTTGTTCATATAGATTGATAACAGCAATCTTGACATTGCAGCTGATCTTTCTGTTTCCCATTTTGGATGCCACTGTTGGAAGCAAAGGTGCAAGTCAAGGAGCCATTGGAAAGCAAGGGATACATGTTTTATGACACACCTAGGATGAAGAAATTTGGACCAGAACTCAGGGAGAAAGTGACATGCCAAAACAACCTGACTGTGGTGCACACTCAGCAGATGGTTGTTGAAATGGACTGACTGATCTGAAAGGAAGGCACAGTGAGAAAGGCACAGTAAAAGCCACTCTAACACACCTGGTTTCAGCTGCTTTGGTTAAGAATTGAGGCCAGGAAGAAGATTGCAAGATAGAGACCATGACAGGCTGGAGCCAAATAGGGTTGAAAATTAAAGGGCAGATTTAGAGAACAGAAATTACCAGGATGAAAGTGCCGCCAAATCACTCTCATACATGCCTACTCATAAGGGATTCAGCCAAAACATGCACTCAAGGTCAGTGCATCAAGAAGAGAAGTATTTTAATTTGTTCTTATTTACAAAATAATCAGAAGTGCCATTAACTTTGCAAAGAGCTGTAACTACACAACTACACCATTACTACTGGTGATCAGGTAGTGGGTCACTTGCAAATATATCACAAGGGCATTAAAGATGATGGATGCTTGGCCTATTGGGACTGAGTATGTTAGATGGAGGTGCGCACACAAACATAGAAGACAAAGGAATGTAATGCCATAATTTTATGTAAGATGACAATAAAGGTACACAACATATATATATTCTAACAGAGTACAACCTCAAAAGATGTCTCACCAAATTTCAGCCCAAAATGATGCTTTGATCAAAGTTATACAACATTTAATCAGCATTTGCAGTGTGCAAGCCATCATTTCTTGACCTTGCCTTTCAGCTGAGGCTTGCAATGGCTCTTTCTCCATACTGGGGGCAAAAAGCAACGCATGTGGGCCACAAGTGCATTAAATGCATGTGGTCTGCATGTGTATGTGACAATTGACAAACATCTTTGTTACTTTTATGTTGTTAGTTTACAAACTACTAGTTATGATGTCATTAGCTAGCACAAATATAAAGTATAATTTCATAATGGTTATCAATAAATTTCACCATCCAGAAAGTACATTTGTACTGTACATGAATATTTTGTTGATGCAAGCTGTAAATCAGCCATAGATGCTGCCACACCCCTGTGATGAGTCAAAGCTGTATTGTGAGATCTGAGCTGATCTCATGATGTGGAATATGGGAGCAAGGTAGATCTGGTGGATTGCTTTTGTGATCAAGATCCCCCTTTTTTTTTTGGTAGTATGTACAGCATGGACAACTAACAATTGGATAGCTTCATGTGCTGCATAAACAACAGAGGAATTGTGAACCCCAAAGAGAAGTGACACCTGCTCACCCACCACCCAAGGAAATGCATTTTTGCATGCTGCAGTTACAACAGTGTGGGGCTCCATGCCTACCTGTTCCTGCCTTGCCAGCCCTAGGTCAGTGAGGAGTGAGGAGGGAAGTGGGAGTGAGGAGGGACCCACTAAAACCTTGAGTACTCTAAACCAGTTGACTGACAGATCTTCCTCACCCCTGAGGATGGAGCTCCAAGTCTGGAGCACCAGGGTGGGTTTCACAAAACTATGTCTGTAGCTTGCCTTAATTTCCATTTTCTTGTCAAGTTCCAACCTTTGGTTAATAGAGAGCTTGTGCAGAGCCACCAGTAGCCACCAGGTGCTACTGGTGGCTAAATTGGCATGCGCAAATCAGTGGCTCCACTTTTGGTGGCTCCATTGACAGCATGTGAGCAACAACACACATTTTTTAGCAGTACCAACATGTTGTTCATTGATCATCCTGACAGGCGTTGCACTCAATCTGACTACCTGGGCAAAGGTGTGATGTTTCTGGGAGCTCATCCCAAGCACCAGAGACTGCTTTAAGAATGGAACTGAAGCAAATGCCGTACTCTGAGATGGCTTTCTACATAATGATGGATGCAAAGGTGCAAAAATATTTCTATTAGCTATATGCATTGACCTCATGCATCAGATTCCATCAGCTATCATGTTTTTAGAGCCACTGGACTGCGCATGCCTGATGAGCCACCTGGTGGCTACCAGTGGCTCATGCGCAAGCTCTCTAATCACACCAAACCATCAATTCCAGATCTCCTGATCAGATGCAGAGGTGCCACCCTTTCTTATGATACAGTCATTTGTATCTTCCAGATCAGGAAAATGGACTCTGAAACCAAGACACAGAACAGGCAGGTGGCTCCTACTAGGCACCAGTTGTTGTCATCCACAATAGTGATTAGGCCACAGCCCAGGATAGAGCCAAGGGAGGGGGTGGCCAGATAGGGTGCTTTTTGAGCCAGACTTCCTCAGCCAGCTTCCATACTTGTTGTTAGCCTGGGCACTCACATTCCAGGATGTGCTCAAGAGATTCTGTCACCCCCACAGAACTGGCAGGTGCCACACCCCCTCACACTCAGGGATGTGTTTCCAATATTGACCTATTCAGTGGGCACCGTGGATTGAGTTCCAAAGGAAGTTCCTTACCTGCTGTGTGAAGTCCTTGCTTCAGATTGATTTCCAAATGTCAGACTCAAATGGGATGCCTCAGTGGAAGGGGTGTGGAGAGAACTTTATAAGGTTGATATTGAGCTCAGTGGATGGGCAGGTGACTTTTGCCTTCCATTTCTTTATGGCAGCATAGGCAGATGCTTGGGTGAGAACAGAAAGTTTGATGCCCTTGAGGTCATAATCAGTATGATATAACTATTCTACTGAGACTGTTTTTCAGACCAAATGAATATTACATATGTGTGTACTATATACATAACCAACATGTTTTTCCAGAATTTTCTATGCCATGTGTTCACCATGCCTCTTCCAGTGACCTCTGTATCTAGTCTACCTCAGATTCTATCTGATCCACAATCAGGTTTGACCTCATATCTTTGAATGTTAAAATATGTAGCCATTTGGATCCTTTTGTAGAGGGAAGGAAAGATGGTGGTGTGAAAGGAAGGAGAAGCAGGGACATAAGGGGCAATGATGTGAACAGAGTTGGTGTCTTTGAAATCAATACTGAAACTATGTCATGCTGTGACATCATCCTGCCATGTTCAGTGAGCAGCTGGACAATGTCGATATGGCCTTTACATAATGCTGCCTGGAGTGCACTCCCATAATAACCTCTGTCTGCATTCACATTGGCACCATTTTCAATGAGCAACTGGACAATGTTGATGTGGCCTCCAGATGATGCTGCCTGCAGTGCAGTCCCATAAATACCACCACTTGCATTCACATTAGCACTATGTTCAATGAGCAGCTGGACAATGTCAATGTGGCCTTCAGATGATGCTGCCTGCAGTGCACTGCCATGATAACCACTTTCTGCATTCACATTGGCACCATGTTCAATGAGCAACTGGACAATATCAATGCTGCCTTCAAACGATGCTGCCTGCAATGCACTGCCATAACAACCACTGTCTGCATCCACATTGGCACCATGTTCAATGAGCAACTGAACAATGTTAGCATGGCCTTGAGCTGATGTGGCCTGCAGTGCACTCCCATGAATAGCACTGTATGCATTCACATTGGCACCATGCTCAATGAGTAACTGGACAATGTCAGTGCAGCCGTCTACTGATGCAGCCAGCAGTGCACTGCCATACTTTCCACTGTCTGCATTCACATTGGCACCATGTTTAATGAGCAACTGGACAATGTCAATGAGGCCTTTAGATGATGCTGCCTGTAGTGCACTGCCATACTTTCCACTGTCCACATTCACATTGGCACCATGTTTGATAAGCAGCTGGACAATGTTAATGTGGCCTTTAGATGATGCTGCTTGCAATGCACTGCCATATTTTCCACTGTCTGCATTCACTTTGGTACCATGTTCAATAAGCAGCTGGACAATGTCAATGTGACTTTTAGATAATGGTGCTTGCAGTGTGCTCGCATATTCTCCATCATTTGCATTCACATTGATACCATTTTTTACCAATGACTGAACAAGGTTGGTGTGGCCCTGGTATATTGCAGTGTGGCCTTTAGTTGATGGTGCCTGCAGTGTGCTGCCATACTTTTCACTGTCTGCATTCACATTAACACCATGTGTGATGAGCAGCTGGACAATGCCAATGTGGCCTTTACATGATGCTGCTTGCAGTGCACTCCCATATTTTCCATGGTCTGTATTCACATCAGCACCATGTTTAATAAGAAACTGGACAACATCAGTGCAGCCTTCAAATGATGCTGCCTGCAGTGCACTGCCATATTTCCCACTGTTTGTGTTCACATTGGTACCATGTTCAGTGAGCAGCTGGACAATCTCAATGTGGCCTTTAGATGATGCTGCCTGCAATGCACTCCCATAATTTCCACTGTCTGTATTCACATTAGCACCATGTTTAATGAGCAACTGGACAATGTCAGTGCTGCCTTCAAATGATGCTGCCTGCAGTGCACTCCCATATTTTCCACCATCTGCATTCACATTGGCACCATGTTTAATGAGCAGCTGGACAATGCCAATATGGCCTTTAGATGATGCTGCCTGTAATGCACTCCCATAATCTCCACCTTCTGCATTCACCTTCGCACCATTCTTTATCAGCCACTGAACAAGGTTATTGTGGCCCTTGTATGATGCTGCTTGCAGTGCACTGCCATATTCTCCACCATCTGCATTCACATTGGCACCATGTTCAATGAGCAACTGGACAATGTTAAGGTGGCCTCCAGATGATGCTGCCTGCAGTGCACTACCACAACAACCACTATCTGCATTTACATTGGCACCATGTTCAATGAGAACCTGGACAATGTCAATGCAGCCTTCATTTGATGCTGCATGCAGTGCCCTCCCATAAAAACCACTATCTGCATTCACATTGGCACCATGTTTAATGAGCAACTGGACAATGTCAATGTGGCCATTAGATGATGCAGCCTGCAGTGCACTCCCATAAATACCATCATCTGCATTCACATTGGCACCATGTCCAATGAGAATCTGGACAATGTCAGTATGGCCATGAAATGAGGCATCCTGCAGTTCACTCTTATGAATAGCACCATTTTCAATGAGCAACTGAACAATGTCAGTGTGACCACGAAATGATGCAGCCTGCAGTGCACTTCCAGATCTTCCACTGTCTGCATTCACATCAGCACCATGTTCAATAAGCAACTGGACCATATTAGTGTAGCCTTCAAATGATGAAAGCCACAATGCACTCCCATACTTTCCACTGTTTGCATTCACATTGGCACCATGTTCAATGAGCAACTGGATAAGGGCTATGTGGTGGTAGTGAAATAATGCTGCCTGTAGTGCACTGCCATATTCTCCACCACTTGCATTCACATTGGCACCATGTTCAATGAGTAGCTGGACAATGTCAATGTAGCGGTTAAATGATGCTGCCTGCAGTGCAGTGCCATAATAGCCACCTTCTTCATTCACATTGGCACCATGTTTAATGAGCAACTCGACAACATCTTTGCGACCTTTAGATGATGCTGCCTGTAATGCACTCCCATAATAGCCACCATCTTCAGTCATAGTGGCACCATGTTCAATGAGAAACTGGACAATGTCAGTGTGGCCTTTAGACGATGCCGCCTGCAGTGCACCACCATACTTTCTACCATCTGCATTCACAAGGGCACCATATTTAATGAGCAGCTGGACAATGTCAATGCAGCCTTGAGATGATGCTGCCCGCAGTGCACTCCCATGATAACCACTGTCTGCATTCATATTGGCACCATGTTCAATGAGCAGCTGGACAATGTCAATGTGGCCTTCAAATGATGCTGCCTGCAGTGCACTTCCATAATAACCACTGTCTGCATTCACATTGGCACCATTTTCAATGAGCAGCTGGACAATGTCAATATGGCCTTTAGATGATGCTGCCTGCAGTGCAGTCCCATAAATACCACCACCTGCATTCACATTGACACCATGTTCAATGAGCAGCTGGACAATGTCAATGCTGCCTTCAAATGATGCTGCCTGCAGTGCACTACCATAATAACCACTATCTGCATTTACATTGGCACCATGTTCAATGAGAACCTGGACAATGTTAATGAGGCCTTTAGATGATGCTGCCTGCAGTGCACTGCCATACTTTCCACTGTCTGCATTCACATTGACACCATGTTCAATAAGCAGCTGGACAATGTTAATGTGGCCATTAGATGATGCTGCCTGCAGTCCACTGCCATACTCTCCACTGTCTGCATTCACACTGGCACCATTCTTTATCAACCACTGGACAAGGTTAGTGTGGCCTTGGTATGATGCTGCCTGCAATGCACTACCATATTCTGCACTCAATACATTCACATCAGCATCATAACATACCAACAGTTGAACCATTTCGAGGTGCCCATAATATGATGCTACAATGATTTCTTGGTTGTTCAACTGATATGAGCTTGTTGCCCTTTGAAGAAGAAATTTGACAGTGTCCACCAGGTTAGCTGCTACAGCAATCCCCAAGGCTGATGGTTTTGATGACCAACCATGATAATTCCATGGTGATGAGTGCCATGGCAGTGACTGATGCTGTCTCCCAGGATGAGGGACCTGAGCAGCCCAAGCAAGGAACTCTAAGAGCATGTTTCTCAATGCACCCTCAGGAGGTCCAGCTGCATGTATAAGGCAATACTTTCGAGAGTACCAGAAGAGAGAGAGGTGATCAATACCCCATTCAAGCTGTGCCTGCTCCAGAGAGCGGACTTCATCAAAAGCCAGGTATGTGAGCAGGGAGCAGGCTATTTCTGTCTGAGCATTTGGAAATTTCTTGGGCTGAATATGGTCCAAGTATTCCTGTGTGGTGTAGTGAACAAGTCGTACCACAGAAAGCTGATCATCAACAATGACCAGGCCAGCACAGACAGACAGGATAGTCTCCACAGCCAAAATATTTTCCTTGTCAAGTGACTTTGAATCTGGTTCAATGGCTAGAGCTGTTTGTAGTTCAATAACTGTTAATGGCCTCTTTGCATTTGCAACCCAAGTGAGAACTGAATGAGCAGTATTTTTCTCATCTTCATTCTGTTCTTCAATCCGTTTCATTGCATCATCATAGCTGGCATTGAGGGCCTTTGGCAAAACTTCTAGAGCCTCTCGAATCTTTTTCACAGTGCCTTTTGTGTTGAGAGATCCAATGTGGAGCTTGGCAAGTAGGAACCTGGTAGTGGATTATTTATGTCATTATTTTCAGTAATCATTGACACTCACATTCCTTCCACAGAGCAAGTGATTTTTGAGTGAATTTCCTCTCGTAAATTGACTGCACTTTTAATGTGTCTTGTGAGGGATGGTGAGATATTAATTTGAGCATCCACATAACTCCGGATATCAGCCTCATCTGCACAGATCTCCAAAGTGGTGAGATTTGGCAGAGACAAATTTAGAGTGATATGAGGACGGGATGTTATCATCAAGTTGGCTGTAGGTCCCATCTTCACAAGATGCTTGAGTAGGATCTGTCGCTGTACCTCTGGATATTCATCCATTGCATCCACCACAATATAAACCTGTGAGAACTCTGTGATGACCTGCTGGAGCACTGGGAAAACTTCATCTAGCAAGGGTTTTGTCTTTTTCTCCTTGTGCTTCTCATACAACTCCTTTGCTAGGGGGCCAATATCTCTGCCATGGACCAACTGTCTCCAGAGTCCAGATAGCAGCATAGCTGGGGTTTGAACATCAACTTCCTTGTGGTTCAGGTAAATACAAGCTACACCTGTATTTTTGTTTTTGGATTCTGTGTTGAGGTAATCAACAATGATTGATCTACACCGGAACAGTGAGTGGATGTAGAAAGATGTGAGAATCAACACACGCAAGGATAGTTTTTCCTGCACCAGCTATACATTTTGGATGGATTAGTGCAGACATAGATAAGAAGGTCAACCACATACGAATTCCATGGCACCAAAGAATCTTTCCTGAACCAGACTCCCATGCTTGGAAGTGTGGATCCCCAAGCAACCACCCTCCAGTCCCAGGCTGCTGCACTTGTGATATATCTGCATGCCGGAGAAAAAAGTTGACTGGGGATAGCCAATCAATGAGTTTTATGCGCTCTGGGGCTAAACAAGGTTCATGAATCAACACAATCTCTCCCTATGAAAACTCACTATCTATTGACTGGCTGCTGGTGTCTATTGAGAAACATGGGACAGGAAGGGGATAAACCAACATACAGATTAGTCACAAAGGATACATGAGGACCCTCCCCCAGTACCCCCCACCCCCGCCCTGTACATCGCCCTCTCCACCATTGCCCCCTGTGCCACCTGGGCAAGATAAGTGATAATGTTAACTTGTCAATTTCACTGCGCACCATGGATGTGATAATTGTTAATTGTGTGGGACTCATTGGCTCGGGTAGCCATTGCCAGACGAGTGTCGGTTGCTAGTGCAGAGTGCAGTGGGGATCTATGCAATGCAGTGGACGCGAGGAGCAAGAACGACTGACAGCTCACTTGATAGTTGTCAGCCAGTCACATGCATCCGATCAAGGCGGCAATTTGCAAACGACGGGTAATTTACCGTAAGGACCCTATGCGAACATCATTCGGCGACGCAACCGCTGCGCATGTTTAATTGTCGACGGCAACTTGGAAGCAAAGACAGAATTGTATCTCGCGCTTGTGGGCATTAGAATGACAAAGCACGACACGCGCGGCACGCCTTCGTTCTCGCCGTCCGCTCTTGCCGCGCCATGTATGTCTTTCCCCTCTTGATCTTCATATTACAAAAAACTCGTGTTTATTTCCTTACGCAGCGCCGGCGGCCCCCGATCTCCGCCAACAAGCTCGTCACGCGGCCCTTCAAGGGCATCGACACCGTCTACGACGTCCTCGAGTACGTCGCCAAGACCCACGGCATGCGCGATGCGCTCAGGTAGCGGGACGTCCTTGCGGTGCATGAGGAAGAGGTCAAAGAGAAGTGGAACTATTTTGAGTTGAGCGGCTATAATGATATCAGCTATGTCGGGCTGGCGAGTTGGCGAGGAGGCTGGTGGATTTGGGGCTGACGAAGGAGGATGTGTTTATTATCTATGCGGCGACGAGGTGTGTTCGTCTTTTTTTTCTGACTTTTTTGTCGCTGTCGGCAACGCTGTATGCTCGGGCTTACTCACTCGATCCATCCTCGATTCATTCGATCCGAATCTCCGTCGAGCCTACTCCTTCGCGGCGGGGCTGCCCTCTATTCCTGTCTTTCCTCCTTCCCTTTATTCTGATTCTTTTATCTCAAGCTAACGATCTTCACCCGCAGCGTAAATTGGCAACTCATCGCCCACGCCTGCGGCTCCATCTCCACGCGCAATCGCGACTGCGTATGATACCCTCCGGCCCTGGTGCGTCGCATCTCCTTGTCTCTCCCTTCCTCCCACCTCTTCCTTTTCTTACCTCTTTCGCATCCCCCCTTCTCCCAGTTCCTACATTTTTCCTCCAAAGCAACAAAATCTAACGCTCACTCCGCCTTTCGCACAGGCCTGACCTACTCACTCAACGAGCCCTCCTGCACCGCGCTCTTCAGCAACACCTCCCTCCTCCCCACGCTCCTTAAAGTCCTCAACAACACGCCTACCGTCAAATTTGTCATATACGACGGGGAGGGCGGCAAAGTTTTGACGGAGGCGAAAGAAGCGCGGTCGGACATCCAGCTCTCGATCGAGGAACTGCGCAAGCGGGGGAAGGACGTGCCGGAGAGCGTGTTGGAGGGGCGGACGCCAACGCCGGAGACGGTTATGGTGATTACATTTACGCATGCGAATTTGATTGCGTCAGTGAGTGGGCGTTTTTCTTTTCTCTATATCGTCTAAGAGAAGAGGGTCTGATTTTTTCTCTCGTTCTTTCCTCGTATCGTCCACCGGCTTTTTCTCGATTTGCATGCATCACTCGACCTCCGCCAGCGCTCGTCCTCAAAACCCTTCCCTATGTGCACGCTCGATACCTCGCCTCACCCAGGTCGGCGCAGTCTACATGCCCGAGGAGCACCACCTCATCCCGGAGAACGCGTAACTCGCCCGCTCGCGCACATCCTGGAGTATATCGTGCAGCTGATCATTCTGTTTGTGGGGATGCCGACTGGGTTTGGCGGGGTTAAGGTGCGTTTCCGTCTTTTCATCCATAAACTCGAGCTTGCGAGCGTTGGGCTGGCTTCATATGCCCTGCGCGCTTCGACCTTTCCTTTCACCTTCTTTCCATCTATTCTGCACCGATTCACGCTAATTGAATTGCTTTTTTGCCACGCCCTCACCGACGCCTCGGTGCGCAACTGCGATGGCGACATCAAGGCATTCCGGCCCTCGATCATGGTCGGCGTGCCCGCCGTGTGGGAAACGATTCAGAATGGTATCGTTGGGAAGGTATGTTCTTTGTTGCTCACTCTGCCTTCTCACTTCGTATCCACGCTTCGACCCGATACGCTTTTTGACGTTTCTTCCTTTTTGCCTTGATACACGCTTTGTCTTTTGCCTACCCACCGGCTACTACTACTTCTTCATTCCCGTGCTGACGCGCATTTACAGGTCGCAGGTGGCGGGCGTGCGGGAGAGCGTATTCCGCGGGGCGGTGGAGGCGAAGAGGTGCGCACCGCTTTTTTTATCGACTCCCTTTTCGTCCATCCCCCTCCCTTTATTCTTTTCTATCTCGTCCTTCTTCCTCGTCCTTCCGCCCCCTCCGCCCCCCCGCTCCCTCTCCTTCCTACACTGCTCGAACGCTCGCTCACGCTCTCTCTCGCAGGGGCAGCCCCGTCCTCAGCAAGCTGGCCGACAAGCGTCATCCTCAACAGCCTGCGTGCCGTGACTGGTGGGAGGTGCGCCTTCCTTGTCTATCTATTCTTCCCTCACGACGATTTTTGCGTTCGTAGGTTAAGAATCGCGATGAGCAGCGGGGCGTCGGTCGAGCGGGGGACACAGGAGTTTTTGAGCGTGGCGCTGGTTATGCTGCTGCAGGGTGCGTCTTTACTCCTCCTTCTCTTGTCTTCCCTTCCCCGTCTGCCTCGTGCCCTCTCTCCCTCTCGTCATCGTTCCTCCATGTCGCCACCCCCTTCCCTTCTTGTGGTCTTCCCCCTCACCTCTCCTCCCTCTAACCTTTCCTCCCTCCCCTTCGTCTTTCCCTTCATCGTTGACCCATACCTTCCCCACTCGTTTCCCTTCTCGCTCCTTGTCGCCCCCTTCCTCGTCCTTCCCCTCCCTCTTTCTTGCTCTCCCTTCCTCTTCTCCTCGTATTCGTACTGACGTCCGCCCCGCTTCGCAGGCCACGGCATGACCGAGTCGTGCGGCGTGCGCGATCATGTCGCCCGAGTTTTTCCGATACGATGCCTTGGGGCTACCGTTGCCGAGTATTGAGACAAAGGTGTGTGCGCGTTTCTGAGTTGTGTGCATGGGGGAGGAGGGGGAGGTGTTGATGCTGGTAGGCGCTCAGTCTGCGCTGGGATGTCGCCGCCCGAGTGTGGGCCCCCAGAGAAGAGGTGGAGGTGCTGCACGATTCTCAGAGCGAGCACGAGGGGAGTGAAGCCGTTGTGCATGGGCACAAGAATGAGAAAGTGCGGAGGCCTTGAGCGCCGTACGCGATGGACGGTAGCAGGCGTCCGGTGGAGTACGAGAAAGAGGACGGGTGCGGATGCGAGTGTGCATGAAAGGGAGGAAGTATTGGCGGCGTGCCCGGGCAATGCTGACGTGCACTCGACAGGGACGCGCTTGCGCTACCATTCTTCCTCTTTGTCCAGGTGATGATCGTGCACTTCCCGCTCCTCCTCCACCCAATCCTTTCCTCTCACCCTCTTTTTAATTTGCTCCCTCTCCATGTCAACATCTTACTGACTGTAACTTTGCAGTTCCGCGACGTGCCCGAAGCGGGCTACTTTAGCTGTGGGCGGAACGGCGCGACGGACGAGCGTGGTGAGGTGAGTCTTGTCTTCCTTTTGTCCCTCCTTCGCCAAGACGACGCGAGGAGTTGGAGCAGCCCAGGGAACACTTTGGATGGACGGAGAGGGAGAGCCGAGTGTGGAACTTGCGGCCCGCAACGTCGAGGCGCTTTTCGCGACATGCGTAGTGCTGGTGGACGGTCAGGGCTCGTCGGGGTCTTTGGGCGTCAACCCCACCCCTCGCCTCGTTGCTGTGACTTTCGGACTCAGCCTGCGTCCACCGCCCTCCCTGTTTCTTCCTCTCCATCCTCGCCCTCTCTCACCCCTCCTCGTCCTCCCATCGTCGTCTTTCTCTTCATCATTGATTCTCGGCTGACGCCTCCCCTCTCAGATCTGCATCCACGACCCCTCTGTCATCTCCGGGTACTTCAAGCGGCCGGACCTGAACGAGGATCTTTGCGGGCGACGGGTGGATGCGCGGGGGATGTGGGGCAGTGGAAGGCGGACAGGACGTCGACGCTTACTGATCGGTGAGCTGGCTTTCTTTTCGACGGCATAGGGAGGCGGGAGTGAGGAAGTAGAGTTGGGAGGGGAGGGTGACGCGGCATGTGTGGGACGCGTAGTCGTGGGGCTCCTCAACGCCGTGCCCACTGTACTGCTCGTTCCGCGATCATCACACAGTCCCGCTGATACTCAATTGGATTCGATATGGGAGTGTGCGTGGCCACTCCTCAAACGACGCCGATGAGTTTTTCTGTGGGTCTGACCGCATCGGCGTTTGGCACCTATGGAGATCTCGGCCTCTCCCCTTTCCTTTTATCCTGCTTCGGCGTCTCTCGTTGATGGCTAACGTGTTTCTGCCTCCGGGATCAAGAACTTAGTGAAGCTCGCGGGCGGCGAGGTATGCTTCTCTGTGCCGGGAAGCCCTTGCTTGTCGTCGTCTTCACCATCCATCTGTTCTCGAATTCTTGGGAATTGATGATAAGACATTCCCCGAGGGCTATATACGGCTCGATACTGGTGTTGGTGGGGGAAATTACTAAAATAAAGAAAAAAGATACTAAAATATTACACAATGATTCGGGGATCGCGGGTATCTATATCAAGGCATTTCGGAAGCTTCCGCGAATCGGAGCTCTCTGCCGAACAACACCGCCCCTGATCGCGATACTGAAATAAAGCACGAAAGATACTACAGATGGGTCTGGAAACTCCGAAAAAAAGGTTGGATGGCCTGGCATGCAGTGACATCTCCCCTGAATATTTCTAATTTTTTCTCAGCGCTGCGCGTGGCAAATGAGAAACCTTCGATACTGAGCGGAGTTTTAGATACTGAGCGGACTTTTAATTTCACCCAAATCAGGAAGAGCTCCAAAACTTCGCAGGTTTAAAGCCATACGTGCGCAAACTAAAGTACCTACAGTTGTCCCTCATAAGTGGGCATCCATCCGAGAATCTTTCTGGTCTTTAATCAACAGTTATATGCTTGTTTCCCATTGATCTATGACAACCTACCTCAAAATCTGGGCGAGATCAGTGCTCTGCACTTCAAACAATTCCCCAATTGTTCATTTTGTGGGTGATTCTATCCAAATTCTTCTTTGGATTTCATTCAAGCCGTCCTCGACAGGATGTAGGGACAAAACAAAGGAGAAAACATGTCATTTGAGCACAACTACATATTTTGAACTCAGAAGTGACTCATTTTAATTCTCCGAGAGCTGGCATTGAATCTCTGGATGAAAGCTTGGGTTTTTGGTGCACCAGTTCATTTTCCCTCTCATTTGAAGCAAGCAGGATAGCAAAAAGGGAGAAAAAGTTTTTCGCTAACGGTGAGATTCGAACTCGTGCACATCATTTCCGGATGATGAAGATTCAAACTCCGCTCAGTATTCAGAATCAGTATCGGCCACTAACACGAGTATCGAGCCCTATATACTGTACTATAACACTTGTAGCGCGCTCCGCAGCAGAGCCCACTAACTGGTTGCAGGAAATCATTCTTGAGTCAAATGCCAATTCAATTTTCATAGTACTTTAAACCATGCTTTGGTTATCTCACAAGGAATATCTGCCTGCTGACAGTCAAAATTATGAGAAAGGCTCTCTAGATATCAATGTTTGACTCACTCCAACTTCTCTTCCTGCACGTTTCACGGGAACAGGTAGGTGTGTTTTATGTCAAAAATATTAATAGATTTACAAGCATAACCTATGCACCCTTTACGGCCGTTCAGTGAAACGTCCTGTCCCATTAAGAAAAGTTGCAACCAGGCAACAAGCCTTGTCAAGACAGACCGTGCCGTCACAAACACGTCAAATTCACGATGATGCTTGTCATGAGCATAAGTGGCAGCTCATCTCAGTCATTAGGGCATGAAACCGTCCGTATTACGCCCACGGGCGTAAGACGTATGCAACTGCGTACCTTTTTTTCTCATTACAGTCATATCACTGAGGTAGTGCATGCAGATTTTTGACTGGGTGAAAATCGACCGCTTGCAAAGCAACACGCAAAGAAAGAGGTTCATATGTCTTCTATCGGCAACTGGATAGTGGGCCACCTTAGAGTTTATAGCTCTGGCCAGGATTCCCTTGGGACTTATGATGCCTTGTGGCTCCCATACTGAAGTAACATCTATTAAAAGTTATCTGAACACAATTGGCCGAATTTACATGACATTCTTGGCGTGTCTTGAATTTTTTCCCGTCGAGATGCCTAAAGGAGTAAAAAACTAGGTAGTGGCCCAGCCCGCTGGACAAGTCACTGAGGCCCCAATTGGTGGTAAAATGTATCCTGATTGGAAGATTCCATCTCTATTTAAGATTGTGGATAGTCGCCATGTGCATATTGAATACGGAAAGGGTATACAAATATGTCTTGGAAGGGAGGAAATTGCCCGGAATGGCAGATGTCACTAAACCGACGACCTAGTCAGAGATAGGAGAGGTATAAGCCCGAAATAAACTATAAGTAGAACAATAAGATGTAGATGGACACACTCAACTGCATATATACTTTCCAAATGCCCAGCAACTCATCCAAGAAAGTTGGACTTCTGTGTCGCTGAAATTGGGTGGTTTCAGGTAGTGGTCCATGGTGAGAAGCAAATTAAATGGTGAAAAAAGTTGAGTAATGGTTAAAGACAAGCTATACATGCCAAAATGGCCCATGCAATTTGGCATCCCCGTTGGTGGAATGGATCTTGAGATATGAGTCTTGTTCACTGGTGCCTGTCAGAATAAAAAGCAAGTATTCTTCGGTCTCCTGGACATCCCAACCACGTTGAGCTTTGCTATATAGATCAGAGGTTCATACGCTGCCTCAGGGCCGCATAAAGAGCCCGGGGATTCACGAAACGGTGCAGAATTGGTGGAAAAAGAGCAGATGCAAGCCTCGGCCGAAACGCGAGGTTAAGAGATGATGGCTCACACGCCGCAAATGCTGATCAAATGTCGTATAACTTTCGATCAAAGCATCACTTGGGGCTGAAATTTCGTGTGAGACGTCTTTCAAGGTCGTATTCGATCCCTACATGCCAAACATCCATCATGCCGAATGCCCTCATGATATATTTGCAAGGGTACACTACCCAGTCATTGATAGCAAATCACATTAAATTTTAATGTAGGGGATATATTTTTCACTCAGATGGCATGCACGGAATTCTTTTTTTTCTGAATATGTTCTGCTACACGAGATATCGAAGTGCCGCTCTTTGTATCATGGGTGGCACTTGAGCCTTTGATGGCAGATGAAGTGCCGCCAATCCGGCGTGCATGCCGCCTTCGAGTTTTGAGTGCCGCTCTTCCCAAGCTCTTCCACCGGCCTTCAACTGCCGGACTTCCCATTCACTCTGGAAATCCACTATTTCGGGAGTTCTGATTACGTTCTTGATACCTCAAATATCAGGAATGGAATAGGCGGTCCCTAAACATTCCCGAAACCGTTTGTTTTGGCAACTTTTGGGAACGGTATTTGCTGCACAAAACTGTACCTGAAACCATGCAGGCAAAAACAAAAGGTTTGGCTCTCCAGAAACCGTTCCCGATATTTTTGTTTTTGGGAACGGTTTCGGGGATTTCAAAACAAGAAGTGTCGGCAAACATTTTGGGAATGCCGGAATAGTTGCCAAAACGGATAGTTCCGGGAGCGCTGAAACAGAGCTGCACCTCGGCTACTCCTAAGCGGCGGCTAACAAGAACTTCGGCTACGGCCGAGCACGGTTCAAAATTTGTGGCGAAACATACTTCATGTAACAGGGATACTGACAGACTTGCATACCTGTCTTGCATGGAAATTATACAGAAGCTGTAGTGCAAATATTTATCTCGTTTCCAAGCACTGACACAGAATTTTCAGATTTCGGCTCGGCTGCAGCCGAAGTTTTCTTCCGCCGCAGCTGAGCCGGCGCTTAGCAGCAGCCGAGCTGCGGTTTCACTGCTCCCGGAACTCTCCGTTTCGGCAACCGTTCCGGCATTCCTAAAACGGTTGCCGAGACTTGATGTTTTAGGATCCCTGAAACCGTTCCCAAAAACAAAAGTATCGGGAATGGTTTCTGGAGAGCCAAAATTTTTGTTTCTGGCTGCACGAACCATTCCTGAAATCAATGGTTTCAGTTTTCGTGCCGTTCCCGAAACAAACGGCTTCGGGAATGGTTTAGGGATCGCCTATTCCATTCCTGATACTTAAGGTATCAGGAACGTTATCAGAGCCCCTGAAACAGCAGATTTTCCAGAGTGATTTGCTTCCCATCCATCGCACAAGAAAGAAGGACACGTGATGACATCAGTCAGCAATCAAAAAAGGCAAAGGCACATAAAAAAAAAGAATGCCATTTGTGAGGATCAAAGAATTCTCGGAATTATCGGGGATTTCGGATTTAAAGCAGAATTTGGCGGAGACTCTGTTCCGCGATCACACCTGAGGACCCACTACCTAAAGTTAGTGGGCATTACGCTTCTTGCTCCGACCAGATGGTGGCCGTGAGGCCCAGAATCCCAAATGGTATTGGACAATGGGTGAGAGGTGCTTGCGCCGCGCTCTCCAACGCAATGTGGGGTTCCATTGCGGATACCCAACATTGGCCCTAATGAGTAGTACATGATAATCTATGTATTGTACTGATGGAAGAAATTGACGGTAGATGGAATAGAGTTGGAAGGTATTTGTGAAGGGTGGGTGGGTGGCCAAGGAAGAATCATGCAGAGAACCGAACGCGACAGCGTTCTGCTGGAGGACACGATGGTCGGGAGCAAGAGAGATTTGATCTCCGACATCCCGCTCCTACACAAACCCTGTCTTCTCGATCACTCGTGCCTCGCCATCATCAAGACGCCAATTTGTGTAGTACGCTTCTTGCTCCGACCAGATGGTGGCCGTGAGGCCCAGAATCCCAAATGGTATTGGACAATGGGTGAGAGGCGCTCACGCCGCGCTCTCCGACGCAATGTGGGGTTCCATCGCAGATACCCGAGCCTGTAGGAGTTGACGACGCATCCGCGAAGGCAGGAACCCTGAGAAAACTAGGAGGAAAAACTCCACGGCAGATGCAGCAAGGAATAGCGAATATCATCCGTCGGATTGGATACGGTGAAGGACGGCTTGGCATCAAGGAAAGACTTCTCTCGAGTTGCAGTGGTCAATGGACCCCGAGTCCTTGGCTTGTTAGATAAGTAATTGAAGCAAACAAACAATGGCAGCCGCTGAAAGATTCAGCCTTTAGATGTGTGGAGAAATTTGCGGAAGCCAAGAGCAAATAGGAAAGAATGGAGCGGCCAATATGCGCTTAATTAGCCAACAGATCGTACCCAGGAGGAGCGCAGAGCAATGAAAGCGGCCAAAATTGCCCATAGAATTGCTTGATGGTTGTTCTGGCGCCCGGGATAGTTGTCTGAGACAGACATTGAGCGGCCACGCATATGACACGTAGAACTTGCTTGAGGTTGTTCCGGCGCTAGTCCTATGCAGAACACGATTTTTAAGTTGACACAGGCTGATCAAGAACAGCATCGGAAGTATGTGAATATCAACCCGGCTGAAATTTGAAGCTTGCCGGCTATGTTAGCTCGGTTTACCTAGAGTTACAAAAATATATAGCCATCCTTTCGAGGTTCATGATTCGGTAGCAGGGGTGGACGTGCTCAGAGTTCATGTGCAGAACGGAAATGAACAAGAAATTACCAGGCAACAGGATGCCGGGAAGGGATGGCCGCGGATAGAGATAGAACGGGAAGTAGAAAAAAATTAAGTGAGTCGGTCCAGAATTCGTTTGACGGTTTGAATGGTTTCGTGTGTTATAAACTGTGGGTTCCGATAGTAAGATCATCCGAATTGGTGGTAACTCGAAGGCCGCAAGAGTTGAAGTAAGAAACCAGTGACTGCTGGAAATTTGGTCGACAGTCAGATAGAAAGCCAACAGATGTTGGGGAATGGATTGATTAGACGTAAGTCAAATGTCCCTGGCATTATGCACAGTCCTCGTGGTCATAGAACTGCTGATCGGGCCATGAACCGGCCGGGATGGAGCAGGTAGAAATGGGATGGAGTGGATGATGTGAAAGCGCAACGTTCTCCAGGAGCATAGGGAGAAAACCAGCGCCGACAGACAAATTGTGTTGTTTGTGGCGGCGACACGAATATGGAGTTGCGGGACGACCAGAACGTGACCTCAAAGAATTTGCTTGCATGGCAACATAGATTTTGTGTTGTCGAGGCGGGACCAGGAGGAATTGAGCGTAGACGCAGTGTTTGGTAGCCGCCTCAGGGCAGATATTGTGGGGGGACACACGAATCTAGAGCCCAAGGCCGAGCAGAATGCGACTTTGCTTGCACTAGTTTCAAGTTATCGAAGCGGCAACAGGTGGAATTGAACCAGAATGTAGTGTTTGGTATTAGTAGCCAAGCGCATATGAAACGGGAATTGGGCTGAGGTTGTGGATCCAAAATCGAGTCTGGGTATGAAGGGTGAGGTGCGGAGGATCGATGACACGGAAGTTTAGCAGGCGGTCAAACGCTGACGAGACAGATTGATAACAGCTTTGTCGAAAAGTTAACAAAAATCGGAGTCAGTTAAATAGATGTGGGAAAGTTGCAGCACCGTGGAAATATAGACCGCGGCTATTCGGTCGGCATTCTGAGCTTCGAAGGTTGGAACAACAGGTTAGAGCTATTGGGAGGCTAGTTGGGTGGGGTCTAAGACAAGAGGCAAAGGATAAGTGGAATTCATGGCGTATTCGGAAGATATTAAGTGGGTGGAGTCCGAGACAGGAGGACACAAGGGGAGCGGAATCGTGCGGCGTTCATACAGAAGACTGTGGACAGAAACAGCTTGGTAGGTGGTACAACGCTAATGAGACAGCTCGGGAACAGCCCCGTAGCACCTCGACAGAAGTTGGAGTCGGCTTGACAGATGTGGTAAGGTTGCAGCACGGTATTGGTGTAAGTCATGGGTATTTGGCTGACGTTTCGGAGGTTAGAACCACGCGGTTAGAGCCGCTGGGAAGTGGTTGATTGACAGCGTCCGAGACAAGAGGAAGGAGAAATGGAGTCGCATGGCATACATTTGGAAGTTTTTTGGGTGGGCGTAGTCCGAGACAGCAGGACAGAGAGGAAACAAAATCCCATGGCATTCATTCAAAGGTTTCGAAACAGAAACAGATCCATTGCAGATTGAATATTGGCCTCGACAGCCACCGACAGGGACCAGAGAACCGAAAATTCGGGACATTGTGAGCAGATCCGTTAAACGCGATGAGTCAGAATGTGTTTAGACACGGAAAGCTGCAGTAGGTCAATCAGCGGTTAAGACACGAGATAGGTAGATTAGCATTATGGTGATTGTAAGCCGAAGCCGCTGGATTTGTTGAAGAGGTACACGGAGGGATTCCGAGTTCGGAGAACATATGCGAGATAGATGTGCATTCTGCTATTAGCTGACGGTCCCAAACTATTTGGGCGGTAGATTAGAATTACTGGTGGAATTCTGGAACCGGAGCTAGGAACGCCGATGATAGAGATTTAGTATCTGTCGTCGAAATGGCGGAGACGTGGAGAATGCGAGAACCTGCTGATAATTCCTGACTCACCGGTTGGTAGTCGATGGACCAAGGGGAAGGCATTGAACAGAAGTAGCATGGGATTGAGGTGATGCATATGTGCGGCTCAAAGGGAGATTATTATCGTCCGTTTAACTGCAAACAGAAAATTCTAGACTTGTAGGGAGGATTAATCGATAGAAAGGTAACGGCGAGAGTGGAAGAGGTGCGCGTAACCATGATACAGCGCAAGATGGATTCGGAATTTTAGGCATCGAATCAAGTTCACAATTGGATAGTAGAGAAAGGGTGCAATATCAAAGCAATAGGACCCAGGATGTGACGGGTGAACAGAATGTGTAAGGAGATTGAATAGTACCCATCCACCTACCATAATCACCCGAATTCATGAGGTCCAACTGAACCGAAACGTTCCAGTGG
Source organism: Mycena venus (assembly GCA_014462655.1). Classification (NCBI taxonomy): domain Eukaryota; kingdom Fungi; phylum Basidiomycota; class Agaricomycetes; order Agaricales; family Mycenaceae; genus Glaucomycena; species Glaucomycena venus. The sequence continues at coordinate 307,757 of JACAZI010000015.1, read as the reverse complement.
CGTTTACCGACTGTGGGAGAAATTGAAATACCGTGCCAGCCGGGCAGAAACCGGAGCGGTTGGAACAAGTCGATGAACCGAGTGAGTAATTGGAATCGGTAAGCATCATGATGGGGACGTTAAAGCGGAGCTTATGTTCTAGGGAATGTGGTTTGAAACAATGCGGTAGGCTGGAAGAGAAAGGAATGGAGCCTTATTGAGTGAGCACTGGATGCGTGGGGATACCAATGGAAGACGGATACATGGTGGAAAGTGCAACAGCAAATATAGTGCCTGCGATCAGGCTGGGTTCGGGTGCGAACAAGACCCAGATCATCTCCATCATATCCATCCTTCAACCTCCAAGAAATTCCAACATTGCGCCACTGAGTACCACTGTATCGCTGGAGAGTGGAGGTCGAAATGACCGGCGAGTCAGATGGTAAATGCGTGCGGCTGATGGTTTGGCCGAGTGGATGAAAGGCGTCAAAAGAAATACGATCAAGCCAGCCGATGATTAGAGCAAGCGGAATGCATGGCGGCCAGCGCAAACGGAATGGAGGAAAGTTTAAAGGCGGATGACGGATACCTCGTAGACTGGGGTGAATGGCGATCAGCAAAAGGCAACGGATTGCAAGGTGATCGGAAACTAGGGGTGATAGTGAAGGGGTGATTCGTCACTTAGCAACTTGAAACTAAGAGCCGACGAAGGGGCTAGAACATGGAAATTGAAAATGGATGCTGTCGGTGCGAAAATCGAATGTCTGGAGGGCAACACGTGGACTTGGAACGCCCGAAGGTTCGGATTTTCGGAATGCCCAAAGGGTGGATTTTTAGGGTGCCCGAAGGCTGGATTTTTGGAATGCCTAAAGACTCGACAGCGGCAGTGCTCGAAGTCAGAGAGTGACGGCTGGCCCAAAGGCGGAGTTCAGAGGACATCGGCGGGGGGCGCTTAGTAGGAATCACGCTACAAGTAAGTGCTGGAGGTGGATCCGAGAGATTTGAGAGACAAGCGAGAGGAATGGGTAAGCTCTTCGATAGGGGTTACCACAGATGGCGGCGACCGTTGTTGCTAGGAACAGAGCTGAGGAGAGCTGAGGACAAGGCCCTGGTGAATGAATTGCAGGGGCAGAGAATCTGTGAATGAGGGTGCAGGACGAGTAAACGGGATGTCGTCAGAGGGAGAGGGAAGCTCGAGTGCACGGAACACAGGCTAGATGGAGTCGCGCTGGAAAGCACCCAAGAAGGTAGCAGACGACAGAGCCAAAAGATATGGAAGAAACCAAGCAGACCCGAAAAGAATCCAAAGAAGAATCATGCAGAGAACCGAACGCGACAGCGTTCTGCTGGAGGACACGATGGTCGGGAGCAAGAGAGATTTGATCTCCGACATCCCGCTCCTACACAAACCCTGTCTTCTCGATCACTCGTGCCTCGCCATCATCAAGACGCCAATATTTCGACCGAGTGTTCAGGTGACGCGTGACGCGCACCTGTGAACTGAACACTTGAGATACCGGTGACGGTGACGCTCTGGAAATGAACACCAAATTTTTTGAAGCCTCAAATAGGCTGGAAGTCTCATTCTAAAACACCTAAATTTTCGGAAAAAATTCACGGAAAGAAAATACTAATGTCCCTCCCAGAGTGCGGCGTTATAGCGTGTCGTTCCGATCTCTTTGCGCTGACCACGTCCGAAGTTAAGTAACACATTTCCGCGATGGGGAGGAATGGCGATGGGACGAGCTCGAACTGATGCTTTGGGAGATGGAAATTTCATCCTTGGCTATCTTGTGGATTATCGCCGGCGCAGTGGATATTGTTTCGCCTCGGTCAATCCATTCGGTCAGGTTGAAAACTTTGTCTTCTGTCATTGGTGTATCACGAGGCGGTCGAAGATAGATTGTTTTAAAATTTATCAGACGCAAATTCATCCCGATATTGTACGGAAAAAACCACGAGGGCAGTCTCCAAAATTGGTAGCCATTGAGATATTGTCTGCCGCTTGCTCAGTGAACCTGGCATTGAGCAGCACAAGCAAACTTGAATCACACACATGAAAATCCCACTGTTCCTTGACTGTTCCGGGGAGCTCAGGCGAAATTTCTGTCGTCGGCATCGCCTTCTCCAGTTCCTTGAGGGGTCGCTAAAAAAATGAACACTTGGGCCAAGGTGACACCTTAAGTCGCGACTTGAACACTTGGGAAAATGAACACCTGAGGTGACGCGTGACACCCTATGAACACTCGGTCGAAATAGTACAGTATGCTTAATATCGCCCTTCTTGGAAAACGGGACAATCATGCAATACCGCAAGAAGTAAGGAACTCGAAATATCCCCATAATCAGTCGGGTACTTATGAATCTTATCGGTCGGGTCATCGGAGGTGCTGATTTTTATGGATTCTCGGAATCGCCCAGGGACTTGACTATATATATTCCGAATGACTTGTCCATGGAGATTTCCATTCGGTGAATTCAGACCAACTTGCATATACACCTCCACTCATAGAGCATCTTACCTAACCCTTTTTATTTTATTTTCATTCACTCGAGAACCAATATATCCTCCAATGGGGTTAGGATGTGCCGGCACGGAAATGGACGGAGACTTTTCTGCTTCCACCAGCTTCTACCACTGATCTATGTTGGGTCTATGGTTGGGATCCGCCATCCGACTGTCTAGTGAGTACAAGACCAGACTTTGAATATTTGCTACCAACTCAAAGGACTGCAGCTCACTCCGTGGATCGACTCGGGACAAGCAGGTTTCAAAATGAGCTAGTAGGAACTAGATTTCTACCCTCGTCCTCGTCCTCCTCCTCGATGACCGACTCACCATCCGCAGAAAAGTCGAGCGCCCCGGGATGTCTCGCGCGCTGGAGGTCCCGCTCCGCGTACACGGCTCTGAGAATAGAGCTACAGGGCTGTGTTTGTAAGGTTCACATGACGAAAGCGAACACTATGATTGGCCATGCAGAGCATTACCAATGCGACCCTTACCAACCCATGGCTTACTGAGAACACTTCTCACCTCAAGCCTTGTCCTACTTATTTCAAGCGACACCTCGCTATTAATGGGCTTCAGAAACGGCCGAGTCCCCTCGCTGTAACTCATTCACTTCGCACTCAGATGGCTAGTCACCTCTATATCGACTCCACTCCTAAGGAGGTCTCCTCAGCCTCCGGGCTGCACCTGATCACGCAAAACACGCCCAACGGCCAAGCGACGCAGATCCTCCTCGAGGAGCTCGAATCCGCATACGGCACGCCGTTCACCACCACTGTCATCGACATCAGCACGAACGAGCAGAAGAAGGAGTGGTTCCTCCGGCTCAACCCCAACGGACGCATCCCCGTCGTCGTCGACAACACGCGCAGCCCGCCCTTTCCTGTGTTCGAGACCTCCGCGCAGCTGCTGTACCTCGCGGACCATTTCGACAAGGACCACAAGTTCGGCTTCACAGACCCGCTGGAGAAGAGCGAAGCGGAGCAGTGGATATTTTTCTGGCACGGTGGGGGCGCGCCGTACCAGGGTAATTTGAACTATTTCTCGCGGAACTCGCCGGATAACGATTGTATGTGTCTTTGTTCTCCTCCCCTTTCATTTCCTTCGCTTCTAATTTCATCTCATTTTATTTTATTTCATTTCCCAACCTCATCTATCGAACACGCATGCTGATATAGATCCCTAGTCGGCATCGCCCGTTTCAAAACTGAAACCCTCCGCGTTTTCGGTGTGCTCGAGATCCGCCTCAGCGGCATCTACGCCGCAGACAAGCAGCCGCGCCACTACTTAGTCGGCGCGGGCAAGGGCAAATATAGCATCGCGGACATCAAGACCTGGGCGTGGATCAAGTATTGGCCGGCCCGATTTACTCGGGACGAGATGAAGGAGTTCCCGCATTTGCTCGAATGGGTGGAAAGAATTGCAGCGAGGGAGGCAGTGAAGCTGGGCATTGGAGAGAAGTACGCGAAGAGGTCTTCGTGAGTTTATGTCATATCAAAATCGTCGTTTCTGTACCGATAGTTCTGAATTTTTGAAACCATGGTTGTCGATTTAAAGCAAACTTTGAAACATGAATCAATGTTAAGCGAGAGGTGTCGCTCAGACTTTGGCACAGAGCGTCTTATACCACGAAAAGCAGTCTTCGGAGCACCTCAGACGACTGTTGACTTGTTCTACGGCAACCAGTCACACAACCACAAAGCCGTTGGGCCAACGTTGGGCAGCTGAGGTGCAAGGAACCGAAAGCGAAATTGAATACTCCCAGGATTACGGTAGTCTCTCAGAGCCAGACGCTTCAATCAAATGAACCTCGTACCTCGGTTGATTGAAGTCTGTGATTAAGCACGGGGGTCCGATCAGGGTTCGAGCTTATTACATAATCTTCGCTTAGCTGCCCTGGTATCGTTTTCACTGTGCAGCACCTCTTTCTCTGGTTTCTTGGAGCGAGACTCAATTTTGGAGCATATTCGAGACAATCTGCCTCTTCAGATTCTTTTTGAATGGTGCTTGAATGAGTGCAGGAGCTCGTCCTTCAATGTGATGAAACATCAATGTGCCAAAAACCGATCAATTTGACTCGTCAATAGCTTCATCCCATGGTACTGAAAAAATATGGAAATATTTGGGCAGCCAGAAAACATCTGGGACTTTCCAAAGTAGGTATATCCATGGTTCAAGAGCTGGGGCAAGGACCTCAAAACGTGATTATATAATAAGGGCGAACCCTGATCGGACCCCCACGCTTAAAACTGGACTAGGATTACGGTGGAGTCATGAGTTTGGTGAGCCCTCGAGGAACTAGCGTTAGGTTGGGGTCCGTGCGCGGCGTTGCAACTGGTATCTTCGGCGGTACATAAACAACACTGCGTCGAACAGCATTTGACTCGTTTCATCTAGCTGCGGTCCTGTCGCCGTTACTCCCGACTTGCTAGCGCTGTTCCAGTGCGACTACTTATTAATACTACTTATTAATACTTACTCATCATCATGGCGCGGAGCAGATACACCATATGTATCCAATATCTTGTACTATACTCGTCTGGTGCACTGTTGTATACGGTAGGTGCATCCCAGTTCTTCCCATCAATTCCTGATTTTGAATGCCGTCCCGTCGATTCCACCTCTCCAAAAGACTTTCACCCGTCAGACACCCGCTCCCTACATCTTTTCTCCATCCGCATATTTTTTTTCTCCCATTTTTCTGTCAAGATATGAGCTCCAAACTCCGGTGGTGACTGGCTTTCCCACGCTTCCAACGTTCGGCTATCTAATCTTAGGTGTCATCCATTCCGACGCGCTCCCGGAGCTACGCGACGCGTTTGCTCGCACACATGTGGCTGCGTGTGGCGCCGCCCTCTCGCTTGCCGACGTTTCGACCCACGACCTACTCGCCGTTGACGGCGAGTAAGTATGCCACCGCCGCTCGTTGCACTGCCACCCACTATGTGTCTCCGGCCGGCCCTCTGCTTATCCACGCCGCCATGCTGCCGTCCAGCGCCTTGCCTCTCCGGCCCGCACTCATCCCCGCCGCCTCGCCCATCTATGCCGCCGCTCCGCCATCCAGCGCCGCCGAGCCTTTCCCCTAGCATCGTCGCCGCCACCCTTCGCTGCAGCCAACGCTCTCCGCCGCTCCTTCTTCCGCCGCTTTCCGCACATCCATACGCCTTGAGGTACGTGCGTGCATGTCTCCTAACCCTTTCCCTTCCTCTCTTCCACCACATCCTCCTATTGTCAACACGCTGCGTTCCGTTCCCTCTTGCGCTGCCTTCATCTTCTCTCCCTCACGGATCCCACGATCAGCATCTTCCATGGGCAGCACCGCCGAGGAGAGTGCGGCGGGGGGCAGGATTGCTTTGAGGACTCATAAAGTGTGTACTCTGCTTCACACATCCACGACGCGTGCACCGGAGACTCGCCAGATCATCATCAGCAAGCACTACCTCTCCCAATCCTCCATCTGCACCCTTCTCGCTTCGGCTCTTGGTCGCCCCCATTCGCATAGGATCACCGGCTGGCTATGCGAATCGGCATGACGCGCATGGAAGCAGTCGTCAATTTCACCCTGCGGCGAAGAGGGATGACGACGCGCTTTGCAGCGGTCGCGTCCCCCGCACCTTCGACATCAAACTTCGACTGCGCGGCGGGAGATCTGCGACACCGTAGTCGTCGAAGCTTGCTTCAAGTTGACCGGGTGCGCGTATCTGCATCATGTCGCTTTCCTTTCGAATCGAGCCAACCAAATTGTAATCACATTAGTGGACTCGAACGGCGTGTGCTAGGCTCTCACGCAGATCTCAAGTCCATCATTCTCGCTATGGAGGCACTCAATACAGACAGCGTTGGACGGCACGAGGGAGAGGGGAGTGTGAAAGGCTCGTTCTGTTCTTCGTGCGCTCGTCTATCGCTTTCAAAGTGCCGAATCGGTGAGTTCCTTTCTTGTCTTTTTTGTCATTTTTGTTTAAATCCGTCGCATACTGCTTCTTCTTGCAGGCTTCCTGCTCATTCACGCCCACACTGAGGCTGTCCCCCCTCACGACCATCATATCCGCCGGCGAGTTCTTCGCTTTGGTCCCCAGTAAGTTTTCCCACTTCTTTTTCTTTGCATATAGGATACGGACCGAAGACACTTTCAAGCTCTGTGCGTTGTCCGATCAAGCTTCCTCTAAGACAGAAGAAGGGAAAAGATCGAAAGGAAACGATTGGTATGTACGACACCTCTTTTTTAGCCATTATTCTTCCTTTCTACATACATACTGGTTCAAATTAAACTTTAAACTCAGTCCCTGCTAATTTCCTCTGATCAATTAACGGCATGATAGACTCTGAACAAGATGCGCCGGACATTGTCGCAAATTTTATTTGTGCTCTGGCCACTGTTCAGCTGACACTTGCAAAATGCATGAGGTTATCAACGGCCATCTCGCCTGGGCGTGCCAGAACGCGAGTGATAACCGTGGCGATGATTTTCGAGCTTTGAAGCTCTGCAGAATGCAGCCTTATGTTTTCCTGCATCCGAACAAAGAAACTTCCGTGTATTGTGTGCTCGGATTACAAGGCGGAGGAAAGGCGGAAAAGCGCGGCATGAAGACGGTAGGGGGCTTCATTTTTCTGCATCAACTCTGCCAACGATTCTTTCAGACTGTCAACCCAAGCTATACAACCTGGATTGCCCACAGGAACCTCGAAGTTTCTCTCTCGGCACGATGGCAATGTATCGCCACTGACTTCACGATCATTATGGCTTTAGAATGAGCATTATATTGCGCCACCCGATTCCCTCTAACAATTTCCACCAGTGTCGACACCGCGGATACTGAAAAGTTGGGCTGGTCTCTGTTAGAATAAGCCGTGCCGGGCCGAGAAGACAAGCGAGGGCGGAGCGAACTCAGAGCAACAAAGAAGGGACGTTTGTCCTCGTAATGTACATGGTGGTAGTATGGAGGCAAACGGTCGGCTAAACGACACGTAAACGAACGGAATATCAAGGCGGTACGTAATGCGGTCCGTGAACGCCGAGGGAGCCGTACGGCTCGCAACCTACAAATCCTAACAGTCTCGAAGAATGTACATGATGCCCCTGTTCTTCCAAAAGTTGCAAGTATTCTTTCCTTTGGAGATTTCAGTATTTCCGCTCAACATTATCAGGCCATTCTCGGCACTCACAGCTACAAGAAGCACGAAAGATATGATCCAGTTTGGCGTCATGTACGCGTGCCCGAAGCTTTTCTTCATCTCATGTGTCCTGAAGCAGAGGAAATTCTCGATAAGATTGAAGGTTTGTGTTCCTCTCTGTCCAAAATTTCATGGTGTTCAATACGGAATTAGGAGAGAAGAATCTTACAGGCGCTTCAAGCTGCTGTTTAGTGGTCATTGAGCTTCGTCCTGTAGAAATCTGGAGTTACATACAAGCTTACGCACTCACGGACATCACGGTCCGACTCACGGAGATCAACGTGGGTCCCTTACATATAGCTTACGCGTCACTGTAGCACGCTCTTTTATCCATTTGCCTACGTACCCCCACTGTCTTTACCTACTAGGCCAAATGTTCTTTCTGGTTGTTGCTACCCGGTAGCCCCGCGCTAGGGTAAAAGTCCAACACGTCCTTACCTATTCCAGGTGATTTCCCAACTGGAATGATGACCATGGCTTGTTCACAGTTCATTTGCTATTTGCAGTGTGCCACTGCAATTTTCCAGGTCACGCCGAAGTCAGCATTATTTCGACTCCCTGGACTCCAAAAGCCGGAGGTCCACCAATGGATGAAAGAGGTATTTCCTGTTGAACTGAAGCGTCTGTAGGAAAGTGAGAATAGTCCTCTCGACCCCTTGCGCATGCAAAACGAGGCCCTTCACCTCTCGCAGAGGAGGTTCGAGCTCAGTTGGAGAAACAGAATCGTACTCTCACAGACTAAACCCGTGCTCTCAATGAATTTCTCGCAAATGTGGATCGATTAACAGCGGTTCTGTCTCCCGCAAAGACGAGTATATACAGAAGTAGTGGAAGTGGAAGTGAGTAAGTGGAAGTGGAAGTGGGTCAGTGGAAGTGGAAGTGCAGGCTGGTGGAAGTGACGGTGTCGCTGATGCGCCCCAGACGCGACGCGACGTGTTCCGCATATGGCAAGTAAACGACTCCATTGTTCGCTTGCCACCGAGCTGCGCCGTCTCTTTCTTCTGTTCTACAACAACCGTCCTGGATTTTTTTGCTCTTCCTGTTGTTTCCACTGCTCCTGCATCCAAAAGTTCGTTATCTGGCTCTACAGTGGCGGTTTTCTCTGCCGTGCATCTTTCCTGATCACCCAAATGAACCATCTTGATGTTTTTCAAGTCGATTTTGCAACCCTGACAATACAAGGTGTCTGGACTGCAATTTTTACCTTCTTGGAAGCTCCCACGGGATGTACAGATATTCGACGATGCCACCAACCGTGTTGCCACCTATATGCAAGCCTTTTTTAACAACTTACCCTCACATTATAGTGAAGTACGGGTCGGCGTGATTTTTAAATGCCATTGGTACCTAATAGTTACGTGTGAATACTGAAAAGTCATCTACTCAAGTACAAGATTGAATAAATAGAGCTCAGTTGAATTGTGCAACTGTGGCACTCTAATCTATACCAAAGGCAATGTGCACATGACATGTATAGTGCGTGGGGCAGACAGGTGGGTAGCAGAGGGCGGGAGAAGGTGTGGCCTGAGCCGGTGGAAGTGATGCAGTGGAAGTTACTTCTACTTCCACTGAACGGCTTGAGTAGAAGTAGAAGTAACTTCCACTTCCACTACTTTGGTCATGCCTCCGCAAAGACCATTCCAACAAGTGAGTCGTTTTCTGTGTATATCAAACAGTCTTGTTAATATTTCACTAGTGGAGCGGACGACCCCTTAATACACGCCGTTGGTTCATTGTTCATAATGATTTCTCTATACCCGTCATTCCTACCGTTCCACAAAGTCAGTTAATTGACCCTCAGACCCGTGCCTCGGAGGAAAAATTGTGACGATGTCCGTGGGACATGCCTCCTGAACGAAGTAATGAGGTGAAAACAGTGATATGCTGTGTGGTACGTTCTGTCAATTAGCTTTCAATTACTTCGCTTTAACTTTCTGTTCCGCCTTCATGGCTCACCAAAAATTCCTTTGTCGTAGAGTGCCAAAAAACATGTCGTACATGACGGATCACTGGGACTCACACTTATGCTTTGACGTGCGGCAGTTTGTCCATAGCAACCTTGACGAGGTTGATTTAGGCACTGCTGCAGTGAAACATCGGTACTGATCAAAAAGAGCTTCGCAGTTGAGGTGCTGTTTTGTAAATGTAAGGATTGGCTTTCGGTGGGATTGCGATACGTTAAATGCAGTAATCCCCGCAAAAGCAAACGGTCTGAGTCCCAGATTGCGTCGGAGTAATCGCGTTTCCATAAGTGAACATACAGTCGAAACATAAGAACCTCATAATTATTATTTCACCTCCATTCTCCTCTCATTGAGTCATTGTCGGCAGACTTAGCATAAGTATCCAGAAACCTCTGCAAGCAAGTTACAAATAAAGCATCCAAGTCCTCTAGTGACACGTTGAGTGACAGAACAGGTACAATCTCCTTGATAAAAAGTGACCAATAATGCGCCTAAGACCATTGATCCGGATCCGCATCGGCAAACGTGGTCCCCATCCCGATCTGGTCATACCACACCTGCCTAAACGGCTGTGTTCCCTTCATGCCCCCCGCATCGTCATGCCACCCATTAGCATAAAGCCCAACGCGGAACTCGAACTCGCGGGTATCGTTGATGGTCGTGGCAATGTTGAATTTCTCCAGCACCTTCACCCCGTCAAACCAAAGCTTGTAGAACCCGGTCTCGTCATTCTGCCAGTTGGCCTGGATGACCACCTTGTGCCAAGTCCCGGCAGACACGGTGGTCAGGTTCTTGAACTCGGTGGTCACCTGGCTGCAGACGGTATTCGTTTTCACGCGGGTGACCAGCTGGTCGCCGAGGATCCACACCATGCTCGAAGGCATAAAGTCATCGCAGCCCGTGTCGGTGAAGTCGGCGATGAACTGGGCCAGGTTGTACGACTGCGCCGGCGAGAACTGCCAGTCCTGCTGCAGCCGGAAGGCAAAGCCGTAGAAGCCCTGCTCCCCGCGGTGGTACCCCTGGAAATGGTGCACCTCGGAGTGGTAGCGGCCGGTGTACGCCGGGTCGTACGTCTGCGTCGCCTTGATGGCGGTGCCATTGTTGCCGTAGACAACGTTGGTCACTTGGGCCAACGTGCCTTCGTGCTCAACGAGGGTAGAATCCCAGCCTTCCGGGGTGGTGCCCCGGTTTGCGAAGGTTTGTGTGGCCGAGGCCGTGGTGGAGAGGGAGGCGAGGACGCCGATGAGGATGGGTATGAACTGTCGCATGATGAGGGCTGGGGGAAGTTGAGCTGATTCGCTGGGTTGGAGGGCTGGTTGGGGATGGTCCTTCCACACGAGAAAAGTGAAGGACTGCTGCTGAGTGCAGGGCGTTTAAATTCGCTGATGATAGCGCGAGTTTCACCTGGCTCCTCAAAGAGCCGGGACTTCTTGCAATCATCGGGGGTTATACAATTTACTCGCACGCGCTCGTACAAGCACGCGTGCGCGTACAAGGCTGTCAAGACAAGACAAGACATCAAAGATCGCGAGCTATGTCTGAAAATCTCACCGGGACCCGAGCTGTCAAAATTTCTTTGTTCGGGATGTAATTTCTGTCTCTCGCAGTCGATTGACCCAGCCAGATTCTCTGGGATTCATTCTAAAGAACTTTCAACAAATCCTGAATATGATTGAGTACAAAACTGTCTGCTAGAAATGCACAGAAAAGGGAGAGAAGGCTGTGTCGCTACAAATCGCGGGGATCATGTTAATGTCTTTGATTCCGGTATGTATGGCGGGGCGTTCCGTCCTAGGATTATTCTAATGAGAAACCCGGTTTCTCGGGCATCAATTGGAAGATTTCAACGGGCAACCCCTGGCCGGCAATGTCGGACCTTGAATTTGATGTGTGCGCCTGGTCGGGATCTCTTTCATCAAACCTTTCTGTCCGAGGGAGAAAAACTTGCAGGCCGCAACAGATTCGCATCTCTTAAATCACTGGGTCCAAGTTAGTCGGCAATGTAAGGACTTGCCTTTCCCCGGTTCCATGCCATCACTATTCCGCATCTCACCCACATATTGTCAATTTGAGCTCACTCAACAAAGATTAATTTACCATGCCATTTTGGATTCAGCCAACGGATTTGGCTGGCATTGTTTAGACTGAGATTCAAAGTTATTCTACAAGATTACGCCCGAGTGTTACGAGTATGAATTGGGACAGGTTCGGCACGACGGGCGGCAATCTGAAGAGATTTTTGTGGGAACCCGGCTGCCTGATAGCACTTGCAGGCTTCTTCGAGAAACCGGGTTTCTCACTAAACTAACCCGTCGTTCCATGAACCAAGGCTGGGCCATGAGACGGCAAAATTTGAACCTTCAAAGCCACTGGCCGTACAAGTACGAGGCCTTCAACCCTGTAATGTCACTGGGGCCGAGGACCGAGCACGGAGCGCCAAGAGATTTCCAACGCAACGGAATCAGAGTCCAGGGAGTTGGTTAACATCTGACATATGCTGTGGCTCTAGACCTGGCGTAGGATTCAAGACCGAGTCGTATGGTTCGCTTCACTTAGCCGCCACATAAAGTGAACTAGTCCCAAATCCGCTCTGTAATGGACCAGAAAATTGATATCCCGTCTAATTCGGGGGGCTAGTGTTGAAATAAAAGTAGCTGCAGCCTTTTCGGCATTGGCAGAAGACCCTCGCAAACACGCAGGGGATTCGTTCAGAAACTACTAGGTAAGACGCACGACTCGTCGAGACCCAATGTAACAAGAGAGAGAATTAGAACAACCGAAGCACAAGTAAGGCACAAGGGGACAAAATACGAAGTTGAGCATGATAAGTGCAGGAACTCACCATAGAAAATTATTTGTTGCCTTGCTGCACCACATCATCTAGAACCCTATCCGGTGTCTATCGGCGTCTATCTGGTCTAGCCAAGACTTCCCCTGTCTATAGACACCATAGGTCTAGATCTCGGTCCGACAAAAACACCGGCATGTATTATACATATTAGAAGTGATCCTGGCCGGCGTACCGGCTCTTCCCACGTCTTCGTGGCACCTTCGTCGAATATGAGGTCATATCTTCAACGGGGGACGCGCGTCGGCGCTCTCGCCTGCGCTCATCGGCCGAAAATTCGTCTTGCTTGCGAACTCTATTGCTGAAACGTCGGCTCGCGGCGCCCGCCCTACGAGTCTGTTTCCCGTGCAAATCGCGCCAAAATGGATGATGGTTTGACCCTTGCCGTGAAGTGGCCTACCCTTGAAAAACCCACGACTTAGAGAAGATCCCAAAGCCCCGTCGTCACGCTTGTGCGGCCTCTTCTCCTGGGAGACCCTCCCACCCTCTCGCTCTCCACCTTGCCCGACGCCCTCCCCACCATCCTCATTGCTTTGAGGTGTCGCCGGCCCTCCACCATCAAGGGTCTACACCGGCGGCCGTGGCGTGGGCTTGTTGCGTCGACCTGAGGCGGCGTTGAGTGCACGGCAGAGGATCGAGGCGCGATGTATGTCTTTCCCTCTTGATCTTCATTCACAAAAACTCGTGTTTTTTCCTCGCGCAGCGCCGACGATATACAAGCCGCAAACGCCCGTGCCGATGGCCAAGATGATTATGGCGATTCCTTTCTCGTCCCTCTCCTTGCATATCATTTCCTCGACCCACCACGTACCGTCATGTCAATCCATCACTTCTCCCGCTATCTGCAGCCAGTTCTTGCACATGGATCAAGACGCGATGGTCGAAAGTGTTTCGCATCTCGGTCGTCATGCGAATTTGTGGGGCGTGTATGCGGTGAGTCCAGCAAGATGCCACCAGCATCAAGATAGTTTGAGGACTGCCCTCTTGAGTGGCGCTCCGCGCCCTCGAAGCTGTGCTTTACTGCCAGTCTGAGTCGTCCCCTGAATCAAGCCTTCAGCATTCGTACAGTCAAGACGAGTATATCAAGCTGCAAGACAGGGCCGCAACGAGATTCAACCCCTTCTTCAACGCTCAACTTCAAATCCACTCCATGGCAACCTCGGTGGTGGTTCGTTCTCAGCAAGTTCAACATCAAAGGCCTCGCAAGACCAGACTACATCGCAGCTCTTACGGCTTACACAATCGTAAAGGTTCAAGAGTTCGCGTGATCTCTGGGAAGAACCCAAACCATTCAACACTTTTAAATTCCAATGGTCCCGTGCTTCGGCTCGCACAGCTGGAAACCAACCCCTCAAGCACATCTCTAATCTTGCCTCCCATCAATCTCACTGGACTTTTTCCCTTCCTCCGTGGTTTGTCTGCTCGCTCAGGATTCCAACGCAGTTCGAAGCCGAGAAGTTGCTAACGATTCTCCTTTCTATAAATATGCTCGATTTCTGCAGAGCCGTTGGGAGCAATCGGGTCACTAAGGCCCCGCTTAGTGGCTTCCCTTCTCCGTCATTCAATCCCTCCCGTTCTATATTTCCTTTTCAGTCACGCTTTCACTGTTGACTCACCTCTGCAGCCCTCACGGGGTAGGCCGTCCCTTTCTCGATTTCTGCAGTGCAAATCATCTCTTCAGCCTTTGTTGCCAACATTCTGTTTCATTGCCGTTATCGTGATTGCGGGGTATGTTTCAGACTTGTCCTTGCTTTTCTGTGATCTGCTTATATGCGCGCTGCGTGAGACAACCCGAGGTTTCCCTATCCGCTCAATTTTGTGGTCGCCAATTTGTAGCATGGCTCGTGTCCTGTCCGCACCCACCCTCTTATCGCTCATGTCATTCCAGTTCCACCATCGACTTTCCTGGTATGCCCGGCTTTCCGAACTCCAGAGTTCAGTTGTGGGTCTCTCAGGAAGGTACGCGTGTTACTTCCCACTCTTTCCCGCTGTCCCGACATATCGCGGAATGACTGATTTACCGCTGCGCTGTGCCCAGTTGCATGCTGTGTAAACGGCAGGTCATGGGTGGGGTTCGTCACATAGTATGTCGCAGCTGCAGCGTGAAGCGTGCTCCGTTGGCTAGTAACTAGTATGAACATCTGTACAGTATTGAGCGAGGTGGCCACAGGGGTAGACGAAATAAATACATTCTAATCATGACTTTTTTTCATTGACGTGGACGCCGGAGTAAACCGAAGGCATGTCTTATATATAAATTTGTATCATATATTCTTAAAGTCCGTCCAACGCCAGGGGCGAGTCGGCCCTGAAATGCGAGACGAGCCAGAGGTATATAGTCAACTTCGGTCTACACACATCAGTGCACTGTGGGAAGTGCGATTTGCTGATCGCACCTTGTGATGAAGTTCAATTTCCCCGTTTTCTCTGGATGTGTAGGTTCGCAGAAAGCCAGAGGTGCAAAAAAGTGGGACCTGGACAACGTCGGTCGCAGTCTTGACGACAAGTATTAGTTCTCCTCCACGAGCAGAGAATGGAACAATTGTGATAGAAAATCCCGCCTCGTTATAGTCCAATGAAACACAATTCCGAACAAGATTTTGGACGTGAAAAATACCTTGATCGGATCGAAAATGTGAATGGAAGAGACCCATGATCCTAAGACAACTGGCGGGGTCACATCCGAGGTCTGCTGGAAAGTCAACGGGTCTTTTTGGGTTGTTTATTTCAACCATACCTGCATGCTTTCTCCCATGGAAAAAGGATCACCAGCCGCTGGGTTATCACTTTCGACGATATAGAAATACTTGTTGTTCAGATGGCAGATCATTTGGCGGGGCGTGTGGCATAAAGATGCGAAATTCTGATGAAGCTTATCGACGAGCTTCGGGAGACAAAAGACTCTAAACAATGCTTAACAGCAAAGGGCGATCCGAGGAGTCAAATTCGTTACCGAAGAACGCTTCCAACAGTTTCCATGAACCCATCTGAACAAAGATCGTGAATAAAACTACACTCATGTTCGATGTTTTCACGCACAAGTGGTGTAAGTCGTTTGGTTGTTGTTTCCCTGTGTGGCCCATCCAGGATCGGGAGGACAGGGCCAGGATGGCTCCTACTCCTCGCATTACGACACGCGAGAGGCGAACAGGGCGAGTCCCAAGAAACCTAGAGCATCGTCAGTGCAGAATAAACTAGGAAATAGTCATCGTGCGAACCAGGATCTGGTATCAACCAGCTGTCCGGTGCTAGTATCTAGAACCGTCTGGAGCAAGACCCCATTTTGGAGACCAATGTGGACGAAAAGCGTACTTTGATTTGAAATCTCCGATACCTCAACCATGCAAATCGACGACGGCGGACACGTTAAAGCTTGCGCTGCGAACGGCAGGATTAGGCGGCACCGACGGACATCGGCGCTGTGTGTACAGTCCGAGATGCAAATCCTGCGAGATGCGAGTTCACGGCGGCGGCGACACGGTGATGACACAACACGGCGGCTCTTTACTGACGGGTTCTGAGCTATGCACCTGATACTCCAAGGCAAGAGAACATCAGCAAGACACTCATACTACACGAAATAAGCACCCACCTGAATAAATTACGCTACTTATTCTACTACTGCGCCCGGTACTTTACGCCGACAGAAAGGAAGCAAAAGGTGCGGCCCAATCAAGAGGATAGCCACTGCAACAGGTTAGAAAGACGGAAAGCGGAGGACTTGCATACACAGTCGCAAAGCTTGATTAGAGGCAGACCGTAACAAGACACGCAACGTCGCTCGTTCGGCGTATTTTTTGAGTCATTTCGCGAAGGTACAGCGGGTGGGGGACCCCGAGTACAGATTTTGAACAGACAGAAAATGTTTGGAGTCGGAAAATATGGTAAATACAGCATCATACAGATGCGCACCTAAAAAAACCCGCTCTTCCGCTGAGATGCAGACAGAGCGCGCGGGCCGAGGCGCAGCTCAGCTTGCGAGGTGTCGGTGAGAGGATGGAGGATAGAAGAAGCACATGGGCTTTCGAGCCACGGCCCGCACATGCTCATGCTCACGCGTAGACCCTGATTGATGGAGGCGTGCAGCAGAAGGGCGCGGCGCATATTCATGGACCGTTTTTGGCGCACGGAGCCGCAGGCACAAGGACGCAGGGAGGAAAGACGACGTACAAATCTTTGAATATATGAAACTACACTCGATACTCGGTCTAATTCACAGGGTATCGACAGAGCTTGCCGGATCGTCTATATTCCAACGTAACGCATTTGTCTTCCGCGCTGGATTTTCGGAGGACCTCCTGTGCGGTGGCAACGAGCTCAGTGTGTGGATGAGTTTCAGAGGATTTATGGTGGTCGACAAGATTGATTTGCCGGAGGTTCGGCATGCATTTAAGAAGCCTCACACTTTCCTATAGAAAATGAGTCGCAGGAAATGGGTCATGTACATCTGCACACGCACCGGTGTCAGACCAAGAACATAAATAGGAGGAATCTGGACAAGATGTGGAAAAGAATTGGCTACTGCTGTCGTGGGCTGAGCATCAAAGAAAACAATCTGCGGAGGAAGAGATACGGACCGAGAGCGTGTGCGTAAAAGAGAGGGCTTGTTGTGTAGGAACAAAGATTGGGAAATTGTTGTGCAAGGGGGGACATGGTGCGAGGGAAGGTGAGTCTGTGCACCGCCTTGAACGTTAGCGGCCGAAGCGCTCTGTCAATGGCCTCGATGATGGGGTCACGGATCGCGAATATTTGCATAGTGTGTAGGTTAGGAATGGTGCCAAGGTACCTGATGAATTTGGTTACTGTAACTTCGGATACCCAGTCTGGGAGCACTACAGTGACGACGCTGGGAGAGGTATTGACTTTGGTAACATTTCTAGGGAGATGTGACGAACCGGACTGCTGAGGCCAGCGATGGATTGTGTTTGGATACAACGTCGATCTGCCACCCTAGTTCTCGCGAAAAATCTGAGGCGAGTTCACCGGACAGAAATAACAAGTCCCCCTCCTTTGGAAAGAGGGAACCATTGTATTCGTAACCGTTCGGCCTTTCAAAAACCTTCGGGCTGGCGCAAACTTCAAGACGCTCCCACGCGAGTACCAGAAAAACAGCGCGCAGTCGCTGGCAGGTCTCTGATAGCGAGCGGAGCGTGTTGAAGCGTTCCAAGTAGGTACCGGGCAGGATCCGCATTTGTGGCAAGTGCACAGGGACTCCGCGTAAATGAGAAGTTATTTCGTGGAGAATTTCGACGGGGAGGGAAGGAAGGCCTGTAGTGTTGACGAGGGCGGGAGTCGAAGGGCGGTGGCGCGCGACATTCCTAGTCCGAGGCATGGTACTATTGGTAATCGTGAGGTGTTCACGGTCGCTTTCGGAGAAGAGCTCAGAGTCACGGCTGTGATTTGATGTGTCATAATTTTCGCACGTTGTGATGCACGCCGTTTCTCTTTTCCAAACGCGATCCAACGCTGGGCCATGAGTATCCTCGAAGCGGATCGTGCGCGCATCGCAGCAATAGATGCCCACATTCTAACTTCTCTTGAGTGCTCCGACTGGGGGCTCGACTCTCTTTCCGCTTTGCAAGGCGAGCAAGCAGCGCTGCATGAGCGACTCGCTTCCTACAAGTATCCTGTCTTGACCCTACCCAACGAAATCATATCCGAATTCTTTGCACATTTTCTCCCGATCTACCCCGTCTGTCCACCTCTCACCGGAACTTTCTCGCCAACCAATTTGACACATATTTGTCGTGCATGGCGAGAAATAGCAATGACCACCCCAGAGCTCTGGAGGGCCATAGGCTTCTATAACGAAGGCGTCCGTTCGCGACACAAAAGATATATATCGAATCTGTGGTTGAGCCGATCCGGGGCCCTTCCTCTTTCCATCGATATCAACGAAATCTGGGTGGACGCAACTAAAATCCTCTCTGATTTCCTTCCTCACTGCGCACGCTGGGAGTACTTAGAACTCGCCATCTCCTCTCCCCTGGCCACCATCGATCGCCCGATGTCTCTTCTTCGCCACATAGATTTATCGTTGGCGACGACCCCTCCGGTCTTTACACTCCCCGACGCACCTCTACTGCGCACTGCAATACTCGATGCGGATTTTGGTGTCGCTGAGAACGTCATTTTGCCTTGGGCGCAGTTGACATCTCTCACCTTACTCTGTGTGTCCGCGAGCGACTGCGGGCCGATTCTGCGGCGGACAACGAACCTGCTTCACTGCGAGCTGTCGCTCTTTACCCAGGGCGACAGTGAGTACGCGGGGCCCGACGTCGGCCTGCCGCTCCTGGAGTCCCTCACCCTGGATTCCCCAGGCGGAAGAGTCCTAGGTGTTCTCAGCACCTTCGTTGTCCCTGCTCTCCGTAGCCTCACGATCGAAGAACGATTTCTGGACTCGGTCGAGCCCATCCGTTCGCTTACGGCGTTCATATCGAAATCTGGGTGTACGCTCCGGAAAGTGCACTTCACAGGAAAGAGAATAGAGGACGCGGAGGCGTACCGCGAGGCATTTCCGTCGACGGAGTTCTCTTTCGAATTTGACGTTTATTGATCTTGAACGTCCATCCAACGGAATTTTGTGTCTATAATTTCAACTGTACGTTCCATTGACGTCGCCTTTTACCGCAATTCATATCTTCACCTTGCCCAGATTTCAATATTTTGAATGCCGTTCGATTGGATGATAAATTGGGCGAGGTCCACGATTTCTACAGTGCGTTTCATGCCATGTCTCGTCTTGCCGCTATTCATATCCTGCACAATCGACTCAGTTTTGATTCTGTTGTTCGTAGCACTTGGTAATGGTGTCTACCGAAAACGGCTCACATTGTCAATTTATGCGAACTGAAGATTCACCGCCTTCCCGATATTCATTTATGATAGCTTGATCAGGGAGATGACCGATGATAAACTTGGAAATGCGCCGCTTCCGGCTTGTCCGCTAAAATTTAGACAAGTTTGATTAGGAAGACGTCTCGCGGGGATGCGGCGATCCTGAGAAGGGGCCGCGGCTTCATTGGTGAATAGATCACATCGAAGACGAGAGAGATCGACGACAACTTGCTGATGGCGATCTGGCAGAGTAGCTCCGCGATCCTTGGTGGTGCATGTTGGTGGGTGGGTCCAGCAAGTCCGGAATTCTTGCACGCTTGGGCTCATTGCTGCTCACAAATGATGTGTCGAAGGAGGTCGGAACGATTTCCATTGTGATTTCCAAACTCGCACCTCATTCGAACACTGTAGGTTCGTGCTCTTGCGTATTTCCTCCCTTTTCCTCGGAAGAACAGTCCTCACTTCCCGAATATTTCATTTTCATGCACGCTTTCAGTTCAGTCCAAATATTAAAAAAAACCAACGGCTTCAGCAAAGTTGTCCTCTATTCCTATACTCCCTTTATTCAGACCGTGCCTTATAATATTACCTGTAGCAACCAACACTCCTTACGTGAGGCTTCACTTGGGGTCACTACAGGTTGAAGGATCATCTGATGTGAAAAGCCTAACGTTTGATTTAGTGAATATCAGTTGATGGTAGAACCCCAGATGATATCTATATGCAGATGGGGGTCCCGTGGGAGGCCTGAGGTGCTACTCCTGAGATGGTTAGCTTCAATTTTCAACCAAGGGGTAAACGCCGCCTCAAAATGCAGTCCCTCCGAACATAACCGTTTTCGCCGCTTCAGACAGCGCGGGAAGCTCTAAAGGTCCTGACATAACTCAGACACTTTCTTTCCCACTATCAGATGGTATCTGCTGCGAGAACCCAATTTTGAAGACAGCTGTTAAATGTCAGGATTGAATTAGCGGGCAGCTCATTGGTGGGTTGACTGTATCCGAGATGATCAGCATCTGCTTTATATAATGTGCATCGGCCTTTGCACCGCCTGCACCACCCTCGCCATGACACCCGACGAGCTGGCCTCGCTGAATGGCATTGGCCACTACATATTACAGGCTTTTTGCAGCAATCGTGGGCGAGACCTTTCTGCTAAGTAATCAGCCTTGTTAGTGCTGATAGTTGTCTTTTTTTTTGACGCTTCCCATGGCAGCTACATATGGAGTCTTCGTTCTCAAGTCCCTTCTTCTGTGCGACTCTTGCCACTGCTCGATAGGGCGCTTGCGATTTTTTTTAAACGTTCCTTTCTGCTTCATTCAGATTACGAAGAAGTACGACCCAGCAGAGAAGCGGTTACTTGCTTACAGTGGCCATCCTCACTATGTTTGCCCTCGCCATCGTCCTCTGGACCTTGGATCTTGTTAACTTCATCATGGAGGCAAAAATCACACTCATCCAGAACTCCGAAGACCCCATTGACACCAAGGCGAACAAAGCCCTTGCATTTATTTTTCGCCTGGAGGGAGCTCAAGATTTGCTTTACGCGTATATGGTTAGCACACTGTTTATGATCAACTCGTGTGTTTGTAAATTTCCTCCCTTAGACTCTGCTGGGAGATGCGGTCATCATAGATCGTATCTGGAAGCTCCAGGCTTTCTCAGGCTCTCTTTGGGTGTTATCCGTGCCTTGCGCATTTCTTTTCGGCTCCGTAGGTACGCCTGCTGACTATTTTCAAAGAGTGCACTTGACCTACCAAAGATGCAGTTGCCACTATCATGCTAACAACTTGCGTGGCCCAACTTGGGCCTGGCAATCTCCAAGAGAGCTTCCAGAATCCACTCTGCAATAAAGTCCAGAGTATCACGTTTGTAATGCCCTGCGCGAACACCGCAGTTACAACAATTCTAATCGGAGTAACAACATGGTAAGTGTCTCTGACACCTCCGCTGATCAACAGACTCACCCTTGATAAAACAAGGAAATACCGGAAGTCCATTGCGCCTCTGTTTAGAAATAACGACAGCGATGTTGGGAGCAGGAAAACAAAACGCACGCAGTGCGAAAGGATACTTGTCCTGTTGCTGGAGTCTGGGATTCTCTACTTTCTCTTCTTCGTGGGTTCACTATCCTTCATGGGGTCTTTATCTGAACTTGCCATCTGCATAGGCCACACAAGTGATAGTTGCAACTCCTCCGGTACACACCTGGACTGAGTCGCTGCCAGGGTTGGTGTTTGCTTTGAAGATGTACACCTATAGCACCAGTGTCATCGTGGTGTGTTTGGAATCTTGGCTCTGGTAATCCTCAGCCTGCTGACTTTCCTCTTGTCAGGGAATGTACCCCACGATTCTTATTGTTCTCGCGAATTCCAAGCACAATGTGCTGGACAGAGCCGCAGCTTCCTCCGGCATGACCTCATTACCAAGCATCCAGATTGCCCGGTGGCATACGGACGCTGACCGAACACCTACTTATCCGACAGGCCAGCCTGAGATCGGAACGAGGCAACTAGACGAAATCGAACTAGATGACTTGCATGCCTTGTCTCTTAATGATGAAGAGAAAGGTGAAACTCACCCGAAGCTGAGGGTAGCAGGACCTGCAGCTTTCCCGCACGGATGAAGCTGGCCGTGGGGAGCTCGAGTAATTGTACACTTTCATTGACTTGGGACTTTGTATGTAATATCAATAATTAAATTGAGTCGTGGAAGCACACCTATCCATATCAAGCCCCCAAGTATTCGGAATTCCTTTGGAACGTCACCCATGCGAGGCTCTGTATACGAGAGGCTCGTGTGTTGAATCACGACGTGAACGTTAAAGGCTTTCTGAAGATCTGTCAGTGAGATTGCAGTGTTCAACCTGACGACGCTTACACTCTGAGAAGCGAATCGAGGAGCGGAATCTGACTGCCATACCATAAACTTGATAATTCGCTGAGGTCCAGAACGGCCATCAGTCGGCAGATCCGGATTTGATGCAAACACTCATTCCTTCTCTCAAGGGGGAATCGGCATTCAAAAAAAGGATATCAGGTCGAACAGTTTTTTTCGACCTTGAGCCGACCCTCCCTCCCCCCCCTCTCCTTCTATATTGGGAAGGAGTTTCCCACCCCTGAGGGCGGGCCGCACACCTGGCCTGAGCGGCTTTTAATAAAAATGGTACCATAATATTTCTAATATACATTGACGTCGTGTACGGTACTTGACACTCTTCCTGCACCCTCTAGGCCTGTCTCTGCCGCTTTGTACTTCGCCTGTGTCCACTGCATGCCTTGCAAATCCAACTCTTTGGCAACACCACACCCTCCAAGCCCATACAAGAAACATGGAACTAGATGGTGTCACTGTGAGTTAAAAAACAAATGAAGAGATACCATATAACCAACCCACTGCGTCTTGCATCCTTTCTTGGAACACTTGGCCACTAGTGACCTGTTGTTCTTGTCGGCATTCCAAGGTGAGTTGTCGCATTTGGGGGCGCTGGGCTGAAGTGAATGTTATAAAGTGTAGGACTATATTGTATACTGCTTACCTGCTTTTATTTGCTTCCTTCGGCTATTTTTCTGCTTGTGCAACGCGAAATTGTGAGCAAGAAATGAAAAATTTGATGGCTGAGCTCAAGCTATGGTAGTTGGCTCGTGAGCCGCCACCCCAAATCCAGAAATTGTAAGAAAGCATTGCTTACACAAGCTTTGGGCATGGAAAACATGCCTACTACTCATCCCACATCGCATAAACACGCTTTTTGAGGTGTTTAGAAGCTCATATATAACATTGACTAGAAATTTTTTTCAGCCTGACTGGGACCCCCCCCCCCCCACCCCATATCTGAAATTTTAATGCTGATTCCCCCCTTGCCTTCTCTGCGCTTTTCTTCAGTCAATTTGATGGTGGACCTACACTATGAATTTGCCAGGTTTATTGTGGAAATTTGGGAACAAAAGTTTAGCAGGCAACATTTTTAAATATCTTGCGGGATGCCATGATTTCCCCGCAAATTAAGCACAGTGATTATCCTTATCTCTTTTGTGTGTACATCACAGAAGAGAACAGAGGTCATTTGGATCTTTGTGGAATCTTATCAGCCTATCTGACATCAGACACCTGAAGGCGATCATCGTGAGGTCAAGTTGACTGCAATCCGCAAATCCAGTTGAGGTCCTAGTGAGCGAGGACCTCAGCGGGACATCCATCCAAAATATTGTCATTATGGTCTCCCATAAGATATCACATTATTGTCTATTACACCTCTGAAGAATGGTGGTGGAATCCCATACACCCCACATTACCACCTCTCAAATTTCAGTAACATGCACAAAAGGTCTGGGAAAAGAAGATTTATTGCATATTAAATAATAAGATATGTGCTCATTGTCCTCCTCCGCCTTGTCACCTCGGCTGAGCCCCTATCCCACTTGAGGGAATAGCCGTGTTACTACCGAGGAGTGTATGCTAACGGCAGCTTGCATAATGCGAGAGTGTAAAGACTGTGGGATGATAAGGGAGAGGGGGCAGAACAAAAGAGGTGTATGTGCACCCCTCAGTCATTGGTGGCACGGGTGCCCAACCAAAAGGGGCCTGAACATACTGGCAGCTTGAATTGACTTGACACTAGCAGTTGACCTGTGCTACGCTACAGCTGCTTTTGGAATTAGATTTACAAACCCAACACCGATAATTCATGATTACTGGTAGCATTTCATTCTTTCAAAACTGCAGACACCGGTTGTCGTGAGCCCTCAGCTCACTCGCAGCCTAATTCACATAATCAGTCTGTAATTATTACAGTTTGCACCACATATGGTGGTTAATATGTTTGCCATCTCGGAACAGTCTCGAAGACTGCATATGTCAGTGAACTAATTATTCGGGAACTTTGCCTTGTCAGGCTTGCCCCCGGATATTCCGCCTTTATTTCCCCATTTTATTGGTATGTCCCTCATTTACCTCCATCCCACTGGCATGCAGATCTCACTGCAAGCACCCACAAAACCATACAACTCTACCCCCATCTGGCAAGGTTTTCTTCTCTCAATTCATTTATTCAGTCCCTAAGGAATTTCCTGTCTTGTCGGTCTTGTACAAAGTGCAGTATTTATTGAAACCATTTGAAGTTTTCCACACTATGCCCGGGAATGTACTTCATTGAAATTGTCTGGATTTGGGTTCTCAAGACCAGATCAAGAATTCAGTGAAGGCATCCAAATATTCCTATGGCTAGCAGTGGGCTCGAAATTTATTTATTACTGTGTTCGGAAACTCCTTTGAACCTGCAGAATTTGATCCCCCATCATGTCATGGGGGAGTTCCCTCATACAGACCTTTTTTTTATGAAGAAAATGATTCAGAACTGTGTCCGATTCAAGTTTGCATCAAACCATTCACTACTGTCTTGAAAAGTTGCCTTACCTGATTGTTACTCATGCTTATGCTCCATTCACTATGATATGATTAGTTTACTATGTCCGAGAGAGCTATATTTCTTATTCTCATGGGTCCTATTCAAAATTGACAGCAGAGTCCATGGTTGATGTAGGCATTCAGCATCTCAACAGTTTAAAAATAACAATCTCCCAGTGGAGTGGAGAGTTGACGGAGAACTCGGCATCTCGACAGTTTTCACAGGAACTGTGGAGTGGATGATGGCAAGGGGTGAGCTCGGGATTTTTCAGATCAAGTTTGTCTCAAGTCAAATTGCTTAAGGTGTTCGATTGTAATATAGATGAAACTTGAAATTGAAGTAATCTGTGCCACAACTCTACGTTACTGAAAGGAGTACTTGAAGTTCCAAAGTTCCACGGCCCAATACCTCAGGCAAAGACTGCTTGGAGGGAATTGAACTTCATGGTGTGAAAGACTGACTCACAAGACTTGAGGCAGTTGATTTCTTGAGCAGAGCTTGAGAGATGGATTGAGACAGTCTACGGCCCAATAGCTCAGAATTGAAGTCTGTTTAAAGGGATTTGACCTTCAAGGTGAGAAAGACCAACTTGCAAGACTTGAGGTGGTTGATGTCTTGAGCAGAGCTTGAGAGACAGATTGAGGCAGTTGTGTCAGGGATGGGGTCATATGAGACAGGTGGTGGTAAAAGGAAGGGAAGGTGCTGCCAGCAGTGGTGGTGGCAAGATGGCAAGAAGCAAGATGTGTGATCAATAGTTTGGATTAATCAACAAAATGTGGAGTGCACGACCAGCATTCTCCAGCATTGCAGTCTTGAATGGCAAGCTTGGTGGTGGCAGTCTCTGGCTGAAATGTCTGTGGGATGACTTTGAGGAAAGCACCATAGCGGCATCAAGCAGTTATTTGTCTGATGTCCAGCATGATGTCAACCTGACATCCAACAAGCAACCTCCAACAAAGCCCGCAATTGTCCCAAATAGATATCCTCACAGGACATGCTTATGCTGTCGAGCCTTGGACCTCTTCTGGACAATTTTCCTGGTTTATGGTGTACAGTGTCGGACAGTCAAAGTCGACAAATTTGCCGACCACTTACCTGCACTCTGATACCCATTGGAATCAAAAGGAAATAGTGAGAGGAGGTCCCAGAAATATTTTGACCCAAAACTATTGAGCCGTTGCCGAGAAAATAAGACTTTTCTTTGGTCAGACCTTGAAATTTGGGCCAGACACCAAAAATAAGAGGTGAAATCATGAAAATATTTATTTGAACTCTTTGAACCTATCTGAGCATGATCCTTCACTTTTAAAGAGCTGTTGCGTGGGAAATCCCTGGCAAAGTTGGGTGTTACTGTGACATAAGAGTCACCTAAGAACCTGGCTTCGGTGATCATGGCTTCAAGGGAAAAATTGGAAGTCACTTTCAGGGATAGTAAAACAGTCTTGGAGCTCATTTCAGACATTGTGGCTATCAGGATGGTACACTCAAGTGCTGGGTACCCTCCAGAGGCTCAAAGGGGTACACAGGATTTTGTTCAACTGGTCAAAATTTTGGCCAAACCCATTTTCTTGTGGAAAAATCGGTTTTAAACATATTCTGGGGTGCTGAATCCGATTCTTAACTCAGTCAAGCTCAAAAAATAGTATTTGGCCTGTTGGCAAATTTGTTGACTTTGATTGTCTGGCACTGTAGGATGTCCGATCTCAAGTTGGAGTGCTGTAGGTGCTTTCATGCCCTGGGGTGCCAGCCTACATTCTTGGCTCCCAGAGGGACTCAATGCCCCATGCAGATTCAATGTGCTTCATATTATGCCCTGGCACATAACCCGTGCTTTGCACCAATCCTGTAGAATGAACAGTTCTGGATCTGTGCACTGACACCAATCAACCCCTATGAGCAGAACCCCTCTGATTGTATCTGACCCTCATGGCTTGGACTCTGGCTGACTGCTGGGTATGTGCAATTTTTGACATTATGCCTTAGGCTTGTGACCAGCCCACCTATGAATGGCAAAAAAAAATGTGGCGAGCACTTTGCCATAGGAAGGCTGGTACCTGCCAAAGGGCTGGGCCCAGAGTTTGAAATTTTGAGTGGTGCCGATCATCGGCATCACACTGCAATCATTTCCTTACTAAATTTGAGGCTCTGGAACTCACCTAAAACATGCTCAATCAAAGATTCTGAAGTGGCAAAGTGTGAGAAGAGTGAATTGGTACAAAATTCAGGAGTTGGAAATGCCACAAAGAATGCCCCAAAACATACCACTGTCAATAACATCGGCAGCCAACAAGCCGAGCAGCTGACCGGCAGCGATGCAGGTTGCTGACTGTCGACACGCGACATCAGTGATGGGTTTCACGGCACTCTACCACAGGGCACTTTGTTGTCATCATGGCCTTCCTCAAGCATTTGAGAAAGATAAATCACATAATGGTTCACAGATATGAACTCTATAATCAATATCTATCCATCGCAATTCTTCCCAGCTATTTTCCTCCTCTTGTTGGTGCTTTTCTAACTTGCATTGCAAATTGTCCAAGATAAGTTAATGAAAGAGTGTCAAATGCTTTGAGTAGATGATTATTAAATGATGGTATGACCAGAGGTATAGTGAGTAATCAGCTCTCACTATCTTGCTCAACATAGAGGGGATGCATCGCCATGGGTCCGCCTTGCTGAAACAAACTCCACTTGATGGTATGTCTAACAAATTCTGAGGCAAGCTTGACATGAGGCACAAACGGCTCAAGCTTGCCAGAGGATAAGCTAAGTAATGAGATTCAGGTTTCGGCATGACACAACCATGACACAGTCACCTTTACTTCTTTGCATCTGCCACAACCTCGAATCTTGCCGTTTTTCTTTCACCCACCCTCCACGGCCCTCTTTCTCTTCAGTGCTTGGTAGAGTTGGGTTGTACCTTCAGCACCTTCCTGCTTCCTTTCAGCTGCTCTCCCTTGCACTCAGAGCCACCTCTTCCACTCGGAGCACCTTCCTTTCACAGGCCAATGTGTGGAGACATTCCACACCCAGTGCACTCTCCCTGTCATTTCCCTGCTCAGCTCCAGCAGCCGCCGCCACTGGCTGAGCAGTCGAGCCTACAGCTCTTTCCCCACACCCACAAAACTCTGTGTCCACCAGACACTAGGTTTTGTAGTCTTCCTCCTTTCTTACATGCTTCCAGCCCGACTTCTTCACTTATCCCACCAATCATGCCATTGATCATGCCACCGATCATCTTATTTGTGTGGTATTTCCATATCCCAAATGTTCTTGGAATTGGAGTTGTCCTTCTCTTTCAAGCTTTTCCAATAGATATAAAATGAGCTCAGAAGAAATGAAAAGGAAAATGATCCAACTCCGTGCTCAGCCCTTTTGTTTGTCCCAAGTTGTACCAGCCTGCCTATGGCAATGTGCTTGCCACACTGTTGCAACTCATAGGCAGGCTGGCAATGAGCCTGATTATGCCTGCCAACTTTGGACATTGAACTTCTATCATTGCGGTGTGACCAACATCATGCTTGATTGCGGTGCACCAGCTTCATTGCGTGTGCTGACACAGGGTAGTGGGAGGAGCTTAGGCAATGAGGATATATATTTTCTAGCTGTGCATGAGAGCATCGCTGATACCTCACACTGAACACCCAGTTTTTATTTTCTATAGCTACCGTAGTAGTTGTATGTGCTATTACAGTTTCTATCATTTTTGTATTGCAGAAAAAAGAGGAGAGATGAAACATGATATAAGATAAATGTAGGTTTAGAAGTGTGTTTCTGGTATGGAATGTGCGCAGCGCCAGCTTACCATCATCAAAGGTGTATTAGATGTATATAAGTGCAACTTGAAATGACAGGGTGGCAGCGGGTGGCAAATGAGTGATGGTTATATCAGGATGATATATCGGCGGTGAGTGGCACAGCTGGATTCTACGCACAGATACATGGAATTATCTGAATCAGGCACATGGGCCAGTACCAAGTGGTGAAATCAGCAGCTCGGGATGCTGTGGAGTGCCGACGAAGTGGGAGTTCCGGGAGACTGTAGAGACGTCATGGTCAAGTTTCGAGGAGTGGCAGGCTCCTAATTCGTTCAATGAGGGTCATAGGAGGAAGGTAGTATGGCAGAGGGTTAGCGAGCCTGTCGTCGGTGTGTTGGGGAAGGAGAAAGAGGTGTTTAAGCGATGTCAGCGAGTGTGTTTGCGCTTGTAGAGACAAGCACGTGCTCTGGATTTTAGAGGGGGTCGATTGCTTGAGACTCACCGGAGAGTTGTTCGAGAATAAGAAGCGTGGAAGAGGTGACCCTGTAATTCGAAGGCTAGGACACGAGACGGGGTATTGGCTGGTTATATAGTCCTACTTCAAGTTCTCCTTCTTCCTTATGTTTCGGAATTACCCCATGACGATGACCCATATCGGGAAACTATTCCCCTTTACGGCGGCGTACGCTGCCTTACATATGCGTTCGCCGTTATCCTTCGGCATCAAGTGGAATCCAAGCATCATATAAACTTCGACCTACAAGAAACAAACATGATCAAGTTATCGACGAGCTCAAGAAAGCGATTTACATTTGTCTCGGTCGAAAACTCGACGCAGACTTTTCGACGACGGTGTTCAACGTTCAACAGGCGCGTGGCGGCACCTTGGCGCTGATACGCTGGGTCTACGGCAAGAGTCTGCAGGTGTTACGAGGCCTGTTTCGTGCCCTCCACGATAACGGAAGTGAGGAATGTGTCGTACTTGGGAAGAAACTTGGAACGATATGAAACGCTTGTCCGGATAGAATACGTACGGTAGCCAGCTACCAGGTTTGCAGCACTTTATCAAAAGAGGCCCAAGTGAATATTTCTGCTGGTCCTCCCTGCGGTGCTTCGTCGACGACATGGGAGACAGAGAAAGCATAAGCACATGCGTATCGTACATGGCATGGCCAGGTCCGAACCAGACCGCACGCACAATCTTACCGGTATCTGCAGTCTCAACGATGCGGATTTCCCCGCCCAAAAGTCCCGCAACCACGGTTGTCTTCCAAAAAGACCGATGTAGCGGGTATCAGGATCTTCGGGTTTGTGCCCAGTCACAACAGCGGTGAAGAGGTCTAGAGAAATTGGTCAGAGAGTGTAGAGGTTAGGAATATAGTGCACCGCAAGTAAAGGCTCTGCTCAGGACACCCTCCCCCTTCAACCATTTCAGGCAAGCTTCCTGGATCGGACGCATCCAACGCAGTGGAAGGATCGAGCTCGCGAACCATAAAGGGGGCAGACATTGAGGTATAGGCAATAAGTGGGCGGTGGATGAGCTAGAGGATGTGGGTACAGGTGGGTGTTAGATCTGCCACTACACAGATCGCTGTGGCAGCGTTGACCTCACAGATATCCGACGATTTGCTTCCGAGTCCCGACATGGCGATCGAGTTAATAAATGCTCGTGGTTCGAAGTTCGCTAGTTGATGAATGCATTATAGAGTTTCATCCCCTTCATAGCTCCTCAGTTGAGTGGGAGGTCTCTATCACGGTGCGGGATTCTTGTGTCTCGAGCCCAACGAGTCGAGCCTGAGGCCTGAGGACGCAAGTGCCAGTGGCACGGCGGGAAGCAATTGCAACACTGGCATCTGCAGAATAGAGAACTCGCGCAGATCTTGAGCGATTTATGCCTTGAGACGGCGGCCGACTGAGCTGTTCGGCGCACTAAGCAACTCCTGTGGTGCGTTGGTGGAGGTTCAAATGATCGACGGTGATCAAAACAAGAGCAACGACTATCGGCCCGGTTTTATCTGAACTTAAAAACCTCGACCAAGATTTGAACAAGAGGGTTAAACTGGCTATGAGTTCTCCAAAAAAAACTATTCAAGGCTCAGGTTGGACGACAGAGGATCCACACGAAAAATGCGTCGCCGTGCATGCCAGTGAACTCCTCACGGCACGTTTTCAGGTCTCCCGCTTTTTCCTTGGGCATCAGCTCAAAACCGAGGCGCTGATACACCTTGACCTAGGGGAGTACTATTCAGCGAACGAGTAATGACACTAAAGGACCTGATAAATTACATTTATTTCCTCGGAGCAATCAACGCAGAGTGGTGTCTTGGTGAGAGCTGCTTTGGATACTATGGTGTCAACGAGGAGAGTGCCTATATGTTGCCGTTGATACTCTGGGAGCACAGCGATCGTTTGAAGACGCCACGATTTGAGCTCTTGCGTCTCACCGACGGCAGCGGCGGTGAATTTCATGTACTTGGCCAGGAACTGGAAATCATTGAATTAAATGAGGTGCAGGATTGGACACGGCCTTACGTGATCCCACCAGCGCTGAAGATCCTCACTCAATGAATCCAGAAGCGGTTGGAGAGCGAGCTCTTTTTGATCGTCCCTATTATTTGCGTCCATCAAAATACTCGGCTGGGAAGAAAATAGGCAACTACGAGTCGTATAACGCGCGGCCTGGGGCAAACCATATGGCGCACCCCACAATCTTGGCCGGAATATTCGTAGTTTCCGCGATATATACGTCACCGCCGAGCAAGCCCGCGGTGAGAGTCGTTTTACACAGAAGTCTTGCATGAGCGATATCAGGGTTGTGTGGTTGATGTCCAGTTACGATCGCAGTGAAAGCATCTGTGAATTCAGAGATAGTCAACCATAAACTTTGCATTGGAGCGAACCCACTAACCGTTGCTGAACGCTTTCGTCAGTGTGTCCACCATCTCGGTCAGTTCAGGCGTCTCCGGGACGCCTGGACCGAGAGCGGGCGGTGGTTTAACTTTTCTGACTCGAAAGGGCGATGTGGTGGTTGAAGACATGCTGGTAGATTAGCCGAGATTATCTCCCGCCCTTAAATGCTGCTCGGAATGGTCGTAATTGCGGTTTCCAATTGCAAGTCCGGGAGGTCAGCAGGTAACTGTTTCTATTCGGCCCGACAATCGATATCAATTGAGTTGAATTCATTCATTTGGAAATTTCACAAAGGGTAGCGGTAACGATCCGAGGAAGCTGGAATGTCCAGAGACATGCCTCTTTGAACACGAACATAGCGAGAGACAGCGGTCCTCGAAACGGCAATCGAACTTGGATGGACCTCGTCGCAGAAGCCATTAGACTTTGATCAGATTCAGAAGTCTTCGCAGATAATTTCCACGTCCCGCAAAGTCCGTAGCAATCAACGCCTGAGCTCCGCGGCCTAATGATACACATATAGTAGTAGTAATTTTCAGAGTTTAGCAACCATCTTCCTCCCCCGCATCATCAGCGGCTTGATCGACGCCTAGTTCCACCGTCAGTGCTAGAACTACTCGAAGAGAAAAGAACAAGAAAACCAACCTCATACGCCTCCGTGACCTCAGTCTGGTTCAACGGCTCCTCCTGCACCCTTGCCCACAACGCCTCGTACGCCTTCCCGTCGTACACGCCCAGCGCACTGAGTTATGAGATTTTTTATGAGGCACGGGAATTTTGAATTCAGAAAGCGCCAACGCACCTATCAAGCTCCCAATCCGAAAACCCAAACGCGTCGGTGAGCCCAATCGCCTCGGGAAGGAGCTCCCCGCAGAGCCCGGCGATGGCGAGCCGGAGCGCGCGGGTGGGGTCGCGTGAGCGCGGGGGGTTTCCCGTCGGCGTTGCCCGGAACAGCCCAAAGGAAAGGAGGTCGACGAGAGAGGATTCGACTGTAGTAAGAAGGTACTGGGAGTGGATCAACCATGGATACCATTGGAGAACGAGAAAGAAAGAGAAAAAACGCACGAGGAGGTACACCTTGCCCACAATCTTCGCCTCCCGCTCCTTCAGTACCGTCCCCAGCGACTCAATCATCTCGCCAACACGCGCCGCGACAAATGCTTCGGTGACGGCCCGCGAGACGCGCTGCGTCGCAGTAGCGTCCGGTTCTTTCAAGGTCTGCGCGCATTCATGGACGATTAGCGCCGCACGCCACTCGAGGAGGAGAATCGCCGTCCCAGCTTGGGTCCACGATGCCGGATTTAGTTCGGGTGGAACTAGGTCTTTGTCGAGGAGGAGGCGGAGATAGTGCGATGTCGGCGAAAGTGGTGACGCCTTGACCGGGGATGACGACGCCGACTCCGACGCGAATATGCCGCGGAAGGCTTTGAGCGCTGCGCGGAGGACTTGGCCGTCCAGGACGAAGTTCTCGCCCTCATACCTGAGTTCGGAGGAGCAATAAATAAAGTCGGCTTGTAAGGAGGAAGGAAGATAGGCGTACGTCGCGGCGGGGAGGTAATCCGCGTACATCCTGCCTACACCGGCAAAGGCACTGTACCCATGTCCGCCCATCGAGCGCCTTGCGGTCTCGAGATCTTGAATCCCCGTCGTGGACACGAGGACTTTGAGCCCGCTCGTCATGACGTGCATCTCTGCGAGCTGCGAGGTGTCGCCGGAGGAAAGTCCGCGAGCAAGCGAGTCGAATCCCCGAGTCTAGGAGATGGTTCAAATTGGTTTGTACGTAGAGAAGGAAGGAAAACTCACCAAGGCGCGGCCGAGCTCGACGAAAACGTACGCTCGCGCGATCAGTGGGACAAGGCGGACGTGCAGGGACGGGTATGTGATGGTTTGACGCTCGAGCCCGTCAGGGCCTAGTTCACCTTGCCGGCGCACAGTCGCGTAACGGATGGCTACGGTCGCGCCTGGGTGGGTGAAATATGAATTTTTTTCGAGTCAAGGGCCGTCATATGATTAGCCATACCCTTCGCGATGGTCCAGCCCGCAGTGGTCACCATTCTGAGTAGATAATGTCATTTGTGTCTTCTCGAAAGCAGATAGAGTCAACGTACCCGGAGCGGATATATAACATCTGCAAAAAGAGTGACTCAGCTCAAAACGTTTGAGATAAAATGCAACAGCAAGACGAACACCACCGTAGCTCAACTTCGCGTGTGGGGGCGTCACATATTTACCCTCATCCGTAACCCCAGCGAATTTAGATAGCATATTTTCTTTGGGGATTCGTACGTGATCAAAACGGGCGAAACCGTTGTCCGTGGTGGCAAAACCAGCAAGTGCCTTTGGACCTGCGTTTGATTGAGAAAGGACTAGTTGAGAGCAAGATGAAAACTGACCAATATCACCAATGATTCTTCCAGGAAGAACCTTGTGCGTGTCTGAAAGATATCGAAGTTCAATAGTTTTCTGGACAGCATTAGACTATACTGACCAAGAGACCGCAGCTGGATAAGAAATAGGTGCGGACCCATGTCTTTTCCACCAGGAAGAATCAATTTCGCCTGGACGACGCCATGTGTGGCGGTTTTCCCCAGGGCGCCGATCCACCACTTGGTGCTCGTTAGAGTTGGGGAGTGTATTTCGAACTCGCGAGTGTCGGGGAGATACGTCGCGGTAGTTTCCAGGCGGCTGACGTTTGTTCCGTGGGCGAGCTCGGTCTGCAGGTAGCAGCCAACGATGCCTTTGTTGGCGATCAGTTCGCTGTACTTGGAGAACAGTTCGGGAGACGCTTGGATGCGGAAAACCGGCTCGAATGCTAACACGAGATGAGAATAATTTTGAGGAAACGAAACCTTACATACCAACATTATGGAGACCTAAAGCCAATGAGAAAAAGTCCGTAAACGAGCTCGGGCAAATGACATACCAATGGAAAGTCCCTCGTCCACGACCGATAGAGCGACAGTTATATCCTCCTCTGACCAGCCTTGAATCTCCTGCAGCTCATATAATCTCTTCGTGAGCGCCTGTCCACGGATGTATAGCTCCTTGCGAGTAGAGAACAACCTTGAGAAAAGCGTGTTACCGCAGCATATAGAACACGAGAAAAAAATTACTTCTTTGACTTGTCAAATAGAGGATCCTTGGAAAGGACCTCGACAATCCGCTCCCGCTGATGCCACCGTGCAGACCCGTCTACAAAACGGAATGAGTTATAACACTTTTTTGAGCTTCTCACTCGACTTGCTGTACAGGAAGTCGCGAACAGCTGGGGTGTCTATGGAGGTTGCCGACCTGGCCTTATTCATGTCGACTGCATTCTGCTTGCTTGGGTCGTGGACTTGGGCCATGGTGGTGGAAAGGAAATGCGATCACTTCCAAATCGCTTCCCCGCCCGCACCGGCTTATTCGACAACCGGTTACGTTGATCGCACGACGGAGTCGGCGGCCGACGGCATATTTCGGGCTCTCGGCCGCCGTCTTCCGCGAACTTCCGGCTTGTCTGGACTGTGTCCAGACTCCATATGTCCTTAAGAGAGCGTGAATCACGTCGGCGTACTATGCTCACCTGTACCGGTTGCTCGACTTACCGAAAGAGAGGATGCTAGGGAGCAAGATTCCAAGGATAATTCTATTTGGCACCCCGAGACAACCCCGAGATGCTATGAGCACCGGGTGTTAATATTTGGCACCCCGGGAATTGTCATGATGTTTTTGTGGTAGCGGGAAGGGCGGTATGAGCGGGAGGTGTTCAGAAGGATGAATACCACCCAAGGAAGTACAATCTCGCACAGGTATTTCCAATTCCCTGCGGCAACGTGTTCGCCACATGTGTTGCTCGTCCCAGGCAGACTGGTGACGGGTCTACGTTTCTTCTCGCGGTACGACAATGGCTCTTTGGCCACAGAGCATTCGAATTTCGACCTGAGTAGTCTCTGTAACAGATACTCTAATAATTTTGATGACGAACAAGTAAGTATCAATATTAGACGACCTGAGCATGACCAAGCATGTCGTTTCAAGATTTTCTCCACCTAACCCCAACGACTTCCATCAGACACAAAGTTTGGAGACGTCAAGCACATTCAGATACAAGTACAACAGGTAAAACGAGGAAAAATATACATTAATACAGGTTATCATGCGAGGCGGGGGGAAGCATTTGCAACAGGCGTGCGGGGCACGGCTGACAGCGGGGTTCGGGAACCATTCGCTTACCAGCCGTATCCACCATTCCCCTTTCCTCCGTGCCCGCCATCATGTCCACCGCTTCCCTTGCCGCCGTCGTGACCGCCATTTCCTTTGCCATCGTGGCCCCCCATTGCCCTTGCCGTCATGGCCGCCGTTCCCTTTTCCACCGTAACCTCCGTCTAAAGGAAATAAGACAGAAAGAGTTAATTGGGGTCGTGTTACTTTTACGGAAAACTTGTCTTTGTGGCCATCTCCACCGCGAGGGTAGCTGCTGTGCCCGCCATTCCCCTTGCCACCATGCCCACCATTTCCTTTGCCATCGTGGCCGCCGTTTCCCTTACCATCGTGGCCCCCATTGCCTTTGCCATCATGGCCACCGTTCCCTTTCCCGTAGCCGCCGTCTAAGGGTTCCGATTAAAAAGGCAAGAGTTAAAATTTGAGTAACACTAACTTTTGTGCCCATCATCTCCCCGCGGATAGTTTCCGTGCCCGCCGTTTCCCTTCCCATCGTGACCGCCATTACCCTTTCCATCATGCTCGCCGTGGCCCTTGCCGTCATGCCCGCCATTTCCTTTGCCGTCGTGACCGCCGTTCCCTTTCTCGCCATGGCCGCCATCTAAGAATTGTTGAAAGAAGGACCACCAGTCAAAATCTATTGTATCCCGCAGTTTGAAGGACTAACCTTTGTGCCCATCTCCGCGCGGATAGCTGCCGTGGCCGCCGTTCCCCTTGCCATCGTGGCCACCGTTCCCCTTGCCATCATGGCTGCCATTTCCCTTGCCGTCGTGTCCGTCGTGTCCCTTGCCGTCGTGGCCGCCATTCCCCTTACCATACCCATCATCACCACGAGGTAGAATAATGGGACAGCAGAGTTCGCCCTTGAGGATATAGCTGAGGGGACATATGAGGTGCTCAACGCAGCGGCCTTTGATGCACGAATTCTCTTTGCGGCAAGGAGTACACCTCTGTTAAATTTTCCACTGAGTGAGCATCAAATATAACCGAAGAGTGAACAGCAGCCTACATTGTAGTCGGCCTCGGCGTCGCCAGCAATGGCGGCGGAGGAGACCGCGAAGATGGCAACGAGCGCAGCGACGGTGGCAGCTGTGAAGCGCATTGGAGCGTAGAGTGGACTGTGGCTAGGGTTGAGAGTGGGAGGAGGAGCTGGATTGCTGGAGAGTTGAGGAAAGAATGAAGGCCTTTATACCTATTCTGCGTTCATTTTGGGCTAGATGAAAGTGAATTGTAGTCAGGCTTAGGGTGGCGACTTTGGCGGAGCCTAGTAATCGTGAGCGTGAGTGAAGCTGTCCAGAAACTGTAGGATGTCTTTTCGAACGGGAAATATTGGAATTAAGCGCGTAATCGCGCTGAAAGTCGGCGAGAGTGCGGATTACCGTCGACAGCGCAGCACGTTGAATGTTTTGGAAAGTCAACTGCAGCCGTAAGCCAGGGTCTGTGCGATGCCACTTTGAAAGGGAAAGATTTCAAGATTACTCTCGTCAGTGGTCAGGACTGGACAGACTCGCACGATGCAAGCCCCGCACACAGTCAAAACCATTACTTGAGAGCTAGCAAGATCCCAATGGTGCATATATCTGGATCGTTCAGTCACTAGGACGGTAAATTGAATTGAACTCCTGAGTTTCGTGCATTAATTGTGTATGACCGAGAATAAACGTTGGGTGATTCGTTGCACAATGATCTGGAACAAAGAATCGAACCACATCTGTTAATTTTCGTGGCGAGTTAATTTACGGCCTTCCATATGCCTGTATCTCACCAGCGAGAACGTACATGGCAAGGTACGTACTGACATTCCGCAGCTTCGCAAGTCGAACTGTGTCGTGGACTTGTGGAGCCTGGATAAGATGAGTTTACATGTGCGGCATGAGGGACCCTCGCCTTGAGCATTCCCTAGGACAGTCGGATGGTGAATCTGATCGCCCCAGTGGTGGCTGGGTCTACCGTTGGAGGACCTGTGTAACAGCACATTGAATATTTCTATCAGCTTAAACCTGAATGCGTAGAACTAGCCTCAATTCATCGCGGGGAGCCATGATGCACACGGGTGTCCGCTCATCGTCGCGAAGGTAGCGCTGATGACTACAAAAATAAATCCCTTGGTATGGCCGCGTCCGGCTCCAGGTCGGGAGGAGATACAAGTATAGACTCACTATGGCATTACGGAAGTCGAATATTTGCCGCCCTGCCGATATGAAGGTTCTCTTGAATTGTTTTTGGTTGTGACCGCGCCAATGGTTCTTTTACTGAGGCATGTTCGTGAGGATTGTCAAATGTACTCGTACTGGCGTGCAGTAGCAGCAGATTGATGCCCCCAGCTTTCAACATGCACCAAATTCCCGAACGTAAGTACTCCCAATTTCGACCTAGAAATTCTTCATGAGTTTACAGTTTCCATCGAGGCGACGTAGAACTAATGGGCGTCAGCCTGCAGATTCACTGTCGGGAAATGGATGTCAATCTTTGAACAATGGAAGTAAGTGCTGTGTTCCTAAACGGGACATCCAAGTATAACTCACTATATGACGCTTTGATTTATTCGCTTGGTCATGCATGTGGCAACAGAATGACAGGCACAGACGGAAGGACAGTCTTCAGTCGCCACGGCAAGCAACGATGCCAACATCCCGGACAGGACGGCTGAACGCGCAAAGAATTATGTGGTAAATGGCCGAGGCCTTCAAAGCCCATTGTTCGAAAGTACAGCTTCCAGAAAAACGTGTGAGGAAATCTGTCCGAGGCAAAATGGATCTTTAGATGGACCTAGGGGACCTACTTCTCCATTACATACCGGACCTATTAGGTGGGCTTTCTTGTAGGAGTAAAACCCACCTAACAGGTCCGCCTCCGCGTCGGAGGCGAGTCATATATTACTAGTAGTTGTGTATCTCGTTTGGGAGATATTGATACCATTTCCAGCGCGTCGCCTCCGCCGTCCCGCCATTTCCGGGTATTTTCCTGGCTGCACCCCGCTACTCAGGTCATGGCTACCTGTCTTTCACGAACTCGTTTCGAATGTGCTTTGCCAACCTGAAATCAGCAATTTACTGCTTCCTACCGAACTTTATGCGACCTCGCCGATGCCTCCTCTCTTCCCTTGGCTTCAAAATTTGCTTCGGTGCAGCTTTCACCTGTTTATTTCTTCAGATTGGTTCTCACTCCCTTAGGCTCGGTTTGGCCACATTCCAACTCTCAGAGTGTTGGCTCTGCCTCCGTCTCCGATGTGTGGTAATTTTGCTCCATTACCACGCTGTTTTCTTCTACCTAGGCTCGTTACCAGCCTGCCTATGATGAGCAACCATTGTGGTGAGCACATTGCCGTAGACAGGCTGGTACAACTCGGGACAAACAAAAGGCCTGGGTGCGGAGTTCAATCACTTTCCTTTTCCCTCGTTCTGAGCCGATTTTATGTCTGTTGAAAAACTCTAAATGGAAGGATAACTGTAACTCCTCTCTTCTCAAATTTTGTCTCTTCAGAATTTTGATTAAGCTTGTTACCGGTGAGTTCTGGAGCCTCAAATTTAGTAGGGAATTGATCGCAGGGTGATGCCAATGGTCGGCACCACTCAAAATTTCAAACTCCGGGCTCAGCCCTTTAGTGTGTCCTGAATTGTACCAGCCTGCCTACGGCAAAGTGCTTGCCACATATTTTTGCCACTTGTAGGCAGGCTGGTCACAAGCCTACTGTACTATTTCGATCAAATCGACAGGGGGGGTGACGTGTGACAGCTTTTACCTATTCGACATTTCGGCAGCGGCCGAATTTTCGCGTGACACCTCCAAAATTTCGACATTTTCCCGCGAAATTTCGTCTTTTTTGGCACTTTTTGGGCAATTTTAGGGCCTGCATGACAGCTTGGAAGTTCGACAGAGGCCCGAGTGACGCGTGACCTTGACCAAAGTTCGTGATCGACAGAGGGGTGCGTGACGCGTGACTGTCGATTTGATCGAAATAGTACAGTATCTTCTACCTCTTCCCTGAATCTTTGGCTAAGACTTTTTGAATATCCTTTAGCTCCTGGGTTTCTACTTCAACTGTTTTCCTGCTTCCTACCTGGCTTTTTCTGGCACCTGCTCCCAGTCCTTGCTTCCTAGCCTCCGTACTGCATCTTGAGCATAGTATGTTTCATCTGTATTCTTTGTAAGCGGATTCAGGATTCAATTCGGCCGTGCTTCAACTTCAAGTAAAAGTGAGCAGAAGCACCAGCCGCCTTCATTGTGCAATCACAGGGCCTTCCTTCTCTTATACCTGCATCTTCATCCTCTTGACCTTTTCAATTGCTGCATTTCCTTGAATCTTTTTCACATCTACACAGGGGAGTGTGTGACAATGCTTGTGGCTCCATTCATGTAATACTTGCCTACTGCTCTGATGTACTACGCATGCCAAATGCATGCAACTCTGAATGTGTATTCCACATCTGCTTTCATTGCAAGGGCAGTACATTTCATTGCAAGGGCAGTACATTTCATTGCAGGCACGGCACTTTGGCCACAAGCCCGGCACATCAGTAGGGAAAGTGCCATGCTTGGGAACAAGGGCAGCACATTCCATTGCTGGTGCTAGGCTCTGCCTCAGCAGGTTCCGTCTTCTTTCTCACGGTGGGTACTAAAAGGGACTTTGGTGTTTTTATTTGAAAAGGTGTCTTTTCAAGTATTTGTGGGTATGACCACTTGTGCGCTTCACTCTGCAGAGATTTGCATTGTGTGGTGGTCATGTTTTTTGGTTCAAGTGTTTTTGTTTTTGGCCCATGTGTTTAAGCCAGCCAGCCGCCAGCAGATGAAATTAACAGGTGCTTTGTTCTACCAAAAACCTCTTCAATTCCAACGCTGCATCTTTGTTATATTCATACAGGCGTCAAGAAGTAAAAAACCTTGTAATGCTCAGAAAATTATTAAAACATGGCTTGTGAGTGTACATAGATACAAAAAAACACTTCAACTCTTTTTGTGGGGTTTGAGGCAAAGCCAACAAGGCATACCCATGATGCACAAGGATTGTCGACAGCTGCTTGATTGTCTCAGACTTGTAGTCAAAGACATTCCGCAATGTGTCACCAAGGGAGTCATGGGTAATGTTGCCGCGACTTCTGACTCCAAGTCATTCAAAGTCAAAGTCACAGCTGACTTAAGTCAAGTTGAGCCAAGTTGGTGCAGCAACTCAGGTTGACTTCCAAGTTGACTTGATGCTCTGAATTCCCTAAAGGTGTCCTGAGTTGTTTACAACATAAAAAAGCAATTTCTTGAATTTTGATGGACCGTGACCTGAGTGCGTGACACCCATGTGACATCTGTCACATTTCCGTAATTTTTTGCGAAACTGCTGCAAATGAAGCTAGAACCCCCAAAATACCTTGCTATATAAAATGTGCTCTGGAGTCAACCTGAGTTGACTTGAGTCAACTTGGAACTATCAAGTCAAATCTGTGTTGAAGTCGACT
Organism: Mycena venus; assembly: GCA_014462655.1. Taxonomy (NCBI): domain Eukaryota; kingdom Fungi; phylum Basidiomycota; class Agaricomycetes; order Agaricales; family Mycenaceae; genus Glaucomycena; species Glaucomycena venus. The sequence goes on along the minus strand of JACAZI010000015.1, from coordinate 266,723 downwards.
TTTCAAGTTGCAGTAACATTAGTCATGGAGGTAAGCTTGCAGGTGTTTGCAGCTTTACCAAGTTGATCAGCTCTATGTGTGCATTACTTTGTAGAGAATACAGGTAGTTCAGCGTCCCAGCATCGCACCCCTTGCACATGTTGTAAAAAGGTTTCCACAAGGCATAGGATGAGCTCTTTGTTGATGTCTGTGGAAGTGTGACTTGCCTTGTTCATTGGGTCCCAGCTAGTCTAGTGTTTACCATGGGGGTCTGACTGTGTAGCTGTGCTATTATGTAATCTCACATAAGGAGAGTCCGAGTCGCAAGAATTATGCTTAAAGGACATGTTATTTTATCAGGTTCTGGTGCAAAGTAGATTGAATTGACCATATCTAGACTTCTGTTTCTTCAGAATTTTGAAATAGGTGGCAGAACTTCTTTTCCAGAATGAATGCTTGTGAGTCCCAAGGCCAAAGAAGGCTGATGCGCATTGTTAAAAATATGGGGAGCACATCGATAAAATGGTCTATAAAATTCCCTGACTCTTAAAACATGTTGTTAATCTTGGTAAAGTGAAAACTGGCTACCAGAGGATTGTGGATGTGAAAAACTTAAAAAAGAATAAATGTGTGCTGCAGGTTTCAAACCACAGCTTACATGATTTTACATAATAGCACAGCTATGTGATCCAACCCCCGCAGTAAGTCACAGACTCTATATAGCGAGGTACGAGTGTGGATATAGAGCATCTGTCTATACATCTATCCTGGCTGACACTGGAATTCTAATGTTTTCCAATGAATTCCAAAGATTTGTAGAATCCTTGGATTCTGAAAGGAAAACTTCCCAAATCCACTGGTTTCCATCAAATCCTCTGAATTTCCAGTGGAAATGATGCATCAATGCCGGCCATATCAGCTGATGCCATCAGAGTCCATTGGAATTCAATGAATATATGCCCCAGAGAATTCTGGTGTCAGCTGGGATAGCAGTGTAGGAGAGACTAGGTCCCGGCCCAATTTCTGCTGTCAACTAAATGCAGTAACTCCATGCTAATCATTTTTATTTCTCTTCCTCAACGCCTCCTTCATGTCTACTCTACATCTGAACAACATTCCTGCCTTCTATGTCTTCCAGATTGCACCTGCAGCTGCACAGTCGAGTATATTTGTACTGCACTACCAAGATACCAACTTTCTACATTGCACGGAAATTGTGCAGACACAGCGGCTTTAGACTTGAAACATGATCAGAAACATATCTATATTAGAGACTTTGCAGTGAGCCCCCGGTTGCCACCCAGTGGCTCCCGAGGCATGTGGTCACAAGTGGCTCCACCCCCATTTCACAAAGCAATGTCATCCAGTGGCTGACCTGGTGGTATCCAGTGGCTCATTTTGGGTGGGGTGTGTGTCATTTGAGGCACCACTGGCACCACATGCCTCAGGAGCCACTGGGTGGCTACCAGTGGCCCACCACAAGATCTCTATTACTTACAGCATTTTATTACTTCTTTGCTTCCATTTCTCTCTCTACTTTTACTCTCTCTACTATCTCATTTCCCCATTTTGTACTAATCCTGATGTGACGGCAATCTTGACAGCACCTGTATACTTGGACTGCACCTGGGATTGAATTTGGCATGAATGGACACCCATAGCCAATGCTGAGTGGGGCAGCGCTTCTCCCTATATGTATTTGCACTCATCCCGGTGTTCAATGTGCTGAAGAGGTAGTTTAGCCGAAGGATTTACAATGGGCAATTTATGTACAATTCATTGTTTCATGGACTTCCCACATTTTGCTTGTGGGCTCTAGTGTCGTACAAGAACGCGAGCAGCTGTCCCATCATGGATCCTCTAGTCTCCCTGAGGCAGATGATATTCAGAAACCAGCACAAACCTTCATAAGCTCAAGATACTGGTTTAGATCAAGGAATATCCTGATGCACAAAGGTTGAAGGGAATCGGTCTACTCTGCCTCTGGGAGACTAGGATCTTCCTTCTTTCCCTCTTACCAGCACCTCAATTCACTCTTTGACTCAGATTTCCTTTGCACAGATCTGAGTTTTGATACAAATAGAGCTAAGTTTTGGATTATTCTTGTTCTACTGATAATCTACCTCTAGAGCTCACATCTCATTGCATACATGGGGTTTTCTGCCATACAACTCAGTGCCCTTTCTGGCATGATCTTGAGACTGCCTTGGTCCTCCTACGGTTTGCCTTTCTCTTCTTCATCTGGCACAAGCCAAGGGGCATGCACTCCGACTCTTGGTCTGGGTTGGTCCCCAAGTGCAGGCTGAACATCTGTCCAAGCATGTGTAGAAATTGGTTCCCCAAGGAAGCTGCTCAACAAAACCCAATTTAAGTAAGCACAACACATACATGCAGCAATGTCAGACAGGCGCTCCTTTGTGGTGTGCACAGAGCTTGAGTTGTGCTGCAGAAATGAGATGAATAATAATTGGAGAGATGAAAACAAGAGCAATGTACATACCGCGACTCAATGCGCAGGATTCCACCTTATCGAACAGCTGTTCCATGTTCATGTGTTCAACTGCGGGGAGTATTGGTTCTAGCTATAACCACTTAGCCAGACTGGTGAAGTGGCTATTGCTAGAACCAACAAAATGCCAACCCCTTGTGGAGGTCATGAGTTCAAACCCCCAGTGGCCCCGAATATTATGTATTTCGGTTTGCGCACATGAGGTCAACCAGGCTCCTGGGTCCTTTTTTGGTCAATGCATACCACCTCTGGCAGCTGGCCAGCAGGCTTGCGACAGAGTTGAAGCAGCACAGATGTTTAAATTCCCGGGGGTTAGACACCCAGGGTTGGCATTTTGTTGGTCCTAGCTATAACCACTTAACCAGACTTTGGTTCCAGTTATAACCACTTAACCAGTCTGGTTAAGTGGTTATAGCTAGAACCAACAGGGAGGAATTTGAGCAGCAACATGCAACTCCATCTCCATCCTCCGTCTGCCATAACGTGGGCAACAGCGATCCGATGCATGAGACGCACGTTGCACTGCTTGTCCTCACGTTGGTTGTTGGTGTGATTTGGCAAGCAAGGAGGTCCAGTTGTGGTGGAGAAAAAGAAAAGGGACACAGAAGGATTCACAGGCCATTTTGAGGCGCTTTCGAGTGTCGGGGCCGGGTTTGGGTGAGCAGTAGTGGGTGGCAGGAGAAAGAATGAAAAAAAAAGTGGGAAATGTATCCCACTTACAGCACAGAGCTTTGCCGATGCCTGGTACATTCCAAAATGGCAAGTGCCGTCTTTACTGTCAAAGGGAGCACGTCAAGTGGAATGTTGGTGGAATGTGCCTTGCTTGTTCTGAAGGTAACTCCTTCTTGAATGTAACTGTCTGCTGCCCTTTTTATATCCTCACTCAACAATGTGCAAGATCAGTCTCCAATAGATCTTCACCATAATCCCAAACAGTCTCTGCTACATCACATTTGGGCTCAATCTTCTTCTGTACATCTTCGGCAGATGCCTGCAGCTCACATCCAGTGGTCCGACAATAGTGTTGTTCAAAGTTGACCATTTTTGTTTTCATTTTTGTGCTCATTTTTCTCTCATTTTTGCATTTTTGGCGCGAAAATGGCAAAAATGAGAACAAAAATGAAAACAAAAATGAGATGAAAATGGGCATCTTTGAAACCCCCCCCCCCACGTATTTTCACGCATTTTTCAAGTAGGAGAATGCTCCTTCTCTTGAACACGTTTCGGCAGGCATCGGTAAGAGATCTGCCGTTTGAAACTCCACTGTAACCTGTTGTTGCCATTTGAAACTCCGCAGGCGCGGGTCGCTGCCACGTTTGCGCCCTTCTACTGATGGCCGATGGTGCCTCCCGCCTCACATGCTCAAAATGCACATATCTCATTGATAATCTTTCTGAGTATTTAAGTGGCACTGGAGTTTGTAGCGGCCGTGTTACATGTTTTTTTGGGAATGGTAAGCAGGTACTGTTACAGGCTCAGTAAAAATAGCTAACACTGGGGCTGGCCCATTGTATAAGAGTATTTAAATTGACAACAGATAGTATTGTATAGCATAAAGAAAAGGGGATGAGAATGAGCGCGGAGGGAGAGGACAAAAAGAAATGATGGGATCAAAATCCGACTCTCGGCACAAGGAGGAGCAACGGCAGGAACAACAAAAATGAAACGAAAAATGAGACGAAAAATGAGGATTTTTGTGAAAATGGCCTCACGAGCTCATTTTTGAGCTTCATTTTCATCTTCCTCCTAGGAAAATGAAACGAAAAATGGGGCAAAAATGAGGCAAAAATGGCAACTTTGAACGACACTAATGATGAATTTTCTGGATACAATGAATTAATTGTTGTGTACTATCCCCGTTTAACAGTGTTTGCAAGCGTTAACGCCATTCCCTTTCCCGTGGCCGCCGTCTGAGCATTTTGTTTTTGAATAAGGGAAGAGTTAAATTGGAGTAACACGAACCTTTGTGCCCATCATCGTGGCCGCCATTTCCCTTGCCATTGTGTCCGCCGTTACCCTTGCCGCCGTGACCGCCATTCCCCTTACCATACCTATCATCATCACGAGGTAGAATAATGGGGCAGCAGAATTCGCCCTTGAGGATATAGCTGAGGGGACAGATGAAGTGTTCGACGCAGCGGCCTTTGATGCACGAATTCTCCTTGCGGCAAGGAGTGCACCTCTGTTAAATTTTTCACTGAGTGAGCATCAAATGTAACCGAACAGTGAACAGCAGCCTACGTTGTAGTCGGCCTCGGCGTCGCCAGCAATGACGGCGGAGGAGACCGCGAAGATGGCGACGAGCGCAGCGACAGTGGCAGCTGTGAAGCGCATTAGAGCGTAGAGTGGACTGTAACTTGGGTTGAGAGTGGGAGGAAGAGCTGGATTGCTGGAGAGTTGAGGAAAGAATGAAGGCCTTTTATACCTATTCTGCGTTCATTTTGGGCCAGATGAAAGTGAATTGTAGTCAGGCTTAGGACGGCGACCTTGGCGGAGCCTAGTAATCGTGAACGTGAGCAAAGCTGTCCAGAAACTGTAGGATGTCTTTTCGAACGGGAAATATTGAAATCAAGCGCGTAATCGCACTGAAAGTCGGCGGGAGTGCGGATTATCGTCGACACGCAGCACGTTGAACATTTTGGAAAGTCAGCCGCAGCCGTAAGCCAAGGTGCCACTTTGAAAGGGAAAGATTTCAAGATGCCTTTCGTCAGTGGTCAGGATTGGACAGACTCGCACAATGCAAGCCCCGCACACAGTCAAAGCCATTACTTGAGAGCTAGCAAGATCCCTATGGTGCATATTTCTGGATCGTTCAGTCACTAAGACGGTAAATTGAATTGAACTCCTGAGTTTCGTGCATTAATTGTGTATGACCGAGAATAAACGTTGGGTGATTCGTTGCACAATGATCTGGAACAAAGAATCGAACCACATCTGTTAATTTCATGGCAAGTTAATTTACGCAACTCCATATGCCAGCAGCATCTCACCAGCGAAAACGTACATGGTAAGGTACGTACTGACGTTCCGCAGAATCAGAAACAAAGAAAAAAATCTTTCCCAAGTCGAACTGTGTCATGGACTTGTGGAGCCTGGACAGGATGGGCTTACGTTTGCACCCTCACCTTTCACATTCCCTGAGACAGTCGAATGGTAAATCTTGTTCGCCCCAGTGGTGGCTGGGTCTACCGTTGGAGGACCTGCGTAACAGCACATTGAAGTCTGAAGACTTCTATCAGCTTAAGCCTGAATGCGTAAAACTACCTTCAATTCATCGCGGGGAGCCATGATGCACACGGATGTCCGCTCACCGTCGCGAAGGTAGCGCTGATGACTACAAAAATAAATCGCTTTGTATGGCCGCGTCCGTTTCCAGGTCGGGAGGAGATACAAGTATAGACTCACTATGGCATTACGGAAGTCGAATATCTGCCGCCCCCGATATGAAGGTTCTCTTGAATTGTTGTTGGTCGTGACCGTGCCAATGGTTCTTTTACGCTGAGGCATGTTCGTGCGGATTGTCAAATGTCCTGGCGTGCAGTAGCAGCAGATTGATGCCCCCAGCTTTCAACATGCACCAAATTCCCGAACCTAAGTACTCCCAATTTCGACCTGGAAACTCGTCGTGAGTTTGCACCGAGGCAACGTGAGAATGAATGGGCATGAGCCTGCAGATTCACCGTCAGGACAGGGATGTCATTTTTGAACAATGAAAGTATGTGCTGTGTTCCTAATCGGGAGATCCAAGTATAACTCACTATACGACGCTTTGATTTATTCGCTTGGTCATGCATGTGGGCAACAGAATGACAGGCACAGACAGACAGTCTTCAGTCGCCGCGGCAAGCAACGATGCCAACATCCCGGACAGGTGGATGATTATGCAAAGAATTATGTGGTAAATAGCCGACGCCTTCGAAGCTCACTATTCGAAAGTACGGCTCCCCGAAAAACGTGCGAGGAAACTTGTTCGGGGCAAGGTGGATCTGAGCGTACGAGGGCTGACAGAGAACATGACGTTAACGAACCGCAAATGGCTATCACTGGCAAGTGAGTGCCGCTGACCACCAAGTCACTGACAGAGATTCTTCTAGCACTTGGTGACGAGAAAATTGCAGCACGACTACTTGGAACTGTGGCCTCGGAGTAGGACTGGGCGTCGGGTTTTTCCGTGCAGCGGTTGTCTCCAGAGAAGATGTGGGTATATTACCCTTCAGTCATCGCCCTGGCCACATTGGCAAGAGCCAGATACTTCGCTGCCATGACTGTCGAAGGCTCAAGACACAGACTTTAAGCAAAAGATCACGAACTTTGAAGAGGAGAGTTGGCTAGTCAGAGTTGATAGCAAGAATACTGTTAGTTTGGAAAAAGGAGAGACATGCGCAAAGACGTTTACGTTGATCGCATGACCAAATGTCAGCTGTCGGAAAAATGGTCCGAAGCCGATAAGGCCGAATAATGACTAATAAGGCGATACGGCACGGGCAAGTTATCATGTCAAGACAATCTCAAAGAACTATTATCAGGCAGTGCAGATAAGGCCTGATAAGGCCTGATCACGGCAAAATGATGTGAGCCGCTGCCGGATAAGACTCGGATAAGTGCTTGAAAAGGCAGGCCGGTCGCTTATCATACGTTATAAGGCCGCGGCCTTATAATGCTATTTATATTTTTCCGACGGCAGGTTTCGGAATCTCGGGCCGTCAATCTTCCACAAACTTCCGACCCACCTTCTTTGTTTCCTGCCGCCAACTGCAGCAAGTTTTATGACCCTGGTGATACTGCGCAGAAATTAGTGTATGTGTCAAAATCGTCTCATATGGACCATTCACAATGCTTACCACGCTCATAGTGTCGAGTTCTTCCAGCTCCTCGTTTGCCACTGCCAGTGACGGCCAAGTGTGCGCGACTTCGACCGGCCTCGAATATACCCGTTGTTAACCATGCTGGATGGAATGGAGTCAGGTCGTACGCGCCTCTTGACCATACATGCCCAAATCCTGGATCTTTCGCGCTCCATTTCTTTATTGCGCGCAGAGGAAAGGGCTGTGCGGGAGCGGCTTGATTCCTACAGATACCCAGTTCTGACTCTTCCGGATGAAATCGTCTCCGAAATTTTCGTCCACTTTCTGCCGCCCTATCCCGACCCTCCACCGCTTGTCGGGACTTTCTCGCCACTTACACTCACGCACATTTGTCGCAGGTGGCGAGATACAGCGTTGACGACTCCGAGATTATGGAGAGCCATCGACTTAGCTGACGACCGAATTTCATGGGAACGCCAGAACCTCATATCCGAGCTCTACGCCAGTCGGTCAGGTTCTTGCCCTCTGTCCACTAATATCGACGACAATTACTCCTTGTACTTTTTGCCTGTCCCCATCATTGCTCGCTGCGCGCGATGGGAGCACCTAAAACTTAGGATGGTGATGCATAGGTCGTTTATAATAACGGCCCCTTGCCTTTCCTCCGCCATCTGGATTTCTCACTATCCAACACGGCAGAAGATCGCGAAATCTGGGCATTCCACGATGTTCCACTGCTACGCACAGTGGTTCTCAACTACCGCGCCTCTGTGGTGGTCATTTTACCTTGGGCGCAATTGGTTTCTTTGACTTTGAACTCCACGGTTCTTGATACATGCATTAAAATTTTACAGCAAACGACGAATCTCGTCCACTGCGACCTGAAACTCTGGACTTATATTATCAGCGGCATCGTTCATCACTCTGGGCCGGATATTTTCCTTCCATGCTTGGAATCATTTGCCTTGAAGATGATGTATCCAGCCAGTGGTGTGGCAGGCTTCGTCGAGACATTCACCGTCCCTGCCCTCCACACTCTTCAACTCCCAGAGCAATGTCTCGGCTCGACCCCCACCGATTCGCTGCAATCATTCATCTCGAAGTCCGGCTGCGTCCTCCAAGACGTGTGCATCACCGGGACCCGAGGCACAGACGCGAATTCTTATGTCTCGGCTTTTCCTTCTATTCCCAGATTCTCTTTCCCGGGCGCATATATCGGGGGAACCCATTGATGACGATGGTTCCTCGGACGCCGACAGCGACGTAGGCTCTCCGGCATCCGCGATTTCCGTACGTTGTGAACATCTTTTTTGTCTATCGCCGCTCACCTCTTGCACAGTGAACCGTCTGGACATGTGCTTTCCCCCGAGCTTAAATTTTCAGTGCCCGTACTATTTTATTTTAGTGCACAGCCTTATTGTAATTACGACCTGTCCTTTTTCAACGATAAATAGACCGTTGGAAGAGAAAGTGTTCTAAAATGGATGCGCGTGCAGGAAGTGTTCCTAAACTCTATGATGATTACTTTTCAAGTGATTGAAGAGCGAATGTATCCGCTGACACCGGTGCATATTCGTCTGCGCGGACCAACGCCGGACCGCGACCAGGCACGGACCCCAGTAGGACGGGGAGCTTCGCCCCATCATTGATATCCCGCTCCCCAAATCCCCTGAAGACATTATTGAGCCCACCGGCAGCTGCAGCCGCTATCAAATGGAGCGGATTAGAGGGATCAAATATCTGTGTATGGTCGCTGTAGATTTCGCTCCTGTGGCGATAGACGGCGACGACCACCAGGGCGAGGGTCGAGCAGAACATAAAGATGCCTGGAATTAGGATCCAAAGTGTAGTAGCAATGGAGAATCGTTTCCAGCCCAGTGTCTGTGTAGCCCATGTTCCGCTGATTGGCCGGGTGATATTGGATGGCACTCCTCCGACAAATGTCAGGTCATCAGCAGACAGACATGCGCGCAGGATCTACTTGGGATGTAAGTACTGATCAGCGAGGAATGCACAGATACGTACGGAAGCGCCGAATTCAATGACTCCTTGAAGGTACTTTTCCTGATGCACTGAGTTAAAGGACAGTTAGCAGCTCACGTCCAATATCGGACTCACCACAATTTTGAAGCGTTCATCATCGGCGACACTCTCTGAAAGTTCCACTAGCTGGTCCGCCACTCCATTCACAGTTATCCCTTGCTGGTGCCACACCAAATCGGTGATGAAATACATTGCGTAGAAACCGGCCGCTCCGCCGGCGGCTATGGTGGGAGGGCCGGCAGACTCAGATGATTCCATAAGGCTCACGTTAATTTCACCAGCATAGTCCGCTCGGACCATGGTGGCTTTTGGTGCGATTTGGCACACAAGGTAGCTTGTCTCGCTGCGCCCCGTCAGGTCCGTATAATTGCCCGTTGCCTGGAGAATCAAGGCTGGACGAAGTATCTAACGGTGAGCGACACACAATACCAATACGGCAGAATACTTACTGTAATTATTTGGCGCCTCCGGCGTCGGATCGCATCCAACAGCCCACAAGTATTCCCCGTCTGCGGAGACGTATGCATCGGTAAGGTTCACTAATCAAATGTGAGCGTGAGTGTTAGTTGTGTTAAGAGATGGGAACCTACTCAGCACTGGTGGTTTTGCCGTGCAATTTGAAGATACATTGATGTAGGTGATATTGGGCCGCGGAAGATCTGTGCCCCACTGTTTGACACTGTCGACGTACCACGAAACAGTCGGAGATGTCGTGTCGTTTGTCAGGGTCTGCACAGCACATGAGACATCCGCAGTGAAACCTGACCAACTGAGCTCCACAAAGGTACTACTGAGCCAGTGGGTGAATTCACCTTGTTGGCTCATCGAGTAAGTATCTGAAATGCCCCTGGGACGTGAACCCTGCATCTGGACGGTGCCAGGAATAGACCACGATCCGACGTGCGTATCATTCAACGTAGCCGCAAGAATTCCGCCTAGTATGCATCGCGTCACTTGAGAGTAAGGAAATGTGAAAGTTGACAAATCTGCGTACGAGTGGAAACATTGAAACCCCGGCTTAGCAAGGAAACGGCCGCTGGTAATCCCAGGTATGCCTCCCCGTTCGCATACCCACTCTCTGGAACACCTCCATACACTGCCCCGTCCCTCCCTAACCAAATTCAGTTGATCGAGAATTAACGAATTTGGCCGTGGGATGGAACGCACCGGCCCTCTGGCACACATCGAACGTCCCGGCACTATACATTTGCTGAAGAATCGGGCTCTCGAGGTCGATTTCGTGGCCCACTAAAGGCGTGGAGATGACAACCCTCACAGGAGTTATCAGTGTGGACCAACTATAAAACAAAAGTCAGATGCGAATGAAGTGAAGTTCAAAGGAGGTACACAGATGTTTGAATCCCGGCCATGATGAAGAACAGAAGCGAAACGGCCGGCCATTTCCAATGACGGCGGTGGAACACGAGAGAACGCATGGCAATGTTCACGCTGGCACCCAGTGCCGCCAGTGACATGGGCCGAAGGAGATAAAGCGACATGGACCTGCGGAGCGCATAAGAGAAAAAACTGTCAAGTTCATTAGAACTCGGTAGTTGTCTGATGGTTGTTTCATGCTCACTAACTCGAACACGCAGCGAGTACCGTTGAAACCAGCGTCGCAACGAGTGTAACAATATGAGGATTACTCTCCGCCCACTGAGCCGTAGAAAATGGGAGAGCGATTTGTCCCTGATATTTTATCGCGGCAAGAAATCCCCATCCCAGTGCTTGCAGAAACAGTTGAGCGAGGACGACAAGAACAGGCCAACCCATGAGGTGGAACCATAGACCCCGCTTTGCAAGCCTGGTCCCAGTGTCAGCCTCGTCGGTATCTCTGGATAATGCGGAAACCTACCGAAATTGTCGTGGTGGAATGGGTTTCTCTTGAAGACGGTATGGATCAAATTCCTCCTCAGGCTCCGTCAAATGGGCCGTCTCCGCATAATTGGAGTTGTCTTTAGAAAAAGACATGGGGCAAAGAAGAAAATGTCGTGTGAAATCCCAGGTGTCCGTTCGGCGTTTCTGATCTCCTCAACGACCGCGTAGTGCTTTATCTTTGGCGGTAGCCAAGTGGTAGTGATCCGCTCACTGCAACTCGACAGCGGGACCGCAAATATGAAAAGACCGCAACGGCAGCTACGACATCAACTCCACCTCCGCGATGATATCGGATGCAGGTTCGCGTTCCAGACAGGAGCGCTAATCACCTTGCAAGCGCTCGACGGTAAGCCGCATTGCATCGAGCTGCAGGACATGGAATGAAACGATGTGAGCGGACACTCCTGCAAAATCAATTTCTCGGGAAGGAAAACTATAAAACTTGCTCAGTATAGACGAGCATTTTAAGTCTGAAACGCGCCTGCAAGTAAGCCAGAACGAGTGAGGCGATTTGGAGGCGATGTCCTTCCCGTTCCCGAAAAATGTATCTCCACTACGAGTTTGTGGGGTTGGATTCGGGTTCTCGAACTTCGGGCGGAATCACCCAAGGAATCACCAAACACGCTCGTGGCGTAAGGCAAATCAAAGGAAGCGGAGCGGTCCCGTGCCACCATCACGCGCCGCTGCGTCAACAGGTATCAACAAACAACTCTCACCCTGTCGTTCCATGCCGCCGAAGTAGGCCTAAATTCTGCCAGCAAGCGTCATATAAACTTGGGGGAAAACATAGTTCTTCTGGGACCCTGAATAACCCATGCCGACTCAATACACCTAGCCTTGAATCGCCGTCGATTGAAGTCTGGATCGAGTCTGAAGTGAAATTTGGCCGTCCTTGCTCTCAGCTAAAACTGGCGCGCTAACTCAGCGCCGCATGTACGGCCTCCGATCCACTTATTTTGCGTACAAATTGCAGTATCTCATCGACGGGACAGAAGCCTTGGTCATTCACCTCGAAAACCACTCACAAGCCGGCTCGAAAATTTGACAACGCATCTCCCGCACGACTGCAATATCGGTACCCAATCGCTCATCGATAAACTCAAAACGGTAAATTTCTTTACGGAGGCCGATCGTGAGCTAACGTACACTCGCTCTTCTTTAGATCCTCGAATTCGAGATCGGGGTTTGGCCAGCAATTTTCTGCCGATCTGTACGATACGGCATGCGAGTTATTTTGCTGTCGCACCACGCCGCCGTCCATCTGCTCGGTGAATTCACCCGTAACGCCCGTATGTCGATCCGCACTCCGGATTCCGCCCCGCCATGTGGTTTACCTATACTCTGGCGCACTCAGGGTATCGAAATTTTATTTCTTTCACCGATGCGCCTTCAATCGATCTTGATCGCGCAATTGGATCCAGCTTCCCCGCACTTTCACGGTCCCGCATCTTGACATCCTGAGAATAAATGATCCGTCCTAATCAACGTTGCGCCCTCCGTCCTTGGGCAAAGGCAAATTTCAACGTGCAACCGGCGCAGAACCTGCACCAAACGTAGTCCTCGGAACTCCCCGCCGGAAGTGTTCTCGAGGCGTCAGGGCTCCGGCAATACTCTCCGTATGTGCCGCTTGGCTTCTGCTTCGAGATACTTTGGGCATGGGAACACCACGATGCCACGGCTTGCGTCTAGCCCTCTTGTCGCTATCCCCTGTCCTCCTCCAGATGCAGTGGGACGTATCGTTCAATGCATGCACGTTCGTTGTGCCTACACTGATGCCGTCCGATATCCTGCCGCGCCGGGTTACACTCGCTCACTCGCTTCTTTCTGGCGCTCGACGACGTCGTCTTCCATATATTCACACCCACACCGGGCGCCGTGCGGATACCCGAGGAGGACTCAGCCGAAGCCCAAATGTTCCAGTCATCGGACCTCCGCACTTCACTTCTTACGAATTCTCATTCTCAGAATCAATCATTGGGCCTGGACCGGACCAAACGGCGCAAATCCCCACTGGAGTGGAAGCAAGCTCAAGGCACTGTCAGCGCAACGAACGCCACACCACGCTGTTTCCTGCGTGAAACGGGCGTAGGGTTTCTGTGATGTCTCGGAATGAATGGTGAGCAAGGATTTCTGCGGCGTCCAATCCTTCGAGTTCTAACATAGGGAGATACCGGCAGTGCGCGAAATGAAAGATGATTTTATTTCGGTGTGGGTCCTTGGTGCCGATTCAGGTTATAGTGTCTGGCCTGCTAGGGAAATATTCCGCAAATGACTATTTCTTCCGATGACTGTTTCACAAATGCGATTGAATTCCTACGGCGTCCAATCAGTTGAGTGGGCATGTTAAACGTCGGAACATACCGCGAAATTAAAGATGAGTGTGGGTTCCTGGTGCCGCGTCTTCGTATTTTGTCTCCCCGACCCGTACATATATCTCCGTTTCCCGCAGGGGCCTAATTCGGCATCGATCCAACTGCTTCCTTCTCATTTCTTGCGCGCACCAATATATTTTCCCTAGTTGCATGATAAGATTCAGTAACCACTGTAACTTTGGCTTCGTATTCAGCCCTCCCATGAACGACGGATTTCTTATAGTCTTGAACAGCAAGGACGTAATTAACAAATGCTTTGTTACGAATATACACAGTTGTCATAAATAAAAGAGCCTAAATGAAACCCGCCGCAATCCAATAAAATACCCAAGCCTCCACATGCTTAATGCCAATAGGTTGGGTATCCCGCACAGTCGGACTAACGATCTGTATTTTCTCAGTGGAGAAATTTATTCCGCTGAATTCAGAATCTGCAGAAGACGTCACGGAGGCTTTGGCCAAATAGCGGAAGAAATCCATCAGCTTTATCCCCGGCTGTCAATAACGTCAGTCGAAATGTTTGCAAGAGAATAAAAAGACGGGAACTGACGATAGTCTTCGCATCTGCTCCCACAGCGGCAGTTTCCAACTGGGCAAACCAATTGACAAAGGGAACGAGTTGTAACTCGGCTGAACGATTTTTTTGCTTCGAAATGGCATCTCGAAGAGCAATGACGACGAAATTCCAGGAGACTGGTCGTGGATGAACCAAGTTATACACGGTCGACTCTGTAGTGGTCGCAAAAGCGACGTCCTTGATCGCGTTGGTTACATCTTCAAAGTCAATCCACGATACGAGCTTGTCCGGAACAATTAAAAATTCTGAAGGATGACACAGTTGCCGGAACTCACACCGTCAGCGAGCGGAAGACACCCGAGGGTGAGGCTGGTCTTCACTAAAAGTGGCACCCAATCGCTAGTCGCCCATGCACCAGTTGGGAGTGATCCGCAGATTTGACCGATTCGCAGTGAGCACGCTCGTAAACCACTACGAGCCAGAATCTATTTAAATTGTATCACTCCTCAGGTGGGTAGAAAATAAACTTGAAAATACCTGTTCGGCCACATATTTGCTTTGTCCGTATCCAGTGGCGGCCGCATTTATGCCCGTCTCGCTCAAGATCTCTTCTGGACATGGGCCCCGAGCTGGATCCCACGATATCGCAGATGCAATTGAGGACGTGAACAGAAACCTCGGTGAGCGCGGACTGGACAGCGCAAGGTCGACGAGATGGCGCGTTCCGAAGATATGGCTCTCGAAGGACGTAAGCGATAAATTGAAGTCGAGCTTCCAGGCATTGTGGATGATCAGTGTCACAGAATTTCGAATCTTGTGTCCAACTCATAAGCAGTGCGAAGAATAAAATATAGATGAGACCTGCCTCATCATACGCGATTGTGCTCAGGCCAAGACACTTCTTTTCGGTTTCACATTGGACAAAATGAAGCTTCGGAGAATTCAAAAGCGCAGGATCCAAGCCTCGATTGCGGAATGTGGCAGTATGACGCTGCACAAAACTTGAACCTTCTGTAGTGTATCCCGACGTAGACGGTCTGTTGAGTGCGTAGACCCTGACAACCCTGTCATCCTGCAACAGCGATGCAAGGATCTGAGATCCAAGATTTCCTGTAGAACCAGTAAGGAGGACAATTTGCAAGTCTCCGGCGAATGGGACGGGCGCCATCAGCTCTGAGGTATGCTTCGTGACCAAGGACTGTATCAGCTGCTCGGAATCAAGTGCGTCTTCCGAGACCCCAGAAATAAGTCCGGCGAGAAAGACAGATAGATGCGAGATAGTCGGATGTGAGTAGACCAAGTTCTGTGTGATGACGGGGGCCGCTTTCTGGACGGCAGGATCTTTGGACGAACGTATGGCACCGAGAATACGAAGACGAAAGAATGTAGCGCTCAGGCTAGTCAATGTGAACTCAGATACGATACTACGATCAAGAAAAATAAGTCCAACCTGTCGAATCCTTGGTGAAACAAATCTCCATCAAGAGAGATCACAGAAGAGTCGGTAAGATCAGCTGCAAGCTCTAGCAACCAGTTTTGAATGGGTAAAGCCTCCCAATTTTCAGGCATCTTGCCATGGTCGACGCTTGTTTTTTCTCCGACTATATTGTACCTGGAAATCCTGTCAGCTTACTGTGCCTCGGAAACAATAAAATGTACGCGCAAGGCATCGATTTCTGGCGAATATATCTTTAAAGTAGCTTTCCGCATCACTGTCCCTTTCCCGGTTCGAGGCATGGGTTTATCCGAAGCCGTAAAGATGATCATTTCCTTGAAAATGCGACTAAAAGCTGGCGCGATCTGGTTCGCCTCTTCTACGATTGGCCTAAAAAGATGCTCAGTTCAACAGTGGGTGATTCTGGAAGGCCTTCACCAAATTTTATTTCTCATCTCAATAACCTCGACCGAATTATGAACGTCGATCTTGAGACTCGGAATTGTTTCGATGAGTATTCCAGTCTGCTCGCGCTCCCAGCCAAACATCACAACTCCCGAAACGCTATAGTCCTTCGTTTTAACTACTGGTTGCGATGCGAAATTAGTGATACTCACATTGGGCTACTCAACACAATATCTTCCATTGGAGCAGGCACCGTCTTCTCTCCGGACGTATGGACAATCACGTCGTCGATGCGACCAACCCTTCGATTAAACGTTAGTTGGAGCTTCACTCAAGGCTCACAATCCATCGTACATTTTCCACAGATGCCTCTTTTCGGGATGATTGATCCACAGGTCGGAGGTCGCATAGCCTTTGACGTCTTTCATGTTTTCGACGCTCAGAGTGTGTTTCTCGGAGGTCTGTAAGAATTCAGAAAATAGACATAGGCAGCATCGGCGAGATGACAAACCAGAAGCTGGCACTCGAACGTTCCATCTCCCTGCGGATCCCACTGCAATGTTACTTCATCTGCAAAACGCACCCAGTCCCAGTCCCTTTCGTCGCCTTCCAGCGGCACTACGGATGTAACTGCACCGAATTCTGTTGCACCATACAAGTCTCGAAGATTTACCCCGGCTTCGACGAGGGAGTTGCCCAGTCGTTCAGGAAGGGATCCTCCAGAAAAACCCTGGAATAATGACATGAAAAAGAACAAAAAAACAAGGAGATAATCTGGCGTACGACAAGATCCAATGTCGTCAAATAATCGACAGTTTCAGGGGACTGTGCCCAGGCAACTACGAACGCCGGAAGTATCATCATTACCCTGCAGCCTGTCCTCCGCGAGTGCTCAATGACATTCTCCGGAGAAGGAAACATTGGGAGTGTTTCGGGAGAACTTGCTGTTGGAGGGAATAGTCCAATTGGAATGCGCCCATAGACGGGGTGAATGAATAGCGCATGGATCCCGGACATGTGAAAAGCTGGGATCGGCATCCCGGCGAGAGGGTGGGCTATGCGATCGCGAATGTCCCGAAAAGCTTCTGTTCCAGGTTACGAGGTCAGGTGGGCGCGATAGAGGTCGTATTTATACACCACGTACCTAACGTAGTCCACTGCCACAATACGCGGTGTGTCTCCGGAATAGCTTTAGGAAGTCCAGTACTCCCAGAAGAGTGCAGATAAAGGCAGACGTCATCCAACGCAGGACGATTCGCTGACGCGGGATAAGGATCGAATGCACGATCCGGCTTTTCGTCACCAAGGTTAGGATATACTTGAGAGAGCGAGGGAACTTCCTCGATCTTGAGCGTAAAGTCCGGATCTACGTGGCCCAGTTCCTCTTTCACTCCAACAAGGAGAGCGTCAAGGGTCACGCAAGTCGAAACGATACGGTGACAGGACGTCTTGCGCAGCAAATTGACAACTGCGGCTGGAGAATTGCGAGGAGAGATGGGAAATGGCTGCTCAAAATTAAGAAGAATGCATACACATGCAATCGAAGGACATACGACGCAATTGGCAGTTATGAGACCGGCGAGGATAGCAAGGTAAAGCAGGGTGTCGGACAAGGCTATGACAGCGACCACCTCGCCATCGGGACCTTCACGATTCGGTCGAAGAAAGTGAGCAACGCGCTGAGTAGCCCGGCTGAACTCGAGTTGTGTCACCGTAACCACAGGCGCAGATGGGTCAGTGGGCGCAAATAAGTAGCATGGATCCGCGGGGTGATTTTCAGCATTCCATGCAATGACTTCAGGTATGAGCATAGGCGTAGTCGCCGACGGATAGGCGCAAGACATGGCGGAAAGCAAGTTGCAATGGTGTTACTTGTTACTGCCCAAACTGTGAACCCGCGGATCCGGCGGGGGAAGCTATTTAGAGTGCTGTTGAGATTTCCGCCGTGCAAATCCAGGCGCTCTTGACAAGAATACAATCGTCAATCAAGGAAGATTTATTTTTAAATAGAAAAATCAGGTCTTGATATCTTTGCATGAAAATCTCAGCTTCTCAAGATTCGCGACCCATGGGCGGCGGAGGTCGGAAGAAGATGGCGCAGGCATCTTCCCATGAATGTAAACTTGCTGCTTTCTTGAAGGTACGGAACAGGTAGCCGAACCTGCAAACGCTCGTAGTGACAGTGGTGATGGTTCTGAACAAGGACGATTTTGATGGCTTCTCTTTAAATTTAGCGCCTTACAAGCCGCTCAGCAAATAAAGTCAAAAGAAACCGAGAGATAGACAATTTATTTGGGGCTGGAAACGCGCAAGCCCTTCGCGTTTTTTCGTACAACAAAAGACAAGGAAGAACTACACTACAATACTTATTGTGACAATCAAGACTGGAACGAGGCAAACGAGTCGAGAAACCGGGAACAATGAGTGTAAAGTATGTGTGTTGATGTATGTATGTACGTTGTGTAGGCAGAGAACGGAACAGGAAGGGAGGAAACAGTAACGGAAGGGAAGGTATACGTGCGTGCGATGATTCGGGAGGCCTCGAGAGCAGTGCGACGGACAGACGGGCGATGGGTTGAGCGCATCTAAGTTATGGGGGAAGAAATGATGGAAGATGAAAGATGAGAAAGAGGAGATATATAGGGAGAGACGAGGAGATATAAGAGAGGAACGAGATGAGAGAGACGGAGAGGTAATGTAGATAAATAATACATCGCAGATGGACGGGCGGAACTCGAGAGTATATGCGGCGGACCCATGCAATAGAGAGGACGAGACGGGCGTGAGGCGGAAGATGCGATGCTGAGTGTTATTTGTTGTAGTGGTGGAACAATGGATGAATGATGCAGGGGAACGGAGATCGTGCGTGTCATGTCGGATCGTGGCGCGGACGGTCGTCAATCATTCGTCGTGAATGTAGGGAGGGCGGACGGTGTGCGAGGAGCGGAGCTGTCGAGCCGGCTCGACGGCGAAGGCGACGGTGATGGAGCCTAGTAGTGCATGTTGCCGTTGGCGTCGTAGATGTCTTCGTAGGGCAGCATCGGCGGGTGCGCCCCGCCCATCATGCCATACCCCATCTGCGACTCATCGCCGGGCAGCATGGGCGGGTGGAGCCCGCTCGTCTGCATGAAGCTGCCGCCGAAGAAATTATTGAGATTCTCCTCGTCCGGCTGCTGGTTATAGTTGTTGTGCAGGACCATGGGCGGGTGGAGGTAGTCCATCGGCGCGTCCTCCGCAGTCGGGAGCATCGGCGGGTGGAGGAACCCGCCAGGCGAGTTCGCGCTGGCGCCCTCGCTCTGGAGGAGCATCGGCGGGTGCCAGAACGCATTCGCGCCTCCGCCGCCACGCAGGCCACCGCTACCACCGTTCCCATTCCCGCTCCCGCGCGCGCCGTTGTTGTTGCCGTTGTTGCCCTGCGAGCCGCCGTCGTTGTACGACACGTTGGGGAAGCGGCTGAACGGGAACTCCATCGAGAACTGCGACGACGCGCTCGTGTACCCGTCCGCGTACGAGCTGTAGCTCACCGCGCTCGACGGCGGCTCCGACGCCGAGTCGACGCTCATGCGGCGGCGCTTGTTCACGCGCTGCGTCGCGCCGGCGTCGAGCTCGCTGCTCACGTCGACGCTCGCGAACGGGAGGGCGTCGGGGTACTGCTCGTGGTACGGGTACGGGTGGCCGTAGGACGGCTTCGGGCCCAGCGCGGAGGAGAGCTCGGAGGGGGTGTCGTAGCTGTGGGCGGTGGTGCTGTCGGGCGCCAGGGTGGGCGAGGCGCGGCCGGCGGAGGCGGAGGCGGAAGATGCGGGTCCGTTGGGAGCAGGCGACGCGCGGCGGCTGACACCCGGGCTGGCGGTCGGGGTCTCGGAGACAGAGGCGGACGCCCCGCCGCGACGCGCGTCGTGGCGCGAGCGCTTGCGGATGACGTCGCTCTTCATGGAGATGGGGCGCGCCGAGCCGTGGAGCTTGTAGTACAGACCTCATCTACGCGCACACGATTAGGACGAATGGTATAGCGAAGAAAAGGAAGGTACGTACGCGTTGCAGACAGTCTTGCCCTCGTCGTCCTTGCGCCAGAGCGGGGTAGCGGTGGTGTGGCAGTTATAGCATTGCGCTGCGTCTCATAAGTATATACTCCAATGTCGGCAGAAGAGGGACCTACCCATAACATCGACGGCCTCCGCGCGCACCGACTGCCCGCGGCCTTCACCTCCTCCACCGGTATTGCGCATCGTCTTGGGCCTGGGCCGCTTGTGCTGCGAAAAGAAGCCATGTCAGTGTCAAAGTATTGGGGTGCAAAGAGTGAAGCGAGGCAAGCGTGTATGTAGAGTGGAGATGAAGGGGAACAAGATGGATAGAAGAAAAGGTGGGAAAAGTGGAGGGACCACGAGGATGGTAGGGTGTGGAGATAAACAAGAATAAGTATGGACGTGCGGTGGAGAAGTAATAGAGAGCGAGGGAGCGAGGAGTGGGAGTAGGTGTCAACCAGGAACTTAGGGGCTCGAGGAGAATAGGAAGGGAGGAGAGGAGTGGAGTGGAAGTGATATGGTTCGAAGGAGCGAGCAGTCGGAGCGAGGGAAAGGGCCCGAGGTGCGTTGGAAGGGAAGGGGAGTGTAGAGAGATGAGGATATGAGGTCGATAGGAAGGGGGAAAACTGGAGGAGGCGGGAGAGGAAGACGACGGAGGCAACAAGGAGGGAAGGGTACGTAGAGATGGTAGCAAGAGGAGAAACGTCTAAGGCGAAACAATGTAAAGTATGTCGGAGAAAGGGGAAAAAAAACGTCCTCGACAAACAAAAAAAAAAAACCGCGACACTCACCAGCTTACAATATAGCCCACACGCATTGCAATTCAACTCATCGTTCAAGCCCCTCCGCCACAGCGGCGTGTGCGTCGCGCCGCAGTTGCTGCACTCGGCCTTCACCCCGCCCGGCGCCGAGTTGCTCGCATTCAGCATCTGCGCCGGCGCCCCAGCCCCCGCCCCCCCCCCCCTGCACCCACACTCCCGCCCTGCGCCTGCGCATCGCGCTGCGGCACATCGGCCGGCGGACGCATGCCCTGCCCCTGCCCCCCCGCTCCCACCACCGCCGCTCTGTCCCCGAACGGGCACGCGCACGCTCAACACCGGCCGCCTCGGCGCGCTCGCGCTCGCGCCCGCGCGCCGCGCCGCGCCCCCACCGCCGGACTTGGCGGGGCGAGAAGAGCGCTGCCGCCGCGCGCGGGCCGCGCTGAGCTCGAAAAAGTCAGAGTCCGCGCTGTCGTCCCCGCCGTCGTCGGACGACTCGGCGTCGAGGTCGAGGTCGAATTCGTCTTCGTTGCGCGGGAGGGCGCGGCGCGAGGCAGAGGCGGACTTGGAGGTGGAGGCGGAAGCGGCGTTCCGGCCGTTCTTGGTGGTAGAGCCGCCGTCGTAGGCGTTCGAGGAGGAAGAGGACGTGTGCGAGGACGACGTGGGCGTCGGGTGCCCGCGGTGCGCGCCGTGGTCGAGGTCCATCGCGTGCTGCTACAGACGTCGAGATCTCCATCAGTACCCGAAAAAAATATTTCGATGAAAGAAAGCCCACCTCATCCAACTCCTGCAAGAAGTACGCATTCGGCGACAAATGCGGGCTCGGGAGGCGCCCATCCCCACTCGTCGTCGGCGTCGCTACGTCGGCGTTGTTCGCATGCTTGCCGGCATTGTGGAAATGGTGCGCAAATGCCGCGTGCGGGTCGAGCGTGAGCGGCGCCGAGTTGTCGTACGCGTTGTTGGAGACGCTGGGGGAGACGTTATTGGAGCCGTTGGTAGTGGTGGTGGTGGGGGCGTTGGTCGGCCTGTCCGTCGTTCGTCAGTTAATAAATCTTCGAGTGAGGGACGGAAGACTGACCCATAAAACCCACTCCCATCGAATAGATTCATCCCGACATGCATGTTGCTCGCGCCCCTCATAATCTCGTCCCACGTCCACTGCGTCTCGTCTCCTCCCTTGACACCCTCAATATCTCCGCTGCCGCTGCCACTGCCGCTCCCGCTCCCCGCCTCGCTGCTCCCGTCGCCCTCGCTCCCCATGCCGAGGTTCGCGCTGAACTCGTCGTCCTCCATCTCGGCGTTGAGCAGCTCGTCCAGCGGGAGCTCGATCGTCGGCCTCGCGATCCGCATATCATCGTCCCTCCCCGCCCTGCCTCCCTGCCCCTCGACTTGGTTGTTGTTGTTGTTGTTATTGGCGGAGACGTTGTAGTGCGTGTGCGCCTCCCCGTAGTTCATCCGCGGCGCCAAGGACGGCGAGGGGTAGAGCAGGGCCGCGGGGCCGAAGGAGTTGCTGAACAAGGTGGGGGAGCCGGACGGAGTGCCCGTCGCTGTTGCTGACGGCCAAGGAGGAGCCCGCAGCGTCTAAGGCGGCGGCGGGGCGTTTGCGCTTGTTCGCGCTCGCGCCGTTGCTCCCTCCATTCGCGTTCGCTCCGTTGCCGCTGCCGTTGCTGGCCCCGTTGGTCCCCCTTCTCGGCGGGGAAGGTCGTCGTGCTCGCGTTCTTGCTCGTAGTCGGGCTGGAGGTGGTAGTCGTCGTCGTGGTAGCAGGCGCCGCCGGCTCGACCGCAAACGTAAACTGCATCCGCTGGATGATGTGGTCGGGGGTATGCTGGCTGGCCTCGCGGGTGCGCTCCTTCTCGACGGCGCGCTGGCGGATGAGGTCCGTGGAAGGGTTGCGCTTGAAGTCGGGCGCGGGGAGCTCTTCGATGGATCTGCGTGGGAGGGTGGGGGTGAGTATAAGATAAGTAAAGATGAGGAGCAAAGAGAGTAGGGATAACGACGCGCCACAGTAATAAGCGAGGATGGAAAGAAAGGCATAACAGCAGGTAAGAGAAGATACTGTAAGAAAAGACAAAGAAACAAGGACGCGACGCGCCACAGTCGTGTCGTACAAAGGTCGAGTCAGAAAAAAAAAAAGCCACGACTTACCTCCCCTTCTCCTTGTCGAGTTTATCTCCCATACACTTCGAGAGCTTCTTGAACTCGCGCTTGGACTTTGCATTGTCGGTGTCGACCATGAGGTTCTGGAGATGCCATAGTCTGCACGCACACAAAGAGCTAAGTAGGTGGCAACGACCGGAAAGAGGCACATACCGCCAGGACAGGTTCTCGAGCCGCTGGCCCTGCTCGAGGTAGCTCGCGACTTTGGTGCAGACCTGTCCAACGCGCCGTTAGTTCTGTATACAACCGGGGGAAAATCGGCGAAAAGGCGCGACAAGTGCCAGCACAAAGAAAAAAGTATCGAAAAAAGTCACGAAAGGCACATACCTTCCAGGTCTTGGTCAATGACTCGGTGTCATTGAGGTTGCTGAACGCAACAAAGGACTTGTTACCCTTTTGAAGGGGCGACGCAGAAAAAACAAGTCAGGACAGCTACGGTGCTACTCAGAGCACAGACGGACTTTGAACTTGAGGTTGAGGATACCGGGCATTCAGAGTTTGGTGGATGTGGGGAGTACTGGCCTGCTAGCGCAGCAGGGGACAGAAACAGGAAGACAGAGGCAGACAGACAAGGAAGAGCGGAAAACAGATCAGACGATGACTTATACGACACTACACCCGAGTCCCAGAATGGAAATATAGTGCACGTTGCACACATAAACACCAGAATACCCACAAATATTCCCCGAGCCTCTATAGACATCCTACACTGGTTTACAAGGTGTTTGCAGGGCTTTTGCACCGCAGCCAGCGCAAATGGGCGGGCGCACACTGACGCACGAGGCGGGGCTGGGATGCATCGGGATCAGCCTCATGGCATGGGACATTGGCGTCGATCCCAGCCGCCAGCGAAATGAAAGGCGTCTATGCCCTTAACCCAGCTTGCCGAAGCACAGCGAAGCTCCCCCACCTTAGCGATAGCCTCGAGGCACGCCCAGCTGATGGCCTCCGGACCCCCGTCCCGGCCTCGAGGTCCCTTGCGAGCATCCATCACTTCCTCGTCTCCATAGCCTATAGCGCCCTCGAGGACATGCGCGTGCGGGGTATGTTCTGCTCGTTCTCAGGCCCGTTTTCTCGCACAAACCCAATCATATCAACACTGACTGTCCTTATCCTCGGACCTAGTAAGCTGACTCGGTGGCGTCAAGCTCGTGGGTCTCGCACGGTTGCGGCCCTGCGGGTCTTACCAGCGAGCATCGCTCTCGCGCTCAATTCCCTCTTGTTCCCTCGTTCATTGTTCCCCACTTTTAATCATTCTTTCCTTCACATTAACTCGCGCTTCGATCACACACACACTCAACGCGATCACGATCGAACGCGCAAATTAACGAACGCGTAGATACGCGACGCGTCTATCACTACAGTTATCTAACCTTTCCTCGCGTATCTACGCGCCGTCCTGATCCCCGAGTCCCGAACTCCCGAGATCCCGCCGACTGGGTGGGGATAGTGCTTTCGCTGGGTACCGCTTGGCGCTCTTTATTCTCCCTCTCGCTGTTCTTAAATGCTGAACGAGCGCCTGTCTGTGAAGGTCTAGAACCTGATACCAATTTTCGCGGACAGATGGTGGCACTACGCGATGGCTGTTCTTCTGCTCCCGCCTACCGTCTGATGGTCGGTGGGCTGCTAAATGGCATACTCACTTCGAAGATGTTTGTTTTTATATAAGCGCTTACCCCGGCCCACCTTCGATTCTCGCCGTCACCGCCGGCCGTTTCCTGTCTGCCGTTGTTTCCAGTTTCCAGGCTGCGAAGCATGCGTGCGTGCCCCGCGCGTATTTAGGGCGGCGGAATTCAACTGCAACCCTGGCGGCGGAATTCTCCTCGACCCCTCCTCGGAATTCAAATCTCCACCACAGGCAGTACCTTACGAACCGCTTCTATGCTGGAATACAGCATCTAACGCGGGGCCTGTACACTCTATCCGAGCTCGAGGTTTGGAGACGGCACCACACTGCACCACCACTGCAGGGCATTGTACGTATAGGTACGAAACTTGACGACTTCCTTGCTAATATAATATGTGGGTCAATAACATGAATTCAATTTCAGGAGACTTGCACGACTCATCCTCCGACCGACTGTCAATGACACAGCCAGGTACGGTGTACGGCAGCTTACTCTAACGCCGTGCGGGATGTACGGAACCGCTTTCTGCGAACAGGAACAGTGACCTCATTCTCCGCATAAGGCCTAATTAGCGCGCGCGCGCGTGGCGTCAATGATTCCCGACGTCAAGCTACCACCGGCCATCGACGCTAGCGAACACTTAGCGTTGTTGTGGGTGCTTGCTGTTGATATTGGTCTATAGCTGTGAAGAGGGTAAGTAGTGGCTTGCTGTTTAACATGCGGTTGTGCTGTGAATGCCTACAGCATCCTCATGTTCTCGTTCAGTTTTCACAATGACCGACCATCGTATTCAAAATCTCCGCTCTTCGGCTCAACAACTCCACCAACCATCCGTCCTTCATTAAATTCCGACGTCCGATTCATACGGTCCCTCTCTCGTCCGTCCGAATATATCCAACTCAACTCAACCGCAGACCCTTAATTAGGCTAGTCCGAACTATTTATCCTCTCCTATTCGGACCGGGCCGTCGGGGGCCGTCAAATTAAACCAAGAAATTCTCCATCAAGTCTCATCAAGTGAGTATCGTTTTAACATGCTTCGCTATCGAGTAAAGGCACCGTCTCGGCTCGCTTTAACTTAAGAATGATATTTGACGCGGGTACAGTGTCGCCCGACCGGCGAGTTCGTACCGGAATATCGAACTATATTCGGAATTCGTTTTTTGGGGGTTAAATTTTCTCCGCGTCGGCGAGGACGAGGGTGCAGTTTTTTTGTTGAAAACTCTTACTTACATACCGCCCCTCTATCATTCCATACGTTTTGTGCGGGTGCCTCGCTCTCAGTTTCACCCTTTTTTTTCTCTTCACGCTGCCGACGTCCACCATATGGCATCGAACACAACTCCGGATCCATGGCACGACTTCCGATCATTGTATCACACTTTCTTCCTCGCATCAGTCAGTCCCTCGTTCAATTGAATGCAATTCCGAATTTCTCTTCCTCCATGGGCTTGGCCTGCTTCCTCCCCAAAGAAAAGAAAAATCAGCCGACCGTCGTCTGTGCTTCTTTCGAGGTCACGGCCTGAAGGAAGAGCAACTTTAGAAGCGGTCTAAATCATCAAATTACACAACTCAAAAAATTTAAAGAAATTCAAACAGAACCGAGAAACACCTGAATCCAGCGTTCCTCATGCTCACCTCCACTTGAAACCGGAGCGAAAATTTCACAAGTGGCTCCATCACAACTCGGAGCTCCTCCTTTGCTCCTGTTCCTTACATATGTACCCATTCTAAATTCACGCTCGGTTTCACCCAACCGGACACCGGTTTCCCCGCCCTACGCGACGCGGATCCCGCACCGACCCCCGAAATCAGCAGGACGGATTGCGTGCTCCTCGCAAATCCTCCTTCGCGTTCTTACACCCGAGAATTTCACGTTCCTGATGCATCTTTCCCTCCGGCCCGGTGGGACCGTCCAATCTAATCGCGTCTGACAACAGATTGATTGTGCCAATCCGTCAATCGCGTGAATGCCAAGCTTTCCCATGTGATCGCCTGTTTAGCCTCTGAAGTTTCCATCGACATACCGTCTGATGAAGTCATCTGGACTTCAGTCCGATCTACAGCTCTGCAAAGTTGTACATTGACGCATTAGAACACTGGGGATGATGCCATGTTTATGAAATGCCCGACATTGCAGTAGAGTGTGATGCACTCGGCGCTGGGACAAAAATTGATGTGGAATTTGACACGAGAACTATGGTCAAAGAAGTACAGCAGATGGCCAACGTTGAACTGAGGCCCGATATTAGGCTGCAACCTTGTCAGATTGAAGAAAGTAAGTAGGAGAGAAGAAAAAGATGGACAAACTGGGAATTGAACCCAGCACCTCCCGCAATGCCACGTGCCAATCTACTTTTGGCAGAAATGCGAAGCGGGCGCGATAACCAACTACACTATTTGCCCGATGGGACAGAGGAGTATCCATGATCAGACTGGACCTGAGTTTGGGTTTCCACCGTTTCTCAAGGTTGTCAAATGTTTAGTGCCTTTTACCACAACCACACCCAGCATCACCCAGTTGCACTTCAAAGTTGGAGCCTCCTAGACTGACTCCTGATTGAGCCCCTGATGCCAAGAAAGCCGCCAGGCGCGCATCAACCAACTACACCATTTGCCCGTTCCGAAATTTGAAAGTAATTTTCAACTACATCCAGTGGTTTACTTAATGGTTCACCTTTTTTGATCACACCATAACTTTGCCCCGCTCGGGGGTCCGACCCCGTCATTCAATTTGGCTCCCACTCCTCTCCTCCTTCAACCACAATGTGTCTTGTCCACGAGACGCCTTTTTGAAACGTGCAGAGAAAAAATGGCGCTACTTGCTTCCATGCACCCGCGGTGGGGATGCGAACTGTTGGAAATCCAACAATCCGACCGATTGGTGTGGGTGCTGTGGCTTGAAATCGCAGAATAATCTGACGTTCCGTCTTCTTTGAGTGTCTCACTGTTGGTCCGTGCCATAGTTAGTTCTCCAAATTCTCATATGTTGAGCCGCCACAGCGATTCAGCGGGTGACGCATCGATAGATTCGACGACGCAATTGATACCTGCTCATTGTTTGTACTAAATTGTGAGGACCTCTGCAGGACTCGTTATTTCCCTCCCATTCACTTTTACAACCTGCTTTAACTTTTAACAGAGGAAACAAGAAGAAGTCCTCAGAGACGCAGTCTGAAATTCTCCCGACAAACATCCGAACTGGACCATGGATGACAATTTTGGAATCTTGACAGATCTAAATGCGGAGCGCGGGAAATTTGAGGGGCTCGATGTGGTGCAACAGGGCCGCCAGCATGAGGGATGGCGAGTGTACGAGCTAAAACTAGTTGTTGTGAGAATTGCGGTACTAGGGATTTTATTTGAGGTTGCCAAATTTGATTGTCCTGCAAATCCTGATAATTCGACGGTACTAGAAGAAATTGTAATCGCAATCAGAAACCATTTCGGTTGTGATCAATTTATTTAGCAGGAGCAAAGAAATCCAGTTATTTCAATGCAGATGTGAGAGAGCGAAAGTCTTCGGAAGGAATTGTCATTTGCGGAGTATTTCCATACCGAGGCAGAGACACTCCAGCCTGAATCGCCACCTCAAGACCCACACCGAAATAAATTCATCTTTAATTTCGCGCGTTGCCGGTATGTCCCTACGTTTAGCACGCCTAGAACAGTAGAACTCGACGGATTACAGTGCCGTAGAGACCCTTGCTCACCAATCACTCTCAGAAATATCACTGAAACCCTACGCCCTCTAGTATTTACACCTCGCGTGCAGGTAACAGCATGGGGTAGTGTTCTCTGCCACTGACAGGGCTTTGAGCTTCCACTCCAGTGGGGATTGTGCGGTTAACTTCGGCCCCCTAGACCAGATGATTCATTGATTCTGAGAATGAGAATTCAAGAGAAGCGAAAGTGTCGTTGTCCTATGGCCGAAGCATTTCAGCATCCACTGAGTCCTCGAGGCATTCTACCTCGGATATCCGCACGGCGCCCGGTGTGGGTGTGTATCTACCGGAGAACGAGGTCGTCGAGCGCCGGAAACAAACGAGTGCAACCCGACGCGGCAGGAAATCGGACGACATCAGTGTAGGCATAACCCACGTGCATGCATTGAACGACATATCCCGCTGCATCTGCGCAGGGATAGCGGCAAGATGGGCAGAAAGAAAGCGTGGCATCGTGGTGGTCCTATCTCACAAGCACTTCGCACCAGAAGCATGTAGTCTCGGTCCGACGCTTCCTAGCCATTCCACGAGGTAGTTCCGAGGATAGGTTTAGCAAAGGGGAGGGCGCACAAAATATACGTTTCCATTCGTTAATGCCCACAGACAGTGGGCGCACGCTGATTATGACGGATCGCCCGCTTCCTCAGGATGTCAATATGCGGGGCCGTGAAAGTGCGGGGAAGCCGGATCGTATCGCGCGATCAAGATCGATTGAAGGCGCATTGGTGGGGAAATAAAATTTCAATACTTTCAGTGCACAGAGTGTATGCAAACAGGTCGCGGGGTGGGAGTCAGAGTGGGGATTCACATACAGGCAATCTAGGTGAATATCCGACTAGTACACCGGCGACGACGGGGCGCGAAAGCAAAAAAAAAAAAAAAAAAAAAAAAAAAAAAACTCGCAATCAATTACGTATCATGCAGATCGCAGAAATTTGCAGAAAATTGCCGGCGATACTGCCGTGCGACCCCGATCTCGAAGTCAAGGATCTGAGAAGACAGAGTGTACGTTAGCTCACGATCGGCCCTCTATGGGGAAATGTACCGCTGAGTCCATCGATGGGCGATTGGGTGCCGATATCGCAGTGGTGGGAGAGGTACGTGGTCGAACTTCCGAGCTCAGCCAGCTTGTGAGTGGTTTACGGGCTGAATGACCAAGTCTTCTGCCCTATCGATGGGAAAACAGGCTGCACAGTGCGATTTGCATGTAAAATGCATGCGACTGCGGCCAGACACGCAGCCGAGAGTAATGGATTACAGTGCCACTAGTTGCAATCGAGAGCAAGCAGAGCTAAGGAATATCAAGAAATCTCACCCTAAAGTCAGAGCGATGAACGGCAATTCATGGCAAGATGTATCGAGTTGCCGTGAGCCGGTCAAAGTCCTAGAAGAGGAGTGATATCTTCGCCGTTAGTTTTATAGCGTAGCGCGTGAATGAACGTGGATCGCGATGGAATTCGGAGTGCATTTACGGAGAAAGCCAAGTAGAAAAGGTGTGTACGTGTAACACAAGGGGAAGTAGTTGAAAAAAAGTATATTTCAAAATGTTAACTACTGTCCCAGAGGTCAGCGGTAATGACAGAGAGAGCTCGCTAGAACTCACATAAATCGTGACCGCCGACGACCATTGCTCGGGGCTGGAATCACTCTCAAGTCGGAAATCAGAATTGCTGCTGACCTCGGATTCTCGTCGTCGTCTATTTCCCTGAAATATATGCGAGCGAGAGAACTTGGGAATGGAGGGGAAAGCCGAGATGTAGAGATTCAGTGTTGTCCGGTTTTCGGTGATGCACACGTCCTGGATGACGCAGCCGGACTTCGAAATAAACGACTCCAGCAATTCGATGGGGGTCGAACCAAGGAATCGTTCAGAGAGGTGGAGACTGTGGAGGGCAGGGGCGATAATAGCCTGGAAGAAGCATGTTACCGCAGCGTGGCCGCCATGGGACACTACCGTTACGACCAATGATTCAAGGCTAGGGAGGGTGATGTCCGGCCCGAAGTAATCTAAATGGACCCCAGCATCGCACGTTGCAGTGGACTAGGTCCCATGGTGCTGCAAAATTGAAACACATAGATTTGGCTGGACATCGTTCAGTGTCAAGGAAGTCAATTGTGCCCATGGCAAAGTGACCCGCGAGATACCACGGGATTCAAGGACAACTCTGGGTAGCAGAAGCACTCCGTAGAAGGCCAAGAAATTGTCGGACCATTCGTGGATGGCTGATAAATGTAAATGGCTGAGCGAAGGCATCGGGCCGTTGATTGCGGAGAGGCGGGATATAGCGCATAAAGTTTCAAGTGCTCCCAGCGTGCGCGCTAGGCAACAATTGCTAGAAGGATTTCAGACAGGATATGGCCTTGGCCATTGCTGAGATCGATGGAAAGAGGGCAAGAACCGGACCTCTTCATCTATATGTCTGATATTTCTGGTCGCTCGAATGCAATGTTCTCTGAGAAACTGATGGCTCTCCAGAGCGCTGGTGTGGCTAGCGCTACGTCTCGCTATTTGCGACATATATGCGTCAGAGAAGTCGGTGACCCTTGGCCGGGCAGAGGGGGTATTTTGGGAGAAAGTGTATGAGAATCTCGAAGACGATCTCATTGGGCAATGTTAGGATTGGTACTTGAAGGAGCAGAGCCGATTCTGCGACTTTTTTCTCCGTGCGCAATGCAGAGATCGAGGGCTCGAGATCCAGGATTTCGGCGTCTCCTTATGTCCTAGAGGCGTGTGCGATCTGCTGCCATGAAACTGAACATGGCCACGGGCGCTACAATGCCGGTGAGCGTCTCCAAAGAATGTAATAGGTCGTACACACCGTTAACGCTGATCAAGCTCTGGCAGGAGTACCGGAGTTGAAAACCGGTGCTAGTCATGGGCTCGATTGAGGAGCGGTTTGCACTGCCACTGATGTCGATTGAACCTGAGTGTACACTTTCATCATGTTACCGTCGACGAAATCGTCACCCGGCTCAGCTCTGCGCGCCGACCATGTCGTGGTCTAGTGGCACTGAATAGGCGGAGTCCTGAGAAGCTGACTGTGCGCAGGGTGCCCTCCGAGGTAGATTTCTGTTGACGTACGTGCTCTTCTCCCTTTGCTCCTGATTGCCTCTTCCTTCTATCCATATCCATACGCTTACTCCCGCCTCTCTCTTGTAGGGTAAAGATAAAAACCGTCTTCCAGTTCCAAGCACGTACGGTAGCTGTCCCCACCTGTGCGAGTTGTTGATTGGGATATCAACCCAAGGAAAAATCTCGACTATCTTTTATTTTTATTTTTTGAGTCTGACGTGTGGGACCCAAGCAATTCACGAAGTGGGTTGGAGAACTCGATCCGCGGAGAATCAACGTCGTCCAACGGATCGTAATTTCCTTTGAGTTTCAGAATTCAATACTCAAAAAAGCCGTCGAGTCGGCGATGAAGTCATGTAGGAAATTGGTAAGTAACTTGAAGTATGAAACTTCTGCAAGCACCAAGCAAAAAAAGGATGATACGAGGGGTATTTGGGAGCGAAGTGTAAGTGAGTAGTAGTAGGACGCAGGAACCAGATGTGAAGCAAATGAAGCTCGAGATGCCCCGGGCCATATTTTTTTTTGAGTCCGGGCACAGCTGCTGGACCCATGCAAGAATGATGAGGAGGCAAGTGTGTACGTGAAAGGTAAACGCAAGGTCATAGGAGGGATTTCTTTTGGAAACAAAAATTTCGGGATGTTGATGACTATTTGAAAAGGTAAACGGTAATAAGATGGGGTAAGTTCAGAACGCACGCTGATGGTAGTGTTGTATTCGGAGCCGGAGCCACTCTCCCCGTCCGACTAACCGGAATTGTCCCCATCCTCGACATCTTCGTCGTCGGTCGGCGTCTCCTCGATATAAGGAACCTGAAACGTGAAGTCCGGGATGTGGGGAAATGCACTGTGATAGGATTTGTCGGTAGCTAGCAGTGTTCTGACACCAGTGAGGTGTACTTGCTCGAGCGTGCAACCGGATTTCGATATAAATGATTTCAGCGATTCGATGGGGGTCGCGCCAAGGAATCGCTCCGGGAGGTGGAGAATACGGAGAGCAGGTACGACTAAGGTGTCTAGAAACCCTATCAGTGACCCGCCGTTCGAGTTTTTCAAGACCAATGAATCCAAATATGGGAGCGTGATATCAGGCCCGGTGTGAATCCGTTCCCTGGCGATGGGAAAATCCAGGTCGCAATGAACGAGGTCTACCGTCTGCTGTAAAATTGCAACACATTGGCTCGACTGTACCCAGTACAATGTGAGAGAAGCCAACTGCTTCCACGGCAAAGTGATTCTCGAAGCGGCAACGGTATTGAGGAAAACTGTGCGGAGCAGCGGCGCGTCGTAAGATGGGAACAAATCGCAAAGACCGATCATTATGCCCAGGTCGCGGAGAAGAGGCATCGGACCATCAATCTTGGGGAGGTTAGATCCAGTGAGTTTCAGGTGCTCCCAGCGTGCGCAGTGAGGAACTAATTCCGAAGGGAACTCGTATATATTCCACCAGTTGTCGATGATGATGGAAAGAGGACAAGAATAGGACCTCTTTAACCAGATTTCGGATATATAGCGCTGGCGTTCGACGGATATGGTATCGTAGGGGGAGAAAGCCAAAGCTCTCCACAACAGGGGAGTAGCAAGCGCTACTTCTCGCCATTTGTGACAGATGTGTGTGAGAGTAGTCGGTGACCCGTCCCCGCAAAATGGAGGAGGGTCAGGATAGAGAGGCAGGAACTGCACGAAAATCTCGGAGACGATTTCGTTCGGAAGCGTCAGGACCGGATATCTGTAGGAATCGAGTCGCTCCCGCACGACCTCCTTCTCTGCGCGCAATGCGGAAAGGGAGCGTTCGAGATCCAGGATTTGGACCTCTATATCAGAGAGGCGCGTCCGATCCACTTGCAGGTTCATATATGTCATAGCCAACACTGGTTAGGTTCGAGGCTCCGCGTCACTGTATGAGATTTGGCACCAAAACGTGGCTGGCGTTCTTGCAGTGAGTATTCCAGATGGTATAGAATGGATAGTTTTGACACGTACGCGCAACGTACGCACGAGGTTAGTAGGTAAAATCCGCGCCTTGCAGTTGTTGGGCACCGAGGAAAGACTGGTACGTGGAAGGTGGGAAGAAACTGATTGACTGCTATCGATGGTTGCCCGATTCGGACTACTTGCAGCTGATGACAAAATTGCTGGGCCCATCCGCTGATTTTCTGATGAACGCATTGGGCCGGTTCGAACAAGTACAAAGTCAAGGAAGTCAACGCCCCGTCTCCAGTCTCCATTCACCCCTTCCACGCCGCCACCGCCCTCACGTTGCTGTGTATCCGTCTTTGTTGCGGCACGTCATGGTCGTCCTTCCGGCCTACGTTCCGCTCACGTACTATTCAAGTACCATACCCACGAGTGCATGCACAGAGACTGAACCTAACTGAACAAGGCCAACACGGGCGCAAATGTGCTTGTGCCTCGCGCACGCACTCACGAAGGCGAATGGCCCCGCGATGACGCGTGGAAGCGAGAAGAATCGCTTCATACTGTCACAGCACTTTCGTTAATTCTGTGAGTTATATTTTCTCCGTGCGCTCATACTCGTGGAGGCTCTGTATAGCACCCCGGAAATCATTTTGGCCATGTCTTCGAGGTCCCCTTCCAAACATCGCGTCGAGGCGGCTCATCACACCGCTCGAGCGGCCAATGAGCTCATCGCAATTTTGTCAATTTTGTAATTCCTCTTTTCCCCCGCGTGTTGATACTCACGGACGCGCTCTATTGCACCCCAGGGCACATTGAATTGCTGTCTCTCGGACCCTCCTCCCAATAACGGGTCGGAGCGGGCGTGCACATTATCTTAGCTGCCTTATGCGGTCCGCGCAATTCTTTTGATTTTGTAAGTCTTTGTAAGTACTATTTCTGCTGAGGCCTTGCTGTACTGTTTACTTACACACCTGTTAGCACAATCCTGCATCTTCGCCTGCTGTTTTCCAGGTGCTCTGCCACGCACGCGTCGGGACGCGGTCATCACCACCTCATGAAGCCACGGGAATTATTTCCATTTTGTAAGTAGTTTTGCTACTCACGCCTTCATGCCTACGGAGCCGTTGTATAGCACTCCAGCGCACATCTTGGTGGCCTCGTCCCAATCCTCCGCCAAATAACGCGTCTGCGTGAGTATGCACACCGTCTTGGCCGCCTGTCGCGGTCACGGCTTTTTTAAAAAATTCTGTAAGTATGGGTTCTCCTGACGACTCGATACTTTAGATGCGTTGTGTAGCATCCCAGAGAACGTTTCGGCGATGTTGCCCAGGCCCTCCTCTCATTAACGCGTCGGGGCGGGCATGAACGCCCCTTGACCGCCTCATGTGGTCACGGCAAATTCTTTTGATTCCGGAAGTACTCTTTTTCTCTCCATCTTGATACTTATTCAGGCGTTGTGTATCACCCCAGGAAACATTCTGGCGGTGTCGTCCAGGTCCTCTACCCAATAATGCGCATCGTCTTGGCCGCTTAACACATTTTTTATATTAGGGTGGTAAGTAACCCTTCTCTCGGCCACGTTATACTTGCGTACACTCTGTTAACCATCCTCGCGCACGCTTTGCTGCTGGCGCGCAGGTCTTCGCCCCCCGCACGTGTCGGCGCGCGCATGTCATTGCCATTGCCTCTGGCCACTCAAGGCGATCATCGCTTTTTTTGAAGTAGGCGAGTTCACTCCTGAATGGCGAACTCATCGCTCACGACATACGTAACTTCTGTTCGGCCTCTGAATAATGCGTCAAGGTGCGAATCTCGCGCCGATTTTTTTATTTATTTAGTAAGTAATCTCCTTTCTGACCACTTGCTTCTTACGGACACGCTGTTTTACATCTGCATGGACAGCGCCATTCGTTCGGTGCCGGCCCTGTCTAACAATTACCGGATCCCACTGACCAGGATCGAAGTATCGTCTCACTTTGCGCTGTGGTCAACGATCCATGGGCATTCCTGTCTCAAAACTTACAGTTCCACTCATCACGCTTGTGTGGGATAGATACCGAGGACGCTTATGGGTCTAATCTGTTGAGTGTTCGCCATTGCCAGTGAATCAGCCCGAAAATGATTTCGCCGTACTGACTTTCACAGAGCATTAAACGAAATGTATTGCAGATTCTCAGCAACAAGCTTCATGTGTTGTCCAACACATGCTTCATGCGAACAAATAGGTTGGTGTTCCCACTGGTGTATGGTACGGCGTCTCGGCTTCCCACGGTTCGAAACCAAGCAACGATCATTCATCATCCCTCATGCCTATGCATGCGACCGCCTCAGGTCACAAGCAATTCACATTCTACCTCCATCTCGCACACTCAAGAGTGAATGCTTTCTACTTTGACCATCGAGCTCCTGCAGGAGATTGCAGCCGAGGTACGAGTGATTCAGAAACGCAGTGACAACAGGATCTCAATCCTTTCCAGTTGGCCATGCCAGAAAAAAAGCGTCTCCGCGCCGTGTGCAAGGACATCGGCCTCGCCATAAACCCACTATTTTTCTCTGCTCTTGTCCTGAACGTGAATCAACTGCGTCAGGAGATTGGTCTTTATATCCTGAAAGCCCTTGCGTCGGGCGAATCGGGGTGGTCTCACTACGCCACGTCCTTGCGAATCATAGACTCAGTTTCTGGGACAATGCAAGAGATAGAGGCACAACAAAAGCGCGAGCGGAGAGATATCTCGGATGATGCCATGCATGATCTTCTGGTCTCTGCTCTGAGATCCTTGACAAACATTCGCAGCATGAGGTGCGAGTTAGTTCTAGACCCTCGGCTCGACAGGATTATTAATGACTTATATTGTCAGTTTGTATATTTCCAAAAACGAGCCCGTATGGCGCCGCGATGCTCTGCTAGGGTATCTGGCGGCTGCCCCCTTTCTGAGCGAACTGGAATTGATAACATCCTTTTGTGGCGCCGACCTCTTATTGCCCTCGATTTCCAACCTGCACAAGCTGATGATTTGGGCCTCCTACTGTGAATCCGTTCCACTTGTAGAGCAGACTCTCCGTCTGGTCGAACTGAACAGTGGGCTAACTTGTCTTCGCTTGTACGGTTGCCCGGACGTTGACGCGAAAGTGTGGCCCATGCTTCGACAGACAGGCCGCCATCTAAAGGAAATCAGAGCACAATATTCGATTGAACTGCTCGCATATATCACCTCATACTCGGGGATCGAGAGGCTAGAGGTTGACAATCCCGATGGGGGTGATGCGAATGCATTTTTCCACAAGGTGCTTCCTATCCACGCCGCAACACTTACGGAGCTCTCTTGCTCAGCAAGCTACGAATGCCAGTGGAGCTTTAGCGTCGACACCGTTGACGCCCTCTTAAAGCTCCAGATGCTCACTCATCTCGAAATGAGCATTAATAAGGCAGATATTGCAGACCCGGTGAATGCTGTGGTACGTCTAATCTTGTATCCTGTAACTTATTATGTGAACCGGATCTCAACTCACTCCGCGACTAGGAATGTCTCCTTCGAACGATCCCTGCCCTGCCTGCTCTCACTAGTCTGAATATATGCGCTGCCAATGCAGAGAGTAACCGAGGCGCTCGTTGCGGGGAACCCGTGGATGGCGCACCGTGGGGCCGTTCTTCGGGCCATAGCAGCTGCGGTGCAGCGCTTTCGCAGCCACTGCGCATCTCGCGTGGTCATCGAGGTCGACCACAATCGATTTGAAATGGGGCCCATGGACGAGCCTGGGTCCGGTGCTGGACAAGACACAGTGTGGGGATACCGCCTGATCCCCACGGATCACAGCTACGCTTTTGAATATGAGTTTTGAAGGATGGACGAGTGCTAACGGACGGGAGATGACTCCTGGAATTGTATTTTTTCTAAGTACCACATGAATTGTTAAGACCAGCGCTTGGCTTCCAAGTATCGACTTTGTACATATCACGACCGTCACTATTCATGTACTCTAATGAGACCCTTTGTGGAATTATGTATGGGGGCAATTTGAAACTGCCTCTTCCATCACTAGCGAGCGATGCACGAGCGAGCGATGCACGAGCGAAGGACCAACATATAGCAGGAGTGTGTTGTTCGCAAGTCGCCCGAACGAAGAATTGCTCTCGAAGACCAAGCGCGATGCCGCAATTTGGTGCCAGTTGTAAGTGTAGATGGAACTCAGGGGTTGGATGAAACACAACTTAAAGTATCAAGTTCACCGTTAATAAATCCCAGTGAGAATCACGTATATGTAGGAATCGAGTCGCTCCCGCACGACCTCCTTCTCCGCGCACAATGCGAAAACGGAGCGCTCGAGCTCCAGAGTGTAGGCATCTATATCATACGGTCTCTTCCATCTCCCTCCCTTTTTGGCGGCAGCGGCAGAACTGAGCAAAACGTGAGCTTGGGAGATTCCTGTCAACAATAGAACCCCGGTGTAGTGTATTGGACGATTTAACACGTACGCGGTACCCCAAAAGTATAACGTGCAAGAACAGCTGAATGAATGAGAAAGAAGTTGACAAGCACTGCCAATGATCAAATCTATTCGGAAATTTGGTGGTCGCTAGAGCAGTTCCAGGAACCTGATACTTGGAAGGAAGGAACGTGTTAACCGCGCTTGGAAGATGTACATAGCCGAAAATACGTAGATACACAAGACAGGTCAAAGGAAAGGGTATGAAGGGAGAGGCGTTAGAACGAAGTGTACATGAGACATCGAGTCCCGTCTCGGTACTGTGCTGTACCACTACTACGACAGCGACGACCAAAAGGTAAGTACGTAGATATCACCTTCCCAAGATGGCATATGTGTTTGAGAAAATTGCGGCGTTGAACGCGACAGCATATGAAAAGACGCCGTCTACTGTCCAGGAAGTGAGTTGGCAGGAAGGAAAGATGAGACTCCAGGATGCACCTAGGTTTTAGATTATATTATTCAGAGCCGGAGTCACTCTCGATGCCCGACGTATCAGTATTGCGCTCCTCCGAGTTACGCTCGTCCTGGGAGAAACTATCATCCCCCCTCGTTGTCTTCATCCTCCTCCTCGTTGGTCGTCTCCTCAAGGTAGGGGGAATCGAAGTTAATTTTCGGGACAGCGGGAAACGCCGCGAGAAAGACAGAGTCGCACGTATGCCTTTCACCGGTGACCCGTAGTTCCTGTAGGTCGCACCCCCACTTCGACAGAAGTGATGCCAGCAAAAGTGTTGGGAGATGCCCCAGGACCCGCTCTTCTACACGGAGTATGCGGAGAGCCGGGAGGTGAAACAGTTCCATGTATCTCATCACCTTGCCACAATGTTGTCTAATACTGAACGACTCCAGATGTCGAAGTGTTACTTTGTCCCAGGGCCCAGGAGGTTCAACGCGACCTTCGGACAACAGCAGGTCGCAGTGAACGAGGTTTGGCGTATGTCGCAAGATTGCAACAGGGTTGCTTATTGGTCGGACTAGTACGTGCAACGTCAGCCGAGTCAATTGATGCCATGGTAGAACGATATAATAATTGGCTTGGACGATATTGATGGTTACTGTGCGTAACAGCGGCGCATCGTGGAATGCAACCTGCTCGTCCCTGACAATCAGATCTAGGTGGCGAAGACGAGGCAGAGGGCCATGAACCACGAAGTCGGATCCGACGTAAATCTCCAGATACTCCCAGCGGGCGCGGTGAGACATAAGTGTCGGTAGTAATGCACGGGAAATGTCGCTGTTGGGGACACGAATGGAGAGAGCGGAAGAAAAAGATCTCCTGGTCCATAAATCGAACATCTGGTCCAGTCGCTGGAATGACATGGAGTAGCGAAAGAGTTCGATAGCCCGCCAGAGCATCGGGGTGGCAAGCGCTACTTCTCGCCACTTTTGACAGATGCGTGTGAGCGTCGTCGGTGAGAGGGCCCCAACGAGGGGTGGGCAGTAGGGATAATTTGGCAGGAAATGCACGAAAATCTCGGAGACGATTTCGTTCGGGAGCGTCAGGACCGGATATCTGTAGGAATTGAGTCGCTCCCGCACGACCTCCTTCTCCGCGCGCAATGCGGAAATGGAGCGTTTGAGATCCAAGATTTGGACCTCTATATCGGAGAGGCGCGTCCGATCCGCTTCCATGTCGCTCCGCATCAGGCTTGAGGCTCTGGTGTTGTGTCTAGGGCGCCGAGTGGCACTGCTCAGAACGTGGCAGTGAATATTCCAGATCGTACAGAATGGATAGTTTGACACGTACGCGCAACGTACGCGCGAAGTTAGCCCGTATAATCCGCGCCCTTGCAGCTGTTGACACCGAGGAAAGACTGATACTTGGAAGATGGGAAGAAAATGAGTGGCACTGCCGTTGATTGGTGGATCGATGATTCCCCGATTCGGACTGCTTGCAAAATTGCTGGGACTCGAGTTTCGGGGAACAGATTGAAGCAGGGCCAGAATTCAGTCGTTGCTCGAGAAGTTCTGAGAACGCAGTTTCCAAATTTAATGCACACCAGAAAAACCGCACAGGAACAAATTGTCATGTACACGATGTCGGATAGCTGCCTGCGAACAAAAATCTTCCGAAGAAACAACATTGTATCCAGTTGCAGGGTTGGATACATAGTACTAAGAAGACGGATAATGAAAATACACATAGCACTCGGTGCGCGTCCGCCTTCAATGAAGGCACTGCCTGGTTCGCTGTGACAACAAATGCGCTGGTTCGACTCGAGTCTGAGCCATACGCATCCAGTTATTTTTCTCCGAGGTTTAGAATTAATACAGGTTTGTACTGCAGTATATCGGGTGAACGATATTGAATTTGAACTCGTACGTAGTTGACAGGAAAAGTCGAGATATGCAAAAAATATAAACCACAGAAAAAGACTTTTAACATAAACAGAACGTCGATGTCAATGGAGGGATTCTAAGACAAAAATTGCAGACGGTTGTTTTACTGGACTGTTAAACACATAAGCGGTAACAACTGAGAGAGATGTGCGAAACGCACTTAGATTGTAACTGCCACTATTCAGAGCTGTCATCGTCCTCGGAATTGCTTTCATCCTCGGAGTCTTCATCATCCGTGGTCTGTCTGATATATCTCCCGGGGAAGGAGAAGTTGGGAATGGAGGGGAAAGCCGTACGATAAGAATCCTCGTGGACTCTTCTTGCCTCAATGATGCAGACGTCCTGGAGGCCGCGGCCGGATTTGGAAATAAACAATTCCAGAGACTGGATTGGGGTCGACCCCAGGTATGGTTCGGGGACCTCGAGCCTGCGGAGAGCAGGGACGATGAAACAGTCGAGAAATTTGGTTAGGGGGTCGCAATGTCGGTTGAATGTCAACGATTCCAGACATGGAAGCATGATATTCGGGGGGTGAAAAAATTTAGAACCAACGTACATCTGCAGAAGCAAATGACAGTGGACGAGGCTTGCCGTCTGCTGTAAAATTGGAACACATTGACCTGGGTCGACGTTGTTCAGGGTCAACGATGTCAATTGCACCCATGGCAGTGTGATTCTCGAAGTGTAGCAACCAGTGAGAATGACTGCGCGTAGTAGCGGCACCTCATGGAAAGTCACGTCTTCATCCATCTTTGTGGTCGATAAATCCAGATGGCAGAGCAAAGGCATGGGTCCGTCGGTCATAGGACATGAGAGGGAGTGAAGGTAAAACTTCAAGTGCTCCCAACGGGCGCGGTGAGCAACGATTGCTGGAATCATTTCAGCCGAGACGGCGAAACAGTAATTGTCCATAACCACGGACAGAGGGAAAGAACCGGACCTCCTGATCCATAAATCGTATATTTGGACCTGTCGCTGGTATGTTATGAAAGGGTCGCTGAACTTGATAGCCCTCCACAGCATCGGGGTGGCAAGCGCGACGCCTCGCCATTTACGACAAATGTGTGTCAGCATAGTCGGCGACAGAAACCCGAGAAGAGGTGGACAGTCGGGATAGGGCGGCAGGAAATGGACGAAAATCTCGGAGACGATTTCGTTCGGGAGCGTCAGGACCGGATATCTGTAGGAATCAAGTCGCTCCCGCACGACCTCCTTCTCCGCCAGCAATGCGGAAAGGGAACGTTCGAGCTCCAGGAT
The DNA here is from genome assembly GCA_014462655.1 of Mycena venus. Taxonomy (NCBI): domain Eukaryota; kingdom Fungi; phylum Basidiomycota; class Agaricomycetes; order Agaricales; family Mycenaceae; genus Glaucomycena; species Glaucomycena venus. The sequence goes on along the minus strand of JACAZI010000015.1, from coordinate 225,417 downwards.
GTGAGCATCTATGTCGGAAAGGCGCTTGCGATCCGCTTCCATGTCGCTCCGCATCAGGTTTGAGACTGATGTTGTGTATGGCGCCGAGTGGCAGAGAGTGGCACTGCACAAATCGTGATTAGCAGCCTTTTCTGCGGTGAGTGTTCCAGATTGTATGGAACGAATATTATGACACGTACCCGCGAAGTTAGCAGGTATAGTCCGCGCCCTTGTAGTTGTTGGGCACCGAGGAAAGGCTGGTACTTGGAAGGTGGGAAGAAAGCTGACTGACGCTGCCACTGATTGGGTCCATGTGCATATGATTGCCGGCGGAAGATTCGAGGCCTGCCGCTGACCACAAAATTAATGGGACTTGAGTTTCGAGGAACAGTTTGAAGCAGGGCCAGAATTAAATCGTCACTCGAAGGTTCTAAGAACGCAGTTTCCAATTTTAATGCACACCAGAAAAAACGCACAGGAACAAATTATCGTGTACGCGACGTCGGATAGCTGTCTGCGAACAAAAATCTACTGAAGAAACAACATTGTGCCCTGTCGCATAGCTGGATACTAAGACGGACAATGAAAATACACGTAGACGATCTCAGCCTCAAGCGGGAGCTCGAGGAAATTGCGGCGGTTGAGGTCGGAAGTGCAGGCGTAGGTCGTTGAAAAAAAAGGAGTGGATAGTTGGGTATGAAATAGGATTTGGACTCCTACGTACTTATTTGACAAGAAAATTGAAATACGCAAAAAAATATAAACCACAGCAAAAGGCTTTTAACATAAGCGAAATGTCGACGTCAAAAGAGGGATTCTGAGACAAAAAATTCAGACGGTTTACTGGACTGTTAAACACATCAGCGGTAACAACTGAGAGAGATGTCCAAAACGCACGTAGATTGTAACTCCCATTACTCAGAGCCGTGCTCATCATCAGAATTGCTCTCATCCCCGGAGTCTTCATCGTCCGTCGTCTGTCTGATATATCTCCCAGGGAAGGAGAAGTTGGGAACGGAGGGGAAAGCCATGCGATAAGAATCCTCGTGGATCGTTCTTTGTCCAGTGATGCATACGTTCTGGAGGCTGCATCTGGATTTCGTGATGAATGATTTCAGCGAATTGATTGAGCTCGTATCGAGCAATGATTCGGGGATCTCCAGAGTGCGGAGAGCAGGGACGATGAAACAGTTGAGGGATTCGGTTACGGGGTCGCAAAGTGGGTTGAATGTCAACGATTCCAGATATAGAAGCGTGATATTCGAGCGCTCGAAGACTTCGGAATCAACGTACATCCAAAGATACAGATGGCAGTGGACAAGGTTTGTCGTCTGCTGCAAAATTGTGACACATTGGCCTGAGCTGACGTGGTTCAAAGTCAAGGATGTCAGTTGCACCCATGGCAACGTGATTCTGGCATCGAGGAAACCAGTGAGAATGACTGTGCGTAGCAGCGGCACTTCATGGAATGTCACGTCTTCGAAAACCTTTTTGGCCGATAAATCCAGATGGCGGAGCAAAGGCATGGGTCCGTCGATCATGGGATATGAGAGGGAGTGAAGGCAAAGCTTCAAATGCTCCCAGCGGGCGCGGTGAACAATGAGTGTCGCAATCATTTCACTCGAGATAGCGAAGCGGTCATTGAGCATAACCACAGACAGAGGGAGAGAACCAGATCTCCTGATCCATAAATTGTATATTTGGGCCTGTCGCTCGAATGGTATGATGGGGCCTCTGAGTTTGATAGCCCTCCACAGCATCGGGGTGGCAAGCGCGACGCCTCGCCATCTACGGCAGATATGTGTGAGTGTAGTCGGGGAGAAAATCCCGACAAGGGGTGAAGGATCGGGGTAGGTCGGCAGGAAATGCACGAAAATCTCGGAGATGATTTCGTTCGGCAGCGTGAATACCGGGTACTTGTAGGAATCGAGCCGTTCCTGCACAACCTCCTGCTCCGTGCGCAATGAGAAAATGGAGCGCTCGAGCTCTAAAATTTGGGCCTCAATTTCTATAAAGCGGACACGATCCGCTTCCATGTCACTCCGCATGATTGAGACTGCGGTATTGTGTTTATGGCGCCGAGTGCACTGGGTCAGGACTGTGTGTGATGCAAGCAATCTGGGAGCTCAGTCTGCCGTGATATTTGTGAGAAGATTCTCCAGTGCAGATGTACAGCTCAGACACATACACTGAGTCCCTGAAGGAGTAATACAGACGCTTTGGAAGGAAGAGCAAAACCGTGAACAGAGTTGGCGGGAAGCAAAGAAGGTCAAGCACTGCCACTGATCGCCTTCCCAATTCGGCAATTCTCAGTCTGCCCCAACCACCACATCGACGAGACCTCAGCCACGCGCGGTATGGAAAGGACAAATTAAGCGTCTCCCGCATTGTCCCGGAAGGCAAATGACACCATATCGTCGAATATAATGTCAAGGTATTGCTGGAGGCCGATGTAGAGACTAGGTGTTCACACCGTTGTATGTGTGAGAGACGGGCTGCTCATCTGACTCAGCTACGAAGGCGGAAAACTCCGTAGTTGTTGCAACGGACCCGATTGCGTCCATCAAAAGTGTACTCGACTGATTCTGTACCAACTTGAATCGTCCAATATAGAATATCGCATCCTTTGTCTATTTCTGCCCAGCACTGCCGAACTCTAGTCATGGTAATTTTATTCGCAGTCCCCATCCAGGCGAGTTGCCCGTGAAAATCTGTGCCTGAATGCTTCTAGTGGCTTTTGAATCGAACCACCGTGACTCCCTGGACATGCACCTCTTGGGACTGGTGTCATAACCTCTCCACCAAGCTCATAGCGCTCCTGCAACTTGCAGATTGGGCTGGGGGTGCCCGGTGCGATGGTTGTCGGCAAGACGAAGTGACAGGGACATCGTATCGCTGCTGGGAATTGCCGATGTACGCGCTTCTCTTCTCTCCTCCCACTGTAAATGCCGACTAATTCGCACCCAGGAGGAAACAAATCATCGAGCTGAGCGCATTGCGTAGCCCGGATGTCGTCGCACAAGACGCTCCTTGAGACCCTTCACTCCCTCTTCAGCGCGACACCAGCCAGCATTGCTCGTCTTCACTCAATCGCTACACATGCAGCCCTCGCGGCGCTACCAGGCACTGCGGTCGCATTGGGTCATTTTCCTCGTGCTTCGTGAGGCCAAATACTCTTCTAGCGCCAAGAGAAACGAGGTGAAGGATAGATTAAATGGGAGCCGCTGCGTGGCAATCGTTCCCCGAATTTCTGCGGACACCAAGATCGCCGTGTCATCTCCCTACTCAGCCAGCGACGCAGTCCTCGCTTTGCATCTTGGAATAGGGATGCTACCCTTATCGTGCGGCATGCATCCGCATTGGCGTCCGCGCACGCTTTGACATCATGGGCGAACGCGGCCTGCTGTGTTGCGTCTGCCCACTACGGTTCTTCGCGTACATCGGGACCGCTGGTCCGTGTCCGAGGAAATTGCGGCGGTTAAGGTCGGAACTGTTGGCGTAACTCGCTGAAAAGGAGTGGATAGCTAGGTATGAGATAGAATTGAACTCGTACAAAGATGTCAGGAAAAGTTGAGATATGCAAAATATATAAACCACAGCAAAAGATTTTAACATAAGCGGAACGTCGATATCAATAGAGATTCTGAGACAAAAGTTGCAGACGGTTGTTTACTGGACTGTTAAACATGCAAGTGGTAGCAACTCAGAGAGATGTCCGGAATGCACGTAGATTGTAACTGCCATTATTCGGAGTTGTCATCGTCCTCGGAATCACTCTCATCCTCAGAGTCATCCTCGTCTTCATCGTCCGCTGTCTCCCAAATATATCTCCCAGGGAAGGAGAAGTTGGGAATGGAGGGGAAAGCCGTACGATAAGAATCCTCATGGACTCTTCTTGCCCCAGTGATGCAGACGTCCTGGAGGCTGCATCCGGATTTGGAGATGAATGATTCCAGAGACTGGATTGGGGCCGACCCGAGGAATGATTCGGGGATCTCGAGAGTGAGGAGAGCAGGAACGATGAAACATTCAAGAAATTCGGTTACAGAGTCGCAATTTGGGTTGAATGACAGTGATTCCAGACAAGGAAGCGTGATATTCGGGGGGTCGAAGACTTCAGAATCATCGAAGACCCAAAGATACAGATGACAGTGGACGAGGCTTGCCGTCTGCTGTAAAATTGGAACACATTGATCTGGGACGACGCTGTTCAGGGTCAAGGATGTCAATTGCACCCATGGCAATGTGATTCTCGAAGTGTAGCAACCAGTGAGAATGACTGTGCGTAGTAGCGGCACCTCATGGAATGTCACGTCTTCGTCCATCTTTGCGGTCGATAAATCCAGATGGCGGAGCAGAGGCATGGGTCCGTCGATCATAGAGGGTGAAGGGGAGAGAATGTGAAGATTCAAGTGCTCCCAGCGTGCACGGTGAGCAATGAGTGCCGGAATCATTTCAGCCGAGATGGCTGAGCGGTGCATAAACACGGACAGAGGGCTAGAACAAGACCTCCTGATCCATAAATCGGATATTTGGACCTGTCGCTCGAATGTGACGGTATCGCTGAGTTTGATAGCCCTCCACAGCATTGGGGTGGCAAGCGCTACTTCTCGCCACTTTCGACAGATGTGTGTGAGCGTTGTCGGTGAGAGGACCCCAACAAGGGGTGGACAGAAGGGATATATCGGCAGGAAATGCACGAAAATCTCGGAGACGGTTTCATTCGGAAGCGTTAAGACCGGATATCTGTAGGAATCGAGTCGTTCCTGCACGACCTCCTTCTCCCCGTGCAATGCGGAAAGAGAGCGTTCGAGATCCAAGATTTGGACCTCTATATCGGAGAGGCGTGTCCGATCCGCTTCCATGTCGCTCCGCATCAGGCTTGAGACTCTGGTGTTGTATATGGCGACGAGTGGCAGAGAGTGGCACTGCGCAAAAACGTGGCTGTGCGGCAGCCTTTTCTGCGGTGAGTGTTCCAGATTGTACAGAATAGATATTTTGACACGTACGCGCAAAGTTAGCAGGTATAGTCCGCGCCCTTGCAGTTGTTGGGCACCAAGGAAAGACTGGTACTTGGAAGATGGGAAGAAAGCTGACTGGCGCTGTCATTGATTGGGTCGATCGATGATTGCCCGATCCGGCCGACCACAAAGTTGCTGGCACTCGTTCCGAGGAACAGTGAAGCAGTCTAAAGGCCAGAATTCAGTCGTCGTTCGAGACGTTCCGAGACTGCGTTCGGAACGCAGTTTCCTATTTTAAGGCACACCAGAAAAGCGCACAGGAGCATAATTATCATGTACGCAAGCGGCGATGTCGGATAGCTGCTTCCGAATAAAAATCTCTGAAGAAACAATATTGTGTCCTGTTCCAGGGGTGGGTAGTACTAAGACAGACAATGAAAATGCACGTAGATGTCCTCGGCTTCAAGTGGGAGCTCAAGGAAATTGCAACGGTTGACGTCGGAACTGGTCATTGAAAAAAGTTATGGACAGTTGGTTATAAGGTGGACTTTGGACTCGTACGTAGTTGACAAAAAAAGTTGAGATATGTGAGAAATAATAAACCACAGCAAAAGGTATTTAACATAAGTAGAACGTCGACATCAAAAGAGGGATTCTGAGACAATTTTCAAACGGTTGTTCACTAGACTGTTAAACAGATGAGTGGTAACAACTGAGAGATGTCCGCGACGCACGCAGATTGTAACTGCCATTATTCAGAGCCGTGGTCGCCATCGGAATTGCTCTCGTCCTCGGAGTCTTCATCATCCGTCGCCTCCTTGATATATAGCCCAGGGAAAGAGAAGTTGGGAATGGAGGGGAAAACGGCGCGGTAAGAGTCCTTGTGGACCCTTCTGGCCCCAGTGATGCGGACGTCCTGGAGGCTGCATCCAGATTTCACGATGAATGATTTTAGAGATTCGATGGATTTCGTATCGAGCAATGATTCGGGGATCTCCAAAGTGTGGAGAGCAGGGACGATGAAACAGTTGAGGGATTCGGTTACGGGATCGCAAAGTGGGTTGAATGTCAACGATTCCAGACATGGAAGCGTGATATTCGAGGGGTCGAAGACTTCAGAATTATCGTACAACCAAAAATGCAGATGGCAGTGGACGAGGTTTGCCGTCTGCAGCAAAAATTGAAACACATTGACCTGGTTCGACGTAGTTCAAAGTCAAGGATGTCAGTTGCCCCCATGGCAACGTGACTCTCGCTTTGAAGAAACCAGTGAGAACGACTGTGCGTAGCAGCGGCACTTCATACAATGTCACATCTTCGTACATTTCTTCGGTCGATAAATCCAGATGACGGAGCAGAGGCATGGGTCCATCGATCATGGGGTATGAGAGGTAAAGCTTCAAGTGCTCCCAGCGTGCGCGGTGAGCAACGAGTGTCGGAATCATTGTAGCCGAGACGGGGAAGTAGCCGTTGTGCACAACGACGGACAGAGGGAAAGAACCAGACCTCCTGATCCATAATCGTATATTTGGATCTGTTGCTCGAATGTGACGGTATCGCTGAGTTTGATAGCCTTCCACAGCGTCGGGGTGGAAATCGCGATGTCTCGCCATTTACGACAAATATGTGTGAGCGTAGTGGGGGAGAGAGACCCGAAGAAGGGTGGAGGATCGGGGTAAATCGGCAGGAAATGGACGAAAATCTCGGAGACGATTTCATTGGGCAGCGTGAGTACCGGGTACTTGTAAGACTCGAGCCGCTCGTGCACCACCTTTCTCTGCGCGCGCAATGTGGACAGAGAGCGCTCGAGATCCAAGATTTGGGCATCGATATCGCGGAGACGAATACGATCTGCTTCCATGTCACTCCGCATGATTAAAACCCGGGTGTTGTGTTGAGGGAGTCGTGGCACTGGGTCAGGACTGTGTAATGCAAGCAATCCTGCGTACGTACAAGAAGCTCAGTCTGCTGCAATATTTGTGAGGATATTTTCCAAGTTGTGAATGGAAAGCTTACAGCAGATATGTACGCCGACTTCGTGCTGAAGTACAACCGTGGACGCAAGTTGGCGGGAAGCAGGAAGGTCTAGCACTGCCACCGATCGCCTTCCTAATCCGGCAATTTTGTCTGCACTGGCAATCACCACCTTGACCAAGACCTTGATCACCACCAGTCGGACGAGACCTTAACATTCCTCACCCTGAACATACGGAAAGGACAAAGTGCGTGTATTCCGCATCGTACGTGGGGATAAGTACCAAGTGGCACCATATCGTAGAATATAACGTCCAGGCGTCAAAGGAGGTCGATATCGACTCTCGAAACCTTGTTGTATATGCGGGGGCAATGTAGTTCATCCGGCTCAGCTGTACAGATGCGGACAGTTCTGTCGTTGTCGCAAAAGATTCGAGTGCGTACTCAACTCCCAAAGTGTCTTCACCTGAAATGAATCTTTACTGACTTGCACCGTCTAGTCAAGAACATTACATATGTGTCTTGCGCAGCGCTACCGAACTCTAGTATTTTATTTTCAGTCTCCATCCAGGCCAGCTACCCATGGCCATCTGTCCCTGAATGCTTCCAATGGCCTTTGCTTCGTGACTTCCTGGACACCGCGCCTCTTGGGACTGGTGTCAAGAACCTATTACAACCTTCACCAAGCTCGTTGTGAAGCGCTGATCCCTTGAACGGCTCCACAACCTACACCAACACGGAACTATCTGCTGCTCTGTCCTTATTTGCGATCACAGGCTACGGCCGCTGGTAGTCTCCGTGCTCTGGCCGGCGCACTCTGAGGCCGCAGCAATCATGGCGACGCTCAACGACGCACAGAAAGGAACGCCGATATGTGCCGCATGTGGAGCCACGAGTGCTTCGACGCGCAGGAAAAGCGTGTCATCGACCGTACCAACACCTTCGCCCCAAACAACGGGCAAGGGGCTGCTGATCATCGCCGGACTCTCTGAGCAGCCTGAACGGCTTCTGCTTCTCGTACAGCGCACTACTCTCCCTCTTCTGCACAACCCTGCATTCCTTGTCCGCGTAGCGCTGCTTTCCTGCGGCCACGCTCGGCCACCACCTTTGGTGACGCTATCGGCAAGGCCGCGAACGAGTTCCAGGATCGATAGGATTCGGGACGCTACGCTTCGCCCGTGTTGCTTCTTAAGTTCCCATATTCCTCCTGTACATCAAGATCGCTGCGCGCATCCGCATCCCTTTCACTATCCCTAGCGCTGTGGCGCCAGTGCTGAACCTTTGCGGACTTGATCGGTTATCGGCGGCGAAAGGCCTGGACAGCATGCCGTACGTGCATAGCGCTCCTGCAGCTCGCGGACTGGGACGGGGGGTGCGGTGATTGCCTGCTAGCCAAAGCGACGGGGGCCTTGAATCGCTGCTGTGCATCGCCGATGTATGTGCCTCTCTTCTCTCCTCACACTGTAAATGCCGGCTGACTCGCGCCCAGAGGAGACAACCAGGACGCCATCACACCCTCCTCAGCGCGACGTGAGCGTCGCTCATCACCTTCCTCGAGCGCCGTTTCGCTACGCCCCCGCAGCGTTACTAGGCTCTGCCACTGCGATGGGGCTCCATCCCGTCATCGAGGCCGCCCTACGAGCGACGCGAGTACATATCTCGAGGACGGATAGGCTCGGAGACGCCGCATGCACCCATTTCGGTCCCAGTGCTCCTCGCCACGTCACATCAGGATCGTTCGTCGCTCCGACGAAGCACGCCCCTCGCTTTTCAGCTGCGATGGGATACCCTCCTTGTGCACCACCGGTCCACCTCCAGTGCAAGAACCCTTCGATGCCAACACTAAGGCGAGCAATGTACTCAAGGTAGATTGGATTGGGGATGTTACGCCGCGCTTGTTCCACCGGGACAGACATTACTCGGCCTGGCCCTCAACTGAAAGCAAACGCAAAGAAGTCTATAGCCTCTCTTGAGTAAACGAGAACGGGCCGTTCGGTCCCTGAGTTCCTCGCGTACATCAGGATCGCTGTGTCCGCGTCCACATCCCTCCGTACCCTGCTATCGACAAAGACCGCTCCTCGCTGTTCAGCCGCCGCACCGGCACGTTGTACTCTCCTTGCGCAGCGCGATCCGTGTCCGGTTCTCAGCCCATGATGGCCGGTGCCAACAGCGAATAGCGCAAACGAGGTCAAGGATGTGGCGGATTAGGGACGCTGCTTGTGCCCACTGCGTCTGCGTCCCAACCCCTCTCCCTCCACCGACAGAGGGAACCTCGCTTTGCGGCGGCCCTTGGATCCCCTCTTCGCCCGATCCGGGCCCTTCTCTACCCAGTCAGGGCGAGCGGTCGGCATATCGACGGATCGGATTGACGACGCCGCGCACCATCTGCGCGTTTCGGTCCCATTCCTCACGACACCAAGATGATTACGTCCGCGTCCTGCTCCCTTCACCACTATCTCTACAAGCACCGCGGCTCCAGCGCGGCGCCGAGACTTGGCGCCGCAGACTCCATATCATCGGAGGTGGCATGCATACTCGGCAACAGTACTGGTGGACGGGCGGCGGCGCGATGGTCGTCGGCAAGCGGACGCATCCCTGCGCTCGTTCCCGAGCTCCCCACAACCACCAAAGACCTTGCAGCACCGGAGCGGACTCGGTGGGTTGTCGTGTCGTGTCAGCGGTGAAGTGCATCCTGTAGTGCAGCAAGGTGGGCCGGCGCAATGTCCTATCCTACTTACAGCGCACGGTACATGTATCCGTTATCCATCGCCCAGCCTGTCCCGCCCCGCCCTCCTCGACTTGCAGGACTTCGTCTTCAAAGCCCCCCCGCAGGACGACAGCAGCGTCTTCCGCCTGACTTTACCTTCAGGGTAAACCTCTTGTGGCTCCTGCCCCTTCTGACGCTCACCGCAGCGGGGGGAGGGAAGACGGAGGGAGCGGAGTGGGTTGAGGTGCGCACGGCGAAGAATTATATACGCTACTGCTGGAGGACACGGGAATCGAAAGGTACAGAGAATGGCGAGGCGTAAGGCTACGTCGCAGAGGGGAGGATCATGTTTTGTCGTGGGGAGGGGGGCTAGTGGTGCCGAGAATACTCTAGGATTTCGTTTCTCCTCTCGCCTGGACGTCTAGTTCTTCTGAGATGTGCGCTCCTCATCCAGTTCCACTGCGCGACTTTTCTGACGCCGTCTGCCTTCAGATATCAAGCAGTCGTTGTTGGAGATGAGGGAAGTTGAAGGCTATTCACATCCAAGTATAACTGTATAACTTAATCACTCTCTCTCGAGCCCAATATTCCCTCTCTTTAGCCGCAAACAGAATCCCTCCACGACATCCGCTACATAATTGTCGATATGATCCGTCTCGTCGACACTCAAAAGCTTGCGCACCGCCATAGAGCGGGGGATTGCAGTCGACTTCGCGTCACTCGCGCTATCGAGCGATTGAATGGGGTCCCCAAATTGCGCAAGGAGGTCATGTCGCTCCTCGGGCATGGACGGCTCGAACGCATGGCGTGAGTAGAATTCGATGAGTCGTGCCCTGTCGGCCTCGGACATGTGGGTACCCGAGTCAATGTTGCCCTGGATTACTGCAAATGCGACATCAGCTCCCGTGCTCGACAGGACATATATGGCGGCTAACCTGGGCGGAACTGGGAGAAGGCACGATCGAAGTTGTCCTCGTCAGCGGCGGACAGCGTCGTCGCTTCCTGGGAGCGAATGTGTTCATACACACTTCGGATAATGAGTACAAATCTTGGAAAACGGCCTCAATCAAAGCAACGTGAAACATTCGTGGGGAAGACAGACCGTGTATACGATGTGTCAACCTTCGCGTGGTGAAATCGTATAGCATCTTCTTCGGAGACCTCGCCCTTCATAGAAGCGCAGATGGACGCCGCGGCAGACAACCCGCTAGAGATCGCCAGGTGAACGCCCTAATGCAATGTCAGACGGTGCGTATTATAACATGTTTCAATCTTTACCGAACTCAGGTACGGGTCAATGAAGGCTGCGGAAGATGTTAAGCTGCTTTGCACCCGGCCAAGGTTACATGGAACCTACCTCCTGCGTCCCCGACGATTCGGTAATGCGGCCCAGCGTAGGTGTCCGAGTGGTAGCTGTAATCACTCGCGGTGTGGATGGAAACTTGGTCGTCCTTCAGGATCAGCTTCGCATCGGAGAGCATGGCCTTCAAGTTCGGGGCGCTATCAAGTCCACGCTTGTAGTGCGCGTATGACGATGAATCCTCTCCCGCTGTCTTAGCCGCTGCGCGTTTTGCATCGGACAAGTCTTGCTTCATGACAACGCCGACGGAGGTCCCGATGTGCAGAGGGATGAACCACGCCCAACCCGACTGATCTAGAGAAGAGAATTAAGACTGGCGGCGGAGCGAAGACTCGATGCAGCGCATACCGCTGAGGGCTTCGAAGAAGGGTGACCCTGCGCGGGGTGTCCCAGATCCATACTCCCCGCACCCACTCCAGTACGACCAAAACGCGACATTCTTAAATTCCGGGTTGTAGTGGCGGTTCTTAAGATACTTCACAGAGCAGATGCCGGCTCGGCCACTAGCGTCGACGAGGTAATCAAAAGCGACTCGTCCAGTTTCGGCGTTCTTGTTCTGTTCCGGTCAGTCGGTACAGGCGTGTGTATCTTGCCCCTTGAACTTACCCTCCACGTCGCAGCGATGGGACGATCACTCTCCCACTCTATCTCGGTGACCCTGGTTTCTTCTATCACTAGCGCTCCGGACTTGGCAGCATGGCGAAGCATAAGCTCGTCAGCCTCGGACCGCACCTGATATACATCGTTTGTTGAGCATGTATGTATGCCCTCGGAGTAGAATCACTTCACTCACAGTGTTCCAGGAATAATTTTTGGGATCATCGAAGACGAAGTCAGTATCTGAGAGGACTCATTCTAGCCCCAAGTAAATTCCATGAATCGCTCTTACATCCTTCGCGCTTAAATTTATTCAACTTGAATGCAGCGCCGAGCTGATAATGCAATGCAGATCAGCCAAAAAAAAAAAAGATCGACGCGAAAACGTGTGCTGGAGTCACCTTCTTGTTAAATCCATGGTCTTCAAAACCCTTCTCGAGATCAATAAACCTCAGGAAGTGACGAAGCGACGCAAGTTGACTTTCGCCGACGTGATATCTGAACGCGTTGTGCACTGCGTAAGGATCGCACTCGATTTTAATGAAGGACGGTAGGCTACCTCGGGAACTTGTCTGCTTCGAGGAGTAAGACATCGATTCCTTCACGAGCAAGGACGGAAGCTGCGTAAGAGCCACCGGGGCCCCCTCCAATGACTAGGACTTTGGTGCTGTTGGGCTGACGACGCGTCAGATATTCCGGAACCAACACATGTAAGGGACTCACAACGGGGATATGTGTTACCATTGAGGACTGCTTGGTGGGTGTTTCTTTTTCATTGTCGTGTTGCCTTAAGTATTCTCGCTACCTTCAAATAAGGGTTTTACGGCGCCCTATCTTGAATAATCTTATATGGCACCCCGAGGTGCCATGACCACCCGAGTACTACTACTTATTTGATTTTGGACCACGGGATTTGTCATGATATTTCTGGGATGACGGGAAAGGGCGGGATCTGGCGGGATGAGGAGAAGGTATTCAGAAGGATGAATAACTCCAAAAGATGCATAATCCCGCAGAGGTATCTCTGATTGGGATAATTCCATTTGGCACCCGCAGGTTCCAAAGTATCCAGGCACCATAAGTATAGCATTTTTCTATCTGGCACCATGAATAAGTGCTGCCGACCGCATTGCTAAACGCTTCCACAGATTCTGCAGACCACGTTCAGTTGAATTCTGAGGCCAGAAAGAAGTTTTATGCCTGTACCTTCACCAATTCCTCTTTCTTTTTGTGTTGTATTCCACTATTTTCAATACCCAAATACGAAAATAGGGGGTTTCACACATTCCAACTTGGGGGTCGATTTGACGCCAACTTTACGCCAACTCCGGCCCCAACTTGAAATTTCTTTCTCTCGGGAAGCACAAACGACGCGACCAAATCGAAAAAAAAAAGTTGGGGTATGAAGTTGGGGTTGAAGTTGGACGTCAAATCGTGGTCCAGAGCCTGATTTGACATCCAACTTCGAGTTCCGAACTATTTCATGTCCCGACTTCAAGTCAAATTGGGGTCGAAGTTGGGCCACAAATCGGAATGTGTGAAACCCCCCAATGTATCCAGTCCAGAGAATGAGCAGCCGCAAAGGAACTAAACTGGAGGCTCTGCTAGTTTTGCCCACCTCACATTTTTTTCGGTCAAGCCCTATGTAACTGCCTCCAAGATGTTTATTCAATGAGAACCCCAATTTCAAGAGAAAATGGCGCAGTAGAGGCGCGAAAAAATATGCCGTGTCGTGCCTGCCCAATCACAGATACCTGTACGAGATTAATATTATACTTCCTTGGGTGATACTTATCGTTCTGAATATCTCTAGCTCATCCCGCCCTTCCCGCTATCACAAACATGATATCATGACAAGACTTCCCAGGTGCTCGTAGCACCTCGAGGCGCCAGATAGAATTATCCGAATAGGATTAACTCCAAAAGATGCATAATCCCGCACAGGTATCTGATTGGGGAGGTATAATATAGTATATTTTTTGCGCTACTACATTCGCCATGACTTGACCGGGGTGCCAACTAGAAAAAAAAAGTTGTATGACACCTGGGTACTTCATTATATTTATCTGCAAAGAAACCAAAGTCGATGCTTTAGCTAGTAGTTTTGGCAACCTCACATTTTTTCGGCCAAGGCCAAGGCCAAACCACCTTCAAGCTAAGAATCAGATGTTTGTCAAGTAATGGGAGCCCCACATTCCGAGAAAATGGCGTAGTAGAGGCACGACATCCCGTGCGGAATTATGCGTACCTTCTGCCCACTATCATCCCGCCAGATCCCGTCGCCACAGCAAATCCCGAGGCGCGAGGTAGAATTATTCATTTTTACTGTATAGGAGAAGACTAAATAGACGCGCATTGATAAGGCTATCGATCTCCTATGTCGTATATCATGATCATACCCCGTGAATTGCGCAATGTACACACATACAGATATCATCTCGGGATCTACTCTACATGTATAAGTCTTTAGCTATCGCCTACTTGCGAGACACGGTCGCAGTGATGAGGCCGCTGCACCGGCGCGTCAGTATCGGCGGGAAAAGATGGAGAGGGAGGAAGACGCACCTCGGAGCCGCGATGGGCATGAACACCTCTGCTTGTGCGCTGTGAAACGGGGGGTGGTCAGTAGGCAAGCAGAATTAGGATTGGAAGGGAGGAAGGAGACGGAAGCAGATCGAATCGAAGGGGATGATGGCAGGAAGGACGCACGGCACCAAATTCTCCACCCCCAGATACCCCATATCGACGGGGATGTAGTGTTTGTTCGGGAGCGCGTACGAAACGGTCTGCACGTGTGCGTGCTGGGCGAGGATGAGGCGGGCCATGCGGTAGAGGGTTGCCTGTGATGGGAGCGAGTGTAAGCGAGTGCGGGCAGAGAAGGAAGAAGGGAGGGAGGGAATCAGGGTAAGGGAGGGGAGGGGCCTCACCTGGACGCTAGCGCTATTATCCGTCGCGAACGTCTCGAGCGTCACCTTGCGCGCGTTCGTCGGGACGGCGGTGTCCCATACGCTGCCGGGTGCGATTTCGGCCTGTACGCAAGGGGTATCAGCATGAGTGTGTGAAGGGTGCAGAACAGGTAGAAGAATGGAAGGTGGGGGGATAGAAGGAGGAAAGGGACGCATACGCACCGGCACGACGAACTCCTCCACCTGCGCATCCGCCGGCTTCGGTATCTTGACGGGCGCGAAGGTGTAGGTGAGGTCGATGGAGGTGGAGAGGATGCGGTCGTCGACCTCTTTGAGGATCGTGTATTTGTCGCGCACGAAGCCGGAGAAGGCGGATTCGGTGGTTTTGAGGACTGAGTTGTGTCATTCATTGAGATTTCATTTGGATTGGGACGAAAGACGAAGGACGTACCAAGGAGGTCGGAGAGCCCGGCGGTGACGTTGGCGATGATCTTATCCTTGCCCTTGGACGCGTCGACCTACATCGAAAACCAGATATCATTTCTGACAAAGAAATATGGGCATAAGTCGTACCTCGACCTTAACAATCCGCTTCTCATCCCCGTCCCGAATGAACGAATGCGGATGCTCCGCCGTCCCCTGCTCGCCAGGGACAGGGATGCGCGACCACCGCAGCTGCTCAATGGCCACGAAGGCCTTGTGGATGTGCGCGTACTTGGAGACGAGGTGCGTTGCGAGGTGGAGCGCGAATCGCTCGGGGACGAGGACGTGTGGCGAGATCTTAGCGATATCTGGCGAATGAAATTACCATGACCAGAGTTCGGCAGCACTGCGCAGAGATACACACAGTATGTGATATTCTTGACTGGACGATTCCAATCGGTACAGAATCAGTCGAGTACACTCTGGAAGTACGCACTCGAGTCCGTTGCAACGACCACGGAGTTGTCCGCCTCCGTATAACTGAGCCAGATGAGCCGCCCGTCTCGCACACATAAAACGGTGTGCACACCTGGTCTCTATATCGCCCTCAAGCAGCGCCTGGACGTTATACTCGACGATATGGTGCCACTTGCCCTCCCGGACGATGCGGAAGATGCGCACTTTGTCCTTGCCGTACCGCGCATGGCTGAGGAATGAGGTCTCGTCCGACATGGTGGTGGATAAGGATGAGATGTGGGCGCAGCAGTCTAGACGAATCCTGGCGGCATCCAGACTCGGAGTCGGAATTGCCCAATTGGGCAGGTGCGCGATAAGATCAGATCAGTGGTGGCAGTGCCGGGCCGCCTTCTTCCTTCCCGCCAACTGCGTTGGTGCGAGCACGGTCTGCTCTTGGGTCAAAAGGCACCTGCACTGCTACATAGGTATCCGAGCTATCCATCTGCAGCATCTTCTTGTAAAGGGAAAATGAATCCAGGGAAGGAAGAGTACCGCCTGCACGAGAACCACAGCGACGCTACAAGGGGAAGTGCCTGAGACCAGCAGGGTATTGCAGGGAGGTGGGTACAGACGAATAACAACAGCGACGCTACAACGGGAAGTGTCCGTGGAACGACGGAAGACCAGCAGTGTATTGCACGGAGGAGGTGGATACAGACGGGTGCAGACGGGTACAAACGCGCAAAGTAAGTACATAATGGTGCCATGTATATATACTGTATATACCATAAATACTTGCTGTTAATATATCCGACAGGTGTCAGCCGACTGTCAGCTCGACACAGGTCACCAATCAGCGCTAAATTCTAACACTTCTCACAAATATCGTAGCAGTGCTCCAAACTTGCAAGCAACTTTCAAGTAGCGGTTGTGAGTTCTTCTGGGTCGATCTTTCCATCAAAACCCTCAATTTTTCCCCAGCGTATCTCAACATTCGCTGAAGCTAAAATCCGACGTTGTTGTATCCAGCAGAAAGTGGCAGGAAAGCGCTAAATCCGACTTTCTTCAAGGTCTGCATCGGCGGACTCGCTGTGAGACCAGGCATCTTGGAGGTGCGTACTATTTACTCCATCGTTTTGCAGAACTAAGTCGTTCCTTCATAGCCTCCGCTCCCGGCATTCTTCATCCCTCCCTCTACCTCCCCTTACGACTTGTTGCTGATTCAACTTGGCCCCTCATGCTCAATGCGGCGCTTGAAGCAGATCGCACACGCATCTCAGATATAGAGGCCCAGATCTTGCACCTCGAACGCGCGATTTCTGCATTGCGAGCAGAGGAAAAGATCGTGCAAAAGCGACTCGACTCCTACAAATACCCAGTCTTGACGCTTCCGAACGAAATCGTATCCGAGATCTTTACACACTTCCTGCCGATATACCCCGGCTTTCCACCACTTGCCGGGACCGGGTCTCCTACTTCTCTGACACAAATTTGCCGCAAATGGCGAGAAATCACCCTGGCCACGCCATCCCTCTGGAAGGCCATTATTTTCGATGATGGCCTTCCATGGAAGCGACAGGGCCAGATATTCGATAGCTGGGCGAACAGGTCCGGCTCTTGCCCTCTTTCCATTCGCTTTCGCAGCAGGGACCACTACCGTGAATTGCTTCAGGGACTCGTCCCACACCTCGCGCGCCTAGAGTATCTGGAAATTCATGTCTTATCCGACCTCACGCTTCATGGCCCTCTGCCCCACCTCCGCCACCTAGATCTGGTTATCAAGACCGATCAGATAGTAGTATTTCACGACGCGCCACTGCTACGCACAGCGTCCCTCACCAGCGTCATTGGCTCGCCCAATATTTCTCTCCCCTGGATCCAATTGACACGCCTGACGTTGATCATATCAAACTTCAACCAGTGTATTGCAATTCTACGACAGACATCGAACCTCGTCCACTGCGACCTGCAGTTGGCGGGTATGTTCGACCGCAGGCATTCTGCGCCCCCTGGGGCCGAAGTGACGCTTCTACACCTGGAATCGTTGGTCCTCGACCGATACAGCGGCACCACAGTGATAGGACTCGGATATGCTCCCTTTTTCAACCTCCCAGCGCTCCGCACGCTCCACATGCCAGAGCCGATTTTCGGTGCGACCTCCACGGCCATGCTGAGCTCACTTCTGTCGAAGTGGGGGTGTGCACTGCAGGAGCTGCGGGTCACGGGCGAGAGAAGGACGGTATTCGACTCTGTCTTCCGCGCGGCGTTTCCCGGCATTCCGGAGATTCACTTCGACACGCCATATTCTAAGGAGACGACCGTCGACGAAGAGGATGAGGGATATTCTGAGGACGAGCGTGATTTCGAGGAGCGCAATGCTGATGATACGTCGGGCGTGGAGAGTGAATCTGTCTCTGAATAATAATGCCATTTATGATCTACGTGCGTTCTGGATTGTCATCCTTCTTCCCTGGCCGACTCACTTCTCGGACAGTGAACAACCGTCCTGAAATATTCTTTCTCCGTAATTTCTGCTCGTGCCACTTCCGCGTGCTGTATTCCACCTTTCTCTATTTTCATTTTCTTTGCATACATGCTTTAAAATTACTGTCAAGTGGGACGCCCCAAATTTCACTCCCTCCCGCCCGACCGTTTTTTTTCCTTTCTTCATTCTCACTCATGTATCCTCATAGTTTTGATATAGCTTATTTGCACGCTGGGCTCTTGGAACTGCTCTAGCGACCTTGAATTAATTCACTGCCACTGCGGAGATCCCTTTGTATTACCGTGGGTAAAATGGCCTAGAAAAAAGTATTTGAGGTCCACCGTGTTTTACGGCGTGGTTTTCCCCACGGTAAAATAGGGCCAAATTTTTTGTTAAACAATCAGTCTTTCTCCCGGTAAAACACTTCTCCCACCAAACACATAGTGAGAACCCTTTTTCCTGAACATCATTTTACAAAGGGAAAAAGACGACGAAATTTTACACGTTGGTAAAATACCTTGTCAAACAGCTTGAACCTCAAGTACTTTTTTCAAGGCCATTTTACCTGCGGTAAAACAAAAGGATCTCCGCAGTGATTTGGTGTCCCCCGTAATTTTTGCGGCGGCCAAATTGGCAAATCATCAACGAAATCAGTGGTGGTGCTTGCCAACCTTTTCTCTTCTATCCAGCGACGGCGCGGATACTGCAACATTTGTGAGAGCTCTGTGTACGTGTTCAACTTGTACGTGATTCTTGTGGGGTTTGCCTTATCCGTACTAGGAAGCTGCCAATATCGGTAGCCACCAAAAAGGTGTCGTGCCGCGAGACGACTCGGAGCCTCAAACACACGCACTGCCCACCATGCGGAGCGACATGGAAGAGGACCGTACACGTCTCTCAGATATAAATGTCCTGATTTTGGAGCTCGAGTGCTCCATTCTCGCATTGCGCGCAGAGCAAAAGGTGGTGCACAAGCGGCTCGAGTTTTACAAGTACCCGGTGCTCACACTGCCGAACGAAATCGTCTCCGAAATTTTTGCACATTTCCTGCCGACCTACTCCGACCCTTCAGCCCTTGTCGAGACTTTCTCCCCGACTACGTTCACACATACTTGTCGTAAATGCGAGTCGCGATTGCCACCTCGATGCTATGGAGGGCTATGAAACTCACAGACCCCATAATGCCATTCGAGCAACAGGTTCAAATATCCGATTTATAACTGGTGCTTGCCTTTGTCCGTCGTTATGTACAATGTCGGCGGAAATGATTCCGGCACTTGCTGCTCACCGCGCATGCTGGGAGCACTTGTAGCTTGGCATTCTCTTCCTCCCACCGGCCATGATCGACGGACCCATGTCTTTGCTCCGTCATCTGGATTTGTCCACCACGCTCATGTACGAAGTCGTGACATTCCATGAAGTGCCGCTGCTACGCACAGTCATTCTCACTGGTTTCTACACTTCGAGAATCACATTACCATGGGTGGAATTAACATCCTCGACTCTGAACTATATTGATGCGACGAATGTGTTCCAATTTTGCAGCAGACGGTTGTAAAGTCCGCGTCGATTGAAGTTGAGCTGAACCCCAAGAACCTTCAAGAATCGATAGTATTCAGTCCGAGGTGAGTGGATGAAATATATGATTCAAGAAAGCTAAAGAACTCATAACTACTTTGTGTTTTAAATACTAAGGTACTGAACTATTTCATTCAAATCGGCAGGGGGGGTGACGCGTGACCAGATTTACCTATTCGACATTTCGACAGCGGCCGGATTTTTGCGTGACACCCTAAAAATTTTCGACAATTCCACGGAAATTTTGACTTTTTTGCGCTCCTGGGGGGGGAGAGAGGATACCCATGACGGCTTAGAGGTTCGACAAAGGCCTTCGTGATGCGTGACATCGACCAATATTCGACATCGACAGAGGGGTCCGTGACGCGTGACTGTCGATTTGAATGAAATACCTCAGTAGGTAAGATCTGTATCAAATGTCCTTGTGTCTAAAAAGCTAACTACTTTGTATACTAAGAATAGGTCTCAAACAATTCGACAGAAACTGAACAACGTCCGCAGCGCGGGTGTTGAATGCTTGATCCGCCGAGTTCGGATGCAGACGGCAGCACCATCCGTTACAACGGTGAACCTCGTCCACTTCTACTTGCGTCTCGTTTTTGGCGACATCGACGCTTTCGACCCAGTAGACTACTCAAATCTCATGCTTCCATCCCTGTAATCATTGACATTCAACCCACATGGCGACACCTTAACTGAATTTCTCGACTTTTTCATCGTGCATGCCCTCTGTACTCTCGAGCTCCCTGAACCATTCTTCGAGTTGTATACAATCCAGTCTCTGGAATCATTCATCTCCGGATCCGGATGACGCCTCCATGACCTCTACATCACTGGCACAAGAAGAGTTCACGAGGATTCTTAGCTGACGGCTTTCCTCTCCATTCCCAACTTCTCCTTCCCTGGCAGACAGACGACCGATGATGAGGACTCCGAGAAGGAGAGTAATTCCGAGGACAAGCATGTCTCCGAATAATGGCAGTTACAATCTTACACTTGTCCCACGTGTGGTGTAATATATTCAAAACGCGACCTGCACTGGCAGGAAATTGAACCACGATCACGTGTTGAATACAGAAAGTGTGTCTAGTCAGAAGTTAGAGATTAATTCAACTTCGCACAGTAGTCCACAACCACGGTGCTTGGAGCTGTTATTTTTTACATCCACTTAGCTTCCGACCCAAGCAATTTTTTGAAAGTTAAGGGCTGCCGTCTCACTGGGTTGAGGCGACTGCCGCGCGGCTCGGACGGTCCCGATATCGGCCGCGTGCCGGACGGCATGCCGCACGACCGGGTAAATGGACCATCAAAAGAAAGTTCTCTGTCTCGAGATGTGGTAATCCAAAGTAGGTAACAGGCCCGTCTTGTCATATCTCTTGCTTAAGTGTGCTTTCCGGTCAATACGCAAAATGAAGCTGCACCGTGACGGAAGCACAGTGCTCCTCCCGATTGGAGGCCCGCCGATAGAAAGACGTGGCTCGATGCAGCGTGGAATTCTGCATGACTGCGACGTTAGTGTGAACGGCCAGTGTCGAGGCGCAAGGCTTTGCAGGTGGCGATAGACAGACTTTGAACATCAGCCGCATTGCCGAACACTCCCATTGTCCGATTTAGGTTGCTACGTTACGGCGAACAGTCAAAAGTGCTCTCAACTTGGCCCGCGGCGCCCGATAACTCTCCCGGTACCATGCGCAGTCCCATTCTACATTCAGTGAAGCCAAAAAAACCTCCTGCTTGTGATTATTGCAAGGCGCGGCGCGTAATCTGCCATTCCACCACCGATGGGACTCCTTGCCCGCGTTGCTTAGAAAAGGGCACCAAGTAAGTCGTTTCCGAAATTTATCTCCTGTCAAATGAAACGGTTCTGCGTACTTAGATGCACAACGACCCCCCGTCGCGCGTGGGCGACCCCCTAAGCCAAACTTGGGGATGATTCCGGCTGTAATTCCCGGTCCAAAGTCAGTAGCTCCAACCACGGCGTCACACTCGGCCTCAGAAGAGCCCGAAAACCACTCTTCAGACTCGGCTTCAAATTCGAGTTCCTTGCCTCCTCGAGGTTCTCCTCGATACCTTGAGCTTTCTCCAGAGCTCGTTCATCATCTGTTTGAATGTACGTGGTATCTGTAGTCTCGAAAAGAACTCTAATTATCCCTGACCAGGCTTTACGCACCTGCTTGGATTCAATCATCCTATGCTTCGTGGAGACGTTCTTCGCGACACTCTCTCCTCGAATTCATGGCAAATTCATCTGCTTCCACCGCAGTTGAAGGTGCTGGCCCATTGTATCTGGTGAGCATTTCCAGGTATTTTACGCCTCTCAGCTAAAGAATAATTGCCATTCAGTGCACTTTCTGCTTCCATTTCGTTCGATCATGCAATTATTGGGCCAGGGCCCAAACCTTCGTCCCTCAGCGACCGTTCTGTTTTCACCCGATGTGCAGATCTGAGAGAGTATGGGGTCCGGAGGAAGCCAATGTATCGGGCCCTATGTGCTGAAGCACTCCGACTCGCCTCCGAGGTTGGCGTTCTTCTTGAGCCGTCCGAGGACAATGCGGTGTCCTGCTTTATGCTTCAACTTCTGGACAATGGTAGGCGACTGAAAAGTTCCACCGCTGACGATTTTTAAACGATATTCGTAGCAAGGGAGACGCGATCTCGTCCTTTTGCTGTGCAATATCTACATCACGTCCGTGTCATTTGTGAGTCTTGGGAGGAAGAGCAAATGGGATCACAAAATGCAACTCACTGGACGGCATTCCTGGTACACACATTAAACAAAAATTACCCACATTTATGCTCACGTATAGTATTCGCAGCTCATGGAGGCTTTAGAGACAACCCTACATCGACAGCCGATACTCATGTTGGTGCTCCTGCCGCACCTCTTCTTTCATCCTGACATGAATGACTATAGATCACACCACGATCAACTACTCATTACCGGTCGAGACCCGTTGTCCTTGCAGAATCTTCTTGTATCGCTCCAGAGTGCGATGCGAGAAAGGAAAGAGCAACCGCTCATCCCATTCACAGCAATCCGGCCCTGTGAGATTTGCGACTAATATATTTCACGCTCTTTGTCTCATCATAGCCAGATTTATTTCACGTTACGCGCCTTGCCCGCGATCTATACGAAAATATTACTGGGGGTACGCTCTCAACGCTCTTGACTTACCACTTTCTCCAGGCTCAGATTCAATCCAATCATCTAGATTTCGCGCGTCGTCATCCTCTTGACGAAGGCTCCATCGCCGAGTTTATCTCTTCCTTGAACCATCTCCACTCGATCCGGTCTCTCATATTTGATCGAGAAGACGAGAACTACCGAGTGGACTCGTTGTTCTGCCCCTCTGCTCAAAAGCGAGGCTTGCAACTGAATCTCCAATCTTGCGCCTACATCATGATCTTCAGCCGGGCTGCACTCGTTCTTGGGCTGCATCGCGAACTCGTACACCGTGCCGCCATCTCATCATCATCGCCAGCAATCGGCCCAGCCACTGTAGAC
Organism: Mycena venus; assembly: GCA_014462655.1. Lineage (NCBI taxonomy): Eukaryota > Fungi > Basidiomycota > Agaricomycetes > Agaricales > Mycenaceae > Glaucomycena > Glaucomycena venus. The sequence goes on along the minus strand of JACAZI010000015.1, from coordinate 202,486 downwards.
CGCTGGGCTGCTGAGCGCCTCGCCTTGCTGCGCCGTCAAGTGAGCGAAATGGTTGATCTTGCGTTGGGAGAAATCGCGCGCGCGCTGCGGACGATGCCGTCACTTCCGCACCTTGCACATATTCACCACGGCAATGTCGTGGCGTGGGCAGAGTTTTGCCTTGACGAAGCGGACGCAGCGGGCAGTGTATCGCTCGAGCGCGCGGCAATAATTGAAACGTGCGTTGCCGTATCTTTCTCTTTGCTCTTCCTTTACAAGAACTTTCATATTGTAGGATCTCGGAGGCGCTCAAGCTTATCGGATACTCCTGGCCGCTTCCGTCCGAGCTCGTTGAACGACTGGACAGGTATGTCGATACCCACCGTCTCAGGCTCGCTTCCGCCAGCGTTCTCGGAGGACTCGATGACTTTGGACATGTTTTCGGCACCGTTGGACAATAATTGGGTGTCCACTGTTCCGCCTGGGAATGAGACCTTCAGCGCAGGGGTGGTATATGCGACGGAGAAAATGACCACGAACTAACTATTGTTTAATACACTGGTATTTATGCTGCATGGCAGGGGTGAAAAATCCTCTCTCTTTTGTAATTTGTAGACTTCTAGTTCTCGGTTCCCAGCGAGAAATAAGAGTAGTCACCACAAAAACGGTTCAGAGTTAGGATGGGCCCAACATTAATCGTAAAATGTTACCAGTCACGCGACAGGGTCGCGGCCTTGTGGCTCCCCCACCTTCACTCTCAACCTCCAAAGCATCTACGAGAACGCCGTGAGTGATCTACTATACAACTCGTGCGTCTGTTTAATCTGTCTCAGGACCACAACTGGGGCCGACGGTCAAGTTGCCGGTACAAAAATCTCGGGCGACGGGACGCCTCGCCTTCACGAAACACTCAGCATTGACCATGCTCAGTCACATGAAAAAAAGCCGATCACACAATTCTCTCGGATATAGGGGCCCAAATTCTAATATAGATCAGAACATCAATATATTTGAAAATGATTCTTTCCAAGTCGGTTAAAAAAAGTTTTCAACAAGGATAAATCACCCATATGTACCAGCGTAATCGGGGACAAAGTCCCGACATGGGCTGAAGGGTCGGGGTAGGTCGGTAGGAAATGTGCAAAAATTTGTTTCGTTCGGCAGTGTGAGCACCGGGTACTTGTAAGACTCGAAGCCGCTTTTGCTCCGTGCTCGATGCGAAAATGGAGTACTCGAGCGCCAGAATTTGAACGTCTGTATCTGAGAGGCGCATTTGGTCCGCTTTCATATCGCTCCGCATGGTGAACAGTACGTGTGTTTGAGTCGCCTACCGGAATTTTTTGCTGGCAAGCACTGAGCGAAAACTTGGTTACCGATGGTGGCACTGGCAGCTTCCTGACAACAGTACGGATGTGGTGAGCCCCGTGAAATTTGGAGCGTCCTATTGATGAGCATCCGCCCGCTCTATGCACGTAAACGATGTTACGGCACCCGCCGCTCGACCACCGGTCCCGCATTCAAACAAGTCCGCTTCTAATTCGGTTCCGCTTGAGTGGTCCCACCTCCATTTCATCTCGCGCCCGCACTGCGCACGGAAATGAACCGACCGGATGCCTTTGGAAACAGCCTCGAGTTCAATCCCACTTACGCCTCGGTTCGGTTCTGACCCGAACCGCCTCCACCTAAGCGAGCTCCGACGCTATTACGTCGCAGACCTCTTAGGTAGGTTTAGGTGTAAGAGCATAACCTACCTAAGAGGTCCGTCTCCCAGCTGTCATCCAATTGATTGACAGCCTTCTTTCCCCGATTGGGTTGGCCACGCGTCTCCGTCCCGCCTCCCGACCTTTGTCTTGTCCGTTTCCCGCTGCGTCCTCGACGGGCAAGCTATCTACTCACGGGGTATCTTTTGCTCTGGTCATGGCAGCAATACTCTGAAGCCTTTTTGATTGCTCTGGAGCCCCTTCGACGCTGTCGTTGCTGATTCGGCGCCTCCACCTTTGCTTCCGCTTCCACCTAGCTGCACCCCGACATCGACATTGACCCAATGGGAGCCATCTACTCATACCGTCTTTTTCCCTGATCATGGAAACACCACTATGAAGCTTCCTTGATGCTGCTGGAGTCGCTTCGATGCTCTCGACGTCGTCGCCGATCCAGCGCCTCCACCTCTGCCTCCGCTTCCACCATCCTGTGGCTTCAATGCTCTGTGCAGCCCCTACAACGCCATAGATGGTCTAACTTTCCCGAGGTTCTGGAATTTTCTGATGGCTCGTCGTTCCCGATCCCGCACCTCCGCTTCCCCTACGACCACATCCTCCTACGCTTCAACGCTACTTCCACGATGGGGATCGTTTGGATGGTTCTATTGTCAAGCTTTATTTTACGCTGTTGGCGCCTCTGCTGTCGATCCGGTGTGGCGGTGCCGCTCCGTTCGCCTCCACCACGTCGCCACCGCTCTCATGCTGGCCCTATCCCTCAGATGTACATGGAGGGCTTGCGCACATGACACTCAAGCTCCTCTATCATCTTGCTAACCTTGTCCTCGGTATCCTCTTCGTCGGCATCGCTGCTGGGCTCGCGCCTGCTGTCAACGGCGCTGTACTCGCCTCCATGCCGCCATCCATTGGCTCCCCATCGACAACTGCTTAGATGAGAGGGTAGCCCTTGGAAGACGGCGACGATGTGAAGTCACAGTCCAAGGTATCGTTGCTCACAGCGTTCCTGCTCAACAGTCGGTGTGCGCCGGGCATGGCAAGCTCGAGTCCCAGAGCATGCAACAAGCCCGATTTTATGTGAATCAATCGACCTCAGGTGTGTGATATATCATTCTTTGAATGTTATATTCACTCATCCGCTTCTACCCTCACTTTCATCGAGGTCTGCCTCCACGCCGCTTCATTCACCTCATGCACCTACACCTCACCAACGCCATCCTGGCCCCACGTCCTTTCTCCCCGCTGCACATCGCTCGCCTCGACCTATGGGCTGGCGCCGATGCGCGCCGATGTTGTTCGGGTGGATAGGCGCGCCGGCACTGTTCGTTGAAAACGTCAATACCATGGACAAGAGGTACTCAATGCTGCAGGAGATGAATGAGAGGTAGCCAGAGGCGTTGAGAGAGCACAAGGAGCAGGAGGTCAAAGCGGGGAAGGAGGGCGACCCAATATCATTATATTCAATGTTCTACATATGTCTTCAATTCCATGCGCTAACACTTCAAATGAATGCTTATTGGTGGTCTACTGGAAGTCAAAAGCTTGTTAGAATGTGAATAAAGAGTTTCATAAGCCATAAAATTTTTCAAGGTCCTGAAACTCATTTTCGAGCGAAGTGTTCATTGTTCATGTACGGAACTTGGTACAACTTGGTCGATATTCTTGCACCCTTCCTAAAACCTTGGATAACACAACATATTCTGATTATATGTTGAGGGGGCAGCACAAGGCTTTAATTTGACGCCTTGTCGACAATATTCTGTGGAGTATTGAGAGCGCAGGAAATTGTACCGACCTAGCCGACCGTTATTCACGATCTGATTGGTCGATCAACTGCCGGCCCGGCACCGGCACTTGACTCCCGCCGACCATTTTCTGCAAGTTTTCACCTCGACATTTGCTCAAAACAAAGAGCGAAAGCCTTTCTCAACAAGACTTGGCAATAACCTTAGCTGCCAGAGATTTATAGGTGAACACGGAGCCTTCTTTGTCATGTAGGAGCCTCCCGGGGCCTCCTCATGTTGTGAATCCAGTATCTTGCCTATGTTTAGCCGGTTAAGTCAAAATCAATGAATTAATAGAGACCAGAAAATCATAAGTGAATTAACAAGTGTGTACAGAAGCAAGGTAGGGATGGCGGCAACCGGAGGCGGAGGCGAAGACAAATGGAGACGGAGACGGAGATGGAGGTGGAGGCGGATGCGGAGGCGTGCACAACAGCAGTGATAGGGATGAGGACAGGGACGGATACAAAGGTGACACAAGGCGGACAGTGATCAGTCATCCAGCGCTGCGATGCTGCAGCTGCCCTGGATTCTGCTGCTGCTGCGCCTGGAACGCCGCTAGCATCTCCCTGTGGTGCGCCAGCCGCCCATACGCCCCATGTCCACGTTTGGTGTCTCCGCCCCCTAGCTCTCCCCTCACCAGCTTGATGACCATCTCCGCCGTGGTCTACCTTGCCGCCACGCCAGCCCTCATCTCCTCGTGCGCGGCCCCAGGCACGCTAGCGATTCACCGTCATGTGCTCCTGCCCCTGCGCTCCTCTTTGTGGTCGCCGTCGTCGTTGCCGTCTTTGCTGGAGCTGTGGCGGACGCCATTGTGCGCCGAGTGGGAGGAGATGGAGGTGTTGCGGGAGCCAGTGTTGAGGACTTGTGGCCGAGGGTGATCTCGTTGTCGGGTTTGGAGACACCATGGGTAACGACAAATTGCTCGGAGACGGTCGTTTTGCTGTCAACGGATGCGGGACCATGTGGCGGCTAACAGAGGTACCAACAGCATGCAGGACTAGCATCAGAAATCCTCAGTTAATAGTCTTTATGATTTTGAAGGGGCCATATTGTTGTAGAGGCTGAACAAGGCGTTGAAGCTGGACAGCAGAAGCAGAGGTGGAGGCGTCAAATCATTGCCGAATCGGCAACGACAGCATCGAAAGGGCTGCAGAGATATCAAAGACACTTCATAGTCGTGCTGCCATGACCAGAGCAAAAGATACCCCGTGAGTAGATAGCTTGCCCGTCGAGGACGCAGCGGGAAACGGACAAGACAAAGGTCGGGAGGCGGGACGGAGACGCGTGGCCAACCCAATCGGGGAAAGAAGGCTGTCAATCAATTGGATGACAGCTGGGAGACGGACCTCTTAGGTAGGTTATGCTCTTACACCTAAACCTACCTAAGAGGTCTGCGACGTAATAGCGTCGGAGCTCGCTTAGGTGACCGCCTCGATCTATATTTTCCCATTTAGGTTCCGCTCCACCAAAACGAGCATTCCGCTCGACTCCAAACATTTGCACAAGAGGCACGAGTAGTAAAAGGCTGTGTACACTCTCGGTTAGGAGCCGAGTCCGCTGCTCTTGTCATTTCTTTTACATATGCTTTCCTTTACTATTTAAATAGCCCACTTCTGTACCTTGTATGCAGGAGACCCCACCCCACTGAATAGATCTCATTCTTTCCTTGGATTACAGTCGTCCTCATCAGCCTCTCTCGTTTAGTTAGAATTAAGCAGTAGTAGTTAGTGCCATACGTTGGCCCACGTCCTCGTCCTCGTCCAGTCCAGTCTACTCTGCTTCTACCTTCACCGTCGCCTCCGCCCTAGTCTAGCCACCCCGTCGTCGCCCTCGTTCAGACGTTTTCACCTTCATCATCGTCGTCGCCCCCCCGACCTATCGTCTCTGCCATTAGTCCGTTCCGACGTATCTTGTTGGATTTGGAGCATATTGGAACGACTCACATACCACTCTTTTTCCACGTTTAGATGTGGGGCGAGCGTATCACTATTGACAGTAATTTTAAAGCATGTATCAAAGAAAAAGAAAATAGGGAAAGGTGTAATAATGGCAGTTACAATCTTGCACTTGTCCCATGTGTGTTGTAATATTCATGGATGGGCAATGTGTGGGGGTGTTGTGATTGCCCGTTGTTAGCAAACAAGACGGACGTGTACTCTGCTTTGACGCGACCAAGCGCGACCACGCTTGGTCGCGACAAAGGCCCTCCTAATTCTCCTCGCTTTGACCACTACCCATATATATACCACCCGCGAGCGCGGTGAAGACGCATCGTCTCACACTGCGCTCGCAGTATATCTAGCTCATCTCGCGTCTCTAAATCATTTATTCAGTCCGTCGCCACGGCTAACCCGGCTCAATACCGGGTCGGAGGCCGTTTTGCATCCTGACCTCCGCCAAACACAGCACCACGCGACGACCCGCCGCGTCTGCCTCGCACACCCTCACCTCTCTTCCACGAAGTTATACATCCTGCCGGTACCCCACGCCCGAACGCCATGGCCGACCTCGAGGGCGCTGCTGGCCCCAGCACCAACCCCAGCAACAGCGACGGCCCGAGCAACCCCCCACCAGCCATGGCCGAGCAGCGGCTCACCAGCCTGGAAGAGCAGCTGGGGATGCTCATCACCACCCTGCACACGGCACAAACCGCCGACCCTGCACCTGCCGCCATCCAAGGGGGTACAATTTCCTCCCAAAAGTACATCTAGCCAAATTCTAATGCAGAAGAGCCACAGGGTGCCAAAAATCAACATTTCAGAATATCCTGGTCAGCGGTTGTGTGGGATATTGAATATGAGTAAGTTACTATTTATGGGCATAAACTTACTAAATATGGGCATAAAATCACATGGTAGGGTCAACTTTTTTCGAGACTTTTTTCGAAAGTTGCTTAGAATCATGAGATCTCTTCAGAAAAAAATAGAGAAAAAATCTTTATTATTTTCAGACTAGAGTGCCCATATAACCTGAACCATTCATCACACAAACTTTTGGTGTTGATATTCAGAATCCTGGGGTTCTTTTGCATCAGAATTTGGCTAGATGTATTTTTGTGAGAAAACTGTACCTCCTTGCCGCCATCCAGACACCACACGTCGGGACGCCGGTGGGGCCGCAGCGAGGCAACAATGCTCCCCTGCCACTCGTGGGGACACCACAAGGGGCTGCATTGCACCCGCATTTTACGCCACCCATCGCACCCCTCAACTCCCCCGCAGGTGCGTCGCCCTCCCTTCGATCTCTCTTCCCCAACATTGAGCCGGCATGCATCATGGTGGTTATCACCCATGAGCTCAAGGTGTTGGACCTATTCAAATTGGACACGCGCGTCAAGGATTCAGAGCCCACGTACAGCCTCAGCACCACAGGGACGTTTGAGATGAACGTATCGAAGCATAAGGTGTACAAAAACCTCAATTCCATCCTCTTTCCCCTCCACACCTACTTCGCAATCCTCACAGCCCACCTCCCCGCACGTTCCACGGCCACAACCTATTTCTACTGCTACCTCATGCACCTTGCCACTCTCACCTCGGAGTATGAATGGCCAGCGGTGCTTGAGTACCACACCTTATTCTTCAACCAGTGTCGCAATGACATGCTCGCGGGCAGCTACGACGGCTGGGGCCTATCTGACATAGGGCTTCTGAGCTCGCACGTCTACCCCCACTGTAAACAGATCAGCATCAGCACAAAGGCGACCAAGAAAACCCCATTGTCACCAACGGAGCCATGCCGCAATTTCAACGTGGGCAAATGCGAGAGCCCGTGCGCGTGGAAATGACCACATGTTTGTTCCGCAACAGGCTGCGGTGTGCGGTGGAAATTTAGTTTCCCTTAGATCCTTTGGAAATGACTTTATTCGAAAGAAACCTAAGTGGTTCTAATTTACTCCAACAATTGCCTTTTCAAGGATTTCGGAGTAGTTCGGACGGATTAGGAAATTTGCTTAGTCAGCAAAAATCACAACAGCAGCAGCAGCAGCAGCGTTCTCAGCAGGTGTGACTAGTATTTTAGTCACAATATCAGCAGCAGTTCTCAGTAGACTCAGCAACTCAAGCACACGGATGAGTAAGCGTAAGAGATTAATATTGACTACCCGATAGTACAAGGGGGAATCTAAAAGACTCTATAAAATTTCTCTGTCCTTTATATAGTCCTGGCTCTGAGTCAATTGGGAACGACTCAAGGGAAGTGAGTCGCCTTGACTCAAAACCGCCTGACTCCTAATGACTCACACTGACTTGGCCCTATGACTCATATGACTCACTGTGAGTCATCTCAGCTGACTCTGCCCCTTTTTTCCCAATAAATTCATCCTCTCAATTTTTGGAAGCCTTCGCACTTCAAGGGAAACATTTTCCCTGCATGACATCCGCAGCGAACAGAATAAATTGGCTGTCCTCAGCCCTCATAGTGCGAGGGCTTCAAGAAAATTGGAGGACTCGTAGTACGAATATACAGGCTCTTTCGTATGCAAGGTACGTATTGAATCACGAGGGAGGGCAGGGAGCGTTAAAGCAGACTTTGAGAATCACAACGCTGCTGATTGGTCGAGGGCCGACGAGGCAGAAAAGCTATGAGCTTCTGCACAGACTTCCGAACCTGCATGCCGAGGGATGGTGGGTAAAAGAATCTCGCCTCCATCTTGAGCCACGTCTCCTGATGCGTAATCTCGTTCTGGCACATGACATAGACCCACTCTTCGGGTCCCCGCGCTCCCTTCCAGCAGTGGCGGCGCTCCCGTCGACGAGTGAGACGCCACTTGCCTGTCAGCAACCCGTAACAATCGATCTCGTCCCCAGCTTGGAGGCGGCGATGAGGCGGGCCGTGGAGCTGGAACATATTCTCCACATAGCTGCGCCAGATGTACTCGGGTGGGGTCACAGGTACCATGGGATTTGGGTGCGTGGCCTTATAGGCTACCACGTTCTCGTTGCGACGCCGCCACTCAGCAAAGGTGTCCAGGCGTTTGGTAGTCTCGTCCTTGTCGCTGATGATGGGAGGAGGCCTCAGGTACGTATAGGTGATGGGGGTGGGATGATACTCCACAGGCTGCTGCTGACGGCGACGCAGCTCGGGCGAGGACTGATGCAGGCGAATGCGGTCATAGTCTGGGAGGTGGTTGCCATGGCCAGTGGTCGGAGCATGGTGAGCGTCCTGAGTGAGGTAGAGGCTACGCTCATACTCCTCGTGCTCGTCGATAGTGGAATGGTTTGAGAAACGGGAGGACTGGTCAAAATCCAGCGACTCTGGAGAGGGGTGTCGTTCCTGCTCAGGAATATGGATGAGAGCAGCAGCTGTGGTGGAAGATGGCAAAACAGCCGAGTCGCGGACAAGAGCAGGGTCCGACCAGGAGGGAGGCGCCCGAAATGCAATGGGTCCTGGAGTTGGAAGAGTGAGGAGTCCACGACGAGCATACTGCTGGGCCACCGAGTACAAGCTCTATTCATGAAATTTCGTTACGATGGTCATGATAGTCATGAAGGAGAATATAATTAACATACTTCAGCGCTGATCGATCCTCGTGGGTGAAAGTCCACAGTGCGGGACTCCCGAGCTTGCTCAAAATCGATGGTATAGATGTTCATAGTGGCAATCGCAATAGTATTCCAGCCAGAAAGGAAAACTAAGAAATCAGAAAGCAAAAAGTGGGTTGTCCTGGAGTGGGCGGAAAAATCAGAGACTCTCTCCGGCTGCCTCATTATATACTAACAACCTTCGGAATTTAAGGTTCCGCTTTTGACTTCACGCAAATCCCTGCACCGCCGTTTCCTGGCCCTGAATCCATGATGATTCCCATTTTTGGACTTGTGGGCGCTCAATCTTCGTCTGATGATTCGAAAGATTCATCATCATCTTCTGAATCGGAATCATCGTCTGAGTCTTCCATTTCGTTTTCTTTCATAAATGCGTGGTTCCGGGTTATATATGGAAGCAGTCGGAAGGCTGCAGTGGGGTTCCGTCGAAATAAGGTTCCATCAAGCTCCTTCAAGATATAAGCTCCCCCTTGGTTTCGCCTTTCCACTTCATAAGGTCCAAAATACCGATCGTCCGTCTTCCTTGTGGAACTCACCGCCATTTCAATACCTACATTTCGTACCAGTACCAATTCACCTTTCTTGTATTCTGCCTTCTGCAGCTTCTTTATAAAGCGCCGCTCGAATTGTTGCTTTGATCTGAATCGGGCTTTCCACAAGGTTTCGCTAGCACGCTTGATGTCTCGGGGGTGCTTCGAAAGCTGCCGAATTCGAAGTGTCAGCAATTCTGCTGTGGTCATTCCTTTTCGAAATCCTGTCACCATGAAGGTGGCTTCTGACAGATCAAAAGGCAAAATCGGATCGGCCCCATGCAACAATTGATATGGTGAAAACCCGGTAACACGGCTAACAGTCACTCGGTCGGCCAATAATGCCGCTGCAAGTTTCTCTGGCCACAACTCTATCTTACCACCGCAGGACTTGGTAAGAGCCTCCCTCAGGGTGTAGTGTCCCTGCTCCACGACACCGTTGGCATGTTTATTATACGATGAAATTCGCACATGGGGAATATTCATTTTCTTCATCAGCACTTTGAATCCTGCCTTCACTTCCGACCCATTATCAGTAACCACCTTTCGGGGGCAACCGTATCTGCTATATATATATATCCAGAAGAAATCGGCCAGGTCTTCTGCCTTCTTGGTCTTCAGAGCTTGAGCTTCACATGTCCCTGATAAATCGTCTCGGGCTGCTACTATCATCTTGAAGCCCTGTGTGGATTCAGGCATCATCATAATGTCTATATAGATAGTCTGAAATAAGGCTACTGGAGTCGAGACTGTGACTGGGATTTCAAGCTTCTTGGTGCTCCTAACTTGGCATCGGTGGCATGAGGCTACATGGTGCTGAATGTCATTATACAGCTTGGGCCAGTAGAATCGTACCTTCAACATGTCCCAGACTGGTTGCACTCCTCGGTGCCCTAACTCATCATGAGCCTGCGTTAATATCCTGAGCCGCCGGATCGGTTCTAGGACAACTTTCAATGGTGGGCCTGTCCTATTCCGCCTCAGCAGCTGACCTTCATGGATCAAATATCGCGTGGCCTGCTGAATGAACCGTGCATGCTTCTGGGGCTTATCAAATACTGGAGCTTCTAGTGTGCTCAAGAATCTCAGGACATCTTTTAGAAACTGTTCTTGCCCCTTTCGAGTCAGAAAACAAGATGGTAATTCCCTTGCCTCTGATGTCCCGACTTCGTCATTCCGATGTATGTACAGTGCTATGTCGTCCAGCCAGGAATCATCGTCACTCTCTACATTCTCTTGGTCTGCAGGCTTCCGCCGAGAAAGAGCATCCGGTCCTTGGAACTTAGTCGCCGGTACGTGTATTAACGCAAAATTGAACATGAGAATTCCTTGAATCCATCTATTGACAGCGGCATCAGGCTGCAGGTCAGGATTATTTAATAATCCTTGGATATATTTTGCATCTACCTCAACCTGCAGAGCATTGACTCCAATTATGTACAGTCGCCAATGTCGCAATGCACGGTACAGCCCAAATAACTCCAGTTTTGGCTGTGAATACCGGGACTCTCTCTCGCTCATTGGAACAGATCCATATCTTGCTGGTCGACGCCGCCCTTGGTTATCATTCTGTGATAAAATCATTCCTGCAGCCTCTCGACTGGAATCTACAGACAAAATAACCGGGTTGAGACTGGTATAGTCTATGGGGCGAAGCGCTGGAGCCGATCCCACCAATCTCTTTATCCTGGCAAATGCATTCTCACGGCGTTCATCCCAAATGAAGTCCTGGTTTTTCCGGTATAGTTCTGTAAGGGGTCGAATGATCTCAGAATAATTCTGAATCCAAATTCTGACTGTCCCACAGAGTCCGAGAAATCGGCGTACTTCCTGTGGCGTGGTTAGGGGTGGCCAATCGAGGATGGCCGAGACTTTCTTGGTATCTGGGGACCGTCCCTCTGGGGAACATACCTGACCGACAATTAAAGCCTTCTGTTGACAACATTGGACTTTGAGCCCTGAAAACGTTGCACCCGCGCACGCTACTTTATGCATTATTCGATGGACATCAAGCGCATGTTCCCAAATAAAGCGCCTTATCCCTGGGTTTATGGTGAGACGTTCCGGTTCTCCATGTGAATCCAGGTATGCAGTAGCAGGGCCTTTAATTGGCAGGTCATCGATGAACACATTCACCACATGTGGAATTTCATCACGTAGAAGAAATACCATGCATTTTTGGAATTCCGCCGGTGAATTGGTATATCCTGTTGGCATGGATGTGATTCGTAGTAGGCCTAAGGGGGTCATGAATGCAGTCATATCTCGGCTTTCTGGCTCCATGCGCCGTGCATCGAAACCCCAATACAGGTCAAATACCGTATAGCATTGCCGCGCTGCAAAACCCTCCACAAAATCATCTACAATTGGCAGCATTCCAGCATCGCGGATGGATACTTTATTTAAAGGCTGCAGGTCGTGCACAATCCTGAGTTTGCCATTCTTCTTTAAAACGCAAAACCATCGTGAACGGTAGGAAGACTGACACATTTCATAAGCCCCTGCCTCTATCTTCAGCTTCAACAGATCAATAACTTTCTGCAAAATGCCAGGGGGAATGGGAATGTTCTTGTATTCCCAGGGTACATGCGGCACCGTCGCAATTTTGTATGGTGAAAAATACTCATCCCGGAATGTTCCTCTTTCCGAATCCTCAAAAGCCAAGGCCCGTTGGTTCAATTCCATGACGTGAATGAATAATTTCTCCTCCTCCGGACTCAAGAACCCGTCTTTGTTGATCTCCAACAACTTTAAGCGGTCATGGTCAAGACGCTCTGTGGGAGTGAAGAGGGGAGGTCTCGCGTTTAGTCTGGGCAACGTTAGCATGGGATCCTCAGGTATACACCTGGTCACTTCATAATCCGGGGAGAAAGTCGTAGAGACGGGGCGTATTTTCTTATCAACCCGTTTATACATGGTGAAGACAGAACTTTCTTTTCCCGCCCTGTATTCAACCTCCACTGGCCAGAACATAGGTTCGTGATCAATTCCGCCTGCCAGGTCTGCTCCTTTACTGCTGTCTTCCCCCTTGATACCATCCGTCCATATCGGGCTTGCTGAATCCTGTCTCTGATACATTGTAAATGACTGATACTCTCGTCCCTTGCCATCGAATAAGGCTACAGGGTAAAATACATAGTCATCATCTTCTTCTAGCGCTGCCCAGTCTCGACGTAATTGTTCAGGAGTTCCGGCAACATCCCCTCGACTCTCTAGTACGTCCTCGGATTCGTCAGCTAAAAGGGAATAACATATTATGGCAGCATCCTTGCTTGTCTCATGCACATCCGCAAGAGCCAGTATGAATGTGATTGCATTTCGGTATGCAATATACAGGTACTGATTATACATAGATGTGGTACAAGATATTCGCCGCACGCAGGTAAAGGCAAGAGTAAGAAGATCGTGGCTCCGTCCAACCCAGTATCGCGGCTGGTCAGAGATATTCGTAAGGTTAAGTAAAATTACAGCCGTCATCAAAAGGAAAGTGACAGCGCGGCGTCGCGCACTCTTGACTTCGTGAAAAAACAATTTCCCCCATTCTCGTCGCGTCCTGTTCCCAATTAGTACAGCCGCGGCGAACAGAATTGACATACACATACACCCCACAACGATTATCGTCAACAATTTAAAAGGCCGAAACATCCGGGCCGGGAGTGCTGGCACGATTGGGGCCACTGCCAAGGCCCGCGCCACTGGGTCCAACGTGAGGGTGGAGTTCTTGACAGGGGACGTAAGCGTGGCCAGCGCACCCGTCATGAGGAAGTGCCCCAGTATGCCCCTCTTGATCGTGACCCTCGTAGTCACTAGGTGGGTAACCGAGTTCCAGGCTGGAGTTGTCGGAGTCGTAGCCGAGCACCTGGGCGTCCGAGAAGGTGCGAGTGTAGTTCGAAATGACATTAGGCTCCTCCAGCAGTTCCCAGTATTGCGAGCTGCTCTCGGGATAGTTATAGTCCAGAAATCCGGCATTGAGAATGTGTGACACGACATATTCGTCCCGCAAGCGAACCGAGAGAATTTCGTGAAGCACATCGGCGAGTTGGTGGCGCCCGTGGCGTTGCAGAATATGCCACAGAGTCTGCAACTTAGCGGCCTCCAGCTGGAACAAGAAGGGGTGCTGGAGGAAGCGTGCCGGGAACGAACTCTGCAGGGAGCGAAAGGTCCGAAAATTAGCAGCGGTCCTGGTGACGGTGATATAAGCGGCACAGCGTACTTCCTGGATTCCGTAGCGATGCCATACGGCATCCTCAATGCGTCGCGCCGCTTCCAGCACAGCCAAGCGTACGCCAGCCATCATGCGGATGACTTCGGCGTCTGTATACCCCGTCGCTTTGAGTGCCTCGCGCTTAATAATGGTGCGTCGCAGTAGATCGCCTTGGAACTTACTGGTCTTCTTTCGCATTCCCCTCTGGTTTAATCCTCCTTCCTCCCCATCCGGGTTCTTGCGCTTGGACCGGGTGGAAGTCGACTCGTGTGCCTCGCTCGCGTCTTGAATATTATCGCTGTCCGGTGATCCCCTTGGCGCAGACGGCCCGTTGGAAAGAGTAGACCGAACTGCTGATGTAGGCAGGCTGTGGTCGAGCGAGGACGAGGCCGACATGGCATCCGGCTCGTCGTCCGAAACTGGCGTTGGAGGGACGGGTGGAAAGTTGGCAAAATTAAAGGGGAGAGGGGACGGGCATTGAAGATTCAGAACGCCTTCTGCAGCCATAGCGGTGTAGTCGACAAATCGGCTAAGAGGGCCGTGAAGGGCGCGCAAGGCACAGTTGGCGGGCTCGGCCCCCATTTCGTCCTCGAACCGAATATGGGTTTGCTGATGCGCCGTCCCTTCGTATGTCCAATATTGTAAATCTTGATACAACTGGGCCGACTCCTGATCACTGAACTGGCGATGCGACGGTGGATTGCCATGATACAACCCATCGCGGCTGCCAAGGCTGGCAACAGAGGAAGCATCATCGTGACGGCCTCTCAAGTCAAGGGTGAACCGCGAATGGTTTCGGCCGCCAGAATAGGCGACAAAGTCGTTACTCCCGTCATCAGACAAGGGATACTCGCTGAGTTCGCTGGATGAGTCGGATGATGCCTCGGAGGACAAGCTGACAATCTCAGGTTCACGTGCCAGTGCCCTGTAAACCGCATAATCAATGATACAGCGCGGCTCAGGACGTATGCCAGGGAGAAGGTCAAATGCTTCTACTGACCAATCAGAAACTTGCGGGCTCCAGCTACCGGGAGAAAGCGCCTGCTGACGGTACACAGCTGCAGGTTGGTACAGGTCGTCATTGTCGTATATAGATTCCTCGTCCGATGAAGATGCCGGTGGCGAGTCTGAGGTCGAGCTCGAGTAGAAATCGCGAGTGACAACATTGCCGCGACGCCCATTGAGAACGGGGCGTACAACATGGGCGACATGTGTCAGGTTGCCAGGCAAACGTGGGAACGGAGAATCGGCACAAACTCCACTGCCAGCATTCTCTCTATCTCCTTCCACCTCGTACCCCCTCTGCCCCATGAGCTCGCGCAAACCGTCCACCGCCTCTTGCTCCATTGCCGCCACAATTTCCTGCTCCCCTTCTGCCTGCCGCCACTCAAACTCGACGGTATAATCCTGGAACGCTTGCCTCGCCGAGCGGCCCGCCTCTGCAAGCTGCTGAAGGGACACCCTCCCTGGCGCCTCCGACAGCCATTCGTTGATGGTAGGCCCCAATGCGATGTCGAGGACCCGCTGCATCTCGGGTGCATGACGGCTAGCTTCCTCTGCATGATTTCTCTTTCGTGAGTATGCATCGTGACCATTGTCGTTAGACGTACCGACAAGCGTGGCCGCCAGGTCTCTTCTTTCTTCGTCCTCCTCCTTTCTATCATCCATACCCAACAAGACTTCGATACTGTCAAGCGACACCTCGATGCTGGTCTCCCCTGGCTTATCAAGCTCGGGGACATCTTCCAAGTCCGGCATACTATCACCGTCAGTATCTGACCTGAACAAATCACCCTCCAACCGCAGGCGCTGTCGTCGGCGCGTAGGCGAATCTGCCTTGCCAATGCTGCCTCGCGCTCCTCCATCTTGGAATTATTCGCGCCGATCCTCGACCTGGTCGAAACGCCATGGGCACGAGGGCGGGGGTCTGTTGTAACAAGCAGCAGGCTGGGGTCAACGGCAACGCGCTGAGGTGCAATGACCTCCTCAGCAGGCGCGACAGCGTCGGGAGCCTCCTGCATCAGGTAAGCACCCCGTGAATTGCTCGTGGCCTGAATGCTTACTTGGTTAAGACGGACACGCTCTCGTAGCGGAAGCATAGGCGGCGCCACTTTCGTCGCATGGATGGGGAACCCCACCTCAGGGCCAATGGGCGGGCTCAGGGGTGTCATGGCCATCATAGCGCTACGCAACTTGTCGTCTGAGGGATAGCAGAGCTCAAGGCTCCATGTCTCCTGGGGGTCGTTGGGCGCTGCGATGTGGAAGACGAATTCGTGGCAAGACATTGTGAATGGTAGGCCAGTTGCCTTGTCGGTAAACACGCGAAACACATTCATTGACGAGCTCCGATGCAGCACCTGGCCTGTAGGCAGCACGACACTCCCGTAATACTCCGACTGAGGCGCAGCGGCGAACGTTGGGACGACATCGAGCGGCTGACGGTCGGCATACCGTTGCCACTGCCGCGTCACAGCGTCCATCATCGTCGCCACTGGGCCACTCGCGTTCAACGACACCACGGGCATCGGGGGATCATGGAAGTTCTGTCGGGACAAGTACTGCACCGTCTCGAACGACGGCGAAAGGGCTCGCTCGCCATGGTCAAGATTAGGCATAGGAAACTGGGAACGAGACATCGTAGCTGCAAAAACGGGGAATAGTCGTTGCAAAAGTGCGTCCTCTTCCCTCTTTTTCTTATATACAAAGGCTAATTGACTCTCTTTAATCAGCGGCGCGTTGCGACTCAGGAATATTGCTCCAAATGCCGCGACCGCTCCCAGTGCGACTCGGAGTAGCAGTAGCCCTGCCTCTATTAACTCGGTGGGTGTATCCTTCTGACTCGCGACCAATGGCGCTCCCTTCTCTCCAGCTAATGTGTCCGTAGACCCGAGTCCAGGCGTGCTTCCATTATTTGTGGTCAGAAACATATGGGCGACTCTTCCCAATAATTTACCTTTGCGCATCACGCTCGAGACCAAGTCATGTTCTTTTCGACTCATCCATGAGTCCACGGGTGAGTCACCCGCTCTCAGATATGCAAACGACTGATACTCGTTTCCTATTTGGGTCAGCGGTGGCCCATCATATGGCACAGCCAGCAACTCGTATCGGGGCTTCCGCGTAACTCTATCCTTGAAAACCAGGTACGTTCCTTCTTCCGCGCTCATCAATACTTACCAAGTTGCCGCGTTGCCAGGGGCGACCCAGTAAGAGCGCAAAAGGGGCTTTTTGAGACACCCATAGGCCCGTGGAAGTGACGGCTTCCCCACAGGTAAAACTCACGTCCCGTATCCAACCTTGAAGCTGACCACAACCCCCATTAGCATCATTCATGTTTATTACCTGGCTCATGTCTACCGCCTGCTGGATTTTATGGGCTGCTACATCGGCCCGCACCACATCTAATTGCGATCCGGTATCAACTATTGCGCACACGTCATTACCACTAGTCTTCATGTCGATCTTTATTAATATACCATCAGTCCGCGGCCAACTCACCATCGATATTAACGGATAATTCTGAGAGCTTCCAAGCAAGACAGCACGAACGTTTTTCACTTTAATCAAATCTTGGATGTCTGTTCGAATCTCTTTCGAGGTAACCATCAACTCGCGCAGCAACATGGAAACTTGAGCGTCCAGTATTCGGTCTACTACGGCTTGCCTGTCGACCGTCGAGGTAAGCTCCGACTGCCGTCCCATTACTTTGACAGGGGGCACCTCTTCACGCCTTTGCTCACTGTTTTCCCTAAGCGCTGACTCAGAGTCATCTGAACGCCTCGGCCCCTTTCCAGCCTTTTTCAAAGGCTTCTTCACCTCGGTCATTTCAGTGTCTTCATTGCTAAAACGGACTCGCCGAGCATCAATTGGGCGGACTTCCGGTTCCAGGGACTCAGGGCGAGGAGTCGGCGGTCGAGCGTGGGACCTCCCCGCGCTCAATTCAGGTAGATTGTTGGTCGGCTGTGTTGGCACATGCGGGGGTGATACGGATGCCATCTTTGGAAGCTCGGATGCTGCCGGCAGAGGCTGGACCGTTACTTCCTTTGATGATCTTGTCCGCCGCTCAGTCGTTTCTGCCTGCAGATCCCTCACTTCTCCCACTTTGAGTTTTTCCCGGCGCGGCGGAGTGGGGGGGTACACTCCGTCAAATACTAGTTTGCGATTCCTCCTTACTCCAGATTCTGTGCGCTCCACTGGTTGTACAAAAATTGGTCCCGTTGCAGTCCGCCGTGGGCTCGTCAAATACATTCTTTGAAACTGCTGATCTCCTGACCTGTCATCCTCCGACACGAGCGATTCATCGGATTCCGCGGCGCTGTCCGAACTCGATACCTCCTCAATAGTCGCACTTCGATATTCTTCCTGATAAAAATTCTGAACTGCTCGTTGTCTTTCTGCATCAGCATCTAGAAAGCCCAACATCACACGTGGTGCATTCAGTCCTGCAATCCTCTCCGCTGCCTGTACAAGGGATTCACCATACACTTTCCGGATCAAACTTCCATTCTTCATGACCAGCTTGCGGATCTCCTCATTGTGGTAAATCACTCCTCTCTTGACCAGCTCGCTAACTTGGGGGCATTCGTTTATTCGATGGCCGTCACCCTCGCACCCAAAACAACGCAATCCGCTTCCTCCATTCCCGCCGTTATTTATGCTGACTGGCGGCCTGTTGATGGGAATGTTGTTCGGATAAGTGGATGGTCCTGCTACCGGTCCTTCCACTCGTGGCGTGGTTGTCCGACTCGGCGGTCTGACACGTAACGGCTCGCTTCGGATCTGCGGGGGTTTCACGCACCTCTCAGCTACGCCACTTTGATCCATCACCATTACTTTATAATAAACGGGTGCATATTCCGGATCATCCAGGTTCATTTTGCTTAATCGACTTACCAGCTTGGTGACTTCCTCCTCATTTCCTTGGAAACGCTGTGTCTCTCGGTGTCCCGACCCTTTTTCCTTCTTTACAATTCCTTTCTTCTTATGCTCTTGTTTTCTCTTCTTCTGTCGCGCTTTCTTCTTCTTACGAAATTCCTCATAGTCCTCATCGCTGTCACTTTCACTAGAGGCCGTTTCTGATTCCTCTCCAGAATCATCTTCATCCCTAGTCTCCCCTAGCTCGGCGGCGTGAACCATCAAAGACTCATATTTATTCCTTCTGAAGTACCATTCGGCTGCTGTATTTATCTCGGAAACTGTATACTGTTCATCATCTGCTCGTCCTTGGCTCATGTGTAAAATGCGATTCTCTAAAATTTGCCGCAAGGGTACACTAATTCCCAACCAGAAATATGCATTGTAATCTTCACGGCTCAGGTGGTTCTTTGACAAGGGACCTCCCGCAATCATGTTGTACTTCAGGAAATATGCTCGCCATTGTGTCAAATTATAGCAGGTTTGGAGCCGCTTCTTCGCAGCATACCTTTCCACATCCACCGGCTTGTATTTCTGATATACACGATCGGCATCGAAATATTTTAACAATTCCTTCTTCAATTTTGACCATCGTCGAAATTCAAAGCCCTCCAGCGTTCGAATCACATTTTGTACATCTATAGTGCAGTACTCCAGGACATGCTCGCACTTGGCATTGTCCCCTGTGATCCGACACTTTACCAGAAGTCGCTCGTAATGATCTATAAAAGTTTGGATGTCTGTATATTTCCCGGAGAAGGTCTTAGGCGCATCTTTTGACCCGCGGACAGGCATGACATGCTTGGTCCGTGACCTGGGTCTTGACGGTGGCGTATGAATAGAATAAGGGGGCATTCCAGGCATCCTGGGGTCAGGCGCATCCGAGGAGGAACTCAGGGACGACCCTGAAGATGATGGTGGCTCACTTCCTCCTGGATCCCGTTCACCTCTGATCGGGTACATGTGTGAAGTCGACTTCCGATGATGGTTCCTCACAGCTTCTGGCTGAGGGTTCAACGCATCATCTGGGTACAAATCTTCATACTCAAAGGGACCAGCAGGCGCCCCAAATTTTGCTTCAAACAACAACCGGTCATCCTCAGTCGCAAAAGACCGCTTCGTATTTCCGGCGCTCCTCATGGTCGCGGAATATGTGTATAGGCGGTGACATTTTTAATTCGCCCAAGTGTTCAGCAGTTTACAGGTCTGTTTCGCAGCAGTAAATCCGAGGTTGGGCAATATAGGATATTGGAGTGTAGTTTCCCCTCGCGGTGGGCTCCAATGATGTGCGGTGGAAATTTAGTTTCCCTTAGATCCTTTGGAAATGACTTTATTCGAAAGAAACCTAAGTGGTTCTAATTTACTCCAACAATTGCCTTTTCAAGGATTTCGGAGTAGTTCGGACGGATTAGGAAATTTGCTTAGTCAGCAAAAATCACAACAGCAGCAGCAGCAGCAGCGTTCTCAGCAGGTGTGACTAGTATTTTAGTCACAATATCAGCAGCAGTTCTCAGTAGACTCAACAACTCAAGCACACGGATGAGTAAGCGTAAGAGATTAATATTGACTACCCGATAGTACAAGGGGGAATCTAAAAGACTCTATAAAATTTCTCTGTCCTTTATATAGTCCTGGCTCTGAGTCAATTGGGAACGACTCAAGGGAAGTGAGTCGCCTTGACTCAAAACCGCCTGACTCCTAATGACTCACACTGACTTGGCCCTATGACTCATATGACTCACTGTGAGTCATCTCAGCTGACTCTGCCCTTTTTTCCCAATAAATTCATCCTCTCAATTTTTGGAAGCCTTCGCACTTCAAGGGAAACATTTTCCCTGCATGACAGCGGGAAGGAGCACCCCTTCACACAGCACAAGTAGGGCACTGGCCGGACGTGCAACGCCAGCATGTCGTCATCCCTTGCACGTCGCGGCCACCCCGTGGACGCACCCGTCTTCACAACTAAACTCATACTGGTCACTTCCCCACCCCCGCTCCCTCACGCCCTCGTCTTCCCCCCTCAGCCTCTGTCCCCGCTCCAGCCCAACTCCAACCCAAGAGTCAATGCCGCCCCGCCCGACGCTCCCCGCTCCCCCACTGTCTCATCTGTCCTAAATGAGGACGCCTGGACATTTTACCTACGCGATTACCCCGACAGAAACTTTGTATCGTCGTTAGTTCACCTAATTCGACATGGTGCCAATCTGGGTTTTACAGGCGATCGGTCCACCTCACAAGTCTGCATGAACTTGAAGTCAGCCTTCAGCTCACCTGCCATCACCGCCGCTCTATCAGCGGACATTGCTGCGCAAGTCGCCAACAGGCGGACTGCCGGCCCGTTCCCTACTCTCCTGTTCAACAACTTTCACTGCTCGCCCCTCGGCGCAGTGACTCGCAAGTGCTCCTCAAAGGTCAGGCACATCCACCACCTCTCGTGGCCACGCGGACGATCCGTGAACGACAGCATACCCGATGCCAAGGCCAACATACAGTACAACATGATTGACCGTGCAATTGCCGACATCGTACGAGCCAGCCGCGGCCCTCATCTCGTAAAACTTGACCTCGAGTCTGCTCTCTGCCACATCCCCATCCGCCCCGCTGACTGGCACCTCCTGGGTTTCACCTGGACCAATGCCTTCTACTACAACGTTGTACTGGGCTTTGGCTGCCGGTCCGCCCCATATATCTTCAATCTCTTTGCTGAGGCTCTCCACTGGATACTCCAGTGCCATCTGCCCGCCTCCATCCGCCACTATCTCGACGACTTCCTCAAGGTCTTCGCGCCTGACACACCACTGCCCAAGGTTCGGCAGGCACTTGAGTGGGCACTCGCCCTTGGAGAGCAGCTCGGCCTGCATTTCCAGCTGTCCAAAATCTTCGGCCCCGCCATGTCACTCAAATTCCTTGGCATCGAACTCGACACGGAGCGGCTCGAGGCCCGCCTCCTGGCTGAAAAGCTCTCCTACCTCAAGGAACTCCTCGCCCGAATGGTCCCAGTGCATGCACACCACCCTCTGCGAGGTGCAGGAGCTCACAGGCTTCCTGCAGTTCATGTCGCAGGTCATCCCGATCGCCTGCGCTTTCCTCCATAGATTGTATGACTTTGAAACACAATTTATGTCGCCATTCGCCCGCCACCGCCTCTCTAAGCACGCTCGCCGCGACATCCTGTGGTGGGCGACCTTTGCAGCAGAGTGGAACGGCGTTCGACTGATCGCCCCTGAGCGCCCGACCCTGCATGTCTACATGGACGCCAGTGGCTCCAAAGGCCTGGGGGGGTACTTTGGAACCCGCTGGTTCTCCGTACAGTGCCCACACTGCTACCGCAAGCAGCACATCCAGGTCAAGGGAAATGCTAGCCGTTGTCCACGCCATCCTCTGCTGGGCCAAGGAGTTTACTGGCGCCCACGTCATTTTCCACATTGACAACGAGGCTGTCAGCAACAGCCTCACCAACCTCTCCATCCGTTCCGCGCCAACCATGAACCTGCTCCGCCACTTCCTCGCCCTCGCATGCCGGCTCGATTTCTCATTTTCCTCTGTATGGTTACCTTCTAAAGAGAATACGATTGCTGACGCTGCCTCACGCTTTTCCTTCTCCTGCATGTTCGAATTCGCTCCCTTCCTCGACCGACAGCTGAGCTCGAAGCTCCTCCAGATTGGTGGTACGAGCAGCACACTGCCTGGCCCAAAACCGTCTCATTTTACCTTTGGCACGGGCTCGCATCCAACACCCGCAGGACGTACTCCACCGGCCAACGGAGCTTCATCAATTTCTGCAGGCTCCACAGCCTGTACAACCCCGATGGCGCCATCCTCCCCGCCACCCGGCCTGCCATCATGTCGTGGGTCACCCACCTCGCCGGCCGTGTTCAGCCCAAGACTATCAAGGCATACCTCTCTGCCGTCTGCTCCCTCCACGTTGACGCAGACCTCCCCTTTTCCATCTGTGAGTCACTGATTGTCCAGCGCCTCATCTGCGGGATCAAGCGTTTCCATGGTGAGAAAGACCGGAAGCCCGTCCAGCCCATCACGCGCCCCATCCTCCTCGCCATCCTCGCCCAGCTCCACCCAGGAGACATGCCCGGCCACACCGCCCTCTACGCGGCCTACTGCTTGGGCTATGCTGGCCTCCTCCACTTCGGCGAGATCACGGCAGGCTCAGGAAAGGACGCAAGCCTCAACCTCACCCGCAATGCCATCGAATTCCATCCCGACTTCGACTCCTGCACCCACGTTACTCTCACCCTCCCGAGTTCGAAAACCGACCCTTTCCGCAAAGGGATCACTCTCACCATTGCCACAGCCCCCCGGCCTACCCTCGTGCCCCGTCACCGCGGTCAAACGGCTCTATACAGAACTCCCCCACACCGGGAACGCCCCCCTCTTTGAGGGCGTCGACGGCAAACCTCTCCATGACCGGGCCTTCATCACAGGCATCCGTACCTCCCTCACGGCCGCCGGCATCAACGCCTCTGGTTTCGCAGGCCACAGCCTTCGTCGTGGCGCCGCTACAGAGGCCGCAGCTGCCGGATTCAACGACTACGAAATCCAATTGCTCGGCCGCTGGCGCAGCGATGCCTACAAACTCTACATTGAGAACCCAATCTCCCGCATTCTCCACCTATCAAAACAACTGCACTTGGCTCATCCCCACTCCGTCCCTTTTGAGCCTCCGGCCCTCCGCGACTATGCACCTGTGGCTTGAGTCTGATCCCTGATCAGCTCGAGAGCTCCCGGACCCAAATGGAATTTTTGTGCCCAACACTCACCGTCTGATCGCCTCCTTTCTCTCTCGCCTCCTTTCCTCTCTCTCACCGTCTCGCGCAGAAGGCTAAAAACGCAACCTGCGCAGAAAATTGAACCACGATCACGTGAAATGTTGAATACAGAAAGTGAGAAGTTAGGAAGTAATTCAACTCCGTGTAGTGATTCACATCCACCGTGGTTGGAGCTGCTACTTTTTACATCCACTTGGCCCCAAGCAATTTTTTCAAAAGTTAAGGGCTGCCGTCTCACTGTTGAAGCGATTACCGTGCGGCTCGGACGTCAACCGCGTGCCGGACGGCTTGTCGCACGACAAGGTAAATGGAGAACATCAGCAAAACCTGGGTCGAAGGTCCCCCTCTACATAGTGCTACGTAACACTACGTAAATCTTAAAAATACTACACGTAACTACAGAAACTACAGGCCACTACAGGGACTACGTAGCACTACGTAAAGGGGGACCTTAACTACAGGGCACCCAGGGTTTGCTGATGAAGGTTCTGTCTCGAGATGTGGTAATCCAAAGTAGGTAACAGGCCCGTCCTGTCACATCTCTTGTGTCACGGGGCTGGCCCCGAGATGGCCGAAGCTAAGAACGAGAGCAAGAGTAGGGGAGAAAATCTCAAGGGCTAGGTAGCCCCGAAACTGGCGTTGATTCGACGAAGTGTACTACGACGAAATAAGAAATATAAGTACAAGAAACAAGGCTGTGCGTAGGGTAATAATTAATATTGTAAGTGTCATAAAACAATAGAACAATAGTATTGAAACAGGTACGTTGTAAGGGGCATGTACATTTGATCTGCCATGCCAGACTTACATCTTGCTTAAGTGTGCTTTCCAATACACAAAATGAAGCTGCACGGAAGCGCAGTGCTCCTCCCGATGGGAAGCCCGTCGGTAGAAAGACGTGGCTCAATGCAGCGTGGAACTCTGCATGACTGCGGCGTTGGTGTGAACGGCGGATGTCGAGGCGCAAAGCTTTGCAGGTGACTTTGAACAAATGCCGTATTGCCGAACACTGCCCCCATCAAATTGCCTGATTTAGGTTGCTACGTTACTGCGGACACTCAAAAGTGCTCTGAACTTGGCCTGCGGCTCCAGATAACTCTCCAGGGACCATGCGCAGTCCCATTCTACATTCGGTGAGGCCAAAAAAACCTCCTGCTTGTGATTATTGCAAGGCGCGGCGCGTAATCTGCCATTCCACCACCGATGGGACTCCTTGCCCGCGTTGCTTAGAAAAAGGGCACCAAGTACGTCGTCTCTGAATGTTATTTCCCGTCAAATGAAGCGGTTCTGCATACTTAGATGCACAACGACCCCCGTCGCGCGTGGGAGACGCCCTAAGCCAAACTTGGGGATGATTCCGGCTGTAATTCCCGGTCCAAAGTCAGTAGCTCCAACCATGGCGTCACACTCGGCCTCAGAAGAGCCTGAAAACCACCCTTCAGACTCGGCTTCGAATTCGGGTTCCTTGCCTCCTCGAGATTCTCCTCGATACATAGAGCTTTCTCCAGAGCTCGTTCGTCATCTGTTTGAATGTACGTGGTATTTGTAGTCTCGAGAGGAACTCTAATTGTCCCCGACCAGGCTTTACGCACCTGCCTCAACACAATCATCCTATGCTTCGTGGAGACGTTCTTCGCGACACTCTCTCCTCGAATTCATGGCAAATTCATCTGCTTCCACCGCAGTTGAAGGTGCTGGCCCATTGTATCTGGTGAGCATTTCCAGGTATTTCACGCCTCTCAGCTAAAGACTAATTGCCATTCAGTGCACTTTCTGCTTCCATTTCGTTCGATCATGCAATTATTGGGCCAGGGCCCAAACCTTCGTCCCTCAGCGACCGTTCTGTTTTCACCCGATGTGCAGATCTGAGAGAGTACGGCGTCCGGAGGAAGCCAATGTATCGGGCCCTATGTGCTGAAGCACTCCGACTCGCCTCCGAGGTTGGTGTCCTTCTTGAGCCATCCGAGGACAATGCGGTGTCCTGCTTTATGCTTCAACTTCTGGACAATGGTAGGCGACTGAAAAGTTCCACCGCTGACGATTTTTAAACGATATTCGTAGCAAGGGAGACGCGATCTCGTCCTTTTGCTGTGCAATATCTACATCACGTCCGTGTCATTTGTGAGTCTTGGGAGGAAGAGCAAATGGGATCACAAAATGCAACTCACTGGACGGCATTCCTGGTACACACATTAAACAAAAATTACCCACATTTATGCTCACGCATAGTATTCGCAGCTCATGGAGGCTTTAGAGACAACCCTACATCGACAGCCGATATTAGTGTTGGTGCTTCTACCGCACCTCTTCTTTCATCCTGACATGAATGACTATAGATCACACCACGATCAACTACTCATTACCGGTCGAGACCCGTTGTCCTTGCAGAATCTTTTTGTATCGCTCCAAAGTGCGATGCAAGAAAAGAAAAGAGCAACCGCTCATCCCATTCACGGCCATGCGGCCCTGTGAGATTTGCGACTAATATATTTCACGCTATTTGTCTCATGATAGCCAGATTTATTTCACGTTACGCGCCTTGCCCGCGATCTATACGAAAATATTACGGGAGGTACGCTCTCAACGTTCTCGGCTTTACCACTTTCTCCGGGCTCAGATTCAATGCAATTATCTAGATTTCGCGCGTCGTCATCCTCTTGACGAAGGCTCCATCGCCGAGTTTATCTCTTCCTTGAACCATCTCCACTCGATCCGGTCTCTCATATTTGATCGAGAAGGCGAGAACTACCCAGGGGACTCGTTGTTCTGCCCCTCTGCTCAAAAGCGAGGCTTGCAACTGAATCTCCAATCTTGCGCCTACATTATGGCCTTCAGCCGGGCTGCACTCGTGCTCGGGCTACATCGTGAACTCGTACACCGTGCCGCCATCTCATCTTCATCATCGCCAGCAATCGGCCTGGCCAGTGCAGACCACTGGGCTGCTGAGCGCCTCGCCTTGCTGCGCCGTCAAGTGAGCGAAATGGCTGATCTTGCGTTGGGAGAAATTGCGCGTGGGCTCCGGACGATGCCGTCACTTCCGCACCTTGCGCATGTCCGCCGTGGCAATGTCGTTGCGTGGGCAGAGTTTTGCCTCGACGAGGCGGACGCAGCGGGCAGTGTATCGCCCGAGCGCGCGGCGATAATTGAAACGTGTGTCACCGTATCTTTCTCTTTGCTCTTCCTTTAGAACTCTCGTATTATAGGATTTCGGAGGCGCTCAAGCTCGTCGGATACTCCTGGCCGCTTCCGTCCGGGCTCGTTGAGCGACTGGATGCATATGTCGACATCCACCGTCCATCAGGTTCACTTCTGCCGGCGTTCTCAGATGACTCGATGACTTTGGACATGTTCCCGGCGCCGTTGGGCAATAATTGGATGTCGATGTTCACTGTTCCGCCTGGGAATGAGACCTTCCCAGCGCAGGGGTGGTATATGTGACGGAGAAAATGACCACGGACTAACTATTGTTTAATACACTGTATTTATGCTACATGGCGGGGGTAAAAATTCCTCTATTTCTCGGGTCCCAGCCAGAAATAACAGTAGTCACCACAAACGGTCCAGAGTCCGGATGGGCCCAACATTAATCGCAAAATGATACGAGTCACATGACAGGGTCGCGGCCTTTCCAAGTTGGCTCCCCCATCTTTGCTCTCAAGCTCCAAAGCATCTACGAGAACCCCGTGAGTTATCTATGATACAACTAGTTCGTCTGTTTGCTCTGTCTCAGGACCACAACCGGGGCCAACGGTCAAGTTGCCCGTACAAAAATTTCGGGAAACTGGACGCCTCGCCTTCACGAAATACTCAGCATCGACCATGCTCAGTCATATGGAAGCTGATCGCACAATTCTCTCGAACATAGAGGCCCAAATCCTTGAACTCAAGTGCTTGATTTCTGCATTACAAGCAGGGAAAAATGTCGTGAAGAAGCGGCTCCGCTCCTACACATCAGCAAACCCTGGGTGCCCTGTAGTTAAGGTCCCCCTTTACGTAGCACTACGTAGTCCCTGTAGTGGCCTGTAGTTATGTGTAGTATTTTTAAATTTACGTAGTGTTACGTAGCACTACGTAGAGGGGGACCTTCGACCCAGGTTTTGCTGATGCAGTGCTGGCAAAAAGAAAAGGACAGGATTGTTTCGGCTCATTTCTGGACTGAATCCCTCAAATAAAATCCCACTACGAACCTTGGGCAATTTAAACATCTCATGCACCGCTTATGTAACCCGTACCATACCTGCCTCGATGTTCCACAACGCATTTTTTGAAAAACAGACTTTTTTGATATCTGTAATGATTCATGGGGTCACCACATGCTTTTCTCTGTTCCGTACTAAAATATCTCCTCTGCTTTCAGGTCCTGCAGATAGCACTAGCTTATTATACCGAGGCACGTTGTGACAGCACTCGCGGTTCGTGTCAACGACGTCACCAATAGGCCAGATGTGATCCTGGCAGTTTTATGAGAGGGATAACACTACAACGTCCCGATTCGAGCTTGATATGAACTCTGCGGCACACTTGGGATTTAGGTCAATAAATCAAACCGTGGGAGAGTATCTGATGGCTGGATCACACACTCCAATAAAACGCAAACATTGGAGGCAGCTCAAGAGGGGCACCACCGTGCCGTCTGAAGGCCATATTATTGAAATAATGGTGACAAAACGCTCGTAGTTTCCCAATACGCTAATGCAGGGTATCATTTGACACGCAACGACACTTACATGGAAGTAGATGGATTTCGCGCCCGATGAGACTATTATAGTGTATCCAGATATGGAAGAAATTGAGGGAAAAAATGGATATGCTACTGCAGTTCAAGAGGTCAGTTTTATGCAATCCAGCGGAATTCCATCGCAGGGCATCGAACTGCACTCACCGGTCTAGTGCAATCCGATGAGAATTGTGCTGAAGTGCACCTTTCTACACTAAGCATTAACAAGAGAATTTAATGCAAAATCTGCGCCGGAAAGCTTGCATCGATTGCACAGATACAAGCACTAAATAAAACTGAATATCATCGATTTGCATTCACTGAAATCGAATTTTATCATTGAACCCGATGCAATCGAATTGGATTTTATCTTTGTCCGATAAAAACCGTCATATGCAGAACACACGGACCTCGTAGTATGTTCACCGCAGAATCCCCCTAAAGCGGAGGGTTTCTGAGTGATGCCGGGCCTCATCGGTAACCTGCGGTGGCTCATAAGTAATCACTTATTCAAAGTAACCCGACGCAGCGTGTTGTGCTTCTAGTCACCTATCCCAATCAGTACAATTTACCAAGGTATTTCTTCCGCGTCGAATTCCCATGGCTTGCCCTGTCCAACTCGGAAGTTCCAAAACTTCCCGCTACTCTTCTCCTTCGTCGCGCCGTCAATACGAGACATAATTCCCGTGACAGACTCCTCGATCGTTACTGGCGCCTGCGAGAGCCCAAGCCCGTTCGCCGCTGCACCTACATTGCCCATATCCGTGGCAACCCACCCCGGCTCGATGGCCATCGTCACCAGCGAGGGGTGTTCAGCGTCGAGCGTCTTGACGAGAAAGTTCACCGCGGCCTTGGACATCCCGTACGGCGTGGCTGAAATGGAGAGGAAGCGACCCATGGAGCTGATGATGCTCGAGATCACGGCGAACACCGGCGCGCCAGTCGGGGATGCGAGAAGTAGTGTGTGCGCAGCTTGAAACAGGACAACAGGGCCAAGTGTGTTCACCTCGAAGTGTTCGTGGAATGCGGGGAGGGCGTCGTCGCGAGCGGGCCGTGATGGGATGCGATACCTAGGTGAAGTATAAGTATCAATTTGTAGCAAGACGGCGGTAAATGCAGGCTACCTGCGCTGGCAATGATCACATCAAGCTGGCCCGCAATTTTTCCGATCTGCGCGATTGCCGCCTCATTATCGGGTTTGTCGGCGGAGGTCAGCTTTATGGGGTGAACGTTAGGATATTTGGCCGCCAGATCCGTCAGCGTTTGAGCGGCGGGGTTCCGGGCTCCAGCGAAGACAATCGTATTGGGACGGGCAGCGATGGCCAAGGCTAGGCCGTAGCCAATACCGCGATTCGCTCCAGAGACTTTAAGGAAATGTTAACTTTATGTATCTTCCTTCCAGCTGAAAAGACGTAGTACTCACTGAGATAGACTATTTTTTTAGACATGGCTTTCGAAGTCCACCGAGAATTGAGAAATGCTCTCCATATCCTTGGATTCAGGGAGCCCTTTATAATACGCCTCCCTGCATCGGCATGGCCGCGTACACCGCCATTTGCCAGACACGTAGCCGCCAGGTGCAGCTAACATGTGTGTCACATGTCGCCGACAAGTGGCGGCCATGTGCCGATGAACTGACCGCCAGGTTCAGGTTCTAATAGCGGCATTGTGTCGTCACTTCTGGCTGGTGGCCAGCTGCCAAGCGGGCTGGTACTCATGTGTTAGTGCACATGTCTCAATATATATCTCTTATTTCTTGGGCTCTTGCGTGCGTGAAACAGCAAATGCGTATAGATTTGCAAGAGATCTACGAAAAACACTCCATCTTGACATCGTCTCAACATCCACTCATCCAAAGCACTGTACGCAATTGTTCGCCCAGGTGATGAGCTGGAATGCAGATCAGTCTAGAAACGAATCGTAAGCATGCCTTTAAAAAGGAAGAGCCCAGGAGAATGGCGGACACCGCACAGAAAGGGAACGGCAAGTAACAAAACTTACCTGGAGATCCGTGTGGGCTCCAAAAAATCTGCACCTCCACCACCACCCCTTATCCTCGCAGTCGGGACCATCCAAGCCTTCACTTCGTCAGTTCGTGTGTCCAGTGACTAGCGCTCGACGCGTCTTGCGTAGGGACCGGGGGGGTATTCTGGGACGCTTGTTGTTCAAAGGAGGTTGGCTTGAAGGCTTGAAAACTTGAGGGCTTGAGGGCTTGCAGGCTTGAACTTGAGAACTTGGCAGGTAGCAACCAAGAACCAAAGAGACAGTCAAACGATACTGAAGCACAGACCATGACAGCAGGCATTGATGTGGAGGACTTGAAGTATTTTGAGGCTGCACACAGCGGAGACGTCTTGGGTGATTGCTATTTAACGGTCGTAGGGGGAGCAGAGGCGACACAGAGCGGAGGGAGGTGCCGAGCGAGAACATGGTGGTGGAAGGAAGCGAAGAGCGTCCCATCAAAAATCAACCAGCCGAAACACGTGATGCACACGGACCTAGAGTTGATCGACTGGATGTCGGCCGGGGACTTTGAGCGCGACTTCAAGTAACTAAGTTCTTGGTTCCCGAATGTCGCAATGTCGGTGCGTGGCTAACGTCTTCAGCATTTAAGTTGCTAAGAGTGAAATATCACAGTCTAAATGATTCATATTGGGGAAGCTTGCTTCCCCTTTTTACTGGTATTGGGCTCCGAAATGCAGATGTGGCTGTGATGCACTTTTTAGTCAGCGGAGATATTAGATAATTATTATCTAATACAGCCAGCATTCGGATTTGACAAGCTTTCCCTGTCATGAGAACCTTTGTTCACATCCAACATATTTTGACTGCAGTCTTTTGTCAGCCTTCAGGGAGCTGACTCGGAATTAGAGCTACTTATTCGTGGTTTCCGACTTTCCATGTACTAAGTACTGTACAATTATGTTCAATTCGGAAGTCACGCGTCACGCACCCCTCTATCGGTATCGAATTTTGGTCCATGTCACGCGTCACGGGGGTCCTTATCGAACCTTCAAACTCAAATTGTCACCCCCCCCAGTGGCGGAAAAAGCCAATTTTTGGTGAGATTTATCGAAATTTCAGGGGGTGTCACGCGGAAATCCGGCTACTATCGAATTATCGAACTGCTCGGACCATGTCACGCGTCACACCCTCTATCAATTTGAACGTAATTGTACAGTACAACATGATGAGGTACGAGTTATACCAACAACATCGATGAACAAGCGACAGTTGAAGGTTACTTATTCGGGGTCCACTCACTGGTAGAGCTACCGTTGAAAAATGGCAGCGTAGAAAAACCTGACGGGATATGGGCCGTCTAGCTTGTACGGCTGCTACGCCAACCATACCGACCAGCTGCATCCAGGTCGTGCCATGCATACCAGAGAAAAAAAAAGTTTTGCTGATGATTAGGGCCAGGGGCAATAATATTATTGCAAAGTTGAGGACAGCTGGCGTGAATACATGCCCAACACATGGTACGCTACGTGGGGTTCAGCTGGGAAATCAGCTGCATTAAACAGCTGGTGGCCACATAGGTTCCAGGTGTGGACACATTTTGCTTCATGTGCCTGCACCGTGGCAGTCTCAGCTGTGCCCAACGTGACGGCACTTTGGTGGTGTAGCCAGGCAATCAGATAAGATAACGTGTCAATATATAATCCGTGGCTTGTGCGTGAGTCATTCGGTGACAGTTTGCCGTTGGTGACAGATACTTATCAGATTTTCCTCGCGAGCCCGAGAAAGCGAAAGGCTGGTTTATTGCAGCTGAAAAAACCTGAATGCAGAGTGCCCTGAAACGTCGAATCCAGGAGCTTGTAATATTATCTACGCGACAGGACCTTTTTTTGAGCATTGGGGATGATGATACAGCAGCAGACTTCTTTTTAGCCAAGACAATGCGTTCCGCTTAGTATGAACCCAGCACACCCCAGACCAGTTCTGCATCAGGAGATCGTACAACAAGTTACATAGTGACGGGATGTCCACATTGTTGATACGTCTTCATTAACAGTTCAATACCAAGGCCAAGCAGTAGAGGCCGAAATTGAATACGAGACGCATCGTTCGGGATGCAGCAGAAAGGGACGTGTAAAGCCGCCAGGTGACGCGTCAATAACCATTCTTCCAATTTTATGGTTGCCGCAGCCCTCGGTACCTGTGCGAGAATCGGCGGCCGGATAGTTTGACGTCGGAAATAATAGCCGCGGCTTCTGCACCTAAAGATAATGTCGCCACCATTGTGAACCCAGTTTTGCCGCTTCCAGCTGAACGCCAATTGTTAGTCTCGTATAAACAGACGCTACAATATACTACACTCGTCTATTGTAAAATTCACGTGCATTCGGACATCTGCGTGCATTTTCATTGTCCTAATGTTGTTTCTTCGGAAGATTTTCGTTCGCAAGTGCCAAGCAGCTATATATCCGACGTCGCGTACACGATAATTTTATTCCTGTGGGTTTTTCTAACGTATTGGATTTGGTACTGCGTTCTCAGAACTTCTCGAGCGAGAGCTAAATTCTGGCCCTGCTCGAAATCCGCAACTTTATGGCCAGCTGCAGGTAATCCGTGGGAAATCATCAGATCAATCCATGGCAGTGCCGTCAACGCGTCAATCTCTTCCCGTCTTCCACAAAGTCTTCTCTCGATCTCCGACCGCAAGGCACGGGTTGTACCTGAAGTAACCTCACGCGTGCGTGTTAAAATCGTCCCAAGTATACAATCTCAGGCTGGAACGCTCATCGCACGAATTTGTCGCCTGCCAGTGACACTTTTTTGCCGATACCAAACTTCATTATCTGCAGTGTGGCGCCTCGGAACGCCCACCCAGTGTTGGCCATGCACTTGCAAGCGGATCGAATGCGCCTCTCAGATATAGAGGCCCAAATTCTAGATCTCGAGCGCTCGCTTTCTGCATTGTTAGCAGAGAAAAGACTTGTGCAGGAGCGGATCGACTCCTACAGATACCCAGTCCTAACGTTGCCAAACGAAATCGTATCGGAGATTTTGGTACATGTTCTGCCGCCATATCCCGACCCTCTACCCCTTTTCGGGACTCTTTCGCCCACTACGCTCACACATATTTGTCGCAAATGGCGAGAAGTCGCACTTGCCACCCCGATGCTCTGGAGGGCCATGAGATTCTTTGAATTCCATCCACTCGACCATCAACGCCGAATATCCGATATCTGGATGAGGAGGTCCGGCTCTTGTCCTCTTTCTATCCAAATCGTCGGTCACCGTTCTCCTTGCGTGTCTGAATTGCTTCCAGCAATGGTTCCTCACCGCGCACGCTGGGGTCACTTGAGACTTCAAACTCCCCAACCCTCCCCCTCCGCGATTGACGGCCCAATGCCTCAGCTCCTCCATTTGCATTTGGAAGCTACAGAGGCTTGGCACGACGTTTTGGCATTCCGTGAAGTGCCTCTGCTACGTTCAGTCGTCATAAACACCCTTGCGTTGTCGGCGGTCATTCTGCCATGGGTGCAATTGACTTCCTTGACTTTGTACTCGTTCAAATCAAGCGAATGCATTCCAATTCTGCAGCAGACGCCAAATCTCATCCACTGCAGCCTGCATTTGTGGTCTGATTTGGACATCATCGATCACTCAGGGCCGGATATCTCGCTTCCTTGCCTGGAATCGCTGGCCTTCAGAGGTAGCCTTGGGGTCGTGACAAAGTTTCTCGTCACTTTCATCGTCCCTGCTCTCCGCAGTCTCGAAACCCCGGAAACTTTCCTCTGGTTCGACCCCATCGAGTCCCTGAAATCTTTCATATCAAAATCCGGATGTGAACTCCAGGACGTGTGCATCTCCGGCAACAGAACAACACGCGAGGCGGCATATTTCGTAGCCTTCCCCTCAATTCCCAACTTCTCTTTCACTGGCCCGTATATCCGGGAGTGGAATGACGATGAAGAGTCTGAGGATGAAAGCAATTCTGATTCCTCGGACGGCGAGAGCGACTCCGACTCCGTGTGATACATTGGGTGCGTTCTGACTATCTCTCTTCCTTCCGCTGCTCATCTATTGTCAGCACCGAATTCCAAGAATCGCTCCGAATACTTGCTGAATACTACATTCCGCTTGTGTTCCGTACCTCGCTTCTTTTTGATACTTATCGCGTATTTTATTTTCTGTGCTTCTTTGGTGCACTTACGCGACCATCGTATGTTAATTCTGCTTTAGAATGCACTACAGCATTTATCGTCCATTTGTGTGCCAGCGTCGGTCGGTGTGACGCCATCTGCCTCTCCTTCCTCCGCCATCTCAACGAACTTGCGACTTGTAGCATCCGCCTTATTTCGCTGGACCATAGCCTAGCCAGACCGCTCTCCGCTCAGAATGAGACTTTAAACTCCTTCAAACTACAACTGCAGTCCTGCACTCCTGTCGCAGCTATGCAAGTTGGTACCGTAGCTGGCTAAAACACATAAAGTACTGACCATCATTCTCGACCCGCCAGGCAGATCCTGCTCGGAGTCAGAATGCTCAGCACGGATGGGACGCCCTATCCGAATTGCGCACCGAAAATTCGAAAACATACGTACAGGAGCGACTCCACTGCTTTAGCATACTGACTCGAGGCCATGTACGTCGGTACAGCACCCTTATGTTCCTCATAGAAACCACTGCGGTTATACATCTTCCTCCCTTCCACTCCTCCGAGTACTACCCGGTTCTGACGCTGCCCAACGAGATCGTCTTTGCGATCTTCATAACCCCTCTGTCCACCACCTACAGGAAATTTCTCGCCAACGTGTCTCACAAAAATTTGCCATGAATGGCGAGAGATAGCATTGGCAACCCTGAACTCTAGTGGGCCGCAGGGTTGTGGAAATCACATCTGTTCGAGCTCTGGTTGGGCAGATCCCGTTGCCCACTATCTATCGAGATTGCCGATAACATTGTCCACAGCTGGCATGGAGTTCGTATCGCCTCTGCTCTGCACAGTTGTTCTCGATGGCGAAGTTGCTTCGAAAGTCTTTTTTCCATGGGGCCAATTGACTGACCTCACTTTGCACTCGATCGAGCCAAGCCAATGTCTCGCAATTTTGCAGAACACCCCGAACATCGTCCACTGTTGCCTTAATTTTCTGGATCAAAGTCGCTCGTGTTAATCGTCCTTTGGTCGATGTGACGCTCCCAAGTTTGGAGTCGTTGACCGTAGGCCTTTGGAAGGAGCGGTTTCTAGATCCTTCATCGTCCCTGCGCTCTGCAGGCTCGGAGTGGAGGAAGATTTCCTTAGGCCGAACCCTATTAATTCGTTGGCAGAATTTATAACCAAATCTTGTTGGACGCTACCGGAAGTGTGCATCAACGGAGACAGGACGCTATCTGAAAACTCCTATCTCTCGGCTTTCTCCTCCATCCCCAGCTTCTCTTTTATTGGCCATTACAGGCAGAGATGGTTGACGACGAAGACTCCGAGGCGGAGAGCGATCTTGATTCCTCGAATGTCGATAGCGATTCCGATTCCCACTCCGATTCCGACTCAGAATAATAAATGTGATTTGCGGTAGACGTGTGTTCTTGACATCTTTCTTCCTATCACAATTGATCTCTCGAACAGTAAACAATATTCCACAGCGTTGGTTATCCTTGTATTCGAGTGGATCTCGTGTCTACGCATTTTGCGATGATTTCTACACATTTTACATGCTGAGAGGAATCATTGTACCACCACCTCCAGGGAAAGAAATCATGTATCATGTACTAAATGAAAATTATCTGAATCACGACACCTCCCCCGTCTCGATGTCCCAAGGACTGTCCTCCGGAACTTTAAAGTTCCAAAATCTGCCACTGCTCTTCTCTGAACGAAATCTCCGAAATTTTGTCCATTTCCTGCCGACATACCCCGCCCACCCCCGCTTGTGGGCGCTACGTATATATACGAAATCTGATTGAGAATGGCTGGTTCTTGTCCACTTTCCATCAGTCTCGACAACTAGTATACACCCGAGTTCCCTACAGAAATAGTCCCTTTCTGCGGACGCTTGGAGCACCTGAAATTAATTGGGTCCGATCTCCCCCTGATTAATGGCTCAATACATCTTCTCCACGACCTCGAAATAATCACCAGTCGTTGTGATTTGTTCCGATCTTACGACGCACGCTCGCCCCAATCACCTTGCTGCCTCGAGAATCAATTTCCCATAGAAGCAATTGATTTCTCTTACTTTGTACAGGTACAGTCAAGTCAATAGAGAGTTTGCGGGAGCCACCAGGAGCCACCTGATTGGGCATGTGGTAGCCGGTGGCTGTGGCTCCTCCAGTGGCTGAATCTCGCACATTGTGGGATGGCATGCAAGTCCATTTAGGGTCCTTTACCACTATATTTGATACCAATTTGTATTATACCTGCATGAAGAAGGCAGCACAGCTAAGTTTTCCTTCAATTCATCAAAAAAAATCACTTGATTTTGACAGTAAAGTGCAGTCTGGACACTGGGATGACTTTACCTGCTATAAACAGGAACCAGAGAGCAGAGGTCTTTTCTAACAACACACAGTGCCAGCCACCAGCCAGCCACAGCCACCGGCTACCGCATGCCCGATCAGCCACCGGGTGGCTCCCCAGTGGCTCCCGCAAACTCTCTAATATTTCGCGATTTACAGTAAACCAAAGCCTTGTTCACTGCGCCCTGGATCTTTGCACTGAATACGAAATTGCCCACACTGGGCCAGATATAATGCTCCCCAAGTTTGGATTCACTGATCTTGAGGAACCGATTCGGCGAGTCATCAATGGGATTTCTCCACACCTTCATCGCACCTGTTCTTCGCATCCTCCACCTCCCGGAGCGATTCCTTGGGTCGACCCCCATCAAATCACTGAAATAATTTATATCAAAGTCCGGCTGTAGGCTCGAGGCAAGTAAACGCCACTGGTGAAAGAATGATAACCGACAACTCCTACGACCAGGCATTTCCCTCCATTCCGGAATGGTAGTCTTGATGGGTCCTATTGTCGGAGTATCCATGCTTATCTATGCGACAGCAAGGATTTTTCGCCTCACATAATTTATCCGGATGCATCCTTTGTCCCGTTTTTCCGGCGCATATTTGTCCAACGAGTACTTGGTCTTAACTCTGCTCGCTTTTCCACCAATTTCTGGCTCGATACTGGTGTTGGTGGGGGAAATTACTAAAATAAAGAAAAAAGATACTAAAATATTACACAATGATTCGGGGATCTCGGGTATCTATATCAAGGCATTTCGGAAGCTTCCGCGAATCGGAGCTCTCTGCCGAACAACACCGCCCCTGATCTCGATACTGAAATAAAGCGCGAAAGATACTACAGATGGGCCTGGAAACTCCGAAAAAAAGGTTGGATGGCCTGGTATGCAGTGACATCTCCCCTGAATATTTCTAATTTTTTCTTGGCACTGCGCGTGGCAAATGAGAAACCTTCGATACTGAGCGGACTTTCAGATACTGAGCGGACCTTTAATTTCACCCAAATCGGGAAGAGCTCCAAAACTTCGCCGGTTTAAAGCCATATGTGCGCAAAACAATTGAACTAAAGTACCTACAGTTATCCCTCATAAGTGGGCATCCATCCGAGAAGCTTTCCGGTCTTTAATCAACAGTTATATGCTTGTTTCCCATTGATCTATGACAACCTACCTCAAAATCTGGGCGAGATCAGTGCTCTGCACTTCAAAAAATTCCCCAATTGTTCATTTTGTGGGTGATTCTATCCAAATTCTTCTTTGGGTTTCATTCAGGCCATCCTCGACAGGATGTAGGGACAAAACAAAGGAGAGAACATGTCATTTGAGCACAACTACATATTTTGAACTCAGAAGTGACTCATTTTGATTCTCTGAGAGCTGGCATTGAATCTCTGGATGAAAGCTTGGGTTTTTGGTGCACCGGTTCATTTTCCCTCTCATTTGAAGCAAGCAGGATAGCAAAAAGG
Organism: Mycena venus; assembly: GCA_014462655.1. Classification (NCBI taxonomy): domain Eukaryota; kingdom Fungi; phylum Basidiomycota; class Agaricomycetes; order Agaricales; family Mycenaceae; genus Glaucomycena; species Glaucomycena venus. Next base: position 164,376 of record JACAZI010000015.1, on the reverse strand, counting down.
GAGAAAAAGTTTTTCGCTAACGGTGAGATTCGAACTCGTGCACATCATTTCCGGATGATGAAGATTCAAACCTCGCTCAGTATTCCTGGTACCGTTTTAGGTTCCAGGTCTCCCTTCTGTAAATACGGAAGTTCGATCGCCTGCCAGATCATGGATTACAAAGAGTGTCCTGCGATGCGGCAATTCCCGTTCCCTGTGGCTGAAAAAAACGGTAAATGGAGAGGTTCGATCACCTGCCAGATCATGGATTACCAAGAGTGTCCCACGATCCGGCATCTTCCGTGCTCTGTGGCTGAAAAAAGTGGTAAATCCAGAGGTTCGATCGCCTGCCAGATCATGGATTACCAAGATTATCCCACGATCCGGCATCTTCCGCACTCTGTGGCTGAAAAAGTTCACAAACAGGATTTATCCTGTATGTGCCTATTTAGGGGGAGTCTGAGGGGGGAAGACCAAAAATGTCGCGTTTTGGGTCTTGTGACTTGCATTTATTACCATTTTGGGAACACATCTGATGGCGTCTATTGGCGCTAAGTTACACAACCCTCAATACCACTCTCACTCCCAACTCCCATCATGCAATATCGAAATGCCCCGTGAAGTCTACAAAACATTGCATAGAACCATATAGGAGGCTCAGATAGCATCAAATGGTAGAGCAATTGTAGAGCCCACCTAAAATCAGAATGCATTGGTCAAAATTGGCTCATCGTTCGTCAAAATCAGCATTGATCCTTCCTTCCAAGCCAACGGCTATAAAGATTTCCATGGGGTTTTGAGATATGGCCTAGAAATGCTACGGCGCGCACCTACCTCAGTTGTGATAACTGTACAAGGTCTTTCAGCCCAACAGACACACCTTCAGGTTGTATCGGACAGCGAGCAGCAACGTCTCCACTCTTGGAGCCTGTGGAGTCACGACTCAACGCGTATGATGGCATGCCAGCGCTGCTCCACTTCCAGGCGGCTCCTCAGTTTATCTTTCGCCTGCTGCTCTTTGAACACTTCCAGTATGTCGATCTTCGTAGTTCTTGGTAGCAACACAGTGTCTGTGACCGGTGGTCAATACGATGAAGCGAGACTAAGATCCAACAATGTCTTGAGCCCCACGGGAATTCAGCTCGGGTGATTATCGACTTGCACATAAAATTTGAGTGTATAGTCTCTGGACTCCAATGTCGACCGTGTCAAGGTACTCAAAGACGTCAACACTCGCTTATACGTCCTCTTCTCGACGAACAGCAGTTCTATCTGTGCCTTAACATTCTTGGTAACCTGTATTATCTTCCAGTGGCAGTGGACCATAAGGACGGTTAAAACTGTTCGTACACGAAATCCTTGCAGACATCCCCCCTAAATTTCGACGTGGAATGCTACTGCACATCCAAAACCAGCGACTGCAATCCCTGCGTCATCGAATCTGACCCATAGAACACCATAGATCTTGGGACTGGATACAGATGGTGTGCTCATTCAAACGGCTAATTAATGTTGCACCAATTCGGGTGAATGGCAGCAAAGTCATATCTCTCGTGGCCTTGCGGCGAAGATGTGCAAGATGACATTCGGGAATTTCAGCCATCACATTCGATCGAATATTCAGGATCTGAATTGACTAAGCAACTGTTGCTTAATCCTGGCCAATAGCCTAGTCCAGGCTGTAACATCTAGGACCAATGGCGGACTGTTATACACCGCTCGGATGGCCAATATCTGTCCACATACAAACACAAAGACTGCACTATAATCTATTTCATTTTCTCTGTCTTCAAGTTGTCCCCATTAGCTCTTTCCAATGCAAAGTGTCTGAGCCTGCAGTGGTGGTGCATACAACTTGTTGCAGTCAAGTTTGTGATCAGATTTCTTCAACCCAAGTACTCGGCACAGCAAACAGCGTCACTTCAATTTTGGTTGCGAGACCTGTTTTGAATTTTCACTTGATGCCAGCCATATCGCGGAATGTGCCGACATGTAGCAATATTAATCTGTCTTATCATCCTTGCCATGAACAGTTGTTCCATCCTCGGCTCCTTCCTTCCAGGGAATTAGTATCATTCTTTCAAAGTTGCCTTATGGTTGTGCTATAATTGCACCAGGCTATTTTACCTGCCAATATCATTCTACCATGGCCACTGAATACATCGCAAATCAATTGCACATACTGCACACCTCGAGTCTCCTGTAAACCCTATTGAATCCTAACTTGGACTTTGTGATGCTCTCCCTGTCTGCCGCCAGCTTTGAGTGCACAACCTGACAGTGGAAATTGCCACGAAAATTGGTCAGAGCTTGGGAACCGCCTGCGGAATACAATGCCTCGGTGACGCAAATACCTGGTCCTCGGCTACTACTAATCTAGGGCCACTGCAGAGGACCGAGAATGAGAAGGTTTTTATGAACGCGCACAATTTTACCAACACATCTATGTACGCTCACCGGTATTCACTCTTCGAAAATCTCTGGCATTTGCTTGTCTCGTTGCATTCTTGGCGTTCGAGTTCCTCACAACTGCGACAATTTCTCAGTACCAGTCACTCCAGAGACTTAATTTTTGCCAGCTCCTTTGCTCAACAGTCGAGAGTCTCAACTTGCAACTTCTTCTGAAACACTCATCTGGTCCAATCCAGGAGTCCTAGAGCTTGACATGCACACCTTGTCCCTGTACAAATCGCGCGACAACCTGGGCTCTCGACAGCATACCATTGGCAAATACGCCTGTATTCATGCCCGCAAAAATTGCAACACATAGGAATGGTACCGTTTTCCTTTCGTACCCGATTTTGGCGGCCATCGACCGAGCGAACATCAATCCTAATGTCTATGAATTCAACAAATCTCCATTTTAATTTTTTGTTTCTGTTTGTGACCCGCCGCTTGCCGGCCTCTTGCTATCATGGTAAATCCAGAGTTTCTATTGCCTACCACATGATGGATTACCAAGATTGTCCCACAATCCGGCATCTGGCTATGCGGCTGGAGAAATGTTACAAAAATGCAGAGTTTTTCCCCGCAAAGTTATGGATAACCAAGTGTGTCCCACGCTGTTTGGATTTATTGGTCCTCTATTGTCCGACCTCCTGTGACTGAAAAAAATGGTAAAAGAGCAGGTTTGATCTCTGACCCGATCATGGCTCATGGCACCTCATCTACAGAATGAAGATATGTGAGTGGGAACCCGGCCCTCCATCCTGCCTCTTCCAAGAGAGAAGAAGAAAAGATTGAAACATGAAAAAAGGACTGTGGTTGTATGCCAAAACCCTCGAATTTTCCTCTCTTTAAGGTAGACAAAAGTTGAAGGAACAGTGTCACAGCCGCCCGACATTCCCTCACGAAAATGGATAAATTAAACCACGGGCTGCGGCCGGAGGCCGCGGAAAACTGAACAAGCGATGATCATCTCTTCAAGGAAAACAAAATTTGAGGGAACAAAAGAGACTGACCAACCAGAGGCCTTGCAATAATTTCCTGACAAAAAAATGAAGCCCCAAAAACCATGAGTGTGGCTGGAGCACCGAATAAGCTAGGAATCCTGAAGATGTCTAGATCAACTTGATAACATTTCATGATGCAAGCTCCAGAGATGCAGGTATTAGGTACAGTTCATTGTCATCAGTACCAGGGGTGCCCAGAGGGCCTTATGAATTCAGAATCAGTATCGGCCACTAACACGAGTATCGAGCCCAATTTCTCCAACAACGATGGATTTGGACTGGGGCTTTTTTTTTTCTTCTGACGCAGTTTAAAGGTATCCCAACGTTCGAGACTTGACGCTAACGGACGGTTCTTTACTAATCAGACTTCGTCCTCTGAGGGGTATGAGCCTCGAGCGAAATCTTGTGCACATCAACTTGGTTTTTGAAAAAATTGCGGTTCCTGCGTGGTCCGCGGAGGTATTTGGGAGGTATCTAAAGTTGCAGGATGCTACAAGTCTGGCCGTCTATTATTTTGGCCTTTGAAAATGTTGAGATTGCCAGTCGAAAGATTGGGTAGGAGGGACATGATGTACTTATGGATGAACAGGCCAGTCGGTCTCCGTCGAGTTCTTTCGCCCGTCACCCTTCGTTTCTTTTACCGGCGATTATCGCATCACTTTTGCAGTAACACTGGCAACGTCCATCATAAAATTCCTGGCAAATTCAGGGTGCGTGAGCAGTTATGCTGCGCACTGCTGCGCAAATCCACACGAGGTCGGCTGTCTCCAAAATATTAGTCTCTTCGACAGGGGACATACTGTGGCGCCGGAGACGTCATCTGACGCGTTCAAGTTGAATCTACCTCAGCGAGTGACTTCTCATCGCCGATTACCGGTTTGGAACTCCATGATTGTAAACCACTCCTTGCTTCGCTAACTCTCCCGGCTCGAAATTGCCGGTAAATTTGCCAATCCGTCGATCCCCATCAAAAAACTTCCTTTTGGCGCGAGACAGGCGGAGACAATTCCCCGCCCACGACGGGGCGTTTCACAAAATTCAACACATAAAAGGGTATCTCCCGAGCCATGTGCATTACACTATAACATTCCCTTTGCCATTCCGAACCCTTTCCCCAGGAAACGAATATGGGCATGGCTAAGGCTGTTCTTTTGGTTACATCTCTATCCGTCCTTGGTACTTCTGCATACATCTGGCCGGGCCCGTATGATCTTCTCGAAGATGCATACACTGTTTCCGGTGGATTTGCCGATGGAGGGATAGTCGCTGGTGTCCAGCCATGTTCCGTATCTCCTTTTGGGTTCCTCCCTGGCCGTCAAGCCGCTGCAGAGTGGCTGAGAGTGTAGGTTCTTGCGAAAATCTCTATTCCTTTATTGATTTCTCTTTTCTCTCTAGCGCGTACCATGACATGGCCACGTACAGCACCGAAACAGGCCTCGGGGGCCTCGACGCCTCTATTGGCTTCGAGACAGACAGGGCGCAGAACATAGGCACCGCGATGAACACCTCTCTACTTTTTTTTGGAGCTTTCCAGTCCAAAACTTCCTCCAGTCAGTTGTCTCTGTCATCTTTGAAGCCAAACCAACTCACATTGAAATTAACAGTGGCGGACGTCATAGCCTTGAGGTATTCACTCTCGTTATTTTTCCTATTATCCGTTGAATCGGAATGGCATCACAGTGTCATCCTGGCTGTGAAAAACTGCGGCGGTCCAAGCATCCCATTCCGCGCCGGCCGCATCGATGCAGAGACCAGTGGTCCAGAAACTGTACCGGAACCGCAGCAGGATCTGGCATCGCATACAGCGTCCTTTGCTCTGCAGGGATTCAACGTGACTGAGATGATTGGTCCGTCCCTTTTCTTGTTAATTTCCGAATTCGTTCTGAGAAAAGAAACAAAGGTTTGGTAGCTTGTGGACACACGATAGGTGGAGTACATCAAGTAGACTTCCCAGAAACCGTTCAGAACGCAATTACGCCCCCAAATCCCGAAGGCATGGTCCATTTCGACAATAGTTTCGATTCATTCGACAACCACATGTGAGTTCTAGCGCTGCCCTTGACTCCCTTACAAAAGTTGGTTAATTTTTCTTTATCAGCGCTACGCAGTGGATCGATGGAACAAGCACCGACCCGCTGGCTGTCGGGTTCAACGGCACCACAAATTCCGACGCACGGATTTTCGCTGCTGATGGCAACGCAACTATGCGCGCATTCGCTCGAGACAACGAGTATTTCACATCCCAGTGCGGTGGTCTGCTCGAGCGCATGCTCAACACTGTCCCGAGCACGGTACAGTTATCCGAGGTCATTGAACCCCTGCCAGTGAAACCTCACCAGCTCATGCTGAGTTTATCGAGTAACGGAAGTCTCGTCATGTCCGGCTACATACGGGTGCGCGGCTTGGTTGAATTTGGAGATATGACACCAACAATGTCTCCTTAGATCTTTGGAGACTCTGATGAAGCTGCCTCTGCTAATGCGGCCGCTATGCTTGTCAAGTAAGTTTCAACGTCTGACCCGAAACGGATACTTATTTGAATTCTGAATCATTTTGCATAGACTGAGCTGGAAAGACCGGAATGACCAGTCAAATACGTCGTATTTCACCTCTGCCGTTGCCGTATCCGAGCCCAGCAGCAGTCTATGGGGCAGCGTCCGTTTCTTCCAGATTAACTCCCTTATTGACGCCCAATCTGGAATCTCCTCTTTTGTCATCGACTGGGCGTTTAACAACCAAGAGACACTGACGCATTCTGACAACGGTGGCTCTGGCTTTCCTTTCCAGGATGTTGCACTTCTCCAGGCCGATAAAAGCTGCATTACCCCTTCAAGCCGGCCGAACCCAACAACCACCGTGTTCGCAGTCGTATGTGAACTAGTCCTTACTCCGGAATCAACTAAAACTTCCGTCTTGGCGCAGATACGAATGGACATGGGCCCCGTATCCTCTGCCTATATTGACTATACTTCGAACGTTATTCAGCAAGGAAGTATCGCTGTGAAACAAGTCACATCCCGGTTCCCGCTGGCGCATGTCGGCAACTCGTCTTCGCCACTGTACGACACGTACAACGTTTCATTCCCTACCGGAGAGAATACCAATATTGGGGTGATTACATTCGACATAGTTGCGGTCATCGCTGGGAAAACATATGCGTCTCTCAACAATCCCGCAATTATCACTGAATGCTAGTTGTTATGCCGATACTATTGTTAAATTTTGGAATTAGTCTGTCTATAGCCGTCACTTTCGAACAGTTGGAGCGAATGCCGTCTAGCTCATTGGGAGAGGATTCGAGTAGCTGGGAAGCTGTTCAAAAGAGTTTTAACATCGGAATCACTGTCTCCATACTGAACGAAGTGAAGACACCACTGGAGAAGTTTTCTTGCGCAGCTGTTATGCTCATTGTCTGTCGACGTCCTGTAAACACGAGTCGCCAAGCACACATCGTCTTACACGCTGGCAGCTGCCTTACTCACACAGGCGAGCCTGAAAGGTCCTAAAAGTGGGTTATTTTTCCAGAAATACAAAGTAAAAATTATGTTTGATGCATCATGGTTTAAACTGATGACCCCGGTCCGAGCGTTGACCGAGAGCCGAGTAAGAAGCATCGAGTCTACTCTCGCCTTATAACTGGTATGTGGTAATCCAAATTAGGTAACAGGCCCGTCTTGGCCAGCACCACCATATCTCTCACTTTGGCCCGCGGCGCCGTACAACTCTCCCGGTACCATGCCGGCCAATCGCAGTCCCATCCTACATTCGCAGGAAATCGTGAAGCGAAGGAAACCTCCTGCTTGTGATTCTTGCAAGGCGCGGCGCGTACTCTGCCATCCCACCACCGATGGGACTCCTTGCCCACGTTGCTTAGAAAAGGGCACCAAGTATGTCGTTCCTGAACTTTATCTCCTGTCAAATGAAGCGGTTCTGCATACTTAGATGCACAACGACCCCCGTCGCGCGTGGGCGACCCCCCAAGCCAAACTTGGGGATGATTCCAGCTGTAATTCCCAGTCCAAAGTCAGTAGCTTCGACCGCGGCGTCACACTCGGCCTCAGAAGAGCCCGAAAACCACCCTTCAGACTCGGCTTCAAATTCGAGTTCCTTGCCTTCTCGAGGTTCTCCTCGATACCTTGAGCTTTCTCCAGAGCTTGTTCATCATCTGTTTGAATGTACATGGTATTTGTAGTCTCGAAAGGAAATCTAATTGTCCCTGACCAGGTTTTACGCACTTGCCTCAATTCAATCATCCCATGCTTCGTGGAGATGTTCTTCGCGATGCCCTCTCCTCGAATTCATGGCAGATTCATCTGCTTCCACCGCAGTTGAAGGTGCTGGCCCATTGTATCTGGTGAGCATTTCCAGGTATTTCACGCCTCTCAGCCAATAACTAATTGCCATTCAGTGCACTTTCCGCTTCTATTTCGTTCGATCATGCAATTATTGGGCCAGGGCCCAAGCCTTCGTCCCTCGGCGACCGTTCTGTTTTCACCCGATGTGCAGATCTCAGAGAGTACGGCGTCCGGAGAAAGCCGATGTATCGGGCCCTATGTGCTGAAGCACTGCGACTCGCGTCCGAGGTTGGCGTTCTTCTCGAGCCGTCCGAGGACAATGCGGTGTCCTGTTTTATGCTTCAATTTCTTGAAAATGGTAGGCGACTGAAGAGTTCCACCGCTGATGATTTTTTAACCATATTTGTAGCAAGGGAGACGCGATCTCGTCCTTTTGCTGTGCAATACCTACATCACGTCCGTGTCATCTGTGAGTCTTGGGGCGAAGAGCACATGGGATCACAAAATGCAACTCACTGGACGGGATCCCTGGTACACGCATTGACAAAAACTACCCACATCTATGCTCACGCATAGTATTCGCAGCTCATGGAGGCTTTAGAGACGACCCTACACCGACAGCCGATATTAGTGTTGGTGCTTCTCCCGCACCTCTTCTTTCATCCTGACATGAACGACTATAGATCACACCATGATCAACTACTCATTACCGGTCGAGACCCGTTGTCTTTGCAAAATCTTTTTATATCGCTCCAGAGTGCGATGCAAGAAGGGGAAAGAGCAGTCGCTCATCCCATTCACGGCGATACGGCCCTGTGAGATTTGAGACTAATCTATTTAACGCTATTTGTCTCACCATAGCCAGATTTATTTCACGTTACGCGCCTTGCTCGCGATCTATACGAAAAAATTACTGGGGGTACGCACTCAACGACCTTGGCTTACCACTTTCTCCGGGCTCAGATTCAATCCAATCATCTAGATTTCGCCCGTCGTCATCCTCTCGATGAAGGCTCCATCACCGAGTTTATCTCTTCCTTGGACCATCTCCACTCGATCCGGTCTCTCATATTTGACCGAGAAGATGAGAACTACCCAGGGGACTCGTTGTTCAACCCCTCTGCCCAAAGGCGAGACGTACATCTGAATCTCCGATCTTGCGCGTACATCATGACCTTCAGCCGCGCTACACTCGTGCTCGGGCTGCATCGTGAACTTGTACGCCGCGCCGCCATCTCATCTTCATCATCGCCAGCAATCGGTCTGGCCGCTGCAGACCACTGGGCTGCCGAGCGCCTCGTCCTGCTGCGCCGTCAAGTGAGCGAAATGGCCGATCTTGCGTTGGGAGAAATTGCGCGTGGGCTGCGGACGATGCCGTCACTTCCGCACATCGCGCATCTCCACCGCGACAATGTCGTTGCGTGGGCAGAGTTTTGCCTCGACGAGGCGGACGCAGCAGGCAGTGTATCGCCCGAGCGCGCGGCGATAATTGAAACGTGCGTTGTCGTATCTTTCTCTTTTGCTCTTCTCTCGAGAGAATTCTCATTTTATAGGATCTCGGAGGCACTCAAGCTTGTCGGATACTCCTGGCTGCTTCCGCCTGGGCTTGTTGAACGACTGGACGCGTATGTCGACACCCACCGTCCATCAGGCTCGCTTCCGCCAGTGTTCTCGGAGGACTCGATGTTTTTGGACATGTTTCCGGCGCCCTTGGACAATAATTGGGTGTCGATGTTCACTGTTCCGCCTGGGAATGAGGCCTTCTCGGCGCAGGGGCGGTATCTGTGACGGAGAAAATGACCACGGACTAACTGTTGTTTAGTATATGTGTATTTATGTATGGCAGGAGTAAAAATTCCTCTTTTTTTGTAATTCGTAGACTTTCGGTTCTCAGCAAGAAATATGAGTAGTCACCACAAAAACGGTTCAGACTAAGGATGTGCCCAACATTAATCGTAAAATGATACCAGTCACGCGACAGGGTCGCGGCCTTTTAGCTCCCCCACCTTTGCTCTCAAGCTCCAAAGCATCTACGAGAACGCCGTGAATGATCTACGATACAACTCGTTCGTCTGCCCAGGACCACGACCGCCGATGGTCAAGTTGCCCATACTAAAATAAAAAATCCCGGGCGACTGGACCCCTCGCCTTCACGAAATACTCAGCGTCGAGCATGCTCAGTTACATGGAAGCCGATGGCGCAATTCTCTCGGATATAGAGGCCTGAATCCTGGATCTCTAGCGCTCGATTTCGACATTACAAGCAGAGAAAAAGGTCATGAAGCGGCTCCTCTTCTACAAGTACCCAGTCTTGACCCTTTCAAAACGGAATCATCTCCGAGATCTTTGTCCATTTCCTGCCAATCCACCACTTGTCCTCCTAGTGCGCGGTCATCTCTCACCCAACTCTCGCCAACTTCTCTCACGCATATCTACTGCAGATGGCGCGAGGTCGACGGCCACCCAATTCGAATTTGGGTCCATTTCAAGAAGAAGCGCGAGAAGTCAATGAAGAGAGTTGAGTCTAGAATTCAGGTCAAACACCTGGCAGTAATTGTGAGAACAGAATGTGTTGAATTAGGTTTCCCAGCGCTCTGGGGATCTTCGAGTATAGGATGCTTTCAACACAGCAGATATACGAGATTGGAGACTGTTTTCAAGGACAGTAAGTTCACTGAGGCAGATCTAAAAGTTAGGGTATGCCTCGCTGAAGGCGGACTGGAAGCATAAGTACAGGGAAGATGAACAATACAGAGCGAAGGAAACGGAACAAACCTCAAAAGCAAGATTACGAGTTTGGAAATGGCAATCATCGGCGCTCCTGCCGAAATGCGCAAGCCGAACAATTTTCGCGGGGACAAGTGCTTACGCTAAAAGGGATGACGAAATTGTGACTGGTTAAATATCTGCCGCAATGCCGGACACTGCCCCCATCAAATTGCCTGATTTAGGTCGCCACGTTTACGGCGGACAGTCAGGAGTGCTGACGCTTAGGCCCGGGTGCCCGGGAATTCTCCTGGTACCATGCCGGTCAATCGCAGTCCCATCCTACATTCGGTGAAGCCAAAGAAACCTCCTGCCTGTGATTATTGCAAAGCGCGGCGCGTACTCTGCCATCCCACTACCGATGGGACTCCTTGCCCGCGTTGCTTAGAAAAGGGCACCAAGTACTGTACAGTTTCGCTCAATTCTCCCTGGCTGTGACCTGTGACATGCACATTCGAACTTGGGTTTTCGTAAATCCGCCGGGCCGGCCGTGACACCAAAAAAAAGTTCGTAAATCCGATAGAAAATCTCAAGACACCTCTCAGACATTCTTAGAAAATAAGTTTCAGGTGTAGAATGCCGGTGCGCATTGCTATGTCAAGAAAACACCACCCAAAGCGGTGTGGAATAATCAGTCCTTTTTTGTGCCAATCTCGCCGCTTTCGCCCGAATGGCTCGCAATGGGTCGTCTTCCCGACGTCTTCAAGATCCAGGATAGACTAGATTCAACCTCAATCGCGTGAAACTCGACATTTTGTGAGAGCTCCTTGGTGTCCCGAAGCAAAACGCACTGTGCGCACGAAAATTTGTTTTTTTGGGCCATTTTTCGCCGATTTCGTGACATTTTTTGGTACATTCGAATTTCCCCTCGGTGACTTGTGACAGGTTCGAAAATTTTCTTAAATTTTGGGCCCTGTGACCCGTGACATATGAATTGAGCGAAACTGTACAGTACGTCGTTTCTGAATGTTATCTCCCGTCGAATGAAACGGTTCTGCGTACTTAGATGCACAACGACCCCCGTCGCGCGTGGGCGACGCCATAAGCCAAACTTGGGGATGATTCCGGCTGTAATTCCCAGTCCAAAGTCAGTAGCTTCGACCGCGGCGTCACACTCGGCCTCAGAAGAACCCGAAAACCACCCTTCAGACTCGGCTTCAAATTCGAGTTCCTTGCCTTCTCGAGATTCTCCTCGATACCTTGAGCTTTCTCCAGAGCTCGTTCATCATCTGTTTGAATGTACGTGGTATCTGTAGCCTCGAAAGGAAATCTAATTGTCCCCGACCAGGCTTTACGCACCTGCCTCAGTACAATCACCCTATGCTTCGTGGAGACGTTCTTCGCGATGCCCTCTCCTCGAATTCATGGCAGATTCATCTGCTTCCACCGCAGTTGAAGGTGCTGGCCCATTGTATCTGGTGAGCATTTCCAGGTATTTCACGCCTCTCAGCCAATAACTAATTCCCATTCAGTGCACTTTCCGCTTCCATTTCGTTCGATCATGCCATTATTGGGCCAGGGGCAAAGCCTTCGTCCCTCGGCGACCGTTCTGTTTTCACCCGATGTGCAGATCTCAGAGAGTACGGCGTCCGGAGGAAGCCAATGTATCGGGCCCTATGTGCTGAAGCACTCCGACTCGCGTCCGAGGTTGGCGTTCTTCTCGAGCCGTCCGAGGACAATGCGGTGTCCTGTTTTATGCTTCAATTTCTTGAAAATGGTAGGCGACTGAAGAGTTCCACTGCTGATGATTTCTTAACCATGTTTGTAGCAAGGGAGACGCGATCTCGTCCTTTTGCTGTGCAATACCTACATCACGTCCGTGTCATCTGTGAGTCTTGGGGCGAAGAGCACATGGAACCACCAAATGCAACTATCTGGACGGGATTCCTGGTACACACATTGACGGAAATTACCTACATCTATGCTCATGCATTATTCGCAGCTCATGGAGGCTTTAGAGACAACCCTACACCGACAGCCGATATTAGTGTTGGTGCTTCTGCCGCACCTCTTCTTTCATCCTGACATGAACGACTATAGATCACACCATGATCAACTACTCATTACCGGTCGAGACCCGTTGTCTTTGCAAAATCTTTTTATATCGCTCCAGAGTGCGATGCAAGAAGGGAAAGAGCAGCCGGTCATCCCATTCACGGCGATGCGGCCCTGTGAGATTTGCGGCTAATGTATTTCACGCTATTTGTCTCATCATAGCCAGATTTATTTCACGTTACGCGCCTTGCCCGCGATCTATATGAAAAAATTACAGGAGGTACGCTCTCAACGCTCTTGGCTCTACCACTTTTTCTCGGCTCAGATTCAATCCGATTATCTAGATTTCGCCCGTCGTCATCCTCTCGACGAAAGCTCCATCACCGAATTTATCTCCTCTTTGAACCATCTCCACTCGATCCGGTCTCTCATATTTGATCAAGAAGACGAGAACTACCCAGGGGACTCGTTGTTCTGCCCCTCTGCTCAAAAGCGAGGCCTGCAACTGAATCTCCGATCTTGCGCGTACACCATGACCTTCAGCCGGGCTATACTCGTGCTCGGGTTGCATCGCGAACTCGTACACCGCGCCGTCATCTCATCTTCATCGTCGCCAGCAATCGGCCCGGCCGCTGCAGACCACTGGGCTGCCGAGCGTCTTGCCCTGCTGCGCCGCCAAGTGAGCGAAATGGCAGATCTTACGTTGGGAGAAATTGTGCGTGGGCTGCGGACGATGCCGTCACTTCCGCACATCGCGCATATCCACCGCGGCAATGTCGTTGCATGGGCAGAGTTTTGCCTCGACGAGGCGGACGCGGCGGGCAGTGTATCGCCCGAGCGCGCGGCGATAATTGAAACGTGCGTTGTCGTATCTTTCTCTTTGCCCTTCTTTCAAGAGAATTCTCATGTTATAGGATCTCGGAGGCGCTCAAGCTTATCGGATACTCCTGGCCGCTTCCGTCCGGGCTCGTTGAACGACTGGACGCGTATGTCGACACCCACCGTCCATCAGGTTCGCTTCCGCCAGTGTTCTCGGAGGACTCGATGTTTCTGGACATGTTTCCGGCACCGTTGGACAATAATTGGGTGTCGATGTTCACTGCGCCGCCTGGAAATGAAGCCTTCCTGGCGCAGGGGCGCTATCTGTGACGAAGAAGTTGACCACGGACTAACTGTTGTTTTGTACACTGCTGTATAGCAGGGGTAAAATTCCTCTCTTTTACCATCCGTAAAATTTTAGTTTTCTGTTCTCGGCGAGAAATAAGAGTAGTACTGACCTCTACCACCAAAACGGTATGGGTCTGATATTAACCGCAAATGAGTCACGTGAATGGATCGCGCCTTCTTCCTCCTTCATCCTACTCAATCCCTCTCTGGCTACTTTTCTTGCAAGAAATCTGTGTGTGACGTCTGAAACAACTTGTTTTGACAGCTCATTCTACCTCAGCTCCAGGACTGCCGATAGTCAATCCTGTACTAAAAGTTCGGGCCACTCACCGCCCCACGAAATACTCAGCGTCGGCCATGCTCAGTTACATGGAAGCCGATCGCATGCGCCTCTCGGATATAGAAAACCAGATTCTGGATCCTGAGCGCTCGATTTCTGCATTACAGGCAGAGAAAAAAGTCGTAGAGAAGCGACTCCGCTCGTACAAGTACCCAGTCTTGACCCTTCCAAACGAAATTCTCTCCGAGATTTTTGTCCATTTCTTGCCGGTCTATCCACTTATCCCGCTGAGCGGGACTTTTTCACCAACCTCTTTGACACATATCTGTCGCACATGGCGCGAGGTCGCGCTGGCCACCCCTCTGCTATGGCGAGCTTTACGGATTTCCCGCACCGATCCCATCCCCTTAGAACGACAGCGCGATAGATCGGACATTTGGCTGGAGAGGTCCGGCTTTTTGTCCGCTTTCGATCATGGTCAATGACTCTGAGTTCCCTTCGGGAACAGTTCCGTACTGCGGACGCTGGGAAGACCTGAGGCTCTATCTTAGCTGTGGCCTCCTCTCCCTCCGGCTTCGCATCTTTCGACGCGCCGCTACTACGCACAGTTTTTCTTAATGGTCATGCTGTCTCGAGAGTCACTTTGCCCTGGAAGCAGTTGACCTCTCTAACCTTGCTTGTGATAGAGCCATACAAATGTCCTCCAATTTTGCGGCAGACACCGAACCTCCTCCACTGCGAGATCAATTTCTTCGATGACGGAATCGTCCATAGCCTTGGGCTCGATATCGTACTCCCGTGCCTGGAATCATTGATCTTGAGGTCAGACGAAGACATTGTAACCGGATATCTCGAAACCTTGATCGTCCCTGCTCTCCGTGACCTCCGCATTCCGGAAACATTCCTTGGAACGAATGCCATCGAGTCACTTTTGGCGTTCACCTCGAAAGCGGGCTGCAAGCTCCAACAAATGCATATAACCGGTACTGAAAGAGCAGTACCGGATACCTCGTACCGCGAGGCTTTTCCCACCATTTCAGATATCTCCTTCGACGTTCCATATCCCGAGGAGACGGCCGAGAGTTCTGAGGATGAAAGCAAATCCGCTTCGGTGGACATTAAAAGCGACTGTAGCTCCGAATAATATCATTTACAGTTCAGGTGCGTCTGGGCATCCCTTTTATTGGTGACGGCTCATCTTTCGTGCAGTACACACTCAATACACTGCTTTCCTGAAATTCTTCCAATAGTCCTTACTTTTTGGTGCACAACAAATCTGACTCGACGAGACAAGGATCTCAGAATTTTTTGCGGACAGAAATTTTCGTATTTTCCGAAAAAAAACAACTGGTACTCGATATCCGCTTCCTTGGTTCGATTAAGTAGCCTCTTTCATATTTCTTCAGAAGTGCGACCTGTTCCATGATACACAAAGTTTAAAATTTGCCTTCCTCATATTCGTCGCACCAACGTGATGAAATGAAGTCAAAAATGAGTGCCGCAGGATTTACTGAAATATACTAGTTCAAGATGGATGGAAGACAACGCTTTGACACGGCACTCGACGAAAAGAAAGGTAGATCAGGTCTTCAAAAGACGTGCCCCAAAGCCGCGAATGCTGGAGTGATGCAAGGTCGAAATAAAATTAAAAGGAAAAAATAACACAGTAGAGAAACTATGCTGTAAGCTTCGGAATAACCTTAACCATTTGGTCTATATTAATAAATTGCACCCAGCTTTCGAGGTCCTTTGCGCTCTCGTGCCATATGAACTTACTGTCCGGCGTCCCGCGGAAAAACGCGCACACACATTGGTAGTGCTCCTCCACCAACACATCCCTGCGGGCTACACCGAGGTTCGCGCGGAAGATGCGGAACTCCCAGCCCTGCAGCGGGTGCCCGTCCCCGCGCGCAGTTTCCCGCGGGATGTCGAACTCGAGCCGCGCCCAGTCGAAGCCCGAGGGTTGGCCTATCGCCTGGATGTACGCGCCCTTGAGCGCGAGGAGGATGCAGAGCCGGCGCAGGACGACCTCATCGCCGAGCTCAGGCGCGATGAGCTGCTGCTCGTTCGGCGTCAGCTTGTGGGCCATGGATGTGGCATACGCTGTTATGGAGGTACCCCGTGGCTCAACGGCGACGCGCTTAACGCCGAGGCCGATATTAACAACCTTGCGCTGGATGCCTTGGGTCATGGCCATGCCGCATAAGGACGCCTCGTATTCAAGGTGGTATCCTATCATGGAATGTAGGAATTTTTCGGGCGGCATGTCGTCGGGCGCCTACGGACGAGTCAGTCTTTAACGGCTCCGAGCCCGTAGTGCACGGACCTGTTCAATCCAATGCTTTCCGTTCGGGGTGACGCAGTCGCGCCACTTTGCCCGTTGTATCCGTCGATGTCGCATCATGAGCAGCGGGAGGAGGTGGGTCATAATCTGGCCTGGGGGGAAGTCAGCGTCGACCCCGTTATTTTGTGGACATACGCACGGAAACTGTCTGGGTTTGGAGGGTCGTAAGGGATCTTGATATGCTGGACACACTCGCCGATAACTTTGTAGCACGCATCGTATTCCTTTTCTCATAGAGAAACATATTCATAGCTGCCAAATGAGTGCACAGGACCCAAGCCACGCACCTCTTTCGTGTACTCTCTATTCAGCGCTAACATCCATACAAGAATAGGGCAGTCCGACATCGCTAGATAAGGGGTGAGCGAAAATTCCAGTGGTACGCAGAAAAAGATGGCCTATGTACCTCGGCGGAGGGCAGCCCAAGAGCTTTATTTCAGGGAAGGACGTTGTACTGAAAGGACCAGGGAACTTGACTGGCGGACATCATGGGCGACAAGAAGGTTTTTTGCTGTGCGGCGTACACGTTGCACGAGTGCTTTGTCAGCGTTGGGCCTTGTTCTGCACCCACGACTCGGTCTCTCGGGGACAGCCTCCAACGCGCCCATTGTCGTCCTAGGAAGTCGTCCGTATTATCGAGACGGCCAAGGTGGCATCGGTCCTGCTTTGTTCAGCTCCAAGCAAAACTAGCTGTTTGCTTTTTCCGGATGCCGCTCGCGTCGCATTCGAAGCCAGGTAGAAGCGGGAAACTGGGTCCGCAACGGCGGCATCATCATCCTGGATGCAGAAGCCGCAGCTATTCTCACCGACGCCAAACTATCCGGCCCTATCCGGCCGCCGACTCTCGCACAGGCACCGAGCTGCTGCCATCATAAAATTGGAAGAATGATTTTCGACGCGTCACCTCGGCTCTACGCTTCCCTGGACAGTCCTTTTCCGCTGCATCCCGAGCGATGCGCCTCACATTGGATAATTCTAATTAAAAACCCTCCCAAATGAGGAAATTTTGCGTCGGAAGCCCACGGAAAGTTAGATGGGAAATCGACTTTCGGCAATGTTCGGATACGTGCGGAGTTCAAAATGGCGCCCAAGCTGCATGAAGTCCGGTTGCCTTGATATTCAGTATTGCACATCTACACAGGTGCTTCTAGTTTTCCGGCTCTGTGTCTAACCCTGGTCTCTGTCGGACCCTATGTGTTCCACTCAGGACCGACCCGCAGGGAAATGCCGGAAGAGATGATGTCTATAATAAATTGTGAGTTGAAAAAGGTAGACGTGTTTTTGAGCCGTTGACTCAATGAGAATACTTCCAAATAACGAGGTTAAGCTGTGAAGGATACGTTCAAAAAAGGAATTTTCGCACTTTGATGGTAATGATGGGGTCACCGGCTTGGTACCTCACGGCTTGGAAATTCGAGCATCGGTGCACCACAGGCGTCATCAATGAATTACCCTCAACATTGAACAACATTCAAAAAAGTTACTACCAGGTGAGCTTTAGTCCTGCGGGCATCACAGAGAATTTGCCGGTGGGGTAGCGCTCGGCAACCATTTCGGCATCTGTTCTCGCAGTAATGGGGTTTCTCAAGAAGCCGGGTTTCCAGAAAAAGTCGCAAGAAACCGGCTTTCCCGATGTTGATTTCGGCCTCCACTGCTTGGCCCTCGTATTGAACTATGAATGAAGACGTATCAACAATGTCAACATCCCGGTCTGCTGAATCGTTTGCTGACGCAAAACTGGTCTGGGGTTTGCTGGGATCATAGCGAAACGCATTGTCTTGGGTAAAAGAAAGTTCTGCGCTGTATGGACAATAAATATTAAAAGCTCTTTGAATTCGATGATTCAGGGCAATCTGTCTTCCTCACAGGCCTCTGAACGCCATGTCTAGCAAAATTGTGTACCTCAGTAAGTATTTGCCTTTACCTTTGAAAGATCTATGCTTACCATTTCTATGTACAGTCTCCGGAGCGAATTGCAGTATTGGTTACGGCCTGGCCTCAGCCCTCGCTGCCCATCCCAACACGATTGTCTTCGCTGGAGCCTGGAGCCCAGCCGCTCAAACATTGACAGATCTGGGAAATAAATATTCTAACGTTCACCCCATAAAGCTGACCTCTGCCGACAAAACCGACAATGAGGCAGCTATCGCACAAATTGGAAAAATTGCGGGCCAGCTTGATGTCATCATTGCCAACACAGGTGACCTGAATTTACCGCCGCCTTGCCAGGAATGCTAGGAAATGATACTTATTGCGAGTGAAGCGAGCAAATCTACCCTAACACGTGATGAGAGGCAGAGGGATAGAGTTTGCAGGAAACAAGAACAAACTGTCCTCGCAGTGGCTGACAGTGCTTTGGGAAAGAATACCTTCAAAAACATTCAATTCTGGGTATATCACAATGGAAAGTGGACCAAACGACGTGCCTTCATGGCACCGTTCTGCGTAGTGCTGGACAAAAATATGATACGAAAAAATTATTGTTGAATATATTCAAATATGCATGAATACAATACAGCCTTGGACCCTCCTACTGAATATGAATATGATACGGATATAATACAATATGTTGGTCAGTGTATTCAAATGTATTTGAATATGCTCAACCCCAGTTTTGGCTGCCTCAGGACCTCCATCAGCACTGGTCCGATGATTCACTCTCAACGGCATTGTCAGAAATCAGCTCGGATCTTTGTCAAGCCACGCTCCGGTACCCGATGGTAGGGGAGATCATTGCATGCGGTACTATAAAGAAAGGACAACCTGGAAAGAAACCCGATGCAGGGACAACGAGATTATATAGAATATTGGTCACGGAGTCTGCATACCTAATCTGGTGACTTAGGAATGAAAGAGTAATCCAAGGGAAGACACCGGCCTCAGCCACAGAAATCAGTAACCGCTGGTACTGGCTGTTGAACTCCCAGCTGGACTTAGATTGGGTACTCACAAACTCAGACAAGTATGGTTCGAAAGCTATCACCATGGCCTTAGTGGGGAAAACACGGAAATCAGTCCTGCAGAATGAAGACCAACTCCCGACAATTGGGTCAGGGGAACCGGAGTTTTAGTGGGTATAAGATAATGGACAATGAAGGGGTGGCCCAGCCACCCCAGAGTCTGTTTGACAAGCCCCACACAGAGCACTGATCTTCAGGTGTAAGTGCATAAGTGCATCTCCTCAGGTGGTTTAATTGGTCATTTTCAGCTGGCGAGGTTCTCAGTCCTTGCCAATTTACCAGTGAGTGGGGGGACAACTTGGTCGATCTGAAGGACCTGGCTTCTCGAGGAAGAATGGTTAGACTGCTCAGAGAGATGTCAGAGACGGAAAACAGAATATGTTTCCTAATCCCACGAATCAAAATGCTCCACAAAAAAAAAAAAAAGCTCAGGAACTCCTATCCACAAGTAACTTGATGCAATCATAAATGTTGTGGCATTGAAGTTCAAGGCCTGCTGGGCACCTGGATTCTGCATTTTGACTCATAATTGAACCTCTGAAGGTTCTTTGGTACTGCAGTCCATAGAGAACCTCTTTGCGAGCAAGCTGCCTCAATTTCCGACCCATTATTCCTGAGCAAAATTGGACCAGAATATAGTTGAATATATTCATATCATATTCATATTCACTCTCATAATATGAATATGATATGCTACAGATATGATATGGACTATCAGAGGTGAATACAATATGGACATGAATATGATACAGAATTTTCGTATTCATATCATATTTTGGCCAGCACTAGAACTTCTGCACATACCAAAATCTCATGGAGCAGGGAAGAAAAAAAACTGTGCCCAAAAAAGGAAATGCATAAGCATGATTACACTATTTTCTTTGCAAGCACCCTGCACCTCTATGGATTCCTGTAATTCACCTACTTAGGTATCACATCCCACCACGGCTTGCCCATGACGACACCACTCCCTGCATTCTGCAAACACTTCAAGGTGAACATGCTTGGCCTGGTCATCCTGTTTTAAGCTACGCACACTACTCCTGGCATCTCTGACTGGCTTGCCAGTGTTTGCTGTGATCTTGAGCATCATCAGTTCCATGGGCGCTTCCATTACATTTCAGCCGTGTGGTATGGGATGTCTGGGCAGGATGCGTGACGCTAGGCACCCGCTTAAATGGCAATCTGCCCGGGGCAAGTTGCTAGGGACCTGGGGAATAAGGGTGTAGAGGTGAACTGGCTTGGGCTCTTGCAGGCACCAGTAACAATTGAACTGGTCACAGGAACTATGTCTTGCACTGACAGTGTGACAAAGGAGAAGGGTAGTGTGAAGATTTGGAACTTCAGAGTTGGACAGGGAAAACCATGGGAATTCGACGCAGAAGAAATACCTTGGTAAATGGTACTACTTGGGATAGGTGACTAGAAGTACAACATGCTGGGTTGGGTTACTTTGAATAATTGATTATGAACCACCACAGATTGCCGGGTTCACACAGAAACCCTCCCTTTTAAAAAGGATTCTGCAGAAACTTTTGAGTTTGACCAGCCATGGAAAGGTGAGATGAGTGGTTGCTATGAGGTTCATGTGTTTTGCAGGAATTCATGTACAAGCTGGTGTTCAAAGACTGCCAGCAACTACATTGTTGTGGATTCCTGGTCAACCCCATGCACGGGTTTTTGTCAAATTTCCTTTGAAAGGGGGGATCTCCTCGTAGAAGATGAGATAGATGGTCCATAGGAGGACTGAGGTGGTGTAAAGGTCGTGCTGGAAGGGTGCTGAGTCATGGAGTAAATTCTCCATTTGTGTGTGGAATATAATATGAGCTCTAGAGATAGAACAATCAATAGAATAAGAATGAGAAATACATAGCTTGTTGCTGGCTCAAACTCAGGCATGCATGTAAGAAATCTGAGTCCCTGAGTAGACTGTAGTAGTGGCAAGAAGGAGAGAGCGGAAATACATAATGGGACAGCTGTTCCTGTTCTTGTGAGATATCAGAGTCCGCAAGGGAAATGGGTGAGAAATGATATGAAACACAGGAACATATACTCTATAGAGTGTGTTGTAAATCCTTCTGCAAGATCAACTCAGCCAACTGAACACTGGGAGACATGCAAAGCCATATAGGGAGATACACTGCCCACCTCAGCTTTGAGTATGGGTGCTCAGGCCACGTTGAAGTCGATCCCCAGCACAATCCAAGGGAGCAGGGGCATCAAAAGTCATGCTCATGTTGGGATTGCTACAAAATGGAAGAATGAGGTGACATTGGGTGCAAAGCAAGGCTGAGAAAAGGGAATGAGAAGCACTAAGATGCTGCAAGTAACATAGATATGAGCCTGACCATGTTTCAACTTCAAGGCAACATTGTCCATGGTGCAATGTCCGTATGATATGAGGAGTTGATATCTTCATGGTGTGGCATGAATAAAAGGGGTTCTGTAGCCCTGGATGCATTCTATGAGAGTGAGAGGGAGTAAAATTGAAATTGGTGCAATGGACATGTTGGAGAGGAACAAAAAATATCAGCACAGAGTTACTGAATCTAGGTGACAAGTGTGCTTGGGCTGATCCCAGATGTGACGAGCATGGCACTGCATGGCAAGGCTTCCACATTGTGAACTCAGGTTTCTTGAAAGAAGATAAGAAAACTGAGTCCACAATGGCAGCAACATAATTCTGGATGCAGAAGCCGCAGCTATTCTCACTGACACCAAGCTATCTGAGCTGAGTCAGCAGCTGACTCTCACACAGGCCTTGAGGACTGCTGCCACCAATAATTAGAAGAATGGTAGAAGAGGGTAGATTGGTCTTATTTTGATGGGACATAAAAGCTGCCACTGCCCAGATAACAATGAGAAGGTGGTGTAGGATGGCAAGAGCTGTCAGCAGCAGTGATACCCTTTTGGCAGTTAGTTATGCTGGGCTCTGCCTGAGTTCTTTTCTGCCTCTGCTATCAAACTATTGATCTGACATGTTGTGTTGCAACAAAGATATGTTCTGACAATTCTCACTTGGCTGAATTGAATCAAGGCCAGAGAAGATAAGTGTCATGACCTGCAGAGTACCTGAAGCTGGGCCTTGGCTTGGAGAATGAAGTTGGAGACCACAGGTATATAAGAACAAAGAGGTGATTGCCAAACCTTTAGGTTTGGCTCCTTCAAGAATTTGTATGTTACAGGTCAATTAGGAAGCTGCACTTGGGTGTTTGTAACTGTTGATGCTTCTTGCTTCTCAAAATCAGTCTTGACACAAGTTGGATGTTATGCCCTGATTTGGGAGACCACACTCTCTGGTTATAGCATGGTTATGTCACTCACTGCATTCAAGCTGGTCCTAGAATGGCTGAATTCTAGGCACACTGAGGCGATGGCTAGCCGCACCTATCTCCGTGGAGGCATCTAGACCTGCCTAGACTCAGCTAATCCTGGTTGCCTAGACACACTGGAGTTGAGGCCCGCTTAGGTCCGCGACGGCCACCTTGAATCCCCAAGTCTAGGAGGATCGGCACGCCTCGACACATCTTTTGCTAGGTGGCTTCTGTGCTGGTGATTAACTCACCAGAGGTTTTGTGAACCTCTGCTGGGTGCATTTCACTCCCAAATGGCCCTGGAGCCTGATTCTTTTATGCTTTTCCATTATGTGTTGAATTTGAGTGCCGTGGAAATTGATGGCCGCCTAGCACTGCCTCGCCACACCATGGCTAGCCGCCTAGCAACTGCTCGCCAGGCTTGTCGGCTATGCCCTGCTGAGGCGTTTCGGCATATGGGCTGTCTAGACAGCCCTTGAACGCAGTGACTGTGTCACAGTCATGATTGTTACATCCACCTCAAAATGCAACACCTCTCTTCATCATGGACATGTTGTTTAGCCTGCCACCAGATTCATTCATGACACTGTACGCAAAGCTTTGTGATGTTCATGTGAATCGTGTCTCCCTCTTCCCAACTTTTGCCACATCAATGTCCACTGTCCCTATCTTGTCACTTGTTGCTGCTCCAACCCTTTATCCTACCCCTGCTTGATCTCTACTCCATAGTATGCTGCAGCGCACAGTGTGAGCCCCCCCTGCTAGCCCCACCTTCCACTATAGCAGCCAACCCCTCCCCTCTGCCACTATTCTTGCCTGCACACCATCCTTCCATGCCATCCCCAACATCCAGAAGCAGGCAGCAGCTTTCAATGTGTTCTGAAGCCAACACTACCTCACCTGAACCACATGTGTATGCCAAATGGGATGACACTCCCTCTGCCACAACACCAGACACATTGGGCACATGGTCTGGACTAGATAGTCCCCAAGACGTGGACATCATGTCTCTCTTTTTCATCTGTTAACCTTCTCCCTTGCTTTTATTCTTTCTGACACCTCTGATAGGGTGATTTTATCCAGACATCATGCAATACCACAGCTTTACTCCCTCTCTACATGGAGTCTAACCCCATCGTCGATGAAACGGTGCGCTTAAGTATAAGCTAGAAATGTGACTATGGTTGGATGCTAACAAACACCACAACTAACAACCACACAACCATCTACTATCACTCCCAAAGAACAAGTGCACTCCCTTGGTGAGTTCGGGTCCGAGTCGTAGTATGCGACTACTGGTTTTGAAACCCAATGTGATAACGAATCTTCACTAATCTGACTGACAACAATGCCCATGGCACTTCAACTATGCAGGATTTGTACAGAACAATGCCCCGAGGCCTTGATGAACGGGTAATATATGTGGTTTTTGGTGGATACAAGACGAGAGGAAGACTATTAGATAGTTTCATCTACGTCAGGGCAGAGTTTGTAAGGTTTCAACAGTGAATCCTCTAATTGAGGTCACAGATCCTGCTTTCAATCACTCTCACAACAAGCAATTCTTGTTGTAGACCTTGGCTTAACCTGCCACAGGTACCTTTCGCTCTACTTCAAGGCTTAAGCACCTTGCTGGCAACCAAACTGATCTGCCTGTTGGTTACCGAGGGCAATCTCAACCACAGATGCAACTAGCAAAGCAGATGCAAAGCAACAAGCCCACTCAGGTAGGTAAATCTCTCTTTTGTACGTGAAGACTGCCCGCAGGGTCGACAATGTGAAGCTTATCTTCTTAACTCAAACTGAACTAGAGCCAACAACCAAACTTTGATTTATAGACACACTACAAACAGAGGTAGATACTACTCTCTGTGAGTTGGCCTGAGAACAACCGCAACAATGTCCGCTATGGTGTACTGGCTTTCCGGCGGGGTCCTCAAGCCCTATTTATACTACTGGAATATAGATTTACATGTGAAAAACAGAGAGTGAAAACAAAAGAAAACAAAAGATGTCCATGCGTATCTGATGCATCATCACAGGCCAAGAGAAACCCTTCACATGGTTCTCATGTCCTGATTTGGGTATATGGTAGGTGCCACAGGCTGCCATCTGCAACCACAGGCCTGGAACCTCTGGGCGCGGAGTTGAATCCACCCTCTAGGATAATACTGCTATTGTCAAAGGGAGCTCGCGGGTCTGTTCCTTGTCGGTCTGTACCCACGATCCCACTCTGAACTCCGGTCCAATGGAATAAATCCCATTGCTCCACTCTATGTGTCTCTGTTTGTCACTAGGGACGCGACGCGGCCCCCCACATGTACTCTCTCTATGTAGTTCTCCTCTTTAACTGCTTTCCACTTCCTTCAGCATGACCTGCAAGCCTTGCATCAACCCCGTGACCTAATGCCAGTCTGGAAGGACAACCCATGGCCTATGTAAACCGCCCACGGCCAACTCCCTTAGCCTTCAACCCACTCGCTAGTACTCTGTAAGTCTCCAAAGACTTCCTCTGTGCAGTCATTGGTCCTCTATTGTAGGATACAACTTCTGAATGATGACTTCTGGGGCTTTTGGGTATTTATCTCCTCTTTGTGTATGACCAGCAGCCCACGGAGTATGCTAGACTTGATCTATACACTACAATCAGCAGCTTGGAGCTCACTCTGATCCTCCTTTGTATCACCGAACAGAAGTCCAGAGTACTAGTGATAGTACTACTAGAAACTACCTTGCAACTCTTATAATATGTGTTTATGAGCGCAAAAATAGCTAGATGATGCATACTTGGCAGTGTGCCGTCTCATTGATGACCACAACAACCTGTTGGATCTTCAAGCTCTCCAGTGGGCTCATCCAGCAATCACCAAATACATGCAAAATAACCTGATACATTCTTTGCGTGTTCTGTCAACACTCGCAAATGCAAGCCCAAAGAATTGCTTGAGGGCTGCCTGAAGAAAGCCTGGAGCTGCCCTGACACTGCAGCAGGTTCTTCAGCCCTTCCTTGTACAACAAAGTGGAGCTTGAGGCCCCCTGTGCCAAAAGTCAAAGATGCTTGTGGTTTGCAATGGATGAAGGCAAGAAGTGAACTGTTAATGCTGTTGCACAGTTGGACATATGTACAGCTCTATATGCCTGGCTATATTCTTTTGCATTGCAATCAGATGCAGTGTATGGACCTTTAGGCAGTGGGATGTCCTGAACCTCACTTTCAGATGGTGCGCTGTCCAGGCCCTGGGCAAATTTGACCACACCAAGGGCAGCCACCTTGTGCTATGGGACATGAAGCTTGTTGTTGAATTCCCTGCTGGCACCCTGATCCTCCCATCCACTACAGTCGCACACTCAAACATCCCTGTACAACCTCATGAAGAGCGCATCTCCTTCACTCAGTTCAGTGCCAGCAGCATTTTCTGATATGTTGACAATAATTTTCAGACTGTAGAGAAAGTACAGCAGGATACTGATGAGTATGAGCATCTCACAGCACTCATGGCTTCCTGCTGGGAAAACAGCCCAATCTCTTTAGCACATTGGATGAGTTGCTAGATACCCAATAGACTTGTAGTGGATTTCAAATCAATGTAATTGTAACCAAAAGTGTCAGACTCCAAACTCCATGAACTGAGTGATGATAGAGGTTCAGCTCACGCTGTGTGCGGCCTTATCCCAGTTCATATTGTCCCATAAGTGGTCAGTGTCATGGCATGGCCTGGGGTGATGAATGAACTTCGATGAAGAGAGGGCACTAGAAAAAGTAGTTATAGTCTATGGAAGCATCAATTTATCAGACATGCATACAAGATCTGCTTTACGCTGGAAGAAGACACATAAGATTTCCAAAGAACGGCTCAGAGCAGCAATAAACAACATGGAATCTCAAAGAAGTTTAGACCACTAGTCTTGGACACCCTGGATTTGTTTAGAATAATTAATATAGTCTCAAGAATGCTGCTGCAGTCTCTAAGTCACAGGAGTTACCTGTACAACATGTTGTGCAAGTGCTGTGGCTCATGCCACAGGAAAAGCACAAAATCATGGAAGATGACAAGAAGGCACGTCAAGTGTCAGTTACGTTGTGATAAGGACCATGGTGTCGCTATCAAAAGGTAATGTGTTTCAAAGGCAACTGCGTTCGTCCTCTAGGGGGAAATAGAGTTGAATGATAGAGAGGAAGGTCAGTGCTTGGATCCGCTTTGGAATTGGTGGGGGAAAAGTGAAGAATGGATCGGGGAGACGGATCATCTCCTTGGTAGTTTATGTGTGTGACGGCCTGTTGTCAGTCAAAGAAGAATGGAGAATGAAAGAATACTTGTTCAGGCTCCCTGTACTGTGTACAGGAACCTCTTATAACGATGCCCTGTCTGCTTTCCTTGGTGCGCTCTTCCCCTTAGAGCCAGCGCAGGACATGCGATGTGTATCGCACCAACAAGGACACTGACGTCGTTCAAACGAGGGGCAAGACAATCTGTCTCCTTGACTGCGAATCAGCGGTTTGGAACTGGTGGCTTCTCCTGGGGCCTGTCTTTAACAGAGCTGAGCTGTTGAAAACAGTGATCCTAATTGAGGAAGCCTGGAATGGTGACACCGGGTCCAGTGTGGAAGGACCCTGTAAAGGGGGTGTGGGAGATAAGACATCTAAGGTGTGGGCAAATATGAGAGGGGTGGCCTGTCTCCAGCTTTGAGAGCGAGGGAGAAGGGTGCACGAGGACGAGGTACAAGTACGGGGGAAGGACAGGGAGTACCCCTTTGGATTGAGTGAGACTTGGTACAATGAGTGGGGAAAACACCCTGGAAGCTACTGACTATTCTACCTAAGTGCACTCCCTTTTATACTCTTTTGACAACTTCACACGTTTCCAGGTGCGCTATGCAGCCGCAAAGCGTTTCCAGGGCACAGAAGTCATCACGGTGAGTTCTGGGGTGCATACTTGGCAGGAGACGAGATGTCTCTGACGGGAGACCAATCATCTCTGGTGGGATGCGAGGTGCGGTGAGGCCAAACGACCTTGGGAGTGGTTTGGGGCTTCAGGCACAGCCATTTGGTCGTATTCTGCAGCGTCCAGCAGACACTGGTTCAGCAGAGATGAGTGGTCTCCCTCGGTTAGTGGGTGCGCTGTGTGAAGCATGAGCATGGTCATGGCTTGGATAGCCTGCCTCTTGTCTGTCTGCTCAGCCTTGTGCATGCAGGTAAGGTCCAAGGCTAGAGGACTTGTCTTCTCATCGTGTGGAGGAGGAGCAGAAGGCATGGGGCTGAAGGGTGAGGAGATCCTGCAGCGAGATGAGAGATATCCATGTGTGTGCGTTGTCTTGGTGCAGAACAGCTAGGAATGAAGCTTCCGGTGCTGCTGAGGAAGGTGCAGGGGGTCCGTTCAGTGGGGGAGACCATTGTTCTCATCGTGAGACTAGTTCCAGTAACGTGGTTTCCCGATTTGGAAGGTGCTCATCTCAGACTCCGGCTGTGATTGCCATATTTGAGAGCTGCTTGGAGGGGCCATGAGACAACGAGCAGTGTGTAGCATGCTCAGAGACCTCACAACGTACAGATCAGAATAAGACCAATCAACTCTGTCCTCGAAGAATGGCTATGACGTGTCACTTTGCAGCTTTATGTGTCCCTTTTCTGCTGCATCTCGAATGATACGTCTCATATAAGGTTGGTCACGGGTATACCTGTGGGTACTGCAAGGCCAACCTACACCCATAAAAACCGTACCTGACATGGGTCAGGTATAAAACCCATGCGGGTAAACCCGGGGTTCATCAACAACATGCAGGTCATCCAACCTACTGGGTTTACCTGGGGCTTGCACTTTAACTTGAATATCAGCAGAATTGCTTAAAGACACTGAGTAGTGAACCGGAAAATTGCTGGTAGAGTCAATGCATTCTTGTGTTCTAAATTCTGGATTACAGACAGTGCAGCAGTGGTGTGGCGGCAAGTGCTCATTGCAGTTTGTAGCAAAGGCGACACGTGAAGTCACAATCATGCATAAATCACATTAACTTGTCTGGAAATCGGTCTGTGTTTCGGCTGAAAAACCGCGGGTTTACAGTTCTCAACCCGCACCCATACCTGCCATACCCTGGGTACAAACCCGCGGGTGAACCCGCATACCCGTGACCAACTTTAGTCTCATATAACATCAGTAGCGCGCTCCATGGCAGAGCCCACTAACAGTTTGAAACTCAGATCACTTTGAGCGACACTAATCCGTTTCCAGGCAAATCAATAATTGCAGAGATATCAAGTGAGTTGGAAACTTACTTTCATGACTTCACTTCACCCAAGCCCATTCTACAGGTCAGTTTCTGAATGCCAGGTAGGTTCTGATTCACATGAACTAAGGAAGTTCAACAATATTTGAATTCTACAATGGACCTGCAGTTTCATTTTAAATGCATGTGGGTGATCGGGATTTTTGGTCTCTTGCACTTACACCACGACCCAGGTGTTGGAAATTTAAGTGACCGTGAGAGCAAAAACCAAGGAATTGACGTTGAAAGGAACAAAAACAATCTGAGAAAGCTCCGACACGAAAGTCTCGGGAACAGCAAGGGAAATATCAAGGGAGCAGGATGGTGGAGTGGTTAATAATCCACCTGCTCTGGCTTCTAGGTAATTCTGGAAGTCCTGGGTCCTACGAGGGTTCAAATCCCAGCAAAAGCCATTCCTATGGGATCATTGGACTCTGTGGATGTGCTGTATGATCTGGCCGAGCCGATGTGCCAGTTGCCGTTTGGATATTCCTTCGGCCTCGGGTTTGAGTCCTGTAGGAACCACCAGGAGGTTTAGTGGGTATTGCGAGTCAGAAGGGGCAGCTACTTACAAAGGGGGGCTTATGTCCAAACTGGTCTGTGTAAATGCATTCCTTCCTGGGTGTGTAGTCACACTCCTACTATCTGGTCACGTTTACTGATACATGACTACAAATGTGCAATTGTGCCTTCTGACAATGTCGGCCCAAAAGGGGGCTATGGCCTAGACCCAAGGGGGCTCTCCGTGAAAAACCGGATCTGAGGTGCCCGCAAAGCAGCCCAAAAGACAATCAGAATGCACCACCAAACCACCAAAAAAAAATTATCATGAGACTGAATCGGGATATGAGCACATCAGGATTACTCAGAATTCTTTTCGTGGTCCTAGTCTTTCGGGAACTGTTGTAGAGAATGTGGGTGGGTTTGAGAAACAGAAAACCAAAACTGTTCAATGTATATGCGGACTTCTCTCCCTGTCCAGATAGAACATGCACATCAACATCATGATTGACTAAGCCCAAATCTCGCTCGGTCGACCTGTCAACCAGCTCGCATTGGGCACGGGGACTTGGGGCTTTTTCCTATGTCACAATTCCTGCCTAGTAACATTGGAAAAAATTATGAAGGTTCAATAGTTCAGCTTGAGCACCTGCGGGCAGAAATGAAATGGAGAGGAGTAAGTGGGATATTATTGTTTCAGGTGCAATTGAGTACATAAATAAATCTTCTTAGTATGGCTAGAAAGCTGCCATCGAATCATTATGTTTGATAAATTTTTAAGATTTTAGTACACCATCCGCTGATTTATTGTGCACAATATAGAAGCCAAATTGTGCTAAGACATGTTCAACATTTGAATAGAAAAGAATGAATGCCTCTCAAATTTTCAGGGAAAGGAGCGCGAGGAAATGGCCCGTCCACAAAAATATAACATCAAAGGTGCAAGTGGAAAGAAAAGGCACCTGCGAGAATCGAACGGGTGACCTCAAAATGCGAATTTGGCAGAGAACCCTATACCATTAGGGCGCCTGAGGACCCACTAACAAGTTAGTGCCAAGTAGGCATTTAATTTTGCCTCTACTGCTTGGCCCTACTAGAAGTATTGAACTATCAACGATATCGACATCCCGTTACTATGTACCCGGAGGCTGTATGGTCTACTGACGCAGAACCGGTCTGGGGTCTGCCAGGATCCAGCGAAGCGCATTATCTTGGCTAAAAAGAAGTTCTGCTGCTGTACGGACGAAATCTATTAAAGCTCTTGAATTCGACGATTCAGGGCAATCTGCACTCAAGTTTCATCAGCTGGAACAAACTAGTCTTTTGCCTTCTCGGGCGTCTCGTTCCAAACTTCGTGAGGTAAAATTGATATAGGGATCTCGAAGTCGGCGACATCGTCTTTCTCACCAACGGCGAACTGTCCCGGCTGACTCTTGCACAAGCCACCAATTATATTGACACGTTATCTTATCTGATTGCCTGTTACGCGACCATGCTGATGCAGGGAAGCGCATTATATTATAAAGGGCTCCCTGAATTCAAGGATATGGAGAGCATGTCTCAATTCTCAGTGGACTTCGAAAGCCATGTCTATCGAAATTGTCTATCTCAGTGAGTACTACGTCTTTTCGGCTGGAAGGTAGATACTTATCACTTCCTTAAAGTCTCCGGAGCGAATCGCGGTATTGGTTACGGCCTAGCTTCGATCATCGCTGCCCGTCCCAACACGATTGTCTTCGCCGGAGCCCGGAACCCCGCCGCTCAAACGCTGACGGATCTGGCAGCCAAATATCCTAACGTTCACCCCATAAAGCTGACCTCCGCCGACAAACCCGATAATGAGGCAGCAATTGTGCACATCGGAAAAACTGCGGGCCAGCTTGATGTGATCATTGCCAGCGCAGGTGACCTGCATTTACCGCCATCTTGCTACAAATTGATACTTATACTTCACCTCAATCACTTAGGTATCGCATCCCACCACAGCCCGCTCGCGACTACGCCCCTCGCCGCATTCCGCGAACACTTCGAGGTGAACACGCTTGGCCCGGTCGTCCTGTTTCAAGCCGCGCACACACTACTCCTGGCATCTCCGACTAGCTCGCCGGTGTTCGCCGTGATCTCGAGCATCGTCAGCTCCATGGGGCGCTTTCTCTACATTTCAGCCACACCGTACGGGATGTACAAGGTTGTGGTGAACTTTCTCGTCAAGACGCTCGATGCTGAGCATTCTTCGCTCGTGACGATGGTCATCGAGCCGGGGTGGGTTGCGACGGACATGGGCAATGTGGGTGCAGAAGCGAACGGGCTTGGGCTCTCGCAGGCGCCAGTAAGGATCGAGGAGTCGGTCACGGGAATTACGTCCCGCATTGACGGCGCGACAAAGAGAAGAGTGGGAAGTTTTGGAGCTTCCGAGTTGGACAGGGCAAGCCATGGGAATTCGACGCGGAAGAAATACCTTGGTAAAATGTACTGCTTTGGATAGGTGACTAGAGGCACAATATACTGCGTCGGTTTACTTTGAAGACTTGATTTATGAGCCACCACAGGTTACCGGATGAAGCCAGGGCCCATGCAGAAATCCTCCCTCTTGAGAGGATTCTGCAGAAGCCTTTTGAGTTAAATCCGGCCATGGGAAGGTGTGAGTATGCTACGAGGTCCCTGCGTTTATACATGAGCTGGTGTTGAAACCGGCAGCTTCAGAACTCAGCCACCGACTGCGTTGTCGTGGGTTCCTTGCCAACCTCATGCACGGGTTTCTGCCAATTTTCTTTTGAAAGGGGGATTTCCGAACCAGGTTTCCCAATAGAAGATATTCCAATTACAATGTCATAATCTCGGTTCGAAGCATGCACGTTGTAGAACGCTCCCGTATGCCTTCCCTCTTTTTTCATCCAAGTGAGCCGTCTCAACAGAGGGAGACAGCCGTGCTTAGGTCGGAAGCCAAGAGGCTTTAAAAACAGCAGTCCCAAGCATGGTAATTATTATTACGCGGTGTTGAATTATCTAACGTTTGGATAGACACAATCTCCGTATGTTCAACATCTCACGTAATCGTGGTTCAAAATACCAGCGTAGGTTTGTGTCTTGATTATATACTAAATGCGATAATAATCTTGTTTCATTGCACCAATTGGCCGCCGGGTTTAACCATTTGAAATCCGGTTTACCGCAGCTCCGGCCCTAACGCGGAAGAAGATCCGTCAAGAAAAACATGGAGTATATAAAGCCGCGACTCATCCGCGACCCAGATACAGCCATGGTTCTAAGTTTCCTCCTCCTCTCGTGTGCGACGGCCGCTCTAGCAGGAAATCACAGCTACATCTCCCGCGACGTCGTCGTCATCGGAGGGGGTTCATCTGGTACCCATGCGGCATTCCGACTACGGCAAGAGGGCCTCAGTGTTGCGCTGCTGGAGAGAGGCAATCGACTGGGTGGCCACGTCAACACATTTCGTGTGCCCAACACCAACACGAGCTTCGACTTCGGCGTTATCTTTTACCACAATATCAGCGTCGCCTCTAACTACTTCTCGGCGCTCGGTGTGGACATTATTGCCGCGCCGTCAGGCGGAACCAGCGTCTCCACCTACGCTGACATCAATGGAGATGCTAAGGCGACGACATTAGTTCCACCGAGCATGCCATGGGCCAACTCGACGGCGGTCACCACTGCGACGGAGAAGTATGTCAACCTCTACAACACTCAGTTTTCCTTCCTGGATGACGGATTCAACTTCCCCGATCCCGTGCCAGAAGACATTCTGCTGCCGTGGGCCGACTTCATGGCTAAGTACGGCCTCGACCCCATATCTTTCAGCGCGTACAAGGTCAACCAGGGTGTTGGGAACGAGATGACGCTTCCGGCGTTGTACGCAATGAAAGCGAGTTACCGATTTCCCATCCTTGTCATCTTCAAAATTGACACGGGCGTAACATAGTACTTCTCGTCACTCACCGCTGGAGGCTTTCTGGGCATTGGACCAGCACTCATCACAACAGCTGATTTCAACAACCAAGGAATTTATGACAAAGCGCTCGAGAAGCTGGGTGAAGGCGAGGGTGCCTTCTTGAACGTAACCATAAATCATATCACACGGGATGAGGGTGGTGTGTCCGTGACGATGAAAACACCATACGGCGGCGAGCAGACAGTAAGAGCCAAGCAGCTCATAATAGCGATCCCCCCAGTTGTGGCGGATCTCCGGGCCGTTGGCCTTGACCTGTCGGCCGAGGAGGAACATCTATTCGGACAGGCCAGCTTTCGGTGGTACTTCGACGCCGTCATCCGGAATAGCGGCCTGCCGGACGACATCGCGCTCAGCAATATTGACTTCACTAAGCCCGACGGCATCCCCATCGCGCCTCAAATAGTGCTCGCGGTGGGTCAGGTGGGACTCACCACGGGAGTGCCGGGACTACAGTCGCTGTACTATAGTAGCGACCGCAACATCAGCAATACAGACGCACAGGCTGATATTCTGGCTACACTGGCGCGGTATCGAGCGGCGAATGGGCTCGACACGTCGGTCAAGACGGAATTCGTTGGCTTCCACAATCATGAGCCGTTTGAGCTCACCGTGCCTGTGGACGTGATCCGCAAAGGCTACTATAAAGAGCGAAACAAGCTGCAGGGCTGTCGGAATACGTGGTACACAGGAGCAGCGTGGCAGGCACATGACAGTACTCTGATCTGGAACTTTACTGAGTCAGTGGTGGTCCCGGGAGTTGTTGACGTATTGTGTTCTGGCAGTATTTGCTCTTGAACTCGTACTGTAAATCTGTGCATAATCTGCTGAGTGAAAGTTCGTAATGATACAAGTGGCTGCGTGGTTCCGCGGGAAATTTGAGTATAATCTATTTGTCTTCAGCAGATGAAAATAATCACCCCTCGAACCCGAGCATAGGTACAGGAACTGATAGAAGTTGCTCGAAGGTGATTGCGCGGTGATTGCCCGGGAGCAGTGAATTGAGGCATGCATATCGGAAAAGCAACAGTCATGGCTGAATTTGGCAAGAATCTGTTCGGAAAGCTGGCTGAGTCATAACATTCATTGAGAAGAGATGGCGGGGATAAAAGTGCTTTGGGCAGAGCTTCATTCATGAGAGAAACAAAGCCTAAAATTGGTTTGATGTCTATTTCAAGATGAACAACACCCAGTACTTTGGGCGTGATGCGTGATTGATACCCGCTAGCGCCGTTGCCAACGCTGCAGCATATAAGGCTCCATCTCATTAACTCTGATACACCCCATCACACACAGATGTTGAAAGTTGGCACAGTAAGTCAATTAAATATGTTGGGAAAGTTAGATATTGAATTGAAACAAGACGTCAGACATCGCTGCCCAGGCTTTGGGCACACAAACAGCAGGGAATGATGCGGTATGTGGTGGTGATATTCTCCCGTGACCTGACTAGTCATTTTGAGAAATGTGCAGACGCCGTTGACACTAGAAGCACTACAGGAACTCATTCTTGCAACCCCTTCTGGACATGAAGAGCTGGGTCAACGGCTTGTACAACTAGCAATGGCTTTTACAGAAAGATATGAATGCACAGGGGATTTAGTGCATCTGAAGGAAGCTGCCCAGGCTGATCTGGCTGCAGTTGAAGCAACACCAAGGGACCATCCAGACCTTCTGAAGCGCATGCAAAACCTTGGCATCTCATTGACTGATCTGTACCACCAAACTGGGGATCTAAAAGACCTTGAGGCCAGTATAGCAATCAAAACAAATGCCATGGACTTGGCATCGGAAAGTGGTATAGGACACTCAAAAATAATGCAGAGCATGGCTTTGTCCCTCATGGATCGATACTACAGATTGGGTTCTTCAGATGATCTCAAGGCTGCTATTCAGCACCACCGGGGTTCAGTTGAAACCACTCCTACTGGCCATCCAGAGTTGCCTGGGCGTTTACATTGTTTGGCCGAGTCTTTAAATGCACAATATGAAGAATCAGGCAATGTTAACATCCTGGAAGAGGCAATACACTTCAAGAAGACTGCCTTGGAAGCTACTCCAGAAAATCATCCAGAGCATGCTACATTTCTGCAGAGCCTAGCTGTTTCACTTAAAGACAGATACAGCCGATTTGGAGACGTGGAAGACTTGGAAACTGCTCTTCAGTGTGATCAAGATGCAGTTGCAAAGACCTCAGAGGATGATCCCAATCTGTCTACTTGCTTGGAATCTTTAGCAGACTCCTATATGGAAAGATATCAGAGATTTGGAGACACCAAGGATCTTGAATCAGCTTTACAGAGTGCAACTTCAGCAGTGAGAGCAACAACTGACACTCATCCAAGCCATCCATTCAAACTGCAGAGTTTGGCACGTGTTCTCAGTGCTCGATATGAACGGTTTGGGGTTCTGCAGGATCTTGAAGAGGCTCTGAGTAAAAAACAGCTTGCAGTTACACTCATCCCCAAGGATCATCCACAATACAATCTATTGTTGCAAAGCTTAGCTGTATCACTGGCAGATCGATACAGAAAACTTGGAGATGTAAAGGACCTCCAGAATGCACTGAATTATGAGAAATTGGTGGTTGAAACTACACCTAATGATCATCCTGAGCTTGCTCCTCGACTATTAAACTTGGCAATATCATACTCACTTCACTATGGTTGTCTGGGAAATTCAGCAGATCTTGAAGATGCAATCCAAAAGTACCGAGTTGCATTGGAAATGGTGCCAGATGATGATCCCAATCTTGCACAGTACCTGCAGGGACTGAGTACATGCCTTCTAGATCGCTATCATCGTTTTCAAGATGTGAGTGACCTGGAAACAGCTCTAGAGCTTGCTCAAAACTGTGTGGAAATGACACCTAAAGATAGCCCTGATCTTGTTCGCCACCTAGAAGACCTTGCTATGAAATTTGCAGAGCGCTACACAAGACTTAATCACTTCAATGATCTAGAGAATGCTTTACAAAAGCATACCCTAGCTGTGGCCCTGGCAGCAGAGGATGGTCCAGAATTTCCAGCTATCCTTAACAATTTAGCAACCTGTGTCTTTGAAAAGTACAGGAAGTTAGGAGATTTGAAAGACTTAGAATCTGCCATTCAGAAAATTGAGAGTGTAATTGCACTTACTCCAAATGACCATCCAACCCACTCTTCTTATTTGATAAATTTGGCTGAATTTCTCAGAGAAAAATACCATAGGACACAAGATGAAGATGTTCTTGCAGCAGCATTGAAGACATGCCAAAATGCCATATTTGCAATGCCTGATGGGCATCCAAATCTTTCTGGAATGTTTCAAGAGCTGGCTCTTTTGTCAATGGATCAGCATGGAAAATATGGAAAGGTTGAACATCTTCAGGCAGCTTATACAGCATTCAGCTTGTCATTTGAAGGCATTATATTGCAACCAGAATCAAGTTGGGATACTGCTTTGCAATGGGCAGAACTGGCTGAAATGCACCATTCTTCGGATTGCATTAAGGCCTACTCCATTGCTTTTTCTCTGCTCCCTGATTTACTTTGGATGGGCCACACTCTAAAAGTCCATCAGGATGCTGCTTCCAGAATTGATATTTCATATGTTACATCAAATGCAATTAGTGCCTGCATTGATTTTGGTTACCTTTCACTTGCTGTCACATTTCTGGAGCAAGGACTGGCAACAAAATTCCAGCAATTGTCACAGTTGAAAGCTGATCTCAATGTCCTTTCTAGTAATGATGCTGAGAGGTTGCGTTTGCTGTCATTCCAACTTTACACAAAGACATCTGAAAATCCTCAAGGCATCGCAACTGAGCGTGAAACTTTATTGAAAGAGATAAGGAAGAAGCCTGGGCTTGAGCATTTCTTGTTACCCAAGCCCTATGAGGAGTTGTGTCATGCATCAAAAAATGGCCCTATTGTTATTCTTAATGCAAACCCAGATC
This sequence comes from Mycena venus, assembly GCA_014462655.1. NCBI lineage: Eukaryota > Fungi > Basidiomycota > Agaricomycetes > Agaricales > Mycenaceae > Glaucomycena > Glaucomycena venus. Next base: position 127,158 of record JACAZI010000015.1, on the reverse strand, counting down.
ACTGTGATGCTATTGTCCTCATGAACCCGGGATCACCACCAGTCCATATTCCTCTGTCAATCACATATGATGCAGTAGTGCACCAGAGAGATGCTCTCAAGGAGATACTTAGTTGGAGTGGCATTTCAACTAGGAGTTCTGAGGCAACACGGCTCTTTGGAAGAAAAGAGAGATTTACAACAAAATCATCTGATGAATGTTTCAAGGATCTCCTGAACTGGTTATGGGTCAATGTTGTTGGTATAATTTATCAAGGCTTGGAATCTGTGAGCAGTTGTTTCTGTTTGTTGCTTATGCAATTCCCTGAAGACACTGGTGTTTTTAGCATGGGATTCTAGGTGGTCGGCTATGGTGGTGTCCAACTGGTGCTTTTACTGGTCTTCCTTTTCATGCTTCTGCTCCAACCGATCAATTTATTCAGTCTTACACATCCACTTTGACTGCTCTACTTGATGCCTATGCTAAACTGCCTAATGTTGACACAGTGACTGTTGGTGTTGTTGGAGTGACATACAGTGGACCAAACAGAAAGGCAGAACTTCCTGGTGTGGCTGAAGAAGTTGCCAGAATCACACAAATTGTTGGAATGGAACATTTACAGAGTGTTGTAGCTGAGAGAGCTACACCTGATGCTGTCCAGAAACAGCTTGAGAAATGTTCCTGGCTGCACTTGGCTTGTCATGCAAAGCAAGATCCAGAAGATCCACCACAAAGTCATCTGCAGTTATATGAGGGAAAGCTGGATCTTGATACCATCCTCAAGACTCCACTCCCACAAGCTGAATTTGTGTTTCTTGCAGCTTGCCAAACAGCCATGGGTGATGCAAGATTGGTCAATGAGTCATTTCATTTGGCAGGTGGACTGATCACTGCTGGGTTTTCTGGGGCAATTGCAACCATGTGGGCCATGCTTGACAAGGATGGTCCAATTGTTGCAGAAACTGTCTATAAGGAGCTGTTTGGTCATGGTAGACGGCCCCAGGCAATAGATGCAGCAAAGGCATTGCATTGTGCTGTGAAAAAAATCAGAGCAGATGGTGTTCCATATGAGAGATGGGTGCCATTTGTACATATTGGAGTCTGATTGCCTTCCTCTGATTTTGAGTATATGATCTTTGTACTTTTACAATGATATTGTGAATGAATTTTATGTGTACTTATGTAATCAGTAGTTGTTCTTTTCTGAGCTTATAAATTCACCAGGTTAGGGTTACCCTTTGAAGGCTTTCTTTTGCCACTAGATTTAAATCTAATAGTTTTAAGAGCATTGCCTCTACTGATGCAGCTAATTGTCCTGCATGTGTTCAATCTCAACTGCTTTCTGCTTTTCCCTTAGTTGTGATGCCATCAATCAGCATCACCAACCAACAAACAGTGCATCAGTCAACATTTATATCTACACCTGCGGTCTTATAAAATGCAGGGAGATCATTGGTTGAGCATTTCAAGTTTTTCAGTGAAAATCTTAGTGAAAAATGTTTTAGATTTTACAAAAAGATTTCACCAGAAAAGTATGCAAAATTATTTTCAGTACTTTTTTACAGCTCTATTCAAATTGAGGTGGAAAACACAAAATCTTTCATGACTTGCTTGGCCTTGTTTGTACTGGACCCCAGAACCACCCAGGTGTCTGTTAATTGAGCTCTTGATGAAGAGGCATTCAAGCAGATGTTCAACCAAATTCAAGATGGATTCTATTATATATGTTGTATTCTGTAGTTATTTGTGATAATCTATTCATCTATCAAGCGCCAAGTGCACACAGACTGTATCTTCACTTGTGGCCATCAGCAAAAGCTTGCCAAAACCTTTGTAGTGTTATGATCAGCATTGCTGCATGCAATAGGTGGGTTATAAAAGTCCATCACATCTGTGTTGTTATAGTCTGCGGTAAGGGTTTACGAGAGGTATCTATGATAGATTAATATAAGATGAAGCAGCACTCACCACATGCTCTTCAAGAAACTTGATAAACCGTATTGTATTGATGGAACCTTCTACAATGTCATGTGCCACAATGCTGTCCAGCATGATGACCAGAAGGATGGAGTAGTGCTTCCCCCATATGAAGGCTCACTGCTGAATGCACCTCTGGCCTCTCAAGTACCAACTCTTCAGTTGTCCAGTTGTGCAGTCATTCTTTGCCACCTCATTGATAAACATCAACATGTTGGGATCAGGCACAAGATCTGCCATGCGGTTCATGTACATGGACCACTCTAAGTCATTGCATGTCAGTGCCTGCATGGAAACACATTTCCATGTCAATTCCAGCTGGTGCATGGTGCATAGAAGGGTTGTAATAGACACAGAAACATTCCACTGCATCAGGAGTTTTTCTGGATCTTGCCAATGTATGGTGCCCAGTGTCACTTAGGGCCTGATCGGGCGGCACGCTTTGGCTAAGCGTGTCTGCCAAAATTTAGGCGTACACTCTGTTGAGGCTGTGCTCCGCTACGCTTCAATTGAGCGTGATTCGGCCTTTGTCACTCTGGTCGAGACCACAACCATCAAACACCTTTCAACGTTGTCCCTCAGTCATTAGTGTCGCTCCCGCCATATTCCCGCCCTCCCCGACACAGTCCCGACCTCCGTCAGTATGAGTTCTTTAATATAAAATGTATAAATTTTGCCAAAGTTAACTTGTGCATAGCTACCAAAGTGCGCTCAAAGAAAAATGAGATTTGGGTAGGTAGGGTGTCCTCGCTATCATCAACGGTGAGGAGAGGGTGCTTGACGACGGTTGATGTCACCCACATGATCACCAGGAACAAAATCAGCCGAGTGACTGATGTGATGAACAAAGCAGAGCGTGAGCCACTTGGCTGAAGCGTCGCGCCCGATCAGGCCCTTAGTCACTGCCTGTTTGTGACAATAAAAAAAAAAGCATGTTTTTATTCTTCTTGCCAAAAGACTCAGTTTGACAATAGGAAACTTTTCCCAAGAGTGATTTTTGAGTCAAAATTGAGCAAATAATATTTTTCTGACTGGCCAAATTGGGACTGTCAACCCAAATATGTTACCTACTGGTCAAAAGCCTGTGCTACCATCTCATAAACATGCCTATGTGACTTTTACTGCTTGGAACTGGACCTCCAGCCCTGTAATTGAGCACCCTGAGTCAACATCCCAGCATGGTATATGTCCATCCAGCAAAATATATGATGTTGCCAACAGTGAATGGTCATAATGAAAACTGATGCAAGGTTATTGTAGAAAAGTAGATATGTATGAGGCTGCCAAGGTGTGCAAAATGGCACACTGCAGTGGCCTAGAGAGGTACACAATAAAAGAATTTCAGCCTTTAGCTGATTTGGAACTAGTCCAAATTAGGTGGTGACTAAGCGACAGGCACCATAGATGGTATGGCACTGCTCTATAAGGGCGAGGACGAGCTTGATATCAGTAGCATTAAGAATATGTGGGCACCCAGATTGATTGGCTGCACTGCTGGATTGTACAACATCCTATAGATAGTGTAGTAGTCAAGGGTTTTATACATGAGGGTCTTTTTCGCTCCAAGTACATTGCATATTTTCTTCATAGTGAAGTCCTTGTCAAAGAGCACAAGGATTTGGTTCTTCAGATTGTGAGAGATGGTGCATGTGGGCATTGCTGAACAAGCAGTTCCAGGGTCTGGTACAAACAAGGCCAAGCAAGTCACAAAAGATTTTGCAATTTCCATATCAATCTGAATAGAGCTGTAAATTTATTTCAGACTAGCTGCTACCCATGAATTTATTCATGGGGCTCATGGTGGTGGGTTGTTCCCAGTCCCCATCCCAGCTGGTGGTCCAAGTACGTGGTTATATTGAGCTCTTTAGACCAGCTGGTAGTCCTAGTGCAACACCTTGGCAATTTCTGCACCTACGTCGTAGCTGTCAGGTGTGGAAGTGTGACTTGCCCTGCTCGTTGCCTTCCCATTTCTGGATGATCTGCACTGTCAATCAGATTAGAAAATGCTGAGGTGCTTCTTTATGTTTTACCTCTCTGCTACGCAATTTCTTTTGATTCCACAAGTACTCTAACCTTTTCTCTTCTACTCATGTCCAGGACCTCTTGTCTCTCAAGCACCCATTATTCTTTACCTTCATGCTGTGAGGGATTTGATGGCAATCAAGAACAATGTAACCATCCCACGCCTCGAGGATGGATGTGGTACTCATTTTGGTCTGAGGGCAATTTCCATAACGTTACCCCCTCGATTCTTATATCCTCTTTTGTACATACTTTGTAGACTTCCGGATGCGACACTCATGTTTAACACCTCTGAACCCTTGGATCGCACTGGGGATGGACTTCAAGCCAGACTGGTCACCTGTGCTCAGCGCTGTTGGGGGGCGGCATTGTCTCCCTATTCATCTTTGTGCCTCCCCCTGGGGTTTGGTTGTGTGTTAGCTTACGGGATTACCATGGACTCTCTAGTACAAGTTTTGTTTCATGTATTTTGGGTGTTGATTTCCAGGCTCTGGCATCGTGAGAGCATGCGGGCGGCCATCCCCTCATGTACTCTCTCTTTCTCTTCCTCTGACCACCACCATCTAATCAGTTTTGACTCAGAATTTCCCTGTGTGCACCTGAGTTTCTACACAAACAGAGCTAAGTTTTATATTATTCATTCCTACTGACTACTCTAACTCTAGAACACTTGTCTCGCTTCTGAGATGGGGATTTCGTTCCATGACTCAGCGCTATTCCAGCATGACCTTGACACAACCTCGGTCTACCACCAGACCACTTATCCCTTCCACACAGGTCATTGCATTTAATGTTCCATTGGAAAGTTCTGTCTCTGGAATAAGAATCCCATTGTATAGTCACAGCCCATGAATGAATTTACAGCGCTATGCTTTTGGATCATTGTTCATTTGTTGCTTGTCCAATGTACCTAACCTATTCCAGAACCCGTGGTGTGCTCCCTCTTGCCTGTTGCCTGTTCCCCTTGTCTGTTGTTTGTTCCCCTTGCCTGTTGCTTGTGCCCCTTGCCTGTTGCTTGTGCCCCTTGCCTGTTGCTTATGCCCCTTGCCTGTTGCTTGTTCCCCTTGCCTGTTGCTTGTGCCCCTTGCCTGTTGCCTGTTCCCTTTGCTTGTTGCCATTTCCCTCCCCCCCATTTTTTGTTGTTCATTTTCTGCATGACTTTGTATTCACCAGGCCGTCTTCCCATCTCGGCATCAAATGCTGCCTGGGCCGCTACAGCATGTTGCGTCATGTGGGCATGTCTGGATGTTTCCATGATTGACACTTATGTTCACCATTATATTATATTATAAAGATTTTTCACCTCAAAGTCAAAAAGTGTTGAAAAAGTTTTAAATTTTTCACATACTTCTTCAATGAGGAATTATTGAATAGTGCCCTATAGAATGACATCACCCTCAGCAACATTGACTTCACAAAGCCCAACAGAGTCCCCACTGTGAACCAAATGGTGCTCTCTATGAACCAGGTGGGACTCACCACAGGAGGGCCAGGACTACAGGTGCTATATCGCAGTAGTGACCACAATGTCAGCAATACAGATACTGTGCAGATTTTTATGGTAGCAACATAACACATAATGCTGGGTCAAAAATGTTGCCTAATTTCTGCAGCATAATGCATAACGGGGCTCTGGTTGCTTGGCAGTACACAGTATTTTTAAGATGAATTTTTTTTTCAAGAAAAATGGTGTTAAACATCAATATATATATATCTATCTAGGATTGTTCAAAAGTCTTGTCTGCTAAATTCCCCTTGCTCCACAGGCACCCATTGTCATTGTATGCCCAAATATTTTCAATATCTCCACTGCCAGCCAGGATCCCATTGTTGTCAGCATGAACAGTGTCTGATGAAACACAAAATTTGCTGGCAGCTGGCAGTTGAGCGGTTGGAATCTCAAGTTGGAGAGCCACCTGAACAACAGAATGTAAAGGTATATCTGTGGGGTCAGTATTTACCTCATCAGTGAAGACATCATCAGTCCCCATTGCTGCAACCTCGTGTGCCTCGATTTCTACTTCTGCTGCTGCCATGTCATCATCAAGCCCTAGTACATTGCCAATCTTATCTTTGATCTCCTTTCAGAAGTCAGGATTCTGCAGCAAATATTGCTGAGACACTGCCTTTGTTTTCTTCAAGGTCAGGCATTCAGCTCCAAGATTGAATTCTCCAACAATGCATTTCTCCCAGGCCTGAAAAGGACCATCAAATTAGCATGTGGAGTTGTAAAAGGGGCTATATCTTCAACATACTTGCTTAATCAGATCTTGACCGGCCTGGGTTTGGCCCCATTTATACAGATCAACAATTGGCTTCACTGAGGCATCCTGTAGCACAGGGAGATGTCGTGAATTTGACCTGCTCTACCATGAGACCATTCTTGAGCTGTTCTGTGTAGGCTGCCACCATCCAATCAAGGTAAGCCTGCTTGATGTGGTGCTTGAAGACACAGTTAAGCCCTATGTCAGCTGGCTGCAGGACAGACATGCCTGAGGATTTGTTAGTGAATGATAGGTGGGTGATATATTGTGGATGGAGCACTTACAGTTGGTAGGAATGAACACTAAAAAAATGTTTGGGAATTCTTTGAGAATAAAGGTCCAGAACTTGATTCCCGTGTGGACAGGATAGACATCAATGTATAAAATTGCCTTCTGGTCAGGCTCCAAGCCAAGGAGCTGAATTTGCCCTTGATGTAGGGTATAAGAACATAGTGCACCCATTCTTTCATCATCTTCAATGTACTGAAGTGACTGGTGGTCTTCTTGCTCTCTGTGAAGGCAAAGTGGAATCTGTATTTCTTGGCTGCAACCATCCCAGGAGCATTATTACGGGGTAATGAAGCTTTGGTCTTGCCCGACCAGACCTGTTGATAGGTATGGAGCTTCCCCTTGGGTGTACTGCCAACCAGAAGGGAGTATGCCCACTTTTCATCACAGCTGTGGATATCAACTTGTTGTGAGCCCTTAGGATTGTATATTTTGTTGTTGGCAACCATCAGCATCATGCCGGTCTCGCCCATGTTGACGATGAGTTCAGGAGGGTTATCATAGAAGTTGACAAGGTGGATGATCTGAAAGAATGCTCATGTGCAGACCTCATCAACATTGTCCAGCAGTTTGGCAGCAGCTCAAGTCCTGTGTCGAAAGGTCCAATCCATAACACTTTTGAGGAAACCACCAACATATGATTCACTACACCTGAAGTTAGCCAAAAGCTCAGGCTGCTTCTCCTTTATTATTGCAATAATGATTGACCATGTTAACAGCCACCCAACACAGACTCCAGATGCACAAAGGTCTTAAAGTTTGGTCTTTATGGTGGCAATGAGCTCCAGGTATGGGGAGAGAACACCAATGCAGCCAGTTCCTACAAGTGCATGGTGACAGGCGACATTCTTTGTCTTTGTGGAGGAGTCCCGTCTGTTCTTCAAGATCCACTTCTGCACAGTTCCCTTGTTAAGTTGGCCGTCCATTTGGGGATTCTGATGCTGAAGAGATGTGACAATCATTGTGGGGGGACCATCCAATGCATGGTGCAATGGAGCCGATGGATGACCAAAGGAATGGATGGTACCAATTGACCCATTGACGGCACTTCTGAATGACACCCTTCTTCCCTGTCCACCCCACTTGGACATGACAATTCAGCAACATCAACATCAGCTGCGACTGTTTGCTTCTGCACACTGAGGACAATATTCTTGGTTTTTTTTGCCATGCTGTCTCCACTTGCTTTCTTGCAATTGCAGAACCTCTGTTCATGGTCCCAGTTTAAATCCTTCCTGCACTCTGCAGCATGAGCCTTCTGTTCCTCCTCATGCTTTGCTGCAGCCTGCATCCTCTCTTTTGCCTCAGCTGCATGATACTTCTACAGGACTGAGCTTCTTTGCTCCGAATTGGAACAAAGTATGTTGCTGTGGTGCTGCGTTGAAATGGTGCACTGGGGTGCAGCTGTGAAATATCCAATATAAAGGATAATACAATCAGAGAGTGCAGCGAACTGATCACTAACTCAATCCAATCCTAAAACCTCTAAATCAAATCATAACTCCAATCCAATACTCTCTTGTGTGTGTGTGTTCGGGGAGGTAGGGTACGTATCACCCTTCAAGATGTTGTATTCAAACTGTTTCACTTGTGCAGGACGAGCAAGATATACTCCTGCAGTACGAGCACTTCTTGCGGGTTCGACTCTTGTACCGCACGAAGGGTAGAGGCAATGGAAAACCAGAGACCAACTTCAAAGACTGAAGTGAAGGGACACCGTGTGGCAGGACGCTAACCGTACAATGGGTAGCAGCGGCTTAGTGGGCGCTCGTGCCGTAGGAGGGACTTCAAACTTCTTATTCTATTCAGTCAGACTCTATGGTCTCTCGCTCTTGCCAGACGCGCTTGGTCACAGTATACGTTGGACTCTCGGGTCTCCGTTCTGACGGACACTTTGGTCTCCGCTTAGAATCGGAACAAGGAACTCCAATGGCGGAATAGCTGGCTCAGGCTCTCCTTACAGGGCGAGGCTCTTACACTACGCGGCGAGGTGGCTCAACGTTCTTATTCTCTCTCAAAGGCTTGCGCACTTCCGTTCAGATTCAAAGTCTCGTCAATTCAGTTCTAGAGTCCACTACAATGCCCTGTATTCGTGGGTAGGTAGTCTACTGCTTTACACAAACTAATACTGCCCTTTTTATACAAACTGAGAATCACATAAGGAGTTAAGGAAAATATCGGATCTTTAAGGAACAAGCCCACGGCAGGACGAATGGCCAATAATAAGGGACATATTAGCTCCCGTGGGTATAATGGCACTCCTGCGGGGCAAGCCCATGCATCCTTCTGGTATGGCACCAGTATGGCGTGCTGGTTGTCAAGCTGGCGGTGCGAACAGCTTAACTACAATCTGATCTTTGACACTTTTCCGTGATCACACAGCGAGCACACTGGACCTTGACCTCCTATGGTATGAGCCCAGGTGTTCCTGCGGTACGACCTCAACCATCTATTCCTCACTCCTGAGTTGCGGACTCATGCGGTGCGGTCCCTAAGTCCTACAGTAGACCTCAGGGGTGTCCCTGCGGTAGGTGCGACTGCTCCTGCCGCACGGTCATCCCGTTTGATCGGTGGTGAAACTCCTTATGGGAGGCCCCACAAGCTTCTCCGGTAGCCCCAAGTGTTCCACGGCAGGACTGCCGACGGTCCGTTTCCTGGCTGTTCCCGCAGGATGGCCAATCGTTCATCTTTTCTAAGTCTCTGGTGTGTGGCACAAGCCAGTTCAATTAATTACTTAACTTCTTCGTGCGGCAGGAGCAACCCGGTGATACCGTGCAGTACAAGTCTGAGTATTCCTATGGTACGGCACGACAGAGTTAGCACAGTATGCACTCATGGTGCTACCGTAAGTAATTTGACACTTTCTGTCAATCAATTCTGGTCTTCCCACAGGAAGAAACCTCCGTACGGTACGACTTTCTTATCTCGTCTATAGGGTTCTGGAGCGCTGCTTGTACCGCAGCTAGCCTTTCGATATAATAGTTCCTCTTGGTCACCTCCGGCACACTGAGACAGTGCTTACTGCAACATCCCAGAGCCCAACGGTAAGGAGTTCAAACTGAATTCTGCTCCCGTAGGAAGCATAGTTGAGTTGTAGCCCCAATAGTGGCCCACTGGCTTTCAGCCATTAGCAGTGTAGCCTACCACTCCGAGGAGAGTGTACGCCCTCAATCTAATACCTCACTTGTTCTCCCGTAGATAGCTCGAAAACGAATAAAAACTTGGTGTTTTTATGCGTGCTCTGCCGCACGCCCTATCAGCATGTGATGTGTCAACAGTACCGGAAGCCTTGGAGGGGGGAATTGGAACAGATGCCACCATGAGATGAGCAACTGGGGTGTCAGGATCATGGTGAGGTGCCGCAGTGATGGGTGATGGTTTGCTAGGTGCAATGGGAGCAACAGAAGTGGATGCCACCTGAGGAAGAGGAGCAGGGAAAACAGTGGGCATATTTTTGTCATCTTCTGCAGTTAGATCGACACAACCAGCACACATTTCTGGACTTTCCTAGGGCACGAAACAATGCTTTTGGAGATGTTGCCATTGGATTCATCTTCTGAATGGTCTGCAGCATGTCTATAAAATAAAATGAGGACATTTGTCTGGATGAAGATGGATGGCATGAAAACCTTTTTGGTGGAATTTTAGCCCCAGAATCTTATGCTGCAGTCAACATACATAAGTCCTTCCTCCTTCACATCCTCGGAGTCAAGGTAAAAGTGGTAGGTTGATTCATTGTCTGAAAGATTTGTGGGGATCGCATTTGGAAGATGTTTCAGAAATGTGGAAAGATGTTTAAGGCATGTGTTAAGCTTGCAAGGAATTCCTGTGGGTTCTGCAGACTCGGGATCTGACATGGCTGTTGTAGAAGGAAAGAGGTGCTTAATTCTCTACAGTGCATTTTTGACAATGAATTCAAAGCTTTGTTTCATGGGCATTGTTAGCCATTTCCTTTCTGGCTCATCACCCGAAAGTTGCCACTCAGAGTTGCCTAAATTAGACAAAGTAATGCCTAACTCAAGCTCTGTTGCTACACTGTAACCCAAAATTTTTCGTAATACCTCCAGCGCAGTTGCCTCCATACAGATCTGCATAGTATGCAGGCTGATCCTAGCCACACTGGCATGATATCAAACTGCAAATAGGCTTGATACAATGGTTAAGACAGAATTTGCTGGCTTCTACAATCATGAGCCATTGGAACTCACTGTGCCAGTGGATGTGATCAGTACTATAAAGAGAAACAAGCTGCAGAGCTGTCAGATACTGTGTCTCCCTGTACTGAAGCAATGGTTACAGTCATGGCTGGAGCCGTTGCATTGCTTTTTCTTTACCAGATCACAGTCATGACGAGTTTTGTTGCTTTAAAACCAGCATGACATGTAAAATTTAAAAATAAATTCAAAAAGAATAATTTTGGTTGTTCTACTCGTCCTCCTCCTCACTTGAAGCCTTGTCACTGTCCCCATGCTCTCCAGGCCCTGATTTTGCAGTAATTTCCTCAATACTAGACCACATCCTCCCTTCATCATTGAAAGCCCAAACATCCTCCTCAGTATCAGCTGTTGATAAACCCTCTACTGGGTTTTCCTCAATGACTTTCTTGCAGATAACTCCTGTGATTGACCAGCAATGACGAGACCCATTGTGCTTTTGACAACCTCTGACAATGGGACATCAGAATCATCCTTCAGCTGGTGTAATCCCACATGGTCATTCTTGTCAGGTAAGTCACTGCAATCTTCAAGCTGCTCAACATCAGTTTCACCAACAGTAAGAGAAGGCAGGGAGACAGAGCCCAACTGTTCCTTAATCTTGTCTGCAAGGATTTTATCTTCCTGCAAATACTTCTGGAGGGCCTTTTGAGTGTCCCGGCTTGTGAGGCAATCATATGACAGATTGTATTGCAGCTTTCCAGAGACCTCACATTTCAGCCATGACCGCTTGATGATTTCACAGCCTTCTGGAGATGCAAGCCAGTCATACTGTGACGGGGAGCTCGAAAGCTAGTCCTGGTGTACTGAGAGAGAGAGAGAGTGGTCGATCAAGCAACAGGCGTAAGTTCTAGACTAACTGAGGAATCACTAACTACGACAGGGTTTATATACTACGATCAGAGTGTTGGAAGTAAATAGATGTAAAGAATATAGGTACCGCGTGGAGCGGTGTGATGAATAAGCAAACTTAGTAACAAATGTGAAACGTACGTGTGAATGTGTACGAAATATAGGAAGTAAAATTAATAAGGAATGTGGGGGGAGCGGGCCATACCGTTACACATACAGGTCCACACAAGCTTGCACAGAAGCATCATGGAGAACCGGGTATGAACTCATAAATGTCACATTCTCAGGTGTAATGCCAGCAGCAACCTGAGATTCGTGGCAGCAGACAAGGTGTTCAAGCATGGACTGTCAAAGATGGTGTTTTGCCACCTGCTGGATACCCATGTCCTGTGGTTGGAAGACTCCAGTGAGATTGCCAGGAACAAAGATGAGGATGATGTTCAGGTATTCATCAAAGAGGAACTGGCAGTAGGCTTAGGAAATATGGACGGGGTAAATATCAATGTAGAAGATAGCCTTCTGGTTATCATCAAGATCCGGGTCGGCGTCAATCACAAGATGATGAATTGGATGAGCTTTTTCATGGTTTTCAGAGTGCTGAAGTGGCTTGTCTGTTTTTTTGCTTGCAGTGAAAGCAAAATAGAAGCCACATTTCTTGGCATCTGAATATCTATCTGCAGTTGCCTTGGGGAGTGCATGCTCAGAAAGACCAGACCAGACTTGCTCCAGCCCAAGTGGAGTCCCATCGGGTTTAGTTGGTGTGCGCACTTTTCATTGTTTCCAGCCACCGAGGCCTGTTTCAACCCATGGACTTCAAAAGTCTGGTTCACATTTAGGCAAATATAAACACCTGTTTGATCATAATTTATTATGAGCTGCAACTTGGCTGTAAGTAAACATCCCTAGGTGAGATTATTTGAAGCTTACATTGGCCAGGATATGTTTGTGCTCAATGGTATAGGCCAAACGGAAGAAAGTTCACTCGCAAAGCTCAGCGGCATTCTCAGGAATGTGCTCTGCAGCCCACGTACCCTTGTGAGATGTCCAGCTAAGTTTGCTGTCCACAAAAGACTGCACAAATTTTTCTGAACAGATGAATTTATCCAGAAGCTCAGGGTGCTCTTTGCGGATAATTGCATTCATGACGGATCAAGTGATGGGGACATTAACGACACAGCCAGACATATGCAAATCTTTGAGTGTTTTTGTGATGGTCTCCACCATCTCAGGGTATGGTGCGAGGATACCGGTGTGTCCACTTCCAGTCAAAGATCATCAGCCACTGATTTTAAGCAGGGCAGCATCTGTGAAACAAGGCTGCAGGGGCACAAGCAATCTCCACAGTGTACCCTTGTTTAATTGGCTACCCAGAGAATTGAAAAGGGCCAGATGTGTGCAATGGAGATATGCAATGGTTTTGGTGGGTGACCAGTTGCAGCAGATCAAGGTGGCATGGATGAGAACAAATAGGAACAGGTGAAACCAGAATGTCTTCTTTGACCATCCTCAAACAACGCCACCTGAAGTCCCAGTCTGATGCTTCTTCCAACCCTGTGTCAATGGCCTGGAAATATCTGCAACATCCGGGATTTGTGCTTCTTTCAACACTGCTTGGGTGCCATGCATCAACACAAGGTTCACTGAGAGCTGCCCTTCCTTCTCCCACTTCTTCCTCTTGTGCTCATGCTGCTTCTGCACTCAAGCCAAATCTCATTCCCTCAACTTCTTCTCTTCCACAGTCCTCTCCTTCTCTTCTAAAATCTCCTCACGCTGCTCCAAGCCTGCTGCTGAGGCATTGGACCAATATCTCTGAATCTCCCTGGCTCAGCCTTCTTCCAACCATGAGTCAAACCCACACTGCTTCAGGTTTCTGATAAGCTGTTGAGCCTGTGTGCTTGTGGATGCTCCCAATGGAGTGGAAGGCAATGTGGCAAGTGTTGTGGAAATTGAAGCCATATCATCAACAAGAGCTTTGGTAGCTTTTTTGGCAGGTCATGTGTTATTGTCTGAGTCTGGCGCATCTTTGCACTTCTGAGGAGGGATTTTTGCACCAGCAGCAACAGTAGCAGTTATAAGCCACTTGATCCAGGCTGCTCTGAATGTCTCACATTTGCCTGGGCTCATTTCCTTTGTGGCCTTCTTGAGAAACTTCTGCAGGTCATCATGGCGCCAGCCTTGCTCTGTAAAGAGGATGGGACACCCTTGAATTCGGAGTAGGTGGGTCTCAAACAAGATTTCGAGAGTATGTCCAGCAGCAGCAAAGTAGCCGCCCATGTCCAGCTTATCCTCGTCAAAATGGAAGTTATAAAGTGAGTGCAGAGAATTTTCTGGAAGAGATTCCAGAAAGTTACAGAGGAGATTGTGTAGGTGGATAATTCAGGAAATTAGTTCCTGAGGCAGGCCTTTAGGAGCTTTGTCTTTTGTGGCAGATGTCATGGTGGAAGTGAAGTGAGATTGAATTCTCTAGGAATTGTATTGAAGTTAGAGTGATAAAACTATGCCACCTGGAACTGAAATCTCATTGTTCTTGCTATAATTGGGTGCCAAAGCGCTGCATTAGTCTTCCTTATTGCTTTTTTGAGCAACAGTCATGGTCATGACAGTGCCAGTGGCCGTTGCCATTGAAAAAAGCAACAGATATGTCATGGCCGTTCAGCCATTGCTTCAGTACTGGGAGACACAGTACTTTAGTGGGAGTGTTGGGCAGGATCTTCTTTGCCAACAAATGAAGATACAGTACAAGTGGGGTATGCATACTGGGCTCTGTGATGTTGTGCAAGTGTCAGCAGTTTTTGCATTGTATAAAATATGATTGTTACTTCACTGCAACGATGCACCAGTGACTCAACATCAACAACTTGTGGGAAGAAGATTGGGAGGAATGCATGAAATGGCCAGCTGTTCTAGATCTATCTTCCTTGATGCTGGGTAGAAGTTTATTTTTTCCTGAAACAAAATGTACCATTTAAGTCGTGCCCTGGCTTTGAATGCAGTTGCTGTGCACTGTCACAGTGTAGATTATCTAGATAAAGATACCTTAGACAGCAGTTCTCAGCATTTATCATCAGTTGTGTTCTGAGATGTGTCCACTCAGCATGAAAGATCTGCTTAGTCTTTTATAAACAGATGCTACAACCTTTTAAACTTAAACCTTGCACTGGTTGAACATTTCAAGTTTTTCACTGAAAATTTTGATGAAAAATGTTTTGAATTTTACAGCAATTTTTCAGTGAAAAACCAGGTGAAAAACTTGAAACATTTTTGTGAATTTTTTTGAACCTTGTAAAAAATTTCTGACAAAGTGGTGAAAATGTTTTGAAGTTCAAAAATGTCATTAAAAAGTTTCAAGTTTTTCACCTGGTTTGTCACTGAAAATTTGCTGTAAAATTCAAAACATTTTTCACTAGAATTTTCACTGAAAAACTTGAAATGTTCAACCAGTGTTGTTATGTCGTAAGACCTGCCAGAATGGTGGTTGATATACATACCTGCGCATGCCAAAACTAGAACGAGCAGAGAAGGCATTGAGCCAGTATTTGAGGCAGGTGAGAGAGGTGTTGGAAACATTATAAAGCACGTACTAGATTGAAGAGGAAAGTAAACTGATCAGAGATGCGATTGCAGGGCCGCCATATACAAGCTTTGAAATAGGAAAGATTCAGTCAGCGGAGTTGAAAGCGAGGAAAGAGTTTGAGACATACCCATGCCCCATCTCGGGTGGAGGAGGATGGATGGACGGGAAAGAGAAAGATCTAGAGGTGTGCAAAAGTGCTGAACATGTTGATCGAAATCGGGGCCGAAAGGTAGAAGGAAAAAATGTATCAAAGGCATAATGTTGATGGAGTTGAACCGCCGCTTCCCCTTTGAAAATAGATGCACATACACTGGAACAAGAACCTTAAGGGCTGGAAGTTCGCGTGCTCAAAGAAGAGAAGGCAGGTTGGGCGGTGGGCAGTCGGAACCCCATAAGTTGTAACAAAACAGAAGGCCGAAAGGGCCCGCCTCATGTCCTGGACGCTACTTGCCCAAATTGCAATCTCCAGTGTATGCAAAATGCAGTTGGAGTGATTTGCCGGGCTAGATAATGAAGCGCTAAATTCAGCATGCAATCTAAGTGAACGGCGCCATCGTTGCGTTGGAAGAGAACACATAAATAAATAAAAAAGGAAACATAACTGAACCGAGAAATTTGTGCACACGTAGAAGGTGGTTCCCGAGTCCGCAGGTCTGGTTCTGAGTGGAGTGTTGATATCAGTGCAGTCTCTAGCTTGAGCTCAGACAAATGGCTTGAGGATTGGTCGCGGAACCTGAAGTGTGAGACACCAAGAGATGAAAAAAATGGAGAACGGGAGGGCTGAGAGGCTGTTTATGCCGTTCCAAATGCACTTTTATTATTTCCCAACACACATCACTTTTTCCCAACACACATAGCAAAATTTCATCTTTTCCCAACACATATAGACCTTTTTTCAGTTGGGTATGAGATGGGAATTGGAGGCCATTTCCCCAGTATTCATTTACAGGAATTGAAAAAATCCCAACACTCATTCGGTAGTTCAAAAATTCCCAACACATTCAAGGTTGGAAATTTTTCCCAACACACATTTGAGGTCAAAATTTTTTATTGCTTAAATCAAAGCCTATATCTGAGGACAGCCAGGGAATAGCCCCCACAAAGGTCAGAAGGCCGTAGTTATGTTGAATGAACACAAGGAAGACAAATAATGAACTTCCAAAAAAGGAAATCCATTGCCATGGACGGGCTAGCCGGACCGCGGGCACCGATCAAAATGCCCACCATTTTAATGTTTGCCGTTGGATTTGACGTGCACGCTAGGAAGTGAGGGATGAAGGAAAGCGTGCAACCAGCTTGGCACATCCGTCCTTTGGAATTTGCACCAACTCACGGAACCAAAGAAATGTTGCATCAGGAGCTGAAGCTTAGTCTGCGAGCCTGCCCATGCTCCTTTATTCACAGACATGTGCTCGCAGCCAACTTGCGGATCGGCGCACGCGGTCCGGCTAGCCCATCCTTGGCGATGGATTTCCTTTTTTGGAAGTTCATCATTTGTCTTCCTTGTGTTTGTTCAACATAACTACGACCTTTTGACCTTTGCCAGGCTATTCCCTGGCTGTCCTTAGATATAGGCTTCAATTTAAGCAATAAAAAATTGACCTCAAATGTGTGTTGGGAAAATTTTTCGACCTTGAATGTGTTGGGAATTTTTGAACTGCCGAATTGGTGTTGGGAATTTTTCAAATCTTGTAAATGAATTTTGGAAAATGGCCTCAAATTCCCATCTCATACTCAACTGAAAAAAGGTCTATATGTGTTGGGAAAAGATGAAATTTTGCTATGTGTGTTGGGAAAAAGTGATGTGTGTTGGGAAATAATAAAAGTGCATTTGGAACGGCATAGGCTGTTGGCCGCGGGGAAGACCGATATTTAAGCAACGGAATGTAGATGGGAGACCGGGGCGTCATGGCTAAAAGTGATTTTGAGTTGCCAAGACCGGGACAAGACAAGTCTCAAAACTAATTAGAGGAGAAGTGTTTTTGAGACTTGAGAGGGGTGAGCCTGGGTAACACAAACTGTTGGGTTGCACCGCATGTTAGAACTCGAGCTCCAAAACCAGAGCTGCTGGCTGCCGCGAGATCCAAGCCAGAGTAAATGTGTGTTTGTCCCCTATGTACAGAGCCGTACTGAAGGTAGTCAAACGTGTGAAGAAGTTCACGCTGATACTGTAAGTCTATATATGTACTGCTATCCTAAGTCCGATAGACAGCCCGAATGTCTGTGGCGGACAGACAGCCGGCACCTGTGTGCCTTGCCGCTCGCCACCGTCAAACCATAAACGCTAACACCGCAGCGTCAGTTTCATTTGTGGTAGGAAGAAAAATAGCACTGGAAGTAGTATAAGAGCACCATGTCGGAGGATTTGTGCGTCGACGTCACTGGCTGCCACTTTTGGAAGAAGCTAGCAGCTTCGTTCAAATCACCTTGAACTTTCGGGGTGAGCGCGGCAAAGGGCTAGTTGGAACTTGCTTGTTAGTATGAGACCCGCAGCCATGGAGTCGCTGTGTGCACAAAGTCGCCGCGATCTCGATCGTAGGGAAAGGGAACCAAGGGTCACCGTGACCGTTGACGGTGATAATCGCCCGATGCTCGGCACCGATCGACATCATTCTGACCCTAACCCCAATGCTCTTCGATCCTTCCTTTCCTTCCAACTCTTACAGAGATGATGGGCCTGGGAAGAGGAAGAGATGGTCTCACATACGATGCCCATGAAATATGAGGCTGTGGATCGGAATACACTGTGAGTTAGCATGGTTTATGTTCAGGATTTGCAAGGAGACCCGCGCGTTCATCGCCCACACGGTGCAAGGGGCCGAGCTACAGAACCCCTGAGTTGCGTCTTTTATAGGTCTACACGCACCACCTCTATTTCAGGTTGTCCATCCAAGTACTGTGCTGGTTATTCGCCTCTCCCTGGGTTCTATGTGTATCGATGGAAAATACCACCTACCTTTCACTTCTCAACATTCTCACAGCAGAAGACATCGCATGATTTTATAAAAGTGCCTGATGATAGGTTGAACGTGTATTCTCGATCTACAATTTGTTGAAATAATACCTGGGATAGCTTCATGGTGTGTATCCCGCATGCACATTGATCGCGCTCATTTCTCTTGAGCAATAATCCGCACTAGCTTTGTCAATGTGCTCGTTATTCCCCAAAGCTTGTGTGAAGGATGGAGATGACCTGGGTGGTAACCGCTCCGCACTCAGATTTCCTCAGCTGCAACAAAACAACTTTTCGCTTTATCCGGCTCCTTGTTCCCAAATTCGTGAGATAAAATTGGTATCGGAAGTTGGCAACATCATCATCCTTCTCACCAACGGCAAACTGTCTCGGCTAACTTCCGGAATCCGCACAATTTAAGGATATAGAGAGCATTTCTCAGTTTTCAGTGGACTTTGAAAGCCATGTTTAGCAAAATCGTTTATCTCAGTGGGTGCTAGGTCCGTTGGAAAAATGCATGCTTATGATTCCTTGCAGTCTCTGGAGCGAATCGCGGTATTGGCTACGTGTACAGCCTAGCCTCAGCCCTTGCTGCCCATCCCAATACAATTGTTTTCGCTGGAGCTCAAGATCCCGTCGCTCAAACGCTGATGGATCTGACAGCCAAATATCCTAACGTCTACCTCGTCAAACTTACATCCGCCGACAAAACAGATAATGAGGCGGCCATCTTGCAGATTGAAAAGATTGCTGGCCAGCTCGATGCCATCATTGCCAATGCTGATGAGTTGAATTCACCACCAGCTTAATAATATATTGAATATATTTCAACTAGGCATCGCTAGCCATTTTGGCCCCCTCGTAACTACGCCCCTCCATGCCTTCCATGAGCACTTCCAGGTGAACACTCTCGGTCCCGTCGTTCTCTTCCAAGCCGCACATACACTGCTCCTCGCATCACCAACTGGCGAGCCCATCTTCGCTGTGATCTCCAGCGCTATCGGCTCCCTGGGGCGCTTTCTTTCCATTACCGCCACGCCATATGGTATGTCCAAGGCTGCAGCGAACTTCCTCGTCAAGACACTCGACGCCGAGCACCCCTCCCTCATCACGATTGCGATCGAATCAGGGTGGGTTTCGACGGATATGGGCAATGTAGGTGCTTGGTAGGTGCGAAAGAGAACTATTTCGGGCTCTCGGAGGCACCCGTAAAGATCGACGACTCCATTGCAGGGGTTCTGTCCCGCGTCAACGGTGCGACAAAGGAGAAGAGCAGTGGGAAATTCTGGAACTTCAAAGTTGCTCAGGGCAATCCGTGGGATATTGAGACGAAGGAGGTACCCTGGTAAACCATAATAGCCAGAAATATAAGGCACTGAATGTTGGCACATCGCAGAATTGACTTGAGATGTTTCTGATGCTGCATATAAAATGTCGCGCTTGATTACTAGCCTTGTATCCTGGAATTGATTCGGGCTCGGTAGGTAGGTGGGTGGGTAGAATGCTCAATTTTACTAACTATACGTTGAATGCAAGTAAAACAACCTCCTGCCCACTGCTCGGCTAATGTCTAGGGTTTATGCTCAATATCCATTTGTAACAACTTAGCGTGGTTCAGTACGTATTACCCACGAGTACTTCGAGATATAGTTCAACATACTAATCACGGCAATAGAGAGTTTGCGGTAGCCACCGGGAGCCACCCGGTGGCTGATTGGGCATGCGGTAGCCAGTGGCTGTGGCTATCGTGGTGGCTGGGTGTAGGGTGTACAACGATGTCATACAACTTGACCTTTGTATCTTTACCACATTAAATAACATCCCTCTGCATTATGCCCATTTCAGGTGGCGTGAGAACAACAGATCAATACGGCACTGCTTCTGCGGAGCCGGCTGGCGCCGAATAATCCAATAGTGACAACGATACAGACACCGATTATAATGAGAATAAGAATTATGGCTCTCTCAACCATGAATAAGTACATATAGCAGCAGCATGGCAGCCACCAGATCAGCCACAGCCACTGGCTACCGCATGCCCAATCAGCCACCGGGTGGCTCCCGGTGGCTACCGCAAACTCTCTAATATATTTCGCAATGGGACCGATTGACGTGTGCACCATACACATTTCTCCGTCCATGAATACTGAAATTCAGGCTCCACAAGAATCTCCTCGGTGGCTTCACTGGCTGAAGTAATCCCCAGCCGCTCGGGCGCTGGAGGTCAGCTACCATATGAGCATGTTGCGCCTACGGGACTGTAGCTGGTGAGTGATGTCCTTCCTTCAAAGCCGGGCCAGGATAAAACTGGGTGAATTCACAATTTTCAACGATCCCAAAAGCAGCTACTCATGTTGCGAAGCTCTTTCAGTCTAGCGTACAAAGTGCTCATATTCCAATATGAACGTACGTCGCCCACCTCACTGGCGGAATTCCATCCTGACGGAGTGCCCGCACAGCGGCGTCTAGTGCAGTGGGAATAACGTCCGGGTCCGTGACCAGTCTCCCATTCTTGAACAGCGCTTCATACACATATTTCGCGACATGCGGGCCATCTAGGTCGTACATGGACCTGTTTCGATAACCACCAACGATGTCAGTAACTCACCCAGACAATTCAGCAGGAGAACCCACCACATCGTCCCTATAACACTGCGAAATCCGAGAAACAAAATCGCCCCCGCGAGGTGCATCGCGTCGTCTGAAAAGGCCGCGTCGCCCATCGCGGACTCGCATGCGCTGAGCATCGCAAAATACGCGTTCGGGTAGCGGCGGTCGAGCAAGCTCTTGAGTGTCAGCTCCGTATTGAGAACGTTGAAGTGGCTGCGCAACGGCGACTCAGGATTCTGTGTCGCATGACACGCAAAGTGCATCACCGTCGCGCCCGCATGCTGCGCTAACTTGTCCTGCATGTCGGAGTTGGTTTCTTGAGCTGACCGCGCAATGGGTTTTGTCTGTGTGAGTATTGTGAGCATCGAGGCGGGTACGAGGCTCTGGATAACCTCGATCTCTCGCGTAACGCTGGGCAGCGAAGGCATCCCGGGAGTTTCGGGTTGAGCCAGGACCAGAACTTTTGGGGATTCAACGTTGGTGACAGCAGGACAGCGACGGGCGCGGATTAGAGTGCTGAGGTCGTGGGTATAGGATGATATAGCGTAATCCGAGAGGCATTCCGGAGACGTGCCTGTGTAGATCCCGGCGGCATGGATGGGGAGGAAAATAAAGCTCCCGCTGAGGCACCACCATATCCGCGGCCGATGAGTATCTGCACCGGGCTAAATTTTCACGTCAGCAGGGTGCAAGGCATGAAGAATGAAAATATGACCGACTTTGAAATCCAGAAGAGAGATTATTGGCTTCGCAATGGCGCGCCAGATTTCGCCGAGCATGTCCTCGTAAGGTGTCGTGTTGCTGCCAACGAACGGTCTGGGTCTCCGGGTACGGGAACGATGACGGGGACGGATGTCCTCACCAAAGAGTCCGCGCTTGCCCTCGGACTTCGCGCTGTTTAAAATGGATATCCACTGTTGAAGTACAGAAAAATCGACGCCCGGAAGAGTTATAGCTTCCTCGGGTTGGGATGGATGGCGAAGCAGGATGGCATGAACAGCCCTTCCGCCTTCCAACAACAGGACGACTGGACCCCGCTCAGAAGCCGTGATAAGGTCGGCCATAGGCAGCGGTGGTGCAGGTGTCGTTTTCGTCATGAAGGGAGAAGGTTCTGGGATGTTCGCAGTGTCCTTCCAAAAGACCGAGCGACCACGTTCCATCCATTCAATCGCCGTGCGTGCCTCCTGAACTTCCAACGCCTGTGCGGCTGCGTGCGTGGCAATGCTAGCGCTTTCTCCAATCATCCGAAGTCTGTCCTCCGCCGTTGCCGATGAAAACTCGTCCAGACCAACACGTAGATTCACCGCTTCACCAAAATATCGAAGCATCGCGCCACGAAGCGCTGGGTTCAGTGCTTCACGTATGGTGGGATTGTCGTGCAGAAATGAGATCCAACGAGACGCCCTCGTGAGTTGCCCTCGTCGATGGTGTGTAACGTCCCCGAGATCACCGATGACGGTCTTGAGCCCGAGCTGAGCATCTTCCGGAGTGTTCTCCGCGAAGTAACGAGCAAAGACTGCGGTAGCAAGCGCATTTAAAGGAAATCCTCCCCGCTGTGAGGCCGTCTGGAACATCAAGACGCATTCGTTGAGCACGGTCAAAAGGTTGTTCTGTTGAAACTGGGACCAAAGCGAAAGGCCCAATCGGAACGCAGCCATAGCGTGCTCGTATGCATCGCTGTTGGCTTCAGCGGTGGCCAGAATCGTCCGCTGCGTAGCGATTGACCAATCCAGATCGCCTCTGCCGACGGCCAGGATGTACCGGCTGTGTTCAGCCTTTGCGAGTTGGAATTGGGACCATGAGTAATGGGGGAACTCTTCGAACGCCGACAGATTTGACACGAGCAAAGGTGGAAGGGGTTTCGATCGCCGGATCGAGCGGGGGGGTGTAGCTCTCCTGGGCAGCCAGCTCCATTGCGCGTGCATAATCCGTGCGGTAACGGTCAGTAAGGTCAGCCAATTCCACCGGGTGCTCGCATGTCAGCCAAAATGCAGCATCCAGGAGCTCGACAGACTCTTCGATGTCAGCCTCAGCGGACATTAGGAGATACCGGGTTTTCAGCGCTTCTCCGAATACGTGGAGATGGTGGGCACGCAAGGGTGGAGGTAAAGATGATGCGGGAGCGAGAGCTCGTCTGTAAATTCCCACACATTTGTCCAGTTGTTCCGCATCCTTTGAAGCTAAATAGCGGTCCCAATGCTTGAGTGCACGCTCACAAAGCGCGATGCGTCGTCTATCCGTGAGCGGTCGGTTGGTTAATTGTGTAAACCGTTCTTTGGCTTTGCGGAGTACTCTATACATCGGGATGAGCATCATTAGGCGCGAACGCTTGAAGCTCACCCAGCTATAGCGACCATCCTCAACGTGCCACGTGGTAGGCCGAGAAGGCGAAAGCGGTGCATGGGAGTGTTGCACCACCCGACAATGATCAGTCGCACGCGGTCAAGGCCCCTGGTCCTTTGCTTTCTACCACTTTCCACTGAAGCTCAACGCGCGCGCTGTGAGCCTTGTGTCCTCGCGATTGGGTACTCATGCATTCCGCTGGACAGAGGCCCCCAATATTTGCCCTAGTTGTGGGAATCGATGAATATGATCGGAGCGAATCATATGGCACGCTCCGATATGCCTGCAAAGATGCGGACAGCGTCAGCGCCTTTTTGGTCGACTCCCTAGATGTGCCAGTGGAAAATATTATAAACCTCAGGAACTCCGCTTCTGCCAAGCGAGCAGATATACTGGGAGCGCTTAAGACTATACAACACGATCCACGCATCATCAAGGACGATAATGCAATTCTCATCTACTTTGCCGGGCATGGCGGGCGGCAAGAGGCTCCGCCCGGCTGGTATTCTGTGGATGGGGAAATAGAGATCATTTGCCCCTCCGACATGAGCCATTCCCGCTCCATTGTAGGGATTCCCGACCGCACCATTGCTTTTTTAATCAACGAAATCGCGAAAGCTAAAGGCGACAACATTGTGGGTTCCCGTATTTTTATAATGTTATTTCCTGAAGCCATGCTGCAGACTTTGATATTGGACTGTTGCTCTTCTGCTGGAGGAAATCGCAAGGCCCGGCAGAAGCACTGTACTGCCCGAAATATTTCGAATCCGCCAACAATACCTGCAGACTGCGACGCAGATATTGTGGGACCCTCAGGAGGTTTTCGGGCTGCTGGCGTATCGGCAAGGTTCATCGGGATGAACTACGAATCACACATACTTCTTGCGGCCTGTGGAAGTCAAGCCCAGGCGTACGAAATGCACGAATACAAGCATGGTGTCTTTACGCATGCGCTCCTGACAGCATTCAAAGCCAACCACTTCTCCGAATTGACCTATACCTCCTTGATGGATCGACTGGAGATGCCAGACTTGTGAGTCATACACGGAATTTCGCAGCATGGCTAACGAGAAACTGCTCCGGACAGCCAAGCCGCACACTGCGACGGTCACTTTCCCGACCGGCGATTATTTGACAGGCATTCCGGCGAAAGAGACCGTTCACTCTATTATGGTTGCATTTCCGCCGCACCCGACGCTTATACTTTGTACGCAGGCACAGCCCACGGAATTACCTCGGGCATGAAAATTGCTATCTACAAGTCGAATGTGGCTCCTGCGAGCAATATTCAAATTGGGGTGCTGGATGTTGATATCGCGGACGCCACGACCTCGAAGCTGATTCCAGTGCCCAACTTCCATCCGCCTTCACGGTTTTATGGCGAAGCTATTGCGGGATCTGCGGAACACTGGCTTACTGTCTTCTGCGTGGATTCACCGTGGTTGCAGAATATATTCCGTGCCAGTGGCCGAACACCACAAAGCATCCACACAGCTATTGTTGACACAGAGACCGCAGCCGATCTAACTGTGGTTCTCGACATTTTCGGCAGCGTCGCGTTCGACCGCAGCACCAATCCTAATTCCGCACTCGAGGAGCCCATCGCACAACACACCGGGCGGCGCATCTGTGGAGCTCTCCCGGAGTCGGATGCAGTGGGTATTGTGGCTGTCATCGAGTCTGCGTCCCACTTTTACTACCACCTCCGCCGACAGGCGCCTCCAATGGAATCTAACTGCGAAATTCACATGGAGCTGCACTCACTTGTTGACACCCACGGGGACGGCGCGCTTTCTCCAGCTGGACCCAACCTTCTCGCGCCACCGGGATCTGCCACATTGTTTACCCCAAACCCGATGTGCCCCATGGGTATGACATTGCGAAATGAATCGAGCCGCGACTGGTATCCCTCCGTTTTCTATTTTGATCCTTCCGACTTCACTATTTGTGCGTAGATTCCTCCACTGTTTTTTTTAACTACATGCTCACATCCTTGGTGCTATTACCAACAGTGCAGTGGTACAGCCCTGCGCTGGGAACACACACAGCACACACATATCACCCGCTGCATGCCCTACAGAGTCTCACGAATGCGCGGAATAGGACTCGCGCGCTGCAAATTGATGCTCCGCTCCCGTCGCACGGCACGCTCGCGATCGGCTATGGCAATAGCGGCTCGCAGCCCTGGAGCTTCGAGGTGCGGGATGGGGAAGAGGTTGAAGTTGGGTTTATCAAAGCATTCCTGACGCAACAGCCGGCAGACTTGAGAGGAATTGCTCAAGAGAGTGTTTTCGCGAGGAAGGCAGTTAAACGACTCTTGGGTGGTAAAGAGAGGGTTCCGGAGTTGACAATGTCGGAATGGAGCACGGAGATGGCGACAATTATCCTGACGAGAAAGTGAAGGACAACAATCTGGTAGCTTGCGCAATTTTCGAAACTGAATCCATATTTCTGGGGCATCTTAGAGCCATCTTATGAGTAAGAGACAGTCAAATCAACATTGGACTTTGAAGAATATGAAGTGCGATTCCAACGGCATAAGGGGAGAATGGAAGATGTACATGCAGAGAGGGTAAAATCCTGTGTCTCAGAGAAGAAGATCCGGCCCAGAGAGAGGGGCGATGATTTTCATGCGCAAGACGAAACAGGCTGTAACCCTAGGAGCTTTGTTTAAAAATTCTCTGTCTAGACATGAATTGCTGTTTACAGCAATACGCTGGGGTCTAACATGTTGAGTATTCACTGTTCGCCTGCCAGTGAATCACCTCGAAAAATGATTTTGCCGTACTGACCTTCACAGAGCATCAAACGAAATGTGTTACAGATTATCTCAGCAATGAGCGTTATGTGTTGTCCGACTCATGCTCCATGCGAACAAGTTGGTGCTCGCAAGGTGTATGGCACGGCATCTCGGCTTCCCACGGTTCGAAACCAAGCAACAATTATTCATGCCTATATATGAAGCAACCGCCTCAGGTCACTGGCAAGCTCACATTCTACCTCCTATGTGCTCCTCACACACTCAAGAGCGAATGCTTTCTACTCTGACCGTCGAGCTCCTGCAGGAGATTGCAGCCAAGGTACGACTGAATCAGAAACTCAGCGACAACAGGATATCAATCCATTCCAGCTGGCCACGCCAGAAAAAAAACATCTCCGCGCCGTGTGCGAGGACATAAGCCTCCCCATAAACCCACTATTTTCTCGGTTCTTGTCTTGAATGTGAATCGACTGCGCCGAGATATTGGTCTCTATCCTGAAAGCCCTTGCGCCGGGCGAATCGGGGTGGTCTCACTACGCTACGTCCTTGCAAATCATAGACTCAGTTTCTGTGATGATCCAAGATATAGAAGCGCATCGGGAGCTCGAACGGAGAGACATCTCGGATAATGCCATGCATGATCTTCTGGGCCCCCGCTCTAGGATCCTTGACAAACATTCGCAGTATGAGGTACGAGTCAGTTCTGGACCCTTGGCTCGACAGGGTTTTTAATGATTTATATTGTCAGTTGGTATATGTCCAAGAACGAGTCCGTATGGCGCCGCGATGCTCTGCTAAGTTATCTGGCAGTTGCGGCATTTCTGAGCGAACTGAAACTGATAACACCCTTCCGTGGTTCCGACCTCTTATTGCCCATGATTTCCAACCTGCACAGGCTGACGATTTGGGCCTCCCGCTGTTAATCCGTTCCACTTGTGGAGCAAGTTCTCCGTCTGGTCAAACTGAACAGTGTCCGGTTGCCCGGACGTTGACGCAAAAGTGTGGACCATGCTTCAACACACAGGCCGCCGTCTCAAGGAAACCAGGGAACGATATTCGATGGAGCTGGTGGCATATATCGCCTCGTACTCGGGGATCGAGAGGCTACAGGTGGACTATCCGATGAGGGTGACGCGATGCATTCTTCTATAAGGTGCTCCCCGGCCACGCCGCAACGCTCGCGGAGCTCTCTTGCACAGCAAGTTACGGGTGCCAGTGGAGCTTTAGGGTCGACACTGTTGACGCTATCTTAAAGCTCCAGATGCTCGCTCACCTTAAAATGAGCATCAACAAGGCAGATATTGCAGACCCGGTAAATGTTGTGGTGCGTCTAAGCTTGTATCCTGCAACTTTAAGATCAACCGGATCTCAACTCCGCGACTAGGAACATCTCCTTCGAACGGTCCCCGCCCTGTCTGCTCTCGCTAATCTGAATATATGCGCTGCCAATGCAGAGAGCAACTGAGGAGCTCGTTGCAGGAGGCTGCGGATGGCGCACAGTGGCGCCGTCCTTTGGGCCATCGCAGCTGCGGTG
This sequence comes from Mycena venus, assembly GCA_014462655.1. Classification (NCBI taxonomy): domain Eukaryota; kingdom Fungi; phylum Basidiomycota; class Agaricomycetes; order Agaricales; family Mycenaceae; genus Glaucomycena; species Glaucomycena venus. The sequence goes on along the minus strand of JACAZI010000015.1, from coordinate 99,787 downwards.
CAGCGCCTTCGCGGTCACGGCGCATCTCGCGCGGTCGTCGAGGTCGGCCTCAATCAATTTGAAATGGGACCCATGGACGAGCCTGGTGGATAAGACACGGTGTGGGGATACCGCCTGATCCCCCGCGGATCACAGCCACAGTTTTGGTGGGATGAACTTTGAGGAATGGATCAGTGCTAACGGACTCATGGATCTGTATTTTTTCTAAGTACGACATCAATGGTTAAGATCAGCGCTTCAAGTTGACTTCCAAGTATCGATTTTGTACATACATATAACGACAGTCACTATCATGTACTCTGATGAGACGGTTGCGCTTAGCAGGTGATGCGAGACGGAGGAAGATCATTAATCTCCCATAGTCAGACTCAACAAAAAATAATCAAGACAGTCGAAATTCTTTACTGTGTTGAGAATCCCAAAAATAAATGAAAAATGAGAACAAGGGAGAAGAAGAAGAAAACCGGTTCAATCCAACCAAACAAAGTTACCGGGCGGAGTTGAACTGCCGCTTCCCAAGCAACGAAAGATTGAGTTAGGGCGATCGCTTGGACCGCGATCCACAGGGACTTGGGTACCGAGGAAGGGAGCCAACCTGAGCATATGTCAGTTGTCGGGGGTTTTTTTCGACCAGAATTGGATTTGCTGCACAAGAAGGTTGAAGTAGGATGGCGTCCGAAGCCTCTGACACATTATATCCGGCCCCACTTTATCCCGACTTTCCCATCTCATGACCCGGTTTCCATCCATTATTTCCATTATCCCGTTGTCATATACACGCTTCCCCCCATTTATATATTCTGTATTTTTCTCTACATTCTCTCAATTCGATCCCCCACCTTTTGCTCTTTTGAGTTCGCTTCCGTCTTCACCGTCCTCACAGTCTTGTCGGCTGAAATGAACAAAGGGAGATACATGCGTGAAAGGACAACTGTTATGTCAAAAAAGCACGAGCAGCGAAATACAATGATGCTGCTGCAGAAAAAAAGATTCAATAGCGAGCACAATCAAATCAAAAAGGAATCCACCAGTATGTTATGTCCTCAGGCAGAGTCGAACCACCGCTTCCCAAGTGCAAGGGCAAGCGTTTATAGGCATTGGCGTAGGGTAATCGGTCGTGATCCACAGGGACATGAATACCAAGTAATAGAGGTCGCAGAAGTGTGTACCAATTTACTTTTAAGGCCATGGTTGTGTTTTGCTTTGGGTGATGCGAGACATGAACAGGGGGAAAAGACATTCCGAATGGGTGGAAGGAAATATGCAAGTTATAAACACGGTTGCCAGACAGACAGTTGAGCTGAAGGAGACGCCGATGCAGCTAGATTCAATGGCAGCTGGCAGAAGAAAGGGAGAGGGAGGGAGAATGAGTCATGAAAATAAAGATGTCCCTGGGCAGAGTCGAACCGCTGCATGCCGGGGAGGAACTGAGTTCTGCGCTGGTAGACAGCAGGGTGGATTGGAAGTCTAGTAAATAGGGTGTGCGGGTAAAGTAAAAAAGTGGGGTAAAAGGTCCTAGAAATGTCGTGGAGGCGTGAAAGGGAAATATGGACTCGATAGAGGAAATTGCCATGCAGGCGTGAGGTACGGGTGTAGCTCGAAAAGTCTTGTTGTAGGTGATAGAATGGACCTCAAATGAAATATATTCACTAACGACATACCCCCGGTGAAGCACTCAATTCACTGGTCATGTCGATAACGATAATTCGGGATCAAAAGGGAGATTTTCTGACATACGTACGTACAAAATAAATATGCGGTCCTCGGACCGCTATACCATAAAGTACGTACCGGGATATAGAATATGAAAGAGGCGACCAGCAGGTCATCCTACCCTTCCACAATCCTTCCAATGAAAGATCAGAATACCAAAGCAGAATGAGTTGGGTGATATTCCATGATTAACAGGGACTTGAGTACCAGCGAATGGAGTAGGGTATGAGAGGATACGTCTAGCAAGCCAGGAGCGCGAGTCGTTTTGGCTTCATGAGGGAAGAGAAGAGAGAAGATGTGAGATGAGACGAGACGGGACCACGGTCTTTTGTGCGCGGGGGGTCCGGGGTCTTGCTTGCAGCTAAGGCGGGCTAGAGCGGATCGGGAGGAAACGGGGCGCGGGAAAGGTTGAACCCGTACGCAAGGACCACCCAGGGTCAACGGAACGAGACCCCGAAGCAACCCGAGAGTAAGCTCGAAGAGACAGGGAACTGGGCGGGTGGGAGCTGAAAAAAACGCGTAGAAGGAGCTGTACGACGCGTCGAAAGAGACTTGAAGATAGTGGTGTCGTGCTGGCGAGAGCTTTGACGGGTGGCTGTGACACGGATCATCTCGCTAAGTCCGCGATAGCTCGGAACGAAACGAAGGTGAGTTCACGAATCCTTAACTCGTCTTCTTTAGCTTGCTTCCCACTGAGTCGGCTCGCAGGCTCGCCTGCCTTAGCTCACATGATGTTATTTTGCGTCCATTTTCGTCGGCGAAGAATGGTGCCGTTGCGGCATCAAAGGAGAAATAAAAGTAAGAATGAAAATACTACTAAGAACTAGGATTATGTACGTGCTTGAGGAGAGCTAGAAACTAGTGCCAGAGTCCGCGGGTTCGGGCCTGAGTCTGAGCGGTCTTGAATCAGTGCTAAGACCGGGCTCAGACAACGGTGATCTCGAGGATTGGTTGATTGATTGAGCGAGGCAAGAAGCCTGAGGGATCCTGAGGTACGGAGAATGGCCGAGAGTGAGAGGTGGGAGTGAGAGGTTCGAGTTCAGAATCACTCACATTGGTTAGGCCTGGGGCCGGAAAACGTGTAAGCACATAAGCAATTGCCGGACAATTGGGCGGGGGAAAGGAAGAGGAACTTGAAGATGTCGATGCAGAAACGAGTTACTTGCTTGACAAGGTCTCTCCAACTTCAAAATTGTTGCACGGCTCGTATCGTCCATTGGTCCGAAATCAATGATGATAGCGTATCTTTCCGTGGCACACCCATTTTCAACCCCCTGTTCAACTTTCAAATGTCGCTTTTGTATGCCGCCTTGATGTCACATGCCTCAGCGAACACACGGAAGTGAGTTGGATTTCCAAATTGTGCACAAGGCGCATCAAGCATAACAGAGAAAGAGCCGAAAAATTGAGTAGCGAAAGGCACTGTTCAGTGTTATCATGTCTGTTTGATCAAGCAAGGTCTCTGCCGACGCAGTCGGCGCTCCCTAGTAAAAGAAAAAAGATATACGCGAACCTATCATTTCCCCAGGCGGACTCGAACCGCCGCTTGCCCAAATCCGAAAACACCAGAATCGGTAATCGAGGTTGGGTGATCTGCCATGATCAACAGGAACTTGGGTGTCCAGGTGAGGAGCGGCTGAAGTGTGCGTCAATTTATCTTAGATTCCACATCTAGAAATTACTTTGGTGCGGGACGGCAAGAACAGATACATGCCTGAGGATAACAGTCAAGTTACAGTTTGACTAAAAACGCATTTGCCGCGCGAGCTGCGAAATACGACGATGCTGCTGCAGAAAGAAAGATTTGATAGCGAGTAAAAGAAAATAAGAGGAGATACACGAACCCATCATGTCCCCAGGCGAAGTCGAACCGCCCCCCCAAGTCAACTTTGAAAGCGTATAACGAATTAAGTTGGGGCGACCCACCGTGATCAACAGGGACTTGGATGCCAAGTAACAGAGGTCGCAGAAGTGTGCGTCGACTTTGTTTTGGAGTCCCTGCTCTGGTGCGGGGCGGAAAGAACATGTACAGTGAGGAAGATGCATACCTGACAGGACAACAGTTAGTTTTAACTAAAAACGCAGTTAGACAGCTGAGCTGGCCTGCGCAATAAGTATGACAACGATGCAGCTGCAGACAGAGAAAGAAAGATCCGTACCAAGAAAAATCAAAAAATAACAAGATGAGAAGAAAGCATGTCCCTGGGCGGAGTTGAACCGCCGTTTCCCAATGATTACGCGGCAAAGCACTACAGCTGTATCGAGATGGAGAGATCGACCGCGATCCACAGGGACTTGAATACTTGTAGCATGCATGCGCAATATGTGTGAACGGCTGCGCCGTTGCATGCAATGAGACGAGGAAAAATAAAATAAGAATAAAAATACAAGATCCGGGAAATTCGTACTTCTTGAGGAGGTGCCCGAGTTCGCGGGTCTGGATTTCGTTCGCTCCTTCGCGTGTGGCTTGTGGACATATCAGCGCCAAGACTAGAGAAACAACGGTGATTTCAAGGATTGGTCGACGATCCCAGAAGGAAGCCTGAGAATGGATGACATGGGAGATCCCGAGGTACGAAGAATGTAAGGGGGATTCAGAAGGGGTGGGAGTCAGCTGGCCGCGGGGAACGTAGGCTGATACATTGAACATTGACGCAAGTAGATTAAACATGGAAAAGCGCACTAATCAGAATCGATAGTTGAGTTGCAGGGACTTTGTTGTTCGGCTGAAGTGTGTAAGAAAAATGCGTGAAAAAAAAAGAAAAAACACACAACCGCGATGGTTCGAACAATTGAGCTGAGTTGGGAAGCGAACGAGGAATGAAAAATGATTACGCTGCCGCTCTAGAAAAAAACAAGGGGAGACGCAGCAAAAAAACGATGAAGTGGAACGTCCTGGACGGAGTCGAACCGCCTTTTCCCCACGATTAAACGCCACACATGGTACATTGAGATGGAGTGATCAACCGCGATCCACAGGGACTTGAGTGCAGAGGGAGGGAGTGTGTATTAATTATCAATTAATCCTCTTCTTTGAAGTTGGGGAGAGAGATGTGTCAAAACACAGTCAAAAACCTGAAGACGAAGGATTCCCGCTGCCGCTGCTAAAGTAAGTGTAAAATTGAAAATAAGGGAGACAATGAAGTGGAAAGTCTGGGGGAGAAGGAGAAGGGAAAGCAAAAGAAACGACACCGTAACCATTGCGTCCCCGGGCGGAGTCGAACCGCCATTTCCCCAGAATTACGGGGACATTAACAGAAGTTATCGAGATGGAGGGATCGACCGCGATCCACGGGGACTTGAATACTTGTAGCATGCATGCGCAATATACCATGTAAACGGTTCCTCCGTTGCATGCAATGAGAGGAGGAAAAACAAAATAAACAATAAAGCGAAAAGCAGAGAAAAACACAAGGCCCGGGAAATATGACGTGCTTAAGAAGGAGGTGCCCGACTCCGCGGGTCTGGGTTTCGCTCGTTCGTTCCTTCGTGGCGCTTGTGGCTTGTGAACATATCACTACCAAGACTAGAGAAACAACGGTGATCTAGAGGATTGGTTGACGATCCAAGAAGGATGGATGACATGGGAGATCCCGAAGTACGAAGAAGGGGTGGGAGTGAGAGAGTGTTGGCCGCAGGGAACCCAGGCCAGAATAAAAAGCAAGGCAGAATAGAGGAGGGTGAATAAACGAAGAAAAAAAGAAGCGACACAATCTGCAGTGTATGTCCCCGGGCGGAGTCGAACCACGGTTTCCCCACGATTATGCAGCACAGATAGTACAATGATATGGAGACGGGGAAATCGACCATGATCCAGGGGACTTGAATACTCGGTGCACGGGAACGGAGTCTGTGAGGTTATTCTGCGTCAGCGAAGGATGGCGCTGTTGCATCAGACGAGGAAAAAATCAATTAAATGAAAGTACAAGACCCGGGAAATAAGTGTCTGAGAAGAAGGAGGTGCCCGAGTCCACGGGTTCGGGTCTGGGTCTGAGCGGACTGTGTCCGTCTCGAATCAGTGCCAAGCCAGGGCTGAGACAAAGGATTGGTTGATGAGAATCCAGATGTACGGAAACGGGGGAGGGGTGGGACGTGAGAGGGTGAGAGGTTGTTGGCCGCGGGAACGCCGATATTGCTGAGGATGGAGTTCAGAATCACGTAGGTTAGGGAGGAAAACTTGCAATGTAGGCAACTGCCGAACAATTGGGCTGGGCTGGGGGAAAAAGAGGAAGAACATGGCGATGCAGAAAGATTAAATAGAATGACAGGGAAAGAAAAAGAAGCCACGGAAAGCAACACAGTATGTCCCCAGGCGGGGTCGAACCGCCGCGTCTCCAAATCCGAAAGACGATGATCAATAATCGAGGTTGGGTGATCAACAGCAACTCGAGTACCCAGGTAAGTACGGAGCGGCTGCAATGTGTCTCGAAAATAGCTGAAATGAGATAAAAACACAAGATCCGGGAAAGTTCGTACTTCTTGCCGAGTCCGCAGGCCTGGGTTTCGTTCCTTCGTGGCGCTTGTGGAAGGAACGATATCAACGCCAAGACCAGCGAAACAATAGCGTATTGGTTGACGATCCCAGAAGGAAGCTTGAGGATGGATGACCGTGACGTGGGAGGGCTTTCCTTCATTCCCTCGAATTCGTGAAGACCAGAGAAACAACGATGATCTGAGGATTGGTTGACGATCCAAGAAACGGTGATTGGCTGCGGGGAACGTAGGCTGGTTGATACATTGAGCACAGAATAAAAAGCAAGGCCAAGGAAAGGAGGGTGAAAAACGAAGAAAAAAAGGAGTTCCATCACAACTGAGCTGCATGTCCCTAGGGCTGTGCGCCGTCCCGTCGACGGGCACGGCCGTCGTTTCGACGGTTAGGCGACGGGCAAACCCGTCCCGTCTCCGTCCCGTCGTCGAGGTTCAAAGACTCTCTACGGAACGGGACGGGCGACGGGACGGCCGTCACGGACGGCCGGGAGGCGACGGCCTAATCATTTTTCTCTTTGCGATGTTGTCGTAGTCGCTCGCAGCTCCGTACATGCGTTAGGTGACCTGTTGAGTATTGCTTCAAGAAATTACTTGCTCTACAACTCGATGTTGATAGTCTTTTCATGCCATAAGGGGTGAAAATGCTCAACTGAGACAGTAGTGATCGCTTGGGCACTTGTCTGTTTAGGGTCTGAAGGTGTTGAAAGCGTCCAAAACATGTTGGTGCAAAAGGTGCGTACAGAGCAAGGTGATTTACGAGCTGATTGCCGCCGTTGATTGCCGGCCAGCCCTGCTTCGAGCACCGTTTTCCTGCCCACCCTCACTATAATGTGATTCATTTTACTTCAAATGAACTTGCGTGGCTATCCTCACGCTTTTGAACCAATAAACCTCCGATTTTATGACTTGAACTACACGCACCCGTCGTGCCGTCCCGATGCCGTCACGGCCGTCATTCCAACGGCCGTCGCCCTGTCAAACCGTCCCGTTGCCGTCCCGTCGAAAAATATTTCTGAGGCTTGACGGAACGGGTCGGCTTCCCGTTGCACGGAACCCGTCGAACCGGCGCGACGGGCACGGCGCACAGCCCTACATGTCCCTGGGCGGAGTCGAACCGCCGTTCTCCACGATTACGCGGCACCGGCTCGAGGTGTTATCGAGATGGAGGGGTCGACCGTGATCCAGGGGACTTGTGTACTCAGTATTCGGGAACCTAGTTAATAACGTTATTTTGCGTCGGTGAGGGATGGTTAGTGCTGTTGCATCAGACGAGGAAAAACGAGACCTCGGCATTTTTTGTTGAACTGCAACCAACCAACCAACCTCCTATATGTTCGTTCTGCTGATTGATGCACGTGTATGGAGGCCACGGTGGTGCCCGAGTCCGCGGGTCTGGGTCTGGGTGTAGTCTCGACTCCTTCCTTCCTTCCTTCCTTTGTGGCGCTTGCGGACATCAGTGCCAAGACTAGAAACAAGGGTGATCTCGAGGATTGGTTGACGATCCAAGAAGGATGGATGGCATGGGAGAGCCCGAGGTATGGGGGATGGAGGAGGGACGTTGATTGGCTGCGGGGAACGTAGACTGAGAATAAAAAGCAAGGCAGAGGAGTGGAAGGGAGGAAAAACGAAGAAAAGACAAAAAAAGCGACACTATCTCCAGTGTATGTCCCCGGGCGGAGTCGAACCGCTACGTCCCCAAGTCAACTTTGAAAGCGTAGAACGCATTATGTTGGGGTGGCCCACCGCGATCAACAGGGCCAGGTAACAGAGGTCGCAGAAGTGTGCGTCAACTTTGTTTGGAGTCCATGCTCTGGTGCGCGATGGTAGGAACATGTACGGGGAGGCCCGGAAAGACAACATTTAGTTTATGTGAAGGTGGAAAAGAAACGCAATTGCCGCACAGGTGGGCTGCGCATCGAGTACGACTTGCGAGAGAAAGGTTCATACCGAGGGAAAAAAAAAAAATTAAAAAAAAAAAAAAAAAAAAAAAAAAACCCCCCGAACGATTACGAGTATGTCCCCGGGCGGAGTCGAACCGCCGTTCCCCACAATGATATACCGGTGGTACATTGAGATGGAGGGATCGACCGCGATCCACAGGGACTTGGATATCAGAAACACTAGAGTAGGAAGTTTAAATGGGAACGTGTGCTGGGAGCGCTGTGATTTTAAATTGAGACAGACAAAATAAACAATCAAGCGAACAAAAGAGAAAAACACAAGATCCGGGAAATATGTACTTGCTTGAGGAGGGGGTGCCCGAGCCCGCGGGTCTGGGTTCTATCATTCCCTCGAATTTGTGGTGCTTGAGGTGCCAAGACTGGGAACAAGGGTGATCTCGAGGATTGGTTGCGTTCTAAGAAAGACGGGATATCCCGAGGTACGAAGAATACAAGGGGGAAGGGAAGGTGGAAGTGGGGGGAACGTAGGGTGATACATTGAGCTGAGCACAGAATAAAAAGCAAGGTAGGAGAAAAAACAGGGAAAAAAGCAATCATGCTGATAACAGTATGTCCCCGGGCGGGAGTCGAACCGCCGTTCTCCACGATTATGCGGCACGGGCTCGAAGTGTTATTGAGATGGAGGGATCGACCGCGATCCAAGGGACTTGGATACTCAATATTTAGGAACGGAATCATCTGTAACTTTATTGTGAAGTGAAGGATGTTGCGAGGAAAAAATCAAATGAAAAGACGAGAACGAGACCTCGGCATTTTTTGTTGAACTGCAACCAACCAACCAACCTCCTACGTGTTCGTTCTGCTGATGGTACACGTGTCTGGAGGTTCGGGTCGGGTCTTGTCCTGACTCCTTCCTTCCTTCCTTCCTTTGTGGCGCTACATCAGTGCCAACTTCCAAGACTGGGAACAAGGGTGATCTCGAGGATTGGTTGACGATTCAAGAAGGATGGATGACATGGGAGAGCCCGCTGCGGGGAACGTAGACTGAGAATAAAAAGCAGGGCAGAGGAGTGGAAGGAGGAAAAACGAAGAAAAGACAAAAAAAGCGACACTATCTCCAGTGTATGTCCCCGGGCGGAGTCGAACCGCCGTGTCTCCAAGTCAACTTTCAAAGCGTAGAACGCATTAAGTTGGGGTGGCCCACCGCGATCAACAGGGCCAGGTAACAGAGGTCGCAGAAGTGTGCGTCAACTTTGTTTGGAGTCCATGCTCTGGTGCGCGATGGTAGGAACATGTACGGGGAGGCCCGGAAAGACAACATTTAGTTTATGTGAAGGTGGAAAAGAAACGCAATTGCCGCACAGGTGGGCTGCGCATCGAGTACGACTTGCGAGAGAAAGGTTCATACCGAGGGAAATCAAAAAAAAAAAAAAAAACCCCGAACGATTACGAGTATGTCCCCGGGCGGAGTCGAACCGCCGTTCCCCACAATGATATACCGGTGGTACATTGAGATGAGGGATCGACCGCGATCCACAGAGACTGGGATATCAGAAACACTAGGGTAGGAAGTCTAAATGGGAACGTGTGCTGGGAGCGCTGTGATTTTAAATTGAGACAGACAAAATAAACAATCAAGCGAACAAAAGAGAAAAACACAAGATCCGGGAAATATGTACTTGCTTGAGGAGGGGGTGCCCGAGCCCGCGGGTCTGGGTTTTATCATTCCCTCGAATTTGTGGTGCTTGAGGTGCCAAGACTGGGAACGAGGGTGATCTCGAGGATTGGTTGAGGATCTAAGGAAGATGGGGGATCCCGAGGTACGAAGAATACAAGGGGGGCTGAGGGAAGGTGGAAGTGGGGGAACGTAGGGTGATACATTGAGCTGAGCACAGAATAAAAAGCAAGGTAGGAGAAAAAACAGGGAAAAAAGCAATCATGCTGATAACAGTATGTCCCCGGGCGGAGTCGAACCGCCGTTCTCCACGATTATGCGGCGCCGGCTCGCAGTGTTATCGAGATGGAGAGATCGACCGCGATCCAGGGGACTTGGATACTCAGTGCTCGGGACCCTACTGTAGTTTATAACGTTATTTTGCGATGGTGAGTGCTGTTACATCAGACGAGGAAAAAATCAAATGAAAAGACGAGACCTCGGTATTTTTTGTTGAACTGCAACCAACCAACCAACCTCCTATGTGTTCGTTCTGCTGATGGTGCACGTGTATGGAGGAGGTGGTGCCCGAGTCCGCGGGTTCGGGTCGGGTCTGGGTGTAGTCTTGTCCTGACCTTTCCTGCCTTCCTTTGTGGCGCTTGTGGACATCAGTGCCACGACTAGAAACAAGGGTGATCTCAAGGATTGGTTAAAAAGGATGGATGACATGGGTGATCCCACGCACGGAGAAGGGGCGGGAGTTGAACGGTGATTGGCTGTGGGGAACGTAGGCTGATTGATACATTGAGCACAGTATAGAATAAAAGTAAGGTAGGGCAGAGCAGAGGGAAAAACGAAGAAAAAAGAAATCACGCTCTCGGTACACCATGTCCCCGGGCGGAGTCGAACCGCCGTTCCCCACGATTACGCGCCGCCTGCTATTGAGATGAAGGGATCAGCCGCGATCCAGGGGACTTGAATGTTCAGTATTCGGCAACGCTATTTTTGCGTCGGTGAAGGATGCTGTTGTATCAGACGAGGAAAAATGAAAAGACCCGGGAAATCCGTGCTTGAGGAGAAGGTGGTGCCCGAGTCCGCGGGCTCGGGTCTGGGTAGTGTCGACTCCTTCCTTTCCTCCCTCAGTGCCAAGAAGTGCCAAGACTAGAGGAACGACGGTGATGTCGAGGATTGGCTGACAACCCAATAAGGAAGCCTGATATGGGAGATCCCGCGCGAGGTACGGAGAATGGAAGGGCGGAGGGGTGGGAGTGAGGAGGTGTTGGCCGCGGGGAACCTTGACACGAGTAGATTAAACGATTAAACCTGGGAAACAGGGTCTACCAGCGCGGGAGAAGATAAGATAATTTTGCCATGGGTGGGCCTGGAACCTGGGTAAGGGCTTCGTCTCTGAGTTTATTTGGGAGAAGAAAAATAGGAATAGCGCTGGCGGATAGAGCGCCGCGGGATGCGCGTAATTGTTGTGTCAGGCAGCTGCCAGTCTCAGATCACTTTACACATACGGGGCGAACGCGGCTAGGAACATCGGCAGGTCGCGCAGGGACCCCTGGGTCGAGCTGAGACGCAGTCGCGGTGTACACGCCAGCTGAGGTCGCCGCGTTCGTGGTCGGAGAAAGAGACCCAAGGCCATGGGCACGGTTCGCCGCGCCGGGAAACGCCGGGTGCCGGGTGTGCGGCCCAGTCGCCGCTTATCGATCGTTCCCAAGATGTCATTGTGACCCTAACCCCAGCGCCGTACTCTTCTTTGCTTCCTTTCCTCCTTCCAACTCGTACGTTGGGTCGAAATGATGGACGGCCTGGAAGTGGCGGAGATGGTGCCGCATACGATGCCCGTCAACTATACCGTGGATCGGAATAGACTGTGAGTAGTCGTGTTTTTGGAGAGACGGGAAGGGGGACGGAGCAGGGGTGGTGATGACCCGAGTCCGTGGGCTTGGGTTCTCTGCCTACCTCTCTCTCTTATTTCTTGCTCTCTTTGATCCTCCATACGCTGGGCGAATACTCACTGAATGCGCAGACAATACGAGCTGACGGTAAGGCAGGAGCCAAAGCAGGCGCGGATGTGTGGCATTGGCGGAAAGGGTGCGTTGTCTCGCTCTGTCTTCTCCACAGGCTGAGCACACTACAGCGGACCGACGCCCAATCGACCCGCCCGTCATCGTCCAGCTCCGCGTCATCGACCCCGCCAACAACCCCCCCTCCTCCTCCGCCTCCCAATCCGGCTCCGCATCCTCCTCCTCAAACCCCTCCGCATCCTCCTCGGCCGCCGCCAACCCCCCCAGTGACGACGCCGACGCCGACGACCCGCCGTACACCAACCTCACCTCCTACGCCCAGTCCTTCCTCCAGAACCCGTACTACTTCATGTTCGCGTCCCTCGCAAAGCCGGACGACGACACCGAGCTGCATTGGCTGAAGGATGGGCGGACGCGCTGCACGACGGGGAGCGTCGTGAGCAGTTTGTATGCGCTGAAGGATCCGACGGCCGCGCCGGCGAGTGCGGGGGAGGGCAAGGGCAAGGATGGGCCGACGACGGGTGAGTGGCCCGGGCCCGGTGCCGTGCGTGGATGAGGAGTGCTGACCAAGGCCCGCAGCCCCGCCCGCGTCGGACGCTGGGTTTTTCGTCTTTCCTGACTTGTCGGTGCGCACGGAGGGATCGTATCGGCTGAAGCTGAGCTTGTTCGAGGTCGTTGGGTGGGTGTCTACTTATCTATTGCGCTCGTGTGCCTGCGTGCCTCTCACGATGGCTGCCTGCCTCCCTCCTCCTCACTCCCTCTTCGCACTCGCTAACGCTCGCGGGCAGGAACGACGTCCGGCACTGCAAGTCTATCTACAGCGCGCCGTTCTATGTCTATACCGCGAAGAAGTTCCCGGGGGTCGAGGGTGAGTCGCCGAGTCTGATTGGATATCTTTGTTTCTTTGGGACGGGGGAGAGGAGGGTGTGCGAGGACGAAGATGGCGACGTGCTCGGTATGGCCGAGGACGAGGAGGGGGTGCATCTGCATCTGCTATCGCATGATTAGATTAGAGTGCGGGAGAGCGAGGGCGTCCTCTCTCCTCGTGTAAGCAGAGGAGTGTGGGCTTGCCAGCAGGGAGGGGAGCGGGCGTACGATGGACCCTGTCGATGGTCATTGAGAACCCCGGATGTACCTCTCCTCGTTCGACGGGGTACGCATACCCGCGGGAGGGCCCCTGTCGTCGTCTTTATGTCTTTTTTTTCCTCCTCGTGTCGTTAGCACTCGTGCTCATCGTCGTCCTCCCTCCCTTTATCTTATCACCCTCGTGAAAACACCATCCTAACGCCCCGACAGAATCCTCCCCCCTCACATGCTCCCTCGCCGACCAGGGCATCAAGATCCGCATCCGGAAGGACATACGCATGCGCAAGGCGAGGCATGGGATGGGCATGGGGATGGGTGTGGGGGGGCCGATTGGAGGTGGGTGGTTTTTTTGTTTCTTGTTTTTTTTTTTTTTTGGTGGGGGAGGGGTTTCGGCTCCCCTCACCCTCTCACTCCCACCCATACTAACCCCCTCTCGACTCCTAGGCCCCGACACGCGCGGCGGCGGGCTCATCGGGCCCCCGCCGTCTTCGTCTGCGGGCGACGGCGGCGTCGCGATGCCGACGGTGGATCCGGATCCGGTGGATGAGCGGGATAATGGGAAGGTTGGTGTTTTGCTTTCGAATTGGACGCGATGCTAATCCTCGCTTCATCGCAGAACTCGTCCTCGCACCGCCCCGCGAAGCGCATGCGGACGGATGACGGCACGGGGAGCAACAATACGGGCGGGGCGCCGCCGGTGGGGACGCCGTGGCCGTCGACGCCACTCATCCCGCCGCCGCCGGGCGCGGCGATCGAGGGCGGAGGAACTGTGAGCTTCTCTGACTATTCATGATTCGTGACTGCGCGCGCTGACTGACTTGGCGATGTCCAGGTTCCGATGCATCCGCCGAACCCGCAGCAGCAGCAAGGGGATGCAGGTCCCGCAGGTGATCCCGCCGCCGCCGCCCCCAGTCGCCCCCAGCGCGGGGCCGGATATGGGGTACGACGCGCGCGGGGGGCCGTATGCGCCGTATGACCCGAACGGGCACGCGCATGCGCCGCCGCACGCGCAGCAGCAGCATCCCGCGCAGCAGCAGCACCCAGGCCAGCAGCAGCAGCAGCAGCATCCCGGCCAGCAGCAGCAGCATCCGGGCCAGCAGCAACAGCAGCAGCAGCAGCAGCACATCCCGCCGCCGCCGCCGCCGGGGTACCGCACGGACGCGATGCCGCCCCCACCCCCGCCGCCGCACCACGGGCACGGGTACCCGCCGCAGTACCAGCACCCGTACTACGCGTACCCGCCGCCCGCGCCGTACGGCGCGCCCTACGGCGACCCGTACGCGCACCCGCCGCCGCACCACGCGCACGCGCATCCGCAGCAGTGGGGCACGCCGCCGCCGCCGCCGCCGCACCCGCACGCGCACGCGCGGTACGATCTGAACTACACGTACGGCCCGCCGCCGCCGCATCACCACCACCCGGGGTACCCGCCGCCGCCGCAGGGGAACCCGTATTACGGCGTCGGGGTCGGGGTCGGGGTGGGTGTTGGGGTCGGCGTCGGGGAGCAGCAGCAGCAGCAGCAGGGGCAGCCGCAGCCGCAGTATGGGGAGTATGCGCCGCAGCAGGGGTACGGGGCGCCGCCGCCGCCGCCGCAGCAGCAGCAGCAGAACGGGAACGTGGGTGTGGGCGTGGGCGTGGGCGTGAACGGCGGCGGGGGGACCCCGAACGGCGCGCCGAACGGGGGGATGGTGCCGGTGCCGGTGCCGGTGCAGACGCCGCCGGGGATGGTGGCGGGCGCGCCGAACCCCAACCCCAACGCGAACCCGAATCCGAACGCGAACCCGAATCTGGGGATGAACCCGAACGCGCCGCGGGGCCCGCCGCCGCCGAGCCAGTACGCGGCGTACCGCCCGTACGCGCCGCAGCCGCCGCCGCCGCCGTATTACGGGTACGCGCGCAGCCCGTGCCGCAGCCGCAGCCGGGGGTGGGGCAGCCGCAGCACGACGTGGGGGCGCACGCGTGGGGGACGCCGCCGAGCGGGTTTGGGGTGCCGCCTGTGCCCGTGGGCGTCGGCGTCGGCGTCGGGGGCGTGGGCGTGGGCGTGGGCGTGCCGCCGCCGCCGCAGGTGTGGGGCGAGTATGCGCCGCAGCCGCCGCCTCAGCAGCAGCAGCAGCAGCAGCAGCAACAGCATGTGCCGGCGCCTGGAGGCGGAAATATGAACGGGAACGGGAACGGGAACGGGAACGGGGGGCGCGCCGGTGCAGGCGCCGCAGGGGCAGGTCGGGGCGCTGCACAGCCCGAACGCGCGGATCGAGCTCGCGCCGCTGAGGCCGAGGGAGGAGGACGGCGGGGCGCGCGATGGTGCCGGTGGCGGGAGTCCGAGCGCGGCGGCGGCGGGGGGGCAGCATGCGGTTATTCAGCTGCGGAGCGGGAGCGCGGCGGGGACGGGGCCGGCGGGGGGGGCGGAATGGGGGGGGGGGGAGGGGGGGGAGGGATAGGGAGGGCGGAGGCGGGGGCGGGGGCGGGGCGGGGAAGAAGAACCCGTTGAGCATTGGGAGTATTATTTCGGATGAGAAGCATTGAGGTGGGTTTCTTTTTTCCTTTTTTTCGCCCTTGTGAAGTGGGTGTTGATTGATGAAGTGCTTTTAGGTTGGGCGCGTAAGGTGCACTGCTTGTGTTGTGGCGGACGATTCCATGCTAGCTATGAACGATGAACGATATGTCGGTGGGCATTCTCGCATACGATTGATACAGTGGGACGGCCCATGTATCCGCTTTTTTCTTGCAAAACATCTCTCCAACCATCCATCCATCCATCCATCCATCCACATATTCTCTTTCTCTCAAAACACATCTCCATATCTCGCATGCCTCTCCTCTCCTTTCCTTGGTACATACGTGGTGACATAGTGACACATTCCTTTTTCCCTTGCTCTGCTCATCTTTCACTGGCCCGCTCGATGTATTGATATTTGCGCTTTCCTGTTTTTTTTTTTCTTTTTCTTCTTTTTGCTATCGGGGATTGTAATATGTACGACTCGAACGATGCGAAATACATAGAGGATTTCAAATTCCCGTTGGCTTGATCGTGCTTATTGTTTTTCAGGCTTCGATTCTTTTTCTCAGCTTGGTGGAGCGCCGTCTTCTTCCATCCTGGTCCGCATGTGCGCACCTCGATGCCTTGGACCCGACTTGAGCCCATCGACTAGCGAAAACTCCTCAGCCTTCACATTTCCTCTTCGGGGGCCGGTCCGACTGAGCAAATTCCCACTCGTCATTCATTCATTCCGTTGTGCGATGTGCGATTTCGAAGCGTACCCTCGACACGGGGTCTTCCAAAGGCGTCTTCGACACGTCGGCATTGCACCCCGGCGCCCAGGAAGCCGAATTTTCGTGCCCCAACTTTGGAAATAGGCTTCATTTCAAAAGCGCTTCCTTCCCGCGACGGTTCCGCACCATGTCCCTCCCGAGATCGGCGCTGTCAGTCCCGGGTGCAGAGGGGGTCTTGTGGTCGCTGGGTCGTGCGAGGTGGCCACCGGGGGACAGGTTCGCCGTGTTTGCGAGGTCAGCACGAGCACGGCGATCCCGCGCCGAGATGCTGGTTGTGGTGGCGCCTATTTTAGCGCCAATGGACGGGGCTCCGTTGATGCGTTTTTTTGTTCGGTGGAGCGCGTCCGGGGCCCGGGAGTTTGGAGGGGATTGGTGTCGCCGTTGGTGTTGTGCTGATTTTGATTCCGGCTGGAGGATCGAAGTGGGAGGTGAAGTAATAATCGGTGCGCTGGAATTTTCTGAGAATGGACAGAATTGGACTAACTAGCTGTAGACAGTTCAAATTGAATCCCCGAGTCGTCGATGAGCGCTCCGTCCGCAGTGCTGTGCTCGGAAAATTTACAGCTTTTGAGCTCGGCCTCCACATAAGTTTCCTTCTGACCTTACCGCTACTGCGGTCAAAGCTGTAGTGACGGTATGGCTGTCAAGAGTTCGGTCATGTTATCTGCAGATCCTGTCCTCTTGTCTCGGCCTGTGTCGTCTGTCCTCTGTTTTTGACCCCTGCTGCGCTAGCAAACCAGAATTCCCCACACCCAACAAATTCTGGATGCCCGGTATCCTTAATCCCAAGTTTAAAGTCCGTCTGCCTGTGTGCTCTGCACACCCGAGCTCTGTCCTGACTTGTTTTTTCTGCGTCGCACCTCGAAAAGGGTAACAAGTCCTTTGTTGCGTTCAGCAACCTCAATGACGCCGATTCGTTGACCAAGAGCTGGAAGGTATATCTCTTTCATGACTTTTTTTCGATACTTTTTTCTTTGCGCTGGCGCCTTTTCGCCGGTTGTGTACAGAACTAACGGCACGCCGGGCAGGTCTGCACCAAAGTCGCGAGCTACCTCGAGGACGGCCAGCGGCTCGAGAACTTGTCCTGGCGGTATGTACCTCTTTGCGGACCTTGCCATCTACTTATCTTTTTGGCGGCGCACAGACTATGGCATCTCCAGAACCTCATGGTCGACACCGACAATGCAAAGTCCAAACGCGAGTTCAAGAAGCTCTCGAAATGTATGGGAGATAAACTCGACAAGGAGAAGGGGAGGCAAGTCGTGGGTTTTTTTTTTTTCTGACTCGACCTTTGTACGACACGACTGTGGCGCGTCGCGTCCTTGTTTCTTTGTCTTTTCTTACAGTATCTTCTCTTACCTGCTGTTATGCCTTTCTTTCCATTCTCGCTTATTACTGTGGCGCGTCGTTATCCCTGCTCTCTTTGCTCCTCATTTTTACTTATCTTATACTCACCCCCACCCTCCCACGCAGATCCATCGAAGAGCTCCCCGCGCCTGACTTCAAGCGCAACCCCTCCACGGACCTCATCCGCCAGCGCGCCGTCGAGAAGGAGTGCACCCGCGAGGCCAGCCAGCATACCCCCGACCACATCATCCAGCGGATGCAGTTTACGTTTGCGGTCGAGCCGGCGGCGCCCTGCTACCACGACGACGACTACTACCTCCAGCTCGACTACGAGCAAGAACGCGAGCACGACGAACTTCCCCGCTGAGAAGGGGACCAACGGGGCCAGCAACAGCAACAGCAACGGAGCAAACTCGAATGGAGGGACCAACGGCGTGAGCGCGAACAAGCGCAAATGCCCCGCCGCCGCCTTAGACACTGCGGGTTCCTCTTTGGGCGTCAGTAACAATGACGGGCACTCCGTCCGCCTCTCCACTTTGTTCAGCAACTCCTTCAGCCCCGCGGCCCTGCTCTACCCCTCACCGTCCTTGGCGCCGCGGATGAATTACAGAGAGGCGCATACGCACTACAACGTCTCCGCCAATGATAACAATAACAACCAAGTCGAGGGGCAGGGAACAGGCAGGGTGGAGACAGACAATGATATGAGGATTGCGAGATCGACGATCGAGCTCCCGCTGGACGAGCTGCTCTCTTCCCGACCCGCCAAGTCCGGGGGTGGAGGCGCGAGCGCGCCGAGGCGGCCGGTGTTGAGCGTGCGCGTGCCCGTTCGGGGACAGAGCGGCAGTGGCGGCGGCAGGGGGCAGGGGCAGGGCATGCGTCTGCCGGCCGATGTGCCGCAGCACGATGTGCAGGCGCAGGGCGGGAGTGCGGGTGCAGGGGGGGCGGGGGCGCCGGTGCAGATGCTGAATGCGAGCAACTCGGCGCCGGGCGGGGTGAAGGCCGAGTGCAGCAACTGTGGCGCGACGCACACGCCGCTGTGGCGGAGGGGCTTGGACAATGAGTTGAATTGCAATGCGTGTGGGTTGTATTGTAAGCTGGTGAGTGTCGCGGTGGTTTTTGTTTTTGTTTTTTGAGGACATTCTTTTTTCCCCTTTCTTCGACATACTTTACATTATTCTCCTCTTGCTACCATCTCTATGTACTCTTCCCTCCCTGTTACCTCCATCGTCTTCCTGTCCTGCCTCCTCCAGTTCTTCCCCTTTCCTATCGGCCTCGTATCCTCTTCACTCTACAGTCCCCTCCCTTCCAACGCACCTCGGGCCCTTTCCCTCGCTCCTTCAAACCATATCACTTCCACTCCTCTCCTCTCCTACCTTCCTTTTCCTATTTGCCTCGAGCCCCTAATTTCCTGGTCCTGACACCTCTATCCGCCTACTCCCACTCCTCGCTCCCTCGCCCTCTATTGCTTCTCCACTGCACGTCCATACTTATTCTTGTTCATCTCCACACCCTACCATCCTCATGGTCCTCCACTTTCTTTTCCCACCTTTTCTTCTATCCATCTTGTTCCCCTTCATCTCCACTCTTACACGCCTGCCTCGCTTCACTCTTTGCACCCCAATACTTTGATGCTGACATGGCTTCTTTTTGCAGCACAAGCGACCCAGGCCCAAGACGATGCACAATACCGGTGGAGGAGGTGAAGGCTGTGGGCAGTCGGTGCGTGCAGAGGCTGTCGATGTTATGGGTAGGTCCCTCTTCTGCCGACATTGGAGGAAATACTTATGAGACGCAGCGCAATGCTATAACTGCCACACCACCGCTACCCTGCTCTGGCGCAAGGACGATGAGGGCAAGACTGTCTGCAATGCGTATGTACCTTCCTTTTCTTCGCCATACCATCCGTCCTAATTGTGTGCACGCAGATGCGGTCTGTACTACAAGCTCCACGGCTCGGCGCGCCCCATCTCCATGAAGAGCGACGTCATCTGCAAGCGCTTGCGCCATGACACGCGTTTTGGCGGGGTGTCCACGTCTGTCTCCGAGACCCTGACTGCCAGCCCGGGTGTCAGCTGCCACATGTCGCCTGCTCCCAACAGACCTGTGTCCTCCTCCACCTCTGCTGGCCGTGCCTCGCCCACCCTGGTGCCCAACAGCACCACTGCCCACAGCTATGACACCCCCCTCCACACTGGGCCCAAAGCTGTCCTATGGCCACCCATATCCCTACCATGGGCAATATATGACCTTTTTTATCACTGAAAAATATAAGGTTTAGAAATGAGGTTTAAAACAGTATTTTTACAGGACAAGGCATGAGGTTTTGTCACCTTGTGTATTTTACAGGACAAGCTATGAGGTTTTGTATGACCTTTTTTGTCATTGGAAAATATTAGGCTTAGGTTTGAGGTTGAGGTTGTGAACAAGTGGCAGGTTTAGCATGAAGGACAAGCATTTTTGACAAGTTTTATGAGCTGGTCTGAGGTTGTGAATGACAAGTCACATGACTGAAGATTGAGGTTGAGGACGAAGGTTGAGGTTGAGGATGAGACTTAGGCTACAGGTGCTGAGGTTGAGTGCTGAAGTAAGCCATGAGAAAGTTAGCCTTTTTTGGACTATTTACAGCTACTTGTAGAGCACTGGCTTTTTTTTCCCTTTTTTGGCATGTCTTGATAACTGTATCATTTCAACCAAATGTTCAGGTGACAGGTGACAGGGGGTTGTGAACTGAACAAATTTGACCTCAGTGATGGTGACATTACAATTTTATGGCTCAAAATGTCAAAAACATGCAAAATTTTTGTGTCCAGCAAATACTGGACTTCCATTTATGGTAATTTTCTCATGATTGCTGAGAAATGAACACTTAGTCCAATGAACATTCTCTGAAATGGCCCTGCTGGGCGGCACCTGGATACACCCTAAAGCCTAACCGAAACAGTCTCGATGAACTGCACCACATCTTGTGCTTTGTGCCATGCTGATATGTGTCAATACAATAATCGCGTCAAGTACCCAACGACAATGACCAGCGAGCAGCAATCAGTAGGACCCTTGTAGAGGCTAGATCTGGCTGTTCAGACAAAAGTCGAAGAAAATTTCCAACTCAAAAAGCCAAAAACTATTACAGGCAATGGTATTTCCCTTTTCATTTTTTCCTCTTTTCCTCCCAAGGGTTTTGCGATAGTTACATGTACTAGTTGACTACAGCTATACAGATAGTTAAGGATGTAGAGAAGATACCAACAAAAAATTTATTGCAGCATCATCAAAGTCAATGATGATTCGCAGATCCTCGATATTCTAAAATGCAATTTTCCTAGTCTGAACAAATCAACAATTCATCTCTGACTGGGGGTCCCGCACTTTGCACAAAGTCCCATTGAATCTACATTCCAACATGCTTATCCTATCTTTAAGGACCTTCTGGGCAAACTCCATCAAACAGAACATTCTGGTTGTGGCTTTGTGGAATGGTTGATTTGGCTATACGTCCTCCTCTCAATGTTTGAGACCATACTGACATGGAAACAGTCTTCTCCTCAGCCCAGCTGTTCACAATGAATTGCACCTTTTCGCTGTACATCCTAATGGACCATCCACTACACACCTAACCACTGTGACATTCCCATATTGACTCTCAGGCTTTTCGTTGTCCAACAATCATTTGGCAGTGATGGGACATTCTGGACCGCAGTCCTACTTCATCGAAAGCCTAGAATTGTCATTTGATTTGTCCTCTCCTGTCATTACCAGAGGTGTTATGCATATCTGGCAACAGGTGTGTGTCAGGCATCTCTGAATTTCATGTCCTAGACTTTTCAGACCATCACAGGGAATGTTAGTGACAAGCTTGCTCACTATATTGGACAAGACACACTTTCTTCTTGCAAATCCAGGTGGGATTTCCGTGTACAGACTATCCAGACGAAATTTCACCTCTTGTGCAGTATGACATATACAACTGTGCTGGGAGCACTGTTACAAAGCAACAGACATCCCTCCCTGTCCCCTGCTGAGTCCCGTTGTCGTCAATGCTACCAATGGAGATATATCAGTATCAATCTGCAGTGGAAATTTTCTTCACCAACTTTCTATGACTACTGGTACTCGATGTCTCTTTCAAGTTTATAAACAACTGCTTCTGGAATGCCCAGCATATTTTGGGATAGTATGCAGAGTTCGGGTCAGAATATACTGACAACCTTACTCCACTATCGGATTCTCAATGTTCCAACTTGTCAACACCACAGAATTAAATCTGAGTCTGTAAACTTAGACAAAGGAGAAGGAAGAATCACCTTTGTCTAGAGATCACCTGGGATACGTGGCATACACACCCCTACTTTGGTCATCATTGAACTGGTGTAGTCACTTACTTACCATCAAAAACACTGTTAGATTACCAGAGTCAATATGTCCTGCACCTAACCCTAGTACAATCGCATTTGTCTCTTGACTTGCCCCCCCCCCAGTTTCCAAGCAAAAGACCCGTGATGATTGATGTCTTTGAACAGTTATCGGATCTTTTTCAAAAGAATCAGCTTGAAGATGTGCTGGGGAGCCTCACTCTCCCTGGTCAGACCATTTATCAATAAGACTTCCATGGGAAAAATAACCTGTACTCGTAGAGATAGGTGAAACAGATATGTGAAGCAAAGCATGTGATATGACAACTATCAGCTGACAATTGCCTCCAAGCATTGCTGAACTCCATTCCATCTTGCCTGGTATGCGCGAAACTTCCCCAGCAACTTGTCTGGCAAGGTACATGCAGAGCTTATCCAGCAACTCTTCAGACTCCTCTTATTTATTATATGCTACCATCTCGAAAACCACGATATCGTTGAAATGCACCTGTTCTCAACCTACTCTGCTGATTTCGCCTCCAGTCCCATCCTGATTTGTGTCTACACATGTAGCATGGACCAAACAGTCGACTATGATTCCCCCAGGGTGTCTGATGAGTTTTAGATGTGGAGGATGAAAGCATATTCTACTCACTTTTGCACCCTTCATTTTGGTCCTTCCTTTTGGTCCTTCCTTTTTTTAGTGCAATTGCACTGGACCAGGCCCCAACCACCAGAATAGTTGACCTTCCAATCCATACCTTTCTGTGCCACATTTCCTTTGGGATGCACGCATCTAAATTCTTGGTGAGTAGATAACATGTTGCTTATAGAGTTCTGTGTATTTACTTTAGCACTTGGAAAACCTAGGCCTAATTCTTACCTTCATGGACTTCTCTGAACAATTAATGGAAAACCATGGGTACTCGAGGCACAATGCCTTGCATCTACCAGTCAGCAAGAGGGCCTGCCAGTCACTATGGAGTATTGCACATGTTACTATCTCATGAATTTTCTTGATCAGCTTGTCATTGTCACTCAATTGACACTGTCCATTGTGATGCCACAAAGGTCCATGCCTGGAAGGAAAGGTTTCCACAGAAGATGGATCAATATCGCTATTAATTCGCAAAGGTGGTTTGGACAATTTATATTCCAGAGTACAAGCCACAGGGAGTGTGTCCATCTGTAGCACCTTCTGAGGTAAAATGACCTGGCATGTCATGAATCAATCTGTGCACCAGCCACAAGAAGAAAAAAGAAGGAAAGAAAATGGCACAGCTTACCGATTCATGCATACTCAAGTCTGCATATTTGAAGATCTTCTCATCGGACATGTCCAATTGCAGAAATATGCGGTGTATGTCATCACAGGCTTCAAGTTTGAGTACAAAACCACAATGGTGATGGTAAGTACTTCTGCCCATGCTGCAGGGCATGCAATTCATGATCCTTTTCTGATATTGTCGTTGCATTTTGTGAATACAATGTGATTGACCCAGAAAATGGGCCACTTTGCATCCAGTAGATGAGCAACACATATAACATCCAGAACCACCAAAACATCTGCAATAAGCAGTGGGTTTTGATACGGTACAACACAAAAGCCACCCAAGGACTCTGTCACACTTATAGGAGGGCAGATAAGGCTGACTAGGCCATGTTTGCATATGTCAAAGTCCAGCCTGCCATGTGCAAGATAACAGGACCTACACTTGTGTTCACTGGCCAAGGATGAGTCACATTGGTCATTGCAAAACATCAGGTACGTTGGGAGAGGAAGAGTGTATAATAGACAGTGGCAAATAAAGAGGTCTGTTGAATATCACTCCCTGGTTACACTGACACAACTATTTATTTAGTGTCGCAACTGCAGCTGCCTACCTTCACCAAAATTTTTGTAAACATGGTACTCTCTCTCTATGATCAGATAACAGATACTGCACACAGTCTTGGCATTCCAGTCATAGTTGAAGCGACCAGGGGGATTGTATAACACACCCACAATTAAACTTCCAACCAACTTCAAATCTGTTTTGTCAGACTCTGACTAATATAATGCCATTGCACCTCTTCCTCAAACTGAGCAGCCAGTAATCAAGACAGAATTCTCCTTGCATAAAAATTGCAACCGGTTAAAGATGATACAGGGGAGTTATTGAGGCAAACCTTTGCCGCGTGCCCAAAGTTCACTGAGACTCAAACCACAAGGCAACCAGAATCGACAATGGTTCACTGGCTGTATTTTTACACAGATGGCAAGGGCCAAGAAACCATTGTGCATGGGCTGCTCCAAAGCCTACCAGACCTTCATCCTTAGACCTGCAGCTGCACTGTTGATTGTGCCAACGACAAAGAGTAGTCATCAGGAGCTACTTCAGCACACAGCAGCAGCACATCCCACCCCCGCCACCGCCAGGGTACCGCACGGACGCGATGCCGCCCCCACCCCTGCCGCCGCACCACAGGCACGGATACCCGCCGCAGTACCAGCACCCGTACTACGCGTACCCGCCGCCCGTGCCCTACGGCGACCCGTATGCGCACCCACCGCCGCACCACGCGCACCCGCACCCGCAGCAGTGGGGCACGCCACCGCCGCACCCGCACGCGCCGCGGTACGATCTGAACTACACATACGGCCCGCCGCCGCCGCATCACCACCACCTGGGGTACCCGCCGCCACCGCAGGGGAATCCGTATTATGGCGTCAGGGTCGGGGTCGGGGTTGGTGTCGGGATCGGGGAGCAGCAGCAGCAGCAGGGGCAGCCGCAGCCGCAGTATGGGGAGTACGCGCTGCAGCAGGGGTACGGGGCGCCGCCGCTGCCGCAACAACAGCAGAACGGGAACGTGGGCGTGGGCGTGAACAGCGGCGGGGGTACCCTGAACAGTGCGCCGAACAGGGGGATGGTGCCGGTGCCAGTGCTGGTGCAGACGCTGCCAGGGATGGTGGCAGGCGCGCCGAACCCCAACCCCAACGCGAACCCGAATCCGAATCCGAACGTGAACATGAACGCGAACCCGGGTCTCGGGATGAACCCGAACACGCTGCAGGGCCCGCCGCCGCCGAGCCAGTATGCGGCGTACCGCCTGTACGCGCCGCAGCCGCCGCCGCCGCTGCCGTATTATGGGTACGCGCAGCCCGTGCCGCAGCCGCAGCCGGGGGTGGGGCAGCTGCAGCATGATGTGGGGGCGCATGCGTGGGGGACGCCGCCGAGTGGGTTTGGGGTGCCGCCTGTGCCCGTGGGCGTTGGCGTGGGCGTGGGCATGCCGCCGCCGCCACAGGTGTGGGGCGAGTATGCGCTGCAGCTGCCGCAGCCGCCGCCTCAGCAGCAGCAGCAACAGCATGTGCCGGCGCCTGGAAACGGAAATATGAACGGGAACGGGAACGGGAACAGAAACGGGGGCGCGCTGGTGCAGGCACCGCAGGGGCAGGTCGGCACGCTGCCGGGGAAGAAGAACCCGTTGAGCATTGGGAGTATTATTTTGGATGAGAAGCATTGAGGTGAGGTTTTTTTTCTTCTTGTTTTCGCGTTTGTGAAGTGGGTGTTGATTGATGGATTGGCTTAGGTTGGGTTGGGTTGGGCGCGTAAGGTGCACTGCTTGTGTTGTGGCGGACGATTCCATGCTAGCTATGAACGATGAACGATATGTCGGTGGGCATTCTCGCATACGATTGATACATTGATACAGTGGGACGGCCCATGTATCCGCTTTTTTCTTGCAAAACATCTCTCCATCCATCCATCCATCCACATTTTCTCTAACTCTCTCAAAACACATCTCCATCTCCATATCTCGCATGCCTCTCCCCTCTCCTTGGTACATACGTGGTGACATAGTGACACATTCCTTCTCCTCTTGCTCTGCTCATCTTTCACTGGCCCGCTCGATGTATTCATATCTGCGCTTTCCTGTTTTTTTTCTTCTTTTTGCTATCGGGGATTGTAATATGTACGACTCGAACGATGCGAAATACATAGAGGATTTCAAATTCCGTTGGCTGATCGTGATCATGCTTAGGCTGGGATTTACGAGTACAGCTTAGTACAAGTCGCCTCGGAGTTTGAAAATTATGATGGCATGTCTTATGTACCTTCCAAAGCTCCCAATGAGGCCGTTCTTTTGGCAGATACGAATTTCGATCAATATGAGATGCTCAGATTTTTTTCGTGGATTTTACCGCAGGTAATGAGGGAGCTCTGAGCCTTTCTT
Organism: Mycena venus; assembly: GCA_014462655.1. Lineage (NCBI taxonomy): Eukaryota > Fungi > Basidiomycota > Agaricomycetes > Agaricales > Mycenaceae > Glaucomycena > Glaucomycena venus. The sequence continues at coordinate 73,728 of JACAZI010000015.1, read as the reverse complement.
TTCGAGCTTTTTGGGCGATAATTGATGGAGCTGATCGTTTAGCGGTTGCCAAGGCGTTTCAATTTCAAACTCCGAGGCGACTCGTGTTCGCCTGTATTCGTAAACTCCAGCCTCTCTAGTATACGTGATTCTGAACGACTGTCTTCAGATTTCACGCCCTGCAGACTAGAGAGGCTGAAACGAGCCTAGATCGTGCTTATTGTTTCGATTCTTTTTCTCAGCTTGGTGGAGCGCCGTCTTCTTCCATCCTGGTCCGCATATGCGTCACCTCGATCCCTTGGACCCGACTTGAGCCCATCGACAAGCGAAAACTCCTCAGCCTTCACATTTCCTCTTCGGGGCCGATCCGACTGAGTAAAATTCCCACTCGTCATTCATTCATTCCGTTGTGCGATGTGCGATTTCGAAGTGTACCCTCGACACAGGGTCTTCCAAAGGCGTCTTCGACGCGTCGGCATCGCACCCCGGCGCCCAGGAAGCCCAATTTCGTGCCCCAACATTTGGAAATAGGCTTCATCTCAAAAGCGCTTCCTTCCCGCGACGGTTCCGCACCATGTCCCTCCCGAGATCGGCGCTGTCAGTCCCGGGTGCAGAGGGGGTCTTGTGGTCGCTGGGTCGTGCGAGCTGGCCACCGGGGGACAAGTCGTCGTGTTCGCAAAGTGAGCACGAGCACGGCGATCCCGCGCCGAGATGCTGGTTGTGGTGGCGCTTATTTTAGCGCCAATGGACGGGGCTCCGTTGATGCGTTTTTTTGTTCGGTGGAGCGCGTCCGGGGCCCGGGAGTTTGGAGGGGATTGCTTTCCCCCTAATCAAAGGTTTTATTGAACTATCCTTGATATTTTCTTCAGGCTGTACTGTGTCCCGCAAGTGCTCACCTGTCAATGTTCAGCGCGCATGAACACCCACCGCTCCATCTCCTTTGTCTCTCTGGTTCCCCGTCAACCAATTTTTCAATAGCCACTCTCTCGTTCATATGATTCCTGTTTCGATCGCGAAGCTATGATGGTTCTCGATTTCTGTCAACGACTGCTGTGCCCGCAATCTCGACCTTCCGGCGAGTCCCACTTCACGAGGGCTTTTACTAGCACCCTGACTCAAATCCGTAACATTTCTAAACTGTTGGATGTGCCGCAAGAACGACAAAAGGTTTGGATTGTCGTTACATGGGTCGTTTTCGCGGAGAGGCTCAAAGTTGATTGACGCCCGAAGCTCGGAAAAAGAGAATTCGGTAAATGCAAGACTGCGCGGCGGTAACATAAAGGCACAGCCCCAAGGCCAAAGCAATGCTAATAACAGCAACAGACACCAATAGAGGTCGATTGCAATAAATCAAGTTCGATAAGTGACGTACCTGTCGTATTCCAAATTCGAGAGCTGACTCGAAGGAGGCGGAATGGGACTTTAAAGGCCTAAGGAGTGAATAAGGAAGATACTTCGACAGTTCCTGACATTCCCTGCACACAGCCACGTTATGTCAACTTGAATGATCTGGCGCTAGTGGCGCCTTGAGGCTCAGGGCGGTTCTTAAGAGGTTACCCGCGTTCAGTTTTCTTCGGCTCACCATTCTCGACTGTAAGTTCGCATAAAACCTTCCGCGACGTTGGCCAGCCTTTCTCAAGAGCAGTTTTGGGATTCGAATTCAGCTTACAGCTAATCAATATTGCCATATGTCCTCGTTCCCGTCGGGCCCATCCCTGCCTGGGAACCCTGGCAAGCGCAATGCCAAGGCTGTCATGAAGAAACACATTTGTCCCGTATGCGAGCGAGGATTCAGCACTGCTGGCCACCTCGGTCGTCATGCACAGATACACACCAACGAGCGTACCCACGAATGCCCGTTCCCAGGCTGCCGCCAGACGGAGTGTGCTCATCAAGATAACCTCCAGCAGCAGTGAGTCTCCTTATACTCTCGGCCGCCGCCTGATTGCAGAGTTTTATGTCTACTTCAACAATGTTGCTAAACCCCTGTCCAGTTACCGAGGGCATCTCTCCCGCGAGACACCAGCGCCACGCAATTTGAGGTACCATCGCGGAGATTGGCGAAAGGAGTCACCACCTATTCCAGATGGACCCCCGAACAGACCTCCGACCTTGCGACAAAGCTCATCTGGTGTCTCCCGGAGGTCGTCGATAGGTGGTACCAGCGACTTCAGCAGTGATCAATTCAGCGATTCCCACTGCTGGCAAAGTGAATGGAATCTTCCCAACTATGATGTGCCGGCACATCAGCTTGTATTGAACGAACTGGTAATTGACAGCCAGAAATTTGGCATGTGTATCTGAATCTTTTCAAATGGGAAGGATTTGACCGGGGAAGTCACCAAGTTGGATGCATATCCATTCGACTCTGGAGGTGTCGCTGACATCTACCGAGGGATGTTAAGGACATCCGGCTCACCTGTAAATTTATACAGACCTTGAAAACTTCGCGGTTTTCTAACTTGATGGACAGGTTGCGATTAAGATCTTCCGCCGTATGCATGCTGAACCGGAGATGTTGGAAAAAACCAGCAGGGTACGTTCAATTTCCCTCTCTTCCAACGTATGTTCTTCCTGATAGCTGCCATGGCCTAGTCCTTATACGAAGAAGCACGGATCTGGAGGCGGCTCGAGCATCCTAACATTCTATCCATTCTTGGGATAGCATTGGATCTTGGACTCTCCCCTGCGCTAGTGTCACCGCTCTGCACGGGACCAATAATGAAGTATGTACAGCAGAATTCAAAAAATCCACAGGAAAAATTGCAAATGGTCGGTTTTCCTCGTAAAACGGTGGGCTTTTTAACTGGTTTTTAGGTAATTGGGGTTGCCACCGGGCTTTCGTATTTGCATTCCGAGGGTATTGTTCACGGGAATCTGTGCACGGTATGCTCTATGTCTTCTGATAACTTACACTCTGATCGCCGTATATCACAGAAAAAGATACTAGTTTACAACGATGGTATACCCGTGATATGTGGCTACGGGATGTCGAAGACTCTGGGGCAGCCTGCGCACACCACGTCTCTGTTGTCGTCTCCGATTCGTTTTACTCCGCCCGAAAGCTTTTCTGAAGCGGGCACACCGTCTATTCAAATAACATCCCGAGATGTTTATTCGTTTTCCATGGTCGCACTTGAGGTTAGTGGGTTCACCATTATCGTGCAGACTTGACATTATCTCATTCTCAGATTCTATCCGAATTGGAGCCCTTCCATCATTTATCCACAGAGCATGCTGTTTTCATGCATATTCTGCGAGGGGGACAGCCAATTAGGACTCAGCTGAATCCCGAAACATTCACTAACAGCATTTGGCGACTCCTCGATTCCCTGTGGGATCACAACCCTTTGTTGAGACCAGGAATGTCGGATGTCCTTGCAAGCTTGTATCAAATGTGCGTGTTGATTTGACTGAACGTTGGCCGCCTCGCTCATTACAGTAGACGAGATGATCCTGGTCGCAGGGAAAAAGATTATATCGAACACAAGGTGCACAAATCTATCCAGCGCATTATTCCACTTGACTAAACAGCGTACAAGCCTATACCTGCTGCACCTCGAAGCGAGAAGGTAAATGCCAACTCATGCTAGTTCATCGTTGTTGAAATTTGGTTCGCAGGACGACAGAATATCCAGTGGGGAGGAAACCTCATCTGAGGCATGTTTTTCGGAATTGAATTGTCCCGCCAAATTTTAATTTAGTTCCAAGGATACGTCTCTCTCAGACATCCATGGCCGTGATCTCACAGGTAGAGTCACTCAAGACGATCAATATCCCTTTGCCGGTGGAGGTAATTCGAATATATACCGCGGAAAATTAGCCCGCACTAATGGCCGCAAGATTCGTGTATGTTGTCCATCTGCCGTCGTCCTAGTTCTTGCCGAAATTATTTGACTGGCTAGGTTGCAATCAAGATGATACGCATGTCTGACGATGGTTCTAGCCAGTTGGAAGACATCTTGAGAGTAAGTCGTTAGTATACACCGCCCACCTATGTGTAACGATGATGTACTCAGCGACTCGATCGTGAGGTCGAGATTTGGGTTCGCCTAAAACACAAAAATGTTCTTCCACTCATTGGTATATGCAACGATATTGGAACATTGCCCACGCCTTGGCCTGTCCTTATATCTCCCTTCCATAAATTCGGGCACATTGGGACATATCTCAAGAAGTATCCCTCCGCCAACAGACAAGATCTTGTAATCAATAATTCTTCATTGTAACGCAAAGAAGTTGAAATTTTTTCAGGTGTCTGGAGCAGCATCTGGATTGCAGTACCTTCATGCTCATGACATAATCCACGGAGATCTTAAAGTGGTACGTGATGTTACCGGTTCTCATTCACCTGTGTGCCTCATGAATTCTATGCAGCAAAATGTCCTGGTTGACAAACGTGGTGCTCCATGTATATGCGACTTTGGTATCTCCAAGATTATCAATCGCCGTGGGTTTACGACGTCCAGCCTGGGAACCGCACCATATATGGCACCAGAACTCTTTATTGTGGTGGACGGACCCGCACAGGAATCTTCCCCGACTACAACCAAAAGCTCTGATGTTTATTCATTTGGACTTCTAGTTCTCGAAGTGAGTGCATTGCGTTAATTCCATTCTCGTTAAGTAAACAAGTTGCGTAGATCCTGACTTCGCAGCCACCCAAAGGGAGACCGTCCCGATCTATTGTCACAGTCAAAACCCTGAATGAACTCCGACCGAAGCGGGCGGACTATGACGAAATCCAGGTTCCCGAAGGAACATGGTCGGTGCTGAATCTTTGCTGGACCTTTGAGCCTCACCTACGTCCGACCATTACTGAAGTTCTCCGCGCACTTTCCACGGACGCTTCTGGTACGAGTAAGCTGGCCGAACTGCCAGACGAGATAATGCAAAACGCCAGGCCGCCGAAGAGCCTCTCGCCCCATGAACAGGAGTTCGATGAGGTATGTCCTGCCTTTGTTCAGCTCAAAATATATATATATTTTTTTTTTTGATATGCGGGCAGCAGCAACACGGAATGGATCTTGACCACAGGCCCCACACACATCCTACGGCGTCTTCTGCGGGGATGGGTCCACCAACTGAGGTGCCGCAGCGCGATGCGCAGCAGGGTGGGGTGACCAGCGATGGAGGAAGACTGGGAACAGGCGCGCGGGCACTTAACACCAACGGCATGAAGCCGGAGTGTAGTAACTGCGGGGCGACGTACACGCCACTATGGCGGCACGGCTTCAATGACAAACTGAATTGTAATGCTTGTGGACTGTATTACAAGCTGGTGAGTCGAGCTTCGGACCCCAATATTTCGACGCCGACATAGCTTCTTTTCGCAGCACAAGCGGCCCCGGCCCATGACCATGCGCAATACCGGTGGAGGAGGCGAAGGCCGCGGGCAGCTAATGTATGCGGCGGCCGCCGATGGCATGGGTGCAATACAATGTTATAATTGTCATACCACCAGCACTCCGCTCTTGCGCAAACACGACACGGACAAGACTATCTGCAACGCGTAAGTACCCTCATTTCTTCTCTCGTGGCCTTTATCTTAATCGTGCGGGCAGATGCGAATTGCACGGCTCCTTAAGCCAGAATTCATTGAAGAGCAACGTCATCCGCAAACGCTCGCGTCACGAAGCGTGCAGCGACGGCGCGTCCAGCTGCTATACGTCGAGCAGTTCCTGTCCTGCAACCTCCTCCGCCTCGGCCGGATGCGCCTCTCCGTCGTACAACGAGCAGCACTCCGATGTACTGCCGTTCGCAAGGGTCAAACTCAGCGAAATCGCCGCCCCGCGCGCAAGCAAGTGCCGGCGGCTGAACGTCGACTCGGCCTCGGAGCCGCTGTCGAGCGCTGACATAGTTTCTATTCGCAACGCAAGCGGTCCCGGCCCAAGATGCGCAATACCGGTCAAGGAGGTGAAGGCCGCGGGCAGTCAGTGCACGCGGAGGTCGTCGATGTTATGGGTTCGTTATTTCTTCCTCAGCGGCAGAGATATATAATGAGGCCACAGCATAATACTACAACTGCCACACCACCACTAACCCGCTCTGGCGCAAGGACAAGGAAGACAAGAGCGTCTGCAATGTGTATGTACCTTCCTTATCTTCGCCATACTCTTCGTCCCAACCGTGTACACACAGATGCGGACTGTACTACAAGCTTTACGGCTCGGCGCGTCCTATCTCCATGAAGAGCGACGTTATCCGCAAGCGCTTGCGCCACGACACGCGTCGCAGTGGGGGCATCCGCTTCCGTGTTCGAAACGCCGACTGCCAGCCCAGGCGCCAGCCGCTGTGTGTCGCCTGCGCTCGGCTGTCCTTCGTCCTCTACCTCCGCCTCACCCTCTTTCATGCCCGACGGCACCACTACCCACAGCTACGACACTCCTTCTGTACAGCCTCCATAGCACAATGTTGTGGCTCCCTTTTTTCCTGATGTTGTGCATTTGATATAGTGGTCTGACTGATCTAGTTTTGTTGATATGTTGCTGCATCAGGAAAGACCTCCTTTGGAAATAGAGTCAGATTGCCCCCAAAGTGGGCAAATCGGCCATATTAGGTCCGTTAGTAGTTTTGGGTTTCCTTGGACGTTCAAAATAAATTCCTAGTAAAATCCCCCCATTTACGACTTACCACGGCTTGGCATAGGTTTTCACAGTATTTCCCGGCATATTCTTCCACTGTACTTGACAATTTGAGCTCGACACCATTGTATATTGCACGTAAATCTACGAACAAGCAGCCCTAATTATGTATTCCAACTCCATCATGTGGTATATCGACCCGCAAACTTGCTTCGTCAGGATAGTACTGGCCGACGGAGTAAAAAGAAGGGAGATCATGACCAGCGCAAAGAAGCAACGAGCTCACAAATTGGCTCGAGCTCGGACTGGGAGGAGCCAATGGTGTTGAGCAAGCCGAGAATGTGTATTCTTTGGGAATGGACGCGTTGGAAGGCTTGGTGCCATCGACGAACTCATACAAGAGATGTCTAAGCCGTGTTGCTTGAGGTATTCGCAGAACTGACATGCAATGAGTAATAAATTGTGCCCCGGATGAAATGTCAAGGGAGGAAAGACTTAACTTCTAGCTAGCTCGCAAATGGATAGAGTGACTGACCAGTTTTTGTACTACACAGCATTTGAAACGTATTGTAGCCAAATTCAGCAATGGAATTGAGGTGACATGGAATCCCATGTATTGGCCTTAAGCTTTGAGATAAGGCGTAGATGATTCCCGTCGTTCTGGTGACGGTTCAAAAATTGTCTCTCAATGTTGAACCGTGGGAAAGAAGATCCCAAATCATTCACTGGCGCGATTCAGAGGGTTCGGGCTCTGGATTTTCCGACATACTTGTGAGTGATATGTACCGAACCACGTTAAATTGCTAGGAACTGAGCATCAACCCTAGATGATAGTTAAGAAATCCGAGCAGTGGGCAGGAAGTTGTTACTTGCATTCAACGCATCACTAGTAAATTTGAACCTTCCGAGCCCGAGTCAATTACAAGATACAAGGCCAGTAATTAAGCGCGAAATTATATCCAGCACCAGAAACATTCCCACATTTCAAGTCAATTTTGCGATGTGTCAACATTTCAGTGCCTTATATTTCTGGCTATTATGGTTTACTACGGCACCTCCTCCGTCCCAATGTCCCACGAATTGCCCTGCGCAACTCTGAAGTTCTAGAATTTCCCACTGCTCCTCTCCTTTGTCGCACCGTCGATGCGGGACAGAACCCCTGCAATGGAGTCGTCAATCTTTACGGGTGCCTCCGAGAGCCCGAAATTGTTCTCTTTCGCACCTACATTACCCATATCCGTCGCAACCCACCCCGGTTCGATCGCCATCGCAATGAGGGAGGGGAGCTCGGCATTAAGCATCTTCGCCGCGGCCTTGGACATACCATATGGCGTGGCGATAATGGAAAGAAAGCGCCCTAGGGAGCCGAGAGCGCTGGAGATCACAGCAAAGATGGGCGCGCCAGCTGGTGATGCGAGGACCAGTGTATGTGCGGCTTGGAAGAGGACGACTGTACCGAGGGTGTTCACCTGGAAGTGTTCATGGAAGGCGTGGAGGGGCGTAGCTACGAGCGGGCCAAGATGGCTAGCGATGCCTAGTTGAGATATAATTAATATATTTATTAAGCTGGTGGTAAATTAAGCTCACCAGCATCGGCAATGATGACATCGAGCTGGCCAGCGATCTTTTCAATCTGCAAGATGGCCGCCTCATTATCTGCTTTGTCGGCGGATGTAAGTTTGACGGGGTAGACGTTAGGGTATTTAGTTGCCAGGTCCATCAGCGTTTGAGCGGCAGGATCTCGAGCTCCAACGAAAACAATCGTGTTGGGACGGGCGGCGAGGGCTGAGGCTAGGCCGTAGCCAATACCGCGATTCGCTCCAGAGACTGTAAGGAAATTATAGGCATGTATTTTTCCAACGGACCTAGCACCCACTGAGATTCTTCCGAAGGCGTCTTCGACGCGTCGGCATTACACCCCAGCGCCCAGGAAGCCAAATTTCGTGCCCCAACTTTGAAAATAGGCTTCATCACGGAAGATTTGTTCGAGCTGGTCTCCCGCGACAGTTCCGCACCATGTCCCTCCCGAGATTGGCGCTGTCAGTCCCGGGTGCAGAGGGGTCTTGTGGTCGCTGGGCCTGCGAGCTGGACACCGGGGGACAGGTCGCCGTGTTCGCGAAGTGCCGTTCTATGAGCACGAGCACGGCGATCCCGCGCCGAGATGCTGGTCGTGGTGGTGCCAATTTTAGCGCTAATGAACGGGGCTCCGCTGATGCGTCTTTGTTCGGTGGAGCGCGTCCAGGGCCCGGGAGTTTGGAGGGGAGTGTGTCGCCGTTGGGTCTTGTGCCGATTTTGATATTCTGATTCCGCCTGGAGGATCGAAAGGGAAGGTGCAATCGCGCTAGAATTCTGAGAATAAACAAAATTGAACTGACTACCTGCTACCTGTAGACAGTTCAATCCTCACGTCGTTGATGAGCGCTCCGTCCGCAATGCTGTGCTCGGAAATTTTACAGCTCTTGACCCCGGCCGCCCCATAAGTTTCCTTCCGACCTTACCGCTACTGTGGTGAAAGCTGTAGTGACGGTATGGCTGTCAAGAGTTCTGTACTTAGCAGCTGTCAGACCTTGTCCTCTTGTCTTGGCCTGTGTCGCCCTACGCTACTTGGTCTTAACCACAGTCCGAATGCCCGGGAAACTTGACCTCAAATTTAAAGTTCGTCCTGCGTCCTGGTTACCGTATTGAGCAGCTCTGATCAGCACCTCTTTTGCGCAAAAAAAAGGGTAACAGGTCGTTTGTGGCGTTCCGCAATCTCAATGATACTGAGGCGTTGGCAAAGACCTGGAAGGTGTCTTTCCTTCTTTGCCACACACTCTATCCGATTTTTTGCCACTTGTGTCCAGAGCTAACGGCGGGCCTGGCAGGTCTGCAACAAGGTCGCAAGCTACCTTGAGCAAGGACACCGCCTGGAGAACTTGTTGTGGCGGTGTGCCTCTTTATCCGAAATTTGCTATCTATTTGTGTGCTAAGCACCGTCTTTATTCCCAAAGGCTATGGCACCTTCAAACACTGATGGTCGACACCGACAACTTTAAATTCAAGCGCGAATTCAAAAAACTATCTCAACGCATGAGTGATCAGCTCGACAGAGAAAGAGGGCGGTGAGTTCGCATTTTTTCTTGTCTTCCATATCCCCTTTTTTTTTTTTTTGCTCTGCCATACCTTTCCTTACGCTAACCGTGACCACAACGCATAGATCCATTGAAGAGCTCTCTGCGCCGGACTTCAAGCGTAGCCCTTCTACAGATCTCATTTGTCAACGCACTATTGAGCGGGAGCGCACCGAGGCTCGGAGCCAGCAAACCACCCAGGACATTCAGCGCATGCAGTTCACCCTCACTGTCGACCGTTCCGCTTCCACTTGCACAACGATTACTGCCGCCGGTGCAAATTCTACTGGCGCGCGCGCCTCGACGTTCACGACGATGTCTGTGTGTGCGAACGGCGGCGAGCACTTCGGTCCCGCCGCACTGGTGTACCCTCCGCCTAACCTCGCACCATACATGAACTACGGCGAGGCGCGCGCGCCCAACGACACCGGCTATTCGTCTCATGATGCTAATCGAGGAGTAGGCGCGAGCAGGGAGGTGGGAGGCGATAGGGACGATGATACGGAGATCGTAAGCCCGACGATTGGGCTGTCACTGGACGAACTGTCCAATTCGGAGGAGGACCTCATAGGAAAGTACGCAAACGAGGGCGTCAGGCGCGGCGCACACACCAGCACGGATTCGCCGCGCAAGTCTCTACATCTTGGTACGCGTGGTAGGAGTTCGAGGAAGGATTCTTGGACCAATTGTATTCCTTATGATGAGGAGGTAAAAGTCTCGTTCTATGCGATTTTTTGGAGTTGAAATTTAGTTTGCAGGATGGTGGGGCATCCAGTGGGGAAGAAACTTCCTTCGAGGTTTGGTTTTTTTCAGACAATCGCTCCGCGGAAATATTAATTCAATTACAAGGACACGTCTGTCCCAGCTATCCTCGGTCGCGATCTTGCCGGCAGAGTGACTCAGGATGATCAGTATCCCTTCGCCGGAGGCGGGAATTCGAATCTATACCGGGGAAAATTAACCTGCACCGATGGTCGCAAGATTCGTGTACGTCGTCCGTCGGTCAATATGCACGTTCTTCCGGAAATAAATTTACTGGAAGGTTGCAATAAAATTGATACGCCTGCCTGACGGTGGTTCTGGCCAGATGGAAAATATATTGAGAGTAAGTTGTTGTCACATTCAATCGTCTTCGTGCGATAATGTTCTCGATCAGCGACTTAAACGCGAGGTCGATGTTTGGAGTCGTCTAAACCACAAAAACGTTCTTCCATTCATTGGCATATGCGAAGATATTGCACCATGGCCGGTTCTCATATCTCCGTATTATAAATTTGGACATGTCGGAACGTATCTCAAGAAGCGCCCCTCCACCAACAGACGAGATCTTGTAATCATTTCGTTGTGATAGAAAATCCAGGCGAGGAAACTGAATATGTTTCTAGGTCACTGGAGTAGCATGTGGGTTGCAGTACCTCCATGCTCATGACATAGTTCATGGAGATCTCAAAGTAGTACGGAGTCTCTCTGCCAATTTGGCTTGGTCTTCGCCCTCATGCATCTGTCCATTTAGCCAAACGTGTTGGTTGACAAACGGGGCGCCCCATGCATATGTGACTTTGGGATCTCCAAGATAGTTAATCATCAAGGCTTTACAACAGCCAGCGTTGGGACCGTGCCGTATATGGCGCCAGAGCTCTTCTCCGTTTTGGACGGACTGGTCCAAGAAGCCTCTTCCCCAACTACAACCAAAAGTTCGGACGTCTATTCATTCGCACTTCTAGTTTTAGAAGCAAGTACATTAGCTTTAATATTATCAGTGTCCATCGCTAAACAGAGTGCCCAGATCCTGACATTGGCACCACCTAAAGGCAGACCAACCAGAGCCATTGTGACGGCTAAAACTGTTGCTGAACTTCGCCCTAAGCGGACAGACTATGATGATATCCATGAAGGAACCTGGTTGGCATTGAATCCATGCTGGTCATTTGAGCCTTACCTGCGTCCAACCATTACTGAAGTTCTTCGTGCACTTTCTGCAACTCACTAGGACGGCATCAGCCTCGATTTTTTTCTCCTTGGAAGTAGAAGGCATTGACTTCATCAATTCAGTAAACCTTGCCTATACATACTTTTTTTTTTTTCGTTGTGTACTTTCACAGTCAAGTCACGGAAAAAATAAAGGAGGTAGAACCGTCAAGCGGCAGAGCCCATTACCACAATAGACCATTTCTCGACCCTCTTCAGCTTCTCTGAATTATAACCACAAAAATCTGCCTCTCCACACCGAGCTGAATAGTTCCGGCATAAAAAAAGAATTTTGACGCACTCCAAAGTTCGCTCGGTCAACCGTGTAAACCAGCTCAGATTGGGTTGCAATAAGCTTCCAGATACTCAATCCCTAGAGGGACACCATATCTTGAGAAACAAGTCGTATTAAATCAAATTCCGGTTCAGAACGGGTTTCCCATCAGCAAACCCTGATTTTTTGCCATAGTGGCTGTAGTCTGCTGTAATTCTGAGGATTTTACATTTGGCTATGCAGTGCGCTCATTTGGCCATTATGTAGTGCTCTAGATCTGTAGTTCTCAAGCCTCCACATAGTTCTCTGTAGTTTGGGGTCTTCACGTAGTTCAGGGTAATTGCGCTATATATAATAGTCCTCTTTTCTGTGTCTTGTGTGACTAGCTAGATGCACCAGAAACTGACACATTGCGACAGGTGCAGCTCCCAGACAAGCCGGCACCACGTCTTCAACTGAAGGGCTACCAATTCCTGGGATGCCACGGAGTTGCTATTCGCACATCGTCATTATTATAGGGCAGAGATCACAGTGTTACCTGTCAATTTGCCTTTGCAAGGGAAAGTTGGAAAGGTCGGGGTTGGTACTTTTTTCGCGAAGCTTTAATCTCTTCTGACAAAAAAGGATTTGATCGGATACTCATCGTGTGAACTCAGATAGTGATTTTCCGGCTTTGGCCTCAGGCCAAAAAGCCATGGCTTTTTGGCTTTGGTACCAAGGCCAAAGCCAAGCCAAAATTTTGGCCTGGTGTGGCTTTTGGCCTGGCCTGACCCTCTCTCAGGCCAAAGCCGAGCCAAAAAGCCATGGCTTCTGGACCACTCTGTGTGCGGTAATATGGTCTTGACATGGTCAACAGAATCTTGACAAAGGAACTCATTTAGACTCCATAGATGTCATTCTACACGTTTTTCTATCATTCAAATCTATGAAAAAGTATCATATCACAGACTTGCACGCAAATGGTGCGCAGAAAATCTAATTTGACAATAAATAAATAAATATTGAATAAATAATAATAATCAACGTCCATCTTGGACATCTGTGAGCAATTCTGGTTGTTCTTAAGATACTAATGAAGTGTTTAGAACTTCCCTAACCCTCACAAAAATTTCTCCGGACCCTTCACACCTTTGTTCTTATACAAAGATAAACTTAGTAGAAAAGCCATGGTTCAGGCCAAAGCCAGGCCAGGCCACGCCAAAGCCAAATGCTTTGGCCTGGCCTGGGATTTCAGTGAGCCAAAGCCACTTCAAGCCGGGCCAAAGCCATGGCTTTCAGGCCAAGCCAAGGCCGGAAAATCACTAAACTCAGATCGATGTTCGAGTTGGAAAATTCACTTCAACCACCTAATCACACATCAGAAATGCATTTTTGTTCTCATGGTCGGACCCAGGTCTCGCTCAAAACGGTAGTGTACCCCACTTGTCACTGTATATGTTGTCCCCTTAGGAGTGATGTTAATGGGGCCATGACCTGCCACTTGCGGCTTGCCGGCGATCATACTTTTCCCATCTGACGCGTACAGCCACCGCATGCCTAATTGGCGCCTCCTCATCGCACAACCTGTCGCAGCCACCAGCCTTTCTTGAATCTCGAGCGCAGTCTTGACATTCTTCTATGTCGTTGTCTACCTCCTCAACCCCGCCGTTTCGTCCCTTAGATGCACGAAGCAGGAGTGAGCGAGAGGAGTCACCTTCGAGTTATACCCCAGTGGCAGATGCACCGTGGACTAGACTTTCAAACCTGCGAAGGAGCTCTTCTGCTCTTTCCCTGGGGTCATCGCTCAGTGGAACCAGCGATGCCAGCAGTGATCAACTCAGTGATTCCTCTTTGACGTTCCATTCTCGGCAGAGCGGATGGAGTCTTCCGAGCTATGATGTGCCAGCGCATCAGTTAATATTGAAGGAGCTGGTAAGCAGGAGGATCTTGATGTACTGGAAATCCGGCATCATTATTAAAATATTGCACTTGTGCAGGATTTGACCGGCGGAGTCACGAAGTTGGATGCATATCCATTCGAGAATGGACATGTCGCAGACATCTACCGCGGAATATTGAAGATCTCCAACTTGCCTGTGAATTTATACCAGTCTTGTTAGTGACTCGCTGATTTTTGCCACAGGTTGCAGTAAAGATCTTCCGCCGTGTGCATGCTGAATCGGAAACGCTGGAAAAAACCAGTAGAGTATGCAATTTCCATGTTGTCTGCTGTATATCCGTGCTGATAGTCGTCATGATTCAGGCTTTGTACGAGGAAGCACGAATTTGGAGACGACTTAAGCATCCGAACATTTTATCTCTTCTCGGGATAGCTTTAGACCTTGGGCTTTCGCCCGCACTTATATCGCCGCTTTGCACGGAACCTATAATGAAGTATGTGCAGCACAGTTCAAAAGACCCAAAAAGAAAGACTCCAAATGGCGGGTTTTTGTTCAATGAGCGTGGTTGTTAACTGATGACAATCTATAGGTGATCGGGGTTGCAACCGGACTGTCCTATCTGCACTCGGAGGGTGTTGTCCACGGTAATTTGTGCACAGTATGTCCTCTTTTCTATGGTGGTTTACTCTATGATGACGCTCTGATGACCATAATTTCCAGAAAAAGGTATTGGTTTGCAATGGTGGTATACCAGTGATATGCGGGTACGGCATGTCGAAGATTTCTGGGGAACCCGCTCATACAACATCTCTACTTTTGTCGCCAATTCGGTTCACCTCCCCAGAATGCTTTTCCGAAGCAGGTATGCCATCTGTTCAAATGGCGCCCCGAGATGTCTATTCGTTTTCAATGGTTGCACTTGAGGTCAATTGGTTTAGCGCATTGTCGTGCGAGATGACATATTTTGCTTCTCAGATTCTGTCTGGATTGGAGCCTTTCCATTATATATCCGCAGAGCACGCCGTGCTCATGCATATCCTACGGGGTGAACGGCCAATCAAGACTCACCTGGATCCCGAAATAGTCACAAATCGCATGTGGCAACTCCTCAATTGCCTGTGGGACCAAGACCCACTGTTAAGACCAAAAATGTCCGATGCTATTACAACCTTAGTTCAAATGTGCGTATCAATAAGACCAAGTTTGGCCACGCTCCCTTATAAGCAGACGAGACAATCCCGATGACGACGATGTTGAGACCAGCCAGGTGCATAAGTCTACGAAGGGTGTCACACTTATACTTAACTGATGATTGAAAAGCTCGAACCTGCTGCTCCTCTAAATGACAAGGTGGAAATCCGATTCCACGCCGATTTGTCATTGTTGATATGTGTTTTACAGGACGAAAGAACATCTAGTGGGGAGGAAACCACCTTCGAGGTTTATTGTTTTCAGACATCAACTGTTCTGCTGAATTTTAATTCGGGACAAGGATACATTTGTTCCAGACATTCAAGGCCGCGATCTCACAGGAAGAGTTACTCAAGATGATCAGTACCCCTTTGCTGGTGGAGGCTTCTCGAATATATATCGCGGAAAGTTAACCCGGACTGACGGTCGCAAGATTCGTGTAAGTTGGCCGTTGGCTGTGGTGCGAGTTCTTTCCCAAACCATGTACCCGCAGGTCGCAATCAAGATGATACGGACGTCTGACGATGGTTCCGGACAGCTGGAAGTCATCTTGAGAGTAAGTGACCAACCATTTTCAAGCTATGCGTGGGCGATGACGCTCTTGGTCAGCGGTTGAAACGCGAGGTCGACATTTGGAGCCGCTTGAAGCACAAAAATGTCCTTCCATTCATCGGTACATGCAACGATATCGGGACATCAACTACCCCACGGCCTGTTCTTATATCTCCGTTTTATAAATTCGGGCACCTTGGAACATATCTCAAAAAGCACCCAACCACCAACCGACAGGATCTTGTAAGCAATTCTTCGTCCTAACACGTTGAAACTGAACCTTTTCTACAGGTCACCGGAGTAGCATCAGGCCTGCAGTATCTCCATGCTCACGACATAATTCACGGGGATCTGAAAGTGGTAAGGAGCACTTAGCACTTCGCCCTCCTTTATATCTCATGCAATCCATTCAGCAAAACGTCTTAGTTGACAAACATCGTACTCCACGCATATGTGACCCGAAACGGGAGGACTATGACGAATTCCAGGTGCCAGAAGGAACATGGGCCGTGTTGAATCAATGCTGGTCCTTTGATCCACAACTACGTCCAACCATCGCCGAAGTTCTCCGCGCGCTTTCTGCCGACACTCAGGCAGTCGAGCTACCGAATGAGGAAGGAGAAGAGCTTGTGACTATGGGCGAGGAGGACGGACACTGTTCCAGCGAGGGCGATGGAAGCAGCGATGGTGGAGGGAGCATTAATCCAAAAGCGGCCCAGCTCACCCACTTCAATCCATTTTTAAGATCCCACATCCCAGACGACCTATTAGACCGACATCCGTACCTGGACAGTCCACCCATGTCCAAGCGAAGGCGCCGTCGATCACCCGAAGACCCCTCCGGGGCGCAGAGTGTAATGACCGATAACGAAGATCCCGAAGTCGTGGGCCCGCGGAAGAAGAAGCGTGCGCGTACACTCACCACACCCCACCAATCAGCTGCACTCCATGCTCTTCTGGCGCAGGTCCGCTTCACGCGTCGCTTCCCGTTCGTGCGCGCTCATCGTTTTCCTTTGCTTTTCTCCTGTAGTCTCGATTCCCTACCACAGCTATGCGAGAGGAGGTTGGACGTTCCATAGGACTGAGTGCGCGGAAAGTTCAGGTGAGTCGTTATCCGCTTGCTTATTCGTCGCTGACGTACTGCTATAAGATCTGGTTTCAGGTAAGCTCTTGACCGTTCGTGGGTTGAAGAAAGACTTATCCTTCTTCCTCTCACCATAGAATCAGCGCCAAAAGGCTCGCCGTCCGGACAGACGGAGCCATGACTCCCTCACAACCGGAGCCACCACAAGACGGCACCTTTCCCAACGCATCATCTATCGATGGAGACCCTGAGGGACCGTTTAGCTTCGGGTATGCGGGCAAGCTGTTAGGCTCCAAATGATCGCATGGAATGCATCTCAGTATATTCCGCTAGATTGATACTTCTAGCCGGCTGGCAAATGGATAGTGACAGACCAGTATTTGTATTACACAGCATTATAAACTTATTGTGGCCAAGTTCAGCGAAGGAATTGAGGTGACATTGAGTACGACGTATTGGCCTTAAGCTTTGAGATAATGTGTAGATAACCCCCGCCGTTCTGGTAACAGTTCAAAATTGTCTCTCAATGTTGAACCATGGGAAAGAAAATCCCGAATCATTCAATGGCGCGATTCAGAGGGTTCAGGCTCTGGATTTTCCGACTTTGACAACATTACTTGTGCCGTTGATATACACCGAACCACGCTACGTTGCCAGGAACTGAGTATCAACCCTAGACGATAACCGAGCAGTGGGCAGGAAGTTATTTTACTTGCATAGAACGGATAACTAGTAAAATTGAACCTACCGGGCCCGGGTCAATTCCAGGATACGATGCTAGTAATCAAGCGCGAGACTTTAAATACAGCACCAATCAACATTTCAGTGCCTTATATTTCTGGCTACTATGGTTTACCACGGCACCTCCTCTGTCTCAATATCCCACGGATTGCCCTGCGCAACTTTGAAGTTCCAGAATTTCCCACTGCTCTTCTCCTTTGTCGCACCGTCGACGCGGGACAGAACCCCCGCAATGGAGTCGTCGATCTTTACGGGTGCCTCCGAGAGCCCGAAAATGTTCTCTTTCGCACCGGAATTGCCCATATCCGTCGAAACCCACCCCGGTTCGATCGCCATCGTGATGAGGGAGGGGTGCTCGGCGTCGAGTGTCTTGACGAGGAAGTTCGCCGCAGCCTTGGACATACCATATGGCGTGGCGGCAATGGGAATAAAGCGCCCCAGGGAGCCGAGAGCGCTGGAGATCACAGCGAAGATGGGCGCGCCAGCTGGCGATGCGAGCAGCAGTGTATGTGCGGCTTGGAAGAGAACAACGGGACCGAGGGTGTTCACCTGGAAGTGTTCATGGAAGGCGTGAAGGGGCGTAGCTACGAGCGGGCCAAAATGGCTAGCGATGCCTAGTTGAAATATATTTAATATATTTATTAAGCTGGTAGTAGATTCAGCTCACCAGCATTGGCAATGATGACGTCGAGCTGGCCAGCGATCTTTTCAATCTGCAAGATGGCCGCCTCATTATCTGCTTTGTCGGCGGATGTAAGTTTGACGGGGTAGACGTTAGGGTATTTGGCTGCCAGATCCATCAGCGTTTGAGCGGCGGGATCTCGAGCTCCAGCGAATACAATCGTGTTGGGACGGGCAGCGAGGGCTGAGGCTAGGCCGTAGCCAATACCGCGATTCGCTCCAGAGACTGCAAGGAATTATAAGCATGCGTTTTTCCAACGGACGTAGCACCCACTGAGATAAACAATTTTGCTAGACATGGCTTTCGAAGTCTACTGAGAACTGAGAAATGCTCTCTACATCCTTGAATTCACGGAGCCCTTTATAATATGTTTCCTCTGAGATTTATAATATGCTTCGGCATGGCCGCGTAACCAGGCAAGATAACGCGTCAATAATTAGTGGCCTGTGCGGAAGTTAACCGAGACAGTTTGCCGTTAGTGAGAAGGATGATGTCGCCGACTTCCGATACCAATTTTATCTCACGAATTTGGGAACAAGGAGCCGGCGAAAGCGAAAAGTTGGTTTGTTGCCGCTGAGGAAATCTGAGTGCGGAGCGGTTACCACCCAGGCTGTCTCCATCCTTCACACGAGTTTTGGGGAATAACGAGCACAAAGATAAGTGCGGATTACTGCTCAAGAGAAGTGAGCGCGACCAACGCGCATGCGGAACGCACACCATGGAGCTATCCCAGGTATTATTTCAACAAGGCGTAGATCGAAAATGCACTTCAACCTATCATCAGGCACTTTTACAAGATCATGCGATGTCTTCTGCTGTAAGAATGTTGAGAAGTGAAAGGTAGGTGGTATTTTTCATCAATACACATAGAACCCAGGGAGGGGCGAATAACCAGCACGGTACTTGGATGGACAACTTGAAATAGAGGTGGCGCCTATAAAAGACGCACCTCGGGGGTTCTGTAGCTCGGCTCCTTGCACCGTGCAGTGGGCGATGAACGCGCGGGTCTCCTTGCATATCCTGAACATAAGCCATACTAACTCACAGTGTACTCCGATCCACAGCATATTTCACGGGCATCGTATGTGAGACCATCTCTTCCTCTTCCCAGGCCCGCCCATCATCTCGGTAAGAGTTGGAAGGAAAGGAAGGATCGAGGAGCATTGGGGTTAGGGTCAGAATGATGTCGATCGGTGCGATTACCACCGTCACGGGTCACGGTGACCCTTGGTTCGCTTTATCCACGACCACGAACGCGGCGACTATCACTGGTGGTAGTCTGTGCACACGGCGCCTCGACGGCTCCTAATCTCATACTAACAAGCAAGTCCCTACTAGCCCTTCGCCGCGCTCACCCCGTAATTTCAAAGTGATTTGAACGAAGCTGCTAGCTTTCTTTCAAAAGTGGCAGCTGTAGTGACGTCGACACACAAATCCTCCCGCGACGCTCTCATACCACTTCCAGCGCTATTTTTTTTCTCTTCCCACCACAAATGAAACCGACGCCGCGGCGCAATCCAACAGTTTGCATTACCCAGGCTCACCCCTCCGGAGTCTCAAAAACTCTTTCTTCTCCCCTAATCAGTTTTGAGACTTGTCTAGTCCCGGTCTCGGCAACTCGAACCATGACGCCCCGGTCTTCCATCTATATTCCGTTGCTTAATATTGGTCTTCCCCGCGGCCAACAGCCTCTCAGCCCTCCATTCTCCATTTTTTTCGTCCCTCGATGTCTCACACTTCAGGTTCCGCGACCAATCCTCGAGCCCTTCATCTGAACTCAAACTAGGGACTGTACTGATATCGACACTCCGCTCAGACCCAGACCAGCGGACTCGGGCACCACCTTATACGCGCGCACAAATTTCCCGGTTCGGTTCTTGTGTTTACATTTTTTTTTTCATGTGTTCTCTTCCAACGCAACGATGGCGCCATTCACTTAGATTGTATACTGAATTTAGCGCTTCGTTATCTAGCCCGACAGATCACTCCAACTGAATTTCGCATACGCTAGAGATTGCAATTTGGGCAAGTGGCGGCTCGACTCCGCCCAGGGACATGAAGCGGTCGCCTTTGGTCTTCTGTTTTGTTACAACTTATGGGGTTCCGACCCCAACCATTTTTTCTTTGAGCACGCAAACTTCCAGCCCTTAAGCTTCCTGTTCCGGTGTAGACGCGTTTATTTTCAAAGGGGAAGTGGTGGTTCGACTCCGTCGACATTATGCCTTCGATACATTTTTTCCCTTTTACTTCTCGGCTTTGATTTCAATCAACGTGTTCAGTACTTTTGCACACCTCTAGATCTCTCTCTTTCCCATCCATCCATCCTCCTTCCCACCTGCCTCGAATACTGGCTAAACGTCTTCTCCGCTCAATCCGGTTTTGGCATGCGCAATATTTCAACCGCCATTGCGGCAGATCTTACAACATAACCAGGTACGAGTTTAAAGTATTGTAGCATCTGCTGATAAGAGACTAGGCGGATATTCCGCGCAGAGCGGACGCATCTCACAACACAACTGACGATAGATGCCGAGAACCGCTGTCCAGGGCATCTTCATCTAGATCATCTCCACTGCGACAGTGCACAGTAACCGCGTTCAAAGCCAAGGCGCGACTTGAATGGTACATTTTGTCTCAGCAAAAATAAACTTCTACCCAGCATCAAGGAGGATAGATCTAGAAACAGTGGGCCATTGCTTCCTCTCAATGCATTCGTCCCGATCTTCTTCACGTAGTCGGAATGCCGCATGTGTGCCAGATGAACCGCCTCCGATGACAACAACGTCGCGCGAAATGTAGCTGTGACTTCCTGCTAGTGCGGCCGTCGCACACGAGAGGAGGAGGAAACTTAGCCATGGCTGTATCTGAGTCGCGGATGATTCGCGGCGTTATATACTTCATGTTTTTCTTGACTGATCTTCTTCCGAGTTGGTGTCGGAGCAGTGGTAAACCGGATTTCAAATGGTTAAAACCCGGTGGCCAATTGGTGCAATGAAACAAGATTATTATCGCATTTGGGATATAAATCAAAACACAAACCTACGCAGGTATTTTGAACCACGATTACGTGAGATGTTGAACATAGAGATTGCGTCCATTTAAAAGTTGGATAATTCAACTCCGCGTAATAATCCATAATCACCATGCTTGGAACTGCTGTTTTTGAAGCCTCTTGGCTTCCGACCTACGCAATTTTTCAAAGTTAAGCACGACTGTCTCACTCTGTTGAAGCGGCTCACTTGAATGAAAAAAAAGGGGGAAGACATATGAGAGTGTTCTACAACATGCACCCTTCGAGCCGGGATTATGAGGTTCTAATCGGAACATCTTCTATTGAGAAACCTGGTTCGGAAATCTCCCCTTTCAAAAGAAGATTGGGGGAAACTCGTGCATGAGTTTGACAAAGAACCCACGACAATGTAGTCGGCGGCTGAGTTCTGAAGCTGCCGGCAGTCTTGCATGAATTCCCGCAAAACATATGGACCTCGTAGCATACGAGTACACTCATCTCACCTTCCCATGGCCAGATTAAACTCAACGGCTTCTGCAGAATCCTATTAAAAGGGAAGGTTTCTGCGAGAACCCGGAACCCAGGGAGTCCAGTAACCTGTGGTGGCTCATAATCAAGTCTTCAAAGTAAACCGATGCAATATGCTGTGCTTCTGGTCACCTATCCCAAGCAGTACATTTTACCAAGGTACTTCTTCCGCGTCGAATTCCCATGGCTTGTCCTGTCCAACTCGGAAGTTCCAAAACTTCCCACTACTCTTCTCCTTCGTCGCGCCGTCAATACGAGACATAATTCCCGTGACCGACTCCTCGACCGTTACTGGTGCCTGCGAGAGCCCAAGCCCGTTTCTCTCTACACCCACATTGCCCATGTCCGTCGCAACCCACCCCGGCTCGATGGCCATCGTCACGAGCGAGGGGTGCTCAGCGTCGAGCGTCTTGACGAGAAAGTTCGCTGCGGCCTTGGACATCCCGTATGGCGTGGCTGAAATGGAGAGGAAATGCCCCATAGAGCCGACGATACTCGAGATCACGGCGAACACCGGCGAGCCAGTCGGGGATGCGAGGAGTAGTGTGTGCGCGGCTTGAAACAGGACAACCGGGCCAAGCGTGTTCACCTCAAAGTGTTCGTGGAATGCGGGGAGGGGCGTAGTCGCGAGCGGGCCAAAGTGGGAGGCGATACCTAGGTGAAGTATAAGTATCAATTTCTAGCAAGGCTGCGGTAAACGCAGGTCACCTGCGCTGGCAATGATCACATCAAGCTGGCCCGCAATTTTTCCGATCTGTGCGATAGCCGCCTCGTTATCGGTTTTGTCGGCGGAGGTCAGCTTTAAGGGGTGAACATTGGGATATTTGGCTGCCAGATCCGTCAGAGTTTGAGCGGCGGGGTTCCGGGCTCCGGCGAAGACAATCGTATTGGGACGGGCAGCGATGGTCGAGGCCAGGCCGTAACCAATACCACGATTCGCTCCGGAGACTTTCAGGAAGTCATAAGTATCTACCTTCCAGCCGAAAAGACGTAGTACTCACTGAGATAGACAATTTTGCTAGACATGGCTTTCGAAGTCCACTGAGAATTGAGAAATGCTCTCCAGATCCTTGAATTCAGGAAGCTCTTTATAATATGCTTCCCTGCATCAGCATGGTCGCGTAACCAGGCAATCAGATAAGATAACCAATATAATTGGTAGAGTCAGCTGGGACAGTTCGCCGTTGGGGAGAAGGATGATATCGCCGACTTGGGGATCCCTATATCAAAATTACCTCACGAAGTTTGGAACGAGGTGCCCGAGTAAGCGAAAGGCTGGTTTGTTCCAGGCTAATGTTGCCGCCGTTGTGGACCCAGTTTTCCTATCTTCTATTGAGAAAGCTGGGTTCACGATGTGGAAGCACGACTTGCCACGCTCATCATTTCGAGACGAGTACAAGTTGGAAGGGGAAAAGGAAGCAAGAGAACGACACTGGGGTTAAGGTTAGAATGACACCGTTGGGAACGATCGATAAGCGGCCAGCGTTTTCCGGCGCGGGGAACCGCAGCCGTGGCCCTTGGATCTCTTTCTCGTACCACGAACGCGGCGACCTTCACTGGCGTGTACACCGCGACTCGACGACCCCGGGTCTCAGCTCTGCGCGACGTGCCAATGTTCCTAGCCACGTTCTCACCGTGATTTGAGGCTGCTTGACATAACAATTACCATCCCGCGGCGCTCTTATCCACCAGCGCTATTTCTTTTTTTCTTTCCCTCTTCCCAGATATTACAAACGAACTCTGAGACGACCCCCGGCAGCGGTCAACCCTCACCAGGTCCCAGGCCCACCCACCTGGCAAAATTATCTTATCTTCTTCGCGCGCTAGACTGTCATCCCATGGCCAGGTTTAATCTATTTGTGTCAATTTCAATGTATCACCCTGGATTCCCCGCGGCCAACACCTTCTCGCTCCCACCCCTCCTTCCTTCCATTCTCCGTGCCTTGGGCGGAATCTCCCATGTCAGGCTTCCTTCTTAGATTGTGAACCAATCCTCCGTTGTTTCTCTAATCTTGGCACTAATATCACTTTGTTCCGTCCAAAAGCGCCACGAAGAACGGCAGGAGGGAAGGAAGGTCTCAGACCTAGACCAAAACCCGCGGACTTGGTCACCACCTTCCTACGCGTGCACGAATTTCCCGGGTCTCGTCCTGATTTTAATCCTCGTCAGATGCAACAGCACCATCCTTCACTGACGCAAAAGTAGCGTTGCCGAATACTGAGCATTCAAGTCCCCTAGATCGCGGTTGATCTCCCCATCTCGATATTTTGGACAAACCATCGGAATCAGCGTAATCGTGGGGAAATGGCGGTTCGACTCCTCCCGGGGACATGATGGTTGTAATTCCTTTTTTCCTAGATTTTTCTTCGTTGTTCCCCCTTTTCCTCTGCCTTGCTTTTTATTCTGGGCTCAATGTATAGAACTGCAGCCTGCGTTCCCTGCAGCCAATCAACGTTCAACTCCCACCCTTTCTCCGTACCTCAGGCGAGATCTCCCATGTCATCCATCCTTCTTGATCGTCAACCAATCCTCGAGATCACCGTTGTTTCTCGAGTCTTGGCACTTGTGTCGTCTAGGACCACAAGCGCCACGAACGAATCAACGAACGAAACCCAGACCCGCGGACTCGGACACCTCCTTCTCAAGCACGTATATATATCCCGGCTCTTGTGTTTTTTTCTTCTTTTCTTTTGTTTATTTTACTTAGTTTTGTCTGTCTCATGCTGCAGCGCTCCCAGTACGTTCCCATTTTTAGACTTCCTGGCCTGTTATTTCTGATATTTGAGTCCCTGTGGATCGCGGTCGATCACTCCATCTCTATTTGATCTTTGTGTAGTACACTTCTTGCTCCGACCTAGATGGTGGCCGCGAGGCGAATCCCAAATGGTATTAGACAACGGGTGAGAGGCGCTTGCGCCGCACTCTCCCGACGCAGTGTGGGGTTCCATCGCGGATACCCGAGCCTGTAGGAGTTGACGACGCATCCGCGAAGGCAGGAACCCCGAGAAAACTAGGAGGCAAACTCCACGGCAGACCCAGCAAGACAGAGATAATTGTTATTGAGAATAGCGGGGAAGGGCATAGCATCCGTCTGGTTAAACACGGCGAGAACGCATTGGCCAAGGTAAGAGTTCTCTCGAGTTGCAGTGGTGAATGGACCCGAGTGCTTGGCTTCTCGGATGAGAAATTGTACCAAACAGTAATCACAGCCATTGAAAGATTCAGACCTTAGATGTGCGGAGAAATTTGCGGAAGCTGAGAGCAAACAGGAAGAATGGAGCAGCCAGAATGCGCTTAAATAGCGGTCAGATTGCAACCAGGAGCGGTGCAGGTCAATCAAAGCAGCCAAGAATTGCCCGTAGAATCTACGCTTGTTTAGGGCCGGAGGGATAGTTGCCCGAGACATACCTTGAGCTCGCCGCACGTATTTCATGTAGAGTTCGCTTGAGATTATTCCAGAGCTAGCAATTGACAAGAACCTGCCCAGTGGATGCAAGACCATGGCTGAAATTTGAAGTTCGCCGGTAATGTTAGCTCGCTTTGCCTCAAGTTGCAAGAATATATCGTCACTGGCATCCTCTTGGGGTTCTTAATTCGGTAGCCGAGAGAGTGGTGCTCACAGTTCATGCGTAGAATGGCGCCCAGTCGGGAGTGAATAAGGAAGTCCTGGGTATCAGGGTGCTGAGAATGGGACGGCCGCGGATAGAGGTAAAACGGGAAGTAAGAAATTGGAGTGAGTCAGTCCAGAGTTTGCTTGGCAGTTTGAATGGTTTTTCTGTCTTTGACTCTTGCACATTGTGGGTTTCGATAGGCAAGATCGTTTGATTCGGCAGTAACTCGAAGGCAGCGGGGGTCTATGTAAGAAATTCACATCAGTGGAAGTTTGGTCGACAGTCAGATGGAAAGGCTAAAGCCAACGGACGTGTCGGGCGTGGATTGATTGGACATAAGTGACATGGCATTGGTGTTATGCGTGGTCATTGCACATGTAGAACTGCTGATTTAGCCATGATCTGCCGGGATGGAGGAGGTAGAAAAGAGACGCAGTGGATGGCGCGGAATCACCATATTCTCCTAGAGCCTAGGAAAAGGACCGGTGCCAACAGACTTGGCAGGAGATTGGGATGGGTAGTGAGGAATGATTTGGTTCCATAGATAAACGCAGAAGTTACTGAATTGCTAATATCGAATTTTGTTGTTTATGGTGGCGACACAAATTTGGAGTTGCAGGCTGAGCGAAACGCGACTGCGTGTATTTTTCTTGCACAGAAACATAGATTTCACGTAATGCAAGCGGCACCAAGAGGAATTGAGTGTAGACGCAGCGTTTGGTAGCTGACTTTGGTGGATATTGTGGGGGGCAACAAGTACTCATTGCGAGTCATCGAAGCAGCATTGCTGTAGCCAGTGTTGTAAGTTAAGGCCAAAGCCTTAACAAATTAAGGGCTTCACATGAAGTTAAGCTAAGGCCTTAACATCAGTCATGTTGAAATTAAGCCCTTACTTAAGCTTCAATGTAGTCCAACCATAGACAGAGGATCTTTCAGCTCAAGGCAAAATTAGTGTCTCCTGGCAGACAATATGCACCAAAAGTTCAAAAAACAAAATTCTGCCTGGTAGGCCTTTCATGTTGGGATCATTCCCCACTTGTATTTGTTGGCACAGCTTTCTACTAAGTCGTAGAGGCAAGCATATGTGAGGTTCTTGCTGTGTGTTCAGCAACAACTCAGGCAATGAATTTGAAGGTTACACTCGATATTCTTCCCCACATTTGACATGATGTCCCTAGTTTTTGATGTTCTTCTTCGCGATATTAACCCTTAATCTACCCTTAACTTCATGCCCTTAATTAACCCTTAACTTCCATTAAGACCTTAACTTCAGCTGAGACCCTTAATAAGGCCTTAACTTACAACACTGGCTGTAGCAACCATAGAATTGAGCTGGAGCAGAGTGTTTGGTACTAGTAGCGGAACAGATATGAAACGGGAAATGGGTTGAGGTTGGGGGTTCGAAATCAAGTTTGGTCATGAAGGGTGAGGTGTGAAGGACACGGAAGTTTAGCAGTACAATGGTCACGGGGCAGAGTGATAACAGCTTCGTTGAAAAGTTAACAGAAATTGGAGTCGATTAAATAGATGTGGGACTCGCAGCACTGTGCTGTTGGGTCACAGCTACCTGGTCGGTGTTTACAATCATGACGTTAGAGCTGTTGGGAAAGTGGTTGGGCGGGGTCGGAGACAGGAGGCCAGGGAGAAAAGGATTTGCAAAGCGTATCCAGAAGAAGTTGGCTGGGCGGAGGATAAAAGGGGTAAGCGGAATCACACGGCGTTCATCCAGAATACTGAAGACAGAAACAGCTTGCCAGGTGGTACAACGCTAACGACACAGTTCGGCGTCGCATCTCGACAAAATTGGAGTCAGCTTGATAGATGTTGCAGCACGGTGTTGGTACAAGTCACCGTTATTTGTCTGGAGGTTTTGAAGGTTGGAATAACGCAGTTAGAACTAAAGGAAACGGTTGGTTGGAAGCGTCCAATACAAGAGGAAGGATAGATAGGATTGCGTGACATTCACTCGGAAGATTTCTGGGTTGGTGGAGTCCGAGACCACAAGACAGAGGGGAGCAGAATTCCATGAAATTCATTAAGATCAGTGGAGACGGAAACAGATCTATTGGATTAGCCCGGATAGCCGGCGACAGGGACTGGATAATGGCAAATTTAGGACATTGTGAGCCGATCCGTTAGACGCGATGAGAGGCATAGTGGGTCCGGTCACGGAAAGTCGCGGCAGTAGGTTGTTCAGCGGTTTAGACCGAAGGTAGCGCCGAGGCAGAGTAGTTGTAAGCGATAGCCGCCAGATTTGTTGAAGAAATACATCCAAGCGCTCGGGAAGAGTTCGGAAAATGTACGCGGAATAGATGTTCAATCTGCTGGTAGATGACGGTCCTGCACTATTTCGGGCGGTAGATTAGAATTACTGGTAGAGTTCTGGTATCTGTCGTCGAAACGGCAGAGCTCGCGGGGGGGACGTAGGGAATGCAAAATTTCTGCCGGTAATTCCCGATTAACCTATCAGAAATCGACGGACCGCGACGGAAGTAGTGAACGGAAGTAGAATGGGATTCAGGTGATCTATATGCGTGGGCAATGCTGAAATTATCACCGTCCGGTTTCATCGGCAAACAGAGAACGTTAGAGATGCAGAGAGGATTAATCGATACAAGAGTGTGGAGTAGTAACTGCAAGGCGGAAGACGCGCGCGTAGGTCGGATGGATCACAACACAGCACAAGGTGAATTCGGAATTTTAGGCATCAAACCAAGTTCGCAATTATAGAAAACAGGTATGGCATAAGCGGATCCAGGGCGTGATGGATGAATAGAATGTGTACAGAGGCTAAATAGCACCCATCCACCTACCATAATCGCCTATTCAAGGTATATTCATGAGGACCAACCGAACCGAATCGTTCCAACGGCATGTACTGATTGCGAAAGAAATCGAAACACTGTGGTCAGGCAGAAAGCAAGCAATTGTAACAAGTGGATGAACCTGAATAGGAATAATTGGAATCGGCACAACATCACGATCATCGGTTATGGGAAAGCTATGTCCTAGAGAATGTATAGCGCAGCGGACTGGAAGAGAGGAAGAATGGAGCCCTGATGAGCCCGGGATGTGCATGGATACCAATGGACGATGGATACATGATGGAGAATGCAATAGTAAGGACAATGCATGCAGTTAGGCCCAGTTCAGGGTGCGCACAAGATCCAGATCGTTTCCACCGTATCCTTCCTTCAACCCTCCAAGAAATTCCACCATTGGCACTGTTGTCACGGCTGTATCGCGGGGGAGTGGAGCTCGAATGGCCGGCAAGTCAAATGGAAACTGCGTGCGGCTCGTGGTTTGCCAGGCGAGTGGACAAAAGGCGTCGAAAGAGATGCAACCAAGGCCAGTTATTGGTCAGAGGCTCAGAGCGGACATAGTGCGTGCGGACCGAGCGAACGGGATGGATGGAAAGTGAATGATGTACGCTCCATAGACTAGAATGAATGGCGATCGGCAAAAGGCAACGGCTTGGAATCCAAGTGATCGGAAACAAGGGGTGATTCGTCACTTAGCAACTTGAAACGGAGTGGCAGAAATGATTGCGGAAATTGTGGGACTGAAGATGGGAAGTGAAGAAGGACCATGCAGGCGGAAATCGATTATCTGGAGGGCAACACCTGGATTTGAAATACCCAAAGGCTCGGATTTCGGAAAGCTCAGCGGCTGAATATAATGGTGCCCGAAGGCTGGATTTTTAGAATGCCTAAAGGCTCGATGGCGACAGTACTCGAAGCTGGAGACGATTCTAAGGGACTTGGATGCCAAGCGAGAGGGGTACGGAGGTTCCTCAATAGGTTACCAAAGGTGGTGACGGTTGTTGCGAAGAGAACTAGGGAGGAGCGCTGAGGAGAGCTAAGGACAAAGTTCTGCCGAAGGGAACTGTCGGGAAAGAAAACCTTTGTGAAAGTGTGGGACAAGGGAACGGGACGTCATCAGAGGGAGAGGAAAGCTCAGGTGCATAGAATACAGGCCGGATAGGAGTCGCGCTGGAAGGCACCCAATGGCGTAGTAGACGACAAGGCCGAAAGATGCGGAAGAACCCAAGAAGACCAAAGAAACCAAGAGATCAAGAAAGAATTGTGCAGAGAAATGAACGCGATGGCGTTCTGCTGGAGGATATGATGGTCGGGAGCAAGAGAGATTTGATCTCCGACATCCCGCTCCTACACAAACCCTGTCTTCTCGATCACTCGTGCCTCGTCATCATCAAGACGCCAATTTGTGCCGCATAATGTGAGGACGCGGCGGTTCGACTCCGCCCAGGGACATACCCTTCAGTTGTGATGTTACTCCTTTTTTTCTTCGTTTTTCCCCCTCCTCTGCCCTACTTTACTTTTTATTGTGTGCTCAATGTATCAGCCTACATTCTCTGCAGCCAATCGACGTTCAACTCCCGCCCCTTCTCCGTACCTTGGGCGGGTTCTCCCACGCCATCCTCCTTGGACTGTCAACCAATCCTCGAGATCACCATTATTTCTCTAGTCTTGGCACTTCAAGCGCCACGAATTCGAAAGAATGAAGGAAACCACGTCCGGTCATCCACCCTCAGGCTCCCTTCTTGGATCGTCAACCAATACACCCTTGTTTCGCTAGTCTTGGCACCGATGTCGTTCCTTCCACAAGCGCCACGAAAGAACGAACCCAGACCCGCGGACTCGGGTAGTTCTCAAGACGTGCGAATTTCCTGGATCTTGTGTTTTCATATAATTGATTTTTTGCTCGTCTCATGGCGGAACCGTTCACACATATTTTATTCTATGCATGCTATTATTCAAATCCCTGTGGATCGCGGTCGATCTCTTCATCTCGATACCATTTATGGGCCGCGTAATAGTGGTGAAACGGCGGTTCGACTCCGCCCGGGGACATGCTGCAGATGGCGTAACTCTTTTTTCTTTGTTTCCCCCTTCCTCTGTTCTGCCTCGTTTTCATTTTTCAATTTGTTTTTACCTTTATTTGGCAACAGCAACGGGAATCCTTCGTCTTCAAGTTTTCGACTGTGTTTTGACACGTTCTTTACGGTTACGGGCGTACTTCTTTTGCCCGTGTCCGTAATACGGACGGTTTGAGGACCTAATTCTACAGCTCTTCACCCCGGCCTTCCCTTCTGACCTTACCTACCACTACTGTAGGTAGTCAAAGCTGTAGTTCTTCCCTGATGGGCGGCTGTCAAGAATTCAGTCATGTCAATGTTATCCGCTATCTCCAGCGTCTGATCAGATCCATCCTCCTGGCTCCGGCCGTGTCGCTTGGCGCTACTTGGTCCAAACCTCAGTCCGAATGCCCGGTATCCTTGACCTCAAATTTAAAGTTCGTCCTGCGTCCTGGTTAACGTACCTGAGCTGTTCTGATTGGCACTCTCATTTGCGCAAAAAAAGGGTAACAGGTCGTTTGTGGTGTTCCGCAACCTCAATGATACTGACGGGTTGGCAAAGACTGGACGGTGCCTTTCCTTCTTCCGTTTTCTTCTTCTTTGGGCAAAAGGGCTTTTCTCTTTGTCACACACTCTATCAAATTTCTTGCTGTTTGTGTTCAGAGCTAACGGTGCGCCTTGCAGGTCTGCAGCAAGGTCGCGAGCTACCTCGAGCAAGGACACCGCCTGGAGAACTTGTCGTGGCGGTATGCCTCTCTATCCGAAACTTGCTATCTATTTGTGTGCTAAGCACCGTCTTCGCGCCCAAAGGCTATGGCACCTTCAAACTCGGATGGTCGGCACTGACAACTTTACATTCAAGCGCGAATTCAAAAAACTATCTCAACGCATGAGTGATCAGCTCGACAAAGAAAGAGGGCAGTGAGTTTGCATATTTTTCTTGTCTTCCCTATCATGCCGTCTTTGCTTTTTTGCTCAACCATACCTTTCCCACATGCTAACCGTGACTGCAACGCATAGATCCATCGAAGAACTCTCTGCGCCGGACTTCAAGAGTAGTTCTTCTATAGATCTCATTCGCCAACGCGCCGTCGAGCGGGAGCGCACCGATGAGGCTCGGAGCCAGCAAACCACCCAGGACACTCAGCACATGCGGTTCACCTTCACTGTCGACCGTTCCGCTTCCACAACGATTACTGCCGCCGGTGCAAATCCCACTGGCGCGCGTGCCTCGACGTTCACGACGGTGACTGTGCGTGCGAACGGTGGCGAGTACACCCATACCTTGGGTCCTGCCGCACTTGTGTACCCTCCGCCCAGCCTCACATCAGGCATGAACTATGGCGAGCCGCGTGCGATCAACAACACCGGTCATTCATCCCATGGTGCTGCTCGAGGAGTGGGCGCAAGCTGGGAGGTGGGAGGCGGCAAGGACGATGATATGAAAATTGTACGCCCGACGAGTGGGCTGTCACTGGACGAGCTGTCCAATTCAGAGGAGGACCTCGTAGGCAAGTACGTAAACGAGGGCGTCAGGCGCGGCGCGCACACCCGCACGGATTCGCCGCGCAAGTCTCTTCATCTTGGTACGCGTGGTAGGAGTTCGAGGAAGGAATCTTGGACCAATTGTATTCCTCACGATGAGGAGGTAAAAGTCTCATTCTATGTGATTTTTTGGGGTTGAAATTTAGTTTGCAGGATGGTGGAGCATCCAGTGGGGAAGAAACTTTCTTCGAGGTTTAATTTTTCAGAAATCGCTCTGCGGAAATTTGATTCAATTACAAGGACACGTCGGTCCCAGCCATCCTCGGTCGCGATCTTGCGGGCAAAGTGACTCAGGATGATCAGTATCCCTTCGCCGGAGGCGGGAATTCGAATCTATACCGCGGGAAATTAATCTGCACCGATGGCCGCAAGATTCGTGTACGTCGTCCGTCGGTCATTGTGCGCGTTCCTCCGGAAATAAATTCACTGACAGGTTGCAATAAAACTGATACGCCTGCCTGACGGTGGTTCTGGCCAGATGGAAAATATATTAAGAGTAAGTTGTTGTCACTTTCAATCGTCTATGTGCGATAATATTCTCGATCAGCGGCTTAAACGCGAGGTCGATGTTTGGAGTCGTCTAAACCACAAAAACGTTCTTCCATTCATTGGCATATGCGAAGATATTGCACCATGGCCGGTTCTCATATCTCCATATTATAAATTTGGGCACGTCGGAACGTATCTCAAGAAGCACCCCTCCATCAACAGACGAGATCTTGTAATCAATTCGTTACGATAGCAAATTCAGACGAGGAAACTGAACATGTTTCTAGGTCACCGGAGTAGCATGTGGGTTGCAGTACCTCCACGCTCATGACATAGTTCACGGAGATCTCAAAGTAGTACGGAGTCTCCCTGCCAATTTGGCTTGGTCTTCTCCCTCACGTATCTGTCCATTTAGCCAAACGTGTTGGTCGACAAACGGGGCGCCCCATGCATATGTGACTTTGGGATCTCCAAGATACTCAATCATCAAGGCTTTACAACAGCCAGCGTTGGGACCGTGCCGTATATGGCGCCAGAGCTCTTCTCTGTTTTGGACGGAGTCGCCCAAGAAGCCTCTTCTCCGACTACAACCAAAAATTCGGACGTCTATTCATTCGCACTTCTAGTTTTAGAAGCAAGTACATTAGCTTTAATATTATCAGTGTCCATCGCTAAACAGAGTGCCCAGATCCTGACATCTGCACCACCTAAAGGCAGACCAACCAGAGCCATTGTGACGGCTAAAACTGTTGCTGAACTTCGCCCTAAGCGGACAGACTATGATGGTATCCGTGAAGGAACATGGTTGGCGCTGAGTCCATGCTGGTCATTTGAGCCTCACCTGCGTCCAACCATTACTGAAGTTCTTCGTGCACTTTCTGCAACCCACTAGGACATCATCGGCCTCGATTTTCTCCTTGGAAGTAGAAGGCGCTGACCTCATCAATTCAACAAACCTTGCGTGTACATACTTCGGGGTTTTCTTCGTAATGACCAGGGTGCAAAATTCTTCGTTCAGTTCAGTTCAAGTCGAGTTCAAGTTTTTTTTAAAATATTATTACTGCAATAGAGCTCTTTTCCAACCAATGTAAAATGTATTTTTTAGCACTGTTTGTCATGATGCCAGCCTTTGCTCTACAGTTTGATCTTCAAGCAGGATTCCTACCTTGCTGTGGCAGTTTCTTGCGAGCAGCGGTCTCTGCAGTCGCTTTTTTTTGACTGGGATGGTCAATGGGACTGCTTTGAGCTGCCTGCTTGAGTGGCGGGCTTTTGGACCAGAGAGAGGAGTTTTAGAGACACAATACTAGCGGAATATGGAGCTAAGGGGGAGCCAGTTTTTCTCGCATTTTTCTACAATAGGGGACAATCAAAGTCCTTATTTTATAGGGCTGTAATGAGCCTTTTTCAGAGAAATCTGAGCCCAGAATCAGATGTGGCACCTCAAAAGAAGCAAAACACACCTCCGAAGTTTTTCCCATGAGCCCTTGATTTTCTCAATATTTTGGACCCTTTGAACAGAATTATGTGTAACCCTTTTGGGCCTCTGGATGTTCCCTTACATTAAAATCTCACAACAATTCTCAAGCACCACCTCTGGAGCCATTTCGGTCCAACCGAGGCGAGAATTCTGATGTATTTATCCCACTGCTTTCTAGTCAAAATCAGTATCATCAGTGCCAGATCAATTAATTTTTTCATCCAAACAGCTCATTAGAATTCTTCAACTTTCCGGAATCATGACCAGTTCATTGAAAGGAGTCAATTGGCAATTTTCTCATATTTTTAGTAATTTTTTTCTGGAATTCTCAACATTTTGAGGTAACACCGGTTGAACATTTTAAGTTTTTTGATGGAAAATTGGTGATGAATATTTTGAATTTTACAGAAATTTTTTGTTGAAGAAGTAGGTGAAAAACTTATGACATTTTCATCACTTTTTTTGACTTAGAATCAATGTGAAGTATGTGAAATAAAATTGATAGTTTCTTTTGAGAAGGTTTCATCAATAATTCATACACATTTGCATGTGTATGATATGACATTTCGAGGTTCCCTCAAATGCAACACTACGACACATCTGTCAATGTCCACAATACCCAACACTTGTCAGAATACCCAGCACACACAACAATTCCAACACAATTCCCCAGATTTAAGATTGAAGATTTCTCCACGCCATTATCCAATGCTCATTCATATTTTCGCTTTGCAGCAGTGCCTGTGTCCACACTTGTAAGTTATCCATTGCAGTCCAGTGGAGATGTGCTCCAAAAATTGACTCATTGCAAGAATTATAATGATTTTCATGATATGCTTTTTATTGAAGTAAGACTGAGAGAGGGATTGTTCACAGTAAAGAACTGAGTAATATTCAGCATAGACTACAAGTTTAAATACAAACGAAACAGTCAAATGGGGACAAGTAAACATGATAAAAACAGCGCAGAAGAGTTCGTATGAGTTCGTATGAGTAAATAGGAGTACTGTAAACAGAAATGATATAAATAAGTGACTGGTGGAGCACACCAATGAGTAAAGTTTAGTTGCATGAGCGTGACAATTTAGTTGGGCTCAGGGTCCTTGGTTTGCTATCCCAACACTTTTGCTACTTAAACACACTTCAAATTCCGGGCCCATGCCTGCCTTCCCTATAGCCCACCCAGGACTGGCTGTGGCATAGTATGTGGTGCGAGAAACCATGTGGAGTCTGTGGTGAGGGAAACTGCGTGCTGACGGCGGCTTGTTGAATGCGCTGCCAATTTGCTGAATCTCTGGTGATAATCAAGGTAGACAACAAAAAAGAACCGAACCAGAGAGTAGAAACTCACCGGGAATCCTCTCCCAATCCTCTATTTTCCCTGGAGTCCCTGCCAGTACTCAGCCAGAGTGTACAGGGCCTGCAGTGGATGCACCATATCAGTTGATAGCAGTGGTTGAAAATAAAGCCAGATTTCAGTGTCACGAAAACACCAGCGAGTTCACACGAGAAGAATATGCCGGGCTTTCTGATGTGTGTCATATCCTCTGAACCAACGTTGAAATGTGCTGGATTTTGAGAAAAAACCTCAAAATGTGTCGGATCTCGCGGAAAGTGTCAAATATTCTCAATTTTGACATATGTGTTGTAGTGTCACATCTCCTATATCCTCGACATTCCAGAGGTCACATAAATCAAATGTATGTTTTTTTTTTTTTTTTTTAGCTTTTCTGAATTTTTTTTTCAAAACCTTAGAATACATCCCTACCACATCCATACATACAGGTGTAGTGGACTTATCTTGCAAAAAAATAAGGCCATATTCAAAGTGGAAGTGGCATAAAATTTAACTTCAGACATGTGGTTTGATGGCACATAACCACCATATCAAATCATCTTCATACTACTGATCTCACAAAGTTGTGTGGTCTTCTGTGCATCACAGGCAGTTTTCTTTACCCTGAGGACAATGTTTTCTCTCTTATGGCAGTACATCCTCTAGCCTGAGCTTATGGCAGTGAAGTGAAGTCAGATTTGATACTGTGCTATCAGGAGGTTCAGGCTAGAAATTGGGTAAAGCAGTCAAAATGTCTATCACATTATCAAGGTAGAGGGCGTGGGTTCCCGACACACTTATGTAAACAGCCATGACCAAATCTGAGGTTCAGAATTTTTTTTTTTCAAACATGGGTGGGAGGCTCAGGTAAATATAGGATACATTTGAGGTCAATAATGTGGACATTAGTAGGTTGAAATAGCAGCCGTTATCTCTGAAATCATGGAGGGAGGTAACATATGATGCCCACTAAACCTGCAGTTGATATGAATCAAGTCAGCGCCACTCAATCCTTGGGCATATGCAGAATCAAGTCAGCAGCACTCAATCCTTGGGCATATGCAGAAACAAATCATGCTGCATGGTTAGCAAACCTGAAAAACCCATAAAGGTTAATGAAACATTCAAGCATTGAATTTATGTCAATACAAACCTCAGTGCCTGGTTCCATAGACTGAGCAGCAGTGGATGCTTCAGGTTCATCTTCATCCTCAGAACCAGATACTGAATCAGAGTCACATTGGGAGTCAGCTGGGGACTGGGCAGCAGAGAAGCCATCTCCAGTGGAGGAGCCAAGATCTGTACTCCGCAGTTTTGCAGCTGTCTTCTTGGCCTGTATAAAATCAGAGAGTGAAAGGTATCCCTTCTCAGCTAGATCCTTCCCAATTTTTTTGTGACGACGCTTTGTTCTTGGAGCATTACCACGATAATGCTTTGGATGCTTTTGCTGCCCCTCCTGAGCCTGTTCTGCCTTCTGAGCTGCAGCTTGTGCATTGAAAATAAGCATCCAGTTCATTTTCATCTGTTATTTCAGGGGCCACAATAATTTCCTCATCAAGATCTAGTTCTTGTGGCCCCTTTGGAATGTCATCACGGTCTACATCAGGCAACTCATTGCCCAGATTGAGATCCCAGTTGTCACTGTTGTCGGCTTCAGAATGGAAATATTCATTAAAGTGGTCACTGTGCAAGGAATTGTTCATGGAGTCTGAGGTCAGGTGCTCAGTGTCGCCTTTATCTGGTACCTCTTCCACAGTGGCTTTATGAGAGTTCCGGGCCTTCTGGAGGTTGTTCTTAGGGCATGAAGCCATCCCCGTATTTTGACGGGTCGACGGGCCGTAAATACGGTTACGTACCCGTACCGTCACCAAGTTTGAGCCACCTCGGTACGGCACGGTCACGGTACGGAGCAACCCGTATACGCAGGTCCCGTAAACGGGTTTCCAAAAAGAGTTAGTATTCCAGCGAGCGACGTGCGCGCCAATCGCTCTCCCATAAACTGTGATTTCGCTTACCATTGCTTGATTCCCGCTGGACGTGGGCCGACCCTGACGGGCTTTCTCGGTGACCACACCCAGCCTGCATTTGACCTATCCGAACCGCTTCTTTACCCTTGTCTCTCCCTGTTTTTATTCATAAAAATCAAGTCTGACTTGTGCTCTTCCTGCTCTGTGCCCAAAGTGAACTCACTCCGGGAGCTGGAGCACTCATTCATTTAGTCCGACCATTCAAAATGATTTACGGGCTTTTACTCATGAAGGCTTGGATGAAGGGTGGAGCACTTTATTATTGCGGTGGCTTCTTTCTCCCCATAAATTACTATCAAACTGTTCACGGCGCTTTTTTTTCGTAATTTTCAAGGGTATTTCTCCTGGTTCGTGGAGCACTTTAATATTGCAAAAGTTTTCTCTGCCAGTACGTGCGTCTTGGGCTCCCGAAAATGATCCTTTTACGGCTGGCATGGCTCCAAATTAAGTCTTACAATGCTACTTAAGCAAGCTAGTCTTGACAGAACTTTCCCCAGTACTCTGAGCGCCCATCATGCCCGAGTCACTCGTGAAATACGAGGAACGGCCTCGTAGCAAATCTCTGCCCAGTATGTCCTTCAATTCAACACGGTCCTTTTATACTGATGTTCCATAAAACCTAGAGCGTGGTACATTATTCGCAATGGCTGAAGATGTTTCGCTCTGCCACCACTCAAATGTCCGCTATAAAACAGCCAATGCTGTCCAGTACTCATGCCATTTTTCGGGGACTTCCACAACGTCTTAAAGCGATCATCTCCGAGCTCCCCGAATCTGCCGATCCTGCTCTGAAGGAGGAGCTGGTCAATGCTCACCGGAAGCTCAGCGATTATTTCACAAAGTTTGATCAGTCACGATACTACGGTTGGGCCGCCCGTAAGCCTTTGTCTCGTTTTTGCTGGCATTTAATCAGATTTGGTTTTGTCAGTTTGGACCCTCGCATCTCATACGAGTCGCTGGGCGAGGACTACGCCGATGACCCGGAACTTCTCGTAGAGCTCGAAATCTCGAAGATCAATCTACAGTCCCATTTTGAACAACATTATGCCGCCGCCACCCCAGTTCCTCCACCAGCTGCAGAATCACAGTCGGAACTTGGTTCCCCTCAGAAGGTTGATTTCACCAGCCGTTTAAAAAGCGGGGATCAGCTGCGACCACCTCAGATGAGCTTGCTGAATATTTCAGACTCACTAGTGTTCCGGAACCGTTTGAGGTGGTTGACCCCTTGCAATGGTGGTATAGTCGCCGCCTCCAGTTCCCTCAGCTATACCGCCTCGCGCGCAATGTCCCTCTGCATCCCTGGTAATTTTCTCTAGCCTTTTCTTCACTATGACACTTGTTAATGGAAGCATTTCTTTTATAGGCTCTGCGGTTGCCATCGAACGAATCTTTTCAGGAGGCCGCGACACCATTGGGATCCGCCGTGCGAGTTTGAAGGCCGAGACAATTGAAACCCTTATGTTTGTCAAGGCTAGGCTTCGGTTGGCTCGCAAGGCAATTATTGACCTTACTGGGGACGAGGATGATGCCATCTAATAACCCTGTTCATACTTTACAAAAATCGATATCCTTCACTCTTTATTACACCTAGACACTTAGAATTCGACCGTAATTACGCCGTAAACGTACGGTACGTACGGGACCCGTCCCGTTCGACCTTTTTAACTTCGACTTGACGGACGGGTTTGACCGTGACGTACTAAATTTACGGCGTAATTCATACGCCCGTGAGCGTATTACGCACGGGTTCATGCCCTAGTTGTTCTGTCTTGCCTTGTGTGCTTTTGTACCCCCTAGGCATGTCTCAGATTGAGGATGAGTGAAAGAAAGAGCAGAGAAAGCAAGAAAGCCATGCTGAAGCCATGCGCAAGGGGTGTGGTTGGGTCGGTCCGAGTCACGGCCTGGATCACGGCCCGGTCACGTGGTGGCTGTGCTGCAGCCAAATGATGTTGCGGGTGTATTTCTCAAAACTGCTCTGATAACTGTGAAAAGTGTGTTAGAAGTGGAGCAGAGGCCCGTCTTGTTTGATGAATTGATCCTTGATTGGGCGCTTAAGTCCTACGGCGCTAATCACCTCAAAGTGAAAAAACAGCCCAACACCATAAACAAATATCATTGAATAGAAGTGCGAGCACATATGCATTATAATTCAATCCATCATTCACCATCAAAAATGTGTTTCTCAATGAAAGCAAGCTTTATCCAGGCTCTTTTAAGTTGCCAGCGCCCACGCTCACACCGTCGCATTTTTGACTTGTTTTTGACACTTTACTTATTTCTGCTTGTTGAAATAAAGGTAGCCGTGGCCTTTACTCGGGAATAGCAGAAGACATTTCCAAACGCGCAGGGCATTCATTCGAGAACTACAAAGTAATATACACAACCCATCAGGAACCAATATAACGAGAGCAAGAATTAGAACAACTGGAGCATAAGGAAGACACAAGGGGACAAAATATAAAGTTGAATATGATAAATGCAGGCGCTCAACATAGCAGATAAGTTGTTGCCTTGCCGTGCCAGGCTGCGGCGTCGGAGATAGCGAACGAAGGACTCGGCATTCCAACACTGCTGGTACGAGCTTGTACAAACTGGTACAAGCCCCGAAAGCGGCACAAGTCCGCAAGACCGCAGGCTATGTCAAAAATCCCACAAGACGGTCAAAAATCTTTTCGGGGGACTCATCCTATTTTGTTCTAGACATCATTTCTGTGATTTTATTTTATTTATACAAGAGAAAAAGGTCGCAAGCTCACAAGTTTTTTGTCATCTTGCCGATGAAACTCAGAATGAATACTTTCGGCCCAGTGAGGGAGAAGGTATAGGAAGTCATCGGAAACCTAGGTCCATACAAAAGATCTGTCCTCAGGTCTGTGTATAAGGTGCTCGTAGATAGATATATGTACATGATAGTCTGACAAATAACGTAGCGGGAGCCGCATGATTATATACATCTCGCTTAAAGGCCTTGATTTCCAATATCACTCGGTGCACACATCCCTTAAGGATATCGGACTTTTGTGGTCGTCCGTCATGGGAGCGGCAGATATCGTATGTTCGTCGTCCTCCAACGGAACTGGTCCGGCGGCAACGGGGTCAATATTTGGACCCTTCTCGGCGTGGATGGTAGCGGCAGATTCCGCAGATTCATCATCTTCCAACGAAATTAGTTCAGCATTATTTGAACCACTGTCGTTGCCTATCACGGAAGCGGGAGACGGCGTGTGTTCATCAACACCCAACGAAATTGATTCGGCGGGGTTGTCTGGTTCGGCAGCGACAGGACTATTATTCAAACCCTTGTCGTCGCCGGTCGCGGCAGAGGCGTCCCACAACGGAACTGGTTCGGCGGCGACGATACCATCATTTTGACCCTCGTCGTTGCCCCGGTCCGTCATCGTAGTGGCGTCCTGTATCGAACTTGATTCGGTGGGACTATCTGGCTCGGCAGCGACGGTACTATTATTCAAACCCTTGCCGTCGCCGGTCGTAGCAGAGGCGTCCTCCAATGGAACTGGTTCGGCGGCAACGGTACCATTATTTCGACCCTCGTCGTCGTCCCGGTCCGTCATCGTAGTGGCGTCCTGCACCGAACGTAGTTCGGCGGGACTATCTGGTTCGGCTGCGACGGCATTGCTATTTCCACTGGGGTCGCGTACTTCGAATCCAGCCCAAGCTCCCACTGCCATCGCTCCCGCGCTGAGCGCCCGAACCGGACCAGCCGCTGCGACGGCAGTCCTGCCAGCAATAAAGCTGCCGTACATGGTAGTTTTAATCCCTGCCGCGATAGTACCTGGACCGGGGAATTCTGCGGTGAGTGTTGAAACTCGCAAAGAAGAAGTGGACGACTTGCCTCCGGCGATCCCCGTAACGTGAAATCCGAGTATTTTCAGGGTTCCGATGACAATGGCGGGCCCGGCGACGACCCCGCCCAGGGCAATGAGACCGATACCAGCCGCTGCGGTCTGGACAGGGTAATCTCGCCTCAGGCGAAAGACTGCGGCCCCAATGGTCTCTGGGTCTGCGTGCATTTGTGATCAGCCCAAAGCCCAGAACAACCATAATTATATAAAACACTCACTGTTTTCCGCCGCATCCTTCTTGACTCTTTCTGTTTAACGAGTATAATAGTACCGTTGAGCCGGTGCACGGATTGTGACCCCTCGAATGCGCACCGTGTATGGCAACCAGGGAAGAGGTGAATCGATCCCAGTTCCACCCGCCTGGTTCTAGCTTTTCTATTCCCTCCTGGACCTCGCCCAGCACGCCCTGTAGTTCTGGCCCCAAAAAAATGGTACGCCACGGGCACCCAATCCGCCCGTGGAACGCGCCGCCGTTTGAGTCCATAGCGGATATCGCAGAGCCAAAGCTGCAGGTCTTCGTTGGGGAGGGCGTTGAACGTCTGGGCCTTCCAATCTTTCAGATAGCCAGCAATGTCGGCCTGTGCCATGGCGGTGGGAGATAAGGAGTTAGATCGGCTTTTCATTCCCTTGCACTTAGTTGACATGAGTCGGGACCCCGTGCAGTGTTCAAGTTAACTTAAAAAACCTGCCCCATAATTAATTGACGTACCCTGAATATGTGCGGGTTGATATTTGCTCAATTGGGTATGCAGGGGAAACGAACGTACCTAGAGCTTTGCGGTGCCGCTTTTTATCTGTCACCAATCACAAAATGTCTCTTGAATTCGTGCTTGAATTCCCTTCGGGCCATTTGCGGACGAACGTGTGATAACAATCAGGAGACAAGGTCCTCAGGTATTTTAATCCATTGGTACCTGGGAGATACTTGGCAGATTGACTTGCGCCGCCAACGTAGACTTGGAAGGCCCATTGACTAAGTTGCAAGTGTATGGGCAATGCATCATCAAAAAAATGAATTTAATGCCTGGGAGGGTGGTGGCGAACGCTGGAAGTTCAGCTCGACCGAGAGTTCGAGTAAAGTGTACTGGAGTACCTTGAGGCTGGGGATGCAACCGACAATACCTACATCGAAACTAGTTTCCACGCCCGGACCGAGATTTGTTAGATCTTAAGGAAATATCCGGGTTCAAGATGGATTCGCAAGCCATCGGTCTCTAGCAAGTCCCATTACAGCGTCCGCAGTGTCGCCCCACGGATGGGCTGCCCGGTCGAGGATACTTCAGGTTCCAGGGCGCGTCGTCACACAGCCGTGGAATCGCCCTACGCAGAGACGCCCTATAACTTGAGGGCCTGATCGATGGGCCACCAGCTCCCATCTGGCGGCACTTCAAGCGGATATACGTCGGGCGTAGGCGCAAAAGCGTGCGAAGTCTGTCATGATGAGGATGTCCGCGGGTGTAGAGGGAGGGAAGGGAAGGGTGAAGGCAGGCAACGGTGGGCGTGTGGACAATACACTGGAGACGACGGTCAGCAATTGGTGCTAGCTGGTACAACAGGCGGTGGAACACGCAGGTAGAGCAGATGACACGTCAGCGAGGGGTGGAGGGGGAGGGGGAAGGGCGCGCACCGAGAGGACGTGTCCGACGTGATGAGAGTGCGTGCCACTGTCTAGGATACTCGGATCTATAAGGACGAGCCATTGGAACGAATTTGACGAAGTGATCGAGACAAAGATGCATGACGACCAGGCCTTTCGTCGTCGAAGTGATGTGAGCCGACTCGAGAAGGATCGCGCGGGAAGTGAAAAGCGGAAATGTATTTCAGTGATATAGACGGCAGAAGAGGAAGAATATGTAGCACGAGCAAAGGAAGTGACAACTCGCGAGTCGCAGGGCACACCTTTCTGCACCTTCAAGTTTGCGCGGCTGGTGCTGCTCTGAACGCGCCGGAGCGACGCGTGCACGAATTTCCCGGGTCTCGTTTTTCACGCTTGTCGCGCCATTGCATGCCTGATAAACAAGATGAGAACGAGGCTGTCAGTGGGGTTAGGGTCTGAATGACATCGTTGAGACTCGGAGCCATCGATAAGCGGCCGAACACCCGACATCCGGCAATTTCCGAGACGGGGGAGCCGCAACCACCTGGGTGTCTTTATCCACGACCACGAACGCGGCGACTCTCACAGGCGGTGTGTGCTTACAGAAACTCGACGGCTTCAGGTCTCAGCTCGACACTAGGTCTCAATGTTCCTAGCCGCGTTCACCCGTAAGTTCAAAGTGAATGTTGAAGCTGGCAGGCGCCTTGAGTCCTTGACACCATTACACTCATCTCGCGGCACTCCCATCATGTCCACTGCTATTTATATT
Organism: Mycena venus; assembly: GCA_014462655.1. Taxonomy (NCBI): domain Eukaryota; kingdom Fungi; phylum Basidiomycota; class Agaricomycetes; order Agaricales; family Mycenaceae; genus Glaucomycena; species Glaucomycena venus. Next base: position 30,551 of record JACAZI010000015.1, on the reverse strand, counting down.
TTCTTTCTCTCTTCCCTTTCCCAGATATCACAAAGGAACTGAGACGACGCCCCGGTCAACCCAAACCCAGGCTCACCCTTCACTTGAAATTGTCATCTTCGCGTGCTAGACAGCTTTCATTTCAAGTTTAATCTACGTGTGTCACTAAATGTATCAGGCTTCAGCCTAGGCTCCCCCCGGCCAACACCTTCTCATTCCCACTCCTGCACTCCTTCCATTCTCCGTACCTCGGGCGGGAGCTCCCACACCACCCACGTCAGGCCTCCTTCTTGAATTGTCACCGTTATTGCTCTAGTCATGGCACTTGTGCCGTCCAGAAGCGCCACGAAGGAGGGAAGGAAGTCCAGCCTCGCAGACTGGGTACCTCCTCAAGAACGAATTTCCTGAACTTGTGTTTTGACTCTCGTTGTTCAGTTGATTTTATTTTCCTCATCTCATGCAACGGCGGAACCGTTCGCACATAGTGCGCATGCATGCTATAAGTATTCAAGTCCCTGTGGATCACGGTCGATCGCTCCATCTTGATTCCATTTATCCATGTGGGCACCGTACTCGTGGGGACGTGGCGGTTCGACTCCGCCCAGGGACATAATCTTTTTAACGAGCTCTTCCTTTTGTTTGATTTTTTCTCGGTGTGAATCTTTCTCAACAAGGACTCCGAAACAAAATTGACGCGCACTTCAGCCGCTCCTCACCTGGGCACCCAAGTCCCTGTTGATCATGGCAGATCACCCAACTCAATTAACTATCCTTTTGCTTTCTGGTTTGGGGACACGACGGTTCGAATCCGCCTGGAGACATGAAACTTGACAAAAAGTGGCGTAATTCTTTTTCTTTTCTTTTGCTCGTTTCTGCCCCGCCATCTTCTCCCTCTTTATTCCCCAGCCCAACCATTGTCTAACTTACATATTTCCCTCCCTAATCCATGTAAATCTGAACTCGAAGCTCATTACTGTACTATTTCATTCAATTCGCGCGCCCTGTGACCCGTGACACCGAGCAACGAACTTTCATATTCGTCGATTGCCCCTGGGGGCCGTGACACAAAAGAAATTCGCGCTTCAATCCCTCCCCATGCCGTGGTCAGGGACCTAGAACGCGCCATCCTTTCCGACAAGGACATCTGCTCCATTGTTCTTGTGCATTCGCCGCAGCACCGTGATGAGGACCAGCAATATCCACCGTGGTTGGTGACTCTGTGGGATAGGATGGAGGCTAGTGCGCACGTGAAGCGAGGACCCTGTGGCATACCGTGCCCAACAAAACTTCTACAAGCAACATCAGGGCGTGTCAGCGAAGAAAAAAAAAAAATTTGGATGCGTTTTTTTTTCGCGATTTTGTGACTTTTTTGACAAGTTCGCGGTCAGCCTCGGTGACCTGTGACAGGCGCGAAATTATTCGTCGATTTGGGGGCCTGTGACGCGTGACCGACGAATTGAATTAAATACTACAGTAATATAATAAATATGGGTGTTTCCCCACGGCCAACCTCTCACCCTCACCCCTCCCTCTCCATTCTCCAGGTGCTCCATCAAACACCGTTATCTGAGCCCGAGCTTGGCACTGATTCGAGACCACTCAGATCCAGACCCGAACCCGCGGACTCGGCACCACCTCCTCAGGGACGGATTTCTTGGGTCTCGTCTTTCTATTTAATCGATTTTTTTCCTCGTCTCTTGCAGCAGCGGTGCTATCTTTGCCGATGAAAATGGACGCAAAGAATAACATCACAGAACCTCTCCCACTTCCGTTCCTTTCCATTCAAGTCTCCGTCGATCGTGGTCGATCACTCATCTTAGGACCACTTGTGTGTTGCATAATATTAATTGTGGGAATGCCCGTTGGCTTACTTGCACGTGTATCGGCAATGTATTATCACAAAAAGTTATTTAATGCCTTGGGTAAGGGTTTGCCAAAGGTATAGATCTTGCGACCTCTACCTCTTTTGTACCTCATACCATACCTCCAGAGATATACCCTTACCCCTGGTGATCCTTAGGGGCTGGTAACTCTGCTGAAAGCAGAGTCTCTAATTTCTGTGCTACACCGAGCCTTTTGAGCCTTTCGTCAATCTTGGCAAATTTCTTCTTCTGTTCTGAACGCTCGAATCCCATAGTTCCTGTGCCCTACAAAGGTCTCCATGCCGCACATACACATCTCCCATTGTATGCATGCATTCCGCTCTACCCTGATGCACATCCATCTGTGTGAATCCATCTAGCACAATCTCCAGAATCCCCAGCACCGCATCGTCTGCACCTTGCCATGCAAGCACGTCTCCAAGGCGCCTCAAAGCCTGATGTACTGTCAAAGGCCTCCGCACCACTGGGAGTAGAGCAAATGCGAGGAAAACGAAGGCCCATCGTGCAGATTCCATTTCAGCATGCATGGGTTCTGTAGGGTCCGCCAGCTTCGTCATGCAATAGCACGCAAGTTCATTGTCGCGGTCCCATGTAGCAGAAAAAAGCCGGATGTACTCAACTCTGGCCCTCATCGCGTCGCCCTCACGAAGTCGCAAATCTGCATGGTTGCAATCAGAAAGAAAGACGCCCCGGTGGTGCTGCGCATTTTGGAAGAGAGACCTTGCAGCCTCGAGATTGCTCACCACAACATCTGTCCTGGCACCTGTTACAATGTCTAGAGTTGCGATGCTGACAAGGGCATATGCGTGCTCCACGGGTGAAAGCACAGCAGATGTTTGGTGCTGAATTGCCTCCTGGATACGCCGCGCATTCGAATACTCGGTCTTGTCCTGGTATACATTGGCCTCAATGTTCATTAGGGAGGTTTCTATCTGTCCACCTTGTACACCTGCCAGAACTACCAGCTCCTTTCCTTCATTCAAGAGCTCCAAACTTTGTTTGAAGTTTCCCAGGAATGAATAACACAGAGCCTGTATTCGGACTCCAAACAGCTCGCCTCTCACGCTCCCGGACGCACGTGAAATTCTGTACATTTCCTGAGTCAGCTGTAGACCTCTGGGGTAATTTCCGCGATTCCATTCCATCAGGGCAAGGCCACCTAGCGGTCGGACTTGAGCTGTGTCAGAAGTGCATTGTGATGCCACAGAGAGTGCAAGCAAGTAGAAGTCCTCTGCCCTTTTGAGATCTCCTACACACTCATGGTAATATGCCGCTATCGCACGACAGAGTCAAACTGGAAGTACAAACAATTCAAAGATTTGTTGATCTGTGAAGTACATGGGCTCACCTTCCATATCATGATCTTGGATTATGCGAAAATGTTCTATGGCTTTTTCTATGGCCAGTTCTGGACTGGGAAGTGTATAGAACTGCCAAGCCTCGAATGCAACAGTGATAAACCGTCCGTGAAGTTCATGGTCATCCATGCTAGACAATATTTCGGGAAGGCGCAGCATGAGTGGGGTGAGTCCTCGTTTCATCCTCAAATTGAGGTGGGTGAGCATAATTATGCCCAGGATGGACTCCCTAAGGTCACTATGATCTGAGTCCAATCCCTGCAACAGTACACTGTGCAGATTTCCGAGATTTGAGACAAGGCGTGGAACCAAGTCCACTGCAAAAGAGGAAGCATCCCACCAGGCAATGTAGAGTTTGAGGAGATCAATGAGATATTTTCGCAAGGGTTGCACCAACTGCAGGGATGGTGGTCTGGCAAGGTGAACATAGTCCCAAATTGGTGCCAACACTTTGAATAGTCCAGCATGGTCAATGTATGCAAGTGAAGTGCGGACAAGTGTTGTTTTGCAATTGAGGATATCTGGGATTGGTATATTGCTTTGAACCAATTCAAGGTCGGAAATCCCGTCTGAGAGGAGTGACATTAGGCTGAGTAGCTCCACTGCATGAGGCAAAGATTGCAAGCGTGGACTGGAAAGTGATAGTCCAATAGAAATCTCCAAATTTGAGCATTTATCATAACCAGTAGAGAGAAGGGCAGTTCTCTCAAGGTTCCAATGCTCCATGGTGTCCTGGCAGCCAACAGAGGCTGCAATTCCAGCAACTAGCTGAACTGCAAGAGGTATGTTGTCTGTAATGTTCAAGAGCTGGTCAACTTCCGACCCATCATGAATTCATCTGCTATTTCAATAAAAGTTTGGCGGGCAGCAGCTTGATCCAAAGGCATTAAGGGATGTAGGAATAGATGAGTCCACTGAACCTTCCCAGGTCTCTCAGCTCCACGCATTGTAACCTGAAAGGCATGGTGAGGATGAGTACCTCAAGGTATAAAGGGAACATACCAGAAGTGCTACATGAGAGATCATATCAGCAAGGAGTGGAGGAATGCCTCCACTTTTACCCGACCTTCCAGTGCTTCCCATGGTGTCTCGAAATTGTCCAAAATCATTAGGCATGGCTGTCCAGCAGATAACAGGGCAAGCACAGCTCTCTCTGATGTGCTGGAGGTATCAAGGCCAAGATGGGATGCAATTATGGCAACAAGAGAATCCCTTGTGTAAGCAGACTCGCAGGAGATGAAGTGACGAGTTTGGTATTTGTCGACAATTTTGGGATGATGAAGAGCAGCCATTGCTAATGTCGTCTTTCCCATTCCACCAGGGCCCAATATCGCAACTCGGGCAGATTCAGCCAACAGGATTTCAATGAGCTTCTCAAGCTCGGACTCCCGCCCGTGAAAGATTTTCGGGGAGGCAGGTAGCAAGGAGAATGATCCAGAACTGCCACACAAATGAATAAGGGATGTATTCTCTCTTTTGCTGATGAATTTTCACCTGGAATTTATAGAACTTCGTCCAATCTGAGTGGTCAGGTCAGAGAATGTGATTTCCCAGTCATACAACATGCACACCGAAGACAGAGTGTCAAATGAGCTACTCCGGGATGAAATTATTTCGAGCAGTTTCTGATGGCGCGCTTCTGTGTCAATGGTAAGCTCAACAGCGGCGGTAGCAATTTCGACTCCTTGTTTCGCCTGTCAAAGCCTACGTTAGATTTTCCTTCATGATTGGGATTCAAAACTGACGGTAAAAATGCCCAATGAGGTTCTCAATTCCATCTCACAAGTGTCCAATTGGGCAGTGATTTCGCCTTGTTTGAAAAGGCGCTTGATTGTTCCAAGCTCCCGCTGGGATCTCAAACATGAATCAAATTTTTGGAGAGTGCTGTTGCCCCACAGACAAAATTTAACCATCACTGATGAATTTGGAAGTCGACAACACTCACCCGGCGTATTGTGCAATTTGGTCAAGTATTTTCAGAGCCTGAATGTGGTCTGAGTAAATTGCCAAGCTTGTGAGTGCACAGAGCGACTGGTGAATCTCCTCCATGATACGAAGGCATCGACCCCGTTGGAGCCTGCCGCTCTGTGGTCCCAGTAACTAGCTTGACACAAAAATCTACGAATTACATACCTGCACCATAGGGATGATCTTCAAAGTAATTGTACAAACCCTGCCGAGGAAGGGTATCTGAGATGCAGTTGCAACATCGTGCAGAGCATTTGCTGCTAGTGTGGTGTACTCGAGAATTCTATCAACCGGCACTGGGGAGTTGGGTGGCATCGACGAGGGTGGAAAGCTTCTGGTTAGACGGAATCTTGGTCCCACTATATACCTGTTAGAATCCCGGGTCTTTCGTCCGTTATCTCCGACGCCGCAACCTACCATATTGAGTTCCGTCATTTATCATGTTCAACTTTGTATTTTGTCCCCTTGTGCCTTATGCTCCACTTATTCTGATTTTATCTTTTGTTAGTTACATTGGTTCCCGACGAATTATGTATATTACCTGGTAGTTCGCGAATGAATCCCTTCTGCATTTGCGATGGTCTGCTGCTATTTCCGGATAAAGGCCGTAGCTAGCTTTATTGCAAAAAATATCCGCCCGCGATATATTCGATGCGATGCAGATCCCGAGTGGAATCTAACAGCTACCGCCGCATGAGAGGGCTGGCATCCAGCCAGCGTGTTGGAGGGCCCGATGATCTAATTATATCCGCGACTCACACACATCGAAGGAAACGTATTTCATACGTGGCACGGGAAAGAGTTGCTCCCGAAAATCACATTCCCCGCAAATTGGACGCGAAAGTATTCTATAGAAACCAGACTCGAGAGGGTGGTGGCGAACGCTGGAAGTTGAAACCATCCAACTCGATCGAGATCGAGCAAAGTGCAATGGAGTACATTAAGGCTAGGGATGCACCTGACAACACCTACGTCGAAACTAGTCACACCGGCACAGACCGAGATTTGTAGGGAAATATCCGGGTTCAAGCAGGATTCGCAAGCTATCGGTCTCTGGCAAGTCACATTCCAGCGTCCGCAGCGCCGCCCAGCCGAGGACATTTCTACGAGGTTCCAGGCCGCATCATCATACAGCCGCGGAATTGCCCCCGCAGAGACACCCGATAGCTTGACGGCCCGATCGAAGGGCCACCAGCTCCCATATGTCGGGCGGCACTTCAAGAATCTTTGACGAGATGTCTGATTCATTGACTGTGGTATTTGTGTTACAAAAGTCAGTGGACCAAACCGCAACAGAACGTCGCTGATTCCCGGAAACGGATCCTCAATGGTCCTATTGAGCCGTGATTGTGCAGACCTTGATGGAACGAACATGCCGTGGACATGGTGACGTGAGCAGAGAGAGCAAATCTGGGCCTGATTCCGAGTCAGAATTGCAAGTCGTGTCTCCCATTTAGCAAGTATGGGGCTCCGATCCCTTTCCGTTTGCCACGGGTCAACGACCCGTCGCGTTTCCGTCCCGTCCGTAGAGCCGCTCTACCCGTTTCGAAAACGGACGGGCACGGGACGAGTTCACCCGTTTAAACGGGTCGATGGGTTCTGTCAACCAAATATAATGTTATGGTCACTTCGGCTGAATCCAAGTTAAGTTGAGACCTCCACCGGGACCTGCAAATTTACAGAATAGATCAAGGCAACTGATGGCCATTTACATAACGATCATCGGAGCGTGTGGTTGAATTCAGAGTGAATCGTCACTCACCGTACGAAGTTTGGAGAACAGCATGGAAAAGACGTGATGACAGTGTCAGATTAATGGATTTCAGGTAGCCAATAAGTAATGTCCGTGCGTAAGAAATTCAGGAATGTGGTGCAAGGTTTTGCAATGTGTGGCTTGAAGTGGATCAGCGTCATTAGAGAGCTTGCGCAAAAGCCGTATGCGGCTTTCAAAGCCGCACACGGCACTATACTTTTTTGCTCCGGAGCATCACTAGGAGTGTTGAATAGCACCCTCTGACCACCAGAGTGAAAAAAAATAAAAAGCCGCATACGGTGAGTTTGCGCACCCAAAAGCCGCATGCGGCTTTTGCGCAAGCTCTCTATTGAATCAGACGCCGGAACGGAACCAATGTTGGTTGACGTTGTCGTCTGGTACGGCACAGTCCCAAAGCTGGATCTACAGGTGTGTTAAATTTTAGCGGCCACCAGGCGGAGAACGAGGGAAGGAAACGCACAGGGTCACCGTTAGTCGATTTCCCGTCGGTGAGGTCGAGGCATTTCCCCTTCCCTACCCACTCGATCTGTGAGAGCCCGCTGTGGACTTTGAAGAGCTGGTTCGTGTTGCCTTCAGTGCAGGTCCAGATCTGGAGCTTGACGCCGTTCGCGGTGGATCCGTTGGGCACATCAAGACATTTGTTGTTGAACGTCTTGATCTGGCCGGTGAGTGGGTCGACGGGAACGGTCCAGGTGATATTACCGTTGGGGAAGGTGGTATGGAAGTCGGTGTTCAGGCATGCGGCGAGGGGAGACCTTCGCACCGTCGGTGTCAGAGGCCGCAGTGATGCAGAAAGGGCCGCCACCGTTCGCGGACGCTGTGTTGAATTTTAGAGATGAGCGTAAAATGAATTACTATAATACTTACAGTCCCCACCAATCAGATAGTTGACACTGTAGAGTAATGAATTTTATTCGGTTGGATACACAGGGGAACACTGACTCTGCGGTGTCGGGATTGGGATCGCCACCCCACCCCTGGTTGGAGTTCTTGCTGTCGCAAGTGTAAATTTGGAGTACATTGCCGTCGGTGATCTTGCCGTCAGTGAGGTCGATGCACTTGTTCGTGCCGCTCCATTGGAGGGTGTTGTCTTTCACGGACGTCCACAGCTGATTTTTGTTGCCGTCGGTGCAGGTCCAAATTTGGAGCTTCGTGCCATCAGCGTTAACACCGTCCTTCACGTCGATGCACTGGAAAAAGGTAAACGAAACTGCAGAGCTTGGCGGGACACGTACTTTGTCTCCGAACACCTTAATCTGCTGGGGGCCCGCATTCTCTCTGGTATAGAAGGAGATTTCCCAGTCTTGAACCGCGAGATCCGACTCGGTATTGCAGTCGTGAATGATGAGAGGCTCGCCATCGGCATTCTCAGCCACCGCGATACAGCCCTGAATTCCTGCGTTGTAGACTAATAAATTATGTTAATTCCGTGCACTGAGGCGCAGGAACGGACCTACACGCATTGTTCATGCTCTGGATTTGAAGACGAGCCGCTGTCGAGAGAGAGAAGCCCACAAGGGCGACGAGCGTAGAGGAGAACATGAAGGTTTAGGAAAAGAAAGGAATGGTGGGAACGCCAAGTCTAACGCTGCTCAAACGTTGCGTTTCTGTTCATCGCGGTGATCGACGTTCGTGAACTAAATGGGTTTGGTCACTGTTGCGAAGTCAATATCTGCGCATGGCGCCAAAATCGGAACAACATTGCACCGCCACTCACGATTCTTTCCACCCACAGTGAACCACTGCCATCGAAGGTTCATGGCCTTGACCTCAACGTCGTGAATGGTACCGTTAGTTCACACCTCTAGTTGAACTGTTGCCAACTTTCCTTATATTCAAACGTCCCACTACAAATTTTCGAGTGCCAGTTTGCGCGATGGTGCAGTATAGGATTGGTTTTTCAATACTGGGGGACATGCACTTCTGCAAATTCTCAAGAATGAATTTCTTTTGTCTTTTCGCCGGCACGTTTTCTGATAATCATGCACCTTTCAGCTATTGCTAGACCTAAATACAACTCGGTTCGAAAGGCGTCCATCGTTGACTCGGAGGCCCCTAGTGATATCTCACTGGGGTCTCAAGACTCAAACCCTTCATGAACACGGTGATTGATTCCCGCACACTTCCAAATCGTGCTCGCCATCTTCGTGTCACGGAAGTGGCAAAACGGAACGTAAGGTTGTCGCTATTCAGTAACCCTCTGGTAAGTACGCAGATCCGACGTGGGAAGTGGCGGTAATTGCTTCGGATCCTCAGACAACAAAGATAGGTTTGTTATCTCGAAAACCGATGAAAAATTCACTAAAACAGGATGAATGAGAGGAGGCGAGAAGTCATAAAATTGAAAGCATTTCATTGCCGCCCAATCCTGCCCTCCACATCGTTATGTTGCGGCCTTTTCTTATAAAGCCGCATCTCCTCCCCACTCCTCTTGAAATCACTCGTCTTCACGATGCCACCCGCACACGACGGGTGCACCGCAAGGCCTGCCGTCCCGTCAGCAACGACGCTGCGTTGACGCTGCGAGCCGCAAAGTTCGGTAGCGGTAATGGTTACGAGCTGCGGGGTGTCATGAACACGACCAATCTGTTCGCATCCCGCAAGTCGGTTGACCACTAAATGCGGCGGTGCAAGATTCCATTCGCGGTAGCTGAGATTCTGTTTTCCCCGGCGCTTTCGTTTACGATTGGGGACATGAACGCGGTTTACCGATACTATGGCTGCATTGCGACGTTAAGTTGACGCTTGGAATTCTAAAGAACGATGGCGCTTAGTCCACATGTTGACCCCCGGTCTAGGGTAAAGGTTCAACTGGAGTCTGATCTAAAGCCTCCACGTTTAAACCCGATGTCTGTGCTGTACAATCTTCGATTCATTATGAGAGACATGGCAATTTTGCCTTCCCAGCGATCCAGAGAACCTGTATACGTTGTGGGCAGGGACGAGACGCGCCGCCACTGATTATAAAGGGGAACTAATAGCATAGGGCCATCAGAGATCCTGCTGTTGGATGAGACCAAAGTAAAGCCGCCCGATTGGTTCAAGGAAATCGGAGGCTGAGACCTGCGGACGCTTGAGACGGCAAGACCAATCCGAGACTGTCCACAAACGATCTTGAACTTTTTGCGTCGCGGAGTGACAGGCGTCGACGTCAGCCCGTCCTGATAGTTTCGAAATATTCCACGAGGGACGCCGAATAGAAATGTTGTCATCCTGACTAAATTTAGCAGTAGAGTAGATCAGGAAGGGGTTGCTGATTTGCCGTGCTCGCCAGTCATAGTAGCCGCAGCAGCAGAAAAACCTGAGTAGCCATGCGCACGATGCGCACATGCAGTGCATATGTATAGAAAAAAATTGCAACGGTGCTCAGAGCACTGAACAGCGGCTAGCGGTTTTCTGATGAACGCAATTGGATGTTGCGACGCGAAAATGATCGAAATCATCGAACAACCAATCGAACGGAAGGAGTTGCCGCCTAAGATTTAGGGCGCCGGTTTCCAGCCGAATCTTCCATGTTCCGATTCGTCAGGTGAGAGATACCGGTTGTCGATCAACACATAGAAGAGGGCTACACGGGATGTGCAGATGTATCCATCTGTCTGGTCTGTGGAGACTGCTCGTTATTTCCGGTCAGTGTTATTTAAGAAAGTGGGTCGGGTAAGAGGTAAAGGTCTTGGAAAACCTCTGCGTTCCTTTTCCTACTATTTATAATGACCTTTCCGCGTAAACCGCTAATAATCATTTCAGGGCGACCCAAACATGATTTGCTGCTAAAAATAGGATGATCCCATATATCTGTCAGACACCAGGATATTGTTGGTGGAGCGCTCTCCAAATATTATCCTGATTCTTATCCTCAGGTAAGAAATAGAAAAAAAAAAAAAAAAACTCGAATATTCAATTTCCTAAGTCGGGCATAGCAGCCCGTGGCAACCATCTTCCCCGTCCCTTGGACCCGGGCTGAGTTACGAGTATATATTAAGCCGCAAATGCTAACGGGGGTTGCGTGTCAAGAAGCGGGGATGATGGTAACAAGTGCGAAAATAGATCGCGATATATAAAGACTGCTTCCCGAGGTCATCAGACCCTGTGCCCTCTGTCGTTCCCCCCCTCTGAGCTAGGTCTTAGTTTTTACGAGCAAGTCTCTCTTTTCTTCATTCGTTCTTGAAAATGGTCTTCGTCGCCGCTAGGTGGGTGTTCGCTTGGTCTACGCGATACTGAACCAGAAATGAACGGATTTTCAGCATTCTTTTCGCCTGTGTCGTCCCATCTGTGATGGGTCTGAAATTGAACACACCCGCAGCGGCCCCCGCGGACGGCACGCTGCTCGTTACTTGGACGCCCGCAGCCACCGACCCGTACGTGCATTCGAGGGTTTCATCGTTCTGCTGCTCATCGTCGAGTTCCTATGCAGCGAGTTCGCTCTAATCGCTAACACCGCCGGCGAATCAATTGATATCGCCACTGGTATCAAGCCCTCCGCAGGCAACACCAGCGTCGGGCTTGGATTCCTGACCCCGGGGTACGTCGTGGCTGATGATTCACAGGTTGGATGGCTCACCTTTGTTTAGTACCTATACGCTGTCAGCTGTTCAAGGTGACGCTATTGGCACGACCCTCAGCACGTCGGGCGCCTTCCAGATTACCGCTGCCGGGACCGCTGCTGCTGCTGCTGCTCCCGCAGCCGCCGCGCCCCCCGCTGCCGCTGCAGGTATGTTCCATCACCGCGTTACCTCGTTCCCGAACTCTAAGCTGAGTCATCTTTCTCTCCGATAAAGGAACTGGCGCCGCCGCCGCTGCGGCCGGTACAGGCAAAGGCAAGGGTGGCAAGAAAGGGAAAGGTGGAGCTGCCGCTAAAGCTGCTGCTGCTGCAGCTGCAGCCAAGGCTGGAGCCGCCGGCGCTGCCGGTGCTGCCGCTGCCCCTCCCGCCGCTGCCGCTGGTACGTCCATTCGCCCTTTGCTTGCTCTCGAGTAATGTGCTGACTCAATTTCTCCACGAGCAGGTGGTGCTGGAGCCGCCGCAAAAGCCGGAAAGGCAGGAAAGAAGGGTGGTGCTGCTGCTGCCGCTGCCCCTCCCGCCGCTGCCGCAGGTACGTTCACTCGCCCTTTGCTTGCTCTCGAACACTGTGCTGACTCGATTCTTTCATAAGCAGGTGGTGCCGCCGCAAAAGCCGGAGCCGCCGCAAAGGCTGCGAAAGCTGGCGCAGCGAAGCCCGCCGCCGGCGCGAAGAAGGGCCCCCGTGGTGTCGTGTCCGCGAAGTTCGGCCGGAGGGAACTGTACCGCGATTGAGTTTTGGGGATTGGGCTAGTTTAGTGTACGAATACGCGTCACTGTCTGTCTTTTCTGAGATGAAAGAGAAGGGGTCTTGTGCACCGCCAAAAAGAAAAAAACATTTACAAAAGAAATCGCAGAGATAGTGAATCTTTGAATGAGTGTGATCAAGTGGCCCATCGTCGGCAAAGGATTAGTCTAGGAGAGACTCTAGCTTCCCATTCCCAAGAGCAGATGCGTGTTAGAGACCAAGACATCCAGAAGACGTCGACGAAGAGGATGAAGAGGACGAGTCAACTTCCTAATTCGGCCAGCTGTCATTTTGCACCGCCACTCCGCGTCTTCCTCGTCTCAATCGTTTCTGTCACTCAACTCAACGCTCTTGTGCGGATTCCAGACTTTCAGCAAGGATTTTCGATGGCTGTAACACGCCCTGGATAACCAAATGCCTTGACCTTCGCTGAACGGATGAACTGCCAATGATTTTTGCTTCGCGCTGGCAGGGAATTACGAAAGACTCTAAAATACCGCAAGATTCACTCCCTTTATGACTTTCGAGGGCTTTTAACGGTCGCCATTGGGCAGCGTGCTTCGCTTGAACTGAATCAAGAGCTCGAATCGCGATAACCAATCGGCGGGCACATGTTCTTCCGCCCCGGGATCCCGGGACGTGGACGAGGGCGGCCAGATTAGTGAAAAGCATCCACACTGTCTCCTCAGATTTAACTTAACAACACACGGGACTGAGCTTGGCTTGTTTACCGTCCCATACTTGACGAACGTGGTCTTACTATCTACCATTCGCAACGACCATGGCCCACACCCTCGACGTCGAATACGCGCGATCGCAGTTCCCCGCTCTCAAGTCCGGGTTTATCTTCGCTGATAATGCCGGTGGGAGCCAGATCACACAGACGTCCATCGGTATGTGCTGCTTCAGGAGCGCCGTTTGAAATACATATCTGACTCTGAACGCGAACGCAGATCTCATCGTCGATTACCTCACAAACACCAACGTCCAGCTCGGCGCGGACTACAGCGTGTCGGTGTCCTCGACGCAGCGCGTGATGGGCGCGGCGGAGGAGGCGCGCAAGCTGTTTGGCGCGGAAGACAAGGACGAGATCGTCTTTGGCCCTAGCTCGACGGCTAATCTGGAGAACCTCGCCCGGGGGCTCGAGGGAGACATCAAGGAGGGGGACGAGTTTATCATTACCGGCGAGCATGAAGGTTAGTCCGTCGGGTGTCCTTTTCCTTAGCCTTATTTTAACCATCGCCACCAGCAAACTGTGGTGTATGGAAGAAGCTCGCGGCACGGCGCGGGGCAGTCATCAAGTACTGGCACTCCTCGCCGACGAACCCTAACAACCCGTACTCCCTCGCCCTCAAGGTCGAGGAGCTGCTGCCCCTGATCACATCCAAGACGCGCATCGTGGCGTTCACCGCGACGTCGAACCTCCTTGGATCGGTCGTGCCGGTGCAGGAGGTAACGAAGGCTTTAAGGGCGGAGGCGGCGAAGAAAGGCGCCGGGAAGGTGGAGGTGTCGATTGATTGTGTTGCGTATGCGCCGCATAGGCGTATGGATGTCAAGGCTTGGGATGTCGTGCGTGTGCTCTATCTTCCAAGTCGATTCATTCGAATCCCACCTGACCACATTCCAGGACTTCTGCGTCTTCTCATTCTACAAAGTCTACGCGCCGCATATCTCCGCCCTCTACGTCCGCGCCCCAGCTCTCGCCTCCTCCGTCACCTCAATCGTGCACCACTTCCTCCGCGCGGAACACGCATACAAGCTGCAGCCCGGCGGGCCCGGCTACGAGACCGTCTACGCCACCACCTCCGTCATCCCGTACCTCCTCTCGCTCACCCCCGCGCACGACCTGTCCGCGACCTTCGCCGCCATCGCCGCGCACGAGACCACGCTCGTCACCGCGCTCCTTTCGTACCTCACAGCGCCGGAGCAGGCTGCGCGCGGGATTCGCGTCGTTGGCGAGGAGAAGCCGGGCCCGAATCGCGTGCCCACGATTTCGTTCGTCGTTGTGGGGGACCGCCCGATGAGGAGCAGGGATGTAGTAAAGGTGTTTGATGAGCGTGGTGGGGTGCGTTGTTGTTTCATATTCCTTCTCTGCGTTCGTTGGTGCTTATTTTTGAGTAGATTGGCATCCGCTACGGACACTTTTATGCGTATACGCTGTCGAATCAGCTGCCGCCGCCGGTGGATGGGGAGGAAGGCGTGGTGCGCGTGTCGCTTGTGCACTACAATACGCTGGAGGAGGTGGAGAAGATTATTGCGGTTTTCAAGGAAATTTTTGCGTGAACAAAAGGAACAAAGTAAAATTGTATTAGCTAGCTACATAAGTCTCTCAACGTCTATCGGTCACCTTTTTGCGTTGTCTTGTTGCTCGGGATTGAGAAATTTGCGAAATTCCTTATTAGGACACCGAGCACAGCCCCATCTGCCTCCTGCCCTCTACCTCCACGACACGCACTATGCTCTGCGCTGGCTAGAGCCGGAATCTACAGCTCACACGTTTGCAATGACCACTGACCAACGACACCTCCGAGACTGGCGTCGCCGCCGCTCGCCCTTCGTCTTATTTCTACACTCCTACCGCCTCCTCTTCGGCGCCGCCCTCTTCTCTCTAGGGACAGCCATATTCGTCGCGATTCACCTCGGCTTCTTCTCCACGCTCCTCATCTACATCCCGCTTGTCGTGATATGCGTCCCAGCGCTGACGGTGTTCGACGCGGCGGACTATAGGAATATGCGCGCGTGGCCGAAGCGGGAGGCGCGTACGGTTTGGGCTTTGTGTCGGCTGGTGTGCGTTTTTGCTACTTGCGCCGACATTCCCGAGCTCTGGGCGCTCCTCGTACATGAATCCGAGCACTCCACTGCCCACTTTGAAGGGCAACGGCACCGCGACATATTTCATCGCGGCCAACCTCTACGAATACGGCGCGCACCTCCCCGTGTGGACGAGCCAGCTCAGCCGTCTCATCCGCCATCTCGGCGCGGACAACGTCTTCGTCTCGATCTACGAAAGCAACTCGCGCGACCGCACCAAGGAGCTCTTGCGCGCATTCGAGGGCCAGCTGAAGAAGGCTGGGGTACGGAACCGTGTTGTGCTGGACGAGGACGGGAGGAGGAGGGAGGGGTGGGTGAGCAATGGCCACGAACGCGTGCAGTATATGGCGGATATGCGGAACAAGGCGCTCGAGCCGCTACAGGAGGGCCTTGGTGGGAGGAGAATCGACAAGATTATATTCTTTAACGACGTTTTTTTCGACTGGAGTAGGTCCTTGTTTATCTTTTGGAAACTCCCCGCTCACTGCAGACAGAATCTATTATCCGCCTCCTCGACACGAAGGGCGGGGATTTTGACCTCGCCTGCGGCCTCGACTTCGACGGGATAGGCCTTTATGACACGTCAGTGGCCCAGCTTAACTGCTAAATGCTATATCCCCGTTCCAATCATTTTATTTGTGTTAGATGGGTGATTCGCGACTCCTGCGGCCAACGTACCAAGGAAATATGGCCGTACTTCTCCTTCGACAACGTCGCCGTCGACAGTCTGCGCCGGGAGGAGCCCGTCGAGGTCGCGACATGCTGGAACGGCGTCGCGGTGTTTGATGCGAATTGGTTCCTGCCTCCAAGTCCCGGTGGGTGCTTAATCCAATCCTAAAGGCTCGTTGATTTATATAATATGTTGCAACTAGCTATGCCTCCCTCTGTCCCGCCGGGAAACCCTCTGAAATTCCGCGCCGACACCCCGTGTCCGGAATCAGAGTGTTTCCTCATCTCGTACGACATGCATGTGCGCACCGCGCCGAAGCGACCTCGGATATACGTCAACCCGAAGGTCAACGTCGGTGCGTTGCCTTTCCCTCATCTTTCCGCCCTAAAACAACACCAACTCACTCCCTTTCAGCATACACCCCGCACAACTGGCTCTACTACGGCAAGCTCAAGCACCTCAGCTTGACGCGGCCCTGGCGCGTCGTCTGGGAGGACTGGATCGCGCATCGAATGTTCTGGTGGGTGTCGGATCGGTTTTGGCTGAAAAAGGACGACGGAAAATGTGCGTTTGAGGGGGATGGGATCGTAAAGGCAGCGCATTGCAGTGCGAGATGAAATATATAGACGATGAGGACAGTATGTACAATATAATGAGATTTCGGAATGTATTTACTGGGAAGTGCGCGACGTGGATTGGCTCGAAATTGTACTCATGGGGCTTCTACCATGAAGCTCCCGTCAAGATCTTGTTTTTCGGGGATGGTGGCCCCATGTGCAAGGAGGACTTGGGTAATCCTTATGTGCCCATACCGTAATGCTGTTTGCAGTGCCCGCTCAACGTCGGCACCGTGGTCAATGAGCATCTTGACAACTCTTCCATGCCCGTCCTGTGATGCTCCCCATAGCGCTAGGCCATCGTGTGCATCGATATCGGCGCCGTGGTTGATCAACATCTTTACAATGTCAACCCTCCCATTCTTTGCTGCTATCCACAAAGCATCCCCACCGCCTGCATTTATGTCTGCACCATTCTCGATGAGTAGATCGACAATACAGAGATGACCATTCGCTGATGCCTCCCAGAGCGGGCGCCCGTTGTTTGCATTAACGTCGGCACCATGGTCAATCAGTGTCTTCACAACTCTTCTATGCCCCCTTCGTGATGCTGCACAGAGCACTGACGCGTGGTGTGCATCGGCACCATAGTCAATGAGCATCTTCGCCATCGCCGCATCTCCTTTGGCTGCTGCAACGTCGGCACCGTGTTCGACGAGCAGTTTGGCAATCTGTTCACGCCCATACACTAATGCCGCCCACAGCGCGGGCCCGCCGTTTACGTTAACTTTGGCGCCCTGTTCGATGAGCAAGCGAGTGATAGCTTCATGGCCTGAGTATGAAGCTGCATACAGGACCGCGTCGTTGATGTCACCGCCATGCTCAATGAGCAAGCGGGTAACACCTTGATGACCTGAATATGAAGCTGCATATAAGGCCGTGCCAAAGCGTCCAGCCTCTGAATTGACCTGGGCTCCGGCAGCAATTAGAAGACGGACACACTGCTCGTGTCCGGAGAAGGCCGCCATCTGCAATGCAGTAGCCGTGCCATCGACATGTTGGAATCGCTGGTCGATGTCGACATGGTGGTCAATAAGAAGGGCGACAATCTCATCAAATCCATTCGTAGAGGCTGCTTCTAAGGCAAGGCCGCCATATTCGCGTTCACTTGGTCGAAGACCATCGAGTAGAATTCGAACTATCTCTGTATTCCTGCGCGATGCAGCCTCTTGAAGTAAAGGACGAAAACATTCCCGTTCGATTTCCTGAGCATCAACGCCGTTTTCGAGCAAAATTCGAAGCAGATCGGTGTCCCCACGGAATACAGCCTCCTGGACGGATTCAACAAAGCCTGCATCGCCTTTCTTGATTATCTGCCGGCAGGTTTGCTCCAAGCGGAGCACTGCAGCAATCCAGAGTCTGCTAGATGGTGACTGGCGTGTTATTCCTCGTTTCCAATTCCATAGCTCCCACCATACAGAGCAGTTTGTCAGGAACGACAGAATCGAGTGTCTGATGTGTGTTTCTGGTGTGCCGCGTGCGTGGATCAGGCAATAGTCCACGGCATAATTCAGGAAAGGGTTGTGAGTGAAAAGGAACAAAGGTTTGTGCAGGTCGTTCGAGATGGCCTCGAATCCCAAGGAGAGATAAGTGATGCATGTCATGGTGAGGTCGCTTTGTGCATGTGGAAATGCTCTGGCCTGCACATGAGGCGATTGCAAGTACAGTTCCGTGGTGTAATGAATGAGGCGAACTTTATCATCCTCCTCATTGATCACAACTAGTCCTGCACAGACGGATAGAACGATATCCATGTCCGGCAGGTTGTCAGGATCGAGTTCTGTGGTCCCCGGCTCGACGGCGAGAGCCTCTCGGATCTCAGAACGCCGCAATGGTCTCTTGGCATGAGCAACCCAGGAGAGGGTGCGCCATGCGAGTTTCCTGTCCCCTTGGCTCTGCTGGTTTATCCGATCCACAATTGCGTCGTATGCGATATTCAGGTCGTCCGCCATGTTATTCAAGGCATCTCGAATTTCTTTGACGGTACGCTTCTCTGTAAGGGAATCGATATGCAGTTTGGCGAGCAAAAACCTAGAGGTGTCTGCATTAGCTAAAATATCCGAGAATGCAGATCGATGCGCACATTCCGTCGCTGCGTTGTACGACTGTCGTCTCGAGCTCTTCATGTAAGTTTGGTGAGCTGGTAACGTGTCTGGAAAGACGGGAGGACTTGAAGATCTGGCCGTCCAGATATCTGCGGATGTCTTCATCAGTTGCCCGGATTTCCAGGGTTTGGTAGCTTGAGATGATGTGATCGATGGTAATGTGAGGTCGAGAAGTCAACAATAGCTCGACTTGTGGCCCCAACGCCAAGAGACGACGAAGTAAAATATCCCGTTCTTTCTCGGGATATTCATCAAGTCCGTCGACAAGAATGAAGACTTTTTGTGTACTCCGAGATTGTCGAGCAGAGTACCGCGTGGTCTTCATCTATTGTTGGTCTGGTCTTTGGCTCTCGGTGCTTCTCGTACAGCCGATCCAGAAGTGACGAAACAGATTTTCTCAACACCAGCTGTCGCCAGATTCCAGCAAGAAGTCTCGAGGGAGAGTGCTCCTCCGTCTCCTTGTGATTGAGATAAATCACTGCAATACCGACGTTGTGAGTGCCGACTTGTGCCTGAAGATCGTTGGTGATTAAGGACCTAGCAATTATTTCTGAGGAACACGGCGCAATGAGAAGGCAAAAATATCTGGCACGCACGTAAGCACGGTCTTTCCAGCGCCAGCTGTGTACTATTATTTCAGTTCCAAGTTGTGATCGACGAAAGGGAAGACATACGCATGCCCCGACACCACAGCGTACCCCCTCGGCCGGATTTCCAATCTTTATATAAATCGTGTTCCAGTAGCCAGATACCAGTTCCCGGTTGCCAAGCACTGAAAACGTCCGCCTGCCGCAGGAAGAAATTGAGCGGAGAATACCACTCTATGATTCGGTCACGCTCCGCGGCTACCGAAGACAATGAATGCCTCAAATGGATAATTATGCATCCCCTTACAATCATGATAATGTTTCTGATTCTTTCCAACATCTCTAACCGACTTCGAGAGATCTAGACAGATTTGAGAGCGTGTCATTGGGTCTGTTGAAATTTTACAATTATGATTTATTCGTTGTTCCTCGCTTGCATTTTCGAGAAGAAATATTGTACCTGGCTGGAGAATCAGGCACAAAATTAGACAAACGCAGGTTGAAAATTTTACGCTCGTGATAATCCTTGTGATCCCTACTCGAGGAGTTGAGGGACTTGATTATATCTGATCGGAGTATCTGTGAATGAGCAGCGACTTGATAAAAATTCGATGGCCCCACAGCTATGATCCACTCTCTGCTCCTCCGCAGCGCCCGAGATGGTAGTTGTAACATCCTTAACCGACTTCGAAAGATCTAGGCGCTTCATAAGCACTTCTACAGTATGTCTTGCATTTTATTGAAATCTTACGGATATAATTTATTTGTCGTTCTTCGCTGGCATTTTCGAGGATAGATAGTGTACCTGGCTCAAAATTCAGCCGAGGAGATAGAAAAAGAAGGTAAGAAAAGTTACGTTCGTGATAATCCCGTTGATCCCTTCCGGAGGAGCTGAGAGACCTCATTATATCTGGCGGGAGCATTTGCGAATGAGTAATTTATTCAAAATCCGGTCTCCTCACAGCCGTGATCCATTCTCTGCTCCTCCGCGACACCCGAGATAGTAGATGTGATATCTGAGAATTCCTGTCACTAGAGTCCGTTCATGAACACGGCTTGCCTGCCTTGCACCGTGTTCCTACTGCAGTCAGTACATGATCCTGCATTCACGGATAAGATCTCACGATATATCCACTGCCAGCCATGCATTAAGCAAGCTCTTGAACCGCTCGATGGTATTCAATCCATCCTGAACATCCTCTTTCCCCCACAAAGACCAAGTAAGGCGACTGGAAAATTTCAGAACTCCCTCCAATTGCAACTTCTCTGTCAGTCGTCTTATCGTTTCCTTTAGCTCGATCAGCGGTGTTTCCAAGCTCTTAGCAAGCCCCGCCGCAGTGCTGCTCTGGAGTCGTTCGTCCAGCTTCCGTATCAACGGGTCGAGGCTTTCTATCTCCACGAGCAGCCGTGCCTGATTATTGGAGGCATTCCGGAAATCCTGGATGTAGTCCCGGGTTTTGGCCACAGCGTCTACGAGCTGCAGGATGCTGGCGATTAGGCCCACGATATCGGCCATGGGGGAAGAAGACAGGAAGCGTATGCTGTGCGATACAGTGTCTAAGGCTGTCACGGCGCTCGTTTGCGCGCCAATCTATTTTACTATTTAATAGAGGACTTGACAGCTTGATTCCATGTTGGGAAAATTGGGTCCAAATATTTGGCCAAGTATTGCGTCTCTGTGAGGCGGCGGTTCACGGTTAGTCTGTTTTTAAGCACGGGGGTCCGATCAGGGTAAAACCTTATTATGTAATCACGTTTTGAAGCCCTTGCCCCAGTTCTTGAACCGTGGATATATCTTCATCAAAGAAATAGAGATGTGTTCTGTGTGTCCAAATATTTTCAGATTTTTTGAGTAGCAAGGGCCAAAACTATTGACGAGTCAAGTTGATGGCTTTTTGGCACATCAATTGAAGTCCGAGCTACTGCGCAAGTTCAAGCATGATTCAAGAAATTCTAAAGAGGCATAACATCAACAATGGACTCCGAGATCGAGTTCCACATGAAGGAAATGGAGAAAAAGGTACCGCAAAGCGAAATCGCCCCGAAAGCACCCAAGCAAAAGATTACGTAACAAGAGTTTACCCTGATCGGGCCCCATCACTTAACAACAGACTTCAATACGATCGAGGTACGAGATGGTACCGTATTGAAGCGTCTGGCTATGAGAGACTAGGTTCACGGATAACAATCGTAAAGGACCGGCGAAGCGCTAATTGCAAAGGGAAGAACGCTAGCACAGCAGGTGAAGAAGCATTTCACTGTGTGGGCGTCGGAGAGACTCTGAAAGTCAGACGCTCTCCAGAGCCGACTCAGAGGGCGGAGCGCAATGGCGGCTAATGGCGGGTGAAGCGGAAAGAAAAAACTCACCCAATTTGGCAATAGACCTCACAGCCACCTCCTATGATGGTGGTGGACCGTATCTTTTGGCTTGTTCTCAGGATGTGAATATATATTATTTCTGCACCAACTCCCGACTTCGAAATCAGAGAATATCTAGCCTTAACTCACTTACTTGTGATACGGCGATTTACTGAAGGGAGTTGATAGCTGTGGGGTGAACATGCACAGAACATTTTCTGTGATGGGAGATCGCCAACTATCGACAACCATGGCAAATGCTCGCGGGAGTGGTGGGTTAGGCGCAACAGTCGACGTGTTGTTCGGACGTGGGAGAAGTGCCAGTTCGAGCCCAGTTCGAGAATGTCGCGGAGGGCGTAGAGTCGGTCCACTCATCGCAAAATTTATAGTAGCCTGCAATTCACAGCGACTGAGCTCATGATTTCGAAAAAAAAAAGCATTAGCATGTACTGTATCAGCAAGTGTATCAGCTTAAAATATGGACAAATTTTTCAACTCTTGTTCTCAAGTGCAAGCTTTTCGTCACCCTGTTTCTCGTCCTCACGTGGGACCGATTTCTCATCCGGAATCTCTGGTCCTTTATAATGGAACCGACCGCCTGCAAACCCAATCAGATCCAGAGTAGAGAAATAACAAGCGACTCACTAATGAGATACCAAACCGCGCTGATAAGCGCAAATCCAGCGAACACAACAGATGCATAATCTGTTGTATATGCAGCTCAGCATGAATATAACCAGATAGATCTTAAACCTTACTCATTGTGGTTGGGGTGGTCGGCAGTACCGCTGGCATGGAAAACAGTACCAGCTCGAAGGCTACCCAAACAATCGCGATCACGTTGAGAGGCGTCCCTGCCCGACCGAGATGGAACGGCGAGTCAGCCATATCCTTCCGGCCGTTTGCAAGCGAGATCGCGACGGGCATCGCGTAGCTCGAACCGAGGCACATCACGGATACACCAACGAACGCATTGAACGCTGCACTCGATCCGAGGTAGATGAGTCCAAGGAGCAGCTGGATGACAGTCGAGAGCAGGATCGCGTTGAGCGGAATGCCGCCGGCGAGCGTCTTGTTGACTTTCGCGAACGTCAGATGGAAAGGAATCGCAGCGTCCCGCGCAAAAGCCCACGTTGCGCGCGAGGCGACACATGAGATTGAGATTGCACAGAACATGCCTATGCCGAAGACTTCATGCAGATGTTAGCTCATGTGTGAATGGAACGACAAGAAGCAAGACCGACTGATAAACCACTTGGAAATGGTGAGTGCGTTGCCTATTCGTCCAACGAAATCGACTTACAAGGCCGAATCCACCTCCTTTCGAACCCATGATGAGCTCAAACATCAAACCAACAGGCTGGCCGCCCGCAACTGCCAATTCAAGATGTATGTGAGTGATTAGAATTCCCGGAATGCGGAGTCATACCAGAAAGTAAGGTCGTGATATCAGGGAGAGTAAACAGAATTGGAAGCAAGAAGAATACACCGGTGAGGAAGCCGATTGGGATGGACCAAACGATAGCCCGCGGGAGGTCAGATGACGGGTTGTGCACCTCTTCGGCCATGCTCGCAACTTAGACAAATCTGATGAATAATAGTTCTCAGAAGGGAATAACGAACTCACTCATGCCGATGCCACCAAAGGTATAGGCTAATCTAAGGTAAGAGAATGTGGAATGGAGTAGCGGAGGAAATTTCACCTGGCTAAATACGAGCCATGAGACGGTCGCGTAAATAAGGAAGTAGTATCGTACCGGGAGTAAGCCGATAAAAAACGCCCATCCGGGCGTCCAACCTGATGGAGCAGGATCGAAGTAGCCGAGCGCAAAGGCTGCAGAATGCCGGCCAGCTGCCGCCTTAGCAGAAACGCAGACAAGAATGACTGACAAAATGAACGTTTATGCAAGGAAAAAATGAAGTGCTATTTGCTCACCGATAACACCCAGAAGCGTCCAATACGCGGAAATTACCTATTTTCCGATCCGTCATAGAACACGTAGCATTTAGATGGAAACCGTACATCGATCGTAGGGAGAATAGGGGTTGAAAAAGACGCAGAAGATGATAGGTACGCCCGTTACTGCGAGAAAAATCAAATCTATGAGAGGTCAGCCGAAGTAACAACATTAACAGAGGTCAGACCCACAAGTGTGCCAAGGTTTTACAACCCAGTCGGGGAGATAGATTCCAGCGCCAGCAACGATCAGTTGGGCAGTTCCCTGAAAATGGTCAGACAAAGCAGCAACGCCATGAAACCATTCTCACGAAGGTAACCGACAAAGCGCCGGTCCATACCCCAACCATCGTCACCCATCCATTGATCCACGAAAAGAGAAGCCGGCGCTTAGGAGATGCGAGCCTGAAGCACCAATAGTAGGCGCCTGCACTTGTTGGATATTTGGCACATATTTCTCCCAGTGAAAATGCCAAGGGAAGGGTGAGAAAGGAAACGGCCACCCAGCTGGTGGAGGAATCAAACGAAAAGGAAAGTACGTCAATTAAATGGCCTTCACCCCCAGATAATTGTAACAGGGCCGCCAGCAACCAAGGATGTTGCTATCGGTGCCGCCAGACCGTACGCTGTGGGTGTGATCAGCCTCCCGATCCGTAGGGAGATGAGGAATAACATACGAACGGCCATGATAGCTCGTATCGGCGAGTGACCTTGAATATCTCGCTTGAAGTGAATGAAGAGGAAGCTCACCCAAGGTCACTAAAAAGATATGGTTATTCAGGCGGTTCACGACGATGTATCTGACTACATACTGAACAAGATATGGAACAATCCGCGAGACTATAGTCGGCCGCTGAGAATAGTTCCGAGATAAGGTCAGGAGTCACGACGTACCCTCGTCATTTCCTGCTTATAACCCAGTCTCTCGAGATTAGCAGCGGCATAGCTGTCCTGAAGATTGGTCCGGTTGGTTGCTGCACCAGAATCGTCGCTCATCTTGGGTAGTTGATGTAGTGGGGTGGCTTATCTTGCCAAGAGAAGGCTTTTGTACCTAATAGAAGCAGGGAGCCTGACGTAGACGGCGATGTATAGCCTCGAGGAGAGAGCGCATCACTCTAACTCGGTGACACAGAAGCGAAGCAGGAGCCGCAGAACTGCGGCGGCCGTCGGATTTCCGAGTTCCGTGACGCTATTCAGCTTTCGATGTGGTTTCTGGCTGGCATCGGAAGCGAGAATATTAGACATTAGACTCTTGCCCACAGCTGTCACACCGGAGATTGCCAGATTTAGGGCCTGCTGATGTATACCTTCAAATACACTGAAGCTTCATATTGTCTGTAGCACGCTGGCGATTAGGCCCACGATATCAGCCATGGAGGAAGAAGGCAGGAAGCGTAAGCTATGCGATGCAATGTCTCAGGCTGTCACGACGCTCGTTTGGGTGCTAATCCATTTTGGTAGAGGACTTTACGACTTGATTCCAAGTTGGAAAGTTGGTTCAGATATTTGGCCAAGTATTGCGTTTCTGTAAGGCGGCGGTTCATAATAATAATCGTGAAGGAAGAGCCTATTGCAAGGGTAGAACGCTAGCAAGTGCCAGAGAAGGAGTATTTCGTTTGTGTGGGCGTCCGAAATACTCTGAGAGCCAGACAATCTATTGATCCAGCCAAGCCTGAGGGCGCAGCGTGCACAACAGTCGGAAAGGCCAATGGTGGGTGAAGCAGAAAGAAAAAAAGCTCGCCCGATTTGGCAATAGATCTCACAGCCACCTCCTATGACGGGCCACATCCTTGGGCTTTTTCTCAAAAGGAGATGTCAGAATGTAAATTATATATTGGCGTGTTATTATTTCTGCACCAACTCCGGACTTCGGTATCGAGACGTAACTCACTTGTTCACTTACTGTGATACGGCGATCTACAAAAGCGAGTTGGTACCTATGGGGTGAGCATGCACGAAAGATTTGTGATAGTAGATCGCCGACCATCGACAACCATGGTAAATGCTCGCGGGAGCGGTGGGTTAGGCGCAACAGCCGATGTGTTGTTCGGACGTGGGAGAAGTGCCAGTTTGAGTCCCGTTCGAGGATGTCGCGCAGGGCGCAGAATCGGTTCATTCATGGCCAAATTTGTAGTAGCCTGCAATACAGTGACCGAGCCCATGATTTCAAAGAATGCATTAGTATGTATGAGCAAGTGTATGAGCTTAAAAAAATGCAGTATGGAAAAATTTAGATCCAATCAGCTCCTGTTCACAAGTGCAGGCTTTTCGTCACCCTGTTTCTCATCGTCGTGTAGGACCGATTTCTCATCCGGAATCTCTGGTCCTTTATAATGGAACCGACCGCCTGCAGACCAAATCAGATCCGGAATAGTGAAAAAACAAGCGACCTACTAATGAGATACCAAACAGCGCTGATGAGCGCAAATCCAACAAACACGACGGACGCATAGTCTATATGCAGCTCAGCAGTAACACAAGCAGATAGATCTTGGCCCTTACTCATTGTGGTTGGGGTGGTCGGCAGTATTGCTGGCATGGAAAACAGTACCAGCTCGAAGGCCGCCCACACAATCGCGATCGCGTTGAGAGGCGTCCCCGCGCGACCCAGATGGAACGGCGAGTCAGCCATATCTTTCCGGCCGTTTGCAAGCGAGATCGCGACGGGCATCGCGTAGCTTGAGCCGAGGCACATCACGGCTACACCGACGAACGCGTTGAACGCTGCACTCGATCCGAGGTAGATGAGTCCAAGGAGCAGCTGGATGACAGTCGAGAGCAGGATCGCGTTGAGCGGAATGCCGCCGGCGAGCGTCTTGTTGACTTTCGCGAATGTCAGATGGAAAGGAATCGCAGCGTCCCGCGCAAAAGCCCACGTTGCGCGCGAAGCGGCACATGAGATTGAGATTGCACAGAACATGCCGATGCCAAAGACTTCGTGCAGATGTTAGCTGTGTGATTGAGACGACGAGAAGCAAGACCGACTGATGAACCACTTGGAAATGGTGAGTGCGTTGCCTATTCGTCCAGCGAAATCGACTTACAAGGCCGAATCCACCTCCTTTCGAACCCATGATGAGTTCAAACATCAAACCAACAGGTTGGCCGCTCGCAACTGCCAATTAAAGATGTATGTGAGCGATTAGAATTTCCGGAATGCGAAGTCATACCAGAAAGTAAAGTCGCGATATCAGGGAGAGTAAACAGGATTGGCACCAAGAAGAATACGCCTGTGAGGAAGCCGATTGGGATGGACCAAACAATGGCCCGCGGGAGGTCAAATGACGGGTTATGCACCTCTTCGGCCATGCTCGCAACTTGGACAGATCTGATGAATAACCATTTCTCAGAGGGGAATAGATAACTCACTCATGCCGATGGCAGAAAAGGTATAGGCTGTTGCAACGTCAGGAACTGTGGAATGAAGTAGCGGAAGAAATTTCACCTGGCTAAAATACGAGATTAGCGGTTAGACAGTCGCGTAAGGAAGCGGTATCGTACTGGGAGTAAGCCGATAAAGAACGCCCATCCGGGCGTCCAACCTGATGGAGTAGGATCGAAATGGCCGAGCGCAAAGGCCGCAGAATGCCGGCCAGCTGCCGCCTTGGCAGAAACGCAGACAAGAATGACTGACAAATTAATCAGAGTATATCTAAGGAAAATGAGGTACCATTTGCTCACCGATAACACCCAGAAGCGTCCAATACGCGGAAATTATCTATTTTTCAATCCGTCATAGAACACGTAGTATTTAGATGGAAACCCTACATCGATCGTAGGGAGAATAGGGTTGAAAAAGACGCAGAAGATGACGGTTACGCCCGTTACTGCGAGAAAGATCAAATCTACAAAAGGTCAGCCGAAGTAACAACATTAACAGAGGTTAGACCCACAAGTGTGCCAAGGCTTTACAACCCAGTCAGGGAGATAGATTCCAGCGCCAGCAACGATCAGTTGGGCAGTTCCCTGAAAATGGTCAGACAAAGCAGCAACGTCATGAAACCATGCTCACGAAGGTAACCGACAAAGCAATGGTCCACACCCCGACCATCGTTAACCATCCGTTGATCCACGAAAAGAGAAGCCGGCGCTTAGGAGATGCGAGCCTGAAGCACCAATAGTATGCGCCTGCACTTGTTGGATATTTGGCACAGATTTCTCCGAGTGAAGATGCCAAAGGAAGGGTGAGGAAGGAAACGGCCACCCAGCTGGTGGAGGAGTCAAACGAAAAAGGAAGTACGTGAATTAGTCGGTATTCACCCCCAGATGATTGTAACAGGGCCGCCAGCACTCAAGGATGTTGCTATCGGTGCCGCCAGACCGTACGCTGTGGGTGTATGATCAGCCTCCCGATCCGTAAGGAGATGAGAAAAAACGTACGAACGGCCATGATAGCTCGTATCGGCGAGTGACCTTGAATATCTCGCTTGACATGAATGAAGAGGAAGCTCACCCAAGGTCACTGCAAATACGGTTATTCAGGCGGTTCACGACGATGTATCTGACTACATACTGAACAAGATATGGAACAATCCGCGAGACTATAGTCGGCCGCTGAGAATTGTTCCGAGATAAGGCCAGGACGTACCCTCGTCATTTCCTGCTTATAACCCAGTCTCTCCAGATTAGCAGTGGCATAGCTGTCTTGAAGATTGGTCCGGTTGGTTGCTACACCAGAATCGTCGCTCATTTTGAGCAGTTAATGCAGTGGGACGTGGCTTGGGAAGCTATCTTGCCAAGGGAAAGGCTTTTGTACCGAATAGAAGCAGGGAGCCTGACGTCGACGGCGTGTCGCCTCAGGGCCATGAGGGTGAGAACTGGTGAGAAGCGAAGACGGTGGCGTCACGGACCGAGCCGCGTTTACAAATCTGATTTCATAGAGTGCCGCAAAGCCCGCAAATAAAACGGCACCCGGATAATCAAGCGAGCTACAAGTTGAGGGCGCGCTGGCCTAATTTTAGTCCTCCTCAAGTCTCGTCAAGGGATTCCAGAGAGAGTTAGAACGCAGATAGTGAGATGTTACAATAGGAACAGCTACTGCAAAATGCCACCAGCTGTTAAGGTTTCCTGGAGAGAGGAATACAATGGCGAGCTGGGGAAGCGACGCCCAAGTTGGTTTAGGACAAGATGTGCGGCAATCACACGCAAGGCCTGGAACATCATTCCGCGCCTCCATAAATACATAAAGCCGGGGCTAATTTGGCGCGATCGGCACTCCATTCGCCACCCTCATCCCATGGCCTCCAAGGTTGCTCTGATCATCGTGGATCTGCAGGAGGATTTCTGTCCGCCGGTATTTTGTCTTTTGAACTTGAACTGGGCCGGCGATAACCTCCACGAGCCAGAACGGAAGTCTTGCTGTTTCTGGCGGCCGCGACATCATCCCAGTCATCAACGGTCTCTTGGGATCGCCACTGTTCGATTTCAAGGTCGCGACAAAAAGACTGGCATCCCGAGGATCACATCTCTTTTGCTGCGAATCATCCCGAGCCCAATAATCGGCCTTTCGAATCCTTCACGAAAGTGATAAACCCGTACAACTCCTCCGAGAGCTACGACACTCGTCTTTGGCCCGTTCATTGCGTCCAGGGTACTCCAGGCGCTGAGTTGGTGCCTGAGCTCGATATCGCGAAAGTAGACAAGATCGTCGAGAAGGGACAAGACAAGAGGGTGGAAATGTATTCCGCGTTTGCCGATCCATTCGAGAATCCTTGCGTTGCTCGAAGTGAGCTTCGGGGATATCTGAAGGACAATAGAGTCGGAAAGGTTTATGTTGTTGGTTTGGCCATGGATTATTGCGTCAAGTCCACTGCCAAAGATGCTGTGAAGGAAGGATTCGAAACGTACATTATCGAGGATGCGACGAAGGCAGTCGATCCGCAAGCGGGTTGGAAGAACACACAGTTGGAGATGGAGAATTTAGGAATCAGGTTTGTTCAATCCAAGGATATCCAGATGTAGAATGACGACTCGTTGATTGTACGATTCAAGAGTTTCTTGTAGAATTTGTAACAGGTATTAGTCTCATTTGAGCTGACCCAACAAAAATCATGGCAAGCATGTTTCCGCAACTGGACCGGCACCCTTTAAATAATGCTCTGACGAAGAATCTCGAAAAAAAAGGTGGACAGACAAAATTGGAGATCTTCCAAATACGGAAATTTCGATTTTGATGACCGATAACTTGCCGATTCATCTTTTGTCCCCACCACCATTCTCAGTCGGCACCATGTCGCAGATGTCGACCTCGCAACAATCGCCACTAAAAGGTATGGAGTTCCAATTGGCGTAATTTTCTTATCATTCCTTTAATTCCTCCTGTAGATCTAGCGTACGATCCAGACCAAGATCCTGAAGAAAAACGCAGGCTTCGTCGCGCTTACCGTGCTCTGCACAAGATAATCGGTATTCAAATCCCTCATGCTGTTTGAATTACCGTCTTTACCCCGCAGATGATCCGCACGTGCAACATACGCCTCCAGAGCTGAAAGCCCATCTCGGTCGCGCAAACGAGCTTTTCCCCCGTGGTGTGTAGGGTCTGGGTTAAAATAGACGATGCGCTCATGACGCTCAAGTGAAACAACCCGAGGTGGCCGTTTTTGACTCTTCCTTCATGGTCAAGACCTCGACTACCAGCGTTCGCTATGCGCGCGGCCTCAAATGGGCAACCGGCACCTTCGACCCGGAGGATTTCGTTACAAGACTAATCAAGTTTATGGGAGGATTGAAGCCTCCCGAAGACATCTCTTCCGACGCCTCTGATCTCGAAGAGGATGACAACTTGCCTCTTGATTGGCCGAAAATCGGTCGGCGCATACTATCTAAAAGCCGGCGCGCGCCGGCCATGGGATTCATGTGAGTACTGCTCTTTTAAATTTCTCGTTGAATTTTCTGGAGATCTCACATAAATGGTAGGCTGGGCCCTCTTTCGCTTGAGGTAAAACAGCGCGCACCGAATAAGCGACGGGCGAAGTTTGAGAAAAACAAGAAAGACGAAACACGGCCACAAGAGATCAGGGAGGAGGACATCTCGCGATCCGAGAATGAGACGACGAAAAATGTTGCCATTGTCAGTGGTGTTCTCACACCTCCATTGAAATTCCCAATTGACGAGTCCAGGTCGCGTTGGGACTAGAACGAGTCGAGAGGATAAATTTATTCAAACTTGTTATCAATCCAGA